>JAZDUH010000040.1:2831250-4295000 GCA_036419115.1 Scarus forsteni | reverse complement strand
CACTGAGGCCGCATGTGAGACCCCTCCAAGATGGCGGCCGGTTGCTATGTCAGCTCCAATAGGCAGCGCCAGTCAATGAGGCGTCTATGTACATATGTCTATGGTATGCGCTGGGTGAGCCCCCCAGCACATGAACATGTTTCCGTCCGGCATCCAGTTCAAATAATACATCCACGGTGAGGAGTCGTGTGTCGTCCTGTGTTCGTGTTCTTCAAACATGCCTTAGGTAAGTATTGTTCACTGCATGGTATCCAGAAAGGTAAAGCACAGCACCGTCAGCCGACCTCGGACTGCATTAGCTTCTGTGTTCAGAGGCCACGACAACAGATGAGAGGACGATAGTTGACTACAAAGCAAGACTTAGCTTTACTTTCCTAAAAGTGCTTTACCTTTCTGGATACCATGCAGTGAACAATACTTACCTAAGGTATGTTTGAAGAACACGAACACAGGACTCACCACGACTCCTCACGTTTGGTTGTTTTTTCTTTGCTGTTCTCCGCTGTGCTCTGCCCTGAATAACATCCGGTTCACAGGGCGTGATACTCAAAAACTCATCAGCCAATAGGAACGCGCCCCTCATAGAACCCGCCCACACGAGAGGTTTGTGTCAGAAGAATAACCAAAGAAGCTGGAATCAAAACCAAAAAACCGAGAAGCAAAACCAAAAAAGCTGGAATCAAAACCAAAAAACCGAGAAGCAAAACCAAAAAAGCTGGAATCAAAACCAAAAAACCAAGAAACAAAACCAAAAGAGGGAGAGAAGAAAGAATGAAGCAATGGAAACAATTCAGAAAAAAAGTCAAACAGTTTTCACAATGAGTGATATTTTTTGCTTTTGACAAGAATTTTTTTGGTTGAGTACGTTTTATTTTTGATTAAATCCATTTTGTTCGTTTGAGTTTTAGAAAGTTTTGCTTTATTCTAGAAAGTTTTGCTTTATTCTAGAAAGCTTTGCTTTATTCTAGAAAGCTTTGCTTTATTCCATTGGCACAAATCTGATTCCATACACTGTGCCTGCAGAGTCTGTGTGTCTCCTGCATGCAGGCTTCAACCGGTCTCCTGCCCAAAAGCCCACACCATGTTTACACAAAAGCAACACAACAAAGGTCTGACATCATTACATCGTGAGTCAGTCACATTAATTCTGTGACAAAGTAATATCAGTGTCAATTCACAGTGCAATATGGCGTTGGTTGTCCTTGATAGAACAGAACATGACACATTTTCTGCATGCACACAAAGGCAGAGACACACTCACACTACTCCTGTCCCATGTTAAGTCAGTGTCTCCTCCTCTCACTATTATCACACCTCTGATGCTACCTCCAGAGGCAGAGTGAACAGGGAGTCAGATCATCTCTTGGCTCTTTGTCTGCAATATATAGAGTGGAGGCTAAGGCCCTGTTTACACGACAACGTTGTCACCAGAAACTGAAAGGTTTTTCCTATTTCCTATTTTCAAAAGTGCTCCATATTCGCATGGAGACAGTGTGAAAATGATGCACATTCACTCACTAAGAACAACTGAAAATGCTGTAGCATAGATGCCAGTCCAGTAGTTGGTGATGTAGGTTTGTAGTGAAACGGCAGTGTTACAACACGCTTATGCTGTCTGGTGAAGACAAACTCTTCACAAACAACAATAAGGAGTGGACACACAAAGACACAGGAGTTTCTGGTCTGGACAACAAATCTGTCAGGATGTTTTAGTCCGGATAGCAAACCAAGCACAGTAAGCAGCACACATGTTGCTCAATAGACAGCCAGAGATGATGTTGTTGATGTTGTTGTTGTTCTTAGGCACGCACACAACCTTCATCTGAAAGAGTGCTGCCCATGCGCCACGTATCATTGATTTCCCTAAAAACGCTGTTTTTTTTCAGGCAGTCCAGACACTGTTTTCATGTAAATGAAAGGCACATGCGCAATGTCAACTCTCCGTTTTCAACCATTGACATGTAAATGGGGCCTAAGTGCCACAGGGGTGTAAGCTGCGGCTTGAAACGTCAGCATGAATGGGACCAGAAATACTCTGGTATGACACTTGAAGCAGACACTTAGGGGCCGTTTACATGGAAACTCCTGACTTAAAGACGCAGATATTCTTCCTTTGCGTTTTCAAATTCTTCTGCGTTCAGACGACAACGCTGGAGACGAGTTAATCCCATGTAAATCCGCTGTAGTGTGCATGCCGGTTCAGTGGATGGCGGTGTAGGTCTGCAGAGAGGCAGTGCTGCTACCACACACGAACGAAGAAGAATAACATTTCACAAACAATAATGGTGAATAGACGCACAGAGACACAGGAGTTTCTTTTCTGGACAACAAATCAGTTCGGACAACAAATCTGTCTGGATAGTTTTGTCTGGATAATAAACCGAGCACGGTAAGAGGCTCACACGTTACTCGGCAGATGGCCGAAGCTGCTGTTGTTCCTGGTATGCGCGCAGCCTTCATGTGAATGAGCACTGCACATGCGATGACGTAAGCGTTTCACCCTAAAATGTTCTGATTCGGGTTTGCACGGAGCTGCATGGAGAGCGGATTCAAACCTTTCCGCTTTGGAGCATGTTTTTAAAAGTTTCCGTTTTCAGTAAAAACGCAATGCACTCCATCTAAACGCAAGCTTTCATTTTTTTGATGGAATAATCAAGGTCAGGTAACTTATCATTTATTGATGACTTAAATTTTAAAGAGATCATATTATGCTTGCATTTTTTAAGATATTTAGTGTGTTTCATACCTCCCTCCCATGATAGAATAGTTCTTTGAAAAAGACAACATAGTCTGTGGCATTGGGACTTCCCTCTCTCACTCTGTGAACAGCAATGGGAGTTGTTCCCCCCCAAATAGACCTGCCTTTGTTTCTTTAGCAGTTTAAGCCCATTTGGCTTACGGTGGAAAGCCCCATGCAGAGTACTGACCATAGAAAGAATGATGAGCTGTTGAAAACATGATGCTTTACAGTGACATCTACTGCTGTTACCACAGAGTGGACTTGTGAACTACAGGGAGGGGGGTCTTAAAGTGACAGGAGCTTTAACAGAGCTTCTCAGACAAAATAAAAATAGTGCAGGATCAGGAGTGTTAGTATGGAGACAGAGACAGCATAGGAGTGCAGAGTTGTCAGTGTGTGTATGTGAAACTGCTGCTGTGCTGCTTTTGAGCACCCCCACACACACACACCCCACCACCACACACACACACACCCCAAAAGCTGTATTGTAATATTATATCCTTGCAGAATCAGTGTGAACCTCATGAGGCATAATAACAGCAGAGTTTTATTACAGAGCATTTCCTGAAAAGGGCTTTACTCTCTGAGACTCTTAGTGATAAATGTGAGCAGACCAGCTGAGTTTCAGCCTTTAGCTCCTACATATACCCTTTTCACTCTAAGGACCAACAACACAGGACAGCATTTTCTATAATATACTTTTGTACTGCCTGCTTGCTTTGTTGTTAAGACTCCCCTCCAGGTTTGCTTAGTATTGCTTACAAATAATGCCATGATGACACTTGGATATTGTTCGTCAAGGAGTTCATATTTTTTCTTTGATTAATTTGTCCTGTACTTGTAAAAGAAGCACAGGACAAAAATGCATGTTTCTATTGTAGCAGCCTAATGTATCTCTCACTTTATGAGCTTCTTTTTAAAAACACAGCTTTTTCTTTGCTTTTTGACCTTGTGTCACTGTCCACTCATAAACGATGTTTTAGGTCACATTTTCAGAAACTCCTGCCAAAGTGATGGTTTTCAAAAACTCTTGTTTTGGATGAAGGCTATCATTGTTGTTTTCATGTGTTGGAACAGGTGCTGCTAAATTGTTGCCATTTTAAGTCTTGCTACTTAGAATTGACTAATTAGATGATCACACATACTTTTAGTCACTTCCTCATATGATACTGTTTTAAAAAAGAGACAACCTGTAGATATTTATAATAAGACCTGCATGGTTATGAGTAATTATGAGTACTTTATGGTTGGTAACAACAGATGTTGAAATCAATAAGAAATGACTTTTATACATAATTTGTTGAAGACTATTAGATATGTCTTCGATTAAGATATGATTGAAAAATATATTACCTCAGGTTACCAGTCAGACTTGTGATTGGAAAAGATTAAAATAAACTGCTTTCATACCAAAACTGAAACACAAATATATAAATGTATGTGTGTTTTTGTGTACATTCCACAGACATCTTAACAAAGTGAAAAGAGAAATTTTTGTTCAAAAAAATAATTAAATTAAACAATATCATGTGGATAGAAAATTTGTTTTGTACAAATGAAATTCACAGAAAAGAAAAAAAGAGTTTTTCAAAATGTCAAAGCATCTTTGAGAAAACAGTTGTCTCCAATCAACATCAAACAAAGGAAACACTTTCAGTGTACAAGCTGAAATTCAATGACAGATTTTTTATTTTTAATGTTGAAAATCTGACATTTTTCTCATAAGTCTACAAGTTTCTAAAGTTGAAAATTTTGAGTATTTATTCATGTTTTTTTAACAAGTTTTTCAAAAATTAATAAAACCTTTTTTTTTTGGTTGTTACATGTTAGAGTGTAGCCATAACTGACTTTGCCTGTCCCCTCTTTTAATATGACATTAGAAACCAACCTTTTAAATTAGAGCATTCTTTATTTTTGTGTGCAGTTGTCCTGTTTGCTGTTGTGGGTTTAAAGGAACTATTAATGTTTATTCAAGCATGTTTCATGTCCACTTAAAACTTCTCAATGGAGCTTTGAGAACTTGCCCCAGAAAAACATTGTGTCATTAATACACACTGAAGAAGAAACAATGGAAAATGTTTCACATTAAAATGTAAAGAAAGGCCTTAATTTTTAATTTATCTTTTTTTTTTTTTTTTTTTTTTTTTACAAAGTCTTGATCCTTAACATTACATTATATTTAAGTAATTTGGGCTGGTACTTTAAGAAAGGCCCTGCCCCTTTGAGGCACCATTGTCTGGACAGCTTTCTAAGCTTCTTACAGTTTTTAAGCCATCGAGAAATTATCAGGGAAGCAGTTCCAGTCAAATTTTAAACATATAATGTGAGTCTTTTGCATTTGAGTTCTGTCAGCAAGGTGGAAAATCTGAATTAATATTCTCTATAACATGTCTCCTCTGGCAGCTGCTTTAACATTGTGTGCCTTCCTCAGTGCTAAAGAATATAACTAATTATCATAAATATGCATCACACACACAATTCATATTTCATCAGTATGGTGGACCACAGAGGGATTGAAGAAATGCTAATGTGTCCAGCAGCTTTCCTATTTAATTCCAGAGTTGATGATGATCCTGCTTCTGGTCCACTGGTACTTTACCTGCAGCTAAATGAAACCACATAATCTCCACACAGACACGACCTGAAGAAACTAAACAGGCAAAATTACTTATCTTGAGACCAGCTAACAGCGAGGAAGTCATCGGCTTCCTCAGGAACTCAGGTGAAAACCTCAGAGTCTGTTGTCATATCCGCTGCAGCCTCCAACTAAATGCACCAGAGTCTGTCACATGTTCTAAATGTTTGATATTATGTATATTATTTCATACAGACATGATGTGGGTACAAATTCAAAGTTTGATGTCGATGGTAAACATAATTTATCATGACATTATTTGCTGTGTAGAAAAATAACATTAATTCTACTCAAAGTCAAAGCCACCAAATATCAAATGTCCTGCAGGAATCTTTAATTTTTAGAGTCACCATAAACTATATCAAAATCAGAGGTGGAAAGATATAAAGAACATTTACTCATTGCACCAATCAATGAGAGTGATTTTTGTGTACTTGAGTTTGACTTGTTTTTGGAATGAGTGATTTTATTCTGTTGTATGTCGCGACATTTCATCAGGGGTGGAGGTTAAAGTATGATTGTATTCTAGCAAGTGTGAAGTTACTTTGGTTAGACTGACTTATTACAAATTAAAGTAGTGCACTTTAAACCTACTCGAGTATAAGCGAAGAATACCTTATTTAAAATGTACATAACCTCGGGGACCCCTCTGCCATTTTTGCCTTTCTTTTTTAAATTTGTGAGCATTATGGGTGTGTTACAACTTATGTCGTAAATTTCTGCAAAAATGTTTCCTTTTTGACATATTTTATAACCTAATGTCAGTAACTCTTACAGGTCTATCAAACACTACTGACACTTTTTTTTGCTACTTTAGGGATGCTCCAGCCAAAGAAGAGCATGCAAAACAAATCTTTCAGCTACAACATCACACACTTTTAATAGCATTTTTGATTTGGTTATTTCATAGCAGTTTTTGTGCATGTGTTTATTTGGCTGGAAAGTCCCAAGAGGGTAGAAACCAGACTGATGCAAAGCTCTGTGTATTTTGAGCGCTCTTCCCTGTGTCGTGCAAAAAGAACAGCATCACTTGCTGTGTAATGAGTCAACAGGAAGTGTGTGTGGGCAAAACATTTGACACAAATAATCAAGTTCAACTAGAGGGAAGCTTTTTTTCCTGTGTAAATTTTAAAGATATCTGTGAAAATGTTCCTTGTACTCAGTGAGTGAAATCTTTACAGGAGCACACTTTACTGACTAAATAAAGATGGTAAGAGAGCACAAACATAAAGGTATTACTAATGTTCTTGGAGTTATTAACAAAAATGAAAATTCTCTATCGTGCAATGTTAATGAATCCTTAAAAAGAAGTCCTGGATCAACATTCAGATTCAGATCACCACAAAAATATATTCACTTCTCCGTGGCGTCATGTCCTACATTACCTGAAAATGTCATTAAAATCCAAAAAGGACTGTTTAAGTTATCTTGCTCAGGGACAGACAGACAAATGGACAAACACCTTCAAAAACATCACCTGCTTTCTGTTGTTGATTTTATATTTCTTTTTCTATAACCTTGTTATAATGTGAACAAATCTTGTGAGCATCATGTTTATGTCCTACTTTACTTCACTCCTAAGAATTAAACTTGGTATTGGAATCAGTTAAAATGTTAGTGTGATGGTGAAACTGGTTAACAAAATGCTTTAATGAGTTTAAAACTCATCAAATTTATTTCCTGTAATAAAGGGATACTGTTTGAAATGAAATGGAGTACAATACTCCTGCAGAAAAATAGAAAAAATAAAGATTTGATTCTTAAAACTTCCCAAAGAGTAAATTAAACTGTTCAAGTACAGAAACATCAGTAAATATAATAATCCATTTTCCATAATTGCATTTCTTTTTGCTTCAAAGTACTGAGTGGGAAAAACAGAAGGGAAAGCTAAAGCAATGGAGGCTTTCATTTATCCAGTGTTGTCACGGTATCAAAATGTAATTCTGATATTGTTATTGAATTTATAATCAGATCAATCAATACTGAACAGCATCCAAAACAGAAACAAAAACCATAGATCATGATCAACATGTCTATAAAGATAATTGACAATTTAAAACTCATGGTTTACTAACAGGATTACAAGTGACAAATGCATTACAATATTTAATCTGATTCGATATTCTTTAACACTTACCATGGTCATTTTGACCGTTTTCAGATTCCCAAGGCTATAATTTGGTGGAAGAGGCACCTTGGTTACTAAAGATCTGTTCATACATATCTGCATACTTAAATTAATATTGACTATTTATTGATATTACAAAACACAGGAGAGCTCTGAGTATTTCTACCACCAACATGATTTTTAACTTTATGCATCATGACTATATCATCTCATTAACAGACACTTTTCCCTGTGCCGTCTAAAACGTCACGATACCAAAACAATCTACTGCCCTTTTAAAGTGAGGAAAACATTTTTAATCATGTAAGCACCATTATGTATTTACTCTACAACAGGGAGTCAAAGCACTCTACGGTAAATATGGTTTTCTGAATCATATTTCCCCTTAGTTCAGGTGATTTTAGTATTTTTCTGTAAAACAATTTGCAGCAATTTTGGCTAGAATGGGTTTGATACATGTTTATATACAATACTGTAGTCATAATAACATTTTTGTCATTTAGTTATCCATATGTTGAAGGAACAATACCTTTATTTTTACCACATGAGAATATTCTAATAATATAAATCACCTAAATGCTTGTTAGAGATTATTTGTGTTCTACTCATATATTTTTTATCAAATAACAAAACACTGCAGATCAACATCCTCACAATTTGGTTTGTGATTTAATTGATATGTTGGAGAGAGATAAAATTAAGACGGTTACATGGTAATTAAAGTAGTTATAGCGGTAGGTTCGCTAGTTAGAGAAAAAAGGCAGTGGTTGATCTACTTATAAGTTACATAGGCTACTGCACCTTACAAATCCAGAGCATGATCAGAGATAACATTTGATTTTATGTCCTGTCTCTTCCATAGTTTCAGTCATATCACACTTACATATTTGTCTTTCACTATTTTGTGTACTGTACCTTTAAAAGAAGTTCATTTAAATGAGATTTGGCTGGCTGAGTGCTCAAACAAATCTGCACCTTTGCCCAATATTTAATGAACACTGTGATTCCAGCGCCTTTTGGAAGGAGAGCCAAATTTGGGTGAGCATTTTACGCCTGCAGCTAAACTTTTACAGAATGACTTATCTACAGTTTGCAGAGGTGTAAACAAAGCAAAAAGTGTCCAGCACGTGTGGAGCACGACTTAACGCACGCCAACAAAGCTGATGTTTAAGTAGTCTGTGGGTACCGCTGCTGCTGCTGCTCGGAGGCAAATGTGTAGATCAAAACTGGCAGCACTGACATGTTTAACTGTCGGGCAGCCAACGCTCTCCAACAACACCGCGAACAAAAGGAGAGGGATCTTAAGAGCAGAACAGGTAGGTAACACATGCCTGCTCCAGGGTGTGACTGGGACCATGAAGTTTCTGGAGTGGCTGCCTTTAAACTCTTGAGAACAAACAGTGCTGGTTTTAAAGGATCTGCCAGATTACTTGGACTTCTACACATATCCATGGAATACATCACAACGATTCCTCCTGTTATTTATGAAATAAGAGAGAAAACACATTAAGGCAGCCCTGAGAGTACCAATAAGGAACCCTGTCAGTGTCAAAATGGCCTACCATGTTTACAGGCTTACAATCACTTAGTCGACTGAACATCAACCATATCGCCTCCTTCCAAGGAAAGGACAGTGATTGGTCCTGGCATCGTCCAACCAGAATCAGATTTATTAGCTCCAGTATTGCACTTCTGATACTACCTCTGAAACAGCACAAAGAGGGGGTCGACTTGTTCACTTCAATCTGTCTCTGCATTGTTCACAGTGAAGGACAAGCAAAATACAGTTTGAAAGGGCAGCATGAATGGGGCTCACCACTTTCATTTGTCACACATTGCCCATGGTTAGTGCTTTGATTATATACATATTGCTTATTAACTGTGCCCATAAGTGTCTTTTAAGGCCGGCACTTCCGTGTAACTTGAGTCCCTCAGCAGAAACATGTTGAGCGACCATACATGCTGAACAGACATCACAATTACTTAAATATAAGCAAGAACGTTTGTGTTATTTTGATGAAAAAAATGTCTCATTGTGCTTTAACTAAGAAACATTAACCTGGAGATGTATTACTTTGTGATATCATCCAGGGGAACAAAAGTTCTAAACTGCATGTTTAAAGGAGACATATCATGTTTGTTTCTCCTTTTCACTATGCCAGACTAGGATGCCTGTAAAGCATTTCTGCCCTCAGTACAAGTCATTTAGTTCCTTCATTGCCCCACAATAACGTTCTCAATATCCTCATTTTAGGCCATTATGAAGCCCTCGTTGAAACACTCGGATCTCAGGATGAACTAAAGTTACCTCGCAACGTCACAGCCCTTTGTGCTCTGATTGGTCAGGTCTATCGGGGGTAGAGCCAGCCTGTCCTTCTTCTTCTACTGTATTTTCCGGCAGGCTCAAAGCAGCAACCACGTATTGGGTCCCCCTACAGGCCAGAGCTGGTAATGAGTGATTGTGAACTAGGGAGCTATATACCCCTGCTGGTGGATGTGTTCCTCGGTGACGGTTTTGTGGCTAACGGACATCACAGAGGAGGAAGTGTTTTATCAGATTACTCCAATAAAAAGAAAGGGACCTCGTGATGTCACGACGTTTGAAATCTCGCAGACATCTCGCAATGACCTATTTTCAGAGGCATCAAATCTCGTTCTAGGATATCAGAAAAAATACAATATCTCTTTTTTTTTTAAATTAAGGGGGTGTAAGGTCTTGTTTTCAAATTTATTATATTATATGTAAGTATTAAATCATGCATCAGCATGATATGTCTCCTTTAAGTAATGAAAGTGTGCCAGTGGTGCAAGGCCTCTTTTGGCAGCTCACAGATATCCGCTCAGTTGCCTCTTCATTAAGCTTACCATGCTATTACTAATCTTTGACCCCTTGTTTCGTCCAGAACTGCTTGATTCTTTGTGGGATCAACAAGGTGATGGAAACATTGCCCAGAGCCTTAACTCCATATTGACTTGATAGCATCTTATAAGTGATTTGCTTAAGTTGAACAGATGTACCTTATAAAATGGCTGTTGAGAGTATAAAGAATCTTTTTTTTTTTCATTGTTTTCACCTATCATTCAATTGGGGTTTTAAGAAGTGGCCCAAAACTACAAAAGAAATAATGACATTTTCTAATCTAAAATGATTTTTTTGAATGCTGAGGCCATTCTGGGTCAGGTTTGACTCATATGTATCTTAGATGCTGAGTTATAAGGAATGGTGAAAGTGTAAAACTGCACACACCACATGTCTATGGTATTTTGGAATAGCACTGCCACAACTCAAATCAATGGAAGTTTTATGGTTTATTTCTTGTGAGAGATATGTTGTAACACTTGCTATCAGCCACATTCCCTTGCCAAAGTCCAGATGTGAGCTGTGAGGAGTGTTTAATGGTCATAATCTGAGTTGAAATAGGACAAACGATTAAGTGAATGCAAGTGTTTATTTCAAAAACGAATCCAATTTATCCTTAGAAAAACACTCCCTCTGTTTACTAAAACATTAAATGTGGCTGAACATTTGCTTATAAATGTTGAAAATATGACCCCTTGGATTTACTGTTTATCCTGTGAGGGTAATAAGCTAAAGTTGACATGCCCCAAAGCCAGACTTGGCTTCTAAATGAATCAATCAGGGCTCATTTTTCTTTTCAGATCTTGAAAAACATATTTACAAAATTGGGCCATGACCTGAAGCCTCGTGGACTCAAACACCTCGGGGCAAAGGCTGGCCGTCGTCAACTTGTACAAGGACCTGATTTCAAACAAGTGGAAATTAAGTTGAGTTTTAGGTCTTATTTTTCTTTAAAATGCACATCATGTTATTCCTTTACAAGTGAATTAGTCCCATTAGTCACACTGTGGACAGTCAGAGGGGGAAAAGTGGGATGTTCTCGCTTCATGTCTCTGGGACTGTCATATCCCTGAGGTGTTAAACCGACAAATTTAAAGTCCATCCCTGGGTTTGATACTTATATACTTGTGCTCCTGGTCCTAATTGCGAATAATGGTTGCTTGTAGAATTGTTTAAATGTCAGTATTTTTGTGGTTCCTTTAACAGCAGTGGGGATTTAACAAAATGAATGTTAAGACCCTTAAACCATACCACATTTGTCCTCCTCAGTGTCTGAATTTGATTATATGGATGGTGATCTGTGGGGAAGGGGCTTTAAGGCTGCTAATGGATCATTTCTGACATAGACAACAATGTCATCTACACATAAAAATGTGGTCCATTGATTAATATAAGTATTTAAAATTAAAATAAGCGGCAGAAAGCAAAACTGCCATCAGAAATGGATATACATACTCTTAATAGAGATCTCTCAGAAGGACCCCTGTCCTCCCTCCTGATGTTCAATCCCCTCAAAAACAACTCTTTATTCATTTTCAGTAAATTATAAATCAATTATAGATTATTAATTCTACATTAAAATGATCCAACCAATGAAAATGTGCAATACTGCCTTTCTGTTAAAATTGCATATAATACATGTAAAAAAATCATATTTTTTGGCAGAGGAACAGATTTTACACTTACACTGTGAATGCTACACATCCAATATGGCAGCACACAAAGTGGACTGAAGCTTTTTAACTTCAATGTAACAAAACATTTTCCTCTATATAGCCAAGGAAACTTTACACTCACAGTTTGTTCCTGCAAGTGATTCTCACACTGTAAATTCTTTTTTAGGAAGATTAGCATATTTATGTCCACAAAGTAGGTTATGTCTTTGCCATCATTTTTCATTGGTTGTTTGTAAGTCTGTGTGTCTATCTGTGTGTCACATAACTCAAAAGACATAGATGGATTTTGATTAAATTTTTAGGGAATGTTGGTCGTGGCAAAAAAGGAAGTGTTTCGATTTTGGCGGTGACCACAATCCAGGAGGTTTTTTTTCAGGATTAGGCGACATTAACTCAACAATAACTCAGCTAAGAATGTCAAAAATGCCATGGCAAAGGTTTTTGGTCTCTGAGCACTTCCAGTTTGGGGAGAAATGGTCACTTCTCTGAAGGAATGCACACAGGTCAGAATGAGCAGCCTGGTTTGAAACCTGATTCACTCCTTTCCACCACAGTCTGAAAAAGACTATATTTAATGAAGGCTGTGAAGATTACCCACGGTAAGTCTCTTGAAGTGTGTTGGAAGAGCATTGGGCTTCCTGATCTCAATAAAAAAAATGTGAACATGTTCATCATTTTCGATGTGTTTGGAGATCAAAGAGGGCAGCAAAGCATGTCCTCTGTGGATTTGGTAACATTTAACTGAACAAAAGCCAATCAGGAATCAAGATGACTAAAGCAGAAAGCACAGAAAATACAGCCACAATGAAAACAGCAAACATAGAGCATTTAGTTAGATGCATGTTAAAAATGGAGGATAAGGTTCTCCATATGTCACTGCAGTACATTCATGTGAACCATTAAAATGCAAAAAGGTGTTGTCTACCTAAAGATATCCAAGGTAGACAACATGTAGCCCCTTTCAGTTTTTATTCCCCCTGCTTGTTGCCTATCATTTGTTTACATTTTAAAGTCACCTTTGGGAGCGTGAGAGTATGAACTATGAGAGCTGAAGCTGTGGTTGTTGGTGAATAAGTCGGTCATTGCGCGGCTGTGCTGATCAACTCATTGTAGACCACACTTTTATGTCTGGAGGATGTTTGTGCCTTTTGTACATTTTTTTGTGATGCAGTTGTTCAAAAGAAGAGAACAAACTGCTACCCCTGAGCTCACATCTGATATGTTTGTGCACAGTTGCACAATAGGTTCAGTTGTTCTTGTAAAATAAGATTGAGCTAAAGAGTTTGTGAGACTTTGACTGACACTGTCACTCACACTGGAGAGGAAGGGTCTGAACTAATAGTTTATACCAGTATATGACCTGCAGTGACACAGCTCTGTGGCTTGGTAACTGACAGGAAATGCCATCTTCCTTAGAATCTGGTCACTCTATGCACAAAAGTAGAGTCTTGTGTTGCTCTTACCATGAAGCCTTAAACTCATTTGTATTACTGATCTCCCATTGTCAGGATTTTCTTTTATTCAAATCCCTGTGGTCAGATATTTTTGACTTGCTAAAAGTCAGTTACACTCAAAGTGATCTTCTGAAGTTTAGAAAAAAACTCTCCTACCCTGTAGATATCTTTGTAAAGGGCATAATTGTACCAACAACCCCATAAATAACCCCCCTCTCCCCCATAAATGTCCTTGAGTGAAAAGAGGAATAAGAACTTTTCTGTTCAAATATAGATTTATTTCTGTGTTACTTCATACAAACATCTTTTTCTCAAAAATAAACTGTTCAAACTGACTCAATCAATAAGGGTGCACGTGGAACAGCGTGCACTAACAGCCTCAGAGAGGCTAAAGCTGTGTGATGATTGGATAGAAAGAAACAGAAGGGAATCCTCAAGGTTGACACACACATAGGGTAATAAAAGCTCCCAGTCCTGTCTCTGTATTGATCTCCACCGACACCTGAGATGAGCGGGAGCGAGCACTTTGAGCTCTCTCTTCAGGTAGAGGGAACGTTTAAGAGCTTTGGCTCCAGTGTGCAAAGATTCATCGCATTAGAAAAAGATAATTATGAGCAATTAAATCTGACTTCAGTCCCAAATGATTCTCTTGCAGGTGCAGCTCTGGTGTAAATGTAACCGTCAACACAAGTCATTTCATTCCGCCTTAAATATGTGGAGAATCATTTCTCTTGGAAGGAGGGAAGAAACGATCAGCTTTCACTCAAGATTCAGATTCAATGGTTCAAACTTAAGTTGACTAGGGATGCACAATATTCCCAGCATGACATCAGTATTGACTGATTTATGTATTTATCAGGATCAGTGGAATGTGTGAACTTATAGGAGTGATTTTCTTTTCAGCCATGTCCACACAGACAGGTATTTTAAAAACAGAGCTTTCTATGTGCAGTTCTCTGCATAAAACATCATTTCACGTCACTGAAGGATCAAGTTTTGGAAACATCTGAAACAGTACTCATGCTTAGACAGGAGAAATAAAGGTTTGGGCTTGAAATATGATACTGTCCACCATTTCTCTTCTATGCTATGTCAATGTCTGAAATACTTCTCTTCTGACGTGACATTTGTGCTACAGCAGACTTTATATTGTTCACATACAAACACAAAAGCAGTTTCTCTGCACTGTGTTGATGAACAAAGACATCTGAATGGACAAGAGATGTCACTGTTGTTTAATATAAAAAAATATACTCCTCAAAAAAAGTTTGGAAATGTAATCTGAGCCAATTTACTCTCTCAAGTTCAACTGTGTTACTCATTCCACACATACAAAATTCTAACAAGTAGAACCTCAATGTAAAGGTGACAGTTCAGGCTTTTCAACATTATAAAATGCAATAACAACTGGTATTATTAAAGGAGGTAAATAATCAGGCAAAACAGAATTTCCAAACTTTTTAAAAGAGTACATTAAATACCCCAATGCCTGCTCCCACCATCTGCTGTCTAACATGAGACCTTGTGTGATGCTTTACAGAGTGATCATGTTATCTGACTTTACAACACTTTATCTGGATTGCTGTACATAAAACAAATGCTGAAACCAGCAAGATTATCCACAAATTATGCTCATTTAACAATAGCATAAGCACTGTTTCACTGGAAGTATCGAGATTGAAAATTATTTTAAGAGACATTTGCAAAGAACACCAGCATACACCAGTTAGTATAGTCACACTCAGACCGGGATTGGTGAAAACTTAAGTAATGAAAGTCATTGCATTGTTAAAAAAAATGCATGTCAAGGACATCATTTCATGCTATTGACTGCACATAAGAGTGCACTGGAGTGTTCATGTGGACAAAGTGGTTTGTGCATAGTGCATGGGCATGGATGAATATATTTTTCAAACAAAGGAGGGGAGCCTCTGATGAAGAAAAGCAGGTTAATATGTGGACTAGGCTTCATAACATTGAACTGACTTTTATCAGGCGATGTCTTTTTCACTATTTTACCCTAACTGTATTTTTAAGTGCGCTTGAAGGGCTGAAGTTTTAAGACTGATCAACAGGTTCTTCAGGTTTTGGAATTTGAAAGACTTTATCTAGTATTTTAAGCACTGTGTCCAGATTATACACTTGTCACCAAAATTCATCTGATAACCTTAAGGTGAAAGTATAATTTCAATAAAAAATGGCTTACAGTTGTGCACTGTGTTGCTCTCTGTCTGGAGGCAGGCCATAACAATGTTGTTTGTTTTCTTGCATTTTTGGGGGATAAAGGTTTGTGCTGGCCCAGTCATAAAGGGGTCCACAACAGGTTTGCAAAGACGGAACTCTAAGTTTGCTTCTTTTATTTATTTTATGTATTTATTAACATATCATTTTTTGTGGTGTCGAATCAACTCAGCTCAACTCTACTCTCTTTCGATAGGGACTTTGTTTACCATTTCATTGTGTATTTTGATAGTACCTCCTCAGTGTGGCCAGGGTCATTAAAGCACATCTATGTAAAACAAAAAAGTAAATACAGGTCTAACTCTATCTCAGTCTGTGGTTTGTTATCACAGTAAGAAGACAAGTCTTGTTTCTGGGAGGCTTTCAAAAAGCAAAAACAATAGTTTATCAAAAATATTTTCAAAAATGTAACAGAAATTAGGAGGTCAAACAGCACTGCAGACCTAACAGTGGGAGGTGTTGTATTTCCATGTCAGATATCCCAATGCTCCTGTGATAGGACTCTGAACATTTGATGGCCAGCTTTAACTAAATGTCACATTTTAGAATTTATTTAACAAACCTCACCAAGAGGTTCCAAAAAATGAAATAGGTACCAGGATTCCTAATTAAAAATAATGAGAAGGAATTAAAAAGGATTGAAGCAGAGGTGAGTCCAATACTATGTGTTGAAAAGGCAGTGATTACCTTTAATTTTAAACCAAAATCTTATCATTGCTTCCTAAATCAACAAACTTTACATTTGTGTTAATTATTTCCTGTTTGAGAACAAACGCCCCCTCCTCTTAAATTGTCATTAGCCTTCATTTTGGCCTTTCAAACACTGTTGGTGGGTTCAAAAAACCCAAACTTAAGGTTTAGCAAAGTTTAGGGATGGGAAATACAAATGCCATTATTTAAACTTATCAATACAATGTTTCATCAGGCCGACAAAAGTGCTCTGTATCAACAGCGTAAATCACTCCTGATATTTAATGCCACGCTGCATTAGCAAATATTGTCCCATGTTTTTGGGGTCTCCACCCTTGCTGGATGAAAACAAACAGACAAAAACAGTGATGGATTGCTTTTCGTATCAAACTTCTAAAATTTAGTCTCACTTTTATTTCCCAACTCTACTGTCTTTAGTGCTGGCTACCTCAATCAAGAATGTGACATCTTTATTTTGCAAGGCACACAGAACTTGGTAGATTCTCGATAAAGGTATTTATCTATTGATTCTTCGATGAAGCAAAAGTTTTGTTTGTGCTCACTTCATTAATATGAAATTACTTTTGGGCTCCATTAGGGATGTGGAATATAATGAGTTTTTTTTTTTTAATATTGATTAATTTCCAACAGAATAAATGTTTAGGCAGTACTGCTTATTTAGAGTTAGGTGTTAAGTTGAATGAGGCTGGATGGTCAAATTTTTAATGGTTAATATCAAATATTCAAAGGCCTAACTCGGGACAAGACAAAAAGTCTGACGATGAAGAATCTTTTCCTACTTTAACTTTGTAAAAAGAAGATTGCATCCCCAAACTTTGAACCTTTGCAGCTCTCCACATCAAAACAATTCTATTTTTCAGTTTCATTAACCTGTGATTATAATTATTTATCTGGGAAAAAATAGAAAAAAAGATACTGAAACATTCAGCAAAAACATTTATATATTTTTTTTGCCTAAATTGTCCAGCTCTATTTTCAGGGCCCAGACATTCACGTGGGTTTGCCTGATACAGGTATATTAAGGAACAGGAGGTATTTGGTGTTCTGTATGAAATAAGAAGGAATCAGTATGTTTGTTTCAGCTAAAATTAGATTGAAAATACTGACATGTTTGTTGTCAGAAAAAACAATATTGTGCATCCCTAGTTTTGACCCTCATCACCTGCTGTGCAAACGCATTTAAAATGTAAAAACATTGTTTTTCCTCTCATCTTGTTAAGAAGACAGGACCTCCCTCTGAAGACACACATTTGGCTGTGGCACATGCAGAGCCCTCAAACAGAGCTCTTATTGGCTGATTGGAGGGATACATTCTCCCTCAGCAGCAGCGCGCACGCTTTGTTTCTAAGCATGTGCTTTTTCCTGTTCAACTTTCAGCTCAGATCCGCTCCAGATGACCAAACATCCATTAGCTTTTATTATAATCCTCATCTTTGATTTCATGTGTTGCGTTCAGGTGGTTGGCAAGCTCCTGCGTGACAGCATCTTTGCCAATCTGATCGTTTCTCCTCTTCTCCATGATCACGTCCTCCAGGCTCTGAAACTCCAGGACGTGATTCTTCTTCTCAGAGAAGAGTAATTTTAACCTGTACGGCTGTTTTCCAATCCGTATCTCTCCTCCGATTTTAAACTCCCGTTTTCCAAAGCGGCACCAGGCGGCGAAGCACTCCGAGTTTCTCCAGTACAGCTCTCTGTCTCTGGAGCCAACATGATCCAGGGCGTTACGCACGATCACCTCCGGCGGGAGCGCACGATACCGGTAGAGGCCGTTCACTATCCTGCCTTTTTTCCCCTGGCTCACATCGGTTAGGAAATTATTCTTGATCTCGGCTCTGTGCAGATGAACCACCTGGAAGTCCCCTACATAAACAGCCCAGTGAGGATACTGTCCAGTGGCCACAAACTCCAGCAGGTCCCCGGGTCTGCAGTTGTTGAGCAGACTCTCTGCAGAGTGCGCCGCGTCCCCGCTGCTCCTCTCGAACACGCACTCCTCCCGGTAGTACACCGCGCACTCCAGCTCGTCCTGCGGGTCGAAAGGCTTCTCCTCATGGTTCACAGCGTGGTTCTCGGATGAAAAGTGGTCCATGTGCTCGTCCTGGTCGTCGTCGCCGTCGTCGTTGGAGAAAATGTACGAGACGCCGATCCGCGGTACGTCGTCGTCCGGGTCGAAGCCATTTGGGTCCGACGTTGGCACCTCTGCGTAATTCAGATGCGTCAGTTTCTCCACCTGGTTCCCCATAAGGGTGAAAGGTGGTTGAAAAGGGGGGAGGAAACCGAGCTCAGGAACAAGACCCACCTGTCTTTACGCGCACTCAGAGAGGAGAGAGTGAAGGAGGGAGGCGCGGGGTGGAGGAGAAACTAAGTCCAAAGAGGTGAAGACGGACACCAGTAATCCATGACCACATGGGGATAGATCCTCTGACTGAGCAGTGAGTGGGCACACCTGTAGGGAAATAAACAGCAGCTTAAAGGTGCATTCAGAGCAAAGAAGTCGATCTGCAAGTCAAACTCTGATGCGTACTTCACATTCCCAACAGGTGTGACCTGTCGCACCTGTTGGCTCACAGTTCAGAGAGGCTCCACCGCCCAAACACTGCCCTAGTACTCTCTAAAACACACCACAGCTGCACAGAAACACTTAGATCTCTCACTTCTGTATAATCATCTACGTGTAGTTTTATTCAGACTGCTGCTCAAGACCAATCGGCAGACTCACCTGCAGTTCAGACAGAGCTCTCTCCTCTCTCTGCCTCTTTCTCTTCGTCTCGGAGTCACATCGATAAAAGAAATGAAGAGGAGAACAGGCGGCAGCTCCTTCCTGTATCAGGCTGGTCGTGGGCTTGTTCTGCTCCTCGTCTGTCTGTACTCTGAACCTTCGTGTTTGTTGCAGTGAAACTCAGCCGGCTCTATGGCTGCTGGGAGGTGTTGTCTTTTAAAGAGACAGAACACCGTTTAAGACTCATTTACACACTCACTCCTGACTTTATTAGATAAAAGTGAGGAACACCTGCTTACCAGGTGTGATCTTTCTGTCATTCTGTCTTCATCTTAGATTTTTAAAAAGTATGTTATCATATACATGCAATTTAGTCCCTACAACACATCCTTCCAATGTAAACAGGAAATGGAAAGGCTGAATAAAATTGTCCTCAGAAAATGCAAGTATATTTTTTTAAGCATAACATCCAAAGCAGTGGTTTTCAACTCAGGTAGTCATTTCAGCAGGTCACTGCTGTATGCCTGCAAAATATGGCAAAAATATAGTGTATGGGAGTTAGGGATGGGACGATAAACTCAAACTCACGATACGCTGCACTTCGATATGCCCGGGTCACTACACGATACAATATCAAAAAAGTAAAAAAGAAAAAATATTACTGTGTAATTACAACTTATTTGTTTTTGTTTGAGTGGCACACATGAAAAAACAAGGCCTAACAGGCCGAACACAAACATTAACACTCTCTCTAACCCTAGAGAGGTTAGAGAGAGTGTATGCTAACGAGCGGTAGGCTCATTTTCGCTGTCATCGTCTTTTTTAATGAGAAAGCCAAAATACTGCCAGACAGATGACTTGTATCCAGGCGGAGCGTCCTCAATTTTGACCTCATTTGACTCCATCATTCGACTTTTTGGAGGCAAGGTAGTTGGTGCTAATGTTTGTTGTTGTCACTTCTGGTCTCATGCGCTATTACCGGACGTGATGTCTTTATTTCCCGATCCATTTTTTTCAAACTCAATGCATTTCGTCACGTACTGTATCGCGATATACTGCCAAACGATATTTCATCCCATCCCTAATGGGAGTGTCGCTAAAAATATGAAAACGACTAAACCATAGTCTTTTAATGTTCAAGAAAAAATGTGTATTTGATGTTTCTTTTATTTTATCAGTGGCACATCACTTCTGTTGGGATCACACCCCTCCATCTCCAGTTTGCTACTTTGCAAGAGATGAAAAACTGCTCTACTGAATGTATGAATTTTGCACAGTCCTAATTAGAAATATCGTGCTTGTTCTGTGATTTGGACAAAGGTCTATAAAATCCATTCACTAATATAGAAGTTGACCAATAGCACTGTTTTATTAAAAAAAGAAAATCATAAAAAAAATAGATAGGAGGTCTGTGCCCAACAATATAACTCAAGTTAAATGTGGGGGCATTGAAAGGATTCATGAAACAGTTTTTGGAGTGACAATAGCCAACACATTTTAGAAGGCCATGTGTAGAACGCATCAAAAGCGAAATATTTAAATTCCTCGCTGCCATTTTCCAAAAAAAAAAAAAGATTCTTTAAACCTCTTAACATTGTATCCTGCCTGCAGTTAAGAGCCTGCTAAGAATTATATTCGCACAAGAAAATAACAAAGACTTCTTTGGTTTTAGGCCAGAATCATCAGATTGTCATTATAGCATCCAGACTTTGAAGAGATATTCATTCATTCCGGCAATTCAAAGGAAAACAGCAGACACTTTTAGGCAAGGTGATATTGTTTGTTACTTAAGAAACCACAGAAGCCTGTGCAGATGGGAGACATCATTTTTGAGTTAACATAATCAGAAGTCTGAAACTCAAACATTTTCAAAAATGTACACAACTGTTTTAGACTCAAAATGTCTGTCTGGTTTCTTGTTAAGGTTTGACTGCTTGATCAAAAACATTTGAGGGTCTTCTTCAAAATCAAACTGATCCCTTTAAAAAAAGATATATATTATTTTGTGTGGCCCAAACTGTTGTAATTGTACTTAACTGTGGCATAAGAGAAGGTTCAAATTTGAAGTGAAGTGCACCATTTAAAATATCATTGTTCTATTCTCTGATATAATACCTCTTCATGAAAGTAAACAAAGAAATAAAAAAATATCAATGTTATTCAATGTGTGCTTAGTTTCAGACATAAATAACATATCATATTGTTGTTTGATTAAGAGCATGGTTTGATCTGCATACCTCACTCAGAAAATTCTGTATTTTGATGTAATGAGCTTTAGGAGTGAAATCAGATTATTCGGTCAAATCTCTTCAGAAATCTGCATTGTTTATGTACAGCCTGTACAAGGACTTATGATGTAATCTAAAGATTATGGCAAACAAGACTTGAAAACAACTACACATGACTAAACAGTGATAACTGTAGTTTTTTTATTCAACACAAAAATCAAACTTGTTCACAGCATGAGTATGTAATGGTGTTATGTATCTAAAGGAAGATGATCAGAATCAAACACACAGGTATGATGAAAATTTTAAATGCTGGTTAATGTACACTTTAAGAGCTTACAGTTAAGAATCAGACACAGGTAACATTCCTGTGATTATTCTTGAACTAAAAAAACAACTCCACGGAGCAGCAGACAGTAAACAGACTGAAAAATTCAAGGGCTCCAATTTGTCCAAAGTCTTTGTAAGGACTTAAACTGTTGCACACATACATGGACTGATGGCAAAAAGCACTTCAATGCTATATTTCCTCATCTGAATTTTAATGTTTGACATTGTGAGAGTATGTGTGAGAGTTTATGATGGACTGATTCCATTTCTGTGCACCTGTGAGTCACCGGATTAACAAAGACTGAGCTTCATTTGAAGGTCAAATATGATGCAAAATCCACTTTTATATGTTTTTTTTCATTTATCTAGAATATGCGTCTATGGCCTGTCTCCACACCACTGAGTTGTGCTTACTCCTTATAAAGTCAATATGTGCTCAAACAGACTGTTGGAAACTTTCCTGCTGAAGATGTTATGAGGGATATGCCTCGTCCTCCAGATGCATGGGACACTTTGTGAGCCAGGTGTTTGTTCAGCACACAGCTGGCTTGAGTTTAAAGAACATGTCTTGGCACAGTAAACATTAGAGCAGTACTTAAAAGCTCAGGTCACATCCACAGATGGGATGGGCATGGTCAGACAAAGCTCATGAGGATTTGTGTTAAAATTGTCCCTTCTGAGCAGATATTGAACAGAGGGGTGAACAGACATGCAGTAACACAGAATCAGAGCGGTGACAAAGTTAAAAAAAAAAAAAAACAGAACACCCTGGACCAGTGTTAAGTTGTTGTGAAGGAGTAAGGCATGTGTAACTCAACCAGCCAAAGTAATTGATTTTGACGGACTTGAATTTTTGGAGTGGCACAGGGGATGGCCACTTTATTAGGAACACCCATTCAACTGCTTATTAACACAAATAGCTAACAGAAAGAACCACCAAAGGATGAACAACACATTGAACATTTGGGCAGATGGGCTACATCAGAAGAAGTCCACACCTGGTGCCAGTCCAAAAATACACAAAACTGAGGCTACAATTGGCAAGGGCTCAATCAAACTGAACGGATCCATCCTGCCTTTTATGAACAGTCTGGTAGTGTAATGGTGTAAATAGTTCTTGTCACACTTTGGGCCCCTTAGCTCAAACTGACCATCGTTTAAATGTCCATCCCTCCATGACCACAGGACAGCCATCTTCTGAAGGCTACTCCCAGCAACATAACACGTCTTTTAATAATAATCCCCCATCATCTTAAACTGATATCTTGAACAGGACGATGAGTTCATGCACCTTAGTGGCCTCGACAGTCACTAGATCTCAATCCAGTCCAATTTAATGTTTGAAGAATGTTTCCAGCTCCTTGTTGAGTCATTGCCATGAAAAATTAAGGCACTTCGGAGGGTGAGTCCAGTCCTGTACTACCAAGGTGTAACTAAAAAGTTACCAGAGAGTGTAAATTCTGATAATAACAAATCATTTGTTCAGTTGTGTTACATTACAAGTCATAATAGTATAACGGGGCTATGGAAGCATCACAAAGATACAAAATGTGGCCATCTTAGTAGACAAAGTTGTTCATCCCTGCTCTAAAGATGTGAATGCTTTAGTACAGTGATCACCAACTGGTGGCCCTTGGACACATCTGGCCCCACAGAGCTTTCCATCCGGCCCCTTGACTATTATTATACAGAAGAGGATTTGGGCCATGCAAAGGAAGTTTTTGTGGAGATCTAGCTTTTTCTTTGAGTGTGAAAAATTAACAATGTATGCAATGTTAAGTATGAATTAATTCTCAAAATTCTGAGTTCTGATTTTTTTTTCTGCATAATTCTGAAACTAATCTCAGAATTCTGACTTTGCACAGACCTAAAACAACTTCAACCTTAAATATTCTTTTCTTTTTTAAGTTTTCCTTTGCCCTTTTGGTCTTTCGTATTACTAAACATAAGGAAATGTGCAGAGTAAAAAATGTTGTTTTCTTTTAAGGACAGCTTTTCATCATTTGATACCCTCAACTATTAATGAAGCCACATGACTGCTTCAGGACTGGTGGACCAAAGCACTTCATTTTAATTGTTTTTATTTATTATTAGTGTTTCCTTAAATCTGGCCCCCAGAGCATATGCCAAGGAAAAATCTGGCCCTTGTATAAATGCAGTTGATGATCCCTGCTTTAGTATGTTCAATTAAATCAAACCACAGATACATACTGTTATTTTGCATCCCCCCCTTTTTATGTTTCCTCAAATCCACTGAGCTGCAGTGATCTACCTATCACGAATATCAGTGTTGGGGCATCAGGAGTTAATGCAGTCAATGCAAAAGGGAGACATCTTTTTTGAGTTAACATCAAAAGTCTCAAACTCAAACATTTTCAAAAATGTGCACAACTATTTTAAACTCCAAATGTCTGTTTGGTTTCTTGTCAATGTTTGACCTCTTGATCTAAAACATTTGAGGGCTTTCTTAAAAATGAAACTGATCCCTTTAAAAAGATATAATATAATGTGTGTGGCACAAACCGTTGTAATTGTACTTAACTGTGGTATAAGAGAGGGTTCAAATTTGAGGTGAAGTGTACCATTTAAAATATCACCGTTCTATTCTCAGATATATAATACCTCTTCATTTGGATTATACATATGGCAAAAACCTTCATAAAAAAAGACAATTTTCTAGCAGTTTGAAGGAAAGGCAGAGGCGCTTCTGGTAACATCAACAATGGTATCCTTGTATTCAAGTGTCCCAGAAAGCCATGAAGGTGTGAAAGATAGAGCAAAGAAAGCTCACACTATAAACCGGAAATGAAGGAGCTAAATGGTTTTCAAGCTTTGTTACACATAAAGTACAGACAGCCTTTTGTCTGGGGACTTCTTTAGAAACCCTCTTACTATTTCTGACATAATATACAGCTTGGTGTGAATAAAATTATTTCTGTTCATCAGAGAAACATGTTTTAATGCACATCTCTGTGGATGGAACTGGACTTTCTTAGTTGGAGTGTTTAACTGTTTGGATGCAGCTCCAAAACGCGGACAGAGAGGAGCATGACGCTCAAGTAAAAGAGTCTGCAGCACCGGTCTACTCTCTCTCTCTTTCCTCCAGCTCCGGCAGTGACCCGGTCAGGACTCCTTCACCAGGAAGTGAGATTGTGTTCACTTCCAGCCAAAATGTTAAAAAAAAAACCCTCCCTGGACAAAGCAGGTTGGGAGGCTTACAGCGTCTCAGGCAGCCATTACAGCATCTTCCTGCAGCTTTTGAACAGATGAATGTGAATTCCAGATCAAACATCAGCACAAGAAAGCAAACATCCAGAGGGAATTGATTGGCTGTTTTTCTTGTTATTCTCAGCTCTTTGTGTCTGAACAATATTAAGATTATTTTCTGATGATATTTACAGCCCCTGCTTCCCTCCCTAGAAAACTCTTAATGAGTGAAATGTGCTGAATGTGATGCCGCTGAACTTTGCTCAAATTGAACCATTGTTGGGAAATTACCTGAGTCTTAACATGTTGTGCTGTAAACAAGATTCCATTTGCAGGGTGCTAATTCAAAATGAAGCAGAGTGGAGAGGAATGAACAAGTAAACACCAGCCTGATCATTTGTTTCCACTTAGTATCTTCATCAGGAAATGCTCTTAGTGCTGCCTGACGCACCGTTCGCAGGGACATGCCAATTAGAGATTTTTTAAAATGCCTGATGCAAGGTTATTAAAAGATTAGCGTCACCTAATTTCATCTGAACGCAGCCTTTGTTTGTTTCTCTTTGGAACAAAGACCCCTCACAGTGGGTGAAAGCGGGCAAGAAGGGAGAGATTTAATCACATAAGAGCATTCCTGCTGATGTTTGAGCGAACTGTGGCTGCAGCTCATTCACAAAATAAAAGGGTTTTAAAGAAATTCTTCTGATAATCCAGAGTGAAAGTCTTTAGTCTTAACAGGTAAGTCTAATATTAGAGCATCTCCGAAATGTATTTTAATTCAGTGTTTTAATGTCAGGTATGGGTACTTGCTTGATTTTCAGTATTTATTGTAATAGTTAGACCCTTGGGTGGCACAGAAGGGCAGCAGGTAGTGCAGGACAGTTGCTGGTTTCAGCCACATGTTGGTCTGGGTCTTTCTGTGTGGAGTTTGCATCTTCTCCCCGTGCATGTGGGGGTTCTCTCCTGGCACTCTGGAGAGGCCAAAGACCAAAAAAATGCACATCAGGTGACTCAAACTTGTCCTTGGTGTGAGTGTAAATGGTTGTCTGATTCTCTTTGTGGCCCTGTGATTGGCTGGCCACCAGTTCAGGCTGTACCCTGCCTCGTGCCCAGTGTCAGTTCAGGTAGCTTCCTGTGACCCTGAACAAATCAGCTGTACAGATGATGGATAATTGAGTCTTTGTCAAGCTCCGCCCTTTACAGAGTTAAAGACAGTATTCTTCCATCACCCCTTTATAACTTAAAGGGATAGTTCAGTATTTTTAAATGGGGTTGTATGAGCTCCATATGGACACTAAGTTCATTAGGTGCAGTAGAAAGCTCTCCTCTCCCTCAGTAAGTCAGTTTGTAAAAGTTTATGATGCAGAACCAGACGCAAACAGGGAAGTATTGCACCAAATACAAAGGGTATTTTCTCCATCTACAGGAACTAGTAACACCACAGTTTAAGAGTACACTACCTAGAATTTTTTTGAGTGCATTAAATTGTCCAGAAAAATTAAGCTTAAACGACTCACGTCATGCATTCCTCCACATAGTGCATCTGATGTACTAAGTAGTCATATAGAGATCATACAACCCCAATTCAAAAAAACTGAACTGTCCCTTTAAGTGCCTGTTGTTAGGACAGACAGAATCTGTAACTGCTGGCTTCTCTCCATTTGAAACAACTGGAAAAAACTCACTTTGACACTAACTCAATCATAAAGGCAGTCAGCAGGAATGACAACAAAGAAGTCAAAGAAGTAATCATGGCAGATTTGAGTGGACAAAATTGTGGCTCAATTTTACACAATATGACACTATCTAAATGCCATTCTGTGACTGTGGCTTCAAGCAAACACTAGAAACTTACAGAAGCAGTTGGCAATGCACTAAAGTTTATAATATAAGGAGTCCCATGTGTTTGACCCTGTTGACACTGAACACCTGTGTAGGCCTACTTTTTCACAGAAGATCCACTTTATCAATAAGGAAATTAATTTAAAAAATGAACTGATAGGTAGAATATATAATGGCGTTCACATGAAAAATATCCCATCATTCCCATCCCTAGTTATGAATCAACAATTGGAGAGAAAATTCCTTAAAACTGTATACTTTTATTTACAATAACTGTTAAACACTGAAGAGATTACGCAGAATTTAACCAAAAAGACTGCATAAAATGAATAAATAAGAGGACAATCTACTGTTTTGAGTGGGTAACACTAAAATGTAGCACCAAGCTACAAGAATAAAAAAAAAAGTTGCATTTGGAGATCACATGCAAATAAGGCAGTTTGGAAACCCCTGACCTAAATGTACCAAACACACTTATTGAAGATAATGTAGTTTAGATCAGGGGGTCATCGACTAAACAAGTCTGAAGGCAAATTGTGTCTTGATATGCTAAGGAGGCAGGTTTTAGAATATTTGCTTCTTTTTATCATATTATAAGTGACATTGTTTAGTTTTATACTCACATTTCTTAGCATTTAAAATTAAGATCAGTCACTGTTAGACAGTGCTGCCACCCACATATGACAACAAAAATAATTTGAATACCTCTCTCAAGGGTTTGCCTGTTTTCCATCACTTTGACTCCCATGTATCAGTTTCTGAGGTTAATCAGTGTTTAATATTGGCTGTCGGATGGGTTTTTATAAAACAGGTGATAGATAAAATCATTCTGAATAATTTTAAGTGGAATGCATACACAGCAGTTGGGATTTTAAAAATAAGGAGTTCCTCAAAAATATCTTTCCCTGCACATTTTTTTGATCACACTCTCTTATGGTGGCCAAATAGGAAGCTGAAGGAGGCCTGGTGTGGCCCCGGGGCAGCTGGTTAATGATCACTGGTTTAGATGTTCAAAACAAGCCTCTGCAGCGAAAGAGAATCTCCCAGATCGACGGAAGAAATCATTTTAAGGAATAGCAACACCTACTTGTAAACAATCTTATCAAATTACTGCATGTGATTTTTTAAAAATCTTCATGAACCTTGGTTGCTGGTAACAATGGCTGCTGAAGATATTAATGTTCTCTCACAGCTGCTCCACAACATTGATAACAATAATTTCTCCAGTCCTTTCTCTGAAAAAAATCCCTTTAGTTGTAATTAATCTAATATTTGCTCTTACTTGTGTAGTTCATTTATACATGTTTAACATCAGTGATATTCAACTGGCTGTATTCTGGAGTATGAACAGTCTAGTTTATTAGTATTGTTCATTAGCACACACTTCACTCATAATTTAAAAACTATCAGTACTATCTCTGTCCAGCTCTTATTACAATGTTTGTGTATGCTTTTTCTTTCTGTAGTGTAAATAAAGTGTACATTTAAAAAGCACCAATAAACAGAAATTAAAGTGTAGTTTCCACAGTTCTGGACATTCAGATTGCAGACGGCGCCCTCTTGTGGTTCTGTTAACAAACTGCACAATGACTATGAGAAGGTGGAAGTCAACAGACTGGTCAGCCATTACAGTTACACTCACTTTTTTTTTTTAATTTAAGAAATTCACAAGACAAAATTCAGCTTTTATTTACATTCAACAAGTGTGGGTTTAAGAAATGCTCCATATTAAATTCAAGAAAGCAATATGCTGTTGGGTTTTTTAAGGTAAGGTAACACAAACATTAGCAAAAAGTCAACAACTTGAATCAGTAGGCAAACAGCTCCGTTTTTTTCTTTGTAAAAATAAAAATAAGTACTTGAGGAGCTGCCTTCTGGCTCCTTTTTTTTTAAAATATAAAAACGTGAAGATTTATGTCCGATTGCTCTGCCTCTTGTGGCTCTGGATCCTTCTTCTTAACATCTGATCTGGGGTTAGATCTGACTCTTTTACATCTGAGTTTCCACAGCCGACAACAGGACAGCTACAGGACAGAGAGAAATGAAAGCTGATCACATGAACACGCAAGTACAAGTCAAGATTTCTCTTACATTTCAAAATGGATGAGTTTAATAAGATAACTCAGCTAGGGAGATAAGCAAGTATTATAAAGACTTTCATCAAAGCATTTCATCAGCATTCTGACAGTCATATCAAGGTAAAACCTACTGAGTGTTGCTGTTGTTACTATGTACACAAGGTGTGCACCATGACTACAATCTAGATTAAACAGCAGACGAGTTCCCTCTTTCTTCAACTGTGGGATATTATCAGTCTTTCTTTCATAGTAGCTACATTTAATTTCATTCCCACATCAAAGTGTCATGATAAAGAAAATCTGTATCAAGTCTGACTGCAGGTCCCAGGTTGGCCTGCAGAGCTGTTTACTGCAGCACAACCTGACTCATTCCTAAAAATCCTCAGAGGGAGATAAACGTCTTACCGGCATTTCTTTTTCTGGCTGTGTCTCTTTTTGATCAGACTCAGTATGGCTGCTTCATCGTAGTAGTGGTTACATTTCTTGTTCTTCATCGGGTTCACCATTTCCATCTTGAATACAGATGCGCAGTGGGATATGTCATGGAGCAAAACAGACAAAACAGTTAAACCGCCCAAACATCAAATCTGTGTGGACTTCTATGCTTTGTTGGGGCTGAATCTGATTTGTCTTTGCCAGGAATTACATAGAGGTGTGATAAGACAGGCATGACTTGACAGAAAAACAAGTGTTTGATGTTATGAATGGGTGTAAAGTGAAATGAGCCATCAGCAGGATGGGGTGGTCTACCTGCGTAAGTGGGCAGGTGAAGTTAACTTGGCTCTGTGTGACGGCGATGTCCTCGTCTAGCTCCTCCACGTTCTCCTCGGGCTCTTGGTTGGCTGAAAATACAATAAACAAAAAACAGTGAGATGTCAGATATGAAAAATCAGAATTTATAACCTGAGTGATAACAGTGGTGGCTGTGTCCCTGAACATCACAGTCAGAGTGGGCAGCAATACTGCAACTGTTACATCATATAACTGTGCAAATCAAATAAAATGCTACAAGTGCTGTGAGCACACAAACCTCTACCAAGCCCCTTTCCAACAGTCTTCGCCAAGTTGTTCTGGAAAATGTGGAAAACTGTCCTATGGCACAACATTAACAAAGCTTGTAAGAAATTCCTGAATCTACTTTAAAACCAAACCCCTTCTCTATTGCACCATGACAAACATTCCCTGAAAATGTCATCAAATCTTTAAGAACTGTTTTAACTATATGACTCAGAGACAAACAGACAGACAAGATCTCCAACTGCTAAACAGAGGGGTTTTCTTGCTCCTGTTACTGTAAGGCTTTTATAGATGCACTGCACTGTAGGTTGACTCATTGCTGTGCTCATGGTGGAGTCATGTTGAGTTTGGATATGTATATATGCAAATATGTGTGTATGTGTATTTTATACATGTATGTATGCATGTGTATCTATAAAATAAAGAGTATGGCTCCAGCCTGCTCAGTTGTAAAGTGTCTTGAGAGAACACTTGTTATGAACTTGTGCTGTACAAATATAGACAAATTGATTGATTAATGGACTGCCTTTTTGTCCTGTATTGGAAGATAAAAGTTTCATCACAAATAATTAGTCCTTTTCAAAATGTAAATTTCCGGGATGCTGGTTTGGGCGTGTGGTTAGCAACCAGGCACCCCATGTATTTGCTTCTGCCGGTCCAGGTTCAAATCCCACCTGTGACCAGTTTGCAGAGTGTCTTCCCCTACTCTCTCACCCCCTTTCACAAGCCTATCCACTGTTGCTTTCCTATCAATAAAGGCACAAAATGCCCAAAAAATACATAAAAAAAAAAAAAAAAGTGAATTTCCTTCATGTGTTCCAAAACAAAAAAATTGCTTGCGTTTTTTCCCCTTGGAACAGGAGGTAGAAGTTTCCAGACAACTTTGGCACACACTTTTGACATGTTCGAAATTTCAATGCAAAATTTGCTGAACTGTTGTTTATTGATGGAGACCATTTCTGATATCATTTTTATACTGAGTCTTCAATCATTCCTAGAAAACTGTTCAATTTGTTGAATGTTCTCAGAAAATTTGACATGCAGCCGCGTTCACTACCTCTTTATTGCCACTTAAACACATGTGCACGTAACATGCAGTGTTTCCCATTCACCTCAGTTAATGAACAAGAAGGTTCGACTGCTGTTTTGTTCAACTTCCACAAAATGACAAGCAAATGCATGGCTCAACTTTGAAGCTAATCATTTTCCACGGCCTCGGCAGAAATACACTATATTACCAAAAGTATTTGCTCACCTGCCGTGACTCACATATGAACTTAAGTGCCATCCCATTCCTAACCCAAAGGGTTCAATATGACGTCGGTCCACCTTTTGCAGCTATTACGGCTTCAACTCTTCTAGGGGGGCTGTCCACAAGGTTGAGGAGTGTTTATGGGAATTTTTGACCATTCTTCCAAAACTGTCTCTCAGTCTCCACTCTAATTCATCCCAAAGGTGTTCTATCGGGTTGAGGTCAGGACTCTATGCAGGCCAGTCAAGTTCATCCACACCAGACTCTGTCATCCATGTTCTTATGGACCTGCTTTGTGTTCTGGTGCACAGTCATGTTGGAAGAGGAAGGGGCCAGCTCCAAACTGCTCCCACAAAGTTGGAGCATGGAATTGTCCAAAATGTCTTGGTATGCTGAAGCATTCAAAGTTCCTTTCACTGGAACTAAGGGGCCAAGCCTGACTCCTGAAAAACACCCCCCCACCATAATTCCTCCTCCACCAAATTTCACAGTTGGCACACTGCAGTCCAAAATGTACCTTTCTCCTGGCAACCTCCAAACCCGGACTCGTCAATCAGATTGCCAGATGGAAAAGCGTGATTCATCACTCCAGAGAACGCATCTCTACTGCTCAATAGTCCAGTGGTGGTGTGCTTTGCACCACTGCATCTGGCACTCTGCATTGCACTTGGTGATATATGGCTTGGATGCAGCTGCTCAGCCATGGAAACCCATTCCATGAAGCTCTCTGCATACTGTACTTAGGCTAATCTGAAGGCCACATGAAGTTTGGAGCTCTGTAGCAATTGACTGTGCAGGAAGTCGGCGACCTCTTTGTACTATGCGCCTCAGCATCCGCTGACCCCTCTCCGTCAATTTACGTGATCTACCACTTCATGACTGAGTTGCTGTTGTTCCCAAACTCTTCTATTTTCTTATATTAAAGTGATATTCCGGGATGAAACAACTTGGGTCCTATCACAAGGTTTAGGTCAGAAATTACCCCTACAGCAGTGTTTCTGTGTCACAGAAACCCAGGGCACTAGGACCAAGCTTTGATTTGACTGACCACTGAAGAGCCGAGGCTCTGCACAGCCAGAGCTGGGAGCTGCAGAGCCTCCGCCTCCGTGGAGGCTGTTTAACGACGCTATGAGAAATAGAGCCTTATTTAGCGGTGTTTTTGTGTGAAAGTAACGCACTGAAAATTCTCTAAATAAAGCGTGAATGCAGACCGATATCAGACTTTTTCGGTGGGAGTCCGTTTGTTTGTTCGTTTGGTCAAGTAAAATATGGCCCCGTCTGACTACAGCGGAATGAGCAGACGACCAGATCCGAAGGAGGAAGAGGGAGTTAGGTCCAAGCGCCCTGGGTTTCTTCTCCACAGAAACACTGCTGTAGAGGTAATTTCTGCCCTAACCCTTGTGATAGGACCCAACTTGTTCAATCCCGGAATATCACTTTAAAGCTCACAGTTGACTGTGGAATATTTGGGAGCGAGGAAATTTCACGACTGGATTTGTTGCACAGGTGGCATCCTATCACAGTTCCACGCTGGAATTCACTGAGCTCCTGAGAGCGACCCATTCTTTCACAAATGTTTGTAGAAACAGTCTGCACGCCGAGGTGCCTGATTTTATACATCTGTGGCCAGGCCAAGTAATTAGGGCACCTGATTCTGATCATTTGGATGGGTGAGCAAATACTTTTGGTAATATAGTGTATGTTCACTTCAATCAGTGGCTAGCAGTGAACTAAAAACATCCCTTGTTGGATACTTAAAGCATTTGTGGGTGAATTTCCAAACTTTAAAATATAATAGTAGACTATGACCATGTCCTTATGCAGCGTCATCACTGAAAAGCCACATCTCATATGATCATTGAATATGATTTTGTACCTCCTCTCCACATAATTTAGACTTTAATGTTATGAAGGTGTTATTTTACTCTGTTTTTCTGTTACAGATAAAAAAACATCGTTAAAAACAGGAAGTCACATTAACCACCATTACTTTAATTCTCAGTTACACAGACTCATAGATTCACAAAGCTCCACAGGCAATAACTACCAGGATATACACCCTAAAGTCTCACTTGGCAAACACACCCATGCCCTCATTTAAGCGGCCTCTTCTTTGTAAGCTATTTTAAACATCTACTGATGTTGTCTTAATGCAGTGGCTAATGCGTTTAGATAGTCAGAGGTAATCCTGTACTCAAGGTATTAAAAACACCCTGCACTGAGCTTCTTTTAACTCTCTTAGGTAATGAACCAACGGCCAAGCCAATTGGGTTATGTGATATTTCAGCAATAAAGAAAGAGATATATCAACTTCATACAATACTTTAGGATGTTTTCAAACAGAGAACAGGTTTAGAAACTATAAAGACCAAAAAGTAACATTGTTACAGCAGCAAATGTATTTATCAAGTCACAGAGAACATAAACAAGGGCTCTGTTTGTCCTCTTGTTTATAGATGTATAATGAGGACAACACATAATCAGTAGAAAATGAGTGCTACAGGGTGACCAACAAACATTATTTAACAGTTTACAAAGAGTTATGTGTTTAAAAGTGAGCTGAATGAAATAAAACAGGCCAGTTTTTTTCCTTCTGCCCAGCTGTAAGCTAAAAGCAAATCCATAACAACAGGGCACTATGAGCGCTGCTCACAATCATTGATTCTAACAAGAGCAAACATTTACCTTGGTTTGCAGAGTTCTTGATGCTGTCCTTGAAGGCCACTACTTTCTGATGGTTCTGCAGCTCGGCGTCAGAGAGCCGGGCGATTCTCGCTGTAAACTGCTCCTTCACTTTGGCAGACAGGCTGAACATGGCCTCTGGCTGCTGTGAAGAAACCTGCAGAAACTCAAGTAGCTCAGGCTGTGTGCTTGACTTTTAAAATCAGGGTCAACTTCAGTGTTTTTCCTGACATTTCAGCCCAACGCCTTGACATTAAGACTTGCCACTCAAGAAAATCTGAGTGCACACGGTGTGGCAGGAGCAGCTCTGAATGACCTTCACAAGATCCAATACATATACTGTGTACATTTCAGTCCTCATCACACTAATGCATCTTGTGGCTGACGCATTCATCGAGTAAGAAGGGAGAAAGGATGCTTTTCACTGAAGTGAAAAAGGGCAGCTCTCACCTGTTCTGTTACTTGTTGCACAACATCCACAAAGTAGTTTATCTCCCTGTCCAGCTTGGCACACTCCAGGATCATGGCCTCCATCTCTGCGACACTAGGACTTACAGCTTCATCTGTGAAGAGAGCAGCACTACAAGTCAAGTCAAGCAATAGTAGCAACAAAAGTAATAGTGCTAACTGGAGCGTTTTCTGTGATTTTAGAATTCAAATAAATCACGTGATTATCAACGCTACCTTTGCAACAGAGGCCTACTTGAATGGGGGCATATTTATAGTCAGGTTCAAGTAGAGCTAGCTATCTGCAGTCCACAGTTGGTGCGAATGAAGATGAAAAATATTTTACGAAATTTATGAAAGACTTAATGAAGGGCATGTTTCAAACATGAACACGAACAACAACAAATTGGGCTGTACAGCTAAGAGACTCTTCTTTGTTGTTTTTGAACGCTCTTCATGTCGTTATTACTCGTGGACGATGTTCTTTAGTGTCTGGTATTTAGAGCAGGGTTAGAAACAGACAGGATTTACTGACGCCTGTACCCTGATCAATAGGGGTGTCCCGATCCAATATTGATATCGGTCCGATATGAGCAAAAAAACAAATATTGGATTATATTGGCCAGCATCTAAAGTCTCTGATATAAAAACTCCTATACAAGCAGCCCATTCTATATAATACTATTTAAAAATATATATTTTTGGTTTATTTGATTTATTGAGGTTAGTTTTCAGGGTCTTCTGAATATTTTTTTATTTACTTTATTTAGTTGTAGTGTATTCTTATGTTTAAGGTTAAAATGTATTTAACTCATTGGTTAAAAACAAATAGGTTAGTTTTGTTCTTACCTAACATTGCTGAATACTGTTCTCTGTTTGACCAGTCTCACTTGATAAAACCTTTTCTTACCATCCATACCTCAAAATAAGTTATTAAAATATGTATGATCCCTGCTGTTATTGTATCGGATCGATATCTTAATCGGCCAATACTCATACACTCAAAGGATGACACACAAATACAATAATACTATTCCCTGCTGGCTCAGCGTGCTTCCCTCTCCCAAATATTATGGCTCTGACATGACCTCTCCAGAGGGAACGAATAAATGGGTAAAACATCACAGAGAAAGTGAGCATTACGGCCCAGTGTTAAATGCGTCAGTGTTGCTGACATTTTATATCCTTGCTTCAAATCACACAGAGTGGAGCGCTTCTGTCTCCTGATGACTACCTTGACTCCTTGGTTGTCCTTCATGCTGACAGCCTCTTCTGCCTCAATACCTAAAATATAAACTAGGTGTCCTGAGCAAAAAGCAACAAAAAGAGAATAATTTTTAAAAAGTTAAAAAAAAAAAAAGACATTTATTGTTAAATTATTTCCATAGGCTCTTATCTTGAAACTTAAGTCCTTAAAAAGCACCAGTTGTCTTTATTTCAAGACAATTATATTCAGTTGGATGATGAAAAAATATAAGAATGGTGTATGTTTTTACACCATACAAGTAGTATGGTGTAAAAACGAAATCTCAATTTATGACAGAGAGCTGATATTCCACCTTTAGAGCCCATTGGATACATGTGTGTTAAACCTGCCCTTAAGACATTTTAAAGTTTTTGAATTTAACTCATAATTGACTTAAGTCAGTGCTTTTCAAACGCTGGGGGCACACTGGTGTGGTTTGAGGTGAGCCTTTCAGAGTTGAAGAATTTGAACGGAAAGTTTTCATAATAACAAATACACAACAAATACAAATATGTATCTTTTTTCACTAAGGTGCATTAATTTTCTAAATAGAGGAAAATTAACCTGTTAATACTTTGAGGAATCACCACTTTTGGGGCATAACAGAATTTACAGGTGGGGGGATTTTTTTTTCTCTCTTCCACTTTTCAGTTCACCTTATTTACAAAACTATGACATAGAGACTAAAATGTGTGTTACTGAATTTCTGAAATTAAAATGTGTTTTAAATCAGTTCTTTATCATTTTGACTGTAATAACAAGGACAGAGAAATAATAAAAATTTACTAATAAATCAAAGTATATTTATTGTCTCCCTTGGGAGTAATTTGTCTTGGATAGAGGGCTCTGCTGCACAGACAACACATTCAACACGTCAAGTTTTCCCTTCTTTTTGGGAGCACTGTTTTCCTTTTTAATATTTGACCACTTTTTTGGAGGAATGTGTTCTTTTTCTTTCTTCTAATTACACATTCAAATAATCCATAATTCTTAAAATACATTTTTAACATTCTTTTATTTTTAAAAATGATACAACTGTCTGCCAGTTTTATTAGGATTAGTAGACATTAAATTTCAAACTACTATGATACTGAAAAAACTAAGTGTTAAAGGGGTCATTTTGGATAAATATAATTGGCTTTCAGATATTGAATGAATGGATGAAACCTTTGTTGCCCCTTAGAGAGTTTGTCTAACACAGACAGCACAAATCAAACTACATAGGACATTAACAAGCACGCAGGACAGTGCATAAGAACATGAAACAGTTATCCAAGAATGAAAACATTAAAATGACAGTCATGATAATTTATAGAGAAAAACACGATGTAAGCCAGACCATTGTCAGGATGTGTTGAGTGCAGTGTGTAAACTTCATGTTGTGTGATCACACATTCAATGAAGCTTTTCTCAACAGTTTCAACATGGTGCAGTCCACCATTGAAATTGAGTTACTGGAAGACAATGCATACTAACAACATCAACTGTACAATCGTGAATAGGGTGGTCAGGTCATCATCTGAGGGAAGAGCAGCAAAGTTAGAAACATGATAAAGAAAAAATAAAATGTTATATTTACTCTGAGCTTCAACCAGGTCCATGGCAACATCCGTCACTATGTCCATCCCTGTCCCGATGTCCGCTTGACATGACTTCAAGCTCGATAGAGTCCCGTGAACAGCACTAAGAGACATTTTTATTAATATATTAAATCCTATGAGGCCTTAGAAAACAACAGAAAGTTTAGCTAACTCTCTCGCGCTCGCTAAGCCTGCAGACGAGCCCGTCGCCCTCAGTTAGTCGGGTTAGCTTGGACGGCTAACCGACGACACAAAGGCTAAATGGTTGAAATGGCCTTCAGTAAAGTCAAATAATCATGTTTTGTCCGAGAACAGGCGGTTCTGAAAGGCATTACATTCATAAGCCCACCCCGCGGAAATTTGACCACCACTTCCTGCTTCCGGTTTGTTTTCAAAGTTAAAGCCTTTACACAAAAATAAAAGAGGAAACCTTTAATTTAGGACTTATTATCTCTGGTGACTTTTTTTTAAATAACATAACAAAGAAATTACACAAAATATTAAAATAAGATATAAAAAGGTTCACATATAGACTGTCACTATTTTTGTGATCTCAAACGGCTGCGTTACATCTTTTCCACTGACTTAACCATCCTGAGGCTAAAAAGGCCAAAAACTAATTTTCAAAGAATGTAGAAAACAGGGTTGGAAGGTACGAAAGCCCTAAAAGTCCATGGTTTTTTCACGTTTTTTAAGCACCGTTTTCTCGTGATAACGACTTAATTTCAGTCGTTTTCCCGAGATCTCGAGTTATTATGTCGTTATCACGACTTATTCATGTCGAGATCTCGAGAAAACAAGCTTCGTTATCCCGAGATAACGACATAATAACTCGAGATCTCGGGAAAACGACTGAAATTAAGTCGTTATCACGAGAAAATGGTGCTAGAAAAACGTGAAAAAAACATGGACTTTTAGGGCTTCCGTAAGAAGGCAACTAAAACATCCACTCTTAATTGAGTGACTTTTTTGTGTACTATTACTTTTTTTTAAAATCACAAGTCTTACTTTTGATACAAATGATGTAACTTTCATGGTAAGTTGGTGGCTCAGCTTGATAGGTTGCAGGTATGGTTGGCAACTCCTTGAAAAATAAATAAGGGACACCTTGTTGTCAGGGCCAGTGACCCATACCAGCATGATGATATTTTTTCCCAGTTTTTCTGTGTTTGAAACGATTTCCTAACCATTTGACTCAAACTTGACTTCAGTAACATGCATGTTTTTAATTGATATATGTTCAGCAATTTATTTGTAGTGCATATCATAAGTGTTCCTAATATATGTTCTGTTTGTTTTCTTAAGCTTTTAAGTTGTTTAATGAAGCTTTAGAGATTTCTGAACATTTATTCCTCCAACAGCTGCAGCTTCATTGCTGTAGTTCTACAGTTTTCAGCATGAGTTTGTTTTTGTATGTCACCAGTTCTGACAAACTGTTCTGTTTATTTATTTATAACGTGAGTGTGGATTCATGCAATACATACATACATAAAATTTACAGTAGATTTCCTTGACTACAATGTGAAATTTCATCAACTAAAACTACACTAAAATCAAAACAATTTAGATGACAAACTTATAGGAATGAGAATCGAAAACCAATTGTTGAGAATTGTTAACAGCTCCATTAAAGTATAAACATTATGGGTCCTTTTGCTTAACAATTTCCTTTTCAATTCCTCCAACTAACAGGGTTCAGAAGAGTCAGAACTGTGGCTTATTTTTATTTTTACAAAAGGTGCTTACTGCACAACCTTAAGTGAGTGGAAACACCAGCAACTTGCAGAAGCAGTTATCTCATGTGACGTGTGTTTGACATTGTTGCTACTGAAAATCTGCAGGGCAACTTTTGCCCACACAGAAAATCTGCAGGAATCATTAAAGACTAGAAAAGCACTCGAGAGCACAGACCTCTGCCAGCGCCACAGCCCTCACCCATATTGTGAGTTTCACCATAAATATTAGTCCTACCTTTATTTCATCTAAATATTTAGATTCCTTGACCATGAAAACATATCATTAGCAACTGGATTCATGATTACCTCCACCAAGGAGGTTATGTTTTTTTGGGAGAGTTTGTTTGTCCCTCCGTCCGTCTGTGAACAAAATAACTGAAAAAGTAATGGATGGATTTGGATGAAATTTTCAGGACATGTTCATTATGGGAAAAGGAAGAACTGATTCGATTTTGGTGTTGATCCGGATCAGTGTCTGGCCGCCATGATGAAAAATGTGATTTTTGAGAATAACTACTGAACTAAAATAGATATCATTATGAATCCAATTGCTAATGGTATGTCTTCATGGTCAAGGAATCTAAATATTTACATGACATAAAGGTAGGACTAATATTTATGGTGAAAATCAAAATATGGGTGAGGACTGTGGCACTGGCGGAGGTCTGCGCTCTCCGAGTGCTTTTCTAGTGATATCTATTTCAGTTCAGTAGTTATGCACAAAAATCACATTTTACGTCATGGCGGCCAGACGCTGATCCGGATCAAAACCAAAATTGAATCAGTTCTTCCTTTTCCCATGCTGAACATTTCCTGACAATTTCATCAAAATCCATCCATTACTTTTTGAGTTATTTTGTTCACAGACAGACAGACAAACAAACTCTTCCGAAAACATTATCTCCTTGGTGGAGGTAAATATGATCGATTGGCAGGATTGTTAATTGCATTGGTATTGATAAAATGTTATTAATTCCCATCCCTACTAAATTATGACTAAACTGAAAGGTATATTAGGCAACAGACCAAAACTAAATAAAAAAGTGTTGTCAAAGTTAAAGCTGTTTATGAGATTGTCCATCCCACAACTGATCAGTCGAAGTGCTTCTGTGGTGACAAAGGTTTCGTGCAATGTGATGAGGGGCACAAGAAATGAAATAAACCAAAACTGTAGTGCACAAAATCTAGGCTAATGACAGTGCGGCCTTAATAATGAAATGACTTTGTAGTCATTTTGGTGAGCTGGCCCTTGAATGCAGACCTCACAAAATTACAACCATTCTCTGTAGTCTGAAGCATTATATCCAAATTACACTGGCTTTCTCTGACTAAGCTGCTAATTTATCAAATGTTCTCCAAAACATTTGTCCAAGTATATGTTTTTGGAACATTCTGGCAGTCTGACCCCCTTTAGAGCAGCTTAGCTAATCTTCTTTGAACAGAAAAGTCAATTTAAAAGTCCAGCTGTACAAGACAGGGCTAAGAAATAATGACACTGAGCTTATAAGGTTGGGTTTTCTTGCACAACTTCTGTGTGTTAGCAACAAGTGAAGTCTTTAGTTCACTGCTAGCTATTGAAGGGCAAGTTCTTTTGCTTGTGTGTCAGGAAATGTGCCAAAACTTCTGACTTGTGATAAAAAGAAAAAAAAGCAAGCAAATTTCTGAAGACATTTTGGAACAAACTGAAGGAAACCTACATGTTTTTCAAGTGTTTTGGGACAACTTTGGCACACACTTTACACATTTTCATGAACAGTTTGAAGAAACGTCTCTTATTCAACAGAGACCATTTCTGTTATCATTCTTATACTAAGTTGTTGTCTGTGTCGAACCATTGGTTTAATGTTTTGATGTGCTGTGGGCTCAGAGCATGTCCTCTTGAACATTCTCTGTGCCTTAACAGAGTCTTTTGTTTCAGACACCTGACATGGAGTGTTCCTCAAACATTTCAGTTAAAGTACAAAAAGATTTGGTTTGTAAGCCTTTGTAGTAAGCCTTGCTCAAGTTTTAAGCAAATTGTTTCACGACACTCGAGCTAAAACACATCAGCCATGTTCACTGGGCCTTAACAGTCATCACAGTGAGGCTGTTACACACTCACTTCATGAGGCTGTAATGTCTGTGTGAATCTACATTGCAAAACATCTTCCATGCACGCAACACTGAGTGCCCCCACATGAAGATGAAGCAGACACACTCGCGGTGTTCCTGTTTTTGAGTATGCATGCCCCCCTTTCACTAATATCACACCTCTGGAGACATTAGATGGATCACCTCATTCCAGCTCAGAGACGTTCACAGTGGAGGTTAAGCACCACAGGGGCAGAAATATTATGGCTTGAAACGGCAGTGTGAATTAGACTTGTAGCTCGCAGTAAATCAAAGACGTCACTTATTGGAAACTCACAGCAGTTATGTTGTGAAAACCCACCCTTCAATATGTAACACCCAGTTTAACTGTGAACCATGTGGCTCTGTCCTGATGAGCTCAGTCACATTATTTAACAGATAACCATGCATTTCAGAATGCCTTTTTATCTGCCTTTATTACTCTTATCATCCTAGATCCTTCCTCTGTTGTTGGCTTTTTTATATATTTCATTTTAAAATAACATTGTCATTATTTAACTTTAATTCTCACTTTATTTATTAAATTACTTTTTGGCCTTTGATTCATCTGCTGATTGTATCTTGATCGATTAAAATCTTTAGGGATTTTATGTTACTTTTCTCTTCTTCATGCTTGCAGTTCCCTTTACAATCTGTTTTATTCTCGTCTCTTCTGCTCTTAGTTTTCACATTACTCGAATAAATGAAACCATAGCTATGTTTACTTGTGTTTGGGTAAAATGACATAAGTCATTAAACTTATAACTACGTAAAAGTAAGTGAAAATTACCAGTTCTCATACCCCCTTCCAGGTATGTGTTTTTCTGTTCACCAGGACATGCTAAAGACATTCTCAATCGAACAGTCTTAATGTTTTCATATGCAAGGGACCTTTGAACTAAAAAGAAACAAGATGACACATTAGGTATGACAAATTTATTCAGCATTTATGTTGAGAAATGGCACAAATGTTGCTGTAAAAAAATTGGCAAGTTAAGTCATGTCAACATATATTTTCTATCTACAAACAATCCATTGTTAGTGCATTAAGACAATTATGGTTGAGGAAATTAATCTGCTTTTTTACTGAAGACATGAACACTGCTGTAAATAACAAAACCAATGATGGATAAACTCTTTTTTCCACATTTTCTGGGTTTAGATCTTGATTTCATGAGACACTGTCAAATGAAAACTAACTGGGATGATCAAACAGGGGGAAACATTAAATATTTGTATTAATAACAATCAGTCATGTCTTAGTAACTTAGTATTTTAAAACTTTCACAAATACGCCTTCAGTAAAAAAAAAAGCCTATGGCAGCAATGGCATGATTTTCTGATGAGGTGCTTCATCCACATCTTCATAATATTGTTCTGAACTCATCAAAAATGAAACTGGGCACATGAGCTTCCACCACCTGAAGAAAAACAGAGATGATAAAGAGAAATACATTTTAATATTCTTTCCACTGTCCTAAAAAATGTCTTCAGTTGAGTTAGCCTTCTGTTTTAAGTAACTAGAGTTTAGTTTTCTTTAAGTTCAAAGTTGTTGTACCTTGCGTGACAGTTTTGTATACTTCACATAGTCCTCCAGGAACATCAGAGCTCCCACCACATCTGATGGCATGTCAGGAATCTTCTGACTATGGTGGGTTAAAATGTAAGCACATAGAGTCAGTCTAATAGTACCAGGATGTTTTTTTATTTATTTTTGAAAAAGCAGGAAGTGAATTGACATTAAAAAATATTCAAACTCTTTGAATATATAAGACTTGTTTGAATGTTTTATTACCTTGTGCACTGCTCCATTATGGAGCGGATGAACTGACCAATGAGAGCCAAGAACTGTTGAGTGTATCTGGAGTGAAACTGTTTGAGTAGGGTGAGCATGCCGAGGACAAGAGGAGGCCAGTCGACTGGATCTGTGGCTTTTCTGCAGGTCATTCCTACACAAACATATAAACTGTATGGTAATAAAGCACACAGTGAAGAAAATTACACAAAACTAACACAGCCATGTAAAAGTCACCTCCATATTTTATACCCTTCAAACCATCAACATGGGGTTTTAACATTCCTAAAAACCTCCTGATCCAAAATGCTTTCTATGATTCTAACTGTTATACAATCGAGCAGTGTGCAGGCCCAGTGAAAAAGCAAATGAAAACTGAAAGCAATGTATTCATTAAACCATCACCACCTTAGTTGCCATTATCCCATCTAAAAACTGACTCCTACACAGACTTTTGTCAAATTGTCTAAGAAAACTGCTTGATATGATAAAGGATGAAGCGGTGCCTATACAGAATTACTAAAGTTAGTGACTGATTTAGGCTTCTCTTCTATTTCTAATTGGGTAGTGATGTCTATCTCTTCTCAATTTACTGATATCGAAATGTTTTCTAGCTTTTTAACTGAGCAGGGTGTTTATCCAGAACATACACTTATAACTCATCATTTAATACTGATATCATTGTATGAATAATCAAATTGTGTTTCATGATAGCAGTCTATAAAGTGATGGCACATTTATGACAAACAAAAAAAAGTCAATGTTAAGTCACAGCCTAAACAAATTAATTGACTTTCAATACATTATTCATAAACACTGAACGGAGTAACACTAAAATGGCATCAAATATATCTAGCTTATCAGATTAAGCTTGTTATCCTTTTAAAATAAATGAATATTTCCAACAATTAATCAATTCACAGTGCTGTGTTCTTTCACAACAACAAACGCAGATTATCTCAATATTATAATGTTTCTCAGTCGAATAAGCACCCGGTTCAACAGGATATCTTTTCATCATGAAAGAGAGACAATTAGAATTTGGGGCGCTTCAACCAAAATTATAACCACTTTTAAAACCTTGAAAAAACGACACTCATCCAACATAACATCGGGACCTCAGAAAGGTAAAATTAATAACACTGATCATTTCTTCAGGGCACCCATGAATGGAGGGGATGAATTAGGCAGCAAATAAACATTTTGTCCTCAAAGTTGATGTCAGAAGCAGGAAGAATGGGGAAGCACGAGGATTTTTTTCCATAATTTTTTGGCATTTCAGGCTTTTATTGACAGGAGAGAGAGGGAGACAGGTTGGATAGGCTTCTGAGGCAAGAGAGGAGGGGAAGACACTCTGCAAACTGGCCACGGGCAGGATTTCAACCCAGAAGCATGCACATAGGCTGTGTCTGGTTGCTTGTCACTCCACTAAACCAGCACCCCCAAGCTTATAGATTCGATGGAGTAGGACAAGGGCCAAAGGCTAGATGAGTGGATCAGAGCGACCCCATAACAGCAGCTCTTGTGGGGTGTTCCCGCTCTGCTGTGGTGAGTGTCTAACAGAAGTGGTACAAAGAAGGAACAGTGGTGAAGCAGCAACAGGGTCATGGGTGGCCAAGGCTTTCTGACACATGTGAACACAGGTTGGTCCATGTGGTCTGATCTAATGGATGAGCTACTGTTGCTCAAACTGCTGAAAGCATAAGGCGTCAGAAGACACAGAACATCACAGTTTGACGGCTACGATGCTGTACAGACCAGTCAAGGTGGATGAAATGCTATGCCTGATTTGCATACATCCCAATCTAAGAACTTCAAGGATTTCATGCGCCTGTCCAAACTTTTTATACAGCTCATAAACTGAAGAATGAGTGAAAAACTTACCTTGATTTTTGCTGTACTGAAGTTTAGGCAGCTGTGCAATTATAAACAGGAAGTTAATGATGGGGAAGTACGGCAGGCGCTTTGTGGTGATGTAAATCTGTGAGGAATATGAAGAGGAGAATAAATTATTATTGAGTTCTGACAACTTAAAGTCACACAAGACAGAAGAACAGGAAGACAGGCCTCAGTGCTAAGACTGAACGCCATTTATCAAGCAGCTATCACATCCATAATGTCCACACCTTGTTCAGTGGGTTGTGAATGCCAGCGGCCTCCAGGTAAGCAGTGATGTCATACAGGAGAGTGCTGTCCTCTTTGGGGTACGGCAGGGACGGGTCCTGGTAGTGGGCTTCAATGTCTGCCAGAAGGGACCTTGAAAATTTTCAACAGAGATCAAAAACTGTTGACAGAATCAAGAGTTTAAATGAATCCAAAATTCATCTATTGGTGTTTGTGCCTCACTTCAGTGAGTTACATTACATATTTCTTTCAACATAAATGTAAATGATTTAAAATGAACTCAATACTATATTTATAGTACCTGCTTAGAAAAGGTGATGGTCTAAGATTTCTATCAAGACATCTTATGAAACTGACCCAGAGCAAGAACATGAATTCTATTCTGGCAGTACTGACTTGTTCAGGTTTTCCAGGGCAGCAGCCAGATGTTTGGAGTCAAACTTGCATGAGTAGTTCAGCTCATTAGCGATCAGCTGTCTGAGGATCTGCATCTGTCCTACCTGCGGCAAACAGATTTATTCAGCTTTTTTTACAGCACCGAGACTGATTAGCATGTTCAGACACTTGACATTTAAGATTACCAAGAAGAAGTAGAGAGAAAGGGATGAATTCAGGAGGCATTTAGAATAATAAACACAAGAGTGAGCAGGACACAAAGAGGGAAAAATGATGTTTTTTAAACAAAATTACACACCTTCATGATGGCCTCCAGGTATGCACCCCAGATCTTTTGTGTTTTAGCCACAGCACTGGCATACACTTTGCTGGCATTACCTATGGCAGGAAAAAAACAAATATAACCTTCTAAGGTTCAAAGATAAAGCCATTAAACACAGTATGCCAATAGATTTTCTGATGAATACAAACCTACTATGCCCTGGACTGGGTTGACAGCCATAATCATGGCTTTAAAAACATCCACCACAGCTTTGTCCTTCAGGATAGTTTTCTGGAGAATTGTGAGGAAGTTCTGGTGGATGAAAAAGGATGCATTTCAATGCAAGGAGCCTCAGATACATTTTATTTATTTATTTTAAAGTTTTGCAACAGATTTTGAAGTGACCATATGGTAATGTGCAGGTTCAGCTACAGGCAGCAAACTACCTTGTAGGCAACATCCTTCAAATCATCTGCTGATCTTAATGTTGTGTTAGTTTGGATAAATAAAACTAACTTTTATGATCTACTTTTACCTTGCTGCAAATTTGACTCACGTTATTCTGCTTAAATGTGGTTATATACTTTATACAGACAGGTTGCATTTATTCATTTGACATAAAATAGTCAGATTTACTGATCTCATTCATATGTAAAATCAGAAATAAAATCCTCTTGACAGTTTGATATGTAATTATACATTTACATGAAAAGTTTGAAGGTAAAGCTGGGCCATATGAACGAACATTTCTATCTGGATGTTTTTTTTATCTGATATTTGATATATATCTCAGGATTTATTCCCAGATAAAACACTTTCATACAGGTTAATGGGGCTTTAAGTAGAATTGTAGGCACTGCTGTTGTTCTAAGTGAGCGAAAAATGTAGAAATCTTTTTCAAAATCTCAATACACCTCCCAGACTAATTTGGGGTAATCAGAAGAACAAGGGTGCCACAGTGTATGCATAGCATTCATTTAGCTGTTCATAAGTCTTTTAAAACAACTTCACAAAACACCCCAGCAGGCCAATTCTTAACTAATTTTTGCCATGCAATATTGTCCAAATTTTTGTCCCTTCAATTCTCAGAATACATGATTCAAGAAACATAATAGGCCTTTTACACAAGCTGCTGGTAACTTCCATCAACGTACAAAAAAAAAGAAACATCCTTCCTTAAATTGGAAACTTTTGGATCTACAGACTCCAGTCAGCACATACGCAAAATTAAATGAGGCATCATTCCTACACCCTGTAGTAGTTACCTGAAGTTCTTTGACAATCATGAAGCAGAGGAGGCGGTCGAGTCCATTGAGGCCAAATGTACCGAGCGTGTTCTGGATCTCTGAGAACAGTCTGTTGTTGGTGACTTCCTGGTGGCTCCTCAGGTCGTACCAAGTGTTCATCTGGTCAAAGTAGCAAGTAATTCTAACAAAAGAACCAATTTGATCAGTGATCTTTAAAATAATTCAAGATATTCCTCATGTAAATCTAAGCACAGCTGAAAAAACGGATAATTTTAATACTGTCAGACTAGTTCTTCAGTGTGACTCATGGAGACGTACTTAGGATCAGTGATTCTGAGGATTTCTCTGCAGAGACGACCGATGAAGGTTGCAGATTCGTCAACTGGTGGAAACTTTGGGATGGGGATGTGGGTGGACTGATACACACTCTGCCAGTCCTGGATCTGATGGTGATCAATAAAAGAATCATTCACTAACCTTCAGTTAGAGACAAACACTCAAATAACTTGAAGGTTTAACCGATAACAAAGGGATGCACCGTATGACGTTATAAAAATGCATGCTGCTAAGTTGATCCCAACCTTTGCCCTGAGGAAGCTGTTGCACTCTTGTTCCACGTTGTAGTTGATGATGCGCGACACTTCCTCCTGCCAGATCTTCAGGCCATAGATGCTGACGTAGTCCTGGATGTACTCAAACGACCTGTAGAACCCATCCATGGTGGCAGCCATCTCCTTCAGCTTTGGCATCAGCTCACTGGGCTATTAGAGAAGACACTCCCGTTTAGCCTCATTGACATGTTTCACTGCTATATCCCTTCATTTTCAGAGCGAGAGGTCTTTTGATAGTGACTAAATGTTGTAAACTGCAGACTGATATAGCATCCTGCTCAGATCATTTGTCATAATACCTGAGTTTGAAACTTTGATACAATACAAAGTAATAACAAATGATGTTTCAATACAATGGCTAAAATTGTCCCCTGGACATTTGTTTAGATTTCCTACAAGCATCTTGGAGAAAAGTGCACAGCTCATACCAAATCATACATTCTTGTAATATACAAACATGCTGCCTGTGCTGTTTGTCTGCATGGCCTTCCAAAGTACACAGTAGTAGCAAGGTGCATGCTGGTACTAGGCAGTCGCACTGCTTATGCTAGTACATCTCTCCTACGTTGAGAGCAATTGTGTGGGTGCATTTTGGTAAGACAGAACCTAACAAGACACATTTAGTACATAGATGGTGCAAACTGAAATTTAAGTCCTCATCTCACACACCATCAATCAATCAAACTTTATTTATAGAGCACTTTTCCAACAACATATGTAGCTCAAAGTAACTCATCACTCGCTGTTAAAGGAAGCCAAACAGTAACCAGTAACGATACAGACTACTGTCCACTGCCTGCTGCACAGGTTTACCAAACATTCAGTTAAGCTCAACCAAGAAAAAAATTACTAAACCCAATGCCTGATTCATTTCTAAACACTTACTAATTATTTTCTTTTTTTTTTCAGTTTTAAAACAATTTTTCTAAACTGTTTGTTCTTATGTGATAAGTCCTTCCTCATTTTACAGTTTTTTGCATGTTTGAGAATCATGAGTTTGTCTGAATTCAAAATCATTTCTGAATGAAATGGTTTGTTTCAGCACCAAATCGAACCGTTAAAGATTCACATCTCTACGTCAGAGTCTGTGTGGCTATGATAAGCAGTCAGGATTTAAGCAAAAAGTTGACAGGACGTGGAGATATTGTTGCCTTTCTCCTCTGCTCTCTGTCTGCATATGATGCACTGACGTGAATCTTCTGGAGATTTTAAAAAGAAACTTCATGAAACATTTGCTGACCCATGATAACAAGACAGCAGGGGAAGAGGTAGCGACCCAACGTGAATCACAGACACAGATTAAGGCCCCATCCACACGAAGACAAAACGCTGAGCAGTTTCCAAAATGATCATCATAAAGACGAAGGCGTCCCAGAAAATGTGAGCGTCTATATGAATGCACTCGATACGCATGAAGACACTGTAAAACACATGCCAGACTTCGAGGGGCGCTGTAACGCTATGATGGAAACAAGTGGAAACAGACGAAAAAACAATGGGCATGCGCACTTGCGGCAAAAGTTGTAAACAGAGATTGTGATAAAGTGATCATAAAGTGCCGTTACGTGTCCTTGATAATTGTTTGTTCAACTCGGTGGTGATTGAGAAGAAGGAGACTTTGCTGCAACAGGGATAGTAGGGTCACTAGCTTCATCAGCACATGTGCTACACCGTACGCCACCATCGTTGTTGTCGTTGCCGTGTGTGCCGCATGCATGTCAGTGAAGATATGAAACTATGACGTAAGCGTATCTGAAAACTTGCAGAGAGGCAGTAATCACGGAGCTGTGTATACGGCATTTCAAAATCTTTCCACTCTGGAACCTGGTTTCAAAAATGATCATTTACAGACCCCCAAAATGCCGTCTTAGTATGGATGATACGCAGATTCTGCAAAAAACTTTTGCGTTTAGACCTCGGTTTGTCTTCGTGTGGACGGGGCCTAAATGTGCAGGAAGAAAACTTCACTGAATGCTTTAAATTTGTGTGAATGTTTCAACATGTTTTATAAGCTCTGAGCACCTGAAAACAACATCTTATTTCTCTGCCTCATTGCTCTTCTTGTAACTTACCGGTGCTGCTCTTAAGAGCCGAACAATGCCTTTCTTACAATGCCTGTGATAGAACAAAAGAATAATGGGGTACCAGTTTTTTTCTCCTCTTATCTGGGCACTTTAAATGCTAAACCTATTGAAGTGTGTAAAATGTTTGCTCAGTATGGCTCAAATAGATGAAAAATATAAGGATGCAGGGCAGTTATGAAGCACAGGGGATCTTTGTTCTCGTTAAAACATTAACTAAACCGGGCAATAGTTTTTACGTTAATACCCAGTAGTATTTTTATTTTATATATCAGTATTATTTATTTAGAATTTTCTGTTCTTATGTGATAAGTCCTTCCTCATTTTACAGTTTTTTGCATGTTTGGACTCCCTGGAGTTCCCTTTGAAATTGCAAATATATGTTTAAGCTATATTTTGATCAAATGTGTAAATGTAATTTGTGAATTAAGTTCTCAAAAGACCTCTTAATGACTAATGAACTCAGTGAGAAATAAAGAGGTACTGTGATCACGATAAATCCGCTCTGATGCCTTACTTTAGCCTTGGGGTTGAAGATCAATCCTTTATGTAGTGCGTATGCCACCCTCTTCACCAGTTCCTTCCTGATGCCATCCTCCAGAAGCTGCTTTGGATCCACCTGAAGAATCACAGTGTGTCTGTAAAACCAAATCCACTACAACAGCCTGCAGTATGATGGATGTCAAACCCAGAATCAACACAGTGATAATGGAAAAAAGAAAAATGGCATTATATTCATTCAGTTTGCTATGAAAGTCAAGTTTTCTCACTCCTCATGCAAATTTTACCTTTATGATTCCAACCAGCGTGGTCTTCATCATCAGGATCCCCTCAGTGAATATAGAAATGTCGTGGGTGAGTTTAGCAACCTGCAGCCACATCAAAAGAGAAATGTTAGAGCGTATGTAGATCGATTTATGATGAAGCTGCTTTGTTTATGCTCCAACGGAAGAGGAGAAAATTGCAGCAAGGTAAATGAATTCCTTGTTTTTGTTTTGATTTGCCATTCTGCCTTGTCACTCTGACTCAAACTGAAAATGCAGTAAACTCGATCACACAGAAATTGAAAACATCTGACTCCATCTTAAAATGCTCTTTTCAACACCAGCCCAACAACTTCTAATTAATTAGATCCACATAAGTCTCTGCCAGCACCATCTGCTTCCATATTGATCTCTTTTTTTCTAAGTTGTGTCTCACATCAAAAGCAGCAAGACTGAAAATGTTCAGGGATGCCTGCTACTGATCACACACGGCAGACGTGGGGGACACAATTTCTGCTTTTGATTTCGCAGAATGTCTGCGGCAAGTTTTCATGACATCAGTTAATGACACCCTTGGCATGTTCTGGGACATAAATACATCATGCAAGTTTGACTGTTTTTAGCCACGCGAGTTAATTTACTTCATATCGAGCCCCGAGCTGTGAGTAGTCCTTCAGTTTGTCCTTGTCGAGCCGTGTGGGCACCTCCATGATGTCATGAATCTGCAGCTTGATGATCTTGGCCAGAGAGGTGAACATGCTCTCAGGGATGATCTGCAGCACCTGGAAACAAGAGGATACCAGAACAAGACTGAGCTCCAGTGTGAACAGTATGTATATTTTCGAAGATTTGGTATGAGACATCAGAAGCAGATGGTGTATCATGCTGCATGAGAAAGCATTTGTACAGAAAGGAAAAGCAAATCCTCTGGCATAAACTAAGGCAGCATGTAGCTGATGAAAGCAGAAGGTAATAGGATCTAAAGGTACACATCCACTGAGTAGCTGTTTTGGGGGAAATTTGCTGAGCAGATGGTTGTCGAAACATTAATCATAAGTGCAGCTGCTGGGGTGCACATATCTAACAACAATTTACAGCATGCTGAGCTCATTTTTTAAAGCTATAAAACCTCTTAAACAGGAAAGGTTTGAAAGTCTTTAATAATTAAAAACAGAGTAAGAAGACAGGTGGGAAAATGAATTTAGTTTACTGTACCTTTCTGACATAAGCCACCAGCTCTCCAGAGTAAAACTGTGAGACACTCAGCAGGTCAGCACTGTTGGCCTGGTTGATACGCAGCAAAGGAAGGTCCAATGCAGAAGCAAGCTGATGAAACGACAGGTAAGAAAACCAGTCAATATGTCAGCTACCGGTGTTGTGGTTGAGAGCTGCTTCATGTCTTCTGTCTGAGTGTTGCCCATAGGTTTATGTAAAGTGTAAATAGCAAGACTGCTCATCTAAAGTGCAGCAATAAAATCTTTAGAGTAAATATGGTGTGAGACCATTTGTATGTTGTGCTTCAACCATTCTCACCTTCAGAAATGTAGCTCTCAATTTGGTAACCATTGAGGGATTGACTCTGATGCTCTCCTGCATTATTGATGTAAAGCTGTCAAATAAAAATTGGTGAGAAAAACAAAAAATATCAGCTTTTCATACAAAAAAGGAGAAATGAGTAAAATATAAATCACAAAGCAGAGGCACCGTGGTACTTTTATGGTTCATAGAAAAAAAGCTGAACAGACTGTTTAAGTATCTTTGGCCATACAAGTGAAAAACACAACTGTTGCTTCTACGACTAAAACACTACTTACTGAGAGAATAAAATATCAAAAAGCAAAAACAAAACAAAGGAAAATAGCACACTCATGTGACATTTACCTGCATTTTTTGGGGTCTGTGTCATCAAACATTTATTACCAAAATATTATGAGTACTTGGTCCCCTCTTCTAGAAATGTTATCATGAGGCTTTATTGTTTCTCTGTACCTATCAATTATCTGCCATGCATAGGAAAGGTCTCCAACTATCTGCATGGTGATCAAGACCTCCTCTTTGATATTGATGGTGCGGATCATTTGGTGCAGGAACTTCCTGGTGTCAGCCAGGAACTGGCACACCTGCAGGTTTGACTCCAGCTGGTGAAACTCCTGGACCTGCAGAGAGCAAACATTTGTTTTTAAGGATAGATCAAGTAGGATAGAAAACAAACAACACAAATATTCATATTGTGTGTTCAAGGATTGTGGATTGCCTAAATACTCTACTGGCATTTGTACAAATTCTGGGCTCAGGAGGATAATTTAGCGTTGGCTGCACTGATAGAATGGTTAATTGAGGCGATATAAATAAACATAACCCAGTTTTGCAGTTTCTGTAAGAATAACATTTGTTTAGTCTCTCATTTTTGAATAGACTGTCAGGATTGATGGGAGGAAATGAGGCCACTACAATTCACTGCACTACAGGGCACTTCTATGATGTATTCTGATGTTTCTATGATTAAAAGCTTTTCTTTTTTTGTACTACTGTTTTTAGATACTGGTATTATGAAGTACTCATTGTCTGTGGGCCCTTCAATCAAGTGATCTCTCAAGAGCTTGTGAGGAATTCTGTGTTTTCAGACAGCTGAAACAGAGGATGTAGATTAGATATCAGGGTCACTGATTAACCTCTTTTAACATCCTTGCTAGTTTCCAATAGCCCTGCAACTTTGAGGTGTGGTCATGGGCGTTTCTGATTGGCCAGGTGAACAAGGTTTCTTTATCAAATTATGAATCAACAAGGTAAAGCATAGTTACTTTGATCTCTCCCAACTAATCAGCACAATAAAAAGTGCATTTACTAATGAGTGTTTCTTTCTTATTTATTGATGCATGTTGAAGATAAAATGATAAAGAAAGGCTGTTAGAAGAGTCACTGTTGGCTTCTTGGCTTGTGTCCTTACCTGCTGTGTACACTGAAATGAAGCTAAGTTGCTTGTGGCATTGCTCTTACAACTTAACTTCTTCAATTTGTCAGAAAAACACCTTCTAAGGAATCAAACGGTATCCTTTAGCAATAAACACTTTGATTGTGTTAGCTGTGGCATTATCTTGGGGGGGCACTGAGGCAGCAGGAGCAAGAGAGCATTGGAGGAGGAAACCAATGGGCCACAACACTGTTGTCAGGCTCTGTTCACAGCCAGGAAGCTTCTTTCATGGACTAAAAGGTTCATGGGGCCAACTGTTGTCTGCTTTTCCACAGCTTCTCACCATTGACCTCAAGTGGTAGAGATTTTAGAGTCACAGTTGATGTTTTTTTATCAAAACGTTTTAATCTCTCTTTGTCTTGGGTGTAAATATTGTCAAAATATTACATATCATATAAGCTATTAGTTTGGGGAATTACATTCATCATAGTCATTGTGATTATATCTGTAGAACCTAAATTTGTTTTAGTGTATTTTCATTGTTTGAATTTCTCATCATTTCATCACCTTATCTCTATTTAAGTCTAAAAGTTTTACCCTCTTCTATTTCTGTTTTCATTCCCTATCGAAGATGCATCCTTATATACATGAAAAGTGCATATGAGGAAGCACTTTTCATGTATTTTTTTGTAAGGAAACTGTCAAGTGCTATTCAGTAAAAGAGATGTTTGAAAGACCCAAGGACCTTTGATTGAAAAAGGCTTTATTTGTCAATATCAAGGGAAAATTTCTGCAACTGCGAGAAAGAATGAAATAAAATCATAGGAAAAAAAAGTCAGAGGAACAAGTCCTAGCCATGGTCATTCTTTCAAACGTTAAAGTTTGTGAAATATCATGATGTGTCTCACCTCAACAAGCGCCTGGATGAGCTGCACTGTCTTCCTCCCAGCCGCTGTGGAGTCCTCGTAGTTTAATGACTCGATCTGCTTTGAGATTTCTCTGAACCAGGCCTGTAAATTTTCTGCAAAGTGTAAAGTATGTGAATGGTAAAAGTGCATAAAGAATTTTATCAGCGTTTTTCACAAGCTGTGGTTTAGAAAAACGGCCTCTTTACGAGCGAGCTAAAGCTGCTGTGACAGGAGTAAGTATGACTGATGTAAATTTAATCCTCCTCTCACTGCCTGTTTGTCCTTGATGCTTTTTTCCCATATTGCCTCCCTGCCTCGACATTTTTCTCTGAAACAGCTTGGAGCTTGAACTCATTTAAGCCTTTTTTGTTCCAGCAAAGAAATAATCCATGACATTCTTAGCATGAAGTGCTGCAGAGCAGAGCTTTCTGTAGGCAGCAGTGATGAACTCTATTAGACATTTTCCAATATCTTAAGTGTCTGTATTTCAAAACTATCTTTAACTGATGATGACATTGAAAAATGCACAAAAATGAATATTTTTCTTTTGGACTGCATGCACATATACAAAATGTAGGTTAAATTGTAAATGTAAAACATGCTTCACCTCCCATTTTGAGAGCAACAAATGACACTATCAGCCTGCAGAAAGACAGTGAGAAGTGAGAGCACAATACAAACATTTGCAGCTTTTATCATGGAGTTTTCTGCCTTAAAATGTTCAAATTAAACTTAAGGTTGAAGGTTAGTTCCCTTAAAAAATCCTGACAAAGTCTACATGAGAGCTCTTGCTTATATACCTGCCACTATAAAACACATGATGGCCATTAGAGATACAATGAGAGGGACATCAGAGAGCTCAGTGTATGTAACACCTATTGTGTGGGATGTAAACCACACACACCGACAGAGTAACTTACAATAATTAATAGTAAGACAAGATTTATACCTGTAGTTAAACTACGTGCACCATGTTCCAGTGTTATGGTTTCATAAGTAGCTGTGTTAAGTGGTGACATTCAGTCAACTGTCAAAATAGATGCTGCAGTTACAACACCTACAGATAATGAAGAAGGCTGTATAAAAAGTTTACTTGTAAAGTTTATTTGTAGCCAACCAATAATGACAGAAATTCACACATGACATACTGAGTCATTGAGAAACAACAGGATCAAAGATAAAATAGATTTTGTTTGACAGGACTCTGAAAGTCCAGCTATAAACTCCAACTTTCAGTGGAAAGATGCTCGTGTCAGACTCCAAGTTCAAACAAATACCATAAGCTCCTTTGTGCCTTTGTTTTGGAGTGACAGGAGCTTGTACTGAAGCGGTGGGCCTCCATTCTTTCTAAATAGAAAAGTAAACACTAAACAAACAGTGATGGACACACTGAGCTGAGAGTCAACACTTAACACGGCGAGTCCTCATTTGACCATTTAACTCTGAACTCAAATAAAACCTATCAGTCACTATCATGTTTAAGAGGCAGCTTTGTCACTGCGCAGCAACTCTGACTCATCATACGGACATGGATAACTGTGAACTCTGCTGGTCAGTTTGTCCACAAAGGATGTGCAAAGCTAATGCATCAAAATAACAAAGGTATATGTAGCAAGTGTCACACATTTGCTCATGATTACAGAACAGCAACTACATCTCCAGCCTGAGGTTTGAGAAATAAGGAAAAAATGAGTAACTTCAGCTCACATAGGTCTGCCATTTCTACTTAATGCTGAGGTCAGACAACATGATTATCTTCTTGAGTTATTACAGTCTCTATGTCAGATTAGGATTAAAACTGACTGCATTTTAGAGCCCATATAAAGACACCGGAAGACAGAGAAGCAACACTGAAGACAGCAGACAAACATATTGTAGCCTTTGTTTAGTACTTTTGTGTATCTTTGCAAATGTTGTGATAAATTTTATGTTATCTTTATGATAAATGACCCCAGGGGTCAGTTCTGGGACCAAAACTGTTTATTTTGTATATAAATGATTTTGTTAATGTTTCCACACTGTTAAAATGTGTTCTTTTTGCTGATGATACCACCTTTTTTAATAACGCAGAAAATCTACAATGTGTGTTGGAGGTGGCCGGAAAAGAAATGAAAAACTTAAAGACACAGGATTGATGTAAATACATTATCACTTAATATTGAAAAAACAAACTTCATGCTGTTTGGCATCAAAGGCAAAACATTGATGTTTCAGTCAGTATAGAAGGTATTAAAATTACAGGTGTAGTCAGCGATGTGGGAGAAAATGAGTGGAGAGGTTGTTTATAAACGAATTTAGACCCAACCCCCGAAAGCTAAAGGACGTGCATCGTCATGGAAACGGCCGTAGAAACTGCGTAGCTGACCAACGTAGCTAAGGTAACCCTGACTCGTCAGACAACTCGACTGCCATTATTGAAAACATCACAACAACAGTACATTTTGGCAGATTAGACAATAAGATGAATGCCGAGGGCTGTTACTGTTATGTGAAGCACCACAGAGCTAATGTTGCTTACCTATCCAGCAGAAAGACGGCGACATCTGCATCTGTTTTCAGGTATTTCAGTTCGTGGAGTTCCCTCCACCGTCAGAAAGCAACACCAATGTTGACCCGGGTCTTCGCCCTTTCATGGTCATAGCCCTTCTTTTTCATTTTTCACTCCTCTGACCTTTTTCTTTTGGGCTGTTTTTCAGCCATTGCTACCGCACCTATTGTATCTCTCTCTTACGCTAACTGCGCATGCTACGCAACCTACTACTCCCCCTCCCCCCTCTGTCCGATCTGCGCATGAATATGATCGCCCCCTGGATGTGGGGGGGTGTACTCTGTTTTGGTAAATCGGCCCAAGCCACAGTATTTACCTGCTGAAATTCAGAGCCAAGGCTGTGTATTCAAACTAGACTTTTTTTTCAACATGCTGTCAGTGGTGACATCTTGTGGATGGAGAGGAGAAATACGGTGAATTTGACAAATCGTGCATTAGATTAGAAGATTAGAAGATCGCTGACTACACCTTTAATAGAGTAAATAAAATAAAATGTGTAAAAATGTAATCAAAGTAAAAATAGCAAAAACAACTGCTATGTTACACAAAGTAAAAGACTACTTAGATGATAAAGCTTTGTACCTTTTATATAATTCCTTGATTGTTCCATATCTGACCTACTCTGTTGAAGTGTGGGGAAGTGCATGTAAAACTTCCATATAGCCAATCTTCATTTTACAGAAAAGAAGTCAATACAGAGATCCTTTAAACCCATTATTTGTTAAATTGCAGTTGTTAAAATTTAGTGAGTTTGTAGATCTCAGTATGTTGCAGATTATGTATAAAGCTCAAAAGAAAATTTTACCAATCAACAGAACCAATTTGAGAAAGAGGAAGTTGTTATAATTTAAAAGGATTTGAAATATTAAAAAAAAACAAGATTCAGAACTAAACTGAAGGAGCGCTGCATTACAGCGAGAGTAATCAGTTTATGGAACAATCTGAATAAAGAAACCAAAAAAGCTCAATCAAATTTACCTTAAAAAACAACCACAGCCAGTATGTTGAGTAAATACAGAGAAAAGTGTTAATTTAAAGCTGTGGTCTACGATTTGAAACCGCAGCCTGCCCCTCCTTCCCTCACCTCTCCCCTCCATGTTCCAAGATCCCGCCCCCAGCTCGTGTCGCCTCATTTCAGCCCCCTCCGGCAGAGCTACGAGCGACTAGCACAATATATCAGCAGCAAACTCAATCAAAAACAGCTCAGCTCAACTGAATATCAGCAGCAACTCAATCAAAAACAGCTCAGCTCAACTGAAAGTATCAAAACCCCATAGACATGTAACATCCCCCCCTTGTAACACAGTAGCAATTTCAATTGGACGGCAATGCGGGTCTGGGCGCGCCGCCAAGCGGGCGAGTGTGGAGGAGATTAATTAATCTTTCTGTCCTCGTCCTCCTCAGCTCAATGCTAACGATTAGCGGCTAACAGGCTAACCCGCTCCCCTACAAGTTATTAGCCCGTACAGGCACAAACTAACCAGAGTTATTCAGCAGACATCTCCCACTGTAGCAAACAAAGCCATTACCTGATCAACATCATGGACTAACTCACGGACCAATTAATAGTTGCAGGTTCTTAGGCTTGATTGGTCAGCTAATATGCAGCTTTTCAGCGGATATACTGAATGGATTTTTTTCGTTCTTTTTGGTCTTTATACTGTGTAGATAGGACCATAGGACCATAACAGCCTTATAAACGGTGTTATTAATATGTACAAAGCTTCCAAATCGTAGACCATAGCTTTAAGTCTTGCTATGTTTGTCTTGTGGGAAAATGTGAATTACCATGTGGACCTTTTGTTTGTTTTTTTCAAAATAAAAAATTGGATGTTTTGAAAATAAAAATGAACTGGAAAAAAGCTTGTTGGCCTGCAGCTCTTTTTTATTTGTATCATGCGTTTGGTTAATTAATATCTTGTGAGAAAGGGACAAACTATTATAAAATTTCTCTTCATTTTGCCCCTTTTCATTCACACGTGAGTTTTTTTCTTTGTTTGTTTTGGAAGTTTTATATACTAACAGAATGAAATAAAGACCTAAAACCTAAATGCAAACAGTTTGTATGCACTTCCAATGTACTGGATACAAACATTTCAGAAATGCTCGTATCTGCTGTTAACTAATTTTCAAAGGTATCTGCATACACTCATATCATGTCAGTATGATTGCCATCCTTTTCAGTGAGTGCCATTTTTGCTGTTTATGTAAATCTTCACCTTATCCACCCAAACAGTGTGACTCACCGTTTTTCTCCACTCTGGTTAAAGGTTTGACTCCAGAAAAGACTTCAGCCAGCTCTGTCATCCTCTCTGATCCCTCCTTCTTATAGCTCTCCCATTTGATCTGCTTTTCTGAGAGCATCTGCTTAAACATCTGGAGGAAGGACAGAGCAGATGTTTAATCAATAAAGGATTAGTCAGATGAGATATGTAATGACAGCAATACATTTTTGTCCTCTGCTGGTGATAGATGGACCATATGCTGTCTCACTGTATGCTAATAGAGCTGACGCTGTATGATAAATGCAGAGGGCTGAGTCAGCACTTTGGATCTGCTCCAGCATTAAAAGCACAATTTTAATCTAAAGTTACCCTCACCTCTTTGAGTGTGAACTCAAACTGTGCAGTGTCGAGCAGCAGCTGGAACAGGATCTTTGGTTTGTATTTGGAGTCGATGAGGACTTGGTCTTTAATCTGACGCAGACGTTTGTTGTTTGGATCGTAGGCTGAAAGAAGAAAAAACATTGAGGGTAAAACTTAAAACTTAATTCCGAGATTAATCCACATCAACTTTACCACAGGTTGTGTTACTTACATAACAACACAACCTGGCGAGGAGGACAGCATCTGTCTCATTGTAAGTAACTTTGTCTGTCTGTGCAACTATATGTCAGAAAACTCAAAAAGTTCTCTGTGGTTTCATTTATTTTTACGGGAGATGTTGGTCATGTCACAAGAGAAAAGTGAATAGACTTTAGAGGGGATCTGACTCCAGATAAGAGTCCTGATGAGATGCTACTAGGCCTGTCACGATAATAAATTTTGCTGGATGATAATTGTCCAAAAAATTATTGACGATAAACGATATTATTGTTAGGGCTGAACAATTAATTGCAAATTAGACTAAATCGCAATATGGCTTGTTGCAATTTTCAAATCGCAGAAGGTTCAATATTTTAGCCCAAAATGTGGTAAACATTTTGGCATTGTGATGTAGTTTTTTGCAATTTCATGCCTATTTTTTTACCTCTATTCATACACTTTTTTCCCACTTTTGGACCATTTTTACCTTTTTTTAACTCCGTTTTTACAACTTTATGCCTATTTTGCCCCCATTCATCTTTTTTTTGGCCACTGTCAAAACCATTTTGTGGAATTTTTACATGTTTTTTGAAATTTAACTTCAAATTTAATTCCCAAATTTGCTGCCATAATCAATTTTCCAATGCCACATTTGGAGTTTTTTTTTTACCAATTTTACCCCCTTTTTTTTTTTGCAATTTTATACCAATTTTGCATCTATTTATTAACCCTTTTCCGCTTTCATACCATTTTACCCAGTTTTTACAATTTCATACCTATTTTGCTTCTGCTCTGTTATTGGTTTCACTATAAAAAGATCTACTGCCCCCCCCCCCCCCCCCCCTCAAAGATTGTATGTTTGACAGATGCTCACTCTAAATCCGTTATATCCGCTAAATCCACTATAGAACCAATGTACCCCGGTGTTAAGAAAGATGAACAGAGTGAGTCATCTTCTCATTTAGCCTCTTGGGTAGAAAGAGAGGAGGAAAACAAACATGCATGCACATGTCAGTTTATCAAGGCTAGCAAACTTACCGAGGACGTTTTAATTTATCGTTCGGTTAATTGATTTATTGATTATCGTGACAGGCCTAGATGCTACATTCAAATTCATGCCAGTTTCCGGAGATGACCAACCCTGCCTTTTTTAGGATGAAATATCCATTACTTTTACAGTTGATAGTAAAAAAACATAAAATGCATATTTTCCATATAAAACGTGTTGAAGAGGAATTAATGCAGCAACTCCTGGTACAGTATCACAACAACACTTTGCACTATTGGGTTAAAAAACACAAGTAAGGAGTAGGCACATATTCAGATGCACATAATAAATGAACTCCTACCAGACTCTGCGGAGTGCAGCATCAGCCATCGAATGGCCACGTTGCAGTCTCTCAGGTAGTTGAGCAGTTTGGGAATGTTGTCGAGGATGATCTCCTCCCTGAGGAAACCTTCCTTCAGCAGCTGCTGCACCTGAGGCCTCAAGCTCTCCATGCTGGCTGCATACCGAGTGGCCTAAACATACAGTGATGGTGGTGCTGGTTTAGAAATATGGTTGAAGCATTTTCCGTCTCAGGAAATAAATTATCAATCAGTTCCCTCAAATTAGTACTCATTAAAAAAGCATAGGAAAGTGAGCAGATGACACACTGAATCAAGACTGATCGTAGTCCTCTTCCAGGTATGAGCGACATATCTACTTCTTTATATTTAACTTTCAATGCAAGTTTAAACTTGTCTTTCTAAAGTCTCCTCTCTGATTTATATCCTTGTGTGTAAATTTACATTCTGCACAGTCACACTGGATCACTTCCAAATTCTGTGGACACTGTTATCAGCACCTGCAGACGATGGAGTGCCACACTGACAGACTGTAAATTGACAAAGCTTAAGTCTGTGTGACATTGAAGTCAATCCAAACTTTTTGTACCTGCTCTTTTATGTTTGCAGAGTCCAGCGTGTAGTTCAGAGCTGTTTTGGCAGCTTTGTACGGCTCCCAGGCCTCCACAAGGTTCACTGTGATTCCCATGTAGATGCTGATAACCTGCAGAGTGACAACAGAAACACTTTGGGGCAACATTTTCAACTAAACACAAGACATGCCTTAAAACTCCTTAAAAGTTTAATCTACCCTTACTACAGAACTGTTGTAGATTAAACATGCAGGAAATTAAATAAACTTGGTTTTAATAACACTGATCTCTTACCCAGTTGTCAGGGAAGTACTTGTCTACGATCTCCCTCATCTTGGCCTGCTGGGTGTGCAGTATGGAGGGGCTAAAGTACAGGCACACATACAGCATGGCCGCCTGGTTAGCTAGTGCTGTGCTGCGGTGTTCTGGCAAAGGATAAGCAGACACCTGATGGATGAGAAATAAGATTCAGAGTTAGCATTGAATGGTGGGTATAGAGCAGGTCAGATTTCATCAACAGCACTCGAGTCGTTGCAGCTGCTAAACACCTGCTGCAGGAGAAAAACTTGAGCTAAACAATATCAGAAAAAGACATTGTGTTATCTTTTCTTCATGCAATACAAATCAGGACATAAAAATCCACACATTTCTTCAAAACAGAATAATCGAGATTTGATTATTACTGTGTCAAATGCCATTGCAATTGTTTTGTCCTCTTTCTGTCCACATTTTGAGGTACAGTATGTGTATGTCTTAACATTAGTTTAAGTATGTATCATATCAATTGCTTGTTCTTTAATTTAAGAGTGGAAGTGTTAAGAGGTTTTAAGTTTGCTGATTTTATGTAATGTGTGTTGTAAATCAGAGGGTAATTTTGTTTCATAATTGGGATCTCAATATTTATCAAATAGTCATGATCAGGGGTTTTGCCACAATCAAGCAGCCCCCATTCATTTATTCCAAATAGATGCAGGCAGATCCTGCAAGCTTTAATAATGAGCAATTATCAGATGAACTTTGCAATCATAATTGTACTATGCCTACCTATGCAATTCATTTTTTGATTTCTTCAACGTATTTTAATTTATTTTATATTCTCTTACTTATTTACCTGAACAGCATAATTTTAAAAGTATTGTATAAATCAAGCTGTATTGAACGTTACTGATATATTTAGGTCTTTGGGTCTATTTTCATCTTGGGTTATTCTAAAACATAAAAACAATTCACATCAGTTAAAGTGACGGTGACTAGCAGCTCTTATCTCATGAATGAATGAATCAAACATGTTTTTACCACTACATCAGACAAAATTATTAGATAGCTAAATAAATAAATACAATATAATAAAACAAGGGCAGATTAATTGCACTCTTATGTTTTCAGTCAATGGTACAACCATGCACAGCAGTTTTTCTAAACCAAATAAAAGCTCACACTAGCCTTTGTATTTCAAGGTACCTGTAAATATTTCGAAAGCTAAGGGTTAAAACATCTGCTTTTTAATCTTCATTTGTCATCAGTATTTTAGAGGAAGTCAATACAGCTCTGGAGAGAGACACACACACGTGCTCTGGTTAACTGAAACATGCTTCATTCACAAAGTGATAGAATGGTGCATGCTCATATTCAGAGATGTGTTTTGCTACCTGTTGTTGTTGCTCAAGGTCGGTTCTGTCTGAGCTGAATGTCTGCCTTTGTGGCTGACTGTTGATGTGAATATTCAGTCACCCACAAAGGCAGAACTGGGCAAGATCAAGCATCAGAAGGCCAGCTTGCGATACATGTTACTGTATAACCTGATGTCTCCTCCCAGGTTCCATAAAGGATCTCTGCAGCTGTAATCCAAAGCTCTTTCTGATGCTTCTCTTCCTGCGTGAGGCAGATGGCCCAGAGAGAGACCTCAGGCTGGTAACTTTTTTGTGATTTGATTTATTCATTAAATGGACGGATCTGTGGTCTTGTTCAACTCTATCAACTCTATCATGGTCCTCCTTGTTCCATTATATTTTGAATACAGTGCTCCTTTCTAACATACCCCAAGAAGTTATGATACTCTGCCTTCTCTTTTGGCTCTCACTGTTGTGCCATTACCAAGAACATGCAGACCCAAAACACTCAGTTCATGTACAGTGAGAAGTAACTCATACAAAAACAGAAAAAAAAGAACTTTTAGACTTAAACCCTGTTCTGGTGATGAAGAAAAGTCAAATAGAGAAAGTCAGAGGGGTGGATGACCCTGTAGGAGGAATCAGAGCTGATGAGGTGAACAGTGTGACACTGATCCTGTAATTCAGATCCTCTCACATTATTGATGCATGGGGTTCACTGCTATGCTGGCATTTACACAATCTTTCAAAATGTTGGAAAAACTTAAAAGAAAAGGTCAGAGAGTGAATGTTTCCCACCTGGTTGTATATGTCATCTGAGCGCAGCCTCCCAATGACCATACTGATAAAAGTGGTGGTGATGGGAACTCTGTTGAAGTAGCTCTCTGGATAGTTAGCTGGTCGTTTAGCTCCCGGCTGACTGGAGTATCCCGTGCTGCGGAGGAGTTTGCAGATGTCATCCAGGTTGGAGTCAGCTGAGGAACGGGCAGCACTGAATAAAAAGGAGAAGAAAGTTTAAAAAAGATAAAAAACAAGCATTAATACCTTGCGTTATCAGATCATAAGATCACTTTCTACTACTGTAAAGCAGGCTTCCATCACACATCTGCAGTTAGTCAAAAATGCTGCTGTGTGTTTATGAGCCATTGTTACATTCAAACTGCCTGCAAATTAAATAATGGCTCGCAACCAAACAGCTCACTCACAACTGTGAATCAGATCATCGTTCACTTAAAAGAGCTGTCCAAAAGACTCGTCTCATTGACATCACTTCTATGGCAAAGACCGACGTGGAAGTAGGTCAATAACACAAAGCCTTTGTTTATGAGTACAAGAAGATAATATGACAATAGTAGAGGATAACGTAACAAAAAGGGGTAAAAAATGAGTCACAAGTCCACAGGACCGTTGAAAGTTGCTGAAGAGTCTATCTGCTAACTGTAGGCAGTCGGGCTGGGTATTTCCAGCAACCTCACAATACGATACGTATCCCGATACACGTAAATTGTGAACATTGACTACGCTTTAAACAAAATTCTTGACAAGTTTAGTTTTTTCTTATAAGAAGAAAAAGAACAAGGATGAGTTTTAAGTGGTTCTACAACTTGGGAGACATAAATTCAGATCCTCAAAGATGATAGACTTAAGTTCAAATTTAGAACAAATGCTTCATTATGTAGCTCGTCTTCTACCTTGAACTGTGCCACTGTTAACATTATCCAAAGTGTATTTACAACAACTGTCAAAATATTTAGGCCGTATAGATTCTGCAGAATCCGTTTCGATACACATATCCCGAAGGAGTGCGTGACGATATTTTGCCGCATTGATATTTTGAGCACAGGCCTTGTAGGCAGAGGCAGGCTAATGCTACCTGTTGACTCCCGGTGTTTTAGCCAAGGTTAACTAGCGGTGGGTGAGCTTTGTCTGTCTCTTCCTTGTTACTGGACACATAGTCAAAGAATGGTGTCTACCTGCTTGTCATAGACTCGGGAGTGAGGCAAGACACAAAAACATCAAAAATGTTTGAGTGTCGGTGTTGGTTTTGCGAAGTAGTTAGCAACCAGGCGTGTCCCATGTGCATGCTTCTGCTGGCCCGGGTTCCAATCTGGCCTGAGGCCATTTTGCAGATTGTCTTTCCTACTCTCTCGCCCCTTTCACAGGCCTATTCACTGTCATTCTCTCATATCTATTTAGAAAAATGTTGGAGTGTTCCTTAACAATCTTTTGTATGGTTCAAGAGATACAAATAAAAAATCTGAGTGTTACTGCTTGGCGGCACCGGCAATCCCATGGAGTTGTGGGGGTTAATAAGATGTTTTTTGAATGGCTGATATTTTCTTAAACTTTGGGTTGTCGTCTCTTTTTACGGGAGGTGATGTTGTGTTCTGAGAATAGACTAATTTCTGTTTACTGTAAACACAGTCAACTCAAAAGAGTCAACTTTGCTGTTGACAAGCTCACAAGCTAACAAGTGAACCATGCACATCATGTACACGATTTAGTGTTTGTGTTTGTGAGGGTGAATAATGAGCTCACCTGTATCTATAGTAGGAAACAAGCATCCTCTCTCTGACCTCTCCCTCAATTTTCTGGTCAATAACCAGCAGCATGACTCCATAAAGGTAGAGCGCTTCACACTAGAGGGACAGAAAATAAACACAACATCAACAACAACTGCAAAGCTTTCTTCTTTGTTTAAACCTGTCTTCATGAGGGTAAGGTGTGTGAATGAATCAGCAAAAAAGAGACAGAAATAGTTAATTAATTCTGATAATGACGAGTTGCAAATGTTTATTTAGAAGATATAATGAAAGCTCCTTCTGTAAAGGTAGAAAATGAAACTTGATTTGCATTTGTGTCACTTACTAAAAGCTGTTTCCCATCCTCATTTAGCAGCACTGTCTCCAGGGTCTGCTGAATATAAACACCCTCATGTAGGTCATCCAAATATCTGCAGGAGAGAAGAAAACCATTAAATTACTTATTTAATCACGAAAAAGGATGAAAACAGAGCTTGAAAGAAGGTGACAGCTTTGTTTTAATGGCTCATTTAAATGAGATGACTCAGAACTTAATGTTCTCAGTTCGGGTGAACTGAAAGTGAACTTAATAAGGAAACAGCATCTCATACCTGTTAAGGTCTACTATATATTTGTGGACGCTCTCAAAGGCCAGATAGAACCTGGACAGAATTTCAATGTTGTTTTCTCTAAACTCTTCATCCAGGTCTTGGAGCTCAGGTTTGGTTTCCAGCTTTGCCTCATAATACTCTGGACCCTGGCAAAGACACAAAATCATACATTCAAATAAGCACAAAGCTGGAGTAATCTGCATGTCTTCATTTGAGAAAAAGACAAAACTCATTAAAAAGCTCAGAAGTGGCTGGAAAGCAATCATCGTTACAAATCATGCAGAAAGTTCTGATGTTTGATTCGTTCAATCTGCAGAAAAGAAATGAAATGAAGCTGATATGCACTTTTGAAAAGCTTTACAAATTATCTTCAGCTTTTAACACTTTCAGAATGAACAAAAATGTTTTAAGCTGATGTTTGAGATGGAAGAACTGTTGGCAAAAATGTATTTAACCACAACTTAAATATTTTTAAAATGTTTTGTTTTAAATGTGGGATTACAATTTGTTTTATTAATTGTATTTGCTACTCATTATCATTAATAATATTATCTTTTTAAATACCAAAGAGGTGAATTTTTAATTGTATTGCTACTTTTCATGTCATTGTTGATACTGTTCCACTCCACCAGCATTTGGTTCATGTGGATTTGACTTAAAACTAATTATATTTGTTTTTTTACAGATAAAAATGGCGAACATGCATGCCCAGTCTGGCCAAAAAATACTGAGATAAGATTTTTGGTTCTAAATACCAAGCCCTTAAAAGACTGTATGTGCTCATAGCCTCAAGCCTCTATGCATAAATGCTGAAGGGTGGGTACTCAAGTGCCTGTCTGTGAAAGTGTGTGTTGTTATCTTTGATTTGCAAAGTTGAAAACCCTGCTCTAAAGTAGTTCTAAACAATTTATCAAGTTTAATTTCAGTCAGTTTTTGGCACCCCATGGTCATGAAAACCGGATAATCCAGATTAAACTATTACTGTGCCACATGCTGTATTGCACTCATTTTGTATATGAATTCATTGTCAAAATGCCAAGTGTGTTGTTTTACTTTGTCCACAATAGTACATTACAGCCCATCCAAAAACACATCTGATCTATTTTGATTTATTAGTACTGTCATATGGTCTTATCTGAAAAGTTTAACTCTTCACTAAATCCTTTTTTTATTGCTAATATGTCAAAAAGTGCAGATCGGTCAGGTGCTTTGACTGTTAATATTTGATGTAACATAGATGTATTAAAACTCAATAAAGAATAGTGTTTTATAATCATGTCCTCGATATCAGTGAAAAACAATAGTGTTTTTTTTCCATGACTGGGCAGCTTTACCTTAAAGTAGCTGAAGTCGCAGATAATGTCCCCATATTTCTGCTGGTCACTTTTGTCCTTGAGCCTGAAAACTGCAGGGATGAAATCAGAGAGCCGCAGGAGCTCAGCGATGATGGCATTTCCTCTTGAAACTATCCGTAGGATGGCCTGTCCACACAGGTTGTTCTCTGCCAGGAAGTCCACCATGGCAACTGGAGCAAGACACTCAAAGCAGCCACAGCTTGACTTGGTGTTTGGCAGGAGACTGATGGTCTAAATGCTTGAGCTGAAGAGAAAAATGTTCACAACATAAACTTAAATGTTTGACTCTGTTCCAAAATTCAAAATCTGCTCTGCAGTGGTGTTCTACAGGATGTAATAGCTCAAGTTTATTTTACTCTTCATAAGAAGTCAAGACAAAACACCCACTGGAGGGGCTTAAATTGAAAGAGAAGTTATCAGTGCAGGTGCTTGGCTAGAACTTTGTACTATAACAGTGTCCTCGACAAGTTTGAACATTTTTCACCTCTAAGTTCTTAATTCAGAGGCCAGTTTATTACTATTTATTCATTTATTTTCCAGCAATTTCCATCTAACATTTAATTTTTTAAAAAGGCCTTAAAATGTTTTGCACACTCACATGATGGAAAGACTGATTTTTCACTGAGAACGAGAAATGCTCTGTGCATGGAAAAATGAAAGCTGCATTTGTCAGAATAAATAATGTGCTGGAGGTCTTCCTCATAAACTCTCATTACTTTTTATACTTTTTATTTACCATCTTTTACTTTCTACCCTGGTGAAATATTAACCCCCCCCGCAAAAGCTAAGCTAAATTTTAAATTTTATATCAAGGTTGTGCAGCGAGCAGCCCAAACACCAAATGCAACCCCCCTCCAAATTCAATGAGGCCCACCAGTGTCAAATATTAATTGATTTCAAGTTTTGAGAAAACAAGAGAAAGTCTGACAAGATACATTTTATCATGATTTACATCAAACACACATGAATATTAGTAATACATTTGAATAAACCTTGATTACTTTAATATTATTTGTTCACTAGTAGTTACTGTGGGGAGAAGTATAAAACAGAAACTTAACTGAAAAACAGCTACTCTTATAAAATCTTACTCAAGAACCAGGAAAAAGGCAATAGACTAAGAATCCACTCAAGTAAACACAGAATATCATATTCATATGTACTCAAAGTTGGATGTAATTTGAATACACTCAGAATAACTCAAGATTATGATGACATTTTCAGGGAATGTTGGTCATGACACTATGGAGAGGTGACAAGATTTTGCTGGTGATCTGAATCCAGATGTGGATTCAGGAATTGCTCAAGGATTTGTTAAGAGCACAAGATGTGGCTTTTTGCCCCATTTTCAACGACAGCTTGCCAAGGCAATGTTGGAAATGTTTTGGCAGAGGTTTGTGCTTTCGAGGCACTTCTCGGCTACACTTGATGCTATGAATTAGCTTTCAATTTTAAAAAAGTAACCAAGCTTAAACACGAAATAAAGACTCCGCTACCCATGAGCATGCGCGCCGACAGTCGCAATGCTGCATGCCAGTAACCTCGGAACTGGAAGTGACATCATCTCCCACTTATTGGCGTTCCAGTTGAAGTCAGAAAAAAACATGCCGATCTACCAGGCTATTGTTAGCTGTTGTTAGCACGCCCTGCGTTGTTGTTCACAAATATCACATGAAGAATGTGATTATCACTATGGCAGCACTTTTGTAAATATAAGTCTAACAATACTATGTATACAGCTGATCTAGAGCGACACACCCCAGTCAGAAGTGCAAATAAATTGATTATTACAGGAGCCAAATAACTGTTCACACTGGGGGCATCCATCTTTGATTGTCAACTCGGGGGTGACGAGGTTTCACCGAGTTCCCAGTAGGAAATTCACACTTCAGGGAACGTTCCAGTTGCAGTTTCCTATTCGGAACCCAGAAATTCCTACTTCTGACTACAACTTGAACGCACCAAAGACTTGACTGAAGCCAAATGTGTGATTGTTGTGGTAGTTGTTGCAGCTCTGACCTTCCTCAGAACTCTGCATTGCTTTACAACTTCGTTTTTCAACAACTTACAGGATGCAAAGCAACGAGGTACTGTATCTGTTTCTAGTTACGTAGCGGTAGTTTTTGATTTGTGACAACAAGCATTTTTTGGAAAACTTATTATCATAGTTGTAGCCGGCTACATATCGCTACTTACAGCCCGATGCTCTAAGACGTGTAATATAAATAATAAAATAATATAAATTTGCTCTAGTTTTAATTGTCTTGTTCCTGAAGTTGAGTATCCAGGCCAGTCCAGCCCTGTCCGACCCGACCAGAAGGCTAAGGAATAGCATTTATAGATAGCCTATTTTGATGCTATAAAACTCATCTTAAAGTGTGTATTTCGATCAGGCATATATCTAAAAGTGAGAGTTTTTTGTAATTACTTAGAAACTCCTCACAGTCCCTTTAATGAACATCCTGTTTCTAACCCATAGGATATTTAGCATACCTGTATGATTTCAGTCTCAAGTACTGTTTCAGTACTGTGAAGTAAAGTTGGTTTAAGTTTTTGGTATTGTGAAACACAAGTAAACACAAACTTCTAACCACTGTTATCTCTGATTTTATGTTAAGTGTAACTATGTATGATACATCCCTAAAAACATGCTCAAGTAAAAATACTGATTTAAAAAATAAGTCCAAAACATACTGGTACACATTACCAGTATGTTTAGAGTTATTTTGTCCTATTTTTGTACGATTTAGCAATGAAAATACAATTAATGTGGCCCTCTCGGTATCAGAGGATCCACCTCACACCAATGAATTGTTGTCTAAAAAGTTCTCATGAATAAATCTAATAAAGATGGAAATTATCTATTATTGTTGTCATGTCGTCATTTAAGTCATTTCCACCAGTATTCATCAAGGGTCTGTCAAAAACACTCTTATTCTTTATGTTTAGATAGTCCATAAACACAGATACGTTGAAGCTACATATTAAAAATAACGGGAAATCATTTAATGAAAGTGTTAGGTGTATTTATGATAAAATGTGTACTTATTTGACTTATAAATTAATTGAATGGTCACGCGCTTGCTAAGCTCTCTCTGTAAAACACTGGAAGCTAACGTTAGCATGTAGCTGCTCGCTGCTGTGATAGCATGATGCTACAGACGACAGCTCATGAAAACATGCACTACATGACAGGAAAATCAATTTTTCAATTCTTGGCATGTTTAAATGAAAAGTTACGAAATGTCTGAGTCAATAAAGTAGAAACAATGCTTGCCTCTTTGAGTCTCCTCTTCCCTGTTTACTTCCTCATGACCAACCACATGACTCTGCTGTTAGGTGAGCTTGATTCTCCTCATTCAGCGCGCCGGAGAGGGGCGGTGACGATTATGTTTCCCAAGCTTTACCCACAGCCATTTAAACTGAACCATTTGAGATATGAGACAATTAAGGGTGTTGATAATATTAACGACGTTTGTCTATTTTGATGGAAATATCAACAACAAAGAGTAAATGACAGACCGGTGCAGCCTGGTCCGTAAACTCAGGTAAGAAGTTTGTTTGCAGAGTACCATTCGTATTCAAACCATTCAAAGTGCATTACAGAGTTATGACAACAGTTATGTAATTCAGTGTTTTATAATATAGCAAATAATACATGTGAAGTAAAATTAATTAAAATATAACACAAGGAGATGCAAAGAAAGTATATTAAGTGAAATTAATGCCTTAAAAAGCAATCTGTACCAACATGTCCTTGAGCTGGGATCTACTCTGTGCACCATAGTGGGATGGCCCTGTGAGGTCTGACTACAACATCGTACCTTTTCAACTGACACAAACTCACCTGCTGGTCTAATCTAGCTACAGGTAGATTTTGTTAAACAGTCTATCCCAGTTTAATTTTCTGAGGATTCAGGCTCACAGTTTGATCTATCTGTATTGGACAAAACCTAGCATGGCTATCATGTGGATGACATAAATGACTAAGGATATGGCATCATTGTGATTGAAATTTCCTTGATTGCCAGGAGGTCTACACAGTGGGTAATCAAAATGTATCATACCATAATACATTAATCTTTAATCCTTTTCAGTACTGTTCAATGACGTGCTTTCAGAAACAATACTGTCTTTGACTTGAAAAAAAATGGCTTTGTTTTTTTAATACATCTGTCTATTCTATTATGCCGATGTAAGTCTTGAAAAAATGCCAAAACTTTAAAAAATGTACATATCTTTTCAAAACAAAGTTTAGTAGGGGAGGAGTAACTTTACAAAAGACTGCACACAGTCAAAAAATCTATAGAAACAAAAAATTTGGTGCAATTGACTTAACTGCAGAAGATTATTGACAACATTGCTCATGCATCACCAGATTTACTGAAACAACGTGGAGAGCTTTGCCAGCAATTCTGATAATGGTAACAAAAAAAAAAAAAAAAAAAAAAAAAAAAAAGTGGTTGTCTCAGACTGTTTTTGTGTTACCTGGGTGTCAAAACAGGAAATGAGTTAGTTTTTTTTTTCACTGAACCCAAAATGACACACTGGCACACGCCCCCCTTAGACAGACAGACAGATAGATAGATAGATAGATAGATAGATAGATAGATAGATAGATAGATAGATAGATAGATAGATAGATAGATAGATAGATAGATAGATAGATAGATAGATAGATAGATAGGAAAAAGTGTATTCATATTGTATATTAATATGCATTGCTTGCACATGCATATATGAGTACATGGATTCTTGCATGCACATGACCTTGTAACACTAATGTGACATAGAAAAAGAGCTGAGAGTCGCCTCCATTATCATCCATTTAAAGCCACTGACAGCTGGAATAAGTCCCATCCTCCTGAAAGGAATAGTTACAACAGATAATAAGACCTCTGAATAGTTTTGTAATTTTTAGGTAAAGGCAAACTTTTTAGAAAAAACACAATATTATGGTGAATGTACATGATGGACATATTTAAAATGTGTTTTTTCACAGACAGACTGTCCTTTCCCCTAGAACACAGTGGAACCAAAACAACCGAGCGTGCTAGCAGCAAAGTTAAGTTTTAAAAGTGTGTCCAGGGTAGTGTACAACCCCCCTGCTTTTTCTGTCTTCACAAAAATGTTTTTTGAACCTTTATTTGCAATGTATGGCCTAGCCTTTTTGTGGCTTCTCTTTACAGATCCAGAGCTGTACATAATCACTGTGACGAATGCAATTACCCTTGATAATAACCTCCTTTATCCCCTCTTAAAAATATTGAACTGTCCCTGTGACATTGTGTCCTGGAAATGATCACAGACATAATGAGTGTAGAAAACAAAACTCAAATTACCAAAAATGGGTCAGAAATTGTTCAAGGATTGAGAAGTGTGACCTACGTCATTAAGAGGGTGCTGTTTGTATGTGCAGTCACTTTCCTTGGGTCAGAGAGACAGATATTCTTTTAAGTTAATGTCTTTGTTGGATACAGAAGGTTGTCCTTACTGAACTTGTTGTAAAACTTTCATAACAGCCTAACTTCATCATTTTAATTGCATTTTTCTTTGATATGCAAAGGAGTCTGTGCTTCAGGGCATAATCTTTAGAACACTTACACTTCATTCATTACACATTTTTGATTGACAGGAAACCCAGAGACAGAGTGTGACTTACAGCACGGTGAGCTGCGTTAACATCCTGAATGACGTGCTTCTTATCTCACCCAGCCACTGGGGCACCATTATTTCAATGCATTTTATAGCGAGTACAAGGGAAAAAGACAGACAGGTGCGATTTAGATTCATAGCTCGCCTCCTCATTGACCAGGCCGTCCACAAACCACACACTGTGTCCCTGCGGCCGTTGGATTTATTACCCGTTTACTATCACACCAAGGTCACATTTTCAGCAGCACCTGGGTCAGCTGTATGGGCTTACTGGGAAGCATCATGAAAGGTTTTCACTAATGAGGTCTCTTACCACACACCTTCTTTATTAACCTTCTGGCGCCTTGAGGGCTCTCTCTTCTTGTTATCAAGATTGGTCTTTGAAGAAGCTCCTCTGAGAGTAGCTTTCATTGTGAAGTACCAGATTGTTTAAGATGAATCAAATACATACACTGCTAAAGGACGCCATATGTGCATTCCTACAGAGTACTCTTATCCCCACTGAGCTTTATGTGCTGCACATATTGTATATTCATTTAGCTATCGACTTAAGAGCAATTAAATGACCCTTGCTTCTTTGCTCATTAAGAGCATTGACTGATCTTGGTTCTCATTCCCTGAGTGCCCTGGCGGCCATTGACTGCTGGGTCAGGTAATTATCATTTGTCAGTAAAACCCTTGAATTGGCTGACAAATGATGATTGCCTCTTTCTTTGTGAGCCACTTTATGTGCTAACGAGCTAACAAAATAAAGGACTCTGGATAGCATTTTCAAGAAGGAGTGACTCAGGGACTGCAGACTGTTTTCAGCAGCTGCAAAGGCACAATTTGTCTGATGCACTTTTGGGTGAAAAGATGGTCTTTGAAAATGGATCAAGAGCATAAATCAATACTTGAGTCTCCTGGTCAAAGATTACTTCACAGCAGGCAACTTGCTCAAACACTTGCCACAGAGTAGTTGTCTTCAAATAATTAAGATGTTCAATGTTATTTAAAACATATCTCACCCTGTTGTCATAATGCAGTCAAGGATGCAATGATGTTCAGTCTAAATCCAAATGTATCAGATTTCACTTTAAAAAAAACTCAAACACGTCAGTCAGGTATGTGCATGAGTGTCAAAAGTCCAATGTTTCAGTGTGTTTTGATCTTTGATTTAAGTAGAATTACAAACAAATCATTTTTGTCTCTACAGAGTATGAGATGCAGCTCTTTTTCCTTCCCCTTTGAAAGCACTTGGATCTGATGGATTTAGGAGGCTAAAGAAGGCTATAATAAACCCCAGGAACAAAAGCAGAGTGTTTCAAGAAGCATTTTTTTCTTGAAGAAGACATATCACTTTTCTCCATACTGAGAGATTAGTAAAAATTGTCATGTACCTCAGCTCCCCAAGCCCCCCCCATCAACACCGCGAACAATGAAAATTGATTTTTGCAGGACTTTGGGCCTTCCAGGAAAAAAGTTTTGCATTTTTTGTTTGAGGTTGTATGGAGCTCATTTAAAATAGCAAATTTCCTCTTGGGGACAATAAAGTCCATGTTATCCTATCCTATCCTATCCTATCCTATCCTATCCTATCCTATCCTATCCTATCCTATCCTATCCTATCCTATCCTACCCTATCCTATCCTATCCTAACCTTTCCTTTCCTTTCCTATCATATCCTATACTAACCCATCCTATCCTATCCTATCCCTCCATCCTATCCTATCCTATCCTATCCTATCCTATCCTATCCTATCCTATCCTATCCTATCCTATCCTACCCTATCCTATCCTATCCTAACCTTTCCTTTCCTTTCCTATCATATCCTATACTAACCCATCCTATCCTATCCTATCCCTCCATCCTATCCTATCCTATCCTATCCTATCCTATCAATGGTAAATGTATTAGCCACAGTAACTCTGGTCAGCTCATCCACCTATGGGACTGAAATGGAATGGCAACTGGGCTGTACACAGCCACAGATGGAGGCAAGAGCTCCTCACATTGTTGTTAGTTAGGTTTTAACAAGGAAAACAGCTTTGAAATGATTGTACACTGTTGTTTACTCACTTATAAGCCTCTTTATTCTGTCTACTAAACCCCTTTGTTTTGGGACCACGTCACTCCTGGTAAAAGGATGCAAAGTCTATGCAGTGCTAATATTAAAAAAAGATGCTTGCTAACAGAGTAGTGAAGCATTGTGTATTTGTTAAGTACGGTGTACAATCACCCTATTGCTGTTTTTTAAAATTTGTTTTTCAGCAAAAATGTACTAAAGTGGAGGAGTTCTCAGATCCATCTGCAGCACTGCATAGTAATTTTTGTTTTTTCCTTTAAAGGGCAGTGCTGACCAGAGTGGCTATGGCTGATCATAACGCCATACAACTCCACTTAAAAATTCTGAAGCAGCCCTCCAAGGCGGAAAGGACATAACCCAAGATAGTTCATGAATTAACTATGTATTCAATCAAAATGTTGTTTAGTTTTGTTCTCTTTTCTTAATTTAATAAAGAAATATTGATAAATTCTGATAAAACCAACACTATAGCAAGTGGCATCAATGCTAATCTCTTCACAAGCAGCCCTGTTTTTAGCCTGGCTGTCACTTCTCACTGTAATGATGCTTGTGACTCCTGGCTGTCCCTCCTTAAAGGACACAAATTGGTCACTGACTCTGCAGACCAAGCCCAACTGTTCCAGTTTGGAGCTCTGCGAGACACATCTGTCTGAGTACAGATTTGAATCAGCCACATCCAGCTGCACTGGAGGGCTAGACGACCGATGCTTACAGAGCTACAAGACTAAAGGAACACAGCATTGTTCAGTTCAAAGCCATAGAGCTCTTTTTCTACTCCCTATAAATATTGAAAGCACACCATGTTTTGTGGATTTAAAATGTTTTGAACAATGAGTCGTAGCCTTGCAAAGCAACGTAGTCTCTGAGATTAAGTCTGTCATCGCGGATCTTACTGGTACGTCTGTTCCAAGTAACCTCTGAGGAGAAGGAGGTGTAGTCTTGTCTTTACAGACAGACGCATCTCATGTACGCACGTGTTTGTGTGGCAAGGTGCATTACACACATGTGCGGATGTCCCCTCAGGCCCTGTTTGCCCTTTATTAGCAGAAGGTTGACTCCATTCAGCGTGCCTGGTGATTAAACCTTTTCATGGCGGGAACTTTCACACCGCTGTGAACTGTGTGAGGTGATTAAAGGCTGCTCAATTTGTAGTCCAGTCCCAACGCTATTCTTCCGCATTGATCTTTTTCAGGCCCTTGAAGTGAGAGCAGCACGCAGCAAGCGTCTCTGGTTGGTGCGAGACAGGAAACATACTCTGCGCTCCTCTCTCTGCTATGGTGTCAGAAAATATTTCACAGCCATATATCAAATCTAATTATAGATTAAAGTAACTGCCATGTATGACTGGTATTTAATAACATTTGTGTAATTAACTGCAGTGTTTCTTTTGATATTGTTATGTAGATTTAATTAAACTCTTTTATGCTGAACAGTGAACATGAGTTCATATTTAACAAAGTTCCATTAGTTGCATGTGCCCAGACTGCTGATAGTGACTGAGTATGTCACAAAGCTCCAGAGGGTGAAGATACATTCAATCCAATATGTCCTTTGGCATAAAGAACTAATATACTCACTGCGATGCTGCAATTGAAAAGCTTTTATTTTACCAAAGTTAAGAGTAGGGGGTGCTTTTTATTACATCTTTATGCCAGTTTAATTCACATTTATGCTCAAAGCGATGGTTTGAGTTTTTTGTACAGGGTTGCGCAAGGCTTATATACGGTGACCAACGGGCCCTACAGCTGCTTGATGCAGTTCAACAAGAGAAAGAGCTTAATGAAAAGAGAAGATTCAAGAACCAACCAAACATCAGAACAAGATACACAGTGCAAATGAAAAAATGCAATGCAAGAATAAAAGACAAATGCATTAACAGCAAACGTGTTGAAAGCTAGACTGAAGCTCAAAACAGTCCAAACACAGAAAAACACCTGCAAGAGCAGAAAAATTGCACTGAAGAATATTAATAACTTTTATATTCAGCACTTCAAGGACTGAGATTGACAAAGTGCTTTGACAAACATAAAGAAACATACATTAAGACTAACATATCTTAAAATGCATGAGGGGATGTTCACTGAATATTGCAACTTGCATTTTGCTCTGAGATAAGGATGGACTTTGTCGATTTTGGTCTCATGATCATCCCTTGCCTGATTTCTACAATCACATGTCAACAAATACCACTCTACCCCTTCCCTTCTCTTTAATTGAATGGTGCTTGCAAACCTATAAGGTCTGTAGTTCTAGGTTTTCTAATCCTGTATGAATCAATAACTCACATATGCCCTCTCAGTTGAAGTGTGCCTTTAATCCACATGGATTAAGCTGACTTGCGTTGCCTTTCATTCTCACAGGAATACACAATTAGCACACAAACAACACATTCACCCACTGCAGACAGACAGTAAAAGGCTTGGAAGGGTTATTTTATCACCCATGTCAGAGGGTGAAACAGTTCCTAAAAGGAACTTGGAGGCTAACAAGTATTCTGAAGACAAACAGCACAGACTCATTGTGGTAATGTTCTAATATCAGATGTGATCAAGGGGCAGATGTTACCTTTATTGCAAGTCATTACTGCTGTCATACTTATTAGCATACAAATCGCTTTTAGGCCTACAGAGACCTAAAAGTTATTGCATGCGTAATTGAACCTGATCTCTGCTCTGTGATTGTGACATTCACACAAGAGAGGAGTCGGCATACGCACACAATGTACACACACATCTACACACAAAAAGGGTTTCTCTGTTGTGTCATTGAGCTGCAGTCCCTTTTTATCTAAACAGAATAATGTAATGGGAAGAAAAGGCAGATGAGAGGGAAGAGGGATGTACTGATGATCATGTCATGACAGAAACATTGTCCTGTCATTGATCTACACATTTATTTTTTTCATTTATATTCCCATTTTCCACTAATAAGGTTGCAATTTACTGGGGTCCACACACCAAATTTCAATGCCTCCATTCTATATTTTCATCCCGTCTGGGTCACAGGGGGCTGGAGTCTGTCCCAGCTGACACTGGTCGAGAGCATATGGTAAACCATGGCCTCATCGCCAGCCAGTTTTTGGGACGACTTGAGGAGACAATCATTCATGCACTTTCATACCTAAGAGTTGGTCAGAGTTATCAATTAATGGGATAGTTCTGGATTTTTGAAGTGGGGTTGCTAGATTCCCAAGTCAATTGCAAATAAACTGTAAGTGCCAGTAATGGACCTTCCAGATCTGTCCATGGGGGGAGACATACTTGGACAGATGGAAGCTGGTAAATAGCAGATCATGGTGCCACTTATAGCCTCATAATTTGCCCACTTATAAGTTCAAACTACTAAAAAACCTACTTTGAACACTGATTAAATGTACTTGTTACAAAGAAAAATGTAGCAAAATCAAAAGTGTGGATGTATGTCCTCTTTAGGCCTGAAAAAAAAGTTCTAGAAACAAGCAAAACCTCAAATCAAGAAGGCAATTAAATTGTTTTTGGCAATGGTATTGTGGGGAAGAAAATCTTTAAATTATGTTTTGTCAATAAAATGGGTAAGAAGTCAAAAACTTGTATTCTACTTGAATCAATGTGGCTGAGATGAGTTAAAGAATGTTATATGAAGGGCTTTAAGTTGAAATTGGATCATTTAATATGTAATTTGAATGAAAAAAAACACAGGGCCTGATATACTAAGATCCAAAATAACCTGCGCTATAATGCGTGTGCAAACTAAAAAATTGCACGTGCTATTAGTGGTCATGTTGCTGATGATCTACGATCACTGTGTGCGCAATCGAAAGCAGGAGCAAAAAGAGGACTTTGCGTGTGCCATCGGCGGTCATCATGGAGAGTTTGGGAGAGCAGAGAGGCCTTAAATTAAATCAAAAATGGAGTTTGAAGCCATGGAGCTTGAGACAAACACGCTTACTGCAAATGTGTTTGCCTTGTTTCGCCGCACGTCATTTTTTCGGACAAGATCGTCACTTTTTCCTCAGGCCATATTTCTATTTGTCATTTTTAATTTTCCTTTCCTGATTGCAATGAAACATAATGCTGCATTCCAGGCAACCTGTAACTCATGTTTTTCCCACCTGTACTCGTGAAAGTGACCAGGAACGGCAGTCAAACTCGTAACCTCCGACCCGTGAACTCGTACCAGATCGATGTACTCTGAGTTACGACTTGTGACGTCACATCACTGCCTAAACAATATGGCAGCCTACAAATAATGACAGACACTGTAAAGTAGAAGCTTCTGTTACCTTATGCACTTATATTGCCTGCCATGTTGGTTAATTCCAACCAGAATTCCTTGCTCTCAAACTGAAGTTGTAATTACTTTGCCTGGAACTCAGCATAATCTACAGTAAATGGCAGCATTCACATAGTTGCACAGCTTCATCATCATCAATAACCTCTCATGTGAAGAGCAGTCTCACAGTAACGCACACACACCGCGCAGTTAACTCTTACCTTTTACACACTGACTGCATCATACTCTTTGATGCACTGGCAGCCTCTAAACTCGTCAGTGCGTAAAGAGTATGATGCAGTCTGCTCTGTGTGACAAACAGAGTCATTATGGCTATGAAAGTTTTTTTTTTGTTTTTACATAGATTAAATGACCTCCTCCGTAATGTAGAATGCAAAGTAGAGAGGATTTACTTTACCCGTGTGTCTTCATGGCACACTGGATTGTCCCTTTTTTCCAGGCCTTCATAATGACAGACAGCCTACAAGTCTTTCTGTTTTTCATCAAAAAATTCAATAAATGATGGAAAATATTTGGTTAATGTGACCCCTGTTTGCCACCATGATCACAGCCTCCCGTTCGCAAGACTGTTTCCTTTTTTAAACCTGCTTTTCAAACATACTAAATTCAGACGCAAGAGCACCACGTGCAATCACTTGTGGGCTTGATAAATCACTTTGCTCCCAGTATTTTGCACATTCTGATGATCTACATGTATTCTGCATATTCAAGAGGGCAAACACGCAAAATTGGTTGTGCTCATTTCACAGACGCAATCCTTAGTGCACCCTATTAGTAGATCAGATTTGTGCGCGCTTTCAAGTTTGCACGTGTTTTAATATATGCAAACCTTTTGTAGATCGGGCCCATAGTAGTTAGGTGGGCGGCATGGTAGTGCAGCAGGTAGTGCACATGCCTCAAAGCAATAAGGTCACCAGTTCAATCCCCAGGTTGGTCAGGGCCATTATGTGTTGAGTTTGCACATTCTTCCCATGCATGTGTGGCTTTTCTTCTTGCACTCCACATCCTCCCACAGACCAAAAACATGCTCATTAGGTTGACTGGTGACTCCTCATTGCCCCTATGTGTGAGAGAGTGAATGGTTGGTACCTTGAAAGGGATCAAGGGTATAGATGGATGAATGGATGGATATAAGTAAGCTTATGGTGTTTTATTAGCAGAGAGCCTGTCTATTGTCTAATCAGCTACTTCTTTGGAGTCATTTACTAACGTTTGAAACTCATAATGTAAATCATGTCACGTCTTTATACCTCTGTACAGATCATGTCCTTGGCTTCTATTCACGTTGCTTTTTTTTCAAAGCATTTTTAATGCAAGTTTCATGTTCCCAACACGAGCCCTTTATATGGTAGCATATGTCCCAGGGTGGTTTTTATCACCTACACTGAAAGAGACATGAGTGTTTTATAGAATATGGTAATTCACACAGAGTTTCAAAAGGGTCACAAGAGCTCTTTGTCACTTTCACTCAGATTTATGTGACAGGCCCTCACCACTGCAGCTCCTCATAGAAATGATTGCTGAGAACAGAAGCTGATTTTTAAAAGTCTTATGGAGTCAACCTTTCACTGTGGCCTCATTTCCTTTGTGCCAAATTTGTTGTAATGACATTCAGAATGAGGCAATATGAAACTTACTGTATTTGACTCCTGAGATATCTCCCTGTCTTTGTTGGCCACATGGCTCTTGTAATGGAAATGACGGCCTCTTGTTCTGTCAGATGGCCATTTATGCCTCTATTTTCAATAAAGAAATAGAAATTGATTTTAAAAAATATCGTGTTTAAGCAGAATTTCATTTCCTTATGTTATTGATCTCTGTAAGAATGTTAACCTGTTTTCAATCATGTGCCTCTTCACATGACACTTAAAATGAACAAATATCTGAGCTTTCCTGATTGTGACCTTTGAGTTACAGCTGTATAATCCTTATTAAGAGTAGCAGGTTTGATTGTGAATGCTGATGTTTGTCTTTCCCTGTGACAATAAGCCTACATATTTTTTTCACTTTTGGATAATTTCCGATCGTTAGGTTCCTGGTAAAAAAGAAAAAGATTTGGAAATATAATGATTTGGTCATTTAAACAAATTTATATTTCATATATTTTGTGTTTTAAAGTGTAATGTAATCTGGAACTGCAACATGTGGTTCAATGACCCCACTAATAAGCTTTCAACTTTTATTTCACAGTCTCACTACTGCTGCAAAGAACTGTCGGTGTAGTGTGGCCATATTTACTTAGTGTTGCTGTTTCAGCTTTTAGTGACATGAGCAGCAATTTCAAATGCATATATATATATATATGTGTATATATATATATATATATATATATATATATATATATATATATATATATATATATATATATATATATATATATATATATATATATATATATATATATATATATATATATATATATATATATATATATACACATATATACACACACACACACATATGTATATATGTAAGTATATGTATGTATATATACATATATGTATGTATATATATATATATATATATATATATATATATATATATATATATATATATATATATATATATACATATACATATTTAATATATATAGTTATATATAGTTATGAATATCTATTTGATGAACAGTCATGTATTCATACACATCCATCTCACAACTAAGTATACACATACAATAAGCTTCCTCATAATATAGCCAGCCATGTATAAAATACTTATTGGTCATATACTGTATATCTTTTATATTGGGTTTGTTATTGGCAAAATACACATGTATATCTTATTGTTTCACCTTATGAGTACATCTAAAAATCAAGACTTTAATTTTTTTCAAGAATTAGTTGTTTTGTTTGCTTTCCATCTACCCCTTACACAACTAGACTGTCACATGGAAGCATCGAGTCAATTTTCATAAATTAAAGACTTTGTGCTGTTGACAGAAATGTTGATATCAACAATATAGTTAGGAAATATCCGCATATTGAGTTCTAGAAACAAGCAAAACCACAAATCAAAGAAGACAGTGAAATTATTTCAGACAATGTTATTGTGTGAAAATCTTCTCGTTGTGTTTTGTCAATAAAATGAGTAAGAAGTGAAAAACTTGATTTTACCTGCATTTGAATCAATGTGGCTGAGGCGAGTTAAAGAATGTTATATAATGCTTTTAGTTGAGATTGTATCATTGAATATGTAATTTGAATAAACAAACACATGGTAGTTAGGTGGGTGGCATGCGGTTCAGCAGGTAGTGCACATGCCTTAACGCAATCAGGTCACCAGTTCAATCCCCAGGTCGTTCAGGGCCATTATGTGTGGTTTGCTCATTCTCCCCATGCATGTGTGGCTCCTCTTCTTTTTTTTCAAGAATAAGTTGTTTTTTTCTTGTGTTCCATGTACCCCTAACACAACTAGACTGTCGCATTGGAAGCAACAAATAAATTTTCATAAACTTAAGACTTTGTGCTGTTGACTAAAATGTTGATATCAGCAATATAGTTAGGAAATGTCAACATATTGAATATGGTCAAAATCAAATATTGTGCTTCCCTCGTTTGGACACTCAAGTTAACGCGGTAATATGCTGTAGGAATTTGATAGGTCTTTTTGGTGCTAATTATTACCTAAATTGGGAGATCTGATATCATTAATCCACTATTTGTTCCTCTCCAGTTTTTCTCTAAAAGATTTTACTCTGTATAAGTGTAATCTGAGGCAAAACCTGTTAAAACACATCACTGGCATCTGAGACCATCAACTTCACAATAATGTAAAACAGAGATGTTAAGTATTTCTTGCCCATCGTGAAAGCATTTTAGGGCTGTTTGCCATTATGTGTAAGCAATGCATAAGCTATCGATTGTGAGTCTGACACCGTTTTGTAAAGACTATAAAAAAAGTTGGCATTTAATATTTCCAACAAACACCTCATTCCTTGTTGTCAGCTTATTTGCAACTATCCCTTTAAAGACATTAACATATCAAATTTTTCAATTGGGGCATAGCAGGAATATGTCATGTTAACTAAAACAAAACAACAACAAAAAAAGCTCAAATCTCTTGTGTTTTTGCTTGTTTGGTGGTTTGTTTGTTTTAGCCTGCAATTATTTCATGGATTTATATTAATGCCTATTAAAATATCTATTAGATTTGTTGCAAGGGAACTAGTCATGCCACAAAGCTAACTCCCTTCTGCCTCTCAATACTGTCCCACTCTATTTGTCCTCTATGCATCAAGACACTGACACTCCATTCGTCATATCAACCCTTCATTTCACCGCTCACCACATTACACTCATGATGTGATTTGTGCATTTCAGCATCAAGGCAGCTGGATGTGGCCCGGCACCAAGGCCATCAGTCTCAGTCTGGAGGGGACATTAAATTATAACATCCAAGGCTTTGATTTACAAGAAGGAGGCACAAGCACAGCTACGCCATCCATATGTTTGTGAGGGTCTTTCAAATTCCATACATTGATATTTTCTTGAATGTAGAGTTCTGGATAACAACTCTACCCGAAATTAATGATGTGAAAAATGTATTCAGGAGTAAACAGTAAATCTCCACTGGGCTGTGCAGTTGCTTGGCTGACTGGCAGGCTGGCAGGAAAATGTATGTTGACCTGGGTGAATCCAAATGAGATATTGGCATGGTTACATGTTTTACACAGTAGGAGTGCTGCTCTTGTTCAGTCACCCTGCTGCTTTAAATTTGGCCAGTGCTCAGCAAACACAATCCAACAGCATCTCCACAGTCTCATTATGCTACAGATAATGGTCAGACAAGAGCAGTTCTGACACATGTTTTTCTTATACTGCGTGTTTGTTTACCTGAAATCAGTTTGCCTGTACTTTGTGTTGATTTGTTGTAAACTTGTTTGAAGCATGACATCTGGAATAGCTTAAGAGATGTCAAAGTAAAACTTTCTCTTTAATGAGGGGTTGTTATAATTCCAGCAGTATCCAACTGTAGCCCCAGAGCACGAGTCCCTGGTGTGACATAGCCCCAACTGAACAAAGCTCCTGGTGTGACAAAAGTGACATAGGAATGAAAAACAAACAGAATATGATAGCCCATTAGCTAACGTCAACTTCAAGGTAAACTATTAGTTATACAAAGTACATATAAATGCACATACACACTGGATTGGTGTATATGTGCAGGTCAAACATAGAAGATACTTTTGCAATAGTTATTTAGTTTTATGTCACTCTATATTCAGCAGCGAGTGTGATGGAAACAGATATCACTTCATATATTGTACATTCTTAAATGAACTGTAATGAAGAGCAATTGGAAACACAACCCTGAACCATGCTGAACTGACCAATTAGAATGGACAAGGCTCATGTGAGAATAGGGGTCCTTAAGCGACAGGGGCTCTAACAGACTATCTCAGGGGCCGTTTACATGGAAACTCCTGACTTGAAGCCGCAAAGATTCTCCCTTTCCGTTTTCGAATTCTTCCGCGTTTACATGACAACGCTCGGAGATGAGTTAATCCCTTGTAAATCCGCTGTAGTGTGCATGCCGGCTCAGTAGATGGCGGTGTAGGTCTGCAGAGAGGCAGCGCTGCTACAACACACGAACGAAGAAGAAAACCTTTCACAAACAACAATGGCGAACAGACGCACAGAGAAGCAGGAGTTTCTTTTTTGGACAACAAATCAGTTCGAACAACAAATCTGTCTGGATAGTTTTTTCTGGATAACAAACCAAGCACGGTAAGAGGCACACACGTTACTCGGCGGACGGAGGAAGCTGCTGTTGTTCCTGGTATGCGCGCGCAGCCTCCATCTGAAAGAGTACTGCGCATGCGGTGACGCAGCGCTTCTGAAACGCTCTGCTCTGTGTTTACACGAGGCCGATAGAGGAGCGAATCAAATCTTTCCGCCTGGGGAGCGGTTTCAAAAGTTTCCGCTTTGTGAAAACGCAACGTGGTCTCATCTAAACGGAGGCCAAAAACACAACCCTGAAATGCTGACCTGACCAATTAGAATGGAATCGATGTGAGAATAGGGCGTCATGTAAACGGCCCCTCAGACAGAGTGAGAATAAAAGGAAAGGAGAGTCTCCTGGCTCAAAAAGGTGTTTGCTAGAGGTTCTCGGGAGTCATGCAGTCACTGAATACAAAGTGCAGACTCCAGCACCCTCTGTAAAGAGTAAAATGTCTGTATTTTGGGGTATCGAAGTAACCATATATCCTGCAGCCTGTTCATGTAACCCCGCTGGTTAGGGTTACTGGAACTGGAATTTATTATTCTTTTTTTCTGATATCTACTGTTCTTATTGTAGTTGTTGCTTTTAATAATTTGTAATATATTTTTTAGCGATTTGTTTTTTATTTTTTTGTGTTTTAAACTGTACAGCACTTTGGTCAACTATGGTTGTTTAAAATGTGCTATATAAATAAAGTTTGACTTGACTTGACTGGAGTAGTAGCATTCCAATCGAGCATTGTTCTCATTTCTTGTATATATATATATATATATATCTATATATATATATATATATATATATATATATATATATATATATATATATATATATACACAGTATATATATGAAATCTGTGTGCAAGTAAACATCAAATCCTACTTTCTGTCAAAATTAAGATACGGCATACCTGAGTCCATATCAGGAATTGTCTGAGAACCAGAATAATTCTTTTTAATTATATATTTTATTTATTTTGTGAAAAACATTACAAGGAAGTTGTGACACAATAGTGAACAAGAAATACAAAACATCAGATAGGACAGTGGCATGTTACAGTAATATGTTGGGAAGGTAGAATATCATGTTCTAAGGCAGGGGTGTCCAAACTGTGGTCCGGGGCCAAAAGCGGCCCTCAGCTCATTTTGAATTGGCCCCCGAAACAGTTGAGGAATCAAGACATTTTGATTACAGCAGCAAATATCATCTATCATGCACATTTTCTGCTATATTTACTTTGCCACAAGGTCTCATTTACAAAGTATATCGCAATATTCATCTTCAAGCACAAACATTCTTGCAGTTTACTCTTGTTTTGTGTCTGAAAGTGAAGATAAGATGTCAGTGTCTCCCATCTCTGCTGCTCAAAAGGTCTCGTCCGTACTTGGTGTGAATGTAGTAATAGCCCAGGGTTACAAAGGCCCCTTGACATGTGATAGCCCACCCATAAACCTTAAAACTTTAACTTCAATACACTAAAATTGAGGCGCAGAAAGTGGCTCAGTTGTCCATATATTCCTCTTTATGTAGCCTTCAATGTAAAAAGTTTGGACACCCCTGTTCTAAGGTGCTTGTGTGTAAAGGTGTGTGTGTGTGTGTGTGTGTGTGTATTTTAAATGTGTTTGAAAGGAGCCCAAATTATACAGACACAACAACATACAAAGAAAGAGACTGTAACCTAACTGAATCGATAAGACAGAAACAAGTAATACTAATAGTTTAACCGGAAAAAAAGTAAAGAATCGCCTACTGAATAATGAACATAATAGTAATTTGATTAGATAATTATTAATAATTGCAAAATAAATAAAACAATGGAATATTTATAATAGCCTAATATTATTATCCTACTACCCTGTTACCCTATCCTGTTTTGGACTGTCGTTATTATCCCTGACATCTTATAATTGGTTGGGTTGGAAATTGCCTGAAGTAGCTGTTTTCCTTGAACAACTAATATATATGAATCAAGTCATTCTGGGAACCTAACCTGTTATAGAACAACCTCTACAAACTATAGAGGTGTAAGAGCATGCTAAGTTAATTTTATTTTACAAAGAGTGTCATGATCTTGAAAAAAAGTTCAAAAACATGACAGTGTGTGAACTGTCGTTCACACACTGAGCCACACTGACATTTATCTTTTACTTTATAATAACTTTGTCAATTTTGTCACTTGCACTAATGCAGTCAATAAGTTGTTGTGTTTTAATTTTACAGTAATTTCCAGTTATCAAACATATCCTCTGTCATTTGCCATGACATGGTCTTTGTCATACCAAGTGGATAAAGGGGTTTATCCATGACACTTCTACATGGATGTGCCACTTTAAAGAGCCTGGATAAGACTTCAGTGACATTTAAACAATACACATTTGATCTTTGTGCAGAAATGGAACAACATAACCTTGTGTAAATTGCTTTGAGAGATGAAAGTGAGGAAAGATGGAAAGAATGCCATAGAGCGGTAGAGAGGGGGATAATGATAGTGGGGAGAGGTTTTGGTGAGGCAGAAAGGCGAAACAAAAGAGAAAGAAGTAGAGAATGAGGAGGTGGCTGTCGTATCCCTCCCCGTCTTTGATCAGTGGTCCATGGGGAACCGATGCCGTGCAGATAGCTGGTCCACAGCTCCTGAGGAACGCAGCTTCACATTCCTCCTTGCTCTTTCCCCGCTTCTGAAAAATCACTTGTCGTCTTTCAGAGCACAGCAGCTGTGAAAACACATCATTGCTTACTACATGCCAGAAAAGACCTGCTGGCTAATGCACTGTAGGGCCATTGTCCTGCTGGTCCTCATTCACTGGAGTAATTCCTCTGAGGGCAAACTCTTCTCCTATTCTTACATAATGGGTTTTATAATAATCGATTTCGGCTCACAAAAAATACCTTGCTTTGTAGTCCATCTTTACAACACTGAGGTCATTCAATGTATGCAGCAGGATGTTGGAGATCCTCCATCAGTCTGTTGTGGCCAGTGCCCTGTAATTAGCAGTGATCTGCTGGGGGAGCAGCATCTGTGCCAGGGACATGAACAGGCTGGACAAACTTATCAGGAAAGCCAGTTCTGTGATTGGTTGCTAGCTTGACCCATTCCTGGTGGTGGCAGAGAGGAGGACACTGGGCAAACTGTTAACCATCATGGATGATCCACACCCTCTGCACCAACTGCTGGAGAGACAACGGAGCAACTTCGCCAACAGACTTGTGCAGGTTTGCTGTCTAAAGGACAGGTACAGACAGTCCTTCCAACGTAGAGCCAAAGCTGTCAAGCAGGGAAGTGTCACTCTGACTGATCAATAATGATGGAAAAAGTGCAATTGCATCCCTGTGACTTACTCTTCCCTGAGTGAATCAGTTAATCAACAGTGGACTCCTATTGCCTTATTTATGCATTTATTATTCATTTGTTTTACTTATATTTTTGGTATATATTCATTCATTCATTTTCTATACCCCTTTATCTCTTTTGGGGTCGGTGGGTTGCTGGAGCCTATCCCAGCTGTCATCGGACGAGAGGCAGGGTACACCCTGAACCAGTCGCCAGTCGATTGCAGGGCCACGCAGAGAGACAGACAACCACTCACACCCGCAATTTAGAGTCATCAGTTAACCTAATGAACATGTTTTTGGTCTGCGGGAGGAAGCCGGAGTACCCGGAGAGAACCCACGCATGCATGGGAAGAACATGCAAACTTCACACAGAAAGGCCCCTGTCCGACCTGGAACCTTCTTGCTATGAGGCAAGTGCACTACCTGCTGCACCACCGTGCCGCCCCTATTTTTTATATATATTTTGTACATTAAAAATCTGTTAAGATCATGAGTCTGTTTTTTGTGTATAAGCTATTACTCTATGAAAAAGCTGCAGTTATTACCACAGTTTCCCAGCTTGGGATCAATAAAGTACTTCTATCTATCTATCTATCTATCTATCTATCTATCTATCTATCTATCTATCTATCTATCTATCTATGTTCAGTAACTGAGGAGCACAGGTTTGACTTGTGGGATTGTGTATAATACCAAAGGGTACTTCAGCAGCTCAAATGAGTGACATTTAAGAAAGTGAACAGTCAAAAATATCACAAGTCCCTAAAGCCCCACACCGGAGTACCTTTATCATTAACTCAAATTGAACCTGCTGCCCCCCTCATATTTTCCCTCCCCCACTCTTCCACAGGTTTCCACAGCAGGGAAACTTTCTGCTGTGAGAGCCAATCGAGCACAGGAAGGTCAGGGAATTTTCAGGCTTCATTGTTACATGTGTGAAAAAGGCTTTAATGATCTCCCACTACCCCCTTTCAGGTGAACCTGTGAAAGTGTTTCCTGCAGACAGCTCTTGAGAAGTGGAGTTCATGATTGAGCTTGACAATGCCGTTTTCTCCTCAGGCCCAAATGGAATTAATATACGCTATGCACCCATTCTGAAAATTAGGACTGATAGCTACTTTCAAAATAATGAATCAGCCAAAACCACTATTCAGTACACATATGTAGATTTGTTAGGTTATAAATTAAGTTAAATGATTCTTCAAACAAGATTATTTATCAAGATGTCTGTTGATGTTTGGTATATTTCAGTATATTGAGACACAGGCTGTGTCCGAAATGGCATACTAACGTCCTACTCATACTAAGTGTGACGTCAAAATGAGTATGTAATGTGTTCACACTAGATAGAATGAGGTGGGCATACTAGTCACACTCAGATGCCCCATAATGCATTGCGAGCCCCATAATGCATTGCACCATGCAAGACCGACCGGCATTCAGCTAAAAATTGGCCACTAGCACACTTCCCGTTATCAAAATAAACGCATCTTTTATTATCTCCTTTTAGTTCTTTAACGCTTTTGTAAATGGGCTCTTTTTTTGGAGCCAACCAGAAGTTTCTTCGATAGCATAATGGCGTGCATAGCGGAATGTCCAAAATGCTAAAATGAAATTTGCACCCATAGCTTTTTATGGCTCAAATGACCACATTTTGGTATCCTACGTGGTGACTTTCTCGCCTCAAATGCTCTCTGAACTTTCAAATGTGGTGAATCAACAGAGATAATTGACAGCCTGGTGTGCTTCTGATTTTTGTCGTCGGAGGTTTGAAATGCATCATGGGAAATTTAGTAGTATACTACAGTGTGAACGGTTGGCATCCTAATCATACTTATAGTGTGTAGTATACAGTATATTCACATGAGTTTGTAGTATGTAGTACGTTAGTATGCCATTTCGGACACAGCCATGCATTTAGATATGAGTGCATCTATCCATGTATGGTTATGTATACAGTCCTAGGCTTTTTTTTAGCTGAGCTTGCCCTTCAGTCTTTTTAACATGTCTCCTCCCTGTGCAAAAAAAGTATGCACAATAAAGATGTCTCCCTCTACCACTCTCACTCCTGTTTTGCCATCAGTTCTAGCCCATTTGCTTGAGCCCAGTGCACAGTGTAGACATCAGAATAAATGCAGAGTTGTTGAAAACATTGCAGTGCTAAACTGACCAATCACCACAAAGATAACTTGTTAAACATTCAGAACAGGCTTAGTCCACATAGGAATAGGAGTCTTAATGAGACAGGAAATCCAACAGAGCCTCTCAGACAGACTGAGGGTACACATTTATTAATACCTTTTGTGAAGATTTTGGAGGGATTTTCTGCTGTTGGGGGTTTGTGGACATTCCTGGAGTGTAAATTCATGTATACTGAGGCAGTTTCTGTACTTCTTTCTTTCATGGGTTTTCTTGCCATCATTTTTAAGGAAAACTTCAGCACATTTCTGAAATTTCAGAACTGTTATGAAGTCAATATGTTCTGAAAATGCTTGATTGATTGGGACAGTGACTTTTATCATTGATAAAGACTGTTGTAAGAATTTGTTTCTTCATCTGTTTTATTCAGCTGAGGACAAATAGTGCTTGAAAATAAAATTTCATTGAAGAATGTCTAACTTGGATGAGGTTAAATTACTGTGAAATGCACCAATTGGATTTCACAAGGCATTTTTGTAACATGCAGGTTATCCATTAACTTTGACCCCTAAAATGCTTTTGAAGTACATTAGGGGGCATTAGCATCAAGAAGTTAAAAAACACTAATCTGAGACATTTAAAAAATAAAATGATTTACTTGTCCAAGGTTTTTTAATTTTATTTAATTTATCTTTTTATACATCATTTTTTCATTATTCCAACCAACAGCATTAAATCAAGTTCTTAAGAAAACAAAATGTGACATTTAAATGTATTTATTTATTTACTTAAGTTATACACAACTGTCAAGTTCATAGATAAAAATAGAGAAAATACCAGCTCTGATAGTTTTATATCCCTAAACATTTTTGTGAAAGCTTTCAAATGTTTGTGTATGCACCTACTCAAACAGCTGCCAATTCCTTTTGTACAATTGTCTCGTCTGTCTGTTTGTTGTCATGCAGGTAATGTTAATGAAATTTTCATTACATAGTTCTTCAGCTCAAGTCAGGAACCTCATTTTTTTATGTCACTCACTGGGCTACAAAAGGCATCCCTTTATTTAGTGTTTTATTCAGCCTTATGTCCCAAGGCAACCTCAATCCATCCATTTTGTGTAAAAGCCATGACAAAGTGTGATTTATACCTTCAAATCTTAAGCAGTAGGTCAGTCTATAAGGACTTTGGTTGGGGACTGGAGGGTGACTAGTTCAAGTGCTGCCTAAAACATTTTGGTAGCTGGAGAGTTATCAGCTGAAGTCCTTGACACTGTCAAAATGCCTTTGAGCCAGACACTGCTTAATAACCATAAACCTTATAATGAAAACTTACAAATGCCCACATCATTTTCCTCTACTTTTACATTTCACTGGCTGCCCTTGTTATATTATTGTCTTGTCTGCCTATTTGTTGTCACACCACTGAGGTCATACAATGTTTTATCTTAGTTCCTCTGCTTAAGTCAGGTGCCTAAAGTTTTTAAGTTCACTCAAGTAAAAAAGGTGTCTTTAGTTAACTTGTTTCATTCAAATGTTTGCACCCTTCCAATCAGCCTGAACCCACCCCATATTGTACAAAAGCCATTAAAAAAGTGCAATTTGCATCTTGGGAACTTATGCAGCAACTTAGAGGGGCAGTATAGTAGAAAGGACTTTTGGTAGGGGTCCTGACCAAATCATGTTTGGACGTCAACATGGTAGCTGGAGAGGTGCCAGCTGACTTCCTGGGCACTTGTGAAGTGAGTAAGACACTGTACCCCAAAACTGGTATTACTTGTTCAAGCAGTAAGCCATCACACTGACATTCATCCATTAGTGCAACTATTTGTGCATGTGCAAGTGTAGCCTGAGTGTGCATGTCTCAAAACTTTTTTGTAAAGAATTTAATTTCCACATGGGGGATTATAAATTATGTTTTATGCCTTACAGGTAAACAGGAAGACCTCCTTAAATTAGACTTATTGCTGTCGCTTATTTATCATGGCTATCCAAAATTGACTGCACTCAAGAATCACCTCTATAGTCATATGACCCGCATGGCGTCTTAAGGCAAAGTATAAATCTCAGTCAATACAAACCTGTCATAAATCACTGTAGGGACTGCTCTGTCTGCTTGTCCTTTCCTTGTAGGTGTGAATAGGTTCACTGGAAGCCCCGCCCCCCTCGGAAATGACGCCAGCCAATAGCCAGGCAGCGTGCGCCGGGAGGGACGTCACATCATCAGTAGCAGCCGTTGTGTTGGGACTGCCGTGCTGCTCCACCGCTCTGCGCTCAGTCTGTACGGCAGCAGCTACTCTTGTTTTTGGGTTTGTGAGAGACACCGCTTCAATACTTTACTCAGTTGGAGGAGTACAACGTAGGACATATCCCCTCGCTTCTATGGGAAGAGTGAAGTATTCGTTTTTCGGCTGGAGGGACATGTTTTTAAGCGGAGCAGGAGGACTACCGGCCGGGCTGTCTTCACTTCCAACAAGCGGCAGAGCTACTTTGATGCAGCCGCTTAGCTAACAAGCTAACTGGGAATGTTTTCACAGACCAGCCAGGTTGTTAGCTTCATAGCTAGCTAAATCTGATTTGGAAATTCGCGGTTTAGATGGCGCAAGCTAATCAAATTCCGGGTTCAGTCGGAGATGTATAAGTCGGTTGAAATATGGAGACACCTTTGACTCGGTTGTTGAATGTTTAAAGCCCCTGTGCTCTCTTTGTTGCTAATTTCCAGTGGGGACAATAGTTAAGAGATCTGGCAACAAGTAATGCTGTGATAAGTAATACTGAAGTTTATACCCATCAGATATGGTGTTGATGTCAAAGACTGCCTGTTTGTGAGTGGATGAATTTCTAGCCGAGTAAACATCGCACTCATAAGAAAGTGGGGTGCTTCTTAAATGCTGGATCCCCATTTTTAGATGGACCGGGTCCTTGAGTTGTACAGGAGGAGCTGATGCCATCGAGTCCTAACAACTATTGACGAGGAGACGAGGTGGATGAACATTATAAGTCGCCCACATGCTTTGGATCAGTTCCCGGACTTGTGAAAGGCATCTGAAGCAGAAGGTGGGAGACGTGAGCGCACAGCCCTTGCAGCCCGGGGGAAGATGGCGGAGCGATCCCGCAGGAGGTGGTGAAACCAAAACTTGGGCACTTCTTGGATTTATCGCCAGACATCTTATCTCAGATCTTAGGACACATGCAGGCCAAAAAACGGTACTTAACCCTGTTCTCCGCTGGCGCGTGTCTCATCCTGTTGTTCTTCCTTGGGGGGATACAAGTACCGCTGTCCAGACGGGGTCCCAGCCGGCGTGATGACCGCAGTCTCTCTGGGGCGCGGTGGCGTCGCTTCCCGGGGTCCCTGCAGCCCTTCAGCTCCTGGGAGCAGGACCAGAGCGAGGATCACAATGAGCACATATCTCCGAGGCAGAAGAGGGACGCTAACTCAGGTGTTTACACTGGAAAACGCTGCAGGATGGACTCCTGCTTTGACTTCTCCCTGTGTGAGAGACATGGATTTAAAGTTTATGTCTACCCCCAGCAGAAAGGGGAGAAGATGTCAGAGAGTTATCAAAACATATTGTCCTCTATTGAAGGATCAAGGTTTTATACGCCTGATCCAGGACAGGCATGCTTGTTCGTCCTGAGTTTGGACACTCTGGACAGGGACCAGCTTTCACCTCAGTATGTGCATAACTTGAAAGCAAAAATCCAGGGCCTCCCTCTGTGGAACGGGGGCAAAAACCACATCATCTTCAATTTATACTCTGGTACCTGGCCAGACTACACAGAAGACCTCGGGTTTGACATCGGCCTAGCCATGTTGGCCAAGGCAAGCATCAGCACGGAAAACTTTAGGCCAAACTTTGACGTTTCTATCCCTCTCTTCTCTAAAGACCATCCAAGGACAGGAGGGGAACGGGGCTACCTGAAACATAACACTATTCCACCTTTTAGGAAGTACATGCTTGTTTTTAAGGGGAAGCGGTACTTAACTGGAATAGGTTCAGACACTAGGAACGCTTTATATCATGTCCACAACGCGGAGGATGTGGTCCTGCTTACTACATGTAAGCATGGGAAGGACTGGCAGAGGCACAAGGATGCACGCTGTGACAAAGACAACGCCGAGTATGACAAGTAAGTGCTAAATGGTTATTAACTTATTAACAAGTATGTGAAGCACAGCTGTCCAAACTCTACCCGAAGGTTACATATAGTCAACGTACCTTTGACTATAACCTCAGCACTGAGGAGTTTTTGCTGGTGTTTGTCGATCTGTTTTTTTTTTTTGTCTGTGGGCAAAATAACGCAAGAAGCCCTTACTTTATGTAGTTTTTGGGGGAAATGCTGGTTATGGCCTTGCCAAAGCTTAGCTCCACCAATGGCTTGATAAGCTTTGGCAAGGAGGAGATGTTAATGTCTTATCTCCACATTAAACAAAAAGAAGAGCAAACTGCACTAAAACAAGTTACATTTATGGGGGCGTGGACAGTGTTTCAAGATGAGTGGCACAATGCTCTTTGTAAATCAGATCTTGAGTAGGGAAGCAAATTAAGGGAATCAATCCTTCCAAAATATGTGACCCATTTGTCTTAATCCATAAAACAGTCTGATATTCTAGTGTTAGCCAAATTTCCTTTCATATTTCCAACTTGCTGAGGGCCGACTAAAAGTAGAGTGCAGGCCGCTGACAGCCCCCAGACCATAGTTTGGACATCCTTGATGTAGTGGTTACTGTTTTTTACAGCCTACCTTGAAACAGCTGCTTTTGGAGTCTTGGTTGGGGTCTTTCTCATCTTTGTTTGCATTTTTTTCTCATTTTTTGTTCTGGCAGTGTGATGGACATTACACTGACACTCAGCAAGGTCTGCTTTAATACTTTTAGACATCAAAAGTGATGTATTCTCTTTTTTTTTACTGGTGAGCTTTTTAAGTACTGAAACAAACACTCAAATAATTTTGTTTTGCATAAGACAGGAGCAAAGGAGATGAAAGTCTTCATTGCTGAGAAATACCCAATATTTTGTCAAAGTCCAGCTTGGTATACTCTTCAGCTTCTAACCAATAAGAGTTTTGGAGGAATGTTTGCTCCATCTCTCTGAATTTTTTACAAAGTAGTTTTGAACATGCACAATTTATGTGCTCTGCTGTTCGATCCCATAGTTGGGCAAAACTCTCTTGCCCTCATGGTGTGATGGAATCTCAGATGAAGGTGGGCTGAACAATATACTGTTTAACATCACAATGACAGTGTCCTCGTGTTGCAGCATGTGCTCTGTTAATCATGACCACATTGAATGAAAACCTTGAGCTTGTTTTGGTCATTTTAGCCAGAATTCTGAAAAAAAGTTACAGTCTTTTAATGAACATCTAAATAAAAGTGTGTTTGTTAGGGCACTCACCATCTTGAAAGGGTCTAATCTGAAACAACAGGAAGTAACAACTATATGAAAATATTTACTCAATATGGTGCAGCACCTGCCAGTCAGTGTAATTTTCTAAAGGTGTAGTCCACAGTCCATCCAGGTTGCAGTTGTGCAGCCTTAACACTGAAGAAAAGGTCAGAGTCTGCATGTTATTTGTTCCAACTTTCTCCTGTCAAAGTTTGAGAGAAATCTAGTTTGAAAAGAGGAAAAAAAATGAGTGGAAGTGATGCTGGGGAAGCAAAGGGGAACTCGATTAAGCTAAGAACGTTGTTATTAAAGTTTCACAATGTCAATTGTTTTTGTAATGGCTCACAAATGTGAGGCAGAACAGATGATGCCGGAGCGCAATATATTCCGTGGTTGGTGCCACTTAAGAAAGTCTGTGAAACTCTTTCACTGCTTGTGTGAAAGGTACCATCTCCCACTGAGCATGAAAATGAGAGCTCATGATGCTGCCTTGACTTCAAACCCACTCTGCTGGTTTGGGACAAAGTGACAGCTAGGGCTGGGCAAATAATCCAAAAATAATTGAAATCGACCTTTAGACCATTTAATTGAAGTAATTTTACTGATGTCAATTATTTTTATTATTTTCCCTGTGTAAGTCACTCGACCGCGCCACCTCCATACTGTCTGCGTTCACTTTCGCCAAGAGCAAATGACGCACGACCAACATGGAGGAGACAAGCACCAATCTATCAGAGGACCTTGTAGCCAAGAAAACTATCCTCTCTGTTGTTTGGACACATTTTGGATTCTGTGCAGAAGACACAGAGCAGAAAGAAGTCAAGTATTAATACTGCAGGAAGACTGTTTTGACGGCCATCAGTATCACCACTAATTTGTTCCAGCAAAGCATAAAATAATCATTCCTTAATCATAATCGAGCTAAGAGCTTCAATTAATCGTGATATTGCGATAAGGTAATATCGCCCAGCTCTAGTAGTAGCAGCTTGTCTGCAGTTGGCAGCATGATAATAGCAGTGCAGGAAAAGTGCTACCAAAACAACGATCTATCATGTGGTCATTTGCAGCCAGCACCCATATGAAAATCTTCTAAAGATGCGTACGATCATAGTGAGCGCTGTAGCTCAGTGCAAAGCTCGATCCTTCCATATGTCAGCGGCTGAAATCTGCTTCATACTACTAGATTTTGGTAGCAGGCACTTCGTTTACAATAACAGGATCTACTCCAATAAGACGTTCTCAATATGGGCAATGTCAACATGTCACTTTTGCTTCTTTGACCAGTGGAGGCATTTTAATGTACATGAGTAACAACAACATTTAGTGCTGTGTATTGTAAATTCATTTCTTTGAATTTAATGAACTATTTTTAAAGAGTAACTAATGAAACCTCTTCAGTCAGAGCATTCATTGAAATGGTATCAACAGTGAAAGCAATTAATCTAGCTAAATACTGATTAATGTGGCAAAATCTAGCATTGTCATTGTTTTTGACATGTTGTCCATCCCTAATATCCATGCACACACCAGGCTATGTCCTTGTTAGTCCTCTTTCAGGACAGAAATGTGCCTTGAGTTATGTGACCAAATCAATTTCATCCAACTTTTTTTGTGAGAGATATCCATGCTACTGAACAAATAAGCATTTTAGCACTACAAAGTTTAATTTACTACACCCGTGTCATTGATGTTAGTTTTTCAGTTCAATAAAATGCTCCAATATTTTCTTGTTTGTGGTTGAAAGGGCTTAGGAGTTTCGAATTTGATTTTAAAGTGAGTAGGAACTTTGCTGTGTTGTTGCACATGAATCTAAGTATGGACCAGCCCTCAGATGATTTCCCCTTAACCTCCCAGACCTGCTGTAATACGACGAGAGTTTATTCTAATTCCAAATTATTCTTTCTAGGGCTGTCTGGCATTCTTCTCCCTGATTCAGTTTCATATTATTCAGCCCATCTGATTTATTCAATAGTAAATGCCCAAGTGGACAGTTGTGATTTGACTTTTAAATAGTCGTCGGATCATAAGATTTTATTTAACAAATTAAACATCATGAGGCACAGATAAGTGGATTTGCTTTAATGTCAGCCACAAGAGCCACGGTATTAATGTAATTCAATTGATATCTCCATCTGTCCATACAGCCTGCTGTTCAGCAGTGCATAAATCTGCCTCTCCTGCTCCGAACATTTCTGCTCCCCTTCTGGTTATGGTATTTGGAGCCTGATCCTCTTTGACAGAAAGTGTCAAAAGTCTGCACACACTCAGAGTCCGGTTAACATGATGTAGCGTGATACCCAATTTGTGGGACTGACACGTTTTAACATTATATAACCATGAAAATTCAGGCTCTGCAATAACCCTGCATCCTTGAAGAAGGCAATATTACGTGGTCTCAGTGGCTCAGAAGAGGCGCTCTGTGATCATCATCCAGTCCTGTGCTCAGTGCCCAAATCTGATGAGCAAACTGGTGCCTTCTCCCCGCTCCGGCCAACTGGATTCATTTCATGTCCCCTCGGACCATGCTGTGTTGTTACTGGTGACTGTGTGGCGCTGGGTGTTTGACTGTGGCTCTTTGGAGTGGATTAGTGGGGACAAAGCGCTGGTGCCAGTAAGGGGAAGCCACTCTGGCCCCTGTTTGCTCAGTCATTTCCCAGACAAACCAAACTGCGTGAGCCAGGAATGCCCTGGCCCCAACCTGTGTCCTGTGTGACCCCTTAATGTTTGGGGCCTGCTGTCACTGACCCCCATATCAGCTCTGCACCTTGTTGTGAGATAAAAAAAATGTAAAACACAACAATGACAAATATTTCAGCAGCATAGAAAGGTAGGATTTTTGATGTGCATTTCTGTTCTATTGAAAGTGTATTCGTGCCATGGAGGTCAAGACATACTCAATATTATGTGCATATGACCCAGAGCTCATTTTAATGGAACAAAAACTAAAATGTCCTTATTGTTTGATGGAAAGGAGTATTTATTGAGTTTACCATTTATTTCAGGAACTGGACCTGCACCACATCTGTTCGCAGTAGGGCTGGGAGATGTGGCCTAAAAAATAAAATCCCTGATTTTTTTCCCCACAAAACTCGATTTACGATTTTAATCGATTTCTTTACCTCTCAAAGCAAAAAAAAACTTCAAGTGACACAAAAGTGACTTGGACCAAGTTCTACCTTTATGTTGTCAAAATATATCCCGAATCAATCAGAATTTCCCTCTTAAAATTGAAGTGTGTGTCATAAAATGTTGATTATGTAGTTCTAGTGCAATCAGGTTTGCCTACATAAACACTGAAAGCTCGGGGATTTCACAGCTTGTTAACATGTTCTCTCTGATCAATGTTTAATCTAATTTAAAAAAAGAAATACAAGCCTATAAAAGTGCACGTGCAAAACCTTACAGGACCACTATCATGGAAACTGTAAAAGTTTCAGTATTTATATTTTTTCAAACTTGGCACCTACTTACAATTTAAGTAAGTGAATGAAAAAAAATCTTGATTCTTAATTTTTAAATCTTCTGCAAGAAAATAATTTGAATTCATCGATTTAGTAGATATATTGCCCAGTCCTATTTCACAGCCTAAGAAACTTTGTCGTACACTCACACTCACCTCTGCAGCTCCATTATCTTCCTGCATGCAAAATCTTTAGACGAGTCAGCCCTCAAGGTCTCTCAGGTCAAGTAAAATGTGAAGCTTTGAAACAGACACATTCAAGCTGGAGTCTGTGTTGGATGTTTTGACTCTCTGTGAGCAAGTGTTTTTCTTTGTCAGATGAGGGCTGATGGGATGCAAACTTGAGAAAATCAACCAGGGTCCAGGAACATAAACGTTGCTATTTTGCTCACAGACATCATGTTGGTGGTTTGTAATCCTGCAGTAAATTGCCTATTGGTTAAAAATGTGTGAACTATCCACAGTAAAAGATCACGTCTGGTGTACAAATGTCTTAAATACATTAATTGGAGTCCTATATGAAGGGCACAGATTATCTAATCCTGCCAAGGGACTTTACGAAATGCTAAATTTATATATAGTATAAATCCACATTGGTCGGGAGAGCTCTGTCCCGACCAATGTGGAGGGTGAAAAATTGCCTTCATTGTTGTTCACAGCCTCACTGACTGACACATTGGCTGTCCTCTACTGTGTGTCTCAGCTCAAAGGATGCATATTTCACTCAAGTCCCTTACCTCAGGGGGATAAAAGCATTTTTATTCTTATTTCTCTGAAACGCTTAAAATGCAGAGACAGCCTTAGCTCACCTGCAGACTTTTGTCATGTAAATATATTCATGAAAGTAAAAAATGCTTTTCTTAGTGAGCAAAATGATGGGCCTGTGGGTGATGATCAGCACATCAGTTGTACTTCTTTATTAGTTAAACTTAAAACAAATAGACAATTCAACAAAACTGAAATGAAGCCAGTTTATTGGAAATAAATGGATTTAAAATGGTTTCAGCTGTAAATATCAGTAAAAATGTTTATCTACTGATAGTCAACTTTGAAGGCAGTTAATAGAAAATAGAATTTGTTCTGTAGTATTAATAATAACTCCTGCTGGTACATAGTCCTGTTGCACTCTAAGCTTTGCTGAAAGACACACTGTTGTGCCCTGCGTACCTTTTGGGAAACACCTTCTTTGTATATTTAGGAGTCTGCTCTGAAGCCTGGCATCAGTATGATTACACTGGGTAAAAGCATGAGTGTTTCATCACAGCCTCTGTCTTGTACCATATCAGCCTGTGTAATGCGTTTTGCTTCGCATTGATCCCCAGAGGATCCAGGTGTTTGTGGCTGCCTGTGTAGGTGGGTATCAGCTTAAGAGGTTCATCCGTTTAGTCAGAAGAGTCACATTCTCCCTATCACTCTTTAAGACATGAGCTATCTGCTCCCTCTGCCCCTCACTGCCAAGTGCCGCTAGGAAACGATTTCTCACAGAGAGACGGGTGGCATCAGAGCCATAACCCAAAGGAAAAATTAATCCCCCTGTCATTAAGTAGTATTTGGGGGGTGAGGGGGGCAAGCTTTGGGTATCTCTCTAGCCGTCGTCAGCTTAGCTTCATTGCATGGCCTCAGTATGTTTAATGGTTCTCATTCAGTTCATCCTCAGTAAGCCACACCACTATCAGTCAACACGCTTTGGCTTGATCCCCAGTGCATCACTGAATTTCTCTTAAATTAAAAGTAATGAATTTGCTTTTCACAGAGCTACAGCTTTCAACGGAGTCTGTATGTTACTTGGACACAGATGAGAACAAAAACTGTCTCCATGTTAAAAGTGAAGACAGAGTGATAAAGTTTAAAACAACATGTAGAGTTTTTCTTCTTGGCTCATTCTGGATGAAGGGAAGAGTGTGGCTCTCCTTATAATACCCACTGATACAAAGATGAAACAGAGGGCAAATATGACTCCTAATCTTTCCTTGCCTTTGTTTTGGTGGTAAGGTTGTCTGACTCCATTCGGGCCAACACAGGTCCAAACTGTTTTTGACTTAAATCATGGGGCAGGTCCAGACTGACCGATGGTTTCTTACTTATAGCATGAACTGTGCAAGTCAAAGGCTTTTCCAGCTAGTTTTCAAGTCAGGCTGGATTTCACCTGGACCGTGAGTCATTTGTCATGCAGAGTACAGGAGGACAGGATGGCAGGTCACAGCCCAGTCAGCTGCACTTGACTGATTGGATGGATTGCTGCTATGTTTGACATATTGGTGCACAACAGCCATCACTCACTCGGGAAGAGTTAGGGTTCAGAAATGCGAGGCTCCTGCTAAACCAATGCAATGGTAGAGCTTACCTATCAAATCCTATGTATTGTCTGTGTGGAAAATGCAGGCCTAAACATGATATTGGAGTCAACAGATTTAAGCACATGGCACCCATAATGTTAAACGCTGCTCTGCATAGACAGAGTTATCTAGTTTTTGTTGTTTTCAACCATAACACAGGCACCAAACACTGAATCAGTTTCACACTGTGTAACCTTCAGCCACTCTCTTGACTGCTTCTGTCTGCTATGATTACTTCTTTGACTTCTGTGTTGTTCTTGCTTTCTGCCTGTTGTGAGAGCCTGGTAGTCTTCATTTGCAAAACACCCAGAATCCCCTGGAAAGAACTGGATAAGGGAATTGTTAACAAAAAGGCAAATTATAATGACGACTCTAGTAAGAGCTTTGTTTTTTTTCTGTTTGTCAGACTGCATTTATTTCACAGAACAACATAAAGCCACCCCTCACATCAGAATTTCTGTGGAGTCGGAAAATGATGCTGAGCTTTTGTCTGATAGAGAATATTGCTGTGAATTAACTTCTTGTGCTTTCTGGGGAGTTTTGTGAGTGTGTGACAGTGTGTGCATATTTGTTTGAGCCACGATAAAGAAACTGATGCTACTTCTACCTCCATTTTAAGGTTTTTTTTTATTAGACAGAAAAAAAATTTATCAGTCCTGAATTTATTCATACACTGAGCATTGGATTATGTTTGTGTGTGAGAACATACATTAGTAGTGTGTTGTAAACAATTCAGTTGCCCGGTGTGTGTTGGCATTCCTCTGCAACTGATGTATCCCTTTGGCAAGGAGTCCTGCTCTGTGTTTACTCAATTTATGATCCAATATGCTGGTACTCTAAAGTAGAAAAACTTTATCTGTTTGAACTTTGAGCAGCTACTTCTGTCATGAGTTTATAAAGAGACAAACATGTTTTTTAAAAATATGTTTTCATAAACAACCCATTATTCTTCATCTATCTCTAGCATTGTCCTTAAAGTATACTGTACTCCCTCTTGTCTTGTTCTTTCTTGATTTCGTGACTAAATGGATGATCTCTTCCCTTTTTTGTCCCAGTAACAACGTAAACGCAGGAACATTACCTCATGATTTTCAATATTGACAGCAATAGTCATTTCCCTAATTGCAGTAAAAACCTACAAAAAAACAGAACTCTTGTGCTGAAATTTGGAGAATATTAGAGGTTTGAAAAAATATCAATACGACACTATATCACGATATTTTGACCACTGATACAGTATCGATATTTCAAATCTTAAAGAGACTGTGAGGAGTTTCTAAATAATTACAAAAAAGTCTCCCTTTTAGATATATGCCTGATAGAAATACACACTTAAAGATGAGATTTATATCATCAAAATAGGTTATCTATAAATGCTATTCCTTAGCCTTCCGTTTGGGTCGGACAGGGCTGGACTGGCCTGGATAATCAACTTCGGGAACAAGACAATTAAAACGAGAGCAAATTTTTTATTATTTATTATTTCTATTACACGTCTTAGAGCACCGGGCTGTAAGTAGCCATAAATAGCCGGCTACAACTACGATAACAAGTTTTCCAAAAACTGCTTGTTGTCACACATCAAAAACTACTGCTACGTAACTAGAAAGAGATACATTACCTCGTCGCTTTACATCCTGTAAGTTGTTGAAAAAACGAAGTTGTAAAGCAATGCAGAGTTCTGATGAAGGTCCTTATTGCATCCATAGCCTCAAAACAAACACACGCTGTGGATTGTAAACGTCTGTGATGCGTTCCAGTTGTAGTCAGAAGCAGGAATTTTGAGCTCCTAGTAGGAAACCTGCAACTGGAACGTCCCTCAAAGTCAGAATTTCCTCCTGGGAACGCGGTGAAACCTTGCCATCCTCGGGTTGACAATCAAAGATGGATGCCCCCAGTGTGAACAGTTATTTAGCCTCTGTAATAATCAATTTATTTGCACTTCTGACTGGGGTGTGTCGCTCTAGATCAGCTGTATACATAGTATTGTTAGACTTATATTTACAAAAATGCTGCCATAGTGATAATCACATTCATCATGTGATATTTGTGAACAACAACGCAGGGTGTGCTAACAACAGCTAACAACAGCATGGTAGAACCGCATGTTTTTTCCGATTTTAACTGGAACGCTGATAACTCTGAGATGATGTCACTCCCGTTTCCGAGATTACTGGAACGCCGCATTACGACAGTCGCCGCGCAGGCTCATGGGTAGCAGAGTCTTTTACGTTGCCGGTAACAGATTCTCCTCACAGTCCCTTTAATATTGAGTATTTTGTAAAAACAGAAACACATATTTATCAGAGTTAGAAATGAAATACAACTTATTTACAGGTTTTTTCGTGCAGTCTATTCAGTTCAGATAGTGGCAAGAGAAATATGTAATTTTATTTATTCATTAAACTTACTGTTGTGCTGTTAGTAACTTAAGCACTTTGTTCCTCATGTGTTCAATTACAGTTTGAGCTGCACTACAGGTTACGATGCTTTAAATACATTGTTAAAGGGAAAACAAGAATAATTTCTTTGAACACAAGTTTAAGTGACTTGATGTACTCTGTTTCAAGTTAAGTGTATGTATGTAACACTGCATTTGACATATTTCAAAAACTGTAAAATGGAAACTTGTAGTTTTGAATAATATTTGTGTGATTTACATATACACCATCTCTAGTTTTTTCATGTAGAATATTGCAATATATCACAATACTGTGATATCGTAATGTATCGTCATATTAGCGTTTTGTAACCCAAGTATCATGATACATATCGTATCATGAGGTTCTTGCCAATACTCATCCCTAGAGAATATTATGTCTCCTGCAAAGAGAAGGCAACATGAAGCATAAAAGTTAGAGCGTGGTCACACTGTGACTCTGCAGCAGTTTGGATCAGTGCCTGATGAAAACATAACTGAACCTTAACAGGGAACGACAGTAAAGTCAGACCACAGAACCTCTGAGTAATTTTTGTCTCCTGTCTGTGGGCCTGTAAGACAAATTTTAGAGAAACATTAACAGGTCTACAAAGCAAAAACTGCCTTTTTGAAATGTAAAACTTTTTTACCTCTTCAGCTGTTAAGAAAACACTATTTTTTCATAAACATATATTCATTTGTACTGTAAGGCAAAGTCAATACACCATTTTTACTGAGAACTGGTGGGAACTCATCACAGTTTCAGATGTTTTTCCAGAGTTTAATGACAGACACACTTTCCTTAGTTTGTGTACTTAAGAGGTAAAGTGAAAAGTTCACTTCTGGAACTGTTTGGAACAGATCTGTTAACAATATCCTGCAGAGTTTAGTGATTTTAAAGAATGCTGTGTGAGTCCATGGGGACTCTTCACTTTCTCACGTTATCTCCACTTGACTTTTAGCTCATATCTGATGTTTTTAAGACAGCCTTAGAGAAATGCTGTACAACCAGTGTATGACAGTATTGCTTTATGCTGTTTCAACTGACAACCAGATACCAAAATATAACTTTTCTTTTTTTCATAAATATCTTGATGATGATGTAAAGAATCTCGAGAAACTGGATCTCTTAGAATTTATAGTAAATAATCTTAAAAAAAAAAACACAATGACAGTAATGTTTGTATTCTCACATGGTGTGGATTATATTTTCTTGCTGTATCAGCTTCTATTGATAATTTGCCTTCTTGGTTTAAGGACAGCAGACCATTAAAATCCAACTATTCCAACTATTACCAGAGGGTTCTCATGTGTGTTTTAAATGATCATGGCTTTTCCTCCACATTTTTCACATTACACTGCGACAGAAGTGGTTCATCAGCCTCCTAAAAGCTGAATTATTTTTAGTCTGTAATCATACACAGGCCTTCTGCAGTCTTGCAGCCTGGCACCTAGTTGTGCAGGGCTTTCCACGAGGTGAGACTCAAAGGGGCCAAATGGGTGGGTGGGACTGTAGTCAAGGAAGCTGGTTGCCAAGGAGATCAATATTTGTTTTTGGGTCGACTTTCAACTTTCTAAATTAGTAGTGGCCCTGACTTGCTCTGTGCTGTAAACAACACTGTATTTAGGTAAAGCCAAACGTTTGTGAGTCGTTGCCTCACTTTTGCTGAAAACAATGTTGGAAATTTGGAATCAGCATTTTGACAGATGGATGATGTAAGAATTATTGTGAGATGGTTGCATGTTATTTGTAAGAGTCCTGCAATCAATGGGTGTAAGCCTACTTACGCAGCAGCAAAATCATCCAAAGACCTTTCTTTAAGTGTTTGGGATGCACACGATTGGTTTTTGGAAGGAATTCCATGTGCCAGTATTTCTTGACTTGTTTAAGCAAACGTAACATTAAGATATGCCTGCATCTACTTTACAAGAAGTCTTTTCTGTACTAGCTCTTACCTGCAACTTCCCTTGTAGGGGAGTGTATCCTCTACTGTTCAGGTATTCACACATTACTGAAGAGAACATCTGCTTAATACTTATTGACGGGTTATTTTATGAGGGGGGATTTCTTCAACAAGAGGTTACAATGTGGCTTTATGTGTTGAAAGTGTGGTGGTTGTTTTAAGTCCAAATGCCATGTTGTACTTCCATAAAAGCTTGGTGATAACATTTTACTCTCACCTATCATGCTTAAGACTAGAATCTTGTGAAACTTGGGTTTATTTGTGAAGATTATCATGATGAACATAACATGCACCTCTTAATTTAGTCAGTATTCAATTTAAATGCTGATGTGCACAGTGTTTTTTTTCCTTTTTTGCACTGAGCTCTCTTTACAGGGCTAACACGTATGATGAACCTGCTCCACAGCCCCGTGGGTCAGACAGTGCAGTCTGTGGTCTAACTGGGCGGAAGTAATCGTTTCTGTGCCTGGCTGTAGACCTTTGTGCAACAAATCCCTCTCATCCTTTCCCACTGACAACAAGGAAGTTGTGACAGGCTGAATGCAGCCCCTCACCATAATGACCATGTAGTGCCTATGTCGTTTTTGTGTAATAGTTCTGGCGTCATTTTACAGATATTGGCTTGGAATTTGTCCAAGCTTTTTTTTATGCAGCGTGTGAGCAGATTTGGCATAACTGATTGCATTGCTCTGTTAGAGCATTGCACAACACATTTGATTGTAATCTTAATTGTGGTTTTTTTTTATGTGCCCTGCTGCTTTCTTTTGTTAGGTCTGGTAGTTTCAAAGTCTTTTAAAAGCTTTGAATATGCACTTAAAGGGATACAGATGTAAAAATGCAAAAATTTTGGTACCCTTCTGTTTAAGAAAGAAGACCCACAATGGCCTCTGAAATAACTTGAAACTGGCAAAAGTAATGATAAAAATTTACTGAAAATTACCCTATAAAAATCAGACATTGCTTTTGAATGGAGGTTCAACAGAATTATTTGAAAAACAAAAACAACAACAAAGAAAGGAAACAGGCCTGATCAAAAATGATGGTACCCCTAGTCCTGTGAGCAGCATCACAGGTGCCTTCAAACTTGTAATCAGTCAGTCTGCCTGTTTAAAGGCTGAAATAGTCACTGTGCTGTTTGGTATCATGGTGTGTACCACACTGAACATGGACCACAGAAAACAAAGGAGAGAGTTGTCTCAGGACATTCTTGTTTGTCTTTACCTGAAAAGCAATCAGCAACAACTCCAGATACCTTTAGTTTGGACAAAAAAATTAAAATGTGTAAGCACTCGCTGCTGTTGATGTAGGTTGCATGTAGTTGTTGAACATTTCTGGATACCTCCCTGTGTTTACTTGTGTTTTTCATAGAATTCTCTGGAAGGATTGTGCCACTTGTTCCAGGATTAAAAATACACTCTTTTCCACATATTTGCTGCATGACTACGAAGCCCTTGTTTACCTTTCATGTCACTGCTGTTTCCAGGCAGTAGGTAGAGTCAACTTTGCGCCTCCTACTTCCCCACTCTGTGTATCTGACATCTGCACTCAGCCGCCATGTACAGGCCTGTAACACAGCCAAAGGAGAGCAGAAAAGATGCAGCAGGAGGCAGGTCAAAAGCAATTTTAAACTCAAACTGAAAGCCATCTCGCAGCTTGTTTCCAATTAAGAGGCCCTGCCAAGCGAAAGGCTATGAGAGAAAGATGGAGTGAGAGATGAAGGGAGCGAGGGAGACAGAGGAGTGTGAGAAAATAGGAGGACTGAGTTAGGAGGGAAAATGGGAACACAAAGGGAGAGAGAGTGCAGTGAGAGTCTAAGAAAGTGAAAAATGTGGAGAAAGTGAAGGCTCGAGAGACGCTGAAAAGAGGAAAACACATGCCAGCCGTCCAGCAGTGAGAGGTGAGTGCAATCGCTCGCTGGGTGCTGACGCTGGTCTGCTAGGTGTATTTATAGACTAGCAGGGTTTTAATCCTCAGTATTGGCCAAAGCCCCTTGCAGAGGGCTGCTGGCCAACTTGATGCAGGCTTTACAGAGCTTGGGGAAAATGATAATCACTGGGGGAGGATGGTTGATCTTTGAGTTCCTGCATATTAACTTTGAATGGTTGTTTCACAGTTTTTAGTCCTATCTGTTATTTTAAGACTCTGAAATAGCTGAAATGTTTTTTTCCCAAAAAAGCTGCCCATGTACCTGTGTAAACTTAGCGTTATTTTTACTTAAAACTTTTCATCTCTGCTTTTGTTCAGTGTCACAAGTCAATCAGAAGCTTCACACTTAGTCCATCAAGATCTGGGGAGAAGTTAATTATCGCTGTCCTGATTATCCCCTGTGTTCCAAGTGTAGGGCTGAAAGATATGTGATTTTCACATGCAGTTGTGCTGTGAACATGCACAGCAGCCGCATTGCAAGATGAGACCTGGATTAGAATAATGGCACCAGAAGCTCATCTGGCTTATACCTGTATTGCTTCGTGGAAACCAAAACCATAAATGAATATAGATAGATAGATAGGTAGATAAGTAGGTAGGTAGTTAGATGCTCTGGATTTTTTTTAAAAACATACTATAGCCTTAGTAACCTCCGTTGTGTTGAATGGCACAGCAGTTTGCAAATCACTGCCGTGACAGCCCCAGTCAGATTAAGGAGGTAGTGTATTCAAATTAATTGAACTGTTTAGTTCAATCGGGTAAATGGAAAACTAAAAAGAAAATTCATAGTCATTGGTATAACGTATACAAAACAAGTACCAAAGAAATAAGTACAAATAACAAAATACTGACTGATTTGGTTAAGACGATCTGAGAGCAGTTTTAGGAGGAAAAAACTGATTTACTCCCATCAGTTCTCCATAAATTTGAAGTAGTTTATTTTCTGCTGCTTTGTTATACAGATGTACAAGGGATGCGCCAATGGAACAACATTCATGGTCTAATGCACTAGTATGGTAATTCCACAGTATTTTATTTTTAGAGTCCAAACTGATTTCATTCATTTGGGCCCTTTTCTCTCTGTATTTGTGCTGCTGTTTCTTATCCCATAAGTCTTAAATGAGTCTTGGCACAGAGGCCAGTTAACTTCTTTCCTGAGAGGCACTTGAGGTGGGCCAAGATATCATGGTACTGCTTTGAGAGGATCAGGTTTTGCCGGGGGAACATAAACTCCCAGCACATCAGCACTGTGCATTTAATCAGCAGAAAATGTCTTACCATTCACCAGTTAACTCTGATAACATAATGAGCCCTGCAGTTTAAAAAATGGTGCTCATTTGCTCAAAACAGCTGTGAAAAGCACCCCAAGACTTTGTTTAAAGCCCTATCAGTTAAAAATGCAATCCATGTTTCTATCCTTGCTGAAGAATGCAGGATGACTCATGGAAACAAACTTAATGAGCCTTAATGAGGGAACATTGGTGGTGATATAACATGTTTAATGTCAGCTCGGAAAATTACAATTTTCTAAGCAAAATGTCATATCATGGTGTGTTCAGAGGCAACATTAAGATAATAAAAATTAGGTGGTTATCCATTTTTAGAATAAACACACAAAAGGCTTGATGTCAGAGTTTCCAAAGCAGACCAAACATTAAACTATGAGCAAAAAAATGAGGCACATATGGAACTGTGGGCTAAGTGTATAAGAAAACCAAGTGATTTACCAAAACTGAGTACATTTGAGCCGAGTTATGCCAGTACAAATGCTGTGAAAGATAAGCTTGATTGTGAGAAGCAGGCAGCTCTGTTTTGATCACTGGGTTTGTAGCTCCCCTTGGCAGGACTGGAAAAATAATAGAAATGTGGGAGTTTTATGTTGAGTTCTGAGATATGTAGTTGCACAAGAAAAAGCTGTGGAAGATTGTGGTTGGGATATTAGAGTTTCATGTTAAATATCAGTTCAGATTAAAATGAAGCCTGATAAGTCACTGAATGTGTCTGAACAGTATCCAAGAGACTGCAGCATTGGTCATTATTGGATAATTCAGCCGATCATCTGTGTTTCTATCACGCATCAGTTTTGGGTGCCTGTAATATTATGCATATTAATTGACACATTCTGCAGCAATGTAAATCCCAATTTTCTGTTCCAACTATAGACAGATAGCTAATGTCAGCTAGTGTTCAAACTAATGCCATTTCCCCCCCAAAGCCTCACTTCAGAAATCCTGAATTATCCCTTTAGAGCCACCCCGTAGTTAGTTTTGGTAAATAAGGTTTATGAAATGTTTCCCTTTCTCTCCTGTGGTCACTCTTTAACTCAGCTCTGCCAGGAAACCACCTACAGCAGGCTCTGCTGGTAAAAGCTGAATGATACAGCTGTGCTGCAAACAGCCTGGTAAACCACAAAACCACACTGCACAGATTACATGTTTTCCCCTCATCTACAGAAGCCCCGTATGACACTTACATGACCACACAATCATCTATGAGATGGTCAGTGTTTTGAGTTCATTTTTAGAAGGGGTTTCCCAGGCCTTTTATTGTGTGAGTGCAGCCAGGGTTGCAGAGCACAAGGAAGGTTTTAAATACTAGTACAATAAATCTGCATAAGAGGCTCATCAGCAACTTTGAATGTGAGTTAACAGAAATATTACATAAGGGATCCATTTTCCACAAAGTACCGGTCCACAGCTTGGTCTTGGCCCCCCAATCAATGTTTTATTGTCTCCTTGGTTCATTAGTAACCCAGCAGTTTATTTTCTTCTCCGTTGTCTTTATAGTGAACGGGGACAAGATTAGCTTCAGGCATCTTTTGCCATTGTACCATTTCTCTTTACGACAAAGTACTTTAGCCTCTCAAACAGATTATACCGAGGTGGCAAGTCAACATGTGGCACTGTTTACAGACCTTCAGTACACTGTGCTGTCAGTCTGGCTTAAATGTGTATCACACGTTATTGTAACTTATCTTATCATTATTATGGTATTGTTGCAGTGTGCTCAAAATGTTCTAAAAGTACTTTTACACAGAATTGAAATCATTAAACTTTATTTTTATATTCATAACAGTTCTTTGTCTTTTTTGTCAATAAATGTGTCAGACTCAGAGGCCAAACAATGCAAACTGCATGTAGATACATACTATGAGGGCAGATACATAGTGGCTTTTCAGGCAAAGAGTAGCATTATTTTTTTACTGAGGCAGTGTGGTGATCAAGCACGATATAACGGTAATTTTACTTGGACACGGTAACGATTATTGTGGGAAATTTTATCGCGGTTTACCATTTTACCGGTAACCGTTACATCCCTAGTTGCTATATTGGCAGTGTTATTTGCTTATGCCATAGGTCTAGAGCAACCTCACTTCAAAAACCCAAACTATCCCTTCAAGATGTTCTTTTAGAATAAAGTAGACAAACTAAATAATACAGCCTGTTTCTATGGCTTCTTCTGCTGCAGATGAACAGTGTGTGTGAGAGGATTTTTTCAGCCTTTAAGTCTAATGGTCCATAGTTGTGTGTTAAGGGAGGTTTAGGGGCTAAACTAGATTGATGTAGCACAGTCTACTATAGAGGATTATAAACTGCTCGTATTTAGAGCTCATGGAAAGTGATAGCAATGGAAACAAATGCGGAGAAAAGGATAACTAAGCAGCCATGCTATCATATGGCCATAATTGTTATGTCACACAACTGGTCCTTGTCATGTAAAAAAATGACAAAACCAACCCTGAAGCCCAAGTGGAGCCAGAAGCACATAGGGCTGACCTATTGAGTTACAGCTCATCCTGTTTACTCACAACATGATTGCTTTGAGCCGGGCTAGTGACCTGCAGACTGTCATCACTCTGGTCCTGTCACTTTCTGCTGTACATTCAGTCACAAGATAGACAGGCTTTGGATAAATGAATGTCTTCTGAACTAGCTGTACAAAGTCATCCATTCTCAAACTGTATGGAGTACATGGCATAATTACTTTAAAGCAAATATTTCTATTTCCAGACTTCCCAATGAGAGCAAAAATTTCAATCAATTATAGTCTAGGAAACAGGCCACACAGATCTTAGTAACTCTAGTAACTTGGTACTCTCTGGCCACTTTTATTAGGTCCACCTTGCTGTTACATTGTTGAACCCCCTTTTGCCTTTAGAATTGCATTAATTCTGTGTGGCTTGGATTCATACCTCAGAGATCTTGATTTATTTTGACACAATAGCATCACAGACACTGCAGATTTCTGAGCTTCACATCCTTACTGTGACTCTGCAATCTTAACTAACTGCTAAGATGCAATATAAACCTCATTTAATATCCACAAAACCAGACTGAAATGATCATAGCTTTGTGATTTGGAGTTCTATCTCTTCTGGAAGTAACCATCAGAAGATGGTTACACTGTGGTCACAAAGGGATGGACTTCTGTAGCCCAAATTTAGTGAGCCTGTGCCTGAGGCTCAGTCTCCTTTTTTAAGCTGAGTGACACCAGGTGTGATCCTCTGTAAAACCCCCAAGATAGTTTGTCATTAAAATCCTCGGAGATCTGCCTTTTCCGAAATACTCAGACCAGCATGTCTGGCACCAGCCTACACCCATACCACATTCAGAGTCAATTTGATCACCTTTCTCCTGACTCTTATGCTGTTTGATACTCAGTAAATCATTTTGACCTTGTCTGTATACCTTAATGCAATTAGTTGCTACTCTGTGATTGGCTGATTAGAAAATTACCTTTACAAGCAGTAAAATGACTGTTTTAATAAAGTGGCCAGCGAGTGTGTCTTATGCGACAGAAATAAATGATCATGGTCAATCACAAGGAAGCAGCACGAAATAAACAGCTAAATATAGAACAGCAGCCTTTAGTATCACTGCTGTTTCTGCAATTATAAAAATGTGTGTCTGTCATGGCAGGCAGTGTAATCAAATCAGATCTGTTACAGCTCTAAAAATTAAGGATGTTCTCAACAAAAATGCACAGTAGGATCAGCCATTTCTTTGAAATTTCAGCACAACAATCCAATCCAATCCAATCCACTTTATTTATATAGCACATTTTAAAAACAGACCAACATCTCCAAAGTGCTGTACAAAAGCAACAAAATAAAGGCATAAACCTAAAGGTCTGCATGATGGTGAGTTAAATGGTGAATCAGTCGTATTCTAACTGAAGGCTTAAGGGTTTGATCACAGCATCTTCAGTAACATGTAGACGTGCCAATGGGCAAAGCACTTTACCCAAAGTTACCCCCGCTGATCAGACAGTGGCACTTACGTGTGTATGAATACGATGGATAGGTACTGCACTCAGGCACTAATGTGGTGCCGGTGCCAACACATAAATGACAACACCATATAGGTGCCATTTAATGAATGCAACAGCCCAAGATGCTGAGCCCTATCTGTCTTCTCTGATTAGTGACCTGTCCAATGTTTCTTGAGTGCAATGAAACTAATATGAAAGGCAATGTAAATAATCAGGTGCAGTGACAAAAGATTGATAATGGAATATTTAATATCCCAGTAGCTAGGACAAAAAGGTTATGAGATATACGTGATTTGTAGATCATAATTATCCTAATAATTACCACGACTACCCTTGCATTTTAACTGTTACTGTAAGATGCAAAGGTTAAAAGTATATCATGGTTGACCTCAAGGCAAGTATTTCACAATTTTAAACTTTGAACTCACACCCCCACCTCATCTTTAGTATGTTGGTAGTATAATCTGATTTAAGTGATTGCTCATGGCTTCAACAAAATGTGTTTTTAACTTTTTTCAAATTATCATTTGTAAATGATGAAATAATTATCTAATATCCAAACTCTTTAGTATTAGCTCGCAACTAATCAATTAAACTTATCAAGCAATTGTCCCTTTGAAGACACAATCCGTGCCTGTGTCCACAGGCAGCATGTTTTGTTCTGGCAGAGATTTTTTTGTTTAAAATGAACATAGTCCAGCGTTCTCATTGGCCAATGCCCTGATTAGAATAACGCCCTCAGTGTCAGCTGTTTTTCCCACAGTGCTCCAAGGGCTCTCAGTTCAAAGCACCTCAACTTATGATAGAGAACTGTGCCCGCCATCTCTCACAGACCAACCAAAATCAAGAAGGGGGATGGGACTTCTACTGTTTGCTGTTTACTGTTTGTAGACAACAATGGCGGAGGTGAAAATGACCTGTCTTGTATTAACAATGGAACTTTCACCTGGTGTTCTCCTTTTCTCAGTGGTCGGAAAATAAATCTACTTTCTGGGCTATATTACAGTGAAAAGGGAAATACAATGCACACAGAGCAATATCAAACAGCTAACTGGGAGTTATTGAAAGACATGGAGGTCAGCTACTATAACCTGACACTGTCTTGAAACTGAGTCTGAGAGCACTTCTAGAGGTAAAAGAAAAAACCTCCCTGTGGACACAAGCCTGAGGATTACAAGATTCACAAGTATTACATTCCCAGATTGAAAGAAATGTTGAAATCTCTCATTCTTGTTTAACCATAGGGGTTGTTGTTGACATTTAACCAAAAACCAAAAACAATTCGACCAGAAGTGCTACAATGCTAACTTAGCTCAACGTTTTGACACATATTTGCACCACCTTATTGCTCATGAATAGGTCAAGAAATTGCTCGCTAAAAGAGAAACTGTAAAGTGCTGCCCACCAAATGAGGACCTTCCATCAATAAATTGATTCTCCCATAGTGCCTGTATATGGGACAAAAAATGTAGAAAAAGGAGTTTAATTGAAATCTCAAATTGTTTTGAATTTAGATGTCATATTCAATCAAATTAGGCCTCAACTGTGAGTTAATTGAACTGTGCATTTGGTATGTCCGATGGTCTGCAATGCTAAGGAAAAAGGCCTGGCTCTTCTTCAATTTACACAGAACTTGCCACCTTCCCCTTGCTACAGTGTTCAAGTCAAGTGTCAAAGGGTCAATATGAAAATCTTGGAGCTTGAATGTCAAACTATTCAGAAAGTTTTAGGAGTAGATGTGTAAAAATGGCTTATCCTGTAAGTCCGAACACTCATGTCCCCCATTATTAGCAGAAACTGCCAGACTACATTGTTACCCTGAGGGACCCAGTCCACTCTCAATTGATTGCCATCTCATTTTTCACTGCCAGGATTTATAGAGAGGGAGCTTGAGGGGGAACAGAGGGTATTACCATCACTGTTCACGTCTCATCACTCATTAATTACTTACATCTCCTGTGAAGCAGCCAGCTCTATGTTACCTTGACGTCAGCCCTAGGATACTGACTCCCTGTGACCTGGTGCGGACTAATGTAAGAAGAATCAAAACCACCTAGACAGCTGTAGGCTTGATAGTCATTTTCGTCTTGTGTATGAGGCTGAATTTGAGAGATTGTACTGGTTTTCTTCTCCCTCTTTCACTCACTCTCTGATTCAAATTCAAATATGCTTTATGTGCTTGAATGAGTTTTAGCTGCGCTCTGAGTCTCTTTGGAGGCTAGGCGTTCAGGACTGAGGGCAGCACCGTTTGTTGGCCGTTCTCCCTCTCCCTTTACTGTCCTGACAAGATGATGTATGTCTCGTCCTTGGCAGCCATGTGCAGGTGATGTACACCACTTGGAATGCTGGGAGAGTGAAATAAAGGAAAGGGACGTCCACGTGCCAGGCGCAGAGTGTGGTCTGTTCCAGCAGGAGCTCTTCTGTTGTCATGTGGAGGCGCATATCACTACCTCATTGTGATTAATTCAGGCTGGATGATCCAAGGAACTTGGGTCTGATAGAGTATGGATGTTGAAACTAATGAAACTTCAGCTTCACTAAGGCAACTTGACTTTGTTTATATAAGGCTTGACTTAAATCATGGAATTTCTTTTTATCGATCACATTGCTTTACAAGTAAATATCAAATTATATTGGTACTACATAATAAAAAAGGGCCTCCAGGATAGTTATTTTTTTTAATGTTTGTATTAGAAACAGTCATTTAATACATTCAAAAAAAGATATGGTATGGAACACAAATAGATGACACATTTTCATAATCGTAACACCCTGGGTAGAGATCTCCTCTGAATCGTCATTGATATTGTAGAAGAATATGAAGCGAGTTTATTCAGGGTTTTTCTCATTTATGGAATTTGAATCGATTCAAGTGTGGGTGTGTGTGTTTGTATATGTGTGTGTAATGATGAGACATTGTCATATGCTGACAGATTGTAACATGAAAAAAACTTAATTACAGACTTAGAAACATTGCTGTCCTGCTCCTATGTATGTTTTCATTGAACAAAGCATTGTCTGACTAAAATAATGTTGCTGGCTGTGCATCCACTGAGGAGCTTCAGCATTATTTTAACCCTAATTTCAAGCCGCAAATCTGCCTTTGAAGTGGAGGTGGAGTTCAGCTTAACTGTACTTCATTTATCATGCAGTGTATACTGAGCCGCAATGGCAGATTACAGCCTTATAGGAGTCCAACCAACAGCTTCTGACCAGTCAGCTGGATTTCTGAGACGCTGGATATCCTGGTCTTATGTCTGCATCCACTCAGTTAGAGTAACTGTGTGCTGAATCTCCAACCACCAACCTCCTCCAAAAGTATGAGCGTCCTTTGATATGCATGTGGCCTAAACTTGTATCAGGAGTGTGTGTCACAAGTGTGCAGACAGATGAAAATGTTACCTTTTTTTATCAATGTTTTGTCTGGATTTCATTCACACAATTTGATCACTCAGGTTGTAAAGTTTACTTGTCTGACAAAATTCAGGAACACAGTGTGAGTGGAAATTTCACCGTGACTGACATACTGTTGGCTTGGAATCGCAGTGTTTACACTTGGCTTGATGCTGCAGGTAGCAGAGGGAGGAGCCAAATCTGTCTCTGCGTGTGCAGAGTCACCGAGCAGAGACACAGATGCAGCAGGAAGGAAAGAGTGCAACTTCAGCATCAAACATAATAAACCATGCTCATTTGTATGAACATTTGACTGGTTCCCAAGCTATTTAGAGTGTAACAGCTGTGAAACAAACAGAAAATAATGTTATAATTCTCTCAGCTTTGTTGTCACGTTCCAGTATGTTCTCGCTATTTTGTTGCCCCTGTCTTTCTCTGCTTGTGGTACCTTAGGGAGAAAGTAAGACTACATGTTTATTTTTCTCCAATAGCTTTGGCATTTCTGTACCTTAAGATATAAAATTCATGGATACTTCATCACTTGTATTATTTGAAGCATGTGATATTAAAAAGCATAAAAGTAATAAACATTATGACAGCCTTGTGTAGATCCGATTAGATTAGATTAGGTAGAACTTTATTAACTCCTTTGGAAGACTTCCTCAGGGAAAATAAATTCACTGTTTATTATGCACTGATAATAAATTAATTGATATCATTTATGCAAAGGGAGAGTAACCAAGGTAGGAAAACCTTAGAAAATGAAATGTTGCCATTTTATTTACAATTTAGGCAGTGTGCACTTTTGTCTGTATGACCTCACCCTGGCATTTTCTAAATCCAGCAGCGTTTATTTCGAGTAGCTTTACAGGCTGATTAACCTGACAAAGGAAAAATGCCCTCTAAGTGGACCAGATCTCAAAAGACTTTGGTAGTGTCATCAGGAGGAGCATCTCAGGACAAAAAGTGTAACTTTGCGAGAGCAAAAGCATGTTGGAAGCCCAGTGTTTGCGTGACGCATGGGGCAAATGTACCATCCTTTCAAACACTCAGATAAGTTGCCTATCCACACGATGGGGGGGCTTTCTCAATTATCCCTCATGTACATTAAAATATGTTGTGAGAGCAACATGCAGAATTAAGCAGCACTCTAAAACCAAGGACAGCAAAATCCTGCAGGCTTATAATCCTCTGGTCAGTGTGGTAAGTGGACCTGCCAAGCCTGCGGACACACAGCCTCTAAATCTGTGCGACTCTTGACTCAGTGCCACAAAATATATTTTTGATATTTCATTTCGTTTGCAGTAGAGGCAGGGATTACAGTGCAATAATAAATAGCTCTAGTATGTTGGGGGAGATTTAGAGTCAGGAAGAGACTTATCTTGAATAGTTGGACCGCACGCGTTATTGTCAGAGTATCTTCTGAAATGGACCTTGGCGATGAATCATCATCTCTTGGACGGAGCATGTTGTGCTGTGCTAATGTAACCACTCTTGGCAGCGTGGAAAAATTACCATCCACCACGTTGGCTGGGTAGCAACCTGGATCATCAGATAAAACCAGTACATGCACACTCACACAGATTCACTATCTCTCACTGTCCTCTTTGGATTCCACTTTGTCTGATAAGGGCTCTGTGAGAGGCAGAGAAGCTCGAGCACACATGTAGATAACCCTGGGTATGCGGTAGTCCTAGCTCCTCTGTGAAACAGTGGCATCATTCAGCCTGCTCATTGTTGCAGATTAAGTGGCTCGTAGACTCAATTCTTAACGGATTAAGTGGGGAATCTTAAAAACATTAAACTCATTATACTGTGGGAAGAAGAAAGGCAGTATAAAATGGTCTGTAAACAAGTAAATATTGGCAAAGACCCAAAGCCACAGTTTCTTTTGTAAACTGCTTTACCAATCCTGCGAGTTCCTGTGAATCAAACTAAAATAACCTGTGCTGTGATTTTGAGCCTGTTGGCCAGGCTTCACACAGTTTCTTTCCTCCTCTCGCCCGCTGAAACCTGTGACTTCCTCTTGTGAGGTCACAACCAGAGGGCACGACAGGAAGTGCTGTCTTTGATCTTTCCTGCTGTTCAAACTAATTACCTGCCCGGAGCAGCAAGCACCGCAGGCCGCTGAATTCATTAGCAGATGGTAAAGCTTTGTTCTGGGACGATGGGACTGTTAGGGTACAGAGGAGTTTGGCAGCCTTAAAGTCTGCTTTTGCTGTATAATTCTGCCTGATATGAGTTGAACTTATTCTTTTGAGTTACACTGTGGGGTCTGTAAAAATGCTCACCAGCCATTTCTTAGAGAAAAATGTTTGTCTTCATGTTTTTAGTCAGGTCATATGATATTGTAGGATTTTAGCTGCAATTGAAGTAGTAACAACATATGAGACCCCATCTGTATCAATGTCCATGCTGGAGGATTTAGGGCGCCTTAATGCCGTAAACCCTTCAGTCTAAGTTGTGTAGTGTGAGTGTTCCGTGCTTTGCTGAAGTGTAGTACACTTTCCTGGCTCTGGCACACTTGGAGGAGGCTGGTTTTGGCACAGCAGGATTCCTTGTGCCTAATAGGGCTGGGTATTTTGAGAAACACGTATCCCAATGTAGAGGCCACAATATGATACGTATTGTTACATCCGCCAAGGAGGTTATGTGATTGCCGGCGTCTGTTTGTTTCTCTGTTAGCAACATTACTCAATAAGTTATGGACAGATTTTGATGAAATTTTCAGGAAATTTCCGGATTTGAACAAGGAACAAGGGATTTTTGTGAAAACTACTGAACTAAAATAGATGTAATTATGAATGTATGTTTTCATGGTAAAGGAATCTAAATATTTGGACCGCATAAAGATAGGACTAATATTTATGGTGAAAATCATGATATGGGTGAGGACTGTGGTGCTGGCGGAGGTTTGAGCTCTCATAGTGCTGTTACTTTGGGAAAAATCAAAGCCAGCAATTACAAGGCTTAAAGGATGCCCAATGTAAGACACTTCCATTTCATGTCCCCAAAGATCTTGGAAGTAATTCCATTTTTTTAATGTGCACTGTACTGTGTAGTTTGGCTTCTGTCTCTTTAACCTTCTTTGTAAACTGCCTCATGGCTGGTATTACCAATGACATTTGTTACAACTGCTGTCACAGCATCCAGGGCTGTATTGATAGAAGTTTGTTACAATATATTGTCATAGCAAGTTTTTTGCACAGGCCTAATACACAAACACAGGGAGTGTACTCAATAAGACCACTCGCCACAACCACAGCTCCTCACCTGTGTTCCTGTAACAATTTGCAGATGTACTGGTGACATCTGTGTTTTAAACCTCATGCAAATCGACCATGTCTGTTATTTTTAATAAGTAAACATTTACTTCAGCACCTACAAGGGTCCAGTTGAAATAGTCATCTCACTTTTTTAAGGTTGTGACACTTCATTTTCTATTTCTGACAGTATGTTTGCCTTTAAAAAAGTTAGTTTGCTTCTCTTTGAGGGTTAGCTATGGTGTTAAGGAGCTGTGTTTAACACAAAGGACTCAAAATATATCAGAAACTACCCTCGTTTCTATGTTGCTGTCCACTGCAGACTCTTAGTGTGTCTCTTGCTGTTAACTGTGTGTGTCTTCTGACTAACATGTCCTCACACCTGGTCGCTGCTATGGCAGTGTGAGTACAGTACAGTTAGCATAACCCAGCCTGGCAACTTTTTGCTTTGAAATAATGTGGAATTTCAGTCTAAACTGTGCCCCGCAAGGTTTGTTTACTTAAAAAAAACTGCATCACAGCCCCTTGAGAACATGTTAAAGAGGAAATGAAGGAGAAGAGCTGTTGATAGGGTGCTGCCACCTCTTAGTGCCTCCATTACTAAATTCATAAGTCTGAAGTTTTGTCACTATCACTGTTGGTGGAATAGCTAAAGTTAGTTTGCAGGTTAGTTAAATCGTGTGTACCTAGAGCCTGCAACAAACTTTTCTAGTAGTGAGCCAGCTGGACCCAATGCCAGGATGCAAATTAGCACTAATGCTACTAGCCTGATGTTAGGGCAGTGATGGTATCAAATCCCCATCAGGGGGCCACACTTTTCAGGGGCCCAGCTGTGTCTGTGGATGATCCTACTCACCTTAAATATGTTTGAAATTTCTGGAAAACTTGCCAAGTCTAGAATTTTATTGCATTCATTAGTTGTTTGTAGGTAAATCCACATTGGGTTCCTATTTCACCTGTACATATCATCAATCTGTTTCATTTGTTTTCCTTTTACTTTACTTTTAAAAATGCATAAACTAAATCAAGCAGGTATGTGAGTAGTGAGTAGGTTTCACTCACCTCAAACATTTTTGATCATTTCTGGATAATTTGTGCTTGTATGTAAAGGTTATATGTCGTGAAAGTAAACTTTGGAAGCTGATATAAGACTGTGACAGAACAACTGGAGGTCAGCATTTGTTGCGTTGTGTTTGTGGTGTGTATATCCTGCAGAAGAAAAGGTGATGACTGTGACAGTGTATCATTGTGTGCAAGTGACGTGCAGTAATTTAAGCCCGTGTCAATCCAGCCTGTCCTCTCTCTGACCTCCCCGTGACCTCATTTATTTAAGAGCTGACTGTGGCAACATTTCACAACCTGGGAAACAATTGCGGTTTCACATCTGAAAGATGAATTTAGAGTTCACTAATTACATTTTGTATTTTGCCTTTAGAGAGGATTAAGTCATGCTAGCCTCTTTAGAACAAAGACATCTTGTTGTCTAAGCTGTTTTCTCAAATCACGCATTGGCAGACTTTATGTGGGCGACACTGTTAGAGTAACAACCAGCAGGCAGTTTGCTGTATTCTTTTTTGTTTCTATATTCACATTCATACGAAAATGCAGCTAAAAACATATACATAAAACATTTAAACCTAAGTTGTAAATTTGGTTGTCATTGATACAACTGCCAATGTTCAGATTGCTTCAATTACTGGAACTCAGAAACGATAAACATATTTTCATTCCAAAAAAATGGTATTCTGAGCTTTTGTGGACAAAGAAATGTCTACCTTAAGAAGTGCTGGCTGATGACTTGAGTTTCAATCACAAATACTGTTTTATTCTCCCTGATTATATGACAGATAGTCAGCCTGAGACTATTAAAGTCCCATTGACCATGTGTTTTTCTGTCGTGTGGAAAATGAAGCACTCCCTCCCTCTCAGTGTAGAGCAGTGGTCATCAACTGGAGGTTCCAGGGGCCACCATAGCCACCCATCTGGCCCCCAGAATAAAATTGAAATGCAGAAAACAGGAAGGATGTGTCATAATCTTTTTTAATTATATTTTTGAGGTGTTCTCATATTTGTTTATAGTGAAAGGACATTGGGTGGGCTTGGTTTAAATTGTGATTGTTAAAGATTTGGATTTCTATAAGTTTGTACTTATTGCTTTGTTGTGTGCGTGCTTCTCTGTTTTTTGAAAGATGACTAAAATAAACAGTATCAAATACATAATTTAACTACTAGTTAGTATATTCATTTTAAGATGCAATAATGCTGTTATATTTTGTATCATTTACATTATAGAAAAAATGCATCTCAATATTATATGCTTGTGTTTGCCAGAGATTTTTAAGGTCAATTATCTAAAAACATATTAAAATCCCAATTTAATATGAGACAAGGGAACGTGAAGTAATGAAATAATAACTCACTTCTGCATTTTAGTGCTCATTACTGCTCAGCTCTGTTGTGTGAGGCTAGCTGCTGGCTCAAAAGTGTCATGGAGAAATTATCAGAGTATACGGTGTATGTCAGGTAATAAAATATGAAGACTGCTGATAAACTGAGATTTCCAATTCAATTATCATGTTCATCATCCTTCAAGACTTACGGCATGGTCACGTGCATGTATTCACAGTCAGTGCAGGTGTCTATGCGTGGAGTATCATGGTATCAGGGTGGGATTAAGTCACCCTCCCCCACAGTCATTACATTAGTGTGTGAGGATTTATTCGAGTGGCGGGAGGCTGAGGTGTGTGACCACACTTGCCCTCTGTCCAGCTGAACTATTATGAAAATGACTGTGATGCAGAGATGTCAGCTCAGGTTATAGCTCAAATATCTAACATGCTACAGTAGTTACCACGATCCATGATGAGCTGGGTAATCACTAATTTCACAGTTCTCGTGCTGTAGTTTTTGGATGCAAAAGTAGAACCAAAAAGTGCAACATAGCACTGCCAGACTGAAATATGAACGAGCTGAATGCCTCTTCAGATGTCAATGTTTTAACAGTTTTCAGGAAGAAAGATTGTTTTACCCAGCAGCAGACTCTCAATAAACAAGACAGTCCCCCTCCATCTCTCATCCTGAACAACATGCCAAGCGTAAACCCAATTTCTGCTAGTTGCTGCGATTTTGTATGTCCTGTGGGATAAACTGCTGTATTTTTCCCTTTTCCCCATCATCATTAGCACCACAGCCACCCTGTAATCTCTCTTTCTGTCACTGAGGCAATGGGGCTTCTCTACCCTCTGTGGTCTCGTAATTGTGAGGTAATCATCTTTTCCTCTTGAGAGCTAAAAGACTGTGTTTACACTTAGTTTTTTGGCGGCTTGACTTGGCGAGACACTAATTTACTCTTTCTGCAGCAGAGGAAGCTGCTCCTCTCATTACTTCACACTGGCTGTGCACTTCTCTGCCATTCTTTTCCCAGTGCATCTGTGGAAGGTTGACATCAGCAGTTTGGATGAAGTCCTGTCTCCTCTTCACTGAGAGCCTTTTAGTGTTTGGCAAACACAAATGACAAAACAACTCATTCTCTTAAGTTAACCATCCCTTTATGTTTAGATGTGGGTGTTTTGGGCTTTCAGTTTCAAGCATTTCTGCCTACTCCCTAATGGCAGGATCACACTGGATGTGTGTGGCTGACGCACATGTCAGTTCCAGCTTGAGAAAACTGGGGCTTTCATAGAAGGTGTGTGTGTGGGCCACATTGTGTCTGCATCTTCCTGCTGTCACAGCTCTATTTCTCTATGAACATCGCCTCAGTAATAGCTCCTATGGAAGGCTTAGGAAGAACCACAATAAATTTCCCAACAGGTGACTTTATTCAGTGAATACCTGATCTGATAAAGCTGCAGAAGAAAGCATTGTGAATAAACAAGGGAACTTTCTCCACAGAGGAGGCAAAATAATTGGTGAACCCCTTTCACACTTGCAAAAAAACTTGAAATTACCTGGACTTTAATCAGGCCAGCTGCATGTGTGGAAGCAAACCGCTGAGTTTTTCACACAGATTTTACCCGGATGATTTTCTTTAAGACTACAAGCGCTTTTTCTGTTTGGAGCATGTTTGTATTTTTAATTATCGTTACAACATTTCTAAAAATGAAATCATCTTTATCTTACTTAAAGAGACTGTGAGGAGTTTCTAAGTAGTTACAAAAAAGTCTCACTTTTAGATATATGCCTGATCGAAATACACACTTTAAGATGAGTTTCATAGCATCAACATAGGTTATCTATAAATGCTATTCCTTAGCTGGACTGGCCTGGATACTCAACTTCGGGAACAAGACAATTAAAACTAGAGCAAATTTATATTATTCGGATACGTCTTAGAGCATCGGGCTGTAAGTAGCGATATATAGCTGGCTACAAAACTACGATACTAAGTTTTCCAAAAATTGCTTGTTGTCACACATCAAAAACTACCACTATGTAACTAGAAAGAGATACATTACCTCGTCGCTTTGCATCCTGTAAGTTGTTGAAAAAAGACGTTGTGAAGCAATGCAGAGTTCTGAGGAAGGTCCGATCAGCTTTAACACAACAAACACACGCTTTGGCTTCAGTCACGTCTTTGGTGCGTTCCAGTTATAGTCAGAAGTAGGAATTCCGGGTTCCGAGTAGGAAACTGCAACTGGTACGTCCCCAGAAGTCGGAATTAGCTAACAACAGCTAACAAGCGCCTGGTAGATCGGCATGTTTTTTTCCAACTTCAACTGGAACACCAATAAGTCGGAGATGTCACTCCCAGTTCCGAGGTTACTTGAACGCAGCATTACGACAGTCACCGCACGTGCTCATGGGTAGCAGAGTCCTAATGTCACCGGTAATATATTGTCCTCATAGCACCTTTAAACACTACTGCCCATCATGCTATCACTAAGCAATGCAGCCAGGCAAAACAGTGGCTGGTAGGAAAAAATGAATACTAGGTAGATTTTTGAATCATTCAGCCAAAGTGGCAGTAAGATAGAATAAACCCTTATGAGGACACACAAACACCAGATCTACCAGGGTGGTCATTTTGAACTTTTCATTTTTTTGGGAAAAGTAATAACCTTGTGGATAATACACCTGGGTAGCTATAGGACCCTGACTTTTTGAAATAGGCCTATACCCCATTTATACTGTTTTTTGATAATATAACAAACAACAAAAGAGCTTTTGAGTATTTTTACCTAGAAACACCACATGAGTGACCTTATGCTTAAAAATGCTTCACAAATCATTAACCCCTTCCTTTCCCTGAACCTGCTTTGGCATGTTACCACTGCCTACCAACTTTTGTTTTTTTGTGTTTTTCAGAAAGCTAGCGCAAGCTTCAAACTAGATCAGCTTTAGCTTTCAGCTCAATCAAAATAGCACTGAAAGGAAAGGTACAGGCTGTTCCTCTGTTAGAGGAATATTCTGTGTTAATGGGAGCAGGGTAGGTTCTATAATTCTGCAACATACTTATGAAAGAACTCAAAAAATTAAGTATTATCATGAAGGACTGACCCAAAGTTGAGCAGTTTTCAGATCATTTCCCACTAAATGCCATGTCATTTGTTTGTGCTCATTTGGGAAACATATACATGTTCATTTTGAGTTTTATGCAACAATGAAATAATTGTTCTAAAGAAAATGAATCTTAAGATAGAAAGACAATGTTTTTCATAATTTTTATGAAGAAAATAAAATCAGCTTACCTTTTGAGCTTAAAGGATCTGTGTTTAATTACAAATTTAGGTTTTGTTATTGTCATTTCAAGTTACTAACCTGCTCACGTTACTGCTTGAGGAATACATTAACTACCACAACCCTGCAGATCAATCAAGGCTTTTTTTCTATTTAATGAAAATGCAAGTATTGAACGAACTGTCAAACTAACTTACACAGTATTTACAGTAGTTAGAGAATCCCGGTGCTTTCACAGGTTTTGAAGAGCCTTTGACTTAAAATGACTACACTGGACAGTAACTAATTTTAGTTTGTTGCTCTTCGTGGTTGTTCTGTTTGGTGCTCATGGATAGAACAGCTGGAATAAGGTTATTTTTTTATTAGCTGTTCCCGTTTTCAAGAATGGAAAGAAGTTAAAAAGTTTGTTTTGCAGTGTGTGTCATAAGACCAGGACAGATAAAATAAACCTAGCTGGTTGTGAGCGGACACCATGACGTTTTTGTTTTGTTCATGGAAGAACACTTACATATTGAAAGTGTAAAGTCACAGAGAGTAACACACAGCTGATATATAACACAAACACTTTCCATTTCCCAAAGCCCCCCCTCCTCACCACCACCACTTGCATAAGACCATCCCATTCTGTCCCAAAAAGACCTCATGCCTGCTCACATTCACACATGCATATATCAGGGTCCACACATGGTCCTGCAGTTCACTGATACCCCTCAAATATCTCTCCCCATCACACCCTTACACAAAAACAAAAATGCTTCAGAACAGACCTCTCAGTCCCCAGCAGATTCTAGCCTCAGCAGTTGGGCTTTATCTAAATCCCTCTCTCGGCATGATGGATCAGATCAGATCAGACACAGCCCGCGAGCCCGTTTGATGGTGCATTGATAGCAAATTCAGCTGATAACATCCCCATTCTGAACTACGAGAGATATAACAAAGCCCTCTCTTCCTGTCACTGTTATTGTCACGGTTGCTTTGCCAAAAGAAGGAGGAAGATGTCTCAAAGCTGAGAGAGTTTTTCACACTGGTAAAAATAAATGTGATGTTTGGATAAGCTGTCCACATGCTGATAAAGCCACAGAAGTCTTATAGGGATACAGAAACTTGCAAGGGTGCCCATTATCATTCTCTTTGGTCCTATTTTTGCTCCTTCTTTTAGCCTTACCCTCTGTGCTGGTAACAGCTCAGGCCAGAAGCCATATTCATTCGAACTTCCATCTGTCTCTACGTCTGGGCCGATCTTGAAGAAGCCATTTCTCAAGAATGCTCTAAGGCAGAGGTCCCCAACCACTGGGAAGCAGACCGATACCAAGCCATATAGAAAATAAAATGATGAATCTAAGGGTCTTAGTGGGTGGGAGAGGGTGGGACGGTTCCATTTGTACCACATGTACCATTGTTCAAGTGATCAGTTACCAGTTAACGAAGAAGCTGTAAGGTAGGGTGACATCAGTGAAATTACATCAATTCCCTTGAGTCTCAAAACACCATTTTTATTTCAATCTTTCACTGCAGAAGTGCTCTGGCCAATGTCGGACATACAAATGAAATCAAAGTTATACTTGTTTGGTGAAGAAACTGCAAAGCATCTTAAGGGATGTGCCAGTCAGCCTTTTTACTGCCAGTAGCTCTCCTACTGATGAGATTTAGTAACAATTATCTTTTGTAATGACAACTGTAGGGATGGGAATTGATAAGATTTTATCAATTCCAATGCTATTAACGATCCTGCTAATCAATTCCAATTCTTTAAGTATTCTCTGATTGATTCCAGCAGATTTTCCGTGTGGGCAAATGTTGGCCTGCAAATTTTCAGTGGCAACAATGTCAAACATGTCATTGCACAGATAACTGCTTCTGGAAGTTGCTGGTGTTTCCACTCACTTAAGGTTGTGCAGCAGGTGCCTTTTGTAAAACATTAAGTCACAATTCTGACTGTTGCTGAACCCTGTCAGTGATTGATTGATCAAGGAATTGATTAGCAAACAGTCTCATGATATCGATCCTCTGATCAAGCTGTTAACAATTCTCAACTGGAATTGGCTTTCGATTCCCATCCCTCCACAACTGATTATTGTTTTGCTCAACAGAAAAGTACAAAAGATCTTAGGAGGCAATGCAGCAAGTTTTCCAAGGCAAGGGCAATCTGATTTAAGGTATTTCATTACCTATCCCAAATCCTAAAGCCCAGCTTAAAGAATTTTATTGGACTGATTAGGTTTTGAAGATCACAAGACAAAGGTCTACATCTGAAGGTCTCAAGTTTTTCCTTTGCTCGTGAGTACAAAATCAAATGAACCGTATAATGACTTCTCTTTAAACTTTGCACATATATGTCTGATTGAGGGTTGCTGCATTTACACTGACTCAAGTATGAGCTTATTGGTACAACAGTGTCAAAGGTTATTTGTCCCAACAGCATATCCAATCAGGTAATCTTGATATCGAAGGAATGCTTTCTAAAATTTGTCATAAATGTCTTAAATTATTTAAAATTAGCTGATTACATGACTGAGGTCAAGAACATTCGTTCTCATGATCATCCTTGCTTATAGTCATAATACATTAAGAATAGTCTGAACAATTTTCATCAAACTTTACTAAAATTTCTACACTGGCTTGAGTATAATTAAATATTAGAACTGACAAGAAAACAGGAAGGCCTTTGGGTCTACGTGTAGTGTCTTTTGGCCCTTTTCCACTAGCACGCCTTGGCCCCACTTTACTCGGGCCTACTCGATTTGCAGCGTGTTTCCACTGGCCTGGTACCTCCAAAAACAAGCTAGTTTTAGTACCTCCTCCGCTCTGGTTCCAAGCGAGCTGAGTCAATACTAAAAGATGACGTCATTGACTGCAGGCTACTGATTGGTCAGACACTGTCGTCATCGATGAGTCATGAGCGCGACGACCTAGCGGTAGCTACCATTAGCTTACCCTCAGACGTCTTTTCTTTGCAGCTCAATTGCTCTCGTCCTCAGCTTCATTGCCACCTGCAGCCTTCTTCTGCTTTCCTTTTTTACTCGGTTTGTGACAAAAAGCCACAGATTGTTGTGTCGTGCTCAAAATGGAAAAGCAGTACAAGGCGAGTAGAGTAGAGTAGGGCTAATGGAAAGGGCCATTTGTCACCTCACAAAGGATTTTTTTTAAAGTAAGTTCAAACATAACCGTAGACTGAAATGGTTACCAACGTTCAGGGTCACAGACCACCACCATGTAAATATGAAATACTTTAAATACTTCAGGGGACTTTCATCAAACGTTGACTGATGTCTGCTGTAATTCAAGGATGGACCAGTGATGGACCATTGCCAGTAATGTTGATGTCTCATGAATGATTTGAGGATTATTTGTCAACATTTGCACAAATATCTACTCTGACTGAAGTTGAGCAGAATATAATACAGATAATTAAGGTTAAAGATCATTGGGAGTCATGATCATAACCTGCTTGTGAATCTCATGAATGCTTTTGGCTTTTTTTATCAAACTTTGGACAGTTTTAAATCAAGCTAAAGAGCAAACTGGTCTCATATAGGATGTAAAAGGTCTTGGTTTTTGTCAATCCTTGCTGATAAAATGTCTGTTAAACACAGCCCCTCTCCTTTAGCACCCGCTTTTCTTTCATTTCCCTTCACTTTATTTCTTGCACCTCGCAGCAGTTCTATTTTGCTTCAGTCTCCTTTTGTTCTCATTATCATCCATCCACCTTTCTCCTGCAGCCCCCCTCAGTTACCACCCATTCATCACTCTCTCCTCCTCCCCACAATATCTGCCTTCTCACATCCTTCTATCTCTTCCTCCATCCACTCCCCTGCTTGGCCCGGGAACAGAGACATTCCTGACCTGGACTTTATCTCTCGTGCAGAGCAGCCACTGAAACATCAGCACCAGCAGGAGTCAGTTACCGGCTGTCTGATGACATTCCTTAAAGATCAGGGAGGACTAAGATTAAACTTTACGATGTTGGGAGGTGAACAGAGTGAACTCACCTTGATGACAGTCCGTAAAGTCTTGTAAAAAAAAAATAAAAAAAAAAACATTCAAGAAGAGTGGTCCACAAGCAGTTTTGTTTGATGTTAGAGGAACTCACGAGTTTCCAGAATTAAAATCATGACAAAAAAAAAAGAACTGATAAAACATGTCTGGTCCAGAGTGCAGCTTGCCAAATTGTTGTTCTCCTCACGAGTTTTCTCCAGAATTATAATCCAGTCAAAAAAGAACTGATATTTCAGAGCTGGTTATATGTTGTGTTCAAAAGTAATCCAGCTATGAGCCTTCAGAGTTTTTTTTTTATTTCAAGCTCATGTATTATTAAAAGAAAATGCAGATGACAGTGGTTTTGACAATTACCATGTTTACATGAGAACTTTAATTCTGAATGAAACTTAAATCCTCTTTAAAAAAAAAATTAAAAGTGACCATGTACACACCCAATTCTGAATGAAAATGATAATTCTTAATAAAACTTAATTCCGAAGTAAGTAGCTGATTTATTTTGATTTTAAATCCAAATTAAATAATTCCTTGATCATGTATATGTTCCTTCTGCTTTAAATTAATTCCGGTCATTCTGCGCATGCTTGTTCCCTTGTTCTGTTGTTATAAGGCCGGAATACTGACAGGAACAGGAAGGCTGTAGGAAGCAAGCATAGGACTCCACGCTAGACAAGACTGTATATTTATGTAATTGGAACTTTAGAAGATTTGATAGTAATTAGGGATGTAACGATATGGAAATTTTGTATCACGGTTATTGTAACCAAAATTATCACGGTTATCATTATTATCGCGGTATTGTTGCAGTGTGCTCAAAATGTTCTAAAAGTACTTTTACACAGAATTGAAATCATTTAACCCCTTTATTTTTATATTCATAACAGTTCTTTTGTCTTTTTTGTCAATAAATGTGTCAGACTCAGAGGTCAAACAATGCAAACTGCGCATGTGCACCTCGCGTGAGGCTCCTTAATCGAGGGCAGATACATAGTTCCGGCTTTTCCAGGCAAAGAGTAGCAACACCGTGCGTTATTGAGGCAGTGTGGTGATCAAGCACGATATAACGGTAATTTTAATTGGACACGATAACGATTATCGTGGGAAATTTTATCGCGGTTTACCATTTTACTGGTAACCGTTACATCCCTAATAGTAATGAAAGTGTGGATGAATGTAAGCATTAAAATGTGGGCTTTTTTAAAGCTGTAGCGTCCAAGTTGGACAAGGTTTTCCCTGATGGAAACCCTGGAGACACTGAAGTGGAATTTTTTTTCCAGTAGATGTAAATACATCACTATGTCAATGTCCGCCCCCTGTCCAATCAGAACCATTCCCAACTGCAAGGCCTTGAATCAAGGCAAATAAATGCATTTTCCATGTAAACCTTTATTTGGAATTATTATTTCCATGTAAGCCTTTATTTGGAATTATTATTTCCATGTAAATATGAAGGGGAAAACTTTAATTCCGAAAAATTTCATTCTGAATAATTAATTTCGATTTAAAAAACATGTACCGTGGCCAATGTGGTCTTCAAAACAACATCAAATATCTGCCTAATTAAGACAAATCTATGTTCTAAAATAGTCTTACTTTCTACCTCGCATTACTTAATCAAACAGACCTGTAGTGCATCTGATGCTCAGGCTCCATGATTTATTTCTTCATGGTTGACGGTCAACATGTCAGATGAGCCAACCACAGGGCCATTAAATAGTGCTGTGATTTGCCAAATGAGCATGACAGACTACACAGCTGAAATTAACTTCATACAACAAGCAGCGTGATGAAGGAGGGCTGACACTGAATATAGCAAACATTGTATGCACTACACTTCTGTTTGACTTTCCAAACGTTAACATAAATGATATGTTAGCTTGATGATAACTGCAAACAGTCACTCAGCAAGGTGCTTACGTTCCTCTGCTGCTGCTTGCCAACATTTCTCCTTTTACGGTCCAGTGGCAGCCCCTCTACAACACATCGTAAAGGAAGGCATGTTTTTCAGACCATACACATACACCATGAAAAATGGGGAAAATACTATATACTGTTCTCCTTGTCCCCTTGACCACCTTTTCTTAATGTCTTTTTGGCATTTTCAGCCTTGATCGATATTGGAGGGGTGTACACATGCAGCAAATGAGCCTCATTTTTTGAATGTAGTTTACGGCCCTACGTAAACTTTATGTTTAGAGAACACGCTAAATAAGTCCAGCTATTTGGAAAACAGCAAAATTCACTCATTGTCACTACAATTGCATTGAAATGTGTTGATATTTGTCTGCTTAGGACTTGTAAATATCCCACTGATTTAAAGCCACATTGGCCATGGTTACATGATGTTTTTTAATTCTGAATAGGGCTGAACAATATGGAGAAACTTTCATATCTTGATACTCATACCAGATATCTCGATATCGACACGATACGATATTGACTACTGGTTTGGGGCATTCAAGGGCAGTTGTAAAAATGAAATTTGTCATGACTTCCAGTGCTGTATATGCAGGGTTAGCATGAGGGAATTAAATATTGTTTATATTGCTGCTTTTTCGATATTAATATTATATCTTGAATGCTCATATCTTCGTATAGATATGATAACTATTCATCTTTCAGCCCATATCTGAATTAAGTTTTCAGAATTGTACTCAACAAAAATATAAACTTACAAAATCAAAAGGTTAGGTTAAGACGACCTCTCCCTTAACCTTCACAAAAATATTATTTCTCTGTATGAGGATTGCTTTGCTTTGCTCTTTTAAAGTTCCCTTATTTCTGTTCATCGCTCCTGCTGAGTACAATCCATCCAAGAGTCTCATGCCATGTGACAGTGTGGTGCTGAGTCAGCACAGCAGTTCATTCAATCACACTGTTTTGTGCATTTATATTTTTGTTGAGTGTAAATAATTCAGAATTAAAGTATTCTCTTTGGTGTTTACGTGGAAATACTAATTCTGAGTCGAGGTTTACATGGAAAACATGTTTATTCATCTTTATTTAATACCACTTAAGATCTGGGGGTTGGGGATGGTTCTGATTGGACGGGGGGCAGATGTGATGTTGTTACATCTACTGAAAGAGGCTAAACTCCATTTCAGCTTCTCTGTCAGGGAAACTTTGTCCAACTTGGATGCTGCAACTTGAAAAAGGTCTGCATTTTTATGCCGATGTCCATCCACCTTTTTTATTATTTCCAAATGTTCTCAGGCTCTAATTAAATAAATCGTCTTTACTCAAGTCTAATGCCGCCCCCCTGATCCCATCACCGAAGAATATACTCTGTCATTGCGACAAAACAAGGGAGCAAGCATACTGTGCAGAATGACCGGAATTCATGTAAAGCGGAATTGACGTGTACATGACTAAGGAATTTTTCAATTCAGATTTAACGTCTAAATTAGCCAGCCATCTACTTCAGAGTGAAGTTTAATTTGGAACAGTTATTTTCATTCAAAATTAGGTGTTTACATGGTCATTTTTAATCATTTTAAAAACGATTAGAGGTTTATGGTAAATTAAAGCTCTCATGTAAACATAGCTAATGTCTTTCCCTAGGACACAACCCTCTGCCCCCTTTGTTACCACCAAGAGTCAGTGGTCTATGTAAACCTCTATTACCCTGGAACCTGTCTGTATGATCTGACGTCTTTATGTTGAACTCAGTCCTGACATTCCAGCACTAATGGCAGCTCCATTAACAGCAGTCATTTCATTATCTCCAGGACTCTCTGGTTCTGGTTTTTGGTGTCCAAAGAGCACTTCAAAGCTTCTTCCACATCAGCGTCATCAAATTGATGGATGGCTCCAGAGATGTTGGGGAAAAAAGCTTCCTCCAAACTTCTTACAGATAAAATGAAGTCAGTGCTCTTTTGCTCCAAGTGTTTTCTTGATGGGAGTTGATAAAGTTGTGTGTTGATTTTACTGGAGCTCAATCCGAGGGCGTTTTTCTTACTCGATGCTCTGGAGGGATGTTTGTAGAGATGAAAGGTTCTTGCTTTTTGATTCTTCTGGTGAGAGATAACATAGGATTGGATCAGAGTGCAGGCAGGGAAGAGGAACAACCAAAAAAAGATTCAAAGCATAGTAATTAGATGAATTAACCTGGGGTCATGTTGAACTGTGGGAGTACTCGAGACCCCCCTCCGTGTGCCTGTAAATGTTTTATAAAGCTGCCTTTGAACTCATTAACTGAAGGACGAGGAGAGATCAAGATGCCCCGAGGAAACAAGTGAAGACTTTGTGTTTTTAAGAGGCTTCGAATCAACATCAGTGTTACTTCTTACACCATTGGAGAAGTGTTACTACCATTAACTTCAATCTGTTCAGTATGTGAAGCGAAAACAAGCACAGCAGGTCTATTGCAGTACACTCGATTAAACAGGAATAAATCTGGCAATAATGGTTGCAAATTTAGCTCCTAGTGATGGGAGCAGTTTATAAATTAGCCTTTGCTTTTCTAGGAAATCAGGTGCACACACTAGAGTGGTCTGTTCACATAGGTCTGTTGCTGATAATAATAACTAGCTTATGGTCCTGTTTTGTAATGCTGGCATTTTTCAGACAGCTTTATGCCTTGACGATAGACAGCAGTGATTGTTCCTACTTTTTTTAATTTAATGGCATTAGAAAAGGCTTGTTTGAGTTGTACAACTTTACTCATTACATGATGATGATTTGTAAGATATAAATTAAAATTCAGACATTATGGACCCCAGGAAGAGTAGTTGCTCTCATTGTAGTGGTTATTGGGGGGCAGAAACATTTCTGAGGTGATAGTGATGAAGGGCATACAGAAAGTTGTTTTCATTCAAATAAAATCATTTTGGAAAAAGACTTTTCTATTTTTAAACCCTTCTTTTTTCTTTTAAAATAAGTTTTCAGCAGCTGCTCAGCGCTGCACACTCTTGCTTCCTTTCTTGCAGCCTCTCTCTCTCTGTTTAGTGAGCTGCAGATGTTGACAACATTACATCTAAATTTTAGTCAGCTGAATATACTAACATTGCAAATACACGTTGTACTTAAAAACATTTTATTGGGCTTTTTACATGAAATCATATCCAGCCTCTAAGTGTACTTCAGGTAAAAGCATATCCTGTAATAAACACCCGGGTTTTTTTATAGCAAATGGCGTTTGCACTGACAATTTTCTATGACATTAATTGATTTCTGTACACTAACGAGACCCCAAGAATCTGAATCAAATCAGATCCCACCTTATAGATGTTCACATCCCTAATAGAGACAGCATCAGACTGGCTGGATCAGAAGAATCACCGTTAAATTGCTTTTTTTAGAATCTCTGCTTTTTGCTTGCAGAAAAACATGCAGTCAGAGGTTAGTGTGGGATGAGCTATGTGAGAAGATTTTAGTGATGCCAGTCATCAAAACAGTCAAACATAAGTATTATACCACAAACAGCTGCACACACATTGTATTTATCTGGAGAGACTCTCAAAACAATGTTTTTTCTGTAGTTTGTGCAGATTGTTTTTTTTAATCAAGTAATAGGGAAAATTTCATTAAATAGCCCATATTTTGTCTTAACTCAGAAAGAAAGAGTATGTTAAAGCTGGGGTTGGCGATCTGATTTAGATACACTTTTTGTAATACCGGTTAAAATGGTCTTTATGACCCGATGGTAATCAACTCATAATGTGTTCTTAAAACAGAGCGAAAAATATCCGCTATCTACAGCAGGAGTAAAACAGGGAAAACCCCAACCAATAATCATGCCGGGACACCTGTTTTTAAACCAATCAAATCCCGTCGCCATTCTGCCCGTCTACTGCGCGTGCATTTTCCCGGCATGCACAGACTCGGTGCGTGTAGCCGGGTCATACGTATCAGAGTCCGCGGGAGAATACTTACCTTTCAAGTTTTGTCTTTGAAAATAAGGGAACCCCGCCGTGAGCCGTCCCACAACCCCAACCAAGCTCCAGTATCCCTCACATTTTAAGACAGACTTACAAGAAATCTAAAATTAACTCTTTGTTTTTCTAAGTTTGTTCTGCTGCTCTAATCTCGCGATAGCTGCCACCCAGGCTACAGCAGGTGGACGTTCTCGCAAGGCTTTTTCTTCTTAAGTTTTACGGCGGTTGGCATCCATCATTTTGGAGCGTTACCGCCCCATTCAGGCTAGATACAGAGCTCAGTTTGGAGAGGCAGAGGAATGTTATTATTATATCATCACACGGGAGATTTATGGGAGAATACTGATACAGGAGGACGGCGGGAAAGGGAATAAAATCTAAAATATCGATTTTTGAATAAAAATATCGATTTTAAAATCGGCAACAAAAAATCGCGATACTTAAGTGTATCGATTTTTTCTCCCACTCCTATTAACAATACAATTAAGTACGATGAAGTCCCGAAATCTCATTCACAAAACGGTTGACTATCAGACACCTACTGTGATGTTGCACGAATATTTTAAGCTCCATTACTTCAGGCGAGTACGTCACATCTGTCACAGTTATTCAGGAAACCAAATAGTGTCTCCTCATATCTCGAGGTCTGAGGTATTGACTGACTTGCATTACTGGAAAATGTGTGGGTGTGTAATGTGAATCCACACACATGCCGAAAAATCGGACATTCAATAGGGGGAATTACAGATAGGTGGATCAGATCTCTCTCAGAGCAATAAACCACAGTTCAGTTTAATGTTTCCACATTCCTGAGGGTCCCTTTTTTACGAGGGGTTCATACACTCTTCAGCTTTCAAGAATTTATCTTGGGGGCTAATTAACCCCATGTAACACGAGAGAGGAGCACTCATTAACCTCACATTACAAACAGATTGAAGCCTCACAGGGATCAGAACATCCATGTAGTGGCTGCTCTCATGCCTGTTAACAAAGTGTGTGTGTTCTTCACAAATGCAGATCTGAAGCTTGTCTAACATAAAGAAAGAGCATCTATTAGAGGAGGCGTTTGTTTTTGCGTATGGACAGCCTGCTAGTTTGACCTCCTTTTTGCCTGTCACTGTTGTGTTCATGTCTGCCTCTTGGTGTGCAGTCTTGTCAGGAGAAACAAAGCAGCCATGTCTGGCACTGTCTTGAAATATTGAAGTCTCTCTGAAGTGTTTTGAGATCAGAAAGAGGCTCTGTGTGTCTGTTTGCGTCGTGTGCGACATTCTTGCCATGGGTGGCTCTGGCTGTGTGGGGCTCTGATACGACATGCTGTTGTCAACTGTTGTTTTCTCCTCTTTTCCTTTCTCTTCTAATGACACCCACTTTCATTCGCAGCCTTTCAGGCCCAAATTCCTCTGGCTGAACTCATAGTCTGGGAAACAGCCTGCTGCCCATCAACCGGGTTCAACTGTGACAAAAAGAGGAAGCAGAAAATGAGAAATGAAGTCAGGCAGTGATGGGAGAGTGGAGAGAGAGGGGGGCAGTACCAGGGCTACATTTATTTTCTTCTCTGAAGTCCATCTTAGAAAGTTTCACCGTTTAATATTCTTTATTGATGGGTGTGAGCCCACGGCAGTGTTTTTTAATAAGAGCCAGGCTGTGCTGTTTTTAATTGAACATTTTGAATATTTAACCATTATGTTTGAATTAAATAAGGACCATGGCTTCTCTATGATTGTTTGTTTAGTACAAATTTCATCAGGGAAAACATTCAAAGCTTAGAAACTGTTTTCCCACACCTAGACATTTCTCTGCTGCCACAGTAGGCCAGCACAATATGAGCTGAACCTATGATGCGAATAACATTATGATGATATGGACTGCAACAATTTCAGCAAAGACTAGAAAGTGTATAACCTATAGCTTAGTGTACTAACCTATCAGCTATCAGTTCTCCTTATTTTGCTCAGCACTGGCAGCTTCAACTGTTTATTGTTGTTGTTTTTGTTAATTTAAGGTGGTTTTTACATCTATGGCTTGGTTGCTTTGTCCAGATTCAGCTGAAAAAAATCCAAAAAATTAGCAATTGGATTTGTTCATGTTAACAAAGCTGTGTTTTGAAGCAGACTAGATCACACAATAAGGCGAGGCTGGCCTTATGTAATGCTCTGCATCATTGGAATAAAGCTTACAGGCTAAGCTCCACAAAACAACTTGTTTAAATGGAGGAGGTCAGATATGTAACAGATGAACATACTTCTCAAAGTTTGCCACTACTTGGAATATAATTGGAAACAAACTCAGAGCACGAAGAAGAGGGGCTTTTAAAACTCACCAACATTTACAGAGGACACCAGAAAGCATGGCAGATTAATACACCGTAACACTGTAGAAGTGTTCACAGAGAGACTGACGGTGCTGCGGAAAAGTCGAGAGCAGCTTTAACAGGATCAGTTCTCCTGCTTAGAGGAGCTGGACTAAATTCTGGGAATTTAACAAACTTTTGAATCAGCTGGTTGCGGAGTTGGTGAGATGGTGAGAAATATTGACCTTTTGCTGTATTTATGATATGTTGTGTGTTTTAGGCCACCTCAGGGGTTGATTGGAAGCAAGCCGAGACCACCTCTTTCAGGTGAACTTGGCACACTTGTGTGTATCAGAACAAGGATCAGTTTCTGTGATTTGTACTTTCAAACAAACTGTACTACACATAGAAGGCCTATTTGTATTGGAACAACTCTCCCAAAGGATCAGATGTGTACAATATCTTAAAGGAATCCAGAAACTATTTCCCCTATCAATCCACGACATTACATTAAATGTTAGCTTGCAACCAGCTTTAGCTCCACCTGACAAAATGTGTATTTTGACAATATACGTGTCAAAATATGTAAGAGCAGGGCTTTATACCGTAAAACTCTGATTTACCATTTAAAGAAGTTGTTTGCTATTTTTGGAAATAAAGTCAGAATGTCTTAATGACCAAATTGCTAAAGCCTTTATTCTGAAAATGACAAAATCACAATTCATTGTGCAGCATTCTTACCCCAGAATACATGTTGCAGATTTTTTTTTGTCTATATTTGCCTTGTGCCAGTGCTTTCCTTGACTGTGCATCAAGGGGATCACCTGTTGCAATCACAGAATATTATGTAAATCATTTTCAAGTATTTTTAATGGGTAACATATATTTCAAAATGTCCTTGTCAGCCCAACCCTCAACATGGTTCATGGTACTAGCTTGTAATATACAAAAGATAATAACTCGGTGCGTTATTATATTTCAGGGAGTGTTTGTGATAGCAGGGAGAAGTGATGTGGATGTAGTACCGGGAGCTTTCTACGAGATAAGAAAGTTTTCCACATTTTCTGCAATAACTCAATGACATACAGTAAATATATGTAAATGTTTTTTGTAAACTTTTTCTAAGTTAGTTTGCATCAGTTGGTGTTTTAGGATCATGATTGATGCAGAGTGATTCAAAGTCATCACTGATGTAAGTAAATCTCCAGTTGAAAAAGGATGATGTGCACAGAGATGAGTTAAGTCAGGCCCTGATGTGAACTTTGTTATTGTCACTGAGCCGCTTGATCCTTGTGTCTTCTGATGTGGTCCTCTCTGTGAGCTGTTGTGTTGCTAATGTGTGTGGTCGCTCACGCAGATTACCGAGCACAAACACTTTGGCTGTTCTTCTGAGTCTCTTCGGGCTCTTTGATGGAGTGAGCTCTGCGTTTCTTTTTTAACACCATCCATTCTTGTTGCTAGGAGACCAGTTGATCATTTTTCTTGACTCAGCTCACTTACTGTTTTCTTTTGTCTTTCTGTGTATCATCTCCTGATCCTTCTCACACAGTCCTGAGAAATACAGTTGAGTTCAACTATTGAATGAATTGGCTCGTATTAGGTTGGCATAATCCTATAGTCTCTCACACAGTTAAAGCAAGGGAGAGTATATACCAGTTTCTGCCTGCTCCTTTTGCTTTTTACTAATTAAAGATATGCTATGAAGAAAAGACACAAACATCAGGACAAATGGTGCTGTGTTATTGATCTGAGCTCTTTGTTCAAATGCTGGTCCAGTGTTCTACTCTGGGCTGTTTTTTCTACAGGAGTAGGGCTGGGAAATATGGATGTATAGCTCAATATTTTTTGCTAAAGCTAGATATTTGTATTTATCAGGGTATACTTTTCCATCAAGAAATATTAAGAAATCCAACTTTAACAACCCAAACAGCTCGGGAAACCAGTCATACCTACCAGGGTAGAGACCATGCCAATTACTCTCAGCTGACCAGCTCGATCATTTGCTTGTTAACGGACCAAAGAGGCTGATAATTATAACTCTTCCCCACTCAGCTCTTGGAACACTGTTCGAAAAAATATTGAGTTTAATTGAAATATTGATATAATATTGATAATGATATATATTATCTTACCCCATGTCATTTCAAAAATGTATCAGTATATGTGTGTATATATATATATATGTGTATATATATATATATATATATATATATATATATATATGTATGTGTGTGTGTGTATCTATATATATGTAAATATATATATATATATATATATATACATAGATATATAGATATATGTGTGTATATATATGTATATATGTGTGTATATATATATATGTATATGTGTGTGTGTATATATATATATATATATATATATATATATATATATATATATATATATATATATATATATATATATATATATATATATATATATATATATATATATATATAAATGGGAGCAAAACAAAAGTGTTGCGTTTATATATATATATATATATATATATATATATATATATATATATATATATCTTAAATTGACATGTAACTCAGCCCTATGCAGGAGTTTGTCTTATAACAAAATAAGGAAACTTGACAGTCTCTTACAACTGCTAGAATTTGTAAAATCTGGTGTTCTTTGGTCGAGGACATTATTGATTATTATTGAAAAAAAATGCAATCCAGGCACTTATCCCTATCAAAAAGCGTAAATGCCTAAAATCAGATTGGCATGTTGTTTAAATAGAGCATGATTACCTTGGCTTGATTACCTTGGCTTGATTACTTGGCATCAGCCGTCTTCAGGAAGATACAGATGATTAGGTGTGTTAAGTGAAGCTATTTCTACACAGCGTTGGGAGATCAGTAGGTGTGAAGTTTCAGCAATCGAGTCTGTCAGTCTGAATCAGTGTTCACTCAGCTAATGCCAATCACTAACACAAAAACTAAGGTTTGCAGGGGAGCCTCTCCAGAGGAAAAGCAATGAGATCAACAAAGAACAGCATTGTAGGACCAGAAAACACAAGCACATTAATACGGGCTGAAAAGCACACAAAACACAAGGAATATGGTCTTCAAAATACATCAATGTGAACCTCATGTCCTATACCTTTAAGCGATGCACTGATGCATTGGTTTCACATCAGTATTGGCTGATTGTCCTTTTTACACACATCAATATTAAAAGCAGGAGAAGGAGCTCCTTAACAGGCTAATGGATGATCTGCATGGTGGTGGAGCAGGTAGTGCGTGTTTCTGAACGCAAGAACGTTGTTGGTTTGATCCCCATATTGTGCAGGGCCTTCTGTGTGGAGTTTGCATGTTCCGTCTGTGCATGCATGGGTTCTCTGACCTTCTCCCAGACCAAAAAACAAGCTCAATAGGTTGATTGGTGACTCTAAATTGCCCTTGGATATGAGTGTGAGCATGTATGGTTGTCTGTCTCTCTATGTGGATCTGTGATTGGCTGGCAACAGATCCAGGGTGTAGCCCACCTCTTGTGCGATGTCACAATGTCAGCTGGGATGGGCTCCAGCTCCCTGCGACCAGGAAAAGGACAAGCAGGATGATGGATGGATGGATGGATGGATTGAAAAACTCTGATCCGTTTTCATAGTTAGAGAAAATATTGGCACCATGCAACAATCACACCGTTTTGGGTACTTGCTTAATTATTTCAAACACAACCATCTGACCTAATTCTCACAACTGGTATATCCCCGGTACTTTTTATTATTGCTCAGTTGCATCACAACCATCCTCACCATCATCCAGATGTGATTGCAAGAACTAGCTTAAGCTTCATATTTCTTAGGTTATAATCATTACAGTGACCAGTTTCCTCTTATGAGACCGCTCATCCCATGTGCAGTCTTCCGCCCTCTGAGGCATAGTAAATGTGGATTCACACAGGATTTACCTCCTGCTGTGGAAAGCTTATTGTGGACACTGCTGTGAGGTACAGAGTACAACTAATGTCCTATTCTCCATTGCCAACAACCTGTCAAACCCACATTTCTACTTTAAAAATATTCTTAGAGACTGAAAGCGCACACCATGGCAGCAGTTAGTTTATGAAGAAAGTATTTTTGAACACTCATCCTCAATGCTGACATGCAGCAGCATACTGTGAGCCTGCTCCTCCCCACAGGCTGCCATCTGGTAGAGCAGAGAAGAATGGAGGTATGCAGGGAGAGGAACATCTGGTCTGTGCTGAGTTTGCTCTGACAGGAAACGTGATGGATGGGAGGTTTACACTGAGGCAGGCGCTGATATGAACCTATACTTTTAGTTTTATTAGCCTGCAAAACAGTCACTGATGATGCCCCTCTGCGTGGATTATTGTTCCGTCATGCTTAATGAAAGCCCCTCATATGCACTGTATCTGTGATGGAGTCAGGCTGGAAGCAGATTGTGGTTTGATAATGGATGCAGAGATCAGAGCAGCATCTGTTTACCTAGTTTGTAGCAGTATTTACTGCTGCCTGCTGATATCAGCTGCTCTGATAATGGATTTCTGTAGACATTATGGTCTATTACTATAGAGTACATCAAGATTAAGCCATGCTTTTATGACTTTTGTTCCTGTTAATCTTCCCTCAGTCTTCTGTAGTGACTGAATGTAGTCTTTGTTAGATTATTCAGTTCACTATATCATTATCACAACATCATACTAACATTTCAGTCTATACTTTACAGCACACTTGTTTGCAATCATAAAAAATGTAATGTAAAAGTGAGCGCAACTGTTATTCAGTGAATATTAAACCATTTCCCAGACTCTGAGCTGTTATTTTTCTTGGAGCTCAGTGCATTGACATATGAAGATAAAGTGGATCAGTTGAAGTATTGAGTCTGCAGTGAAACACTTATGCTCTACAACAACACCTCAGAAGAAGAAATCATCCAGCATTGCATATGTAAAGATCAGAAAAAAATGTCTATGCCATATGCAAGACATCTTCATGAGTTAGGTATCATTTGTTTTTTTTTTTTAATTTTGATGCTAAATTGATAATTTTATTGAAAAGATGGTGTTTATACTTGTTGCAGCCCTTGTTGTGATGATGCCTCTGTTTCCTGTAAAGTCCATTACCTAAGCCAGTGGATGAAACTGGGCAGCTCAATAAACAGGGATGGCAGAGAAGGCAAAGCGTCTTTGGTGCTGAAATTTTAGAAAAGTTACCCGTTTCTCAGACCCCTGCTGCATCATTAAACTACCTCACAAGGTTGTAGCACAACAGACTCGTAGCTTTACATTCTACCTCTCAGCACTGTGTCTGTAATCCACTATAACCTGAGATTTTGCATCTTCCTCAATGCCGATTAAACTCTCAACCTGTGTAATTGACCACCATATGGCTTTTCTGAAGAATCACATTGATTATAAATCCAGACCCAGGTCACACAAGCAGAAAAACCCTGAAAACTGTATGATTTAGCCTGGGTAAGCTTTGTGTATATGTGGGAGCGTGCACCATGTCATGTGTATCTGAGCCACATTGCAGAGTAAACTGATAGATATTATGGCCTCAAGGAATTAATGTAAGTGTTTCAGGGTGAATGGCACAAAGTACTGGGAAAAGGGCTTCCAACTTTACCCTGAGATTACTCTGCTGGCCTTCTAGTACTTGACAACCCCACTAACGTTTGTGTAAGGAAGCTTCCTGCTGTAAGGGGCTTGTGTAAACGAGTGAGTGAGGGAATTTTCTGGGAAGGTTACCCTGAAATGCAGAGTTTCATGAGTGTCCATTTTTGTGTTTGTGCTTGTGCATAGTCAACAATGCTGCGCTGAAGCCTACTTTTTCCTGCTGTTGGAACTATATTTGGTGAGCATGGTAAAATATTTACCTTGCAGCGCAGATGGATCCACCGGATGTAATGTCTGTATTCAGAAAGATCCATCTTGCCAAGCTCCAGTCTACAGCAATTGTTAGAGGCCTAAAGCGGGACAGCCCAATCAGCATCCTTTGGAAGGAAGAGGTGAGAGCCACAAGCAAGACAACAGCAGGAAGCTGCTTGTACAGAGATAAGCATAAATGCTAACATCTTCAGTAGCTGCTTTAGCAGCTTTGGGCTGCATTTCTCATTTCATTAAATTGAAAACAAATAACAGCACTACAAACCTTTATATCGCTTCACTTCTAATGTGTTTTGTGGAGAGATTGTTTTACAAGGGTGCTCACTTTTTGTCCTTAACACTTCGGCTGTAACGTCCACCTCCTGCATTATGCAGGTGATTGTTTAATCACTGCCTGGATTTGTTTTTGAAAGGTTCCTCCCATTCCCAAAAACTTTCTATGGGCTGTTCTCCAGATGGTCTAATGAAATATTTTGATCTGGTGTGTCAAGTAACTTTGTCTAATAAACAACTTGACTTTTGTGGTTAAACACGATTGGGCACAGCACTGATTGCCCATTGTGAATCCACACGTACTGTCATGCATGTTCACTCATGCACCACACAGTCGACACCATGCCTATCAGACAAGTCATTGGGGGTCTCAGGAGGCAGAACATGATGTAAAACGCCACAGAAATCAGAAAAACTGACTGAGTCGTTCTGTCCATGCTCACTTTTATTTGTATCTACTGCGTAGCTGGAAGCACTTGTGGTATAAATGAATGTGTTAGAGAGCAAAATTGCAACTACAGAAGAAAATCAAGAATCTTAAATATGTTTTGAAATTTGTTAAAAATGGTAAGCTTAGATTTTTGGTAGCATTTTGTAGGTTTTGTGTGGGTCTGAAAACCCTGTTAGATACAGAAAAGGACATGAAATTAGCCAAAGAAAGGACTCTGTACACCAATAATTTTGCTTTTTAATAAGAAATGTGGACATGCTTAATATACAAATAAAACTTTCCTGTGAATGCCTTAATATGAATAAAACATCTTTAATAAAATATGCATACTTCAGCATGTAATGAAATTCAGTCTGAATGGAGACCCCCACACCCTTTCACGCACTCTCTCTGGTGCTCGTATAAAATCCACTCTGAAGGAATTCCAAGCAGCTCCTTAATCCAGGCAAGTGCTGACTGAGCTTTAGATTGGATGGAGGGAATGAGGAAGACATGAGGTATGTGGAGATGTGCAGGTGAGAGGGCAACGGGTTTAAAGCTGGGCAGGGGAGAGACAGAGGAGTCTGGATCAAAACCGGGGGTTATCCCTGACCACACGAGTGCTTTCCAGGTATTTCATTGTCAAATAGAGGTGGCTAATCTGCTCTGTCGTGCATGCTACAATGAACCTGATTCAGGAAACTTGACCCCAGGTTGAGGTTGTGTTTCGGGGGAGACTGTGTTTATGAGATCAACTTGAAGCTACAGACAAAGAGGCGCATGCCCTAAAATCACATTTCAGCATTGATCCTTACATTCATCTCATTTTCTGCAGGTACGACTACAGAGAAATGCTCTACAACTCCACGTTCTGCCTGGTACCTCGAGGACGGCGGCTGGGCTCCTTTCGCTTCTTAGAGGCTTTACAGGTCAGTGACTCACAAACAGATGTTGTTCAGTAACGCTAGGCTGAGCTGTTAATAAATCTGAGTCACTTACATAAGATGCAAAATGGTGATTCAGTAGATTTGTTGCACATTAAATCTTTCTGCCATCACCTGGTCACTTTAAATGTCAGAGGGATGGTGCTCCAGGTACTACTTCACTGGAATATTTGACTGTGCCTTTTGAGTATTTCCATGGCTACTGTAGACTTCTTTGCACACAAATAAAATGTTCACTGAAGCATTTATGAGTTTGAAATGATGTAGTGCTTATGTTGTAACTCTTAGATTATGAAGCACATTTTGGACATTTGAGATGGTATTATAATTCAAGACATTTGAGTGACTCAACCATGACTGCGTTTTCAGCACAATAAGACGATTAATGAGCGGTTAAGAATGGAAAAGGTGATTAACAGTGTGGCTCCCAGTAGCCCTCTAACTCTCTGTTGTGGTGCAGACAGTGTTGATACAGCTGCGCCTGACTCAAGGCCAGTCATAATTACTGTTCTTTTTTTCATTTGAATATTTTTAGGTCTCTGTAACCACTTACAGGAGATGCTTTTCCTTTGACAATCAACTTACTCTTAAACTGGTACTGGTTCCTTAGTAGCGCTTTTCAAACAGAGATTCTGCAAAGCTCAACCATTGTACATGAAGAACCATGCACTCAGCCTTGTTCTCACAGCTTTTTTACTGCAACATATGGTGGAAGCCGTTACTGGCCATTAGGGCTGGACAATTAATCGGATTTTGATCGTGATTTCAATTTTGCCATCTGACAATCATAAAAACATTATAATCGAAGAAAAACGATTAATATGCCACATAGTGTGCAGTGTCGTGTATGCAAGTTCCTGCACTTCTGTGTTCCACGTGCAGCCACAGCGAGTGTGTGTAACTTATGTGGATCATTAACACTGTATGTGCCACTCGCTGGTTCTTTAAAGTTGTGTTTAAATCAATACTGAAGTTTTTAAAAATAAATGAATAATTGTGTATATTAATTGTGATTTCAATATCAATTAAAATAATCGGGATTCTTATTTTTACCATAATCTTCCAGCCCTTCTGGCCATCAGTGTTTCCCACACATGGACAGTTCTTGGGCTGACCAACCAGATTCAACTACTGTCATTAAAGCACATTTTCTTATTTCTTCTTTTCTTTCAAAGGTTCACAAAATTATAATTTTAATAACCTGATAAATCAGCTGGACTGGTTCACATATGAATGGGATATGTTCGTGTCCATCCAGGTAACATCTGAGAGGAAGTGATTGGAAAGGACAGAGCCCTGAAGATCAGATGGAAGTTGGCTGGATGAATTATTTGTCTGTCTTTTTAAAACAGGCCAGTTAGAGGCTTTCACTCACTCCTCACTTCATGCACATTTGCATACATTTTTCTGACCTGGAACAATTGCTTGAATTTCTGTGCAAGGGACCCACGTTCATACTAGAGCTGGGTATTGATTCAGATTTTCTGGATCGATTCGATTCGATATTACAAGGTCTCAAATCGATTCGATTCACAATTCAATTTGATATTTATTCAGTCTGGGATATCTTAGTTAAAATAGTGCTGTAAATTTAAAAAGTGACCTTTTGACCTGGTACATCATTAAAAATTGTATTAACATGAAGAACTAAACCCAAAGCAGTCACATTAATCACATTTCAATGATATGCATTAATGCATATTCTGCATATTACTTGTTTTTTTTGTTTTTTGTTGTATTTTCCTTTGTACTTGTTCAATCTAAAATACTGCACATCCAAACATCAGCTTTTAAACTTGCCAGTGGTGCCCATATAGCGCTTCCACAATGTTTGTTTGCAGTAACATTTCATGAGATCTTGTTCAGTAGAAAGCAACGCTAAACGCTGATCACACGAGACTAGTAGGGTTGATACCATCGGCTGCTTCTCTGCACATCAAAAGAAGAAAAAACTGCCAAAGTTAAAAGATAGATCTTTGGATTTTATGGATTGCTTATGAACCAGTTAAAGGAAAATCTATTTAAATCTATTTAAATCGATTAAATCGTTTTTTGTAACCCAGCCCTAGTTCATACCCAAGAGAGACATCTACACCATAAATCCAACTTTCTTACTGAAGAATAAGCATTGTGTGCCATCTTTTACATTATTCTGCAGCTTCTTGCTCTCATTTTTATACAGTGCGCCTACACCTGAGAATGACCACGGGGCCAATCACATCGTACCACACTGCTCAAGGCAAAGCCGCAAAAATGCCTTCAGGGAAGGAAACAATACATTGAATGCACAATGAGAGAATCTTTGTCCACACACATGCAGCCAAGTAGAATTTGCAGGAAAATGAATTCAAACAGATGTAATGTTCTCAGCCTCACTGGGCTCACACACACTGTGCTTGAAGTTAAGGGCTCTTCTGTGCCCTTTATTCTTAATCAGAATGAGTCATAACATTGCCCAAAAAACTACAAATGACTGACAGAGGGGATCAGTAGTCATCCATACCAGTCTACTTCCCTGTTTTAATCTTCTGGTGATTGCATCAACCAGAGCTGTGATTTTGTCTTACATGGAAAAGTTGAAATTTTTGAAAACTTTCTTAAGCGCTTAAAACCGTGTCTTTCAGTGGCAGAGAAAATGCCTGGAAGGTTTGCTATTCCAGAGGAAGACCCACAACAGCCCCTTATTATACTTATTAGGTACTTATTATACACATGTTAAAATATCTATTTCTTTGTCTGGTGTTAGAAATGGCACTTAAAAAACTCAAATCCTCAGAGAGCACAAACCTCGGCCAAGACAAACTCAGGGCTACCACACATCCTGGAAAACATGGAAACTGATTGGCCGATTTTCCAGTCATGTAAAACATATGAACAATGAGAGGAAAAAGTAAAATGTCCTGGAAAATTACTTATCCTCCCTGCTCCTCTTTGCCTTGTTAGTGAACACAACAGGTTGGATCATTTGTGCACAGTCTACATGTCTGTTCTCATAAAATTGAACTGCAGAGTTTCTCCACCTTTAGCTGGCCCGTCTGTGCAGCTCTCCACGTGATGCTACCAGCCAATCAAATTTGCATTTCCCCCCAGAGCAGTCCAGCAACCCAGTGTTTCCGTATGGCTTTGTCTCTAAATCTATAAACTTATTTATCCCCAGACAAGCCCAAGAGAAGAGATCAGCAACTTCTCATGCAGTTTTTAGCAAGCTACTTTCTAATGAATGTAGTTGTCAGCACCTTTGTGATGTCCTGGAAAAGTCCTGGAAAATAATTTCTAGAAAAGAGTGGGAACCCTGATATTGTGGTCTTGATACAAACTTAACTGTGGTTTTGTATTGACACACATGATGCACATCTGCAAATTGTTTTTCAAAGCATTACTGACATTATTGGTAGAGTTAGTCATAAAAATGTGAAAGGCTGCCCTATCTGGTGATGTCACCAGATGCTTAAAAAAAATCTGGATCCAGATTTTGATCACCACCCCTATCTAATTACTTTTTTCTTATGCTATGACCAACACTCCCAGAAACATTAACCAAAATCCATTGGTAACTGTTTAACTTATCTTGCACACAGACAGCCAAACAGATGCCAGCAAAGCCATTTCCTCCTTGAAAACTGTAAAATATTTGAAAATGCCAAGATTTCATCTCAGACATGTAGCTGTTTTTCTTCATCAGTCAGTTAAGATCCAAAGATTATGGGGGGAAGAGAGTAAATACATGCAGTGTAGCTTATCCAGTCAGTAGCAGTCAATATCATCTACCTGTGCTCAATCAAGAAATGTGAGCTCTCATTCTGGGGAAAAACCACAGAGAAACAGGTTTAAGAGAGACTTTGCCCAGCCAGTATTGTACTTCAAAGTTTACAACTGAAGTCGGGCAGTGACAGCTTATTGACAGGGCTGGAGAGATAATTGCACCTCAAGGGAGCCAGAATGAAGCTGAGGTGAGACTGGGCTGATGATCCGGTGGATTCTGAGCAGAAATCAGTGCAGCTGCTGGAGATCACGTGCAGCAGAGTTAAGCTGGAGTCGAGGGCTGAACCCCAGCCTGGAGGTATTAGTGATCTTTCCTCCACAGCCTCAGACAGGAGCACAGGAGATGAGGAAAGACAAAGGACAGACAGGCTGGATGTATGAGATTCATGGCAGGTCATGACGCACATTTGTCCAAACGAGAAAAGCACTCGGAGAGCGCAGACCTCCTCCAAGCAGCTCTGTTACAGCAGTGGCCTTTCCACAAACCCTTAAAAGATACAGTTCTGGATCACCATCTCTGAGACTCTGCTCGTGTCTGTCCATGTGGAGAAGTCCTCCGCTGGCATTGCAGGGGAAGCTAGGAAATGTAGTGACACAGGCTTGAAAAACATTGACATCACTTTTCAGGTTAACTACTGTTCCCATAATGACGCAAAATGAGCAAAACCCTCACAGCAGCTGTGGAGAAATGAATGGAATTTGCCATTATGAACTTAAATGTTTTTATGTAAATCTGAATCAAATACATATGTGTGTGTGTGTGTATATATATATATATATTTATATATATATATATATATGTGTGTATATGTATATATATATATATGTATGTATATATATATCTATATCTATATCTATATATATATATGCATATATATATATATATATATAAATATAAATATATGCATATATATGTATATATATATATGTGTATATATATATATATATGTGTGTATATATATATATATATATATATATGTGTGTGTATATATATATATATATGTATATATATATATATATATATATATATATATATACATATATATATGTATATATATATATATGTATATATATATATATATATATATATATATATATATATATGTATGTGTATATACATGTATATGTATATAGATTCATATATATATATATATGATATATATATTGTTTTAATATATATGTTGTGGGATTTTCAGAAAATTTGGGGAGTTTTTTTGCATCCAGACAAATATGCTGAGCAGCACAAAAATGTAATGGCTTCTTCCTTGGACAAAACCACACCTCTGGTAAAAAATTTCATGCAAATCCAGTGTTTCCCACAGGATTTTAGGAGACTGTGGTGGGAGAGTCTCTGACCCTCGGCCGTTTCAATCCAGTGTTTCCCACAGGATTTTAGGAGACTGTGGTGGGAGAGTCTCTGACCCTCGGCCGTTTCAATGTGTGTGTACGTTTTTAAGCGCAATGTATCGCCCTTACAGTAAGTGCAGTTTGGGACCATGGACATGAACATACGTTGATAAAGAAGAACTTACAAAGGCATATTAGAAATATTTTAAATTTAATTCAGAAACAAAACCAAAAACTCACTCACTCACAATTTTATTTTGAACAATTTACTGAACAACATTTCAACAACAGGTTATTTAAACTATTTACACATTACACAACACAACTATTTACAAACTCTGGCCATTTACAAAATGCCTATTTATATTGTTTTAACATCTTAAAAATAGATTTTTTGGGATAAAGGGTCAGATTACGATTCTTCTTCTCTCTGCTCCCTTATTTGGATTTGGGAGTGTTATGTTTTCATTCTGTTTTTTTTCTACAGTGACTGCAGAAAATAGCCTAAATAAATAAAGATTCCTAAATTTGCTGCGGCCCAATTCATCACAAAATGTAGCCAAATCAATGCAAGATCATTTTCTAATTTCTGACTGATATTTCCCGATATTGCCGTGTATCTGGCTTTGAGAGAAATTCAGCTTCTTCCATGCTCTCTCCGTCTGTTGTGTTCACCATCTTACACTGACGTCACTCTACAAAATCCCAGAGCGCACATGGCTACTTAATATGCACGTACTGATTTGCATTGACCATATATGGTTATGTTCGGTGTGCTGAAGGCAGGAAACGAGGTGTGTTCACATCACCACATTCACACTTTTCTTGGCGCGGTGTGATTTATCACGGGGAATAGCGTGCAGCCGTGTGTACGCAGAGTTTGATAGATCTGAAACGAATGTATATATTTTGGTCGTATGCACGTTTTGCCTTTTCGTCGTAAGTGAGATTTAAGAGGACTTTTACACGCTGTAATAAATGAGGCCCCAGGAGAGGAGAATATGAATCAATAAGCCGCGTCAGCTCGTTGGTATGGTAACAGGTGATTGTACTGTGTGCCTGCACTGACTCTGAATGCGCAGTGATAATGAAACAGGGTGGCCGCTCTCATCACTGAAACTCTGGAACCGAGACATGCCCGGTGCAGCCGTTCCTCTTCCCGAGAAGGGAGGCAGACAGCGCAGTGAGATACTGTGTCCACGGCCGCAGTTAGCATGGGCGCTATTGCCCAAAAAAGAAGTTGCACTTACCTCAGAGTCAGACATCCCGCTCCAGTGTCGCTGGAATCTGGTTCGCGCAAAACGTATCAAGTAAAGAGCGACGTCTATGAGCGTGACCAGTGCGAGCGCACTCTCGTTCTCGCTTGTTTACGGGCGATAGGAAAGTACAGCTGTGTAATGGTCTGACAGAGTGACAGATCGTATTTTTTTCTCCATATGAGACTGTGGTGGGGCCAAATGAGACTGTGGCGGCCCGCAACAGTCTCATTGATTAATGGGAAACACTGAAATCCATCCAGTAGTTTTTTAAAATCTTTCTGACAGACAAACAAACACACAGACAGATCCTGGCAAAAACATAACCTCTTGGCGGAGGTAATAATTGTAATGATATTTTAATAAATGAGTTTATTATTTTTCAGGTTATTTTTAATGTGTTTTTTTGTCTTTTTTTGTCTTTTTTTGTGTCCATTATGGTCAATCAAGGCAACACTTTCAGACTCTGATCTCACCACAACAATCTGCAATTAGGAGAGAATAGAAGTGCAAGCTCAAGGAACTTTAGCTTAAGGGTAAAAAACAAAGGAAGCGATTGATGCCCATTTATAATGAGCTCAGACTTGAACAAAACTCAACATGGGCAGCCAAAGTCTTTCAGTCCCACAGGAAATCTGAAAAGTACATAACTAAGTGTGTCTTTTTTGGGGGTCATGAAAAGGCCTCAATAAGTGTTAAATCTGATTTTTAGAAGTGTGAAGCTACTCTGTGACGACCAACACTTTAGTGCTGATTTTAAACTCAGTTAATTGTTCAGGATTTCTTCATTGCCCCAGGATAGTACTGCAACAGAGGTCATCAGGAAGGTTGTCACATGAGGATGGGCTGACTGGTCCGTCTGATGACGCAGTGTAGACCTGCAGGATCAGGTTGTGCGATGCAGGTATCCTGGCAAACGGCGTGCTGGAGTCACATTGAGATTCTCTGCTGTTCATGTGTTTGCAAAATCTAGACAGTACACAGGAGGGAGTCTTATTAATGATTGTTTGTCCTGTGTATGCGTGTGTGTGTGTGTGTGTTTGTGTATAATGTGATGAGCTGGGAGAGGATTGAGCTCCTGGAGTCTCTAGTTGATTGCTCAGAGCAGATAGGTAGGGAACACATGGAAGCGTTTCAGCAGATTGCTGCCTTTGCTAATGACACCAAGGAGATTAGACGGGCACCGCACCGCTCTCTGAAGCCGGACTGTTTGTGCCGGGGTGTGAGTGTGTGGGTGTGTTTGTGTGCGTATGGTGACCAGTGATGGCCAAGCAGTGTATTGTACCATGCTGAACAGATTTAAGAGCTGGTCACTGTGGGTATGACACTGCAAATGCCCAATTTTAACTGAATTTATGGGACAGATATGCATGTGTCTGCATCCACTAATGGATGAATAAAACATGAGTACACACAAATATGGATTTTAATTATCTCTTGTACGACTGGGTTTGATGCTAAAGTATGTTTTGAAGTGCATCTCTTTTCATCGAGCATAATGATCTTTTTCTGAAGCTGCCCTTCCTATTCTCCTTTTGGAGTGAGTCATCACGATATAACAATGGCTCTGTACTTAATGGGGATGTGTTTGAAGATGGGTTGCTCTTCTTGATGGAATTGCCTGATTGGATTGCTCAGGAAATGGGCCGTGAACAATGATTGCATTGGTGTGCAGAGAAAAAGCCTTGTAGTATAATCTTCCGGCTTTCTTTTCTCTCCAGTCTGTTTTATTATATTGGCTGTAGTTTAACAAACTGAAGGCATTCATCTCTTTAACCAACTCTTTATTCTCTGTTTATGTGTGTATCTCCTCCAGGCGGCATGTGTGCCAGTGATGCTGAGTAACGGCTGGGAGCTCCCTTTCTCAGAGATCATTAGCTGGAATACAGCGGCTGTAATTGGGGATGAAAGGTTGCTATTACAGGTATGAACTAAACAAAGACCTTAAAGTAAGATTTCTCCAGAGTTTGTCACCACAAATGGAAGAAAAGCTCAACGTGCAATGCTGTCTCCTTGCCAATTAAGTCTGCAATTTTAACAGGTGGCAACCTTTCAAGGGTTTGTGACACTGTGTAGAGTAACTACAGACGTTTCTTTGCCTTGTAAGATTAACACTGAGCCAATGATTCCTGATCTTCTGACATGTTTTCTTTTGATTTCCTGCTTAGTGGAGTTCTGACTTACAAATTCAGACATATTTTAACAGCTTTCAGTGTCTGTCATAGACCATGGCCATGTTTGAAACGGCATGCTACACTTGCAGGGCATACCAATTTCACCAAAAAGTAGTGTGTGGTAGTGCTGAACAATTTGAGAAAATAATCTAAATGCGATCTTTTTCCCCAATATTGCAATTGCGATTTACTCTGCGATTGTTTTAATGTTCCTCATCTTATGTATTCTTAAACAAACATAAGCAGTAGATCATTTTATAGTATAACCAATATGACATTAAATCAATCTAACGATAAAAGATTTGAGAAAAGTGGAGAAGTTAAGAACTGAAGCAAAATAGGTATGAAATTGTGAAAACTGGGTAAAAAAAAATGGTATGAAAGCAGAAAGAAAGTTAATAGGTGCAAAATAGGTATGAAATTGCCAAAAAAAAAAAAAAAGGCAAAAATTTCAAAAGTGACTAAGGACAATTGATGAAAGCAGCAAAATTGGGATTAAATTTCAAAACCATGAAAAAATTCCAAACATGGTCAGACAGTGGCCAAAAAAAAAGATGAATGGGAGCAAGATAGGCATGAAGTTGTAAATACTGGGTTAAAAAGGTTAAAATAGGCATGAAATTGCAAGAAACTACATCACAATGTCAAAATGTTCAACACATTTCAGATTAAAAATATTGGACTGTCTGGGATTTGAAAATTGCAACAAGCCATATTGCGATTTAATCTAATTTGCAATTAATTGTTCAGCCCTAGTGTGTGGTATGCAGTGTTTGAATATTTGAGAAATCTGTCCGGCACCAAAAATGCCCCGATGTTATAGTACTTCAGAAAAAATAAGCAGTTTTCGGCAGACAAGTTCACCACGTGTACCGTTACCCACATTACAAAACTCTGACCATAGCCACAGCATATGTCCATGGTAATAGACAATTCCATATTAGCATTAGCATTTCATCTGATTCTTTTATATAGCAGTAAAACAAATTAATTTTTGTACATTTGCATTTTGTGGTTGAATCATAAAAAAAACAAAACTAAGTCACACATTTTTATTCCATTCATAGGTGTTAATTTAGCAGTGTTAGCTGTTAGCTGAGCTACTGTTTACTTTTGTTTTCTTTATCAGAAACATAAATCAGCCAATTAATTGGACTGGAGATCGAAGGCACATGGCTTTGTTTGTATAATTAACTGAAACTTTGTTAGTTATGTGTTTAACTTACCTTTTGCCTTGTAGAAGTAGTTGCTCTGATTTAAACTTAATCACGTTAGGTGGCATTAATGCGCCTTGCACAAAAGTTTCCACCTGCCACAAAACAAAAAGCAGAAGGAGAAGAATCAGCTTGGCCGGTTCAAGGATACTTCACAGTTACAGCTGTTTGGCAGTCATACTACACACTATTACTAAGTGTGTAAGATGTGGTTTCAAAACCAGACCATTTGTCACTATAGAATTAATTTAGCACGCTAACACGTGTTGACCTGTTTTTCAGATTCCCTCAACAGTGCGCTCCATCCACCAGGATAAGATCCTGTCCCTGAGACAGCAGACCCAGTTCCTGTGGGAGGCTTACTTCAACTCTGTGGAGAAGATAGTGCTGACCACACTGGAGGTATTCATGTGCACTATCACACAATCCAAAATTTAAGTAGCACCTCTAAATAGACACAAACAACATCAGTTGTGTTCAGCAAAGCTCACAGTGCGGCGTTACTGTGTAACTTTGTCTGTCTGTCTTGTACCAGCTGTTTTGTCTTCAAGAGTTTGCAGTCCTGTTGTCTAAGTGCAGTGTTGGAGCTCTTTGCCTATAATAATGCGATGATAGCTGTGACGTGAAGACCTGCAAAATGTAACCAGTTTGCCACAAATTAGTGAAATTCTGCAGCTGAGGTCATTATCATATTCTTTATTGCTATGTAAGCTCCCAGTAACAGGTCATGATTTTCCAGGTTTTTATCCTTTAAGAAACCTAAGACATCCAGTTGCCAGCGTAGAAGAAACCTCAGATATTACATGCTTTATCAACCTTGAGGGTCTTTGTAGGTCCCTGGTTTCTGAATGATGGGGAACCCTTAATTTAAAACAAGAAAGCACGTGGAGAGCACAAAGCTCTGCCAAGATAGCTCACATATTGCTGTTACAACTATATAGTTCCACTTCCATGATAAACTGACCATCCAGTAGTTTTTGTGTGATCTTTCTACCAAACAGACAACAAAGCAAACATTGGCAAAAACATAACCTCCTTGCTGGAGGTAATAAAGCACACAACATGTGGCCCTTGTGTTTCTCTCCTCTCATTAAAGCACCTGTAACTTACTCCTCCACAGTCAGGCATTAATCTGCTGACATTTGGTTCATGGCACTTTCATTCATGAAGCAGTGAAAATGTGATACAAAATTGATATAGAAATCAGTTTAAAATGTTTTTTCTTAAATTGTGGGGTGTGACCCCCAAGAGGGGCATGGCAGCACATAAGGGGTTAGGGCTTGTTTGAGTAAGGGCATGGCCAAATTAGGACCTGAGCCTCCTGGAACTTTGATTGGCCACTTCAGATGCCAATCCAAAGCCCTACATTTACTGATTATGTCATGCCAGCATGATTATATTAAAATCAGTGTAGACTGTGTAGCAACCGACTGCTTCCTCTGTATTTTAATATTGAATGTTTTCTAATGTCAGAACCTGAAACAATGTCTCTGAACCTTTGAATCTTCAAAGAGTTTACATGATCCCTCTTTGTGGTTGTCTTTTGAATAAATAGTTTGATAGTAGGTTTAAAATTTGGATTTAAGAGGGCACAAAAATGCTTTTGATTCCTTTGTTAACACATCAAGCTTACATGTACAGAGATAGTGTATATCACTACCTGCAGACAAAATCCCTACAACAAAAACACCTTCAGACCTGATAGAGAACCAAGACAGATGATATATATGGTTAAACTCCTCTGTCATGTTTTTGAGGCTGTTTCTCTCTGTGGCTTGGCTATCAATCATGTCTGGGGTTTGTTCCTGTCAGATACCATTTGTTGCCCTCTTCCTGTCAAGCAGCCTGCTTTCACACTGCTCTCAGGCTAGGATTACAAACAAGAGAAGATGAGTGCAAGGTTAAATAAAAAAGCAGCAGTAAGAAAGGATAAGGCTGTAATTAAAGCAAGAGGGCATGGGTTTGTGTTTCCCTAAATCAAGAAAAATACCAGCTACCATCATCGGTGGACTTCTTTTTTCATAGCTTATGTTTATTCTGTTTGTTGACTGTTTTTTTTTTTTTTTACTCTTCTCTCTCATAAGTGCTGGTTTTCGTTGTGTGTGTTGCTCACAAGCTTTACTGCTGACAGCAGTTAGTCCTCAGATAGTGTTACAGAGGCCTCATCCCATGAGGTAGGAAGTCAGATCACAGGATGTCAGAGCTGAGATTTCTGTCATCAGGCTGAAGTTACATCCCCGAGAAGCTGATCTTCGATCTGTTTACACTCTGGCTATCAGAACCCTGCTCCAGCACATACCATAGTACAAGACTGTAGGGAGGGCCGTGTTTTTCCTTTAAATTGAATCTATTAGCGAGCTGGTGTCTGTGAGCGACTTGAGGTATTATACTGTACACAAGATGAAGTTTCCTCTGAAGTATGTGTTTATTACCACAATATCCTGAAGAAGTAAAAAGGCTTTGTTTTGCTCTGTAGCTACCACTGAGCTCCCATGAAGCCTTAATATTTAATGAAGGTATCCTCTCAGTGCAGACTCCTCTCAGAGCTTTGTAGGAGAGAAGCAACTAAACAAGCTGTCCGCCTGTAAAGTCTGCACGCATTAAATGTTATGTTGAAAAAGCATTTGAAAAGAAAGAACAGTTTTGTGTACTTGGACTAAAAAGTTAAATGCTGATGCCTGTTTTGGCTTGTAACATTTTGGCTGAAATATTAAAGCCAAAAAAACTTGTGAGTTCATTTAAGCTGTTTGTGTTTCATAGCCAAGAAGCAGAGAATTTTTTTCTTCTAAAGTGAAGCCAGCACAAATTGAATTTAGAAGTTTATTTTTGTAAGATCATGTTGAAATGTTCTGAACAATGACATCTTGGCAAACAAAAATTAGTGTCACTATGGACACATACAGCTCTTTAGTACCACAATACTCATGCTGGCCACTCCCTGTATTTGCCAGTTGTTGTTTTTTTCGAATTTGTAGTTTTATTATTCATGTGTACAAGATAGTCACCCATTGGCACTCCCCTCTTTTAAATCTGATTTAAGTGAAACACTTGGAAAAAAATGTTCACATGCTGTTGTTTATAACTGTTTATCTGCGACCTGCCATTAATTTTATTCTGAACACCTGCACTGTCAGGTGATGTCTGTGACTCGGGCTATATATCATTTCACATTGCAGGAGGTGCATCGTCAGCCATGTTAATCAAAGCACGTCATGCTTCCACTTGTGTATAGATTGATGGAAACAAAACTGGAACTTTCTTCATTTTCTTAATTATGCATACTAACATAATGTCAAGTATCCTCATCAGTAGTTTATTCATGCAGAGTCATTGTGTTACCAGCACTTATAAGGTATAAGCCAAAGATGATGCTCATTATAGATACATTAGTATTACACTTCAAACAAGTCCTGTCAAATAGAGAATCGTAACTATTTTGCTTTCTTTAGTCTTTTTTGTCATAATTTTAAAAATACCGTAATGTGGGACTTTGAATATTCCTCCAAAGAAACATTAGTTTGAATGCTGTTATACATAAGACATATTGTTTATCTACAAATTGACCTAAAATCACAATACATGTTGTAGGAGGAATTAATATTTAAATATCATTTTAACCAATATGACTCAGCCTTACTCATGACGCACTTCCGCATCAATAATGAGCCTTTCCACACAGTGCTCATCTGCTATGAATAAAGGACACTGAGTGAAGTGTTAAGAAAAGCATGTTGTATTGTGTCAGCCACTTTATTGAGTGTACTGGTGATGAATACAGTCAGAATGGATTTCAATAAGGTTTCAGGTTAATCATGAAGTCATTCCTAATAAAAAAAATTTCAGCAGTTTAATAGTTTTCATAACTTTAAAGTTCATTGTAATAAAGATTGGTTGAGTTATAGGGATGTTATAAGAAAAAGGTCAACTTCAAAACCACAGCATATTATTCTGCCTCACATATTCATAATATTCAGAGTAGAAGCAGTCGGGGGCCTGGTGTGGCCCTCGGCTGTTTGCTGATGATCTTTGTTATAAAGGTTCCTAAAGATCATTTAAGGTCTGCAGTTTTATTTTTTTTTAAAGTATCAAAAGGTTCTTCTTTAAGTGCCTTCATAAGGTCTTAAATTTAAGATTGCATGTTGATGAAAACCATCCTATAAGATCTATTATGGGTGATATATTTTTAAAGAGCTGCTTAATAAAACAGAGTGCAATTTTGGCAGCAGCATAATACTTGTAAGAAATTGAAAGTTGTTTTTTTTTTTTTAAAGGAAGTCATTGCTTTTCCTCTTTTTGTGGAGAATTGCATTATCATCTTATTGAAAGTGTGGCACCCTGGATATGCTGAGCATAAAATTATAGTTTTAGGCTATAGTCTGCTGATTCCATTTGTGCCATTCATACTGCGTATCATTGACTTGTGATCATGTTTGAAATCAGGAGGAAAACAGCCAAAATCACACCTGCCAGTTCCTCCGATCAAATGAATGATTCACTAAATAATTTATTAAAATAGAAAAAAACCTTTGCAGAAGTATTTATCTGTTTATATATACAGTGTTCAGCATAAACAAATACATCCTTTCAGATTGATCAGAAAACCTCTAGTTTCCTTACAAAATTGACATTTTCTATTCCATACTATACCATAAAACACTCCCCAGAAAGTGGGCCTTTGTAGCAAACAAGATTTTTTAAGTTGCTGTCAAGAAAAAGTATTTTTCTTTATTTAAGATTAGGATGCATAAGTGAGTACATCCCAATCAAAGGGGTGGGAGCAAAGCTGAATTTTATTAATCATATTACCCTTCATTTCACCTTAAAAATAAAGTTTTATGTTAAACCCAGCTTTGTCAAAACTTTGGAAATTGTTCTTTTGTTCATTTAGATATTGATTAATACATTACTTTCAACAGGGGGTTTACTCATTTATGCTGGGCACTAGTTCTTATAGTAAAGAAAAAAAATCTGCACTATATTGTCATTGAGCATTTTGTTTAGGCTTAAAATGTGTTTACAAGTTTTTTTTGACCAAAGAGGCAAGAGCGAACTCATGTGTCTAAAAACAACCAGTTTTATCCGTCTAAAAGATGAAAATCAAAAGAAGAAAAAATGACAAGAGGAAGTGGTTTTATGATAAGACGTGACATCCAGCATTAACATGAATTTATATTCTGATGGCTTTCACTTGAAGTGCTTGAATGTTTCGGTCATAAATTAGAAAGTTGATGTTTTTCTGCTCAGTGTGTCTCAGCAGTTTATTGGACTGGCATAATTAACGCTCACTCTGAAGTGTGGACATGAAAGATCTTGGCTCTCATTTCCCACTGACAGTCTCTTGCTGTTATTTTAAGGATTTATGTTGGACTTGTGTTACTGTGAGAGGACATGAATATGAATCTCCTCTGCTCTGTTCTGAATGCAGATCATCCAGGACCGGGTGTTGCGGCACACCTCGAGGAGCAACCTGATGTGGAACAGCCTGCCTGGAGGCCTTTTCACCCTGCCTCAGTACTCAACTCACCTGAGGGAATTCCCCTTCTACTACGCTAAGCTGGGTCAGTTCATTATTCATGCATACACCGCTGTTTGCTACCAACAGCATTAACGCTGCACCCTGAGGTTTGATTTTCAGCACACAGCTCGGGAACATCTGGTGTGCGCCGTGTGCTGGGTACCCACACAAACTTCCATGGGATTCAGCAACACTGCCACTACCTCTGCAGGCTGTCTGTATTAATCCAGGCTTCATCAGAGGGAAGCTCACCCATTAGACCTGTCATGTTGCCGTGCTTTATTTTTTCTTGATTAATTGGCCCAACATGGGGTGTGTTGCTGACCTTGGGATTCAGTTAATTGGCACCTTTCTCCTGTGTAAGCCTTGTTAAGCCTTTTCTGTGACACTGAGTGCTGAGTAAACACAGTTTGAAGTTAACAAGCACAAAGTCTGAGCTGCTCAAAGATGTTGAAAGAGTTTTACCTGTGATTATAAGGAGCAAAAGCAATGCACCAAATTCACTGAGAGACTTGTTACTTATTATCTGAAGAACTATTACAGTCTCTTCACCTACTGATGGTACTACCCTGGGGATGCTAGTTTGGTGGAGTGGGTAGCAGCCAGCCACATACCATAAAGAGGCTCTTTCCTTGTGTTGCCAGCTCATGTTCGATTCCTGCCTCGGGCCCATCCCACGTCTATCCCTATTGTCTCCCCACTTCTCAGTCCATCCACTGTCTCTCTACTACATGATGAAAGTTCAGCCATAATATCATTATCTTGATTCAGATGTACCTACAATAAGTTCTAGAAGACAAAAATCAAACTTCTTATCATGATTCTTTTCAGCTGAGTGGTCTGGTACATGTCTGTTTTTTTTTCAGAATAAAGTAACAAATGCTGATTTTGGCACACAAACTACGAACTTTGGAATGTTCAGACTTTGTTGATACCTCTCTGATGCCATGCAAGCTGAGACAGATGCCTTGTGTATGGTATTCTTGAAATATTTACTCCTCAGAAACCACAGAAAATCTCCTGTACACTCACTAAATTATACAAAGACCATGGCACACAGAAGTTATGAAATGTCTTTACTCTAAAGCGATGTCCATGCATAGGCAGGTCTATTCTTAAAGTGGCTTTTTCTATGCCTTGGTGATCAGTCATTAACACTACACAATTAAATAAAACCTGGAGAGTGCAGATTTTCAGAAACTCTGTTCACCATATTCTCGCGTAAAAAGTAAAAATAGTTTTGGGCTTTATCATTGCAGTAGTTTCTCCTTTGTGTGATGTTACTGTGCGACTTTATCACCTGTTAACATTAGTGTACAAAGCTGAATAATCAAATTTAAATATTGGATAAAGAGATAACCCAAAACGATATGAATGGATTTTGATGGAATTTGGTGATGGCACGAAGAGAAACAGATTTTTGGAAGTGATCTGATGTGGTTCCAGGAATTCGTTTAAGAATTTAACATTTCTTGAAAAGGAATTTTTGCAGAGCACTTTTAGTTCTTGGGTTTGATAGCTGTTTTTGCCGTTGTTGTACTTATTGTTTATAAAAATGTCTTTGGTTTATGTTTTGAAAACCTTCTTTTAAAACTATAACTTCCCACATATGGGCGCTGCCTTCAGGAACCATTAGTTAATTTGGATTTGCAATGATGTCTAAAAGTGCAGGAACCCTGTTTGTGCTTTAATAACCAAAAGAGAGAGAAAGCTTTTAAATGTGCCAGCATGTTTGAAAAAGCAGATGAACTGGCTCACCAGCAACATCTACTTATTAGGGCTGGGACGATACGCTTTTCTCCCGATTTGATTTTTTATGATTTTTTAGGTGCCGATTCAATTTAAATTGCAATTGCCGATTTTTTGCAATCTTTAATTAGCTTTTTTGACACCAGCGAAAAGATGAACAATCATGATGCCTACAGATTATATCAGGAAAGATTTATTCAGCAATAATTTTTAACCAGCTGTTCAAAATCTCTCTTCAAAAGCCTGGATTTCTTTTAAAAGTGCCTTATTAACACAGACTAAAATAAAGCATTTAAATTTGGGAAAAAAATCCAGTTTTGAACAAAAATATCGATTAAAAAATCGTCCAAAAAAATCCCAATACTTATGTGAATCGTTTTTTTCTCCCGACCATTCTACATATCCAATTGCTGCTGTACTCTTTGGATAATTTAGACAGTTTGCAGGAGTTTGCCAGTGGTTTTTGAAAATTAAAAACAATGAGTAACACTGTATTGCAAATGTATGAAATCTTTGAACAGAGTTGTGATCTTCCTGATATTCATCTGATTTCAGGTGTAAAGCCGTACCCAAAGTTCACAGCAATCATTCACGTGGTGACCCCGCTTGTCTCCCAGTCACAGCCGGTCATGAAGCTGCTGGTGGCGGTGTCCAAATCCCTGTACTGTGCTCAGGTAACTGAACTGGAATATCAGACTCACGTATTCTGCTAATGTTATGCATGTAGATTTCCCATCACAAAAATGATAGAAGGAGCTGGAGGAGTTTTATCTGAAAAAAAAAATAGATCAGGAAATCAAACTACTATCTAGAATGTTAGATGCTACACAGATGGTGGAAAAACAGCCTTGACAGGAAAAGAGCTTTTAGTGTTTATGCCAGAGTTATTTTTAGGTTTATCACGTCACTGAAGTCCACTGTTGACTTTAAACTGCTTTTGAATATATTTTCTGTCCCCGGGAGGATGACAGGAGGCTGTTCTGATGATTCCTAAACCGTCCGGTGCCAGACAGCCGTTTAGTTCAGCCATTGCTCCATTTTGCTGCAGATACTTTCATAACATAAACACACAGTTTACAAATATAGGAAGCTTCTACACAGGCGTTATTTACATGCCATAATGGAAACCTTAATCCTAAAATCAGCATTTATATTCTTTCATAGGGGATATGTGTTTGGCATGGAGAAAGCTCCAAATTGATAATTTCATGTTTAAAAAGCCTCAGTGAACATCTTATAGAGAAATATCTGCATATAAAATAAAGATTGTTTTATCAGAACTATAAAGAGTGTTACAATCGTTTAGTAAATGTGTCTAAACTCGTCTACATTTCTATGTCTATGACTGCACTGTGCACATTGTTCTTGCATTGTGTTCACTTTCAGTTGAAAACATATGACTAACACAGAAGTGTCGGCATATTTTATTCATATTCACAGTGAATATGTTTGGTGGCATCATAATGTACAGTAGTTCTTTAAAGGGATGCTGACTGTTCTGAAAATAGATCTACAAACGAGCTAATATGTTTCTTCTTTGACATGAAGAGGAGCCAAACGGAACTGTCTATGAACAGAAACAAGGTGCTAGCGTTTTATTTAAATCTTAAGTCTAAGAAGTCAAATCAACTTTGACAGACTTATAAATATTCATTGCTATAGTTTCGTACTTACAAGAGGTCAGCAGAAGAACTTGAACATGCTGTATTCAGAGTTAAGACTGAGCTGTTTGTGTTTTCTTCTCCGTGCAGGTGATTGTCTTGTGGAACTGTGACAAGCCTCTTCCTGCCAAACACCGCTGGCCTGCCACCTCAGTCCCTGTCATCGTTATAGAGGGAGAGAGCAAGGTACACTCCTCATTAAGCAATGTCACAGCAACCAATTTGAATTCAACTCATAGAGCCTTCAGTGTAATTCAAGGTTTGAAAAGTTTAAACTTTGAAGGCACTTAAAGTTTGTATCAAAGTTTTAAGAGAGATGAAAGTGCACATTGTAAGATGTTGTCTCAAAACAAATTAGGTTGAACAAAAACTTTCAAGATAGTGAGTCTCCTCAGCTCACCCTGGTCTGCACTCATACTGCTCTAGCCTCAACTGAGCTAAAGCACCAATATTTTCACACAGCATCTGCTTACAACAGAGAGCAAAAAGGGAACATTGATGCAGTGTTACTGGTTCTGTGTCACATTTTGAGTTGGTTTGGTCAGTCACAACCTTCTTCAGGGTTCCCGCGGATCCTTGAAAAGTCTTAAAAGGCATTGAATTCATTTTTCTAAAAATAAGGCCTTAATTGGCATGAAAATGTCTTAAATCCAATTTTCAAAAGTCTTAAAAATTTGACCTCATTAGTAAGATTTATGTTAGATTGAACTAAACGGTGATGTGGTTGCACCAGGATCTTTCAGAGCAGACTCGTGTCTTGATTCTACCTACAGTGCCTGGAGAGAGGGGAAAAAATGGTGAAAAATTGGAAAAAAAAATCCCAAAGTAGCTTAGGAAAATTGATTATGGCAGCAAAATTGGGAATTAAATTTGAAATTAAATTTCAAAAACCATGTAAAAATTCCAAAAATGGTTCTTACAGTGGCCAAAAAAGATGAATGGGGGCAAAATAGGTAGAAAGTTGTAAAAATGGGTTTAAGAAAAGGTAAAAATGGTCCAAAAGTGGGACAAAGTGTGTGAATAGAGGTAACATGTTTAACACATGTTTGAAACCGGAAAAAAAAGAACACGGACACACCACCCCAACATCACTAACTGGGACTAACAAAAAAAAAAAACAAACAAACAAACAAACCAAGGAACCTTAAAAGACACTCATGAATTATGCCTTACGTGGAACAAAGGATTGGACATTAAAGATCAAATATGGACACTAAAAGACAATCAAGAATTATGTCATACTTCTGTAAATGGATTAAAAACTTATAATAATCTGATGATATGTGAAAAAGAGGAGACTAAATTTTGAGGATATGGGGACGGGACCAGATAAGCTTTGCTTCTTCCGTCTTCCCTTTCGGACATGTACAATGTGATCATCTATTGACAATGTGTGATGTTGTATAAGTGTGCCAACATGACCGAAATAAAAAGTAAATAAATAAATAAATAAAAAAGAGGGATGAAATTCAGAAATTGGGTAAAAAGGTTAATAAATAGGTGCAAAATAGGTATGAAATTGCAAAAAAATCAAAAAGTAGCTTAGGAAAATTGAATTAAATTTCAAAAACCATGCAAAAATTCCAAAAATGGTTCTGACAGTGGCCAAAAAAAGATGAATGGGGGCATAATAGGCATAAAGTTGTGAAAACGGGGTTAAAAAGAAGGCAAAAAGTGATGTTTTATTTAATATAAATATTGGGTTAAAATTGCCTCTAACCCAGGTAATTCATGTGGTGTTTTTGTTTGTTTTGTTTGTTTCAATTGTGGTTCGTTGTCGGCTTGGTCTTAAATTTTATTTCAAATGGCTCTAAAAAGTCTTAAAAAGTCTTGAATTTAACTTGCCTTGAGCTGTAGGAACCCTGTTCTTACACTTCACAAGTGTTTGAAATGATTAGTCAGAGGAATGAATGGAGCACATTCACATACTGCACCACAGTAACTGTACCGTGGCAGTGTGCGCCTCCTCCCCGGAACTGCACCATAGTCAAACATTACATAAACCACTTACACAAACTTTTGAGTGAAATGTACTTTTTTGGGGGGGGGTCATAGAAAAGCGAAGTATATGTGCCCCTTTTAAACATGAAATGATTCAAGTATAGCCTAGTCACACTGCCGTTTCAGGTCTTAGTATTAACACTCCTGTGACATTTACCTCCACTGTGAACATCTCAGCTCTCTTTGGCTCTTTTAAAAACAAATCACACTTTGAATTAATGTTGGAGTCACATCCTCACAGAATGACTGAGACTGTCTCCAGGCATGATAATGATGGAGTTTCATTGTGGTGCTTTTATTGTCAATGGACTGTGAAAAGGGCTTTTGTAGAAAACACATGCATTTAATATTTTTCATCAGAGAAATATTTTAGGGCACTTCGGGACTTCAAATGGAATTTTGCACTCCATTGTGTCAGATGTTTCTTGGTTTAAATTTGAAAAGTCATCTTATGATCATTTAATAAGTTAACCTCCTCAATTTTTTGACTTGTTCACCCACTGTCTGCTGTCCTCAGTGGATAGCTGTCGTCAGGATTCCCCACAGATCCTAATATCTTCAGATTTGTTTGTCCTTGGGTCATAAAAGTCTTAAAAAGTCTTATCTTTGCTTGTGAGCAGTCTTAAATTTTAGATGACTCTGTGTATGTGACTTGTGTACATGGTCTTGTTTATTTTGATGTGATTTTTTTCTTATATTATTCTTTAGATTTACATGTTCACTTCACAACTTATGTATGGCAGCTGCTATGACTGCGTGTTAGAGAACAGATCAAGAGAATATAACTCAAGGAAAGACTTCAGTATAGTAAAGTTAGGGGTGTCCTGATACAACTCTTACACCTCCATACGATACCAATATTCAGTCTTGAGTTTTGGCCGACACCAATATCAGTCCGATACGATATCAGCAGGAATCATACATACTTTTATGACTTATTTTGTCGTAGCAATAGTAGGTATGAGAAAAACATACCGATTTGTTATTAGCCAATGGGTTCCATCAGTTTTAACCTTAAACATAAGAAGATAGTAATATTAAATAAAATATTTGAAAAATAAATTAGAAGACCCTGAAAAGTAACTCAAGAAATCCAGCTAAAACAAAAACATATATTTTTAAATAGCAAAATAACCACTGTGTTTAACTTTAACATGAGCATATTCTACAACTAAATTAAATAACTAAATAAATAAATCATTAGAATACTTGTATCGGAGTGCGTATATCAAATATTTTAGATGCAGGCCAACATAATCCAATATTTGTTTTTTTGCTGATATCGGACAGATATCGGATATCAACATCGGATCGGATTACCCCTAAGTAAATTACAGGGAATTTGTGGCAGTGGAAAACAGTTATTATTTTGATTAAAAAAAACTAAAATTGTGGATGACTGAAAGCAAAGACAGTTAGAGTCAATAGTTTAAAAACATTAACTCTTTGTGTCGTAAATTAGGAATATAATTTATAAATAGGCTACACGGTGTAACATAATGTATGTTGTGTTGTGTGATGCGTTCGAGGGCCACTGACCTTATGATGCAGTTATATTTGCACAAGCATTTGAATAACGTCAGTTCTTGATGTGTTTTAATGTAATTTAAAGAGATGTAATGTAGACTTTTGTCCAAAGTGGGGTGTAACGTGTTTGTTTCAACACAAATGTCGTACTTCCATCTGTTACATGATGTATTGATGAAGTTGTTTTAATTTGTTTGTCAGACCTTAAACACTTTTTTAGCTGTTGGATAGAATTATTTTATTACAGTCAATAATGTTGTTCATTCCCTTAAAAGAACACCTTGATAAATAAATCATAAGATTGTGTTTTTAGGTGTCTTTTCTGTAAAATAGTTGTTGTATTGCTGCTTGAGTCTTTTTCATGAGCTGAACTAGATGATTGATGTTGGTCACAAAACACCACAAACTGAACGGAAATTGGACCAAAAAACAGAAATATGCACTGAACCATGGGCCAGCGTGTTGTTTTCCTGCTATTTAAATTATTGTGATCGTGTTATCAATAAGATCAATTGCATCTTTCATTTTGTCCAGAACCAAGAAGCCCTGGCATGTAACATCAAACACACTGATGATAGACTAATAAATAGTGATGACCACAGACAGAGGACTTCTGAGGTCAGTCGTTAAAGCTGCTTCACAGATGGGTTCACTGTGAACCAGCAGCATTTGTCCGCTCTGTGCCAGTCTGCACTCTGACACTGCTCATGAATTTTCAAAGCAACATGATTTATGTTTTTAAAAACTGCAGAATTATTTAGCACAAGGTAGTTATGACAGGGAAATCTCAGAGTATATCCAGAAAAATAAGCTTCATTTTCTTGTGTCTGCTCATATTTCCAAACAGGAAAGACGAGTCTGGAGGTTTAAGTCTGATGTTTCTGGTCGATTTTTTAATCCGTGGTTTTATTTTATCAGTGGAAAACCGCACTCCTGCTGTCATCTATGTGTTGTCAGCTTGTATGGGAGCCAAACTCGAGTGTAAACAGAAGAATAAAATGTCTCAGCAGCACACAGAAAAAAAGGAATTTGTAATGCTGCTTGTCAGGCAGGTGTCCCTCACCTGTGCACAGTTACTCTGTTTATAACCCGACTGTTTTTAGTTCATGGTAAAAATTCTTTCAGCAGCCACTCATGCTACCTAATTATGTTTTCCCACCAGGTGATCAGCAGTCGTTTTCTACCCTACGACACCATCCCCACCGATGCTGTTCTCAGTCTGGATGAGGACACGGTGCTGTCCACCACAGAGGTCAGAACACCGTGGTTTTTAATTAAGGCTTCACGCTGCAGATGTTCCTGTTCCGAGATGTTCATAACCTTTTATGTATCCATTAATTTGCTCCCTTGAATAATGTGTTCCTCCTGTTCTGGACTTTTGTTTTTTTGCTCTCCAGGTCGACTTTGCCTTCACGGTGTGGCAGAGTTTTCCAGACCGCATCGTCGGCTACCCAGCCCGCAGCCACTTCTGGGACAGCAACAAGGAGCGGTGGGGTTACACCTCCAAATGGACCAACGACTACTCCATGGTGCTCACAGGGGCCGCCATCTATCACAAGTACTGAGACAACAGCAACTTCCCCTGATTTCACCATATTTGTGTTTTTATCTACTGTCATCCTGACATATGTTCTCCCTTTTCTTTTAGATACTACCACTACTTATACACCACATACCTTCCAGCCAGTCTGAAGACGATGGTTGACCAGATGTCAAACTGTGAGGACATTCTGATGAACTTTCTGGTGTCCTCAGTGTCCAAACTACCACCGATCAAGGTCACCCAGAAGAAACAGTATAAGGAGACCATGATGGGACAGGTGAGACAAAAGGTTGTTTGACAGTCGAACAGGATCTGCATCAGGCCTTTCTGTTCATTGCTAAACTAGTCATGGAGCTCAGCAGACAGTCATTGGTTCCACCATTTTACCTTTTTATCTGTGAGAATATGAATACTCTAAAACTAGATTTTGTGTTGTACTTTTGTAAGATTCAGATTTTAAATGCCTGGAAAAAGGGTTGTTTTACAGTTTGTGATTTAAGTTTTTAATGTGAATGATGAAATCAAAAAGGCAGTTAGCCTTTTGCATTGAAATGATGACTGCACTTGACAGACAGACAAAAACTGTCTCTGTCAAGACTTTATTTCTCATATAGCTAACAATTTTGAAAATACTCTTAAAGCAGACAGTGTCTCTTGGCTCTAACTCATGATCTTATATGAGTTGTGAAATTCATGAACAAATTCATAATGTAACATTTCAGATGTTTAATCTTTGTGATCTAGTAAATTCACAATTTCAATCTTGTCATCTTTGCTTCATTCATATTGTGACTTCCCGACTTCATCTACATTAACAATTTTAATCTTCAGATATAACAATTTTTTTCTTGCACTTTATTCTTGTGAATTTATGATGGCAATTCTGATCATTCACAAGTATAGTTTTGGCACACTGTTATACCAAAACCACCTATTGAGAAAAAAGTCTGAAGTAGCCCTATTTCTTTGTTGTAGGAAGAAACAAACTTTTGAGCTCAAATACACATGACTATTTATTAGTTGTTGTTTTTCTTTATTAAGTTGAGGACAACACCCTCTGAACATGAAGTTTTGGGGTGTAATTCTTTGTCTTTGGGTGTCACTAACAATGTTGCTTTATTAAACATGCTTTATCTGTATCTGTTGGCACCTGCCTTGTGTATTAAGTTTTTAAAAGGGAAATTTGATCCAAATCCAGCAACCAATCAGGGTTTACCATATTTATCAGAATTATAAACCCCATTTACACATAAAAAATCCCCAGAAATTATCCAGACTACCCAAGCAAGGTGCGTGTGTGAATGCAAACACCTGAGCTTTCACTCAGCTTTAACCCGGTAATTTCTTTACGCTCTCCTATGGTATTATCTGCATAATTTCGGGTGAGCTGAAGAGTGAATGCAGCGAGTTATAAGGGTAACTCATTGAGATGAGTGGGTAGAGCTGATGACATCATAACACCAGCGCTAAACCGGAAAAGGGAGACTTGGCAGTATAGATTAAAAACAACTGCTGTTGTGGAAGCAGTTTAACAGATCATGAGGGGGTGACACTAACTGTGCATCTGGGAGTCTTAAAGTGTTTTCACTGCACATCAACAGAGCTATGTGGAACGTCTGCTCTTAAAAAATCACTACTGGGTCTTCTCGCACTGCTGTTGGATACAGAGCTAAAACTATGCAGCTTTCCTTCAGTAATCATTTTGTACATAGTTACGCCACTTCGTGTTCACTTCTGCTTGTACAGTGTTCTGTCAGCTCTGTTATCAGTGCTGTTAATACGCTTTTTAACAATGTAATGTAAAATATTTGTCCACTCTGTAGGGCTGGATGATTATGGTAAAAATAAGAATCTCGATTATTTTAAGTAATATTGAAATCCCAATTAATATACACAATTATTCATTTATTTTAAAACTTCAGTATTGATTTAAACGCAACTTTTAAGACCCAGCGAGTGGCACATATAGTATTATTGATCCACATAAGTCACATGCACTCGCTGTGGCTGCACGTGGAACACAGAAGCGCTATGAAGCGCAGAAACTTGCATACACGGCACTCCACACTGTGTGCCATATTAATCATTTTTCTTTGATTATAATATTTTTATGTTTGTCAGATGGCAAAATTGAAATCACGATCAAAATTTGATTAATTGTCCAGCCCTACCACTCTGATTTTACTGTATGAACACTGACCTCTGCTGCATGTGATTGACACCGTTTGCTGCCTGTCTGGGACCCCCTGCCCCCTTCCACTTCCTCTCCCCTGTTCAGCAGAGCACACTCCCTGCTGAGAGGAGCAGGTGTGAACGCTCATGTCAGTTACTCGGGCAGGCTGCCCCCATTGTCCTGCTAATATCAGGTTTGCATGTGTAAAAAGGGCCGTATGAGGCTGCAGAAGGAGAGGTCCTCGTTTTTTTCCCATTATGTTTGTTTCCCTGCCACTTAGACACTTAGAGGTGTTTTTAAATATTGTGCAAACTTTAACATTCCAGCACCCACCTTTAGACCGGTACAGCCAGCCTCTTTTTATTATTTAGCCTCAAGGATCCTCAATATTGACGAGACAAAAATATGTTTTTTTTTTCAGATTTTTATGGGGGCTTATGACCTTTAGACACTTTTAGCCTCTTAAGCACTAATAGTGTTAGCTTTGAAGTATGGGCCATTTGTAAATTTGGGCAGTAATTAGCTTTCTTGCCGTGCGGCCTTCAATAAAATTCTCATGAATAATTGCAACAGGCTCTAAAAGGTCAGAGTCACTTGAGATGCATTATTCATTTTATCTCTCTCCCCCTGTCTCTCGCTTTCTCCCTCTCTTTTTCTTCAGAGCTCCCGGGCGTCTCGCTGGGCCGACCCAGACCACTTCGCCCAGCGTCAGACCTGCATGAACAAGTTTGCCAGCTGGTTTGGCACCATGCCGCTGGTGCACTCCCAGATGAGGCTGGACCCAGTGCTGTTCAAAGACCAGGTGTCCATACTGCGGAAGAAATACAGGGACATCGAGAGGCTATAACCCTCCAGAGCCCCTCCTGCGTTCTCTGGACACAACAAAGATGGAGCGAGGGAGGGGCAGGACATGGAAAGAGACGCAGAACCTTTCCATGATTGCATGGGACGGATCAGTGGAGAAGCAAATGGGATTTAACACAGGGGAGAGAGGAGGGAGAGCAACTCAACAGATGTGGAGGACTTCATATCCACTGCTCCCCGTGTCGTCCTTTATTTCTCCTTTGAACTCGCTCTTTTGAGTATTGGGTGGGGAGCTGAGCAGGTCCCTCTCTATACACTAATACTACATCTGAAGGACACCTTATGACTCAAATCTGCTCCACTTTGAACTGAATTCGTCAAAGTCATGGAGTTAAAAATCCCAGTTTGCTGCATCAGTGGCTGACAGCTGAAAACGACTTTTTCCTCTCTGAACACTCTCAAGAAAGTTTTTGCTGACAGAATATTAATGATAATTATGACTATGAAGAGGACAACACTATTTTGGATTGGTTTGAGCTATTTTTTTATACATTGAACGAATGGCCAGCACTACTCTCTCTGTTTTGTCTTAACAAGCAGGTCAGGCAAGGAGAGAAATCCTCAACCGCAGAACTGAGCTGTAATGATCTTTGATACTCACAGTGCCTCAAGTTTATCGAACAGCGATGGGATCTGAAGCTCTTTGCAGAATGAGCACCTTGATCTTGCTGCTTTTTTGTTTTGTTTTTTTCATGATTAGTGATTTTTTTTGTTTTGTGTTATGATCGATGGAATAACGGATCTCTTAGTGAATTCTTCAGGTCAGCATTCCTCGCTGAAATGTAATGAAAATTCATTCTCACTCAATCAACAAAATCGTCTTCATGTGCCATTTTTGAACATGTTTTTCCTGATAAAACCACATCAGTCTTAAACATCTAGCTAGAATTTTCTTGATTTACGTTGTAGGGAAATTTACATTGTGGCCACCCGTGCAATCCGATGTAATGCAGCTATTGTTGCATAAGTTCTCTTTTTTTGGACACCTCTACTGCTTTTAGTTTTTGTTGGCATGGTCAAATAGGCGATTCTTTTGCTTGATGTTCATGTTAGATTTCAGTCCAAGATGATGTTGGTGGTGGTGCACTGGTGTGAATTGTATTTTAAGGTGTTTCTAATATTTTTACCTGATCTAGCCGATAAAACCCAATAGTTAAATTTCAATATATTTAAGCTGAAAGGCATTTCACTATTTGCATCTTTATGTAATACATAAATAAATTATTCATGTTCGTCGCAGTACCAGATTTATGAACATATCCCTCACTTCCTCATAGTCTGGCTGCGTAGTGTTCCTTATGCTCTGTGCACTTACAGAAAACCATTTCCAGTCTGGTCAATCAGTGGGTTTCCACAGCCTGCACCTCGATCCGTCTCTGGCATGTACCATCAGAGCAGCTCTCTGCTGGATGCTGCAAATTTTCTGCAAGTTTACCACCCGCACAAGCTGCATCAACCCTGTGTCAGTTTCTGCCCAGCACATTATATTGGGGCTCCAGACTCACAGTCTTATAGTGCACCTGATCCTTGAAAGGTTGCAGATTCAAGCCCAGCTCCTGCTGTCACATAGTGATGTGTCCTTGGGCAAAACACTTAACCCCAAGTAGCTGCTGCTGCAGTGACTCATAAATGGGTATGAAGGTCGTGATTGTGATTGCTTTTACCCATTGATGACTCTCTTAGAAATAAAAACACTGATGCACAGGTGGTTGGAGCAAAGCTGCAGGGTGTACCGGACACTACACAGACTGTGTGGAAATTCAGGGTTAGATGTGATTGTGGTTAAAAAAAAAAAAAGACCAGTTTCTTCAACAAAGCATTAAGAAAGGAGTTCTGAACACCAAATATTTGATGAAATTTCTTCTTTTTATCAATCAAAACTTGCAGACATATTGCATCAGTTATACAAAAACATCAACAACATTCTCAAATGTTGAGCTTTTCCAAATTTTCCATACTCTTAGCTGCTATATGGTACTAAATGATGAATTGAAAATCAAAAAAGTAAAGGCACATAATCATCTGCTTTCATATTTTAAACAAGGCAAAGGCTCGCTAAGGGGTGCAGACAGAAAAATGTCAGGATGAATGGACCAGCTTCAGTGTAGTAGAGTTACCAAAGCCTGGCCATTGTAGGTTAAAATTTGTCCAGCCTACATCACAGCTTTCCATTAATGATGGTTTAAGAAGGCAAACATTTAGTCACTGTAAAAAATTTGGGGGTGGCCTATTAGATTTCAGTGGGCCTTTTTCAGCCTGGACTACCACTTGGATACTGACGGCTCATTTCCATCTTCAGACTCAAAACATGAGCAAACTGCAGTTTAGTGCAGTGCAGCTGTTTTGAAAGCTGCAGTTTGTCTTTATTCATCAGTCAAGCTTCAAATTCAGTGTGGGCCAAATTTACTTTTCCTTTCTAACTTGCTGCAGGCCAACTCAGAGTAGACTGTGGAGTGCAGTTGACCCAGGGCCATAGTTTGGACACCACTGGTGTACATGGTGCTGCTAGAATGAATACAGGACCCAATATTCAAGCTTTTTTTTTTTTTTGCTTTATCCTCATACTGATTATGATGCCTTTTGTGTTTTTGAAACTTGTCACTCATCGTTACTGTCACTAACAGCCAGGTGATTTAATAAATGACGTCTTTTGTTATTTTAAAGCATACATTTTAAAAGTTAAACTATTGTCTGCCTGTATGTTTCCTTTCATAATATTTTGGTAGATCTTCAAAATGAGTGTTGGCAGGAATATTCAGACCATAGTAACATACATGCAGAGAACAAAATATCAGGAACACCTTAATATACATCACAGTTCAGTGCACAGGGTCACAAAGACTGCCTGCCAAGTGCCAAATTCAGGTGAGTTTTCCATTTGGCAGCTAATTTCAGCAGATGTGCACCACATAGGGCATGCTTGCTTACACCATATCAGTCACGTAAATGCATGTCAGGCAAAAACATTGTTAAACCATTTATTTCTCTACTGATTACACAAAACAACCTGATCCTGGGGACACTATACCAAATTAACACTGTTTAATGTACCAAAAAGACATCTATGTGACAAAAAATAGATTTGGCAGGTGAATAATTTGCCTGATGGATGAACAATCACATTTTCCTGCTGAATTCAGACCCTGTCAGTTCGCAGCCACCACAAAGCTAAGTTTAGGAGAAAGCCAAAGAGAAAATAAGTGGAAGTTTGGTACGATTGGCTTATTGGATTGCATGAGGCTGCAGAGGTGGCCAGTGTTCTCTAAGTGATTATAAAATTATCACTGTTTATACAAACAAAATATAACTCTTTTGTTGCAGCTAAAACTCTTTAGTCTTATTTCTTACTTGTAAATGCTTCTAAGATGAGCTATGTTTGGTACTTGAATATGTGCTGGCTTGAAGATCAATAGATCATGTGCCTCGGTTTAAAGAGGCTGAACCTGCCAATCAGTTTGAATCACAAGCCACTGTGAAAACTAGGAAGCACGAGCTTTTGGGCAGCGTAAGGATGTATCGATTTACTCGTCATGGTACAGACCCAGTTTTATTTAATGCAGTAATAAGTTTGGCATTAGTCTCTAACTCTTTTCTTTTCATTAAGGAGCATCAAACAGAGCTGGATGGCGTCAGAGTTGGCGTCATGTTTAATCGACTGGAGTATTTCATCCACTTGTTCAGAACAAATACGATCAAACAGAAAAATAAATCCCATCAAGCGTCATACTGCTCTCCAAAAGTAAGAGAGAAAATTCTGCCAAATGAGAGAAGGCTCTCATAAATAATTATTCTCATTTGTGTTAATTCTTTAACGTAAATGTGTGAAATTAGGAGCCTTTTAAATGCCAGAGCCCTAATTTGTGTCTCTATTAACCGTAGAGTAATGACAGCTGCTCATTTATGAGCAATACAAATTAGTGCATGGCTCTCTGTGCCACACAGAGAGTGAGAGCTGATGTTCTATCGGGATGGTTTTGTCTGTTCCCATTTCTCATAGATTCATATTTTACTGTAGATTGTCCTGGTCAGCCCCAAATTTGTGCATTCAGTGTGTTTACATGCAAAGTTATGTTGACTTATGGTAGGAGAAGGGGACAGGAATCAAACGAATTCCAGTTAAGAATATATAGCTTAAGTAATTAATATCATTGGTCTTGTTTTCTTGTAAATTTCTTCGACATTTTGTCTGCATGTTCTGCAAAAACATTGCTCTCATCAGAGGCAGCCAGCAGAAACAACAAGAAAGAAAGAAGTCACAGATGTGATCTTAGCTGACAGGAGACTAAACTATCAAACATCCAGTGATTTTGTGATGTCAATCAAGGGCAGAAAACACAGTAAACTTGGAGAATTGCGGCACAGCATTAAATATCAAAAGTGCCATGTGGTCGATGTTGTTGCCACTGAAAAGTTGTGTAGGCCTACTTTTCTCCATGAAGAAATGTGTACAGGAATCAGTCGAGAACTTAATTAATAGAAAAAATCAACAATGGCAGTGGTATCAATAAAAACTTAGTTTTCACCCCTGCTAATAGCTCTATTAGGATGTCACAAGGCTGCATGTAAACGCACTGACGGCTGCCAGGTGTCAATGGGACATTAAGTTGGACCTGGTAACAGACAAATCAAGTATTTTTTCTCCATTATTATCCACCCTTCATGTTATTTACACCCTGTGGTAGTTTGGTAAAGTTCTTCCAATAGTGTTCCCCATCAACCCAGCTACCAAAACAAATAGGGTGATGAGTTAACTCATCACGCCGCTGAAGCTGAACTACTTAATAATATTTGGGATCCCACAGGGTCACTTTTTGTGCAGTTACAATATACCTTGTAAATAACAAGTTAACATTTCTTATGTCTGTACGGCGGATCATCACAGAACTCGATAACACTGATAGATGAAAAAGCTCCTTCAGATTTCCAGAATTTAGTCCTGATTTTTCAAGCTGACGAATCTTTGATGGACACTTCTCAAGCATGATGGTGTGGTTAATTATGTTCATCTGTGTATCGTTCTTAAGACATTTGACCTATTAACAAAATCTTATGTTGTTAAAAGCTTACCCTGCTCTCTTCCCATAATTCAGAGCGAGTCATAATCATAGCAATGCTCATGACATAATGAGGTGAGGCCAGTCCTGCCTGTTTGCGTGGTCTACCCCAAAACAATCCAAAGGAAATGTGAAAGCTTTCTTTGTTTCCAACTCAATTGTAACAAAGAAAGCAACCAAGCTGTTGATGTGAAAACACCTTTGTCTTATCAGGTTGTCTGAGGCATTGCCTATATGCACCCTTCTTTTAAAATGACTAAGTGATCACTCATTGATCTGTGATGGGATTAAACATTTTCATGGTGACCCAACCCCATTTGCCCTCACACTTCCTCTGGTAGTGCATGGCCACACTCAGATGGAAGAGAAATTACCCTCATGGGAACCTTCACAGCTCTGTACCCATCAGCCCATCACGTGCCAATTGATATCAAATTTAATCTTTCTTACTTTCTTACTTTCCTTCTTTCTTTTCTTTCTTTCTTTTCTTTCTTTCTTTTTTCTTTTGAATGCCATATTTTCCCATAAATCTGTGACTCATGCATTTTCACTCTACATAGGAGCATAAATCGACTGGGAAAGAGAGCAGTGTGCGCCGTGGTGTTTTCACTTGAAAGATTGTGATATCAGCTTAACAACAAATGCACAATCCTCTTATTACTAACCACACAGACAGTTGAATATGTTCATAAAAAGAAACACTTTCAGCAATGACCTTGGTGCAATATTTAAGACATTTTCTCTATTGTTTTCTTCCCTTCCTCTTGTTGTTTCAGAGGGCAGGGGGTTGTATCTTGATGTGCCTTCAGAAGAAATACTGTTTTTTCATCTGTTTTGTGCAAGAAAAGCTCCCTGTTTTTATTTCAATTTGGATGTTTTTTTTCTTTCTGTATATTCATCGAAACATGACAGCTCTCTACACAATTCTGTTCTGGAGTTATACTCTGACTTCTCTCCACGAGTCTCATTCAGACATTCCTGCCGTTTCTGTAGTAGGAACGTTCTTGCTCTTCTGTAACATGTACTGCCTTGTGTTACTATACTTGTGAAGTCGTGTCAAATATAGTAATACATGTAACACACTTTTAATTCTCCCATTCTAAGTATTTATCAGACAGGATTGTGTCTCGGTGAAATCTATGCCTGCTTCCTTCACCCTCCTCTGTAACTGCAGACCTAATTTTATAGAGATTTAAAAATGGAAAGATAGAGGAAAAATCACATTTTTGTAAAAGAATTTTATAAAAACAAACAAAAAGTTGATAAATAAAATGTTTGATATAATTCCACTGTTGTTTTGTGTATTTGTTTCTGTTTGTTGTTTTAATGTTTTATGTTTCCTGAGCCATTACAACATTGGCATCAGCACTGGCTTCATAGTCAGAAATGCTAATATCTCTGTTTCTGATTTCACCCCCGTAGATTTGACTTAATGGTCAGGCTGAGAAATATATTGATTAAATCAATCAGTTCAAGATTGTATGTGTCCTTGACTTACTCATTACTCATTTTGCCCCCAATGAGCTTCTATAGTCAACACGCTCCCAACAGTGACACAACAACAATTAGTGAGTTGGCACAATTTTCAGGAATGGAAATTCTGGAAATCTAGCAAATGTTATTTTAGTACAGTTAGATCATGTTCAGAGTTTCATCTTAATGTTTTGTGCCAATTATAATGTTGACAAGCCTGCCTTCATCCATATATGTACATTTATAACTAAATTATAGCATCCAGTTTAATATTGAGAGGAATATTCACTGTATTATTTGAAGTATAGTTTGATAGAATTAAAGGGACTGTAAGGAGAATCTATTGCCGGCGACACAAAGACTCTGCTACCCATGAGCACGCGCGGCGACTGTCTTAATGTTGCGTTCCAGTAACCTCGGAACTGGGAATGACATCATCTCCGACTTATCGGCATTCCAGTTGAAGTCAGAAAAAAAAACATGCGGTTCTACCATGCTATTGTTAGCTCTTGTTAGCACGCCCTGCGTTGTTGTTCACAAATATCACATGAAGAATGTGATTATCACTATGGCAGCATTTTTGTTCATATAAGTCTAGCAATACGATGTATACAGCTGATCTAGAGCAACACACCCCAGTCAGAAGTGCAAATAAATTGATTATTACAGGAGCTAAATAACTGTTCACACTGGGGGCATCCATCTTCGATTGTCAACTCGGGGGTGACGAGGTTTCACCGAGTTCCCAGTAGGAAATTCAGACTTCGGGGGAAGTTGCAGTTTCCCACTCGAAACCTGGAAATTCCTACTTCTGACTACAACTGGAATGCACCACAACACGTTACCAAAGCCAAAGCATGTGTTTGTTGTGTTGTAGCCCGGACCTTCCTCAGAACTCTGCATTGATTTACAGCTTCTTTTTTCAGCAACTTACAGGATGCAAAGCGACGAGGTAATTTATCTCCTTCTAGTTACATAGCGGTAGTTTTTGATGTGTGACAACAAGCAAGTTCTGAAAAAATTTAGTATCGCAGTTTGTAGCCAGCTATATATCGCTACTTACAGCCTGGTGCTCTAAGACGTGTCCGAATTATATAAATTTGCTCTAGCTTTAATTGTCTTGTTCCCGAAGTTGAGTATCTAGGCCAGTCCAGTCCAGCCCTGTTCTGTCCAACCTGACCAAGAAGCTAAGGAATAGCATTTATAGATTTTGATGCTATAAAACTCATCGATAAGTGCGTATTTCAATCAGGCATATATCTAAAAGTGAGACTTTTTTTGCAAATACTTGGAAACTCCTCACAGTCCCTTTAAGGCAAAACTTGTCTTACATTTTTGCTGGGTCTTTAAGTTTCCCTCTTGGAAAGGAAAAAAAAAACCTTCTTACTGGTATTCAAAGCTTGTGTGAAAAAATCTGGGATTTTATTTTCACATCATACTGCCCAGCCCTACTGTATAAACAGACAACCTGAAAACCAATCAAGTTCTGAAACATTTTAATAGATGGTTAAAAGTCAATCAGATTAAATATCAAGCTATATATGTATATATACATTTATATTTGTCATTCAGCCGTTGATGACGTTTTAGGCATTAAAAGGTAAAAAGTGATCACATTCCAGGACATTTTAACAGTTATCAAAGTGTTGAAATGGATATTTTATTGAACCGGATATGAATATTGTTTGAAAGCTTTGCTTGGTTCCTGTATGGCAAAAGAGTTTGAAGCAACTGTCTTACAGAGTGTGAGTAGTCTTTATGATTGGTGATGTGATGGGTTGTTTGATTTCTATAGTAGTTCACAGTCACTAATGTTAAAAGAAAACTAGTATTCATAAACAGAGAACTCCTGATGCTGGTGCTGTATTCCCTGTATGTCAGAGATGCACTGTTTGAGCTCCTGCCCCTTCAGGATCCCTCCCCCATGTGGGCTCAGTTCACCCTGATTGGTTTACAGGTCACCTTAGTGGTAACTGGTCAGTTCAGCACAGCTAACATGACAACTGCATTCATTATGCAAATACGCTCTGCACTGGACTAGTGACCTTGTAAGCTTAAACTGATGATGAAACAGGACATCATACTGGTAGGTCTATTACAGGGGCAGGGAGCAAGACAATTTAAGCAGCCACTGCCACCAAAAAGAGATTGAGAGGTCTTAAAGCCATTTAACCTTTTTTCCACAGAGGTGCTCCATTATGCAAAGAAACTTGATGAACTCTCCAAATGGCATAACAAACAAAAAAAAAACACAACATCACCTCTTTCAACACAAAGGCAAAAAAATAAAAAGAAACATTTGGGCTTGACCAAAGGAAGGAAAATATATGCACACATGTTCTGCCCTGTTAGAACAAAGTGAATAATGGAGAATTTCTCCCCAATAAACCATAAAGACCTTGCTGGGTGAAATGTTTGGGCTCCTTAATGATGGATAAGCAGATTGATCAGAGTCAACACCGGGTCAGAAGAATCAGGGTTTAATTTTCTTGTAGAAAATACAAATTTTGCCACAATAAGCTGCAGTTAACAGAAGCTCTTCCCTTACTTCACCCCTTTACCCCTCTTCCTCTCTGACCCACTGGCAGCCCATTTTCCAGCTTCCCAAACACATTTTGCATGTTGTTTCTGCACGAAGGCCCACTGAGGGAGAGCCAAACTAAATAATACCTTTAGCTTCCTCCTGGTGCGCATGTGTGTGAATCTCGTCTGGTGCCAAGAAAGTGCTGTGTTTACATAAATCTGTGTCAGGATGATTGGTTTAGACACGCTGCATAAATAACAGCATCTATCCAGGATGATCCCATGGAGCATGAGAGCTGCCAAGTCAGCCAGAGCAACAGCTTCAGGAGGGGAAAGCTATACCCCCAAAACACACACACAAACACGCACAAAACATCCAAACTAGGCTAAACTGACAGCAAAAAGATGTGCAATATGTAAAACCTGGACTTGTGCCTGTGTGGGATAAATGATCTTGTGTTGGGCCAAAATAAAACCATATGGAGCTAACAAAGAGCATGTCCACAAACAAGAACTAAACATACTCTCCAGGTGTGTGGATGTTTCCCTGCACGGAATATATGGAAAACAGTTTTTGTGGTTTCAAACAGTGACATTTAGCTTACTTAGGAGCTTATGACATAAGATCAGCTCCTGAACTCTTGAGCTGTCTGATGAGACCCGTGTCGTGGAGATGGATCTCATTGTGAATACAGTCAGGGCTCTTCTGTGTTTAGATAAAAAACCTCTGACCGGAGGCTACGAACAACAAAATGTCCCTCCATTTTTATCAGATTTAATCAGATGTTATTACAGCTGGCTCAACCCTAATGTCTCATTAAAAAAATTATCCATAGTGTATTGTGTCACAAAAAGTCAGAAAAGTGCCATGTTTAGTATTTTTTATCATATTTGTTTTAACAGAAAGAAAATGGAAACACACACAAACAAAAATCTAAAATAGAAATGCTTGAAGCAGATTCTTCTTCTCTTAAATGAACACAGTCTATGACATTTGAATGGTTTTCAGTCAAACTTATTTTGGTGCACCTTTATTTTTGTCTTGTGTCAGCTTAAAGAAAAAAGCCGTATATATCACATTGTGGCCCAAAAGTGGACACGCTCAGAGAAGGCCAGAACATTGTTGTCTTTACATTTTGTGTATATACTCACTATATCTGCAAACTCTGTACTTGCTAGGGTCGGGAATCACAAATGGCCCCACAGTATGATAATATAGAGATCCTTGAGTTCTGATTTATTTTCATGACAATTCTTGATATTCTGCATAATGTGAAAATGAACATTGCTATATATTGCGATTTTTTTACATTTTGAATTTACACCCACAAGAAGATAAACCAAGCTCTGTTCAGTTTGATAAGAAGCATACTTATTTTACTTTAGTGAACCTTATTAAAAAACAGAGGTAAAAACAATTGAATGAATGAATGGATACATTTACAACATCAAAGCTTCCTCTGATATACTTTTGTATAATATAGAAGTATCATCATGAATAACAACAAAAGATATTTATGGAAATACAATTTTACCAAAACCAGATAGCAAAACAAATACCAAAAATATATAACTGGCAAACACCCTCAAGAGCCCATATTGGTTTTTTTGTTTTTTGGTTTTTTTTTTATATATGTGCTTTAGTGTGTTTGAGAAGCTTCCTCTGCATGATAGAGCCCCTCTATGAACAAGAAAAAAGCCTGCTGCATTAAGACCTCCTCCCCTGTTTGGATTGCCAGCGGCTGCCTAAAATGGCTTGCCTCCCCCCAGCTGACCTACCAGTGTGAGGTCCTACCAATGTTTCATCATCAGTTTAAGCCCATTGGCTGGCAGTAGCAGGCTCAGTGCGATGCAGAGTAGATGGAGCTGTTAACAGTATGGCACAAATCAGCACTAAACTGATCAATTAGCATAGAGTTGACTTGTAAATCAATCTAAGCAGAAGGGCCTACATGGGACAGGGAGTCTTGGAGGGTCAAGAACTTCAGCAGAATGTCTCAGGCTGCATTTACACAAGGCCGAATATGGTCAGATCCGATAAATTTTCATTGCGTCTACATGGAAACTTGTTGCGTTTTGTCCTAAAACAGTAACTTTTGAAAACAGGCTCCAGGGTGGAAAGTTTTCAATACGCTCTCCATGCACCGCCGTGTAAACCTGAATCAGAGCGTTACTCTTTCACATGAAGGCTGCGTGTGCATACCAAGAACAACAACAGCTTTGACCGGGTAACGTGTGCTGCTTACCGTGCTAGGTTCGTTATCCAGACAAAACTATCCAGACAGATTTGTTGTCCGAACTGATTTGTTGTCCAGAAAAGAAACTCCTGCATCTCTGTGCGTCGACGCACCAATTGTTGTTTTTGAAAAGTTTTTCTTCTTCGTACGTGTATTATAGCAGTGCAGCCTCTCTGTAGACCTACACCACCATCTACTGAACCGGCATGCACACTATAGCGGTTTCATTCGATTCACCTTCTCTGTCTGAACGCAGATCGACCTTGAAAATGCAAAGGAAAAATCGTTGTGTTTTTTAAGTCAGGAGTGTCCGTGTAAATGTAACCTCAGACACAGAGAGAATACAGCTGCCACTCAGTGTGTGAAAAAAGTTTTTTTTCAACACTAGTGATTGTAGACATCCTCTAGCAGGTACCAAAATGAATATATGAACTTAAATGAAGGAAACATATGTGACATATAGTGCCACACAGACCTCACAGAAAAGTTGTTTGGCTAGCTCCCCCAGCAGATGCGCCCTTTGGTGAATTAATGAAATATATTAAGATTGGATGCAGAATGTCATTATTAGCCCTAAACAGTTAATCTTCAAGATTAAAAGAATCTATTACGAGTTTACTGTCCAGGTAAAAATCTGCAGCCTCTTTTAGCCCACGCACGTCCTCTTAACGTGTCTGTTTGTGTACCTGCTGTAGTAAATCCAGAACACAAGTTATTTTCTTTCATAGAGCTGTGCAGACAATGATGCGCTGCTGTTTTGGTATGGAGAAATGAACAGATGTTCAGGCTTTGTGACTCAACCAAACACGTCAGCAGTCAGAGTATGCAAAACTGCAGCAGAGCATCAGGAAAGGAGGGGCTGGTTTCTCTGTAACTGTTAAAATGGACAAAAGTCACATGATATCAGCAGAAAGCAATCAGCTATCTGGTTCAAATTATCCTGTTTAACAGATGGCAGCCCAAAGTGTGTCACCATGCAGACATGGCTGTGCAGTATGGGGTCATAATGACTCATAAACTCATGACTGTGTGCTGAACAAGGCATCAGATTAATAGACTAATTTGATGGCATCATTAATAGAAGATAAACAGTGGTGTGAAGCAGAATATACACCGGTATATAGTATACTGTATCTGATGACTTTATCTGCCCTCACAGTGTGTACCCACTTCGAAGATCTTATGTGTTGCACAACATTTTTAAAGTATGCACATTTTTTTCTGGCAAAGTTATGACAAGTGATAGTTAACAGGAACCAGTTCCAGTTTAGGACAGTCAACAGCCAGCTCGTAGTGTTGCTATCATATCACTTAGTTCTAAATGATTCTCTCATTAATGCTCTACTTGGTTCTGTGTGCCTGAGTAATAATGGTGATGTGTTCTTGAGAAAGGCAGCTAATACTAAAGCCAATGAATGAGTTACAGAAGTAAAGTGAAACTAAATTTCACACATCATGATGCTAATAGCTAAATGTACAATACATTTATCCATGTGATGTCAAGCAATAATGGAGACACCAACAACATGATGAATCCCTTTCTGTTGCAGCATAGCATCAAACATCAGAAGTGCATGTTTTTTGTAGTTGTTGACACAGAAAACCTGTGGATCTACCTTTTGCCACATAGAAAATTTAACAGGAATCAAAAAGGGGAATTGATAATGGCACTGGTTTAATCAATATAGAGTGGTGCAGGAATAAGCCCAAGTAGAAAAGAGTTCGCATTTTAGCACCATGTCAGAAACTATATAAGATTTTAGAATTGCTTTTCAGGTTCATGCCTGAAATCAGTTTTGCGGGGAGCAGATCCATATGAAGTTTGATTTTGCAACATAAAATGCATCTGATGATACCCTGCCTTTGGATTTTACATTATTATTGTGTTTTCAAAAGGATGGTTGCTAATGATTTATTAACAAGGACTACAAAAATAGTTTGGTAACGTATTTCAGTCACATCTTGATCAGGTCATTTGATTTAGAAATAATTCTTAGACAACAGGTTACATTGGAAGTTTGGTAGCTGCTTTCAAGTCAAATTGCCACTTTACAGTTTCATAGCAGGAAATAATATTTTAGTCTGAAAATCTCACAGGCTTTTAGCTGAGGGTTTCTTTGTTTGTCATTGGCCCTTTAAAACATGTTGGCGGTGCACCTCTCTATTACGTCTCAAATTGTCCTGCCTCTGATTGGCTAGTGCTTGTGGTTGTCTTTGCTGGTTGATTGGGTAGAACTTTAGAGAAAACCAGTCAAAGGTAAATCCACCTTTCTGTGCCATCCATTGGGATATACACACACCAGCTTCTTTATTAAGTACACCTATTAGTGCAAATAGCCAGCTGGCCAATCACATGTCAGCAACTCAATGCATCTAAGAATGCAGATATGGTCACCTGCTGAAGTTCAAACTGAGCATCAGCTTGTGGTAGAAAGGTGATTTAAGTGCCTTTTAAATGTGATGTGGTTGTTGGTTGAGACCGGCTGGGGAGAACAGGCAGTTGTTTCAGATAAAAGAATGCCAACAGTAATTTAAATGATCACTGGTTACAACCAATACATGCAAAAGACCATTTTTTAATGCGTAACACATCAAATCTTGCATCAGATGAACTATAGCAGACCCCACCTGGTGCCCTCCAGCCAGCTTAAAACAGAGAACTGAAGCTACATTTTGCATGGGCTTACTAAGACTGGACTATTGAAGATAAGAAAATGTTTCCTGATCTGATGAGTTTTCATTTCTGCTGCAACATTCAACTGATAAGGTCAAAATTTAGCATAAACAACCTGGAAGCATGAATCCATCAAGCCTTACATTTACAGTTCAGGCTGATGCTGGTCTAATGATGTGGGTAATGTTTTCTTTGCTCATTTGTGGTCTCTTAGAACCAGCTGTGCTCTGTTTTAACATTAGAGCCTGCCCGAGTATACCTTTATGACCTCAATGTACCCATTTTCTTATGGCTACCTATCACAAAGCTTGAATCATCTCACACTGATTTCTGAACATGACAGAGTTCATTGCACTCAAGTGGCCTCCACAGTCAGAAATTTGTAGAACCAGAAGTAGTCGAGGAATGATTTGTTTAAGAGGGAGCTTTCAGACCATTAAGTCTAAGCAATCACAGAGCCTTAAAGGGTTATGTATACGAGTACAGATCTAAAAATCTGCTCTTGTACAGTTGTCGATGTTAATTTCTTTGTTATCCGCACTCCCTGAAGCCAGGCAGCAAAAGCAACCTTAAAGCAACATTCTGTAACTTTTTCACCTTGAGGTAGTGTTTGGCAAATGACCGTAAACTCATTTTCAACACAGATGAAAGTCATCCACTTTTCTGACTTTTCCTGTCTCTCCTAGCCACAGCCCTTTAATGAAACAGCTCCATCACAAGCTAACTAGCTTTCTTAAGAAAAAGTTGTGTGAACTGGCACCATAATGCTACAAGCACTTTTCAAAGAAGTGCTAGAATCAGGTGTCAGACTCCATGGGCCATCCAGGGCCCATTCCCCACCAGGATGAATCCATCACTGGTGTGTACTGTGTCACTCTGAAACTATTATTTGCAGGTGTAATACTGTATATATTGGTTAAAACAGTTACAGATTCTAACACAGGGATTATACTTTCATGATGGGCCCCTCATAAAAAAAAATGATGGGGCATGTGTAAAAAAAATACTCTTGAGCGCACTGCAGCACCTCTGAAGACACAGCACACCTGTTTCTAACTGGCAATATTCTGCATTGTTGTCTGTGTAAGCTTTCATTCATGAATCCATTCAGTAATTTTTCACACATCAATAACTTATTAAAACCATAATGAGATGCTTGTGAGATGATTCAACATGTCTGAGACTGATGATCTGATTTGGAGCATCTTTGCACACATTGAATGCATTCAGCTAAATACTTCCTCAATAACAGTTAATGATTTTATGTTGATATATTATCACACAGCTCAAGTGCCTTATGACTTGATTGTATTTTCCATCTGTACTGTCACTGCAGATATTTAGCTGTGTGCAGGAGTTCACTGGATGTGACTTTAGATTATTTGATTAATTTATCTTCCATTCAGGCTGTTAATTAGACATAAATGAATCACTGATCTAATGATGTGAAAGCTCTTCCTTGGTTATCTGTCAGCCGTCGTCGTACAGGGAAATGAAGTCCTAGTTAGTAAATCATAAACATGCTCCACTGGCAGCAACTCTCCTGTAACAGATGCTTTGGCCTATGAGACAAATCCGCTTTGCTGCATAACAATTTTTTAATTTGATTGTAGATGAGCTGGGCTCTCTGTCATGCATGTTTCTCCTCACACTGTAGTATGCACAGTCCTGCTCCAAAATCCCCAGTAATAATGGTAACAGTTTCTCTGTCCCATTAAAGTGCTGTAATGGAAGGCAGAGGCTGCTGCCATTAAAATCACCTCTGTATTTCATGCATTTCTGAGATGAAAGAGGTCCAAAGAGAGTTTGCCCTCTGCCACTCTGCTGACATACATGAGGTATGTGATAAAAACCCAGGGTCATAACTGGTGTTTTAACTTAGGATCTGTTGTTGTTTTAAAGTTAAATGGCCAGTAAGGAAACGGGAAGTAGGAGCAAAGTGAGAGCACAGTCATAATTCTCATGTTCAGGAGGCCTGACCTCAGTGGGGTATCAACCCAGGTAAAAGTGAATGTAATAGTGTAAGGGCTTTCCTTTGTTGGTAAAAATTATATTATAATAACAGGACTTCAAAGGCACCTTGCAATTTCCTTAATTCTTTGTATCATCTGTGTATTCATCTTTATTTGTGTGTTAGATACCTAAGTCTAAAAAACTGCTGTTACATCCAGTCATATACTATCTGCCACATATCAGTTAATAAACACAACAAATTTTGTTGTATGGATTGTATTATGGTTTTCTGAGGAAGCTTTGTTTTTGTGCATTTGTCACTGTTTTACTCATTTTCTTGTTTTCTTGCTTAAATTTATGAATTTAGGTATTATATATGTATCTCTCTGTTCAAGTTTATCCAATTCACAAGTCATAGAAAGAAATACTTATGTAAAAACTTTAATATTGAATGAAAATGTCGAAGATATGTTTATGGTAGCCTAAATTATAAGGGATGCACAAGTTTAGATGTTAGAACTGATAGTCAGTTAAAACTTATATCAATATGGAAACAAAAACTCGCTTTATAGATTGTACTTTTAATTCATGCAAAATATGAGGCTCTGCCAGGGGTTTGAGCTCCATGAAAAGATTTCACATTGGGCCGCCCTGTCTCAAAACAACTCCGCACAATTTCTTAAACTGAGTATCTGTTAAAAAAAAAAGTGAATAAAGAAAATATACTCATAATTGACTGCATCTAATTACAACAGTCAAGCTGTTAAAAGACTTCAGCTTCAAATGTTAGAAAAATTCTCTTCAGAAATTCAAAGAAGCGCATAATAAAACTTAGTTAACTTTTCAGCATTTGGGTCATTTTTAACATTTAACTTTCTTTAACTGATCATTTACTTTAAGTGTGTAATAGTTCCCCATGAATCTTTTTCTTCTCTGTCAAATATTTCAAGTTTGACAAATTAGGCTTTTTTCTGTCTTCAACGATTGTAACTGAGCCGAACCATGAAAATAATTGTGAAGTAAACCACAAATTTACGTCACTTTATCTGCTTTACTGTGTTATTGTTCATGTGTTATAATAGGAAAAAGCAGACCCACATCTTGGTTTTGGTTTTAATTTTTTAATCTCTGTCCCTGCTGTTTTTCTCCATCTTTTTTGTCTCTGCAGTTTTCATTATGGTTATTCATATGAACTTCAACCATGGAATAATCAACCCTTTTAGTCTATATTACTCAATTTCCCATCAGAGCTTTAATCCAGAAAACCGAGAGTTTCACTGTACGTTTGGACAGTTTTGACCCCTCAAATATGGCAGCGATGTTGACGTATCACCCCACCAGATAACGCAGCGTCCCGCCTGTATGAGCTCTCGTGTCTCTGCGGAGCACTGTGCCACAGCGCCCCCCGTCTCCTCTGGGTGCTCAGGGCAGCCTGCTGATTTCCGCCTTCTTCGCTCCACCCGGCAGACTCCACCTCCCCCTCCCCTCAGCATACCCCTGCCCCTCCTCTCAGCAGACTCCTCCTCCGCCATTTTTTGACTGTAAACATCCTGCCGATTTTAAAAGGACAGCGCTGAGCGGGAGGAAGGCGACTGGCGCCATCTTGGCAGTTTTGATGAGTACAACAGGGGAGAACTCGCTGGGAGATATAACATAATAATTTGAATTTTCACCGTAGGAGGGGGGTGAGCGGTAAGTTTTTTAGCAGGTGTAATATTTTTTGCATGTTTTTTACTATTTTGTGTTAAGAACTAAGCATGCATGTCTGTGTTTATTTGCTGCGGCCTTCGTTGTACTAGGAGCCGTTAGCCACCAGCTAACCGTTGGTTGAAAAAAGTATGAGGGGGATTTGATGGGCGCCTCGTTATACTTTGCGCTTCATTATCCCCTCATGTTAAGGTGTTTTTCCTTGTCCACTTCTTCTTGGTATCACTTTTATTCTGCTCCTGGTTAAGATTTGTGCTTCACAAGCTCAGCAATGTATTACCCAGCTTCTTTTGTAGTTAGCTGGTGGCTAATGTTACGTTCATTTAGTTTGTCCCACTTGATGGCGCCGACTATTTGCTGGCAGGGCCAACCCCTTGGCGCTTTTTCCTCATACTACCTCGAGTTAGGTCCGTAAATTTTCACGGATGTTTATTGTTTGGCACTGATGCGAGTTTCTAAAACTAACCAGTTCACTAAAATTGGAAAAGGTCCGGGAACAATGGCGGGTACAGCGAGTTCAGGTAAAACATGTGCATTATCAACGATTGCCTCCCGATGTACAAGTAGGCGGAACGACAGGTTTCTGTATATCGTGGACTTAGGTTGGTTTATAATAGAACTAATAGATTTTAAAATAACTTATGAAATATATTTGTAGCCGTTCGTATTTATGGATTAGTTTTACCTCTTAACTTCTATACTTTATTCAGTTATCATCTACTCTCGTAACCTTTCGTCTGCTTATATCCCCCTGTCTTCAGATGCCTCCCCAGGTTTTACACAGGGTGTTTGACTTTTTATTGATTTATTTCAATTTATTAAATAGCTATATGCACAATTATAAATAATATGTATTTATAAATATATACAGACGTATTTACGTATAGTATTTAGTGCTTTTACTCAATCTATTGCCCTAATACACATGATCATTTTTGTCTTGAAACTGATATACTGGTTTCCCTGCCTTTGACTCCTCAAAACTGATAGTTTCAGTCTTTTCTTTTACAGTGTTTCTGTTATCTTTTCTTCCTTTTCATCATAACTTCATTAATCCTGAGTGATGGTTGGTTATTATTTGGTTTTGTGTGCTTGGTGAAGCACCATGTAAGACTAGATCAACAATTAGAGCTCCAAAACACCAAAAAGAAATCATAAACCAAGAGGCTTCAGTGTTACTTAAATATTGCATAATGCTGCATTCACGTGTATTGTCTTTGCAGTACTGTTTTTTCTTGAGTTTGTTTGCTGTAATATTTGTACACAATCAATGTTAGGGATTTCCTGTAATGTTTTGTAAGTAAAAATCTCAAATACATCACTAGTTGTAGACACTTATAATGTAAACATAATAATCAGGCAAGAGATTCAGCGTTTTTCAAGTTATTTCCCTTCATTCTTAGTCAAAACATCCATTTGTTCAGAATTACTAAGAACCCACTATATTTAAGTGGCTTTTGACAGGAATAGCAGTGTATATCGTCATACGACATACAACCCAATTCTAATGAGGCTGAGATGCTGTGTGAAACATGGATTAGTACATACATACATATATATATATATATATATATATATATATATATATATATATATACATATATATATATATATATATATATATATATATATATATATATATAGAGTGTGTGTGTGTGTGTGTGTTCAGACTGATAAAGCATATTATATTTTGCAAATACTCAAATTTGATGCCTGCAACTTGTTCTAGAAAAGCTGGGGTGTGGGCATCAAAAACGAATAAGCAGGTACCGGTTATTTATTTATTTGTTTATTTTCTTGTGAAAAGGGTGAGTGTCATGATTGGTATAAAAGGAGCATTCACAGTCAAGAATTGGGCATGGTTCATCACTTTTGGTTGTTTAAACTCTATCATGCTAAGTCAACACCATATATCTACAACACGAAGAGATGTTGCCAGTTTTTCTTAGCCCACCCTCATTTGAGATGACCTTGTGCTAACTGGAAATGTTGTTTGAATGACTCCATGTTAAATTGTTTTTAGAAAACATGGACACCATGTTCTCCAGGCTTAGAATAAATTGGATCATCCAGATAGTTATCAGATCAAAGTTTAAAAGCCATCGCCTGTGGTGGGATAGGGTTGTGTTAGTGCCCATGGCATAGGTAACTTGCACATCTGTGAAGGTGCCATTCGTGCTTAAAGGTATGTACGCGTTTTGGAGCAACCTATGCTGCAATCCAAATGCCTTTTTGCTTCTTTTGAACATTCCTGCTTCTTTTAGCAAGACAACATAGGGCCAGATTCTGCTCATCTCACAGCTGCCAAGAGCACTGCAGTACAAGAGTGTGGGTACTAGACTGGCCTGCCCTCTGTCCAGACCTGTGTCCTGTGACTAAGGTGTGTTGTTTTATCAAGTGCAAAACATGACAATGGAAATTGGACATCAAACCAGAATGGGGAAAAAATCCCACTAACTGAGCTTTAACAATTGGTCTCAGGTCCTAAGTGCGAACTGAGTGTTGTTGAAGTGGAGGGTGATGTGGCACATGCCCCGTCACAGCTTTTATTAAGTGTTGGAGGCCTCACATTCAAAATGAAAAAGAATAAAGGTCTGAATGGATTTTTAAATAATTGTTCTGTTTTACATGACACCCCAACTTCAGTAGAATTGATCTTGTATTTATACATTGATTTAGTGTCATGTTTGTAGAGACAGATGAAGTCATTTATATTTTAATGTATTTGATTCAACTTTCTAACATTTGTAGGAGAAAATAAAGGTCGGACAACATTAACCTCACAAACAACCTCTGCGTGTATCCCTGCAAACACTGCACCACATTTCCTTTTCTTATAAATGTCAAGATGGGCCCTTTTCTATACCATGAACTCTAAGGGGGATATTGGAAAAATATTATGCTGTTTCTGACCATTAATCACATCTTTTATAAAGGCATAAAATTACTGTAGCTGCTCAGTTCTGCCTAGAATTTTTCAAAGGACAACTTTGCCTCTGCAGGTATTGATAGAAATTAATTGTGTTTTTTAGGTAAACCATACAGCAGTGCGAGTGTGTGAGTCTGAGGAACCAGGGCCATGTTCTACGCCCACTTTGTCCTCAGCAAACGTGGGCCGCTGGCCAAGATCTGGCTAGCGGCCCATTGGGACAAGAAGCTGACCAAGGCCCACGTGTTTGAATGCAACTTGGAGAGCAGTGTGGAGAGCATCATCTCACCCAAGGTAACGACAATATGCAGAACATGCTCCTGGTAGAGATCTACTGTTTACTCTGCTTGAATCTTTTAGTTGCGACGTTGCTTAGCCCCAGCCTGAGTGCTGCTGCTTTGTGCTAACTGTCAGTGATACATTGAGTGTTAACCTACCAGAGAAGGCTGGATATTTCAGAAGAAGATCACCACGACAAAGAAGAACGTAATACACAATACAAGTCAAAGGGTTTAGTTTCACTCTGTTATTGACAAATTTACTATAAAGACCTGCAATGCTCTGTATATATGTAATCTCCTCTGGACATGCACTAATGGAGACGTGTCAGAGTGGAGGGCTGCTCACAAACCAGCACTCTGAGCAGCAGGTGAATCAGTGCTTTGCTCCGACAGTGCTCTGAAAGTCTTGTTGAGCACAATGTGATAGATGTATAAAATCCACAGTGACTGCTGTATGTGAAGTTTCCTCATGATGAATTGTATAAACCGAGTCTTCTGCTCTCGTCTCTCAGGTGAAGATGGCACTGCGTACATCAGGTCACCTGCTCCTTGGGGTGGTGAGAATCTATCACAGGAAGGCCAAATATCTGCTTGCTGACTGTAATGAAGCTTTTATCAAGATCAAAATGGCTTTCAGGCCAGGTAAGGATTACAAACAAGACAAACTTCGTTACTTCCTCTTTGGGCCAGGGAACCTTTTTGAAGTATAAGATATGGTGATGTTAATTCTCAAACAACATGTAGGACAAGATGGCTTTGTCTGCTGTACAGTGCATAGGTAAAAGGTCATGCTGCTTAGGATGTTGATGTTTCCTGTTTCTTCATCTGGTCTTTGGTGAGTTTAAGAATTGACTTAAGAGTAATAGATGCCTGGGATTGATGCTCAGTTGGATTTTGTTTGCAGGAGGAACCACTAACAACAATATTATACAGAAGCATTTAAGGGACTTGCAGGTGGGGGTGAAACAATTGTATGAGATTTTTTGTTGTCATCCTGTCCTTCAACAAGAATTCAAATTTATAGGACTGAGTTTAAGTACAGATATTTCATTAGAAATAGAATGTTAAGAGAAAAAATGAATGGAAATAGTAAAGTAATGATTAAAAAGCCTACTTCTGTTAGAATATTTTAGATAAAAAATGAGATCAAATGTGAATAATATTGTGTAATTTCCATCTGTAGTTTTCTGTATTTTCAAATATATTACTGTATGTGCGGTGGATGTGCACAGCTAGGATCCGATTGTTCTCACTTATTTAGGGCATAATGTGTGGAAATGGAGCTCTGTCTCTGCCTGTTGAGTGTCACATTGAAGACAGGCTGTTCTCTGGAAGTCAGCTCTTTGTGTGACTGAGTCCTTGTCAGGTATCTTTCTTAATGAGGATCCTTTTGAGTGCACAAATAACCTGCCAATTTGGGTTCTCTGTTCAGGACAAAATAGTATTTAGTTTACTAAGTTTTTGGGTTGCTACATCTCAAGAGTTAACATTTCAGTTGAACTTTTCCTCAAATTTGCATTTGGGATTCATTCTTGTTAACTTTTTTCATACAATGCCTCCTCAAACCAAAAAGTCTCCCCTCATCCGTTTGCTCCTGTCTGACCCAAACAGTCGTCTGGAAATACATTTGTTAATCAATGCATTATCCAAATTGGGACAAATTAATGCGTCTTGTTATCATTAAATGACATAAATAAAAAAAATACTTCATCATCATGAAGAGCTTCTGCCTGTCCCCTTGATCAGGTGTGGTGGATCTTCCTGAGGAAAACAGAGAGGCCGCCTACAACGCCATCACCTTACCTGAAGAGTTTCATGACTTTGACCAGCCCCTTCCTGATCTAGAGTAAGTACACCACAACAGAGGTCTCCAACCTCCAAACTGTAGACTGGTACCAGGCTGTAGATCATTAGGTACCAGGCTGCGGAGAAATAAAGATAATAGAGTTTACCGTTTTTAGAATAAGAGAGACTGAAGGGTAGACCAACCCCTTTTTGTCTGCTTTTATAGCGTGACTCTGCAGCTTTCTGTCACTGCTGTGATAAATGTAAAAGTACAACTTGAGATGGTCTCACTGTTCAACGTTATACTCATGAACAGATAAATTAGCCAACTGTAATTGATGGAAACATTAGCTCAGCTGAACTGACGACCGGTGGATGAAATGCACTGTCCACACTGTGTGAACGCCATTGTTAATATTCTTTCACCTTAAAGTTGTAACAGTGTAACCACTAGTTACATGTCATCAGGATACTTTGAGCTTGCTATGTTCATGACTGTCACTGTTAAACAGATGATTAAACAAAGTGCGTGATCAGAAATGTCTCAGCATTTGGGGTTAGGAAACAAGTCGATGCTCCCTCTGATCTGTTAGCTGCCGTCTGCCCCACACAGCTCTTCTGTGAAGCCGGTATTGTTTTACGTTTACCTGTTTAACCAGGTTGATGTACTAAAAAGTTTTGGGACCACTGCAGTAGAATATCTGTTATCCTCTTATTTTATCACTCTTATTGGGTCTTTTCAGCAAGTACATCAATACTTATATAATTGTTGACAAGGGTTGGTTGCTGCTGGTCAAAAAACCTCTATTTCAATGTTTTTCTTTGTGCATGCCTTCTTTTCTTGACAGTGACATTGACGTGGCACAGCAGTTCACTCTAAACCAGAGCAGAGTCGAGGAGATCACAATGAGGGAAGAGATTGGCAACCCCAGCCTCCTGCAGGACAATGACTTTGGTAGGACACTGTCACTACCCTCGTGCAGAATCTTTTTCAATGCAGTGGTTCAGTCAGTTGGTGTAATTTGATAAGAAACATCCATGAATGTCATTTTAATAAGTGACCACACTTTTCAGCTGACTTTGGCATGGATGATCGAGAGTTGATGCGTGATGCCAGCACGTTTGAGGAGGACATCATGCACGGTGCCACTGCCTCAAACCTTCTGCTGGAGGCTGAGCCAGGTCCTGCTAATCTGCCCGACAAATCCAACCATATGGAGTATGATGACTTTGGTGATGGCTCCATGGGTAACAGTGACGGAGGAATGCTGGGTTAGTGGCTTTAATTTTTGCCTCCTCAAATATTTTATCTCTAAACGTCTTCTCATGGTAGAATTTTCATGCGTTTTCAGTAAATGTGGGATTGATCTCTTTTCTTTATCTACAGTTGATAAGCTACTGAGCTCAGAAGATGGAGGTGGTATTTTTGATGATCCTCCAGCCATCACAGAAAGCGTCATGATGCCTCCAGACCATGGGGATGATGAAGACGACTTTGACAACCTCCAGTCACGTAAGGATAGCCACAGCGTTCTGTATTATTGCTTCTTCTCAGTATGAGAGTCCTGTATGCTCATGTCTTCTGTATGCTCATGGTCATGACAAATTGTTTTATGTGCAGCGGGTCCCGACAGCCCAGACTCTGGCCCAGCAGAGCCTCTGCCAGCGATGGCTGACCAGACTGAACAGACCACCCTTGTTCACAACGAGGAGGAAGCCTTTGCCCTTGAGCCCATCGACATCACTGGTAAGTTTCTTCTGGACCTCTCTGTATAAATGATTGACTGTATTGTCAGGATTATCTCAGCCAAGGAGGTTTATTATTGCTGCCTTCTGTTTGTTTCTCTGTTTGCAACGTAACTCAGAAAGTTAAGGATGGATTTCGATGAAGTTTTCAGGAAATGTCCTGGTGGGACAAGGAACAAATTATTAGATTTTGGGAGTGATCCAGATCACCATCTTGAGCTGCCAAAAAATGTGATTTTCATGGATAATTACTGAACTAAAATAGATATCATTATGAATCCAATTGCTAATGGTATGTTTTCATGGTCAAGGGAGCTAAATATGTAGATGAAATAAAGGTAGGACTAAAATTTATGGTGAAATTCATGGGTGAGGACTGGCGCACTGGTGGAGGTCTGCGCTCTTCAAGTGCTTTTCTAGTTGATGGGGTGATGGGGCCAGTTTGATAACTAAACTGTTTTCACGCACAAATCCTTGGTATTTCCAAGAACATAGCCGGGTAATCTACCCAGAAAACAGGGTTTTAGGTAGTGTTTCAGTCCCATTCATTGATTCTAAGGATTGAATACTCTAATATTGTTACTGAGGGGCACAATCTCAATTCCAAAATTGCTACTTTATGGAAACTGGGGAGGGGGGCGGGGAAACCACTGTGCTTCTGAAAAGATAAATAACTATATTGTGTTTCCTGAAAACAGATTTAAAAAAAAAAAAAACTTCATAAGGCTCAGGTTTATTAAATCAACTCACTTACATGGAAGGTGACCAATAACACTGTTCAATGAGAGGGAAATTCATTTGAAAAATGGAGATACAAGGTTTGTGCCCAACTGCTAATGATATGCTTCATAAGGTCTGTCCAAGTGATTCAGGGTTTATAAGGCAGCTTTAAATCATCCAATTTAAAAGCAGTTTTTAAAGCGTGAAAGCATCTAGATTTTGGGTGAAGTGCTTCATGGTCGTCCTCCTTTTCTAAGATTTTCTTTCAAAGTCTCCCTGAGGTGTTATATCTCCAGGGGCAAGCAGCCTCAAGGATTGATCAATTTCATTTTCCTATCTCCAGTGAAAGAGACCAAGGCCAAGCGAAAGAGGAAGCTGATCGTGGACAGCGTGAAGGAGCTGGACAGTAAAACCATCAGGGCTCAGCTCTCAGACTACTCTGACATCGTCACCACCCTGGACCTCGCTCCCCCCACCAAGAAGCTGATGATGTGGAAGGAGACAGGAGGAGTGGAGAAGCTCTTCTCTCTGCCTGCTCAGCCCCTCTGGAATTCCAGACTTCTCAAGGTAACCAAGACTACTAAAAGATGCATGTGTTTGTGTCCTACCATGAACATGAGTCTGCCTGTTGTTCGTCCAGATCTTGATGGAACTGTCAGCTGTCAGCCTGAAATCCTTTGAACATTAGCTCTTGAGCAGCGGTAATGAACAAGCTGCTTTGGGGGTCTCACTCTCAAAGCAGGTCAGACTCTGACACAGTTTAATAGAGAAGAGTTTATAATATTGTCTTTCATTGACATTCAGCTCAGGTTGTGGGATTTCAAACGAGAATGAAAGAACAAGAGGAAGAGGAGGGAGTGATTGGTTTTCTTTTTCTCCTATCCTCCACTCCCACACATTAACCTCTCCTGAATACAGAATTGAAAACGTGTTGATGCATAATTTACCGCAATGCTTTCCTTTTTGTCTAGCATCCGTCCTTCCAAACAGCCACTGCATTTCTATTCCACTCCTGACTTTGCATAAAGTTTTAGGCTTTTTTATTGAAATAAAACTTCCGGCCAAGTTTAACCGTTCAACCTCTGGTTTCAGATGTTCACGCGCTGCCTGACGCCTCTGGTGCCAGACGAGCTGAGGAAGAGAAGGAAGGGCGGAGAAGCAGACAGCCTGGATGAGTTCCTTAAAGAGCTGGAGAACCCAGAGGTGCCAAGAGAGGAGGTCATGGGTCAGCACAGAGATGTGATTGGTAAGAAAGACTTGGAGATATGAGGGGAGGATGTTTGTCAATCTACACGTCAGTCCTCTGTGAGAGACAGAAATGCACATAGCACTTTGTTCACTTCCACTTTTCTTGTTCTGTTCTGTTAAACCCTGTTATGTGTCCCTCAGACCAGACTATCATGGAGGAGCCCAGCATGCTGGCAGCCTCCGTCATGGAGGGCAGCAGGACGACTCTGGACGAGACTGTCATGCCTCCACCATCCACCCCCCACGGTGTCAAACGCAAGGCCATGGACAAAGAGGGGCCCATCCCTGTAAGTGTTCTGTGCAATCATGTTCATCCTGATGTTGCCCCTTTATCCTTGTTGTTTTTTGATATCTTTAGTTAGTTATGCTGAGTAAATCTCCACAAATACAGTCGAAATGCAGGAAAAATGACCCCCTCTTCATTTTAGGTCTATGCATGTGCACGGAATCCTTTAATCCTAAAAAATGCTTTAAGTTTAATGTGCTGCTTCGATTTCAAACTTGGAGGTTGAAATTGCTCTTATGATATTTTTTTTTGCCAAGAATGGATAACAGCAGTTTCTTTATATACTCAAAGTCTTGAAAGGCCTTGAGTTTAGGGATGGGAATCGAGAACAAATTCCACTTGAGAATCGTTAACAGCTCCATCTAAGAATCAATATCATTAATCTTTTTGATTATCACTTCCTCCCACTGACAGGGTTCAGAAGCGTCAGAATTGTGGCTTAATTTTTGTTGCACCTACTGCACAACCTCAAGTAAGTGGACACACCAGCAACTTGCAGAAGCAGTTATCAATGCTCTGACATGTGTTTGACATTGTTACCGCTGAAAGTCAAACCAACATTTGCCCAGATGCAAAATCTGCGGGAATCGATAAGGAAATCGTTGAATTGGATCGATTAGCAGGATCGTTAACAGCATTGGTATTGATAAAATCATATCAATTCCCATCCCTTCTTGAGTTTTATTTGGATGCTTAAGGACACAAATAAAAGACCACAAAAAAAATATATATATTTTTTTTAAACCCAAAAGTTTTAATTTTGGACGTTACATTGGCAAAACCATCCTATCACATTTATTTTGGACATTTTAAGAACCACTTCATTAAACAAAAGTCAAACTATTTGCTTTATTAAACTTGTACATTCGACATTAATAAAGCAATTTGCAGGTTAAATTGGTTTTGACAATAAAACCATATATTGTCTGTGTATGTACATCATTATTTCACTAATGAGGGATCATGTTAACCAGACTGGTTCTGGTCAGTGTACTGTATGAGGTTTTAGAGAGTCTGGGTCCTTGTTTGATGTTAAATTTAGACCATATGGACATTCATGACTCCATGTGAATTGTTGCTAAGTTGGGTTAATATCCTAAGCTCCAGTGTAAGAGCTCATTTGGTCAGTTTTTCCAACAGGGAAGGAAAGGTGCTGTTTTGTCATAAAACGCTGGCTGTCACTGTGTTGAGGGAAGTTGAGTTGGATGACGAACACGTCCTCTGTTTCCTTATAGTTTTCTCAGTAAAGGTCTTCAGGTTGTTTGACGAAGAGCTTTTAAGGTGAAAAAGCCAAACAGGATACAAGGACGTTTACAGTAGCAGCAACTTTACACTTATTAAATAGCTGTGATTAATATACATATTTATAATGATACATATAGATTAACACAGCCATGCTCCCTGTAAGTTTCTCACAGCTGGTCAACTATTGTTCATGAAGAAATAAAAACAGATGCATAAAAGGAGACTCCATTTCTCATCACTTAGGAGAGTAATGACAATTGACAGCCTATTTCACCACTCTGGTTTATCACATTTAAGCTGGAGATAGGGCCTTTCTTCATTAAATCAGCACTTTGACACTTGCTAATAAACAATCAAAACTTCTCCATTTAGACTTTTTTCAGTTTGTCCTGTCAAATGTGTGTAGGAACCATTAACAACTTTTGAAGAGAACAAAAATAGAAATGAGTCTTCTATAACATATCTATTTTTATTCCATAATTACTGTCCTTTTTCAGTCTATATGATTGTGCATAAACTCAATGCATCACACCTGTACAGTGCTTGAAAAGCTGTAACATGCTGTTGGTAATGTCTTCAAATTGCCCTTGGATGAGATCTGACGGGTGTTTTCTGTCTTCCAGATGGCCGCCCTGGATCAGCAGCAGCCTCAGGTGGCTGACCGCTCCATCTTGTCTCAGAGGTTAGACATGCCTCAGGTGGATCTCCCTCCAGAGGAGAGCCTCAACCTCACCCAGCTCGTCCCAGAGCTCGATCTGCTCGGAGAGAAGGGCAAAGACAAGAAGGATGAGAGTGATGAAGAGGAGGTACGTGGGAAAATGTCTCTCTTGTAGACTATTTAACTTCTGATCCGTTCTGGTTAATAAACAGCAAACATCTTACATGACTGTAGTGAACAGGACAGTTTTATTTAGGAAGCATCAGTCGTACAGAAAGCAACTCAAGGTATCTATGGCGTCAAAACGGAACAAGTGACATTAGGAGAATTAGAAGACATAAAACAAATGACAACAAAATTAAACTTAATGTAAGTAGAACTTGCTTTTGAGTCACGATCTGTCCTCTTGGCCTTTGTGCCCTGCAGGGGACTTTAGAAGGAGTTGAAAACAAAGGTAGCAGTGAGGGTGGGGTCTGACCTTCCACTAAATAACCAGAAGAATATGAGTGCATAGAAGAAACAGACACAGGCATTGGACACAAATGATCTCTTTCAAGAACTAAGTATAATTTGATGTCCTGGACTGGCCATCAGCTCAGTATTTTGGGATGAGATACCTCTGTTCAAACTCACGGGGAACATTTAGGAGCATGTTACAGTTTTGGGGGGGCTCTTAAGAACCTTGCCACAGGATCAAGAGCCTCATCCATGCTGCTTCATCAGGCCGTAATGTTTCTGCCTCTCCTGTGAATGTCAGAGAAATGGGATGGAGGTACAAGTTGACCCATTCCACATTTGCCCCCTCACAGGTGGGAGTAACAGAGGCTTGATATTGGTAAGGGGGGCATGCAGATGCTCAAGCACTCCTCCAAATCCCTAACTACCACAAACTGATAAAGTCATTGGCTGTGGTCGAATAGTCACCTCCTAAGCCTTTTCCATTCTACTTTTCCTCAACCCTGATGGAAAACGTCATGAGGTTAAGGAAAGGAGAATTCAGAAGGACTTAGGAAAGGAAAACTGCCGTGCAGAGAGAATCCGACTACACTTTCACTACGCTATGTCATCATGTGACGGCGGATGGTACTGCTGCATTGAAACTACAATTTTCTGAAGGTGGACTACAAAAGACGCATCACGTATCATGACAATGTTGTTCAGATTTAAATAAATCTGTCCTCTCATTATCAACGTGAACACCAATCAATGCTTAAAAATAAATGATAACTGAATGAAAGGCAAAAACTGTTAAGTCCACAATCTAATAAGAGTACAAATTATTAATATTGAACCCAGTTTAAAGCGTAATCAACATTAAATTTTTCATATCCTGCTCTCTCCAGAGAATCAGACTACTGGAAAGTTAGGTTTTGGTAAACTTTAGAAAGGATGGAACAGCAGAGGTAACTCACATGGTCTGTGTGATTTGTTTGTCATTATTTGGTTGAATTTGGAGGCAGTCGGAATACGCGTTGTTTGTAAAAACTGTTGCCACTGAGAACTGTGGGACTGAATAATCTCTCCTCCTTTTGTAAAGGATGGTCCGGTGTATCCTATGCTATAGGAGATAATAAAGGAAGCATTGAGCCACCTTTCCTAAGAATTTAAGCTATTCGAACAGCTCTAATCACGAACTACTTTCAGTTCATTTAACTTCGTTCGGAATTTTCATAAGCAAAAATGACTATTCGACCATAGCCGTTGTCTCGATAATGATGAAGCCTCTTAACTGATAAAGGCTCTGTGGGGAGAGATTTACTGTCTTAACCTATGTGGTTTAAAAAGCTTTAAAAAAACAAGCAAAAATAAAACAGAAAACGTGCATTTATGAACGTGAAAGAGAAAATGACTGCTGCATTTTCTGTGGTTTTCAGGAGGAGGAAGGTCAGGCTGGAGACCAGGATCAGGAGGAGAAGAGATGGAACAAGAGAACCCAGCAGATGCTGCACGGTCTACAGGTATGGACAAGTTATTACGCCAAAACAGTCTTTCTAGGATTTTTGATGAACCCTGATGTTTCCTGTCATGTTTTAGTTTTAGAGAAGACATTAAATTGTGTCATTGGATGAGCAGCGTTATAATTCAACAGCACTCTTTTTGACTGAAGCAGAGTTAGATTTTGAGTCATATTTTGCTTTAAACTCAACATGTCGTTTAATTTTGATGGCCTTGTTTTCACACAGAGGCTTTTATCAGGATGTAAGAGTTGGCAGTTTAGTGGTTAAGAGTTGAATCAAAGAGCTGCAGAGAAGTTAAGAACTTAAAATGTACCTGAGAGGAAAAATCACCACAACTGTGAATTGGATTTCTGGCTAATATGTGTTGAGTTGTTTTTACCAAGAAAAGACCATCAGGTTGCCTTCTCTTCAAATGTTTATGTCCAACTGATATGCCCCGTAATAAGCTTAATAAACCTTATCTGTTATCCTTTGACAGTATCACAGTCTGTTTTGTGTTGCATTTGTTTAATGTGATGTATGATTGGCTGATGATTGTTTTAGCTGTGAAAGCTCAACTCAATGCTCCGACTCTTCAAAGTTTAGGTTGGGCTTGTGTTTCTTTAGCAGCTCACAGCTAAAGGATAAATGTGGTGGTGTTTTTATGGTTAGCATTTGTGTTTTCTACAGCTGTTTTCCAGACAGTTTCTGTTTTGCCTTCTAGTTCAAATTTAGCTCAGAATTTGAAACCCTGATGTTCCTAATAAATGATCAGTGTGAGGCTGGTGCTCATGTGTTTGTGCCTCTGTTCACACAGCGTGTCATGGCCAAGACCGGCGCAGACTCCGTCAGCCTGCATGAACTGTGCAGGAACAACAACAAGAAGCAGGCAGCCGCCAAGTTCTACAGTTTCCTCGTCCTCAAGAAGCAGCAAGCCATCGAGGTCACTCAGACCGAACCCTACAGCGACATCATCGCCACTGCTGGACCAAGATTCCACCTGATCTAGACGTCAGAAGAACAGAAAAACACTCTGCTTGCAACAGACCTACTTTTTTAATTACTCAACTTTTTTGCCTTTTTACTCTGAGTTTTCCTGTCAGCCCGTTTTTCTTGGGGAGGGGAGGGAGTAGTGGGGTTGGGTCGGAAGCTTTTAAAAAGGATTTTTACTGTACTTCAGATGGAATCATGCAGTATTCATTTGGTTCAAAAGGAGAGGAAGAATGTTTAACAATTATATTTATAAAGCAACCTTTTACAGTCATGACTTGTAAGCTTTGCTTTATTTTGTCTTGTAAGTTAAATTTCCATTGTCTGCTCATTCCATACAGTTTTTGCCCCGAGATGTTCTAGACAAAGAGCCCTGTATTTTTACACAAATGTTCAGGAAAGGTACTGTTTTATCGCTCAGAAGTGTAACCTCTCCCACCCGCTCCCTGTTGCACTTGTTCCCTCATGTTAAACTAAATCAAAAATTTGTCAACAAATTTGTTAACCTGGCATTAAATATCATGTTTCAGATGTATAATTCAGGCCGTTCATCAGTTAAGTTTTATGTATTTTTTGTACCTTTTTACGTTTATGCTTATTCACCTTTTTGCATTATGTAACTAGGTAATGTACTTGTTACAGTTAAGTTCAGTATCCCACCTTTTTAGTCTTTGGGTAACTTCTAGTTGTGATACATCTGTAAAGATTTGAAATAAAGTGTTTTAAGTATTTGGTAAGTGGGTATTTAATTCATTTAAATGTAGCTCTTTTAAAATGGTTTACAGAGCTCGACTTACAGGCAGTGTTAATTTTAAGAGAAAACTGGAGCCCATTCACACATGCATCCCTTGAATTTGAAAGAAAATCCCTGGGTAACTTTCTCCCAAGACTTTCTGATCAGCTTGTTCCTACTTCATCCGAGCAGTAACATATCTGTGCATGAAGGGTCCAAGGAGGGTGGGGGAAAAACTTGACAGTTTACATTCACACATGCACCTCAGTCAGGTAAATTCAGGATCATTTTAGGGTTTCCTTGAAGTCTGAATATAAGGTCTTTTTAATGTCAAAGTAAATCCGTTGTATCAAAGACTAAGAGCACTGAATTAAAGTCTAAACATGGCTGTCAGTTTTAGACTTGACATGAAACATTTTTTATAGTTTTTGTGAAAATCAAAGAAAGCACTCGGCTGCAGAGGAGAAACCCAAGGCACCAAATAGCACAGGGATTTTAGATTACTAAAATAGCAGACAGAATTCTACACTGGCTCTCGATCAAAAACACTGATCACGTTTTGATTGAAGGATTGATTATTGTTTACATCTGACCTTAAGAAGGAGCATTTTTTGAGCATCTGCACTTTTTGGCACCAAATGCTCTTAAGTATCGTGTTTCTTTAAAGTGTATCAATATGTGCAGTCATATGCAATAAATTTGCAATAACACTGCAGATTGTTGAAGTGGAATGCTAAATATCAAATTGCTAAAACTGCATTAAGTGGTAAAATGTCAGCTGTAAAACATGACAAATCCTTACCCCTGTGAAAACCAAATATAGAAACAAATGGGCAAAAATTTTGTCACACCTCAGATGTCGTAGGGGGCCTCTGAAGCAGAAAGTAAGGGTTTCTAATAATGTTATATTTTAGTAATTCTTTAGGAACATGTAATATTGCACTGTTTAAACTAGGGCTGAAAGATTTATCGTTTTCATATCGAAATCGCAATTTTAGACAGTGCAATTTTGTGATCGCCAAAGCAGCAATTTTTTGCAGCGCTCCTGACTGACTCAGGATCTGTTGTGTCAAGTATTATACACATACTGTTTTACAAATTTGTAGACAGTCTATATGTTGAAAGTGCTGGTAAGCAGGTCAACAACACAAAGCCTCTGTTTAGGAGTAGAAGTTAATGAAAACAGATTATTTATCATCACTATTGAAGGTGAATAATGTGTTAAGTGTTTTTCATCCTTTATTTCCTTACTGTTGTCTGTACTGTAAACAAAGTGAATTTTGCACTGAAGTTTGATTTGAAAAAAAAAAAAGTGAATTGCAATATCTGCCAGAAAAATTGAAATTAGATTTTTTCCTAAAATCGTTCAGCCCTAGTTTAAACCAGTATATGAAACAAGAAACGGGTCATTTGCAGGGTTGAGAACTTATGTTGCCCAATAACAGTCCATGTTGTGAATAATAATCACACAACCTTCATTTTTTTTCCTAGTCATTTATTAATAATAAAAATGAAAATAAGCTGTATTTACAAAAGTCAGACTTTTTAAAAAATCCCCCCAAGCATTCAGCCATTTTCATTTTCAATGATAGCCCCAGAATTGTTTCTTTTCCTCTTAGAAGCAAAAATGTAGGTTACACTCGCTGCATAGGGTGTTGTTCACATAGTCATGAGCTACAGTCAGTGGACAATAGATTTTCTTTTTGAGCTTCAAAGACATCTACATCTATCTCTCTTGAGTCTTGAGTTGATGTCAAAGTCACTGTCTCCATTTGTGATGGCATCTTTCACATCCTGCCCAGTGTATAGAACACCCAGCTTTGCTGGCGGCATTCTGAAATGGAAAAGTAAATCAAATATTTAAGTTAGATATATGAGCATTTATTCTCCAAAGCAAATACTTTAAATTAAAACATACCCTAATCTTACTTATGCATTCTACCAAATTCACACATGAGTGTCTGGATAGCCTATTAAACTCTACTCATCATCTTAAGAGGGAATACTTCACAACCCCACATTCCTTTTTTTTAGAGTATTTTATTTTCAACATTTTTCAAGATGAAAACACAAAAAACAGAACTTCAACTCCCTCCCAACCCACCCGCTAACAGCTAGAAAGAGAGAGAAAATTAGATAGAAAACATAAGCAATAAATAAACCAAAATAAAAGTAAAAAAAATATCATGAATAATTACCAAATAATTAAGTTAAATACACAGAATAGTCAAGAGGCATGGTAGACAACAGGAAGCACTGACATCAAAAAGCTTGTAAATCTACAACCCGTCCATCATCAAAGAGGCCGACAATGTGTCCATACATTCCAAATAAGGTTACCACATCTCTTTAAAAGTATCATAGTCTTTCCTGAGTGTATAAGTATTTTTTTCAAGTGGAGCACAGCTATTCATTTCTGAAACCCATCTTCCTACAGAGACTTGGGAGTCAGACTTCCACGTGACAGCCATGCATTTCCTGGCAACACACAAGGCCAGTGAGAGAAACTTCTTTTGAGCTTTTCTTAATTGTGCATCAATATTTGTAGTATCTCCTAATAAATGGATTTGAGGATCTAATGGAAGATGTCCTCCTAGAAGTTTTGTCATGTCAGAAAAATCGTGCCAGAATGTGTTAAGTTTTGTGCATAACCAAGTGCAGTATAAGAATGAGCCCTCCTCTATACGACATCTAAACCCCACATTCCTGACCACTCTCACTTGTCCCTGAACGATGCAACAAGCATCCCCCTGAAAAACATTCAGAACCAGATTAACCCATAGTTATGCAACAAGCCGGTATTTGGGCAAAGCTCCAAAAAACAGACTCAGTTCTGTATTTAATTCACTGTTAATTCTTTTAACTTATGAAACAAGGATAATGTTTCAAATATAACACATAAGAGTTTCAAATACTGCAATCGGAAATAATTAATTCAATTATTGTATAACTCTAAAGAATTAACAGAACACATTCATTAGTTATTCATGATAATAACCATCATAATCATTTTATTTCTATCAGTAAACCTGATCATATGAGAACATGTGAGAAGACTAATGTCCTGATGTAATGTGAAAGGTGCAACTGGTTTTTGCTACCACACTAACCCAGCGTTGTAATATTACAACATTAGACATAACATGCTCTCAATCCCATTTAATGAATGTATTTCAGAAAAACTAAACGTTGACATGTTACAGACGTTGTAATCAACGAGGAAAAAAATGTTGAAGACATTTTACTCACTTGAATCTTGAGATATCCGGTCCAGTAAAATGAAGAGGTGAGTCAGAACAAAAGTTTGCAAGTTGTGTGAGTCTGCAGCCTAAAAAAATTGCAGTTGTTTTTTGAGGTACCTAAACTGGATGTTGTAATTTTACTTGCAGGGTTAAGGACATCATAGTTTTTCTACGAACCCCAGTTTTAATGAAGTTGGGAAGATGCGTGAAACATAAAAACAGAATTCACTGATTTCTGGAAAGTTGAATTGTAATTCAAATCATACCTTGCCTACAGGAATGTAATGCATAGAAAATTGTGACAACTGTTTTGTAGCAACAAAGGAAATGATAGTCAGTGTATTCAAACTCTGACCAAGCATCATATGTTTATATTGGAGAGGAAACGTTTCAGTAGGAAGATGAAGGAAGCGATGAATTTAAACACAACATTCATTGTATCAGATATTAAAGTCAGCCTTATTAAGACTGTCGGGTAAAGTCATCACAACAACAAAGATAGTTTTATAGTTTTCATTGCTTGGGCAGCGATAAAATATTTTTATATGATGGTCAAAGTGTTTTTCAGGATGTTTTTATTCTGCAACTGAGCTCTTTGGGAAACATCGCCATGTCTTCATGCCAATAATGTTAAAACTGCATACTTTGGTAGGGCTGGAAAAGGGAGTGTTACACTTAAGAAAAAATGCAGTCACTTTGATTATAATTTACTCATATAGATGTAAAAGAACCTCTCTATAATTAAACGCAAGTAAAATAAATGTGGTGGGATTTAAATTCTTATAAAGTACTGATTACTAAATGCTTGATACCTCGGAGAAGGGGTTAAAAGGTAGAGCATATTTTCCCTCATATACAGTGCAACAAAACAAGTAAAATGTTCTGTATGAACATCAGTACGTCTCTGCTTTTATGGACCTTTTACATCTCGTGAACAAGATCCACACTGCATTAGACAAGAGAGTTTACATTTGGCAGTTTCCTGGACGCCTGAACATTTTGATGCACTAAATCACAACATTTTACTTGTTAAATTATTTAAATTGAGTCCATGGCATTGCACTCAAGTTGCTCTGTAATTATTTAGATTATAGACAACAGTATGTACAGTATGTTAATGGTATAGAGCCTGAGAGAGATATGATACAGTGTGGGGTACCACAAGGTTCTGTTTTGGGACTTATATTATTCATTATCTTTATTAGCAACCATAAACAGTATCAAACACAGTATGTCAATATTATATGCAGATGATACTAATGTACTTATTTCTATTAAAAATTTGTCAGAACTCATAAACATTGTAAAAATGGCCTTCTTGCATTTACAAAGCTGTTCCAACGAAACTGTCATTAAATGTAACATAATAATAATAATAATAATGATAATGATAATGATAATGATAATGATAATAAAAGAATTTAAAAAAATCAAATTGATGGTGAAGAAATTGCTCAAATCACCTCAGCAAGATTTTTTTGGAATTTTGAGTGATGATTAACTCATGTGGAGAGACCAAATCAGTTTTGCTGCAGCAAAGTTACAAAATCTTTGGGGAATATTAGAAATATTTGGTCATTGTTGCATTTATCTGATATTCTGCCACTGTATTGCATTATTGTATAACTATCTCAAGTTCTGAAATACTTCACTTATTCAACATATCTACATTAAATCCCACTGCTGCAGAATTTTTTTGTCAGAGTAACATCTTTTTTCAGTTACAGTGATGATCCATCTTTCCTTTTGTTGGGGTGTAACATATAAAATATTTCTGATTTCCATAATCTTCAGGTGTGTACGTTTATTATTAAAGTTAAATACATTAATACAGAATTGCCAGACAGCTTTAAATTGTTATTTTTTTCCAAAATTCTCCAATGATTTTTTAATAAACAAGACAGACCAACAACATGTACCTGCCACTGTATCATACATCTCAAGGTAAGTGTTAGATCAAATATGATGGTGTTCAATAATGACAAACATCTTTATTTACTGACTCTGTCCTCTTCCAGATACAGACTGGAGTTAAAATGTTTTTATATTAAAGGCAGTCTTTTATGATGATCTGTGTCATGATTAAATTTAAATTTTCCCCAACAAAATCTGGTACATGTGCCACTTTGTTTAGTAACATTATATTCCTGTGTTGGCGTACGCTCTGTTAGTTTAATTTTTCATGGTGGAATTTGTTCATCTATTTTTAGCATCTTCATTTTCTTTTATTTTTAGGATTTGATTTTTTCTGCTTATTTTATCTGTGTTTACTCTTCAGGCGAGGTTTGACCATAAACCTGCATTGGGTTGCTACCTCACTGGCATTGTAACTTAAACTTATTCAAATATGTACTCATAAATACATATACAGTTCTGATCAAAATCTTAAGACCAGTTGAAAAATTGCTACAATATGCATTTTGCACATGTGGACCTTAATGAGGTTTTAAATAGAGCTACAATATGCAAAAACAAGAAGGAGGAGTGTGACAAAAAGCACTTTGAAAAAGTAATTTATTGAATACAAGTCAACTGAAATAGGCTGTTTATCAGCTGATCAAAAGTTTAAGACCACAGGCTATTAAAGCCAAAATCTGCTCAAAATGTTCATTTTCTCACACGGCCATGCCCTCCTGATGGCTAAAGCTAAGAAGCTTTCTCTTCTTGAATGTGGTCGGGTCGTCGAGCTGCATAAGCAAGGCCTCTCGCAGCGTGCCATTGCTGCTGAGGTTGGACGCAGTAAGACAGTCATTCGAAATGTTTGAAAGATCCTGAGCATTATGGAACAAAAAAGTCAAGTGGTAGACCCAAAAAAATTACACCTGCGCTGAGCTGGAGGATCCGATTGGCTGTCCGTCAAGACACAGGGCGGTCCTTGACCCAAATTAAGGCCCTTACTGGTGCCGACTGCAGCGCAATAACCCTCAGACGGCATCTGCGGGAAAAGGGTTTCAAAAACAAAAAATGAATTCAAAGACCTCGTCTCCTTCAACGCCACAGAACTGCCCGTTTAGACTTTGCCAGGGAGCGTCAAACATGGGACATTGAAAGGTGGAAAAAAGTTTTATTCTCTGATGAGAAAAAATGTAACCTTGACAGTTCAGATGACTTCAACGTTACTGGCTTGACAAGGAGATCCCACCTGAGATGTTTTCCACCCGGCACAGTGGAGGGGGGTCCATCATGATCTGGGTGCTTTTTCATGCAGTGGAACCCTGGAGCTTCAGGTGGTGCAGGGTCGTCAAACGGCGGCTGGTTAGGTGCAGATGTTGCAGTGGGCATTCCTCATGACTGAGGGCCCTCGTCTGTGTGGTAACAGCTGGGTTTTTCAACAGGACAACGCTGCAGTTCACAATGCTCGCTTGACCAAGGACTTCTTCAGGGAGAATAACATCACTCTTTTGGACCATCCCGCATGTTCCCCTGATTTAAATCCCATAGAGAGCATTTGGGGATGGATGGCAAGGGAAGTTTATAAAAATGGCCTTCAGTTCCAGACAGTTGATGCCCTTCGTGAAGCTATCTTCACCACTTGGAGCAATGTTCCCAAAAGCTTCCTGGAAACACTCACATCAAGCATGCCCAAACGAATTTTTGAAGTGATTGACTAGAACGGTGGAGCTACTCATTACTGAGCCCTACTGAGAAAAAATTTTGTTCTGGTTTGGAGACTTTTTTGTAATTTTTGAGCGATGGTCTTAAACTTTTGATCAGCTGATAAACTGCCTATTTCAGTTTACTTGTTGTTTTCAATAAATTACTTTTTCAAAGTGCTTTGTGTCACACTCCTCCTTCTTGCTTTTGCATATTGTAGCTCTATTTAAAAGCTCATGAAGGTCCAAATGTGCAAAATGCATATTCTAGCAATTTTTCAACTGGTCTTAAGATTTTGATCAGGACTGTATATATATTACCATAAGAATGTAAATACTTATTTCAATTACTTTACTAATTTGGCATGTTATTATACAAAATTTCATTTGTTTTTGCTCATCAACCAATGCTATGTGGAATGTAACAAAGTGTGGTGCTTCAAGTTATATTTCCCAAAGCACTCCAAAACTAAAGAAAAATTACAAGTGCACAACAGAGGAATTCTTTACATTTAGGTTTTTTCACTAACTCTCCACCACGTGGTATAGTTTGCACTAACAAGTCAAAGGTTTCATGAAAGGGATAGTTTATTTGATTTGGTTATCATATGTGGAAGTTCATGTCACTGGTAAATACATTAGCCACAGTCATTTTGGGCAGCTTTTCAACTATTAGGAGAAAATTGGCACGGCAGTATCAGGCTGGAGAGAGGTCAAAGTTCCTCCCAAGTCAATGAATTATTGGTGAAAACCAGAAAGTGCATTGGGATGACTGTAAACAACATGTAATTATATTAATGTTTTCCATTGTCAAACCCTTTTGTTCTGGTACTACTTTGCTACAAACTATAGGGGGTTCTAGTAGGAAAGTAAAGCATTAAAAATGTGGATGTTGCATTGTTCAGTCACTCCAATGCTCCTTTTATTTGTTTGATTTTTACCTACAATTCACTGAATTACAACGAGGCCTTGGCCCCATCTGCATCAATGGACGTCTAACTTTCTGGTCTGGTCTCGTCTTCTTGAAAGAGAATGTCCAGAGTGACAGGAGCTAATGTAAAGACCATTAGCATGAACTCTACACAGCTCTAGCTCATTATTCAGAAATGCCTCTTTAGCCTTAATACCTCACTATTATTAAACCTCCATGACTAAACATCGAATGAGGTTCTTGTTTCTACACGGACCCATTACCGGACACTCCTCCGTCGGAAATTCCGTCGCTGAAATCTGTCCGCCCTTTTCCGCGTGTGGCGGTGTTTAGCGGCTTCACGCTCAGAGTCAGGCTCAGTATCCAGCTCAGTGATGGCTTCTACCGGCGGCACCCTGGACTCTCCAGTCAAGCAGATCCAGATTGAAGGCCTGGTGAGTGTTTTTAAGCAGCTTTGTGTCCTCAAAGTGGATTTTTAGAGGATTATGTTTGTTAGACCGGCTCTCATGTGGGACAGATGTGGATGCTAACTGTTAGCACGAGAGTGAGCAGCATTGTGGCGGACTGTTTTCATGAAGCTGATAACTGGAACTCTTTAAGCCCACCTGGCTTTTGTTGTTTACGTTTTACTCTAAGCGTACCACACTAAATGCAATATCTGTGAGATTATAATATTTTAAAGGCAGAGACTGAGAGTGGCTGTTCAGTAAGAGGGGCTGAGGTATCATCACAGAGGCGTTTCATTTTATAACCAGGACCTCCCGGCTTGTCTGTTTTCAGCACAATGGCATTCTGAAACAGCTCCTAGTTATTTACTTTTCGTCAAAAGTGTTGTGGTCTACTAACAAAAAAGACTCCGAATAGGAGACAGATGTTTTCATATTTACTTCAGCTGCATCCAGCCTGTGGACCGTGAGCTCCATCACTGTGCTGCTCATTGTTACAACATGATATGACCTCCCCTCCTCGTTAAAGAGAACTGCCAATGTTGTTGATGTGTGTCGGGTGCAATAAAGTTTCCCTGGGCATGAAACCGTTTTCAACTACAAGTTTCATTTGTTGACATTTAATTAACCAGGAACACACTCACTGAGACTACAATAGCCCTTTTTAGGAGTGTCCTGGTCTAGGCAGCAGCAAATTCAACAGTTTTAGACAAACACACCAATTTTCAAACACAAAAGCAAAACTTCAATACATTAAGAAAGAAAAGTCACAATTTCAGATAGCTACATTTTCCAAAATTGCCCATGTGAGAAAGATAAAGTACAGCAGTCCAAACATCTGCAGCCAGATGTGTCCACCTCCAGGTTGAAGATTTTTATGTTTCAGGTCTTTTTGTGTTTATTCCAAGTAAGTGGAGCCATGAACCTAAATGCCCTTTCCCCAGTACAGTTCTTACTTTTGGAAGACACAATTAAAAAAGATCCTGGGACCAAATGTTATGAGGTCCTTCACTATTATGACTGTTGTAGGTCAGAAGGTAAGATGGAAGTCGACCTAGAATGCCTGTATAGATAAGAATATCCCAGTAGTTGAGCCTGTGTGCCAACAAAGAAGACCATCCAACACAAACATGCAGTAACTATGATGAATAGACTTAAAGCTCCAATAAGAATGGATTTAGATGTATTCTGTTCTTAATTGTTTTTTTTAGTTGTCTTAGTGTAGCCACCAGAAAGGTAGAGCAATAAATTAGACTAAAAGTCTGAAAGTTATGTTTATTTATATCAGATACACACAAGGGCTTAACTTTAATGCTCACTAGTCACCTAAGCAAGCTTTGTTGTATAATTCGTAAGTTGACAGTTTCTTGCTAATGTTGTACATATGATCTATCTATCTATCTATCTATCTATCTATCTATCTATCTATCTATCTATCTATCTATCTAACACATTGTTGCTGTCTGAGGTGTATTATAACACATATTTTCTTCAGTATGTCAAAGCTTTTTTCCTCAAGCTGACACTCAGACTGCTAACTTATAAGCATGCTGTGTCTGGTGTGTGTGTGCTGGTATCAGCGGGCGAGTCACTGTGTTAAAATTACACTTGTGCACAGAGAGGTAGATCCATTAGGCACTGATTAAGGATCAAAAATTGGTCCCCTGTATTTGCAGAAATGGGTAATTGTAAAATTAATTAACTGGTATTATTAACTCTGAGTGATGCATGCCCCTCTAAAACAGTGAGCTTACGAAAGAGAGCATTTGGTACAATGATCCCACCAAAGTGGTTAATGCTTTGCGGTAAGGCTGGGCAATATTATCTAATCTCAGTATCAACGATTAATTGAAGCTCTTACCCCGATTTTGATTAATGACCGATTATTTTGTACTATGCTGAAACAAGTTGGTGGGGTGACCGACGTTCGTCAAAATGGTCTTCTTGCAGTATTTACACTTGACTTCTTTCTTCTTGATGTCATCTGCCCAGAATCCACAATGTGCCCAAACAACGGAGACAGCATGTTTCTTGGCTACTAGATCCTCTGATTGATTGGCGCTTGTCTCCTCCATGTTTGTGGCGCGTCCTTCGCTCTTGGTGAATGTAAATGCAGACTGAATGTTGAGCTCTCTATCTATCGGTCCGTCCATCTGTCTGTTAGGTAGTTAGCTAATGAGGCAAAAATGTAGACTGAGAGAGAGTGAGACATTTCAGCAGATACATGCATTGGCCGCCAGGGGGTCCAGAGGTCTCTAATGGCACCAGTCAAGTGATTTTATTCATTGTTGTTGACATGTTTGGTTGGAACCTTTTCACTTGTTTAAGGAGCAAACGGTTGCTTTTCATTCAGTGGTCAAATTGTAAGCATTTTGTCAGTGCGGGATTACCCCAAGCAGCAACTTAGTATTTTAGTATAAATGAAGACTGGATTTTAATTTTTTTTCTCTCGAAATTTTCTCTCACTTAAGGCATTTTGTATAAATACTGTTATGCTGTTTCATGTTTTTTACCTTTCACACTAAACAATATAAATGAATTCATACAAAAATGACATTAAATTGTGTTGTCTCTTAGATGCGTCAGAAAATAGTTTTCTAAATATTTTTAAGCCCATTTAGGTCTACAGTGGGAGAAAGAAGCTAGCTGTAAACAAGAGAGTAATACCCCTTTCAGACTGGCCTAAAAACCCTTTTTAAACCCGGTAACAATCGCCTCCTGTTGAGAGTTTGAAAGGGTTTAATCTGCATTTCTACCCGGGTTGACTGACCCTGCAGGTGGGTTTTAATCAGCTTGCCTCCTGTCGGCTTCAGTGAGAACATCACACCTGGGTTGACCCACTACTTTGTGGATGATGTCGACGTAACATCCCCACAGCATAACATGACGCCTGCCCCCCTCTGTCTGTAACTTACGTGACTCTTTGCCATCTCAACAACAAATTCCATCCAACTTTATATCGTCAAGTTTGTACATTTTTAAAGACGGACAAAAGTATAAAGTACAGAAAACCATGTCCACAGCCTCTTCTTTCCATTTTTTACATGGAGGGGCTTTGTTATGCTGATGATGTCATCAACATGATGGCATCAGCTTGATACACCAGAGGAAAAAAACAGCCACGCAGATAGTCTGCTGCCGGTTAGACCCCGGTCTGCTGACAGTGGGAAAGGAGTCACTGGCCGATTGTTAGTGGGTTAACACACCTTGATAAAACCTGTGTTGACCTGCTAAATTTAGTGTGATAGCGGTATAATAGACTGTTTGGCTGGCAGCTGGTGCTTGTGGAATGCCCGGAAATATATCAAGTTTGATAGGTGGGTAGAGAAGTAAGTGGACAATTAAATGTAGCTTACCAAAGAGCCCCAAATAAGACCTAATTATTTTTTTCAGAAAGCCATATAATTGAAGTTAGGAAACAAAAAAACTCAATAGATGCAAATATGAATGCAGGACAATTGATTTTTGTCAGTGTCCATTTCATTGACCTTCCTGAATGATACAAGTAGGGATGTAACGGTTACCGGTAAAATGGTAAACCCCGGTAAAATTTCCCACGGTAATCATTACCGTGTCCTATTAAAATTACCGTTACACCGTATTTGATTACCACACCGTGTCAATATCTCACGGTGATGCTGCGTCTTTGACTGGAAATGCCTGAACTATGTATCTGTCCTCGATTAAGTAGCCTGATGCGCATGCGCAGTTTACATTGTTTGGCCTCTAAATGCGAGAGCGAAAAGTTAGAGACACAGTGGAGACCATTCCTCTCAAAACGGACTCTGAAGTCTGGTTGAATTTTGGATTTTACAAGGATACCGAGGGAAAACTGATAAAATATATCAGAATATATGTCATATCTGTTTTTTCTTTTCTTGTAAATACACACAGTTTAAGCATTTATAACATAATGACATATATATGCTAGACGTGACATTTATTTCTCATGAAAGAAGGGTAAAAACTGTACTCAAAGGCCATTTATTGACAAAAAAGACAAAAAGAAGTGTTATGATTATAATATTAAAGGAGTTAAATTATTTGAATTCTTTGTAAAAGTACTTTTTGAACATTTTGAGCAAACTGCAACAATACGGCGGGATAATGATAACCGTGATAATTTTGGTCACAATAACCGCGATACAAAATTTTCATATCAGTACATCCCTAGATACAAGTTGATATTGGCACCAAAGAGACTTTGCTTTTCACTGTGATGAACAGTAGCATCCAGAGATGCCCAGTTGATTTAACTATGACAGTCTGTTTATATTGAAAGATAATCAGCCTTCGATTATACGTGACATGATAAAAGTGTTTTTGAAGTTAACTGTTTGTGTATTGAAAAGGAGAAAAGCTAATTTGTTTGTTTTGAATGTGCAGAATGTGCTCTGAGCTGTTAGAATAAAATTGAACTCATTCTGCTTTTATGACAACTTAAAATTGGCATTGAACTGATTGAGCACTAAAAAAAATGTGCTCTCCCCTCTGGTGTCAATACTTTCAAGTTTTCACTCATCTCCTAACTGTACAACAGGCTTGCTGGGTGACAGGGTGTTTTAAAAAACAATTGAACTGGCCATAGTTTGGACCCAAAGCTTCGGTCCTGAGAATGAGGGTTGAACAAGAAAAAATGAGGTCGGTCTGTTCTGCTTTATACTCAAACTTATAATCATGCTAAGTTGGACATATTAGATGTGTGTAGTCACATATTTATATATCTACCAAAAACATCAAGGTAATTTTCAGTGATGTCCCAGTACCCATCAAAAGTATCAGACTGGGCCAATTTGAGCATTATGTAACTGTTCAGGGACTTAGAAAATATTCTTGATAGCTCCAAGGGCAGACATATTAGACACAGGGGGTCAATTCATCAATTGAAGCACTAGCCTGCCTCTCCATGGTAAATATGGAACGTTTTTTTATCAGTTCTGGAGCGATTTGATTCCATATTATCCTCTTGACACCACGATGCAGACACACTGCTGCACTGAAGCAAGGCAAGTGCCAACACACGGTGATCTCAATCTGAAGTGACTGCACTGAGTTTCACCTCAGACATTTAGAGCTCCATTGTTTGTCCCATGTCAGAGCTGACTCTCTCTGTACACAGGATTTATTCTGCAACTGCAAGTCAAAGTGTGCCGTGTTGCACGCATGCCGGTTTCTGAGTCTTATACAGCAGAGCATGTCGGACAGGACATTGGTGAGCTGCTGAGAACTTGGGAAATCAACAAGCAGCAGGTAAATCTCATTCAGTGTGATTACGTAAGAAATACGACAAGGCAATGGACAATAAGGGGCTCAGAGTGTTTGCCCTGCTGTCACAGCACAGCATCACAGACTCACTTTAAAGAGCGAGCAAGATCCAGGCCATTTTGAGCTATTGTCGCAGGATTAGTCATGACTAAAGATGTCCAGCTGAAATAAATGCACCAGTCATTTACCCTTCGCAGATACCACTCTGAATTTTATTTTATGAGTTTTAAAATAATGCCTGTTGGACTTTGTTTGGTTGAGTTCAATAAGGGCAACATGTTACCTTTTTAACTTGATTTGGTTAACAACAACAAAAATCAAGCAAACACACAAGAACTGGGTGCAGCTGTGTTGTCAAGGTACATGGAAATGTCTGAATGGGACTTTGTATTGACATATGCTCACATTAAACAATCTGCGGCCAAAAAAGATGATCGGGACATCCCTGGTCATAGTATTTCCTAGGGATGGGAATTTCGACTAATTTCCCTGCCGACTAGTCTCAAATTTTATTTGCGACTAGTCGACTAGTCTATATGCAAGAAAACTCGCAATTTAATACACATATTAAGTTAAAAGTTTAAAAGTTTAACATGCAAATGTGTATTTAGGAACTATTTTAGCCCAAACATTCAGGACAAACTGTTCATTTAAAATCTATTGATGTAACAACAACTGACTGAATAAAGTTGAACAATTACATTTCTGATACGTTTGCCAATGCAGTGCATGGCATTTATTATAAGTACTGCTTTGGTATGAAACTTAGATGCAGCAGCATGACAATTCCAAACGTACAACATAGTAGCCTAGAATAGAATTTCCCTGAAATCTCTGGCACTTAAGACTAGTGCACGATTCAAGAAACTTTCATTTCTTAAGAATATTTAACTGTAATTGGAAGGTCAGGATATTTTAAATAAAATAAATTGGACAAAAAATATTGTAAATTTAACAAACAAAAAAGAGAAAAAAAAGCAATGAAAATGAAATGGCCTATCTTTTAGCAAAATTGCATGTAAGTAAAAATAATTATACTAGTCAAAAACAAAAAAAATAGACCCTGTCACTGTAAAGAAACAACAAAACTCACACAACAATAAAAACTCTGGCCGAAATGAAATGGAGTTTATGCAGTTCAGGAATTGTGACATGTACTTTCTCCCAGTCAATTCGTACTATCTGTCAAACGTTTGTAACTGCTGGCTTTTCAGCCGTATTGAAGGGCTGCACTTATTTTGCAATGTAGCGAACGACACTGTCAGTGAGCGCTTCATTTTGGGCTTTTATCTATATGTTCTTTACCCACCAAACACCTCAGTAAGTGTTGACTGTCAGGATGAAGGCTCCGCTGCACCTGCACATCTTCGTCGCCACTACTTTCAAACAAATGCGACATATCAGCTCGTCGGTGTTCATGAGCTCACACCTTGTTCATCCTGTTTAAAACCAACACATTCTCACACTGGGGCAGCCGGCTTAAGAACCGTATCTTTTGTGCCATCATTCATATTAGCGTTTGTTTCCTCGTTACTCCTCAGGATGATCACTTCAGCTCTCTCCGTGTGTCCGCGCGAGCGGCCCCGTCTTCACCCCAAAGATCGCATGTTTGACAGATGCTCACTCGGCTATAAATCCGCTAAATGCGCTATAGAACCGATGCACCCCGGTGTTAAGAAAGATAGACGTAGTGAGGCATCTTGTCATTCAGCCTCTTTGGTAGTAAAAGAGGAGGAAAACAAACATGCAGGATACTGCAGGTGGCATTTCTCGCCAGACGAGTGACAGTGTTCAGTTAGTAGCAGAGGCAGAGGAATGTTTTTTTTAATACGGGAGAATTACGGGAAAATATTAATACGGGAGGACGGCGGGAAAGAGGGGTAAAATACAGTAGTTTCCCGGCCAAAACGGGAGAGTTGACAGCTATGCGCAGAGGCGTGAAGAACAAGATGCATGATGCTTTATGTAGCGTTTAACCGACTAGTAAAATACTAAACGATTAATAAATAAGTAGGCGGTTAAACGATTAAACGACTAGTCGCGCACATCCCTAGTATTTCCCTAGTAAGATGCCCAAGCACCATGACTCACAAAACTGAGATTGTCATAATGAAGACTGATCAGTCAAGTTTTGTAATACGGTTTTTACCTTGCAGTTTTACTGCCCAATAGTCAAAATCCAGGAAATGTGATTTGAAAAGCTACATTTGTTTAGTGTCCTTTATCTCCAACATAGGGCTGTGAGTTACAGGATCCACTATAAATGGTCCATGATATTGATAATATAAAGATAGAGGGATGCACTATTGCAAGAATAACATGAATACCCCTCAGAAAAGGTTTAAAAGATTATTTTGATGAATTATTTCTCCCCTTTGATACCAACTGGTGTTGTATGTTGTACTGGGTCAGAAAACCTGATGAGGCAATGAGACACAGCTTGTAAGGATGGTACATTTATTTAGGCTGCCTTTACACTGCGCTGAAAACTAACAAATCCGATAAGTTTTCATTGCGTTTTGGCCTTGCGTTTAGATGGAAACATGTTCCTTTTTTTTCCTAAAACAGAAACTTGTGAAAACGAGCTCCAGAGTGGAAAGTTTTGAATATGCTCTTCATGCAGCCCCGTGTAGAGCGCTTCAGGGTGAAACGCTGATGTCACTGCATGCGCAGTACTCTTTCACGTGAAGGCTGCACGCACATACCAGGAACAACAACAGCTTTGGCCGTCTGCCAAGTAACGTGTGAGCCCCTTACTGTGCTCAGTTTGTTATCCATACAAAATTATCCAGTCAGATTTGTTGTCCCAACTGATTTGTTGTCCAGAAAAGAAACTCCTGCATCTCTGTGCGTCTATTCGCCATTATTGTTTGTGAAAAGTTTTTCTTCTTCATTCGTGTGCTGTAGCAGTGCTGCCTCTCTGCAAACCTACATCATCATCTCCTGAACCGGCATGCACACGACAGGGGATTAACTCGTCTCCAGCGTTGTCGTCTTAACACAGAAGAATTTGAAAACGCAAAAGAAAAATCTTTGCGTCTGTAAATCACAAGTTTCCATGTAAACGTAGCCTTAATGAGCATCACAGCTAAACGTGAAGGCAGTGCCCCAAAAAGTGTGTCACAATCACCTGGACCTAGAAGCTGGTGCTTCACACAGAGTGGCAGAATTAATAGGCATCAGTCCTGGTACCATTTCCAAACTTAGGCCAAGTTCAGTGAGACTGGTGAAGTCAAAGATAGACTGCGAAGTCAACATCCAAGGCAGAAAACACCCCCAAAAGACATATCACCCCTGCTTTACTGTAGGCTTTCTTCCAGTTGACGAGTGGATTTTGGCACTTTTTGTCAGGCACTACATACACGTTTAGCTGCGAAGCTCATTCCATGAATGTACGATCATACAAACTGTGCCTCCTAGTAAAGGTAACTAATCAAGCTGTCCAATGGTCTTATACAGACCCAATTGGTGTTATTAAAGGGGAGAAATAACTGACCAAAACAATGTTTTGAAACATTTCCTGAGAAGCTTTTTGGCTCTGAAACAGTAAAATGTAGGATTATCAGAAGTTTGAATTGTCTGAATTGGCCTTTGGCTTTTGTCACTCAATTTGACAAAGACTAAGATAAAACAGTATCTGTGTTTTTATTTTTAAAAATAAATGATCATCGTGATCCAGCTTTAAGCAAATTAGTGTTAAAACACACCTCTTACTATTAAGATGTAACAGTTATGTAAACATTCCTTACAGACTATAACAACCTGAGTATGTAGATCTGTAGGCATACTAACTTATTTTAAATTAAACATTGTTTTTAAGGCCATTGTATCTTTAGTTTTATCACTTTGAATAGATGGGTTTGATGCCTGCTGCATCCAAACAAAATATCCAGATGCTTTGTCATTGTTTCTCAAATTTACCTGAACATGATGGTTGAGACATTCTGTGAAATAAAGACTGAACTTATAACAAATGATTTAATGGTGATCTCTGTTTACAGGGATATTAATACGCACTGTTTATGGTGTGTTCATAAAGCCTCTAAGCGTAGAAAGAATAATGTCTCATGAATTATGTGATGTTGTTTTTGGTCACATAAAAACAAAGCACACGTAGGTGATGTTCGTATGTCTTTTTTTGTGTTTGTAGCACAGAGTGGTGCATGAATCACTGTTCATTGGCCTTTTTGTCAGGCTGTCACAAAAGAAATACCTGCATTCTTTGGACCTCTTAAATGCCATGCTGCTGTTTCAGAATGTGATGAAGCATTTTGAGGATATGAACTTTCTAATGCAGACTAATACTCGGGGCTTTTCATTTGTTACCATGGTATCCTTAATAAGGCAGTGTTTTTGCTCTGTAGTACCTCTTTATAGACAGCAGAGGACAAACTTGCCTCACAGCCGCTCTCTGTTATTCTCCCTCCACTTGCCCTAAACTGCACTGATCACAGAGCAGCTCATTTGTGGAGCGTGCTGAACCCCGTAGCAGGACTTTGACTGTCCAGCTGCTGCCTTCTTTTTATCTTTCTCATTAAAGCTGCCCCGGAGTCTCTGGCCTTAATTTTTAAATCTAAATATTTCACCTCCTCGTGTTTGAGAAAACCCTCTGATGAGATTTTCTTCATTAATTTCTCGGTCTTATCGACTAAACATTTTAATCTCGGTGGTTAAATGGAAAGCAGCAGAGAGCAGTTCAGTTTCTGACCTCCCCTGGATTCCGACTGAAAGGTGAGCGGTGTCTGTTTCGGGTGGAGCTGTGCAGCACATTCCACCTGAATGCATTGATATGCAGAAGTTGCCGCCACATTGCGTCATGACCCGCCTGTCAGAGGTTTAGCTGGAGGGTTGCCCACATACAGCATCACCACTGCTATGTAATAGAATTGGGTTGTTTCCTGGCTGTTTGAAGAGGTTTCAATGGTTGACATTGCCACAGGAGTGGAGTGCTGCACAGCGACGTGTTCCATTAAACACCTACAGAGATCACACAATTGCCTGCGCGTTTGAAAAAGACTTTATTCAATTATGCTGACGTATGATTCTTGTCCTGAATAGGGTTCTTTTCATGTTCCATGAGTTTAGGACTTACAAAAGGCCTTTTAGAAGGACATGGCATTGTGCCTCTAAAGCCCTGGGTGCAAAAACGACAGGAAAAATGTCTGAATTAGTTTAAATTGAACACATTTTGTGGCAGTGGCAGACCTTCTTTTTTGTTTTTTTAGTGAATATGTGTATGAGTAGAACAATGTGGGAGAACAGTTCCTTCCTCCCCTTCAGGCATTTCCACTTGCCTCAGGTCTGAAAGCAGAGTTACTCAGAAATCTGTCCAAACTACATGATGTGTCACATACCAGCTGTAAAACACACAGATGCAGAGGAACCTCTGCCCACGGTATAACCTGAATTTGATCTTCTGTCCAAAACAGGAAATACACTACCAACCTCTGTGTTTGTCCTTTTTTTGGTATGACCGAAGCTTCGTCTGTTTTCATGCCCAGAGGTCGGTTGTTCCAGTTTGGTGAAAAAAAGCAGAGATGGGCTTTTGTCATTATGTGTGTACACGATGTGCTCTGCTTTTTTTGAGGGGGAAGTGGAGGATGAAGGAATTCTGTTTATTGCAAGAATATGATATGTACATATAACAGTGTTTGATGAACATGTAAATATCATGGTTTTAATAAGGTAATTGGTCGGAATATTTTCTTATGTTTTGTGTCATTCTCAGAATTCGACACAGACTAAGATAAATCAGTGACCATGTTTTTTTTTATATATATATATAGACTCCAATACAGCTATAAGAGTAAATCGCTGCTATGTTACTTGGGTATGTGGATCTGTAAACATAGCACCATATAAGTCTGAAATAACTGCTCTCATTAGGCCTGTCACAATAACAAATTTTGCTGGACGATAATTTAAGAAATATTACCAATAAACAATATTATTGTCAATATTATTTTGAATTTTTGTTTCATTTTTTCATTATTGTAATTATAATATGTCATAATAAAGCGAGTACCCCATATCAAAAACAAAAAACTTTAATTTCTTAAGAGTATTTAACTGTAATTGGAAGGTCAAGATATTTTAAATAAAATAAATTAAACAAGCAATATAATACATTTAACAAAAAAAAGGAGAAAAAACAATTAAAATGAAATGGACTCCTTTCAGGTAAAATTGCATGCAAATAAAATTAATTATACTAATCAAAACCCCCCAAAAATAGACCCTGTCTCTGTAAAGAAAAAATGAAACTCCGATAAAAAATAAAAACAACAAATAAAAGGTATTTTATTCAGTTCCTGAATTGTTTGTGACACGTACTCTCTCCCAGTCAATCCATCCTGTTTGTCAAACATTTGTAACATTACTGGCTTTTCAACCGCATTGAAGGGTTGCATTTTATTTGCAATGTAGTGAACGACACTGTCTGTGCGCACCATTTTGCGCTGTTTTATTTATATTTTCTTTGCAGACCAAACGTCTCAGTTAGCACTTTCAGGACGAAGGCTCCGCTGCACTTCCCCTTCTTCTTCGTCGGCACTACTTTTAAACAAATGCGACATATCTGCTCGTCAGTGTTCATGGGCTCACACCTTGTTCATTCTGTTTAAAACCAAAACATTCCCACACTTGGGCTGTGGCTACTGGCTTAAGAACCGTATCTTTCGTCCCATCATTCATATTTACGTTTGTTTTCTCGTACTCTTCAGGACGCTCACTTCAGCTCTCTCCGAGTGTACGCGCGAGCGGCCTCGCCTCCCCCCCAAAGATTGCATGTCAGACAGATGCTCACTCCGTTATAAATCCGCTAGATCCACTATAGAACCAATGCACCCCAGTGTTTAGAAAGATTGACAAAGTGAGCCATCTTCTCATTCAACCTCTTTGTTTTCCTCCTCTCTCTCTACCAAACACCCATGCACGTGTCAGTTTATCGAGGCCAGCAAACTTACCAAGAACGTTTTTATTTATCGTTGGGTTAATTGACTTAGTGATTATTGGGACAGGCCTAGTTGTCATTTAGGTGTTTTTTTTGATACAGTGTAGAAAGTTAGCAGGCTATGCTACCCACAAATGAGTCAGAGCTTATTAGAGGCAGTGAACTATCTCATGAACTTTTATACTATTAGCATGTTTATCAATATTCAAACAAGCAATAATTTGAATGTACTTTATTAAACTATAACACTGGAAAGAGAGAGAGTAGCTTTCAATGGACGGATTTTCCTTGATTAAGTTGGATTCGGCCAGGTTTATAAGTTTTAAAGCATTCAGTATTGTTCAGCTCTGAAGATCTTATTTTAGAGAAGTGAAGTAACATTCACCTGTTGCTATTTTTATGGTGTGTTGTGCATAACATTTACTGTTTAGAAGGACTTTGTTGTCAGCCTGGTTACCCGATAACGGTAATACATATCTCATTATTACTACTTCTGTTTATTTTGCTACTGCTGTATTGACTTTTCACCCTGTTTGTGCCAGTTGCTGTGAAGACTGTGCCCTACTGCAAATGTACTAGAGGTGAGCAGATACCAGCTCTCTTAGGGAAACTCGGTGCAGCTGTTTGAACAGAATCAGGGAACTGATTGCTGTTTGTTTAATCTATGGTCAAGAAGCAAGAAAATATACATTGGGCAGATAATTTCTTTGTTGTAACAATGTTTCTTGGGAATATACATACCATTTGAGATCCTGTTAATTCTTTATTTGTGTGGTGCCAAATTTGTAAGAAACGTGCAGTTGTGGGATGAACAGCAGAGCAGAGTATGTCGGTTTGGCCTAAATATAATTTGCCCAATCTTTTTCCAAACAGCATATTTTGCTGTTGACTGTTTTTAGCTTCTGTTTTCCTCAGGTTCTGATAATCAGGTGCCTTTGTATAAGCCTGTGAGGATGGGCCCAGCTATGGTGTTGAGTTGGTGTCTGTTCAAAAAAAATTGACTGGCCTCTTTTGACTGTTCTGAACAGGGCCCGTGAAATACTGCAGCTTCAGAAAAACAACACACCAATAAGCCTGTTTCCTCCTTACAAACTGCAGGCAGTCTTCCACAGATTTGCAGTTAGCACTTCGGCCTGCTGTTTGCAACAGAATGACCAACACAACCGCATTAGCTGACTTGTGACTAATGCTGGTTGAAGAGTGGCAGGCCATCCCACAGCAGTGTGTGACCAGGCTGGAGACCAGCATGAAGACGTTGTGCCAGGCTGTTGTGGCTGTGGATGGTTCTTCCACACATTACTGAGACTTTATTGGCGATGGTGCTGAATCACGCTGAACTGGCCGGCTACCGACCACAGAGCAGACGAGGCCCATGTGGGGAAGGAGGCTTTAGAGTGACATGAGCTCCAACAGTGTCTCAGACAGGAGATAGAGAGGGATCCGGGCTTCTCGGTTTGTTAGAAAAAATACTGGCTACTTTAACATTAGTGATCGTGAACATGCGCCAGTCTTTGAAATCAAATGTCCAAACCCGTGTTCAGAAAAACTTGATGTCCTGGACAATATTTTTCACTAACATGCTGGTTTTTGCTCCAATGTCAGAGTAGGTAAAGCCAGGGTTTTGTCCTTGTAACTCTTTAGCCAAGTAGCATCAATGACAAACACCTAATGAATTAGGAAATAAAGATCTGGGGTAGGGCTGAAAGATATGGACAAAATTTCACATCTCAATATTCAAGCCAGACATCTTGGTATTGATATGATATTGACTACGGGTTCTGTGAAAACTAGGGCTGGGACGATTCACTTTTCTCTCGATACGATTTATTGCGATTTTTTAGGTGCCGATACGATTTAAATTGCGATTCTACGATATTGCCGATTTTTGCAATCTTTAGTTAGCTTTTTTAAAACCAGTGAAAAAGATGAACAATGATGATGCCTACAGACTATATCAGGAAAAATACACATCACATGTGAGTCTGTTTTTAGGATTTATTCAGCAATATATATTAACCAGCTGTTTATGCCCCCTCTCTTCAAAAGCCTGGATTGCATATAAAAAGTAGCTTATTATCCCTTCAGGCAACAGAGTTTTTTCAAGAAATATTCAGTTTTGCTATCAAGATTTAAAAAGACTATAGTTTCAAAGTGGTTAGTTTTCCCAGCCATCATCATCACTGTAATTTACGGGCCGACCATGAACGCCTCTGCTGCCTGCACTGTTTACCCCCGGCTTCTCCCTCGTCTGCCCAGAGCTCTCAGCTCTGCGGTCTCATTCTCTGCTAACACCGGCTACTTTTCATGTGTTTTGAGCTTTCCTGCATCCCAGACTATGTACACTCTTTGGGAGTCGCCAGCCAGGGAGAGGAAAAGCTCTCGGTATGTACTGCTCCGGGACTGTAATGGCGTGAGCCGCTTCTGGCCATGCTGCACTGCTGCCAGTTTCGCCTCTCTGGACGACTGACCGTCATCCTCAGAGAGTAAATATTCCTCAGATTCAGAGTCAGACAGTACTTGACAAAGTACTCTCGCATCGTGAGTACTCTCTATCACTCTGTGTCTCTCTCTCTGCTCCGCTCTACAGTTTTCTACAGCCACACTCGGCCCCTTGGTCCGTGTGTGTGTTTTAAAATAAATATATGCCAAAACTTTGAATAGAAACCTGTCACCTGTCCACTATCTGCTGGTTAAAAGTAGTAAATCTACTCAGCACTATTTTAACAGCTATTAACTCTTTAGCCAAGTAGCATCAATGTAATGAATTAGGTGTGTGTGTGTGTGGGGGATATCGATTTTGAAAGATATATCGATTTTAAAATCGGCAATAAAAAAAGCCAGACATCTTGGGTATTGATATCGATTTTTATGACTCCCAGGTTCTGTGAAAACCAAGCATTTTTCAGAAAAACATAAAAATTGATAATACAAAAGGATGTAGAAAGTGGAATTTTATTTTTTAAGAAATTTATATTGTCATATCATTGCTTTTTCGATATATGTCTTGATTGTTTGTATCTGGATATCAGTATGATAACGATATATCTTTCAGCCCTAATCTGGGGAGGACTATGTAGACTTTTGTTCCTCTTTAAAATATGTACAGTATGTTATGTGGACTCATTGTTTAAGTACTATGTGCTATGTGTGCCCCATCTTTTTTTAACTTTTGGATAAACCAGGTCCTATACTTTGTTGACATCTTGGTTTCTTCAAGGTTAAAATGTATGTGGTCAAATATTTCTTCAGTTACATGTTGAGCAGCTGAAATGCAACATCATATTACGAGAAATAATAAAAATAACCCATCTTGTAGTTTCTTTCACCCTTATGTTACTTTTCCACAAAAACCATATACAGTTCCTTTTCCAGCATTTCATCCTTTTCTCAGCTATGCCTGTTTAAATAAGAACAATTAATCTAAAAATATAAGCAAACAAGGCAAATTTCATGACTTCAGGCAGTTGTATACCTTTTAAGATATAAAGAGATGCTCTGTTAAACTGTTCAATGCCTTAAATATTAAGAAGCAGGATGCAATGTGGATCTCCTTCTTTCTGCTTTAATGCCATATCAGGAGGGAGAATAGTAAACATTGAGGCTTTTATCAGTCTGATAAAAGTAAACTGTATTATTTGCTAATTTTTTTCCTGTTTATCCCCTGAGCAGCAGCACAATTTGAATCCAGCATTGACTCTGACAATAACAGGGAAATCTGATGTGAGGAGAGGCAATAACAAAATGTAAATAAACTGAAGTGTATTGTTGTCAACACTGCAGATCATAGTGCACATCAGTCGGTGGTTTTCATGAAAATTGGATTTTAATGGCATTTCTGCAGGAATGATACTGACAGGAAGCAGCATACAAGATGTGTTTTACTTCTATTTGTACACTAATGTAGACTAATTCTAATTGGCTTCCGTCTCATAATGTTTAATTTAAGTATTATTGCAGCAAATGAAAATTAAGTTGTGCATAATGAAGTACAAATTGATCAGTTTTCTGAACATAAAGTGAATCTCTGAGCAGGTGCCTGTGGACAGTACTGTACTGTCAATGTCTGCTTTTGAAGCAGAGTTTAAAGAGATCAGTGGCTGTAGGGAGAGTCCTGACTTAAACCGGCATTAGAACAGCCTAGAAACATGAAAACAGGCGAACAAAAGTGGGTTTCACCCCTAAATTCCACCAGATATTTGTTTGTGGTGGTAGGCTTGTGATTTAGTGTGTTTTTCCCAAGTATTGAATGCAAAGCTAGTGGTTGTTGTCAGGTTGCAGGGCACAGATTTAAACCTTAGATCAATGAGGCACCTGCTTTAAATGTTATGTTAAAATGACCCTAAATAACACATCAGCTGCAGTATTTACTTCAGTTAAGGGTTCCTTATTCCAACATGTTTACTCAGAGGCATACACAGAAATCAGAGCTGATACACGGACATATATGTAAAGACGCTAGTATAAAAATTTGTGCTGTCACACGATTAAAAAAATTAATCAAATTAATCTAATTAATTACCGGATTTATAATTAATTAATCGTATTAATCGCATTTTAATCTCATATCTGCTTAAAGTACCCAAATAAAGAATTTGAATTCTAGGATATTATAAAATTGTAGTGCATTACGAATCAAATCAATACACTAAGAAGTGAAGATTTGTAAATCCACATTTTTATTGGTGACTAAATAAAACCAAAGTCAGGGCAACTTGTCCAGAAAATTCTAAGCTCAATCAGGCAACTCAAATTACACTTTTAAGTGTGTTTCATAAATCAAGTTCAGAATAAGAAAAAGATCAAGGACATCCAGCAAACCAATTAGGCCTGATGCATTATTAAAGAATGTAGTACAAATATAGATAAATAAAATAAGACTAAGTCTTAAATAGGCCATTCCTGTTGTCACCTGGGCTTTGTTTGGTTTGACTAGAGATGCATGTGTGAAGTGACGTGCCACTGCCATGTACAGGTCCTCCAGCTGGACAATATCAAAATGTTTGTGTGCTATGATTAATCTTGCGATTAATTTTTATAATGCATTAATTTGCTGTGTAATTAATTAATCTAATTAATGCACTAAAGTGATAGCCTTAATAAGAATACTACATTTCACTGTTGAACCTTGATGCCATACCAAGTCTTTCAATATTTTATCAAAGATTAATGCGTCCTGTATTGTCACTCACATCTAAAATGCTCAGTTGGAGCTCCTGTTACTTCCCTTTGCAAAGTGAGCCCTGCCTGTTCTGATAGGTTGAGTGATCCATAATAAATGAATAAAATCAGTGTTGATAATGAAAGGCTTTAGGTGTATTTACTTGAAATGGCACAGCAGGGTCAATGAGTGGCAACTACCAGTCAGTGTTTTCTAAGGGGTAGTTACCCTGCTGCACACACCACAGAAGGTGAGGCAATATAGCCTTAATGCTGGTTTCGACCCCCAAAATAAAGGAAGAAGGCAGAGTCTGCATGTTGATTCCATCCACTTATTCCAGTCAAAGTTTGTTTGGGTTACCAGGAGGAAAAGTGAAGTTGGAAGTGAGGAAAGAACTGAGCGAAAGTGGAGGAGGAATTGAACTTACTCTAACCGGGGACGATGCTGATTTAAGAAATTATACACGACAGCAATCATGTGGTTTGGATTTCGTAAATGCGCCATGGAGTACATGAAGTTGGTCTGCAAAATATGTGAGCGGGAAACATCACAAATCTCCATCACCCCCTCAAAGTTACCATTCCAGTTACCATCTCTGTGACCAAGACTGGAAATGAGGACTCCTGATGCTGCCTGGACTTCATAAGCTCACCTTCAAATTTGGGTCAAAGTAGAAGCTCATCTGCAGTTAGCAGCACAAGCATGAGCAGTGCTGTAGAAGCAAAGTGAGAATCCTGTCGTCATTTTGGAAAATACCCCATAAGGCAAAGATTCAGAGAGGAGCAAGGCCATAGTGAGCGCTGTATCTTCTAGCATTCCTAAAGTCATCTCCTCTGTGTGTTGGATGCTTAACCTTTCTCCATTTAGGTATCAGGCACTTTGTTTTCAGTTATTGTATATGCTTATAATGTTTCTTGTCAGAACAGGCAGGCTCGACATGTCTCTATTAGCTCTCTTTGACCTGTGTTACTCATTTAATGTAGTGACAAAAACATTCAGGACTGAAAACAATTAATCTATTTCATCGGATTTTATAAACTTTATTAAACCTCTGGATTTAAAGTCCTCTGTCAAGATGTCCTTTGGACTGGCATCAGTGAAACAAAAATATTGTGATGAATACTGATAACTGTTAATTAGAGCTGAAAGGATTCCTCGAATAATAGTGATTATTCGATTACAAAATATCCTCGAGGCAAGTTGTGTGCCTCGGAGCCTCGTTTAATATATAATTATACATATAAAATATATATCTGGACTACTATACAATGCACAGTGTTTTACACGGACGGTCATTTCTGTGGCGCAACACGCCTGCTACCTTTGCTGCTGCGCGGCTTGTAAAATCATGAAGGAAAAGAAAAAGAGACAGAAAGGAGAGAGTCTGCAGAAGAAATGCCAGAGAGTGTCCCAAGTGTGTGGTCACTACAAGAAGGGACGAAAAGAAAACACAGTGCAGTGTGTCTGATGTCAGACGGAGTTAGCTTAGCACGCAGCTTAGCATGACAGCACGTTGTCAATACTGCAGCATGTCAACAGTAAACATCCGGTCTGTGCGTCCTCAGAGCAACACAACAGGATGACACTCATGATACATCAACAGAAGCAGCTACTGCGATCAATAACTGAGATATGGGCTAGTAAATAACCTACTTTGATTATGGCTCCGTGTAAAGGCTGGTTCAGAACGTAAATCAATACGGAGGCTACTTGCCCAGAATCATGTGTATTTTGTTCTCATACTTTTCACATCCAATAACTTTACATTTAATTTGATTGCAGAGAGTAGAAGAGGAAACACTGACAGTGAGTAGAGGAAGCAGGTGTAGGGAATGCTTTCATATGTTATAGAAATGTACATTAGCTAGTTAAATTATCTTAGTATCTAAGTATGATATTATTTGGTCCTAGAAATAAAGTAAGCAAAATAAGATCATCAATATGGTACAGTAGTAAAGGCAATAAATTAGCAAAAAGAGACAAGTATGAACATAAAATAAAAATAACCATACTAAAAAGAAATACTGAAAAAAGCAAGATATGGCCCAGAGCAAAAAAAATTCACATCTAATCAGGGTGAGAAGGACCTTCTGAGGCCCTGTTTGCACGGAGACGCTTTCACCTGAAACACAAAGGTTCTTCCTTTGTGGTTTCAAAAGCAATCCCCATTCACATGGAGACGCCAGAACAGCTGAAACCACTGTAGCATGCATGTCACTCCATTAGATGTGCGCTGCAGAAACAGTGCTGTGACAACACACATCCGAAGAAGAAAACCTTTTCAGCAAACAACAATGGCGGTTTGACGCATGGAGATGCAGGAGTTTCTTGTTCGGACAACAAATCTGACTGGATAGTTTTGTCTGGATAACAAACTGAGCATGGAAAGCAGCACACATGTTACTGGTAGACTGCAGCTGCTTTTGTTGTACCAGGTGTGCTCGTGCAGCTTTAATGTGAAAGAGTACTGCGCAGCTGGTGATGACAACGCTGAATCTCGTTTACATGGAGCCGGGGTGGCGATGTGTTTCAGACCTTTCCCCTCTGGACCCTGGTCTCAAAAGTGGATTCAGACACTCCAGACATCGGGAGGCCAAATGCAATACAAACTCTTTGGATTCAGTCGAATCCGACCTTGTGTGAACACGGCCTTAGTAGCAGAGATGGAAGACACTGACAGCTTGTCTTTGTAGGACACAAAACAAGAGTAAACTGCAAGAATGTTGGTGTTTGAAGATGAATTTTGAAATATACTTTGTAAATGAGACCTTTTGACAAAGTAAATCTGGCAGAAATTGTGCATTAATGATGGCATTTGTTATGTTAGCAAAATATCTCTATTCATTCAACTTTTTTAAGAGGCCTTTTCAAAATAGGCATTTAGCCCCTGGGTTATGGTTTGGACATCCCTGATATATCATAGTCTAGTAGTAGTTTTGCCTTACTGCCCAGCCCTATCAAAGAACGCATGAAACTTGAAAAATCAACATATTACCTTTAAAATTCTTCTGTTGAGAGGACCTCAAACATACACACAAACCTAGAAACAGTTTTGTAACGGGTTGTAAAATGTTAATTTCTTCTTTTACATGCAGGCTCTGATGGGGATTCAGTGCTCGCACTCAAGAATCATTTACACATTTGCATTTGCTTCATTTGTACCTCTGGAGGAAATGAGTATTTTCAAAATCCCAAACCAATCAGGGTGTCTTTGCCCAGTTTAACCATCTTGCTGACCAGGGCTCTGTCATGCACATTCTCATTATTAATTTACGGCGATTACATAAGCTCACCAGTTTGATATTTCTGAACCAGGACCTTCAGGGATTGGAAGAAGTTGCTTGTGTAAATAAGGCAGGCCAGTGTCAACAAGTTACTTTGATTTCATGTTCCAGATGCATATTTAATGAACATTTCATATCCTTTGCTACTGTGTTTGCCTTTTGAAACTATAAATAGCTGTTTTAAAGTCATTGGCACTTTGTAGTGAGATGTCTCTGATGGATTTCGTTCTATCTTGTAGCCAGAGGTTGTGGACACTTATGAAGAAGCCGTCTAAAACTGTTTCTGTTATCTATTTTAGTTTGGTTTCTACTTAAGCAGCTTCTGCACACTGCCAGATAAAAATGAGATGCACTGATGGTATCCTTCCCCAAAAACAAATTAACTTTTCACCATGGAGGAACAAGTGTCCTGAAATGAATGTAATTGCAGATCCCTGCCCCGACATGTTCCATCCATAAACATTTTAGACTCATGAATGAAATAAAGACTTGGCAGATGCTGTGGTCCTGTCTGTCTGTTGCTAATTTAACCCAAAAAGTGTTTACTCGTCGAGTCTGCTCCAGCCAGTGTTGATGGTAGAGTTCTCCTTCACATCAGCAGCGTGAAAAAGAAAAGAAAACTCATTATGGGATCGTCTCTCTTGCCGTACTTTCTCATAACTTGAGCCCCCGTCGTGGCGGGGAATATGGGCCCCTTTTGTGTGAGCGAGAGAAAAAGATTTATGATGAGAATTAAAGGCAGCCAACAGGGGATTTGAACCGCAATTGATTTTGCACAATTCAATTTTAAGCTTGTTGATTTATAATACGCTGTCCACATATCAATCTTGGAGCCTCTCCACATGAGGTAAGCTCACTGGGCAAGCTGCTGGTGGGCTTGATCAATAAAACTGTGAGAGTGTGAGTGAGGGGAAAGTAGCAGCAGAAGACGGTACAGGAGAGGGAGAGTGTGTGTGTGTGTGTGTGAGGGTGCAGGTTTAGCACAAACTTTCGAGGCTTTGCTTACAGTACCTGATGGCATTTACTCAGCATCAGGAAGCCTAACGAGCAAATCCACTGAAACCTGCGTCCATCCTTCCTTCCTCTCTGTCCTTTAATGCCACCTCAGATCCCCTCTTTAAAGCATTTCTGTAGATTCAGGAGTTTTTCTTCTAAGCCCTGCACCAGTTTAGCCTTATTTATTTGACCTTCCTCGTGTTGTTTTTGGCCAATAGTGCATCTCTCACTTCCTCCCCTCCCAGACGGATGCTATTTAAGCGTGTGATGAACAGATTGCCGAGAGTCAGATAGCTGAGAGCATTGTGTATTTGTACTATCTGCTCTCGCTGATGAAGGGAGGCTCGAAAAGCTATTTGCCGGCAGAAAAAAGGAGCCAAAGCTCAAAGGGAGAGGGGGGGAAATGGGGGGAAGGGCAGGGGGCATTGTAAAGCACCCAGGACTGCTGATTCTGAGGACTTTCACTGCAGACCCCCATCACCCCCCACCCTTTATCAGCCTTGCTGTCATTACCCCACCTATCTGCTCTTGCATTCTACTCGCATCCTCTTTTTGTGATACTTCCTCAATGCTCTGAGTTCCACTCAGTTTTCAACAGCTCTGGATCTGGATGCAGATTTTCCCATTCAAGTCCTCATTGACATTTTTAATAAATCCTTGTATCAGTATGTTAATCCTGGAACTCGGTCATCCAGCTACCTTAACACTCAAAACACAAGCACTACATCATATTTGATTAGATGCAGAAATGTAGTATAAAAAGATATCGGCACAAATCTGTACATCTGATTTAGCAAAACTGACAGAACTATGCCCTCAATAGTTCATCGTAGTTTCATTCATTCACCTGGAAAAACAGCTTTTTGGACTTTAAATGAAAATAAAACTTTTATTTAACTCTTTAGTATTGTAATATGTGTGATGCAAACACAGTTGATTGCATTTTTAGAGCATGTGTATGACCTTCCAGTGCTTTAAGAAACACACTTGTCATAGAATAAGCTGGAGGCAAAATTAAGGCAACACTGGATTAAACGTTACAGTGGTATAAAAAACTTTGGGCACCCTCCTGAGACTGCATAACAGTTTACTGTATTTAGAGAAAATGATCACAGTGGCATGTTGTTCATCTTCTAATAAAAGTTGAGTAATGGGGTATTTTCAGGACGAAGATTTTTAGTGTCGTGTGGTGAACTGGAGGTGTTTTGTGAAGAGGAATGGTCCAAAACACCTTCATACAGAATCCAGACACTCATCAGAAGCTATAGGAAGAGGCTAGAAGCTGTTTTTTTGTGAAGGATGACTCTACTAAATATTGATGTGATTTTTCTGTTGGTGTGAAGGGCCATATACAATCAGTTTTATTTTTCCCAAATTCCATCTAAGTTGTTCATATAGTTTGTTTTTTTCCATTTGGATTATTTTGTGAATTTTGTTTTTTAGTATTTTGCACAAATTTAACACAGAGACACACTATAAAGTAATGAAATACAATCACTGACTCTTCAGGTGGTCCTCACGCGTTTTTGAGTCCAGTCAACAGTATGTTGTCAAAATTTGCAGAACATTTGATCTCCTTACACATGTTAATCATTGGCAAACTGCTCTGCCCTTTACTTTTTACTTTTACCTGATACTTTGCTGACTTGCCGCTCGTGACGCACACATTGCGCCGCTTGTCGTCCCTCGACGCCAGTGATCATTGAAAATGAACGGCAGCTTGGGGGATGCTCATATTGCTTTTGGTGTGAACACAGGGTCAGCCTGTGTCTCAGACGGCTGCTGTGTCGTGTTGACGTCGTTAATGAGGGGAGGAGGAGGAGGGGGAGAGGAAAAGAAGCATGCATTGTCCACAGCCTTAAGTGGCCCCCTCTGGGCATTTTCCTGAGAGAAGTTCTTTTTTAGTCAGAAACAAACTCTTTTTCGGGAAGTGTCTGCCTTTTCCTTTATTGGGCATGCAGATTGAATTCTGCATTTAATGTCTAATTCTGTGATTCTGTCCGCAATTCCATGGTCACAGACTTTATCGCACCCTAGGGTACCCAAATTTATTCACATGGCAATTTGTTTTTGGCAAATAAACCTTATTTCGCCCCTGAAATATTACTATGTTCGTCAGTTTATTAGATTTTTCAAAATGAAATTGCTAAGCAAAAAAAAAAGAAGACAATTTTTAAATGAAAATATAGAAATTATCAGGGGTGCCCAGACTTTTTCATAACACTGTATTTACCACCACCAGCCAGCATTCACCAAAAAGGTCAAACCATTTTTATATTTTACATAAAGCCCTGTCACCAACAAACCAAAATCAACTTGCTGGTGAGCATGAGCTTACATGTCACAAGGATTCTTTTGCCTCCTTCTTTTGCCCTAATTCCGAAAAGAGTCCCTGTTAGTAAAATATGGCGAATTCAGCCATCCTGTTTATACTATTGGTAATAATGTTATAATTTAATTTAGCTGGTATATGTACAAACCCAAAACCAGTGAAGTTGGCACATGGTGTAAATTGTAAATTAAAACAGAATACAATGATTTGCAAATCCTTTTCAACTTATATTCAGTTGAATACACAGCAAAGACAAGATATTTAATATTCGAACTGAGAAACTTTATTTTCTTTTGCAAATAAATTTCAACTTAGAATTTAATGGCAGCAACACATGGCAAAAAAGTTGGCTCAGGGGCATTTTTACCACTGTGTTACATCGCCTTTCCTTTTAATAACACTCAGTAAACCTTTGGGAACTGAGGAGACCAATTTTTGAAGGTTTTCAGGTGGAATTCTCTCCCCTTCTTGCTTGATGTACAGCTTAAGTTGTTTAACAGTCCGGGGTCTCCATTGTTGTATTTTACACTTCATAATGCGCCACACATTTTCAATGGGGGACAGGTCTGGACTACAGGGAGGCCAGTCTAGTACCTGCACTCTTTTACTACGAAGCCACGCTGTTGTAACACGTGCAGAATGTGGCTTGGCATTGTCTTGCTGAAATAAGCAGGGGCGTCCATGAAAAAGACGTTGCTTGGATGACAACATATGTTGCTCCAAAACCTGTATGTACCTTTCAGCATTAATGGTGCCTTCACAGATGTGTAAGTTACCCATGCCTTGGGCACTAATACACCCCCATATCATCACAGATGCTGGCTTTTGAACTTTGCGCCTATAACAGTCTGGATGGTTCTTTTCCTCTTTGGTCCGGAGGACACGACCACCACAGTTTCCAAAAACAATTTGAAATGTGGACTCGTCAGACCACAGAACACTTTTCCACTTTGCATCAGTCCATCTTAGATGAGCTCGGGCCCAGCGAAGCCGGTGGCGTTTCTGGGTGTTGTTGATAAATGACTTTGGCTTTGCATAGTAGAGTTTTAACTTGCACTTACAGATGTAGCGACGAACTGTAGTTACTGACAGTGGTTTTCTGAAGTGTTCCTGAGCCCATGTGGTGATATCCTTTACGCAGTGATGCCGGTTTTTGATGCAGTACCACCTGAGGGATCGAAGGTCACGGGCATTCAGTGTTGGTTTTGGGCCTTGCTGCTTACGTGCAGTAATTTCTCCAGATTCTCTGAACCTTTTGATGATATTACGGACCGTAGATGATGATATCCCTAAATTCCTTGCAATAGCTGGTTGAGAAATGTTGTTCTTAAACTGTTGGACAATTCGCTCACGCATTTGTTCACAAAGTGGTGACCCTCACCCCATCCTTGTTTGTGAATGACTGAGCATTTCAGGGAAGCTGCTTTTATACCCAATCATGGCACCCAACTGTTCCCAATTAGCCTGTTCACCTGTGGGATGTTCCAAATAAGTGTTTGATGAGCATTCCTCAACTTTCTCAGTCTTTTTTGACACTTGTGCCAGCTTTTTTGAAACATGTTGCAGGCATCAAACGCCAAATGAGCTAGTATTTGCAAAAACGAATAAAGTTTACCAGTTCGAACATGAAGTATCTTGTCTTTGCTGTGTATTCAATTGAACATACGTTGAAAGGGATTTGCAAATCATTGTATTCTGTTTTTATTCATGATTTACACAATGTGCCAACTTCACTGGTTTTGGGTTTGTAGAATTTCCTAAAGTATTTTCTGTGCTGTCCATTGTTGCCGTCAAAACCTGAAGCCATGGTTAACAGAGGTTGGGACTCCATTGATCTGATGTATTACCATGACTCTTTAGCCAGAAACTCTGAATAGACTGTATGTCTTATGTTAACAGCATTATGATTCTTCTACAGGTGCATAGTGTGTAGTTGTTTCTCAGAAAACTTGTGGTATAACCTTGGATGGTCACAGCATTATGGCCAATAATCAATTCACTGTGTAGGAAATGGGTGGGATTGTTGCTTCCTGAATCACACATCAAGCTCTTCTCTCAAATGTTTTTGGCATTTCCCTCCTTTCTTTTCCCCCATCAAATTGTCACTCTCACATTTTCTCCCCTCTCTCCATCAGTTCCTCTCCCCCCACTGACCTATCCCTCAGACCTACTTCCCCTCTCAGTCAGACAAGCCGAGGCAGGCAGGAAGGGAATGAGGTTTGTTTTTCATCCCACAACCCCTACTCCCCTCCACATCCCTCCTCCTCTCCCGCCCCCGGCCCTTTTTACTTGTTGCATGACAGGTCCAGCACTCTATTGAAATAAATCATCTCTCAGGACAGATGTGTGTGTGTGTGTGTGTTTGCGTGTGTGTCGTGAGACAAGTAAGAGCTTCCTCATGGTGATGATGGGTGTTTTGTTTTGAGCGTGGCCCCAGGACTCACCACCCTGTTCTTTTGTCTATGTGTGTGTACGTGTGTATTATTAATGCCTCCGGCTGTGACCTGCCCACACTGTTATCAGCATGATTTATGCTCTCCCCCATACACACTGTGCTTCCAGCTCCTCGTCCTCTTCCCGCTCATTCACACGCTCTGCCTTATTCTCTGCTGTGCTCTGTATTCCGGCTGTATTTCTGGTCAGCGCGTCTCATGATGTGTAGGTGTGCGAGTTTAGTGTCCTTGGTGTCGGAGAAAGCAGCTCCTCAATCATGTGGAGGCTTGTCCCATTGGCCCATTTTTATCTTGCATTAAAAATTAAACACACACGATGATGCATGGACACCCGGTCCAGATGAGGCACACGGCCGAGTGGGATATCAGACTACAAGTCCAAATATACCCTCCCACAGTGGGAGGAGAGCATTTTTCTTCAGGTTTCACTAGATTCAGGTTTTATTCTTTATTTCAGTCACCGCTCTCTCTCTTTCTTTCTTTCCCTCTTCTATATAAATTACTCTGCGGTCCTGAATACTAACCATCCTTTTGTATGCACTTAAGACGAGCAGTGCGGTGGTGCAGAAGCCCGCAGGTGGAACCTTCCACTTAACTAACCACTCAGCCACAGCCGTTGATTGTCTGAGAACTGTCCCACAATTTCCCCTGAACACGTTTTTTGGCTATGTTTCATATAAGAGCTTCCAGAGTGCAGAAAGGTGCCCGAGGATTTATTATGCAATTAAGTGTTGACTTAAAGGCTGTTTTAGTGCTGTGGTAGACTTCCAGGGTATGTTTCATGTTGTGTGAACTCCCCTCGCTTCGACTGCAAGGTCATTTGAGTTTTATTAGTCCTGCCGCACATTACTTTACATTATTTTATATGCAGGTAAAACATTTTCTGACGTTTCCTTGGACAGAATTCACACTTCAGGCTCTAGTGGGTGGTTCCCCTGATGGCAGATAACTGACATATGAAGGTTTGTGATGCTGAGACGCGCACAGTTGACCTTGATGGAAATGTTATTCACTTTGCAGGTGGGTCCCAGTTTGCTAGATACAAGAGTCCAAGGGCGTCTTAAAAGTTAGGTTAAGAATGTATTTGTTTTGCTGTCAAATGTGAAATGTGCATTTTTCTAGCCAACAATAAAAATGTGTATCCATTCTGCATTTTACAGTGAGGTGGCCACTAGGGGCGTGTTTCACAAAGAATGTGTCGATATGGTAGATTTCATGATGCTGGGGTGATGATACAATATATCACAATATATAACATTACAGGACGATGCATAGATAGTTCCCCACTTGTTTAATTTATTTTTTTCTTAACTACATGCTTCTTATCCTGTACAACAGCTTCACAAGCCAGAGGAGTGTATTTACAGACTGTTGTGATAAATCTTTTCACAGTCTCTTTTTGCAAAAGGGCTACAACAAAACTCCGTCATGATCATCACACCTCGAGACATTCCCACTAAGTCTGTGAAGGAATAATATCTGCGTCAATTCACAGTGGAACATGTTAGGGCTTTCACCCTATACTCAATATATCAGTATATGCTGGAACTTGAGGGTCAAAATTCAATATTTCAACTAGGGCTGGGAAATATATCGATTAAGTTGATCAATTAAAATTGTTTTCTGCAGAAGATTTAAAAATTATAAATCAAGATTTTTTTCATTCACTTACTTAAGCTGTAAGTTATTGCAAAGTTTGAAAAAAAATACAGAACACTAAAATTTTACAGTTTTCATGATGGTGGCCTTGTCAGGTTTTGCACAAGCACTTTTATAGGCTTTTATTTATTTAAAAAAGGTTGGATTAAATATTGATCAGAGACTTTTGATTTTAATAAGCATGTTTATGTAGACAAACCTGCCTGTGTTAGAACTACATAATCAACATATTTTGACACACACTTCAATTTTATGAGATAGATTCTGATTGATTTAGGAATATATTTTAATAACTTAAAGGCTGAACTTGATTCATGTCATCAGTGTGTCACTTGGAGTTTTTTTGTGTTTGAGAGGGAAAAAATCAGTTGAAATTGAGTCGAGTTTTGTGAGGAAAAATCGGGTATTTTATTTTAGCCCATATCACCCAGCCCTAATTTTTTTTACTGTAAATATATATATATTTGAATTGAAAAAACACCGTGCAGCAGCACATTCGGGCCCATGCACAGTGAAGCCACTCTGTGTAGACAATAACATCTCTGTTAGTGTGTTCACCTGTGTGGCTCCGGGAGAACCAAATAGCGAAATGATCTAATGGAAACACCTTTTGTGTGTGTTGCAGCCAGTGAACTTTATCTATTTGTGATTGTCTGTTAGCAAGACAAATCAGAGAGTTCTCTCACATTTTCAATAGTTACTCAGCAAAAAATGTCAGAAATACCTTGGCTGGGCTTTGTGCTCTCTGGACAGTTTTATTTTACAGAAAGCATGGTCCCTGATGGACGATGTTCCAGTGATGGAAAAAAAAAGACAGATGTAGCAGAGAGACTGAGTCCGATGACTGAATGCTAACGTAGAGGTTTTTAGGAAGAGAAATCTATTCTTAAAACTGACTGAAAATATTTGACATTTAGGTGCATTTAAACTTAAATGCACAGCACTTGTGCCTGTAATAGACAAATAATAACATTTAGGCTCTGATGAATGTGAGTGTCTTGAAAGTCGACACATTTTTATGCTGTATTGTGTAATATGTTCAGAGAGGGGACTTTACTGGAGGAGAGCATGCTTTGAATGGTGCAAACAGAGCATGACCCCCTACCAGTTATGTTTATGTATGGCGCTCTGTATCTGTCTGGAATGATAAACTTCAAGAATACACATTTACGATAAAGTGGTGACCATGTAAGCTAACATATGAGAGGATTAAATGACTGTGACGGCCTCATAGTGGCGAAATATAAATTAAAAACCTTGTATGTGGTTTATTTTTTTTAAGTTCTAATGCAGATGGGGCTCAGTTGTTTCTGGCTTTATACGCTGATCAAAAATGTACCAGAGTTCCTGTTGGGACATTGATTGACCATAAATGTAGCTCAACAGCATCTGAAGACTGCTTTTGGTATTTTTATATTACTAAAATGTTGTGGAAGAAAGAGGCTTTGTAAAGATTTTCAGAGTTGAGATGTTAAAGCAGCTCGGTGTGGGCCGAACCATGTAAGCATTAGTACCTGTAAACACTGAACAAAGTCGATAGACAAGCGCTCATCTCTGAGAAAAATCTAATGATTTGTTTCCAGTGAAGTTCAGCAGTATTTATGTAGCCCCTGCACATCCAGTTCATCCTTAAATCCATCACATCAGAGCGCACTGACTAAATCAGTATTCTGTGAGCTGAATGTGAGCGACCACACACTGAGCCTAAACTCCTCTCCTGTTTGTCAAGAGTTTCCTTCTGAACTTCATATGTTTTATTCTGTTCATTCTCCGGTATGATTTTCCAATATTTACTAGTCTCACTTTTAAATTCCTTTTTTAAGTCTCCTTCAAAGCATAAAACTGCTTATTTTGCTTAAAATTGTTATGTAACGGACAGCTGTATTATTGAGCTCCAAACTTAAGTTAAGTAATAAAAAAGTAAAATGTAGTTCATAAATGTAAGTTTCAAAATGGAAAACAATGCTGTTATTTTACCTCTTGTACAATGGGGTAAGTTTGCAAAGTGTGTTTACACTCTTCAACTTGAGGAGGATGATCCTTTCTGAGCTTAAAAAAATCACAATATGATTAGGGATAAATGATATAAGATTTTTGCTGAAATCAGATATACTGAAAACTCTTCATAGGCAGTACCAATACTTGGGGTGGGAGAAAAACATCATTTCACATCGGTATCTGGATGTTATGTTCGATGATTTTTAAATTGATTTTTTACTAATTTAAATGCTTAATTTTAGTCTGTGTTAATAAGCCAATTTTAAATGCAATCCAGGCTTTTGAAGAGAGAGCACAAACAGCTGGTTAAAATATATCTCTGAATAAATCCCAAAAACAGACTCACATGTGATGTGTATTTTTCCTGTTGTAGTCTGTGGGCGTCATCATTGTTCATCTTTTTCACTGGTGTTAAAAAAGCGAAGTAAAGATTGCAACAATCGGCAATATCATAGAATCGCAATTTAAATCATATCGGCACCTAAAAAATCGTAAAAAATCGAACTGGGAGAAAGGCGTATTGTCCCCCAGCCCTAACCATTACTGATATTTTTCATCAATAGCACCAAGTTCCAGCTTTACAGAAATCAACATGTTGCTTTTGATGTTAAAGTCTATTTGTGTGAGGAGTAGATGGAAAAAATCCATTTCCCCTCAGAAAACAGAAACTCTTGATTTTAAATTTTCTCTATGCAGTGATAATTAGGGGTAAGATAAAAGTGCATTTGGGTACTTTGTCAATATTACTGCCAATAAGGGGTATAAATGGTCGACATGTATGGCGGATATATTGGTTGCAAATATCAACAACATATTCAATTTGTCCGGTGTGAAGCTTTGTGTCTCAATCCAATACTGAGTCATACATAGTTTTGATCTTTTTGCTGAATTATTTCAACAAATACAGTGTGAAGAGAGACTAGTAACTGTTTTTACTTTACAGGACTTCAGAATAAGAACACATTTTTCTGTGTTGTCGCATATCATTATGTATTAACCATCACAGATGTGCACGCATTCATAAACATTTCTGCGCATCAAAAAGCAGCTTTGATGGATAAAAACAGTTTTTATGCCTGTGCACATTTGCTTCCCATTGGTCCTAATTAAATGATCTTCAGTCTTTATATTTTGATCTAACATCGTACAGAAAAACTGAGGATGTGAATCTGAAGCAAATGCATGAACAACCTCCTTTAGGTTTGAGAAAAAACCCTAAAACATCCCAAGTAAACTAACCCTAACAAAAACTAATGAGTACAAATCTGCACGACGAGCTTCGATGCAGTGAAATGAATAACACAAGTCAGAGGAGGATAAAAAAAACAATAACAGGAAAAGCTGTTACAGCTACAGAAAGCAAAAACAATCGGCAGGATAAATAAATTAGCCCCGGTTGAGAAAATCAAATCATTTTCCAGAAAGTGTTATTGGAAAGAAGGAAGAGCTTATTTTCCTTGCTCTTTTTTTTTCACCTCCATTCTGTTGCAGTACTTCAGTGATTAAGCTGTCTTTCTCCTTTTCACAGGTGGTGCTGAAGATTATCAAGCACTACCAGGAAGAGGGCCAGGGCAGCGAGGTGGTTCAGGGCGTCCTGCTGGGACTGGTAGTGGACGACCGGCTGGAGATTACCAACTGCTTCCCTTTTCCCCAGCACACGGAGGACGATGCCGACTTTGATGAAGGTAAGCAAGAGCAGTGCTGGCTTTCTGTTGAATCTATCGATCCTTTCCTGCAGCTGGGAAAAACACACTGCAAACATTCAGTCATAAAAAGACTGAATGAATACCTATTAGGAAGACATATATTAGGTGAATTTATTTTTCCTGCATTAAGCAATCCTAGGAAAAATTTAGTTTCCTCACTCACGGTATGGCTGTAGTCTGTGCTTGTTTTTTGGCTTTAAAGCCCGCTTAAAATTTCTGCTGCTAAAGACAATGACAAATGAAAGATTTGAGTTTTTAATTAGTACAGAACTCGACTAACAAACCACTCTGAAATAGTGAAGTGGTAACACTTCTCCAAAAGGGTTCCATTGTAGTGGTTAAGTACATTTGTAGCAACTTAGTGTAATTAAATTAGATTATGCCCTTGACAGGTGATCTGAAAAGTGAGTTTCAAACATTACCTAGAATTAATTCAGGAGAATTAACACCAGAAATGTTCAAGGAGGGAAATGATCCTTGAATTCAAGTCGAGCTGGACCATGTCTTGCACCGGAATAAGTTCCTCAGACAAAGAATCTGTCAAACCTCGTCAACTCAACGTTTTAGTGAATCAGTATAATGCTTGTATGCTTGTCTGTTCTTAAAGTTGAGGGGATGGATACAATCTAAAAGGCAATGAATAAAGGAGAAAAGCCAAATCCACCTCATAAGCGAAGTCCAGGGCTCCAGAGTGCAACTACCATTTTTTCTCGATCACCTGGTGCACCTAGTGCTCCCAGGGTGAAAACATTGATTTCTGTTGCAAGCGCATCTGTTTCCCTTTCTCTAAAATCTAAATTTTAGAAGTTGAGCAAGCACATTTCAATATACCTACAAAGTTAAGATAGTATAAGTTGGCAATAGTAACTACAGTCACGGAAATATCAGCTGAAAAACAGACAAGATACTTCCTCTACATCCTCTCACATCTCTGTCCATCCGTTTAGTCGTATCTTTACAGGCTGCAGACACACACACATGCAAGCATATACGCACGTAGGCACTCAAAGCCCTCAGTATTCATCAAATCAGCTGTTAGTATGCAAATAAACCCTGACGGAGCCTGACTGTGATGTCATGTTTCAGCACAGAAAGGCAAGATTCAAACAAACTGCTGCTAAATTTGTGTTAGTGACTGTAAGATAATTAATAATTAACAACAGCAATAGCAAATAAAACAAAATTACTTTGAATATAACCTCTATATTTGTTCAGTCCATTCTCCTGTTATTGGGAGCGTTTTAGTCAAACAGGCACATAGATGAGTGTCCATGTCCACTGCCTGTAACAGACTGAGGACAAATTACGTGTCTGACAGACCCCGACTGTACATAAAGCTGGGCTGTAAGGTAAAAAACAAGCCAAAAAAAAAAAAAAAAAAGAGACAAAAGTTGTGTAATTGCTCTATTTGCAGTTTTTTTGTATAAATTAGTTTGAGGAATGTTTTTAAAAATATTTTCCCTTAGTTTTCAGTTTTGTAATTAACGACTATAACGTGTGAAGTCTTATTCTAGGTTCAAATTTATTGGAGAAGAAGACCATCCAGTTATGGTGTTATGTTGTTGCTTGTTAAAATCTGGATATATTATTTGATTTTTAATTTTTATTTTTCAGTCACCCCAGCCACCTTCTTGTAGTCATGGCTTTTGCGTGCTGCAGGAGCACCTAATTTTTGTGCTGGTGCACCTTAAAAAACATTTGGTGCAACCAATGCAGGAAGCTGGTCTGGAGCCCTGAAATTTAGATTCAGGCCCCATTCATGCTGCCATTTCAAGCTGTAGTATTAATTCCCCTGTGACATTTTGCCTCTGAATGTTGTGACGAGGGGATCGGAGGAAGGAGTTTATTCATAGCATTTCTTCTCTTATTCAGACCATTCTCTATAACCCACAGAGTGGTTGTTCATGCTCCTTGTAGATCAGCACTTTCTGAAATATGTTGACCATCCTGTCAGGCACCAACAGCCATGGCATGTTCAAAGTGACTTAAATCACAGTTTTTTCCATTTCAATGCTCAGTCTGAACTTGTGCAGGTCGTCTTAAACATGTCTACCTGCTCAAAAATCGACTTGCTGCCATGTAGTTTTCTGCGCTAGTGAGCCGTCCAAGGGGAGTATATAATAAAATGGCTGCTGAGTGTAAATTAAGATAGCAACACAAAATGTTAGAAGGCAGCTCTTGTTAAAGAAGGAATCGCTGGTAGATTGCCCCCCTCTCTGACCCCACCAGAAGGACATGAGACAAGAAGCTTTGGACTGTGGTCATGGACTGTGGTCATGCACTGTAGTTCAGAGTAAATGTTCCCAAGCAAGTGCTCACAGTCAGGGTGTGACATGTCCCTCCATGCCCCCTCCCTCTCTCTCCTCTGTCTCTGCACATGCTGAGCAGGGGGTGTATATTTCCTGGCACTGTGTGGTGCTAAAACATTAGTTGTGCTGCTTACATTAGCAGTGATAGCTCTCAGCACTGGTAACGTAAAGCCGAGGTTGACAGTTTTATGTAACCCAATCACTGTCTACAGAGCTGTGACTCCTCTTCACTAGTTAATGATTTAAAGATGGTTGAGATTTTTTGGACCTTTGTTTCACACACATTTCATTTTATTTTATGTCTAGAATGAGAGTGTGATCAGTGTCTGAAAAGCACCCACATAGGTGTTTTGAATCACTCTTGGTTCACCAAAGCAGCTGAAAACGGGTAGAGCTGTGGTGAAAATGTATGATGTAAAAGATTCAAAGAACCTGCAGAGATCTTAAGAGGCTACTGAAATAATTTGTTTGACATTAACAGGGTTTTTGAGTCAAAGAAGCTTTTATTCCCCTGCACAGTCCTCATGAAAGATGGAGCACCTGTGTGGAGGTCTCAGAGCTTTAAATTTAATGTTAGCATGTTGTGAATGTTGTGCAATCATGGAGTAAACCTGCTTTATTATCATGAAATGTATCAAAATAATTGTGCTTTTTTCCATAATATAGCATCCCTAAGAGAGGCAGACATTGAAGTATACCTGTGCTACAGGTGCATTTTTTATATTAGATAATTTTAGTAGAAGTTGTATTTTTGGTGCATAGTATTTCAGGCAATCAAGGCAATGAAAAAAAAAAATCAGAAAAAGACTTGTCATTCTGCTTATAGTGTTGCAGTATTTAGCTGTCCGTCAAAATGACAGACGGGTTTGTCACTTCATCATGCTTTTTATAATCGCTCATTTTTTGTTTACTTTATTTAATGACAGTAAAACATCATCTATCCAACAACATTCAAGTAATGAAACAGCTGAAACTGAACAGCAGTTTTCCATTTAAACACAGACTGTTTGTCTTTAAAGTCTGCACTAACACATCAGTGTCCACAGCACTATTATCTATGCAAATTTTGACTTTATTATTTACTGTTGAAAGCTTATCCACAGTCTCAGGATGTGGTATTTTAAAGACTGTGACTGACTCACTGCTGATGGACTCAACTCTGTCTGTGGCGGAGTATTGACCGCTTTAGACTTATGTGTGTGTCTTTATGACTTATGAATTGTCCTTTTGACCAGTTTGCAGTTTTAATAGCAACATATTCCTGTTGTGTTTGAGTGCTTTGAATTTCAAGATATCACAGTATTGGTTGGCCTACTTTCAAAACTTTAATGTCATCCCAACCAAATAATTCATAAAACAAACATTATCTTAAACCTGATTTATAATTAAAACTCCTGAATCTTCTGTCATATAGGCTGACTAAGTCAGCAGCTCTTGTGGGTTGATTTTAGGGACTGACTCTGAGGGAATCTTTATTAAGATAGTTTAAATGTCCTTGAGTATGAATTAAATGTGCAAACAGAGATGATGTGCCTGTTTGTCTGTGTAAATGTAATGGCACAGGGCATCTCCCTCATCACCAGTGGGTCAAAATGATGGACAGCCTTCAGATTTTTTCTGTAAATTATGAAAAAGATCTGTGCTTCATGACAAAATTTCTGGTCAATGCTTCCCTGATTGCAATGATTCGTGTCATATGTCTTCACCCTTATTTTAAGGATCTATCATATCGCCACATTGTTGCCAGCACAGACCCCTTGAGTGTACATTGCTGTATTCACCTTAACATAAATTACATATTTTCAAGATTCAAAACTTGAACACATTGAATTTGTGTCATTTTAATGTATGATCTCATTATTCAACCTCCCATTGCACAGCAGACTGCAGCTGATCATGAAAGAAGAATGTAATGAGCATCATGAATAAAGGATTTACTGATAAAATGATAAACTGCAGTGAAATTTCTGACGGTTAGAAATACAGCTTCCTGTTTCAAATTGCATTAAAACATTAAAATAACATATCCAAGGCACTCCGATGTAATTTAAAATCCTTTATTATGTCAGAGACATGTCAACGCGTTTCGACTCATCAGAGTCTTCATCAGGACATGATTAGCAACATGAAACAGGTGGTTAAATTACCTAGGAAGTGTCATGTGATTTTATCACGGGACGCCATCACATGACATCAGACATTAAGAAAAGACATATAAAGATAAAACATATAAGGAAAAAACACAAGAGGCCTGGTTGCACAATAATAAACAGCCTGCCCCAAACAATAATCAGCAAAAATTCATTTTGAAAATTCATTATTAAAACGGAGAAAAGTCTATTTCTTCATTTAGACCTGGGAAAAAGGTGGCTTTTAGAGTATAGATCCAAAATGTTTCACGTTGTAAGAGGCGTTTGAGTCTGTCCCCACCCCTCAGCATTAAAACTGCGTTTGATTACCTCAATTTGTCATGAACTCACGGTGATACTGTTCATTGCTTGGAAAATTAGGAAGTGTCTGCTTCTCAGCAAAGCAGCAGCAGTCCCTCAGATGCACATGCACAGTTTGCATTGTTTGGCCTCTAAAAGCAAAAGTTTGGCAGTTTGGAGATGGAGACTTTTTTACCCCTCAAAACAGACAAAGCCTGAAGTCTGGTCGTAGTTTAAATTTTACAGGAATGTCATGGACGGTCACCTTGTCTGCAGGAAATGCATAAAGGAGTCTCCGGGAAAAGCAGGGAAGAACCAGGAATGCCCCCAGAGCAGCATCAGAGGGGAGCGGCCTGGCTGGATTATTGAGAAAGATTAGCTCAGTGAGGAACCAGAAAAGTGAAAAGGATTTAAATCTGACCAATGCAGATCGTTCCTAAATTCATGTTATTTTTTCACTAAAATGATTTCAGTGTGTGTTTAAGTACTTTTTGAACATTTTGAGCACATTACAATAATGCTGTGACAATAATGATGACGTGATTGTTTTGGTTACATTAACAGTGATGCGAAATTTTCACAGCGCTACATCCCAAGGTTGAGTCTGGGATCAGCTTTGATAAATATCATTGCATCCAGCCTCACAATCTACCGTATTTTCCGGACTATAAGTCGCTCCGGAGTATAAGTCGCACTAGACCAAAAGTGCATAATTGGGTAGAAAAAAACATACATAAGTCGCACTGGAGTATAAGTCGCATTTTTTGCGGGTAATTTATTTTACAAACTCCTTGAGTTATAACAATCTTGGAAGACAAGTTATAACATTAATAAAAGAATAGAGAACAGGCTGAATATGTGTAAGATGTGCCAACATATTGAACGTTATTCAGCTACACGAAAAATAAACAAACAGATAAGGTGTCCGGTGTTTATGTAATGTAACAGTTTTATGAAGAACAAAACCTGTGTACCTTTACTGTAATTAATAACGCGCAATCTCACTCCACATCACTAAATCCGTTAAATTCTTCGTCCTCGGTGTCACTTCTGAATAACTCCGCCAACTCCTGAGGAAGACTAGGCGGAGCTTCCTCTTCTGTGTGGCTGTCTTCAGACTCAGCATCAGTTCCAGTTCCAATTATTCCAGCCTTTCTGAATCCTGACAGGATGGTCTCGGTTGTCACTGAAGCCCATGCTCGGTCGATCCATTCGATAGCTTGCAGAAAAGTTGCATGGCGCATCCTCCCGGTTGCTGTGAAGCTATGCGTCCGTCATCCACTGCTCCCACAGGCGCCGCAATACTGCCTTGAAGCTCCGGTTTACCGAGATGTCAAGCGGCTGGAGTACTTTTGTTAAGCCTCCTGGGATGATTGCAGGTATGGCATTTAACACTTTAAGTTTCGCTTGAACTGTGGCGTGATGTGCGCTCGCATACTGTCCATCATAAGCAGGGCTTTGTGTGTTCTGAAGAAGCCATCCGGGCGCTTAGTGAAGCATTTTGTAAGCCAAAAGTTCATCATTTCTTGATCCATCCACCCTTTCTCATTCACGGCCACGATGACATCAGAGGGAGATTGGATGTTTTGGCATGGTTTTTCGTTTGAAAATGACCAATGGTGGCAGTTTTGATCCATCGCCACAACATGCCAGCACCACTGTGAAGTGTGATTTTTCATGGCCAGTTGTCACTATATTCACGCTCTTTTGCCCTTTCTCTGCGACACTTCGACCCATGGGGATGTCAAAAGTGAGGGGGACTTCGTCCATGTTGATGATGTGATCCGGTGTCACGTTGTGCTCAGTTATTTGCTTTTCAACAAACTCGCGGAAACAATCGATCTTTCCTTGGAAATCTGCTGGCAGTTTTTGGGACACTGTTGTCCGTGCTCTGATTGAGAGGCGATTGCGTTGCATGAAGCGGAAGCACCAAGAAGGTCCTCCCGCAAAGTCCTTAATATTCATCGCCTTGGCAACTACCTGAGCGTGGAGACGTAACTGCACTGTTGACAAGCCTCTCCCCGCAGCACGTTGTTCAAGCACCCACTGGTGAACTCGTTCCTCGAGCTGTGGCCATCTAGCTTTGAGCCCACGATTAGCTTTTTTTGTTTTCTTCATCGCAGTAAGAGTAGCCTCCGCTTTACGCCAGTCCCTAACAAGTTTCTCACTTACTCCAAACTTTCTCTCTGCTGCTCGATTACCGTTTTCAGCTGCAAATTTCACAACTTGCAGCTTGTAGTCTGCAGCATATGATTTTCTTTTTGGGGGCATTTGTGGTCAGACGTTCTCAGTTGTCTTTGTAAGCTAACGTTTACTGTTTAAGTGTTTAATTTTTAAGGAGTAGAGGATATCGGCGCGTAAGTCTGGAGTGCCCTCTTGTGGCTGTCTGTGAAATTGACTGCTGTCTGTGAAATATATTTTTTCATGTATAAGTCGCCCCGGAGTATACGTCGCAGGAACAGCCAACCTATGAAAAAGAGTGCGACTTATAGTCCGGAAAATACGGTAGTTGTGACATGCTGATTGGTTAGCACCACCATATTTTCAGACAGATGCTGCCTGCGTCAAATTTGGATTCAGTACAGTACATCTGGTCATCTGGATCAGGGATGGGCCACTGTGTTACTGTGAGGGCCACTTAAATGTTCTCACTCTCTTATAATATGTTTGGTTACTCGCCCGGTTACCTATCAATGATCTAGATGGCTGTTATGTGTGGATATTTTTTCATTTGTCTTTTGGTCATTCAGAGTACAAGTGTGAAATCATATCAACAGCCATTAGAATATGGGTGTGTGTTTTCTTGACATTTTTGTGTACAGGACGTCCTCAGGCGCTGTGCTGAGGACACAGCTGACTATAAACTAAGCTAACTAGGTGCCGGGTGTCCTCGGCTGTCAGAGTCAGGGTTGATGTGCGAGGGCAGCGGTGCGCCTGTGGAACGGTTCCAGTGTTTGTGTTACAGGTGGGTGGTCCGAACGTGCTCGGGATTTGATTTAGTCCTTATCACCACCTGCTCACTCTCCCACGTCCTGTCGGCTTTCGAATCAAAGGGTGCCACGTCCTCTGACCTCAGCCTGTGCGCTATCAAGCCTTGTTGCTACCCGCTCCTTGTTAGCGCAACAAAATCCGCTGCGAGCCAGGCGGAGGGATGGGAAGGTGAGCAGATATGAGGAACGGAGGAGAAGGAGAAAATCCAGCTCTAACAGGCCTCCTCTGCTAACAAGCAACTGTCAGAAATTCTCCAAGACACACAATCACCAGTGGTGGTTAAAGGTCGTTAGTGTCAGCTCGCTCTGTGTTTGTGTGTGTGTGCGCGTGTTGCTGAGCATAATGGCTGGTTGTGTTGTTGACTTCTGATGTGCCAAGTTTCCCGTCTGTCATTCTCTTCAAGTTTACAAGGTCTTCAGTGAGCATTCTTAGAGAAGATACAGCATTTATTCGAGGCTCTAACCAGCAGCAAATTGTCATAGACTCTGGATATCACTCAGCCACAACAGAGACAGTCACATAATTTTGTTTGGAGTCATCCGTGTTCTTTGTGCTGCGAGTTGTCGAAATGATTTCAAATAGTGAACAGTGAAGCAGATGCCTCTGCAGTCTGCAACATGCTCCTGTCTCCTTCTGCAGAAATAACTTCATTCACACCAGGATTTTATCTGAAAAACCAAAGCGGTGGAAAACAAAAGTAACTCTCTATAAATCTAGCAACAAGGCCACGCGAAAACATGCAAAATGGATTCTATATCTGTATCTTCGGTCAATTTGTTCTCTCCTACTTGAGCCTGAAATGTCCTCCCACGCACACAGCTGACTGGACAGACCACCCTCTCTCTCTCTCTCTTCTTCCCTTTCTCTCTCTCTCTGACATTCTCATTTCCATACTGTGTTCAGGCTGTCAGTGTTTATCTGTGCTGATGTTGGGCTTGAAGAAAGTACAGTAGTCTTTACTTTAATGCGTCTTGTGTTTCAAAGCAGTAGCATCTCTGACGACAAACAGTGGACATATTCTTTGAGCTCTTTAAGATGCAGAACAGACCAGAGGAAGTTGATAAGAAATGACTTTTAAGTAAAGGCTGCATGATTTTAACGAACCAGAAAATGGAATCCAGATTATTTTGATGGTGAGAGCAGACGGTTTAGATGATTGACATCCAGACTTATTCAAATACTTATTCCTTTATTAAGGCCCCATCCACACGAAGACAAAACGCTGAACAGTTTCAAAAACGATCGTCATAAAGATGAAGGCATCTCAGAAAATGCGTGCGTTTATATGAACGCACTCAATACAAATGGAACGCTGTAAAACACATGCCAGACCTCTAGGGCCGCTTTAACGATATGACGGAAACTAGCAGAAACAGATGAAAAAACAGTGGGCATGTGCACTTGCGTCAAAAGTTGTAAACAGATATTGCGATAGAGTTATCATAAAGTGGTGTAATGTGTCCTTGATAATTGTTTGTTCAACTCGGTGGTGATTGAGAAGAAGGAGATTTTGCTGCAACAGGGATAGTAGGGTCACGAGCTTCATCAGCACATATGCTACACCATACGGCGCCATTGTTGTTGTCGTTGCCGCGTGTGTCAATGAAGATATGAAACTATGATGTAAGCGTATCTGAAAAGTTGCAGAGAGCCAGTAATCATGGAGCTGTATTTCAAAATCTTTCCACTCTGGAACCTGGTTTCAAAAATGATCGTTTACAGACCCCCAAAACGCTGTCTTTGTATGGATGATTCGCAGATTCTGCAAAAAAACGTACCGGTTAGACATCGGTTTGTCTTCATGTGGATGGGGCCTCAGTTTAACTGTACAAAAACAGAAATTGTTTTTTTTGCCCCTACCATATCCACATACAAAGTATCGACTTATTTCTTTCATGATTCAAATCTAAGGTTTTAATTTTACAATTTCAAGTCCTAACAAAAATCTTCTACACCAACACTGACAAAGTAAAATCTAACCAATATTTTTGTCTCAAAGCTCACATAGATTTGTACAATAATCCCCCTCTGTCATGCAAGTTGCCAATCACAGTGCAGAATTTTGCTTTGGCACATGGGACGGCTAATCAAACTTCCAGAGGGCCTATGCCAAAATTTGTCCACGCCCTGCCCAGTAGTTGCATCCACTGTTCGAGATGCACTTACTATGGTAACATTGTCAAGTTCTAACAAAACCAACGAAGGCCAACAAAAGCACGTTGTTAAAGTCCACTTTGATTTTTACACAAATACCACTCTGATGTGGAAGACAGCCAATCATGGTGTATAACCTCTGGATTGGCTCCTGCACAGGTTGATAAACCTCCTCTGAGGACTGATCCATAATGTATTTGAAGCAAAACATGACACAAACCTTTCATTTAGACAACAGCAGATGGTGTTGATAAGTGGAAATGGGGAAGGGACTTCTTATTTAGTCTGTGATTTACATCCATACGCGGATATATTTAATGCTTTATGAACGCTGACAATTACAGATCAGTGACATTCTGGATAGTAATGTACAATCTCCAAAGATGACTAACTTACAGTTGAGCATTTCAGACTGACAGTTGTAATCTGTGTTGATTTAGTGTTTACAGCTCTGCTGAAGTGAATGTCCCATCAGATAAATTGATTTGAATAATTGCTTGCCAGTTCACTGTGGAAAGGATTTGCTCTTGCGTAAGTGGAGTAGGATCCCACAGCCCCTGGAAGTAAATTTTTTTCTATCAGCAGTTCAATATTTGCCTGATGCCAGTTTTCCTCCCTGTAAGTCTACAGCCTGAAATAGGTATATGATTGGGAAATCTATCAGCCAGGGGAATGCCTGCTCACCATCACAAAATTAATTTCTCACTGAATTTGGTTGGATCTGTATTTTTTTATCTGTGAAGCTCCATCCGCGACTGCTCGTATTGACTCTCCGACACGCATCAGGTAATCGTTACATCCCTAGATAAAGGCTGGAGATTTAGGCTGCAAAGACTCGGCAGAGCTGCACAAACTCTTCAACCCCAGTCAGAAACTCCAGACACGTCCAGCTGCCAAGGTCTGCATGTGCGGCTGCGTCTCCCTGCCTGGTGTTTGTGTGTCCGTTTGAAGCGGTGTGTCAGTGTTTGTATACCTGTATCATCTTAGACTGACTCATTCCCTGCTAGAGGCCTCTCACAGCAAAATTACTCCTCTCCTTCAATCTCTCTCCAAAGAAAGATGGACAGGATTGGTAGATTCGTGACCGTGTTGTTTTCTGTGTGTGTGTTGGAGAGAGCATCTGCGTGTGTCTCTGCTATGCTGTGTTTTGATCAACAGGTGCCACTGTGGAGCTGCATTTGTAGGCCGGCTGAAGGCAGAGTGTGACCAATATGAGTGAGAAAAAGATACAGAGAGGGAGTAATGGAGCACGCGCAGCAGAGTCAGCCCCACAGAAAACCTTGGCCGAACCCCAGCCCTCTTATTTCCTATGTCCTTGTGTGCTCTGTCCTTGTATCATTTTCACAATGTATGGGGGAGAGATGTGTAGAAGTGCAGGCCGCTGTTCTTTTGGGGGTCGTATGCAGTGAAGGAACGTTGGTAGCATGGTAATAATGTGCTTTAGTCCTTTTCTTTTGTTGGGATGGCAGTGACAAAATGAAGAGAGGTATGCTAACCCAGGGAGAATACTCACAATGGAGGCTTGTGGGAAATTATATTAGGCTTTTATTGTAGTAATTTGACTACAGTTTCCACAGACACATGGACAAAAACACCACCTCTACTGAGGGCTGTCACAATACCAGAATGTTGAGCTTAGTGATGATCCAAATAAAAAACAAGGACATGGATTTGTATTTGATAGCAAAACAGAAAGGCCTGTTCATCCACTGGGGGTAACTTCCTCTGTTCTCAAAATTGCAGGCAATCTCCTGCACAGTGTTTGATCTGACAGCCTTCTTCACTCTGTAGTCGATATCCCAGTGTTGCTCTTGTGTTTGTACAGTGTAACAATGCTGGCTTTGTGTTGTTAAGTGTTGTTAAGCTTGATTGATAAGCCATTGATTCTGAGTGGTGCGGGAACATGGTATTTTTAAGTATCAAGTAGGGATGTATGATATTAGATTTTTGTCGATATCCAATAGAACAATTTCTTGAACTCATTATAGCTGAAAGTGATTTTATTCTTCCAGAGCACAAAGTCTTAACTCCTTACAAGGACGTGTTATTTTTAACGTGACAGTCTATTTGTGTAAGTTTTAAAAACAAGAAAAACATGTAACCCTTGAAAAAAACCTTCAGATTTTAGATACAACCTGACATGTAGAGTATTGTGATATTTAACATTGCAATTTGCTGCAGTTTGTGGCCTTGACTGCATTTGCGACCAGAGAGAATAAAAGACAAAAATCTGAAAAATCTTGTAAGAAATGTGTCTAAGTACATTTATATCATTTCAGGCATTTTTTAAACTCACATACTGGTGTTCACACCAAGCAAGTCAATGCAGCTGCTCTTGCAAGCTTTTGCTTCACTGCTCTGTAGAGCCTCAGTACAGCTGTGTCAGTGAAATGCTGCAGAGACGAGGTACATGCGTATCGGGGCTTTAGCTTGTATCCATTGATTTCCCCAGCATTGTGAGACCTTGAGTCTCAACACATGAATTTAGCTCATTTTTCAGCTTGCGCAAAGTTAGAAGGCAGCTTTGACTAGCTATTCATGTCAGGTTTTTTTTCCTGGGTTAGCTTAGCATTAGCTTTGCTGTCCGCCTCACTTGGCCTTGTAGTGCCCATGTGAGGCGGCTATATTTCCTCAGTGTTACTCTGTCTTGAATCAGTCCTCCTCGTAGCTGTGAATTGATGTACAATCAAATGCCAAGTACCACCCTACTATGTTATATTAACATAAAATGGAGGGCTGAACCTTTCCAGGAGCATATCCGGCAGGGGATTGGACAAACGTCCCATCAATCTGCAGATAATGTTGTAGGTGGGAGCTACTGTGCTACAGAGTGTTAACAACTCCGTAGAGCAAACTCTTGTCAATACATGTCAAAAAGTGGAGTAAAAATGTAAAAAAAAAAGTGTTGGTATTTGTTTGTCATTTAATCGGGAAATGCAGGCACGTTCTGATAAAACTGCTACTGAAGCTGGTAGCATCTATGCTAATCCTTGTATGTATTTAATCACAGTGTGATGTTTTTGAGGTTGTAGTGATGTATCATTTGGCAAAAATAAGGAAGAGCAGTCATCCAAACATTCACCACCTTTTACAAATCCATGAGCAAATCAAGTGAACATCACTTAGAGCACATAGCGTTAAATCTCAATCACCTTTTCACAATCGTAGGAGACCATAATTGTAATTTGAAATGAAGGATGAATAATGGCCCATCTTTGTTTGAAGTGATTCATGTTAAGCATACATTTTTGTACAAATAAGAAAAACATAGTTTAAAGTCATTTTGAAATGTCCTATGGTTTAATAGAAGGCTGTTGTGGCCCTGTTTGGTGTCAAGCAACCTCCCATTTGTTCATTTTGCTCTTACTTCAGGTATTAACTTGAAAAGATGATGGCATATTTAGTTTGGTCGAGTCAACATCCCTAACTTTGACTGTCATAATTAGTGGAGAGCTGTCCAGCAGATTCACACTAGACTCAAGGACTGTTATGTTTTCCATATGATCATAGTTATTCTGTGACATCTGCACTTGTTTGTTTCTACCAAGACAACAATAGTCTATAACAATAGTGTAATAGTCTTGGACACCAAAAGCTTGGATTATGTTTTCTCTATGTCTGCTACTCTGCTTCTTTCTTTTTTAAGAAACATGGATGAAACTCTCGGCTTTAATATTATTTGATCACGTTTGGTCAAAAGTATCCAAATATGAAACTTTTGACAGCCTTACCTTTGAGTACTTAACAGATTAAAGGGAAATGTTATTTTTTTTATGAGGGAAGTACGAGTTAAGAGAATAAATTCAAACATTAACATATTTCTTTTAAGGCCTGGAGCTTCATTTTAAATGTTTTATTATTTAATTCAAGTCTGTGTATGAGGAGGTTTTAACCTCCAATCCCACCGTGAATCAACACCCACGTCTGCAGCTCATTGTTTCGGCTTTTCTCCCATATGGTTGACTCCTGTTCCCAACCCCTGCACCATGTCAACACACGGCGTACCTTTATTTGAAATGTCACTGCACTCTCAAGTTTTGACAGCGGGTAGGCGTTTTTTTATTCCTTTTTTTTTTTGACTGGTTTCAGCCTTGCATGTTCTGCCATGCACCTGTCCATTCTCATACAGATTTCCCATGCATTGTCTTCAAATTTTTATGCTCTCAACCGCTGTCATAAAAAACAAAGCTGTGGGCAGCTGCTCCCATTTTACAATTGCATGCAAACAGACGGACAGACTGCACGAAGTTCTCTGCCTGCTCTTTAACATCTGGTTTGAAAGAACAGATCAGAGACAAAAAGTCAGGTATGTGTCATGAGAGATTGAGCAGGACAAAAATACACCAAGGACAGCAGTGCTAGAAAAAAAAGGTCAGAAGGTAACCTGCATCAAGATTAGGCTAATTATAAAAGGTGGGTTATTTAAGGGTGTACAAATTTAGAGCAATGTAGGTAAATCTTAAAGGAAACTAACTTTAAAATGGTGCATGTAATCTAAATATCATTTAAATACCATCCTTAAAAGTATCTCATTTTTTTCCATTTTACACTTTGTTAGCTTTTTGCTTCATCTGGTCAACAGACACAGCTCTGCAGTTGTTGTAATCCTAACAGGAAAAGCATCCTATTTAACTTAAGCAGTTGTTCACTTTATAACAGGGAAACAAATAATTTCTCATATTAGAACATGTTAATTTTCTCTCCTTTGCTCTGTTACCCTACAGCTGTGTCATCAGACACTTCAGCTGTCTTTGTCTTGTGATATTTCATGGTTGCTTGTAGTGCTGAACAATATTTGGGATAATTTTTCAGTATTTTTTTTTTCATTTTGCAAAACAAACTGCGATGTTTCAGGGAACTTTTCAAATGAACAATGAACAATCTCACCGTGTGTACCTAAGTGGATCATGAAGTATTTTTTTAAATAAACCAGTGGCTCTTTCATTGGACGTTGCAGATGTCTGCCAGCGGCTGTGATAAACACACACCAGCACACAGGGAGAGTCTTATCGCACATCTCTTCATAAACTGATTGCTTGCAATACCACTTGTTAATACCTTCATTATTCATTATCTATAATTTCCTAACTCTGAAAAGTGAGTTCTCCATGAGCAGATGATTAAAAAAATACTTCTGTTAGCTCACTGTGTCGTGCTGCTTAGCTTTGATAGTTGTAGCAGTCAAGACTTATTTTGATATATTTTCACAAGTTTGATCAAAACAAGGCCCAAGAATGAAAAAAACATCTGGAGGACATTTTGAGTCATGTGAATAGCATGGTGTATCCTGGGATGGGACACTTGCACATGCACATGCACATGCTGCAGCTGAGATGTGAAAATTGAATATTGTTCAGCCCTAAAGACCAGGAAACATCTCATAGATGCACAGCAGTCATGATTTGGCTGCAGTGCTGTATGTCAGTGTCAGTGCAGTGCAGCTGGATTGGCCTGATTCAATGTGTGTGAAAAGTCGTATCTACCTTGCAAAGCAAGCATGACGACAGCAAGAGGCAACTGCCAGCCGGGAATACTTTCTGCTTGTGAAGAGATTAGCATGGATGCTGCCTTCTGGAGAGGGTTTGTCAGATCACGGCAACACTGCCTATTAAAGAACAATCGACACAGAAAACATTTGATGGAAAATATATTTAAGACCCCATCCTCACAGGTTGTAGCAAGAGTTTGATTCGCCTAAGGGCTCACATTTTGTGGTTTGCTCAGCATTACCTGTCGACCGTATTAATTGAACTATATAGAACTTAACTGATAGAGAGACCGTCCACTCACCCTCTGGAAATGGTTTCAAAAGCTCTGCCCGCCCAAAACACTTTCGATTCAGTTCATAAACTGGAAACATTCATGTTATGTTCAGACATATTTAATATAACATTCAAACAAGACTCCAAGTAAATTTCCAAGTAAATAAGATTCTGAGATTTAAATTTTCTCACCCCAAAATATAAAATATATTTACATATTTTTAATGTAGTTTCTGAAAAATTGTGCAAAATGTATTGAAGTAGGAAACAGAGGAATAATGAAAGATCTTTTTGACTTATTTGCTCTGTAAAATATTTCAAAACACATTTAAAATCAAATATATAGATATAAAATTAGTACATCTTAGTTAACAGTTGCTGCTTTTTTCTCCAGCATTGAAACATTAGAAACTCTCATAATAGGCTGAATTTTCTCTGCTGACTGTTACTGTACACAAGTTTTAGTGGAGTTTTTGGAAAGATGTGCCAGGCTATCATCACACTGTGACACTTTGCTAGAAAAACACGGCAAGGACAACATTGTTTTCCAGTGTTTCAGCATGCTTCCCGGGTGCTCCCTGCTGTGATGCAATCTTTTTGTAGTTTTTGGACATTCTAGTAAGTTTCAAAATCTCCAAGTTTTTGTCCTCCTCTGTGTCACTTTTGGTTGAAGCAGTAAGCCAAATTAAGTAGAGGTGGGCTCTTATGACTTGCTGCTGACTCCACTTTAGCTGCTGTGTAAGTCCATCGTTTGATAATGCTCCAAAAAAGATGATTTCATCTCACTGTTTTCTTTTTTTATTTTACTTCATGCACCCAAAACCTGCTCTTTCTATGACCTCCCCCATCCCTGGACTAGAGCAACAGGAAGAGCTCTTCTGCTCAAATACTTACTGTACATTCCACACAAATACATTCAGCCCTTTGTATTTTCATGCAGCCTTGTGTACACAGTAAGTGTTAGGACTGCAATTTTAGTAACATTATAATGTGGCCTCTTGCAGTTTTCAACTCTGGGGAAGTATAATTCTCATTTTTAGTTAAAAAATGTCAGAGAACCATTTAAATTTAATTATTTTGTCACAGAGGTGTTCTGGCCTGTTATTAACATAATTAAAATTCAGTAAATAGAAAACTAATTACTTTTGTTTGTTGCAGAAAGTGCAAAAATTATGCTCGCAATCAATTTTTATTCTTTCCATTATAACTTTAATGGATTTTTTTATTTAACAGACAATATGCTAAAATACATCATTCCATCTTTAATATAGATGATATAGAAATTGCAGTACAAGGCAATGAAAAAAATGATGTTGTGGTTATTTCTCCAAATGTTCACTCAAAGTAGTGAGTCAGCAAAGTTGTTTGCACACTGGTTTGTGGTTAACATTAGCAGTTTGAGCACCACTAACCTTTGATCTGTGCAATTATAGACAAACACAACAGTTTTCAGAATTCATTTCACATTTTCTAGATTAAAATACTGCCAACAAGTCTGTCCTTCTAGATCCAATTAATGTTTTCAGTTTTTCCTGTTTGTTAAATATCCTTCCCTTATGTTTGATTGAGAAGCATGTCTGTGAGACGGTAGCTGAAAGGCAAAGATACAGCGGTTTCTGATGGTAGGGGGCTGCGTCACAGCTTAGACAGAGTCTTTTGGACTGCTAACTTGTATGAAATGAGAAAATAAGACTGATTGAGTTGTAAGAGGGATGCCAACTATAAAGTTATCAGACTCAGTTGTTCAGCCAGCTAAACACATGCACTGCTTAATGATTCATCCCCAATTCTATCCTAGTTTGCTAACTTTGGTATTTATTTAAGTGATTGATTTTGGGCAGATCTGACTCAGAAAAAGGTGAACAAAGAAAAAAAACCCTGAGCACATTGTAAATGCCACTTGGTTAAACAACTGATGGAGTGTGCATCTGTGCAATTCTCAGCCGTACGAAGCATGATTGGGTTGCCTGTTTGACTCGTAAGGAGGGATTATTATCAAACTAAGCGCCACTCAGTACCACTTTTGGTTAGCTTGTTTGATATTCAGCCCATGTCACCAGTGCTCAGCAGCAGGATGAGGTATCCTGAAGGTAGAAACAAAATTAGCCTGCACTTTCTTTGCATTCTCCCCCCACTACTTTACACTATTTTTCTCTCTTCCACTCCTTCTTTTCCGAGTTGCTGCAGATGAGAGCACTGCCTCCGCCCTTCTATGAAGCCGTTTCCTCTTTCCTTTTTTTTCTTTCTCTGCTTCTTTTTCAAGTACTTTCTTTATACTCTTCAATATCCTCTGGTCCTTTTCTCCTGCTCTGCTTTATGAGATCTACCCTTAATTGTCCTTCTGTTCTGAACAACGCATCCAGGATAGATAAAGCAACATACATTTGGAGAGGGAAATAAATTAAGCACCAACCAACGTGTCCTTTCCGGGATAATTATATCTCAAAATAAAGGGCCTGGATTTGAAGACAATGTGTTCCTCTTTAGTAACAAAAAGTCCCATTTTTGTTTGTGGGAAGAATCAGTGCAAGGAAATAAAGTAATTATCAAGCCTTATTTAACATTTTATCCGAGTTTGATTGCACTTCAATTCAAGCAACCTTGCATACTTAATGGCTGAGTACTACAATCTAAAAGGATAAGAATTTGTTCCTACTCAACTGAACCAACACTGTCAAAACACAAAACATCTTCTCAAGGGCTCTAATAGATGCCTCTGAGGCCATGTGTACACAATGCTTTCACCAGAAACAGAGAAACAGTGAGACTTGTTTTCTGATACGTGTTCAGACGGAGACACTAGAAATGAATGAAAACGCTGTAGTATGCATTCCAGTCCAGTAGATGAGGATGTAGGTTTGTAGAGAAACAGCGCTGCTACAGTACACGCACAAACAAGAAAAACTTTTCACAAACAGCAATGGCAAGTGGATGCATGAAGACTCAAAGGAGTTTCTTGTCTGGACAACAAATCTGTGTGGATAGTTTTGTCTGGATAACAAACCGAGCATGGTAAGCAGCACACATGTTGCTCAGTAGACGGCCGAAGGTGCTGTTGGTCCTTGCATGAATGTGCAGCCTTCATGTGAAACAGTACTGCACATGCAGTGGCGTCAGCATTTCAGCCTTCAACACTGAATCCCGTCTACACGAAGCCAGGCCTTAATCTGTTTTCAAAATGCCTGGCTCTGAACCCTGGTTTCAAAAGTTTGCAGACTCAGTTACTCCGGGCCCAGTTCCCATGTCAACGGAAGGCCAAAACGCAGTGAAAACTATTCATCTTAGGCTGTAAATGGAGCTGTGTAAATTAGGGATGGGATGAAATATCGTTTGACAATATATCCCGATACAGAATGTGAAGAAACGCATTGAGTTTTAAAAAAATGGATCGCGAAATAAAGACGTCACGTCCGGTAATAGCGCATGTGACCAGAAGTGACGACAATAAACATTAGCACCAACTACCTTGCCTCTAAAAAGTGGAATGATGGAGTCGAATGAGGACAAAATTGAGCCTGGATACAAGTCATCTGTCCGGCAGTATTTTAGCTTTCTCATTAAAAAAGACGAAGACGGCGAAAACGAGCCTACCGCTTGCTAGCATACACTCTCTACAGAAAGTGTTATTGTTTGTGTTTGGCCTGTTAGGCCTTGTGTTTTCCTGTGTGCAACTCAAAACAAAAACAAATGTTGTAACTACACAGCAATATTTTTTCTTTTTTACTTTTTTGATATTGTATCGTGACGTATCGTATCGTGACCCGGGCATATCGAGGTGCAGCGTATCGTGTGTTTAAGTGTATCGTACCATCCCTCGTGTAAATGACCCCTGAATCATGAACCTGTTCTTAAACTTAGAAATTGGTTGTAATTGAAATGCTTAACTGACATTGGCTATTCTTTTTTTGTCTCAAGCTTTATATAAACATGCATCTGCCTTGTTTATGTAAAGGCATGAGCAACAGGCTGTGTGTTTAATCAGAGCAATTGTCCTTCAAAAGATTCAGCCTGTGATGGATCCAATGTTTGCTGCCTCTGCAGCTTCATCAGCTGCATTTCAGGTTGCAGAAGTATCCAAAATCAAGTATCCTAGCCTATTACTTTAAGGACAATAAGTAGTTTAAAGCCCCCTTGTCTTTTAATAGTGCAGGTAGGTATCCAGTTTGGTTGAAAACACTTCCTCTTATTTAAGATTGTGGAACTCAGCCACCCAAGTCAGCCAGGTTGTTGAAATTGGCATGCAATGAAATGAGGGATAAGTTGTGCCAGGAGGCACTGGATAGATTTGTTGGAAGAAGGATGGCCTGATTGTTGGCTGCATTTAAAGGAGCTTTTTAAATGGGACTATCTTCAGTGAGGAATTGTTACATAATGCTCACATAAACACACGCAAGATGCAGCTTAAAAATGTATGGATACAGAAATAACAAAGAGCTGAGGGGATGGAAAAGGAGATCATCTTCTGATGATACCCGAAAACAACTGCTCAATGGATGCCAAATGAGACGTGAACTCGGTTACTCTGGCTGTTTGAAGTTGGACACAATTTGGCTAGATTGAGGGATTCACACCAGTGATTTTTTTCCAGTATTGGATATTATGAGTTCTTTGAAGCCCATACTGATATTTACACTGTTATTTAGGAACACAAAGCCACAAAGTGTGACACTCCAGAAAACTAACATTTGATCATTTAGGACTGTAGAGGTGATGTTGGGGTGTAAGGAGAAAATGATACTGTTTCAGTTTCTTCTGTGTAAAACAGATTTTTATCAGTTAATGGTTTATATGGGTATGGGTAGGGGTGTGCGATATGACGATATTAAATTGTTAAGGATTATAACGTGGGGATGATCTCATAAAGCAGAAAGATCATCAGATCGTCTGTGTGGGCGCAGAGACTTTGACGTGCACCCGACTAGCCAATCGTTGCACATTACGTGCAGTGCATGGTAGAATTTCCTGTTTGGTTATGTAGCGTGAAGCCATGGCGGAAAGAGAAAAGGAGATAAAAGCTTGAAGATGTCTGAACAAAAATCTGTTCTAAAGCGGCTGTATAATTCACTCAGGTTATAGACATTGCAGTTAGATAACATTTGTGCTACATTGTTGCACTTTAAGAGATAATGTTGATATTGTTGTTTATTACATTTTGTGTTGACATTTATCGCACATTTTTATAAAAACTGCACTATTTAAATTAAAACCTGTTCAGGAAGTTTCTTTGGCTTTGTCTTTTTTTTTTTCTTTTAGGGTTTTACATGTTTTATATGTTAAACATAGGGAAAAAAACAGTCGAACATGCAAATTAGTCCAGAAAAATCAACCTAAAAAAGAATCGTAATAAAATCGTAATCGTGATTTTATTTAAAAAAAATCGTGATATGATATTTTTGCCATATCGCCCACCCCTAGGTATGGGGCTCTTTTTTAACTGTAGTCAAGCTTTCTGCTACTAGTTGGCAGCAGACATTCAGAAATTTCATTTTTTTTTACTTTGTGACATTCATTATCGTTTCCGTCTCTGGAACAGACTTTAAAGTTCAATCATGTTGCGTGTTTAATGTACTTGACATACCATACCACATGCTTTGTAACACTGAGTTTGTCCTCAGCTGCACTGTATGAGAGCGGAGTTACCCTGGTTTGGTTCATGAATGCAGAAACGACTCATCACCATGTAGCTCTGCTCCAGCTGTAATCTGCTTGGTCTCCCTGTGACTGGTTGGCAGTCATGTTCAACCAGTTTGGGTGACATCGTTGGTTAAGGTTAAGAAGGTGCAATGGGCTGCTTGATAAAGGCAGGTTGCAATCACAATTTTTCTATATTTTAGGGTGCAGTCACCATGATATAGGTATTGTTAGATAATGAACTCAAAAGCTTTACATTGGTATTGGCAGATTAGAGAATTCCAGCTGAGATTCACAGCAGATATTTCAACCTGATGTTTTAGCCTTAAGTTTGGAGATTTTTTTGCATATATTTTTTGAAATTGGAAATACACGCTCTTTTTAAAAGGGCTGATTTTATAACAACACTTAGGTAAATGCAGGTGGAGCTTGATTTAAATTGATATTGACTTCATATAGATTGAATAGCATTTTTCATTAGATTTCCTACATCAGTACTGCTAGCCTGTACCAAATCCGAAGGATGCTAACAGTTAAATATTTAAGTGTGATGAAAACAGTTGCAATAAATAAAATAAACTTATTCAAATATGAAATCATAAAATTAAAATTTTGAAGTTAGTGGTTGTGGCACATTTAAGGCATCCTGCAGTCAAACCTTTTACTCATCACTGTCCTGTTTTGATGAGTGTGGCGACCAAAAAACGTTCATCAAATTAAACTGAAATAATTTTGCAGCACCACATCTTAAAGATAACTCAAATGAATCTTGTTGTTTAGCTGCGGCTAAAAAATAATAGAGAAATTAAATTTCAGACATGCAAACTTCATGTATGAAAATTCCAAAATATGTATGTGTGGGTTTGATGAGCAAATTTCAATATGGTTGCTTGGGGATAAACGACCTCCATGCAGTGCACCAATTGTTGCCAAAGAAAACATTGATTAGCTCTCAATGTTTAGGCAGTAATTAAAATTTTGAAGATGTTCTAATCTGTCTAAATGCCATTAGCGGAAAAATGATCCTGCATTGAAAATCTGTGATTAAGGTTTTAAGTTGAAGATTTTAATAAGATAGGGCGCTCATGCCCTTGAAAATATTATTTTTTAAGCACACAGTGCTTCCTTCTGGCTGTCCTGCTTCTCTATGCCAAGCTGCTCACTCGCTGCCCAACACAGGTGGTGGGGGCTGCCAGACCCCCTGTCTGGGCTCGCATCTTGCTTCACATTGGCTCAGAAGTAGGAACAGTTGTCACACTGCTAACACAAACAAGTTTTTCAGGATGCTTATTTTGCTGTGTGTCCCGATTTTGGTAATGAGATGTTTTTTTTTGTGTGTGGGTAAGTCTCCATAGTTGAAACACGATGCTCTTATTTTAGCCAGTGAGAGCTTCCTGTGGTAATTTATTGTGACAACATATTGAAGGTTGTAGCTCTTCGAGGCGAGATCAGACACTTAATTAAGCAAAAGCATGGAAGCAACTTTTTTCTGTGTAAACAACCTGTAGTTATTAATGTGGTTTATATCACTGATGGAAGCTGTTTTGTTTTAGTTTATTTGATGTTTGTGTCACTCCTGCTGCCACAGTTTGAATGACTCGGGAAACTAATTAGCCGCACAACTCAGTTTCAAGTGAATCTGATTAGGCAGAGAGATAGAGAAAATGTCTCCCTGCATGAGATACTTGGCTACTGAGACTAAAGCAGGAAAAATAGATGAACTAAAATATGAGGAAAGTCTTGCCAAAGTTACCAAAGGCTCTTCTGCTGTCACTGAAGAGTCTTCAACAGCCTCCAACTGTCGGATTTTTTCTATCACAGCTTAAATTTGCACTAAAGACTCATTTAGTGTTTTCATACAATGACCAGTTGATCCTTTCTAAAATGTCTGGATTTCCAGCATTGGGAAGACTGATGTTTTTGTTTTTGATACAGTTGACACTGGACCTGTACTGACCAATCACGTACTGTTTCCCTCAGATACGTCTGTTTTGGATGATCGGTCAAACAGAGCTTTAAAGTAAAGGCAGTTTAATTCACCTTTATATCTTTCAAAAGTGCATTTACATCCCTCGACCTACCCATTGTACGCCACTAGAGCAGCATATGTTAATTATGTGCATCAGTTGAAGTATTAAAGGTTTGAAGGTGGGAGCTGGTTGCTTTGCGGTTATTTCTGCATGCCCTATGTACAGAGGGCATTGTGCTTGTGGTCTGGTTTTAAATCCAACTTGGGAATTTCTTTCCACATGTTATTTCCTCTATTCTCCAACTCCTCTTCAGAAGACAATCCACTACCTATTCTTTTAAAATTAAAGCAAATAAATAAATAAATGCCAAAAATACATGTGAGTCAAATAATTAGGTGTCAAGGAAACCAGTTAAATATGGTATGAAAATGAAAACATTGTTACTGTCATCTGGTAAGGGGCTCAGCCAAAATCCATATCCTGGTGCTGAGTCATCGATAAACCCTAAAAAATTTTTTTAGTATCAGTGAGTGTATCCTAACTGAAAACTCTTCTTCAGCTTTTATCAAGACAGTGAAAGACAAAAAGGCCATGATCTGCCAAAACGAAACAGTTCAGCTAAGTGGTGGGTGTTCATTGGCTTTGGTGCATGCTAGAAAAGCAGTCTCTGCAGAAAGCAGGACAAGGTCCTAAAGGTCCTTTAGCTGCTTGAAATTTGTGAGCTCATTGTGGTGGTATTCATAGCTGAAGTATTAACTGTAAACATTGACTGAAATTCCCAAATCTGCTGATACAATGAGCCATAATGTGCTGATACAACACTCGTCCTTATAAGAAAAATAGTGTTTGATCTTGAACTCTACAGCAAAAGTGATAAAGCTACAAACTTATTTTCTGTTAAACTGGAACTCATAAGATATTGGTAAATAGGTGCTAACTGTAGAATAAATTGTGCCAAGCACAAGACTTCATATTGGAGTGTAAATTCTGTCTTTGAAATATAAGTTATGGAGGGGTTAAGTTTAACTCTTGCTACCAGTATTAACGTAAAAATAACATTTGCTCCTTTAGGGATACAAAGTCATCAGCTGATGTGTGATGATGATTGTCACTGATTGCCCAGCCTTCAATGCAAACAAAACTCCACCGCTCAAGAAACTCGAAACATGTTGCTATTTCCTCTTGATTTTTAGTACAGTTTATTGCTCATTTTGAGCACATATTCAGGATATATTGCATCGCCTTCGTGTTTGAGTTTGTTAGATTTTTGCCTTTTCAACTTTTACTTTAAAAAGGAAAATGTTCTTTTTTCGATACCAGTCCTTTCTCAAAGCTGCCACCTTGACTTGTTGAACAGCGGTTGTGACCAATAACATGAATCACTGCTGCTTTCGGAGAGGTGATATTTCAGTTCGGGGACCCCGGTGCACACTGCACTGGAACCTGAAACTAACTGAGCAATCATTAACGTTATTAGTAACACCGGTGCCTTTTCCATGCTGTCAATTCAAAATGTCTGCTGGGAGAAAAGGTCTGCCCCTTCCATGCCTCTGGCTAGCACATAAATCCAAAGCATAATAAATCCACTTCAGCCCCTAATGGTTTGCAATTTTTCCCCCAAATGCTTCTCTCTCTCTCTCTCTCTTTTGCCATCCCTTTATTTTGTGATCACACACAGAGAGTTAAATTTAGTTTGAAGCCCTTTTCGCTGAAAATCCTGTTGGATCTAAGTTTTGTGTTGCATACTAAAAGCCACTGCATTCTCTTAGATCACGTTACTGCATGACAAACTGTACTAAGAGTGATGATTGACTGAACTAAGTACAAAGTTTAGTATGTAAATGAAAGCAGAAAGGGCTCAAGCCTGTGCATTCTGAAAACATCGTATGAGAGAGACGTGCTCTTCTCCAGTAGAAAACACAAGGCATGGTAGTGCATCTGTTTCATAGAACAAAGGTAAGGATGTTTAATGCATTCACTTGAGACAGCAGTGAGTGTTAACAGGAAGAGAAGTCAAGAGAAGTACTGACAACTCAACACCTCAAGTGTTTACCGAGTTCTGCTGATCTGTTCTCTCAAGCGCCTGGTATGAGCTCACAAGTATGGGGCCTTGAAGCATCACAAGTAAATAATCCTGTCTGTGACTAACCACTGTGTGTGATAAAGAGAGCTCTGTCTGATTTAATGCTACATTGCCCCCATCATCCTTCAGTCTCCTCCATAAGACAATAACAGACATGACCTTTTATGTTTGAGAACAAAAAAGCAATTTTCTAGTCAGAAAGGTCGTCTCATAACTGTAGAATAAATACAACTTAGTATATCTGTATTTCACTCTTTTATAGACCATGACATTTATGATGCAGTATTTAGCAAACACAGACTTCTTCTTTCAGCCTGGCTGTGCAGGTCTGCTGAGCTGTGATTATCCTGAGTCCTGTCTACTCTGAAACCCTACCACTGCTCCTACTAACATGTTTTGAAGCTGTAGTTTAAGCACTTTCATTAAAGTTCATGAAATATCATCAAGAGATTTAAAGTAACCCAAAAGTTAATGATTTTTTATGAACAGGTACCCCACATATATCAAATAGTGCTTCTTCATACATGACACCAGCTCAATCAGCTGAACTCTTTTTCATTTTGATTATTAGACACTTCATGATCATCACAGATTATCTTTTCATAGTCCTTCCTCGAGATGGAGAATCAAAATGAGAAACACAATCACCTTGATCAATATTTAGCTTTTTGATTATTACAATTTATATGTACAGTGGTCAACACAAATGAGTACACCCCTTCAGATTTGTCAGAAAACATTTAGTTTCCTTTAAAAATCAACATTTTTATGGCATTTTGTACCACAAAATACTCCCCCAAATGTGGGCCATTGATTGCAAACACGATTTTAAGTAGCACTTTAAAAGTATTTTTCTTAATTTAAGATCAGAATGCAAAAATGGGTAAACCCCATTTAAAGGGGTGAGAGCAAAGATACATTTTAGTTATCATGTTACCCTTGTTTTTATCGTATGGTAGTGCAAACTCTGCTTTGTCAAAACTTTGGAAATTGGTCTTTTGTTCATTTAGATATTGATTAATACATTACTTTTCGTAGGGGGTGGACTCATTTATTCCGGGCATTGTTTTAATGTTTTTTTCTTTGTTAAATATTAACTTTTAAATATGATCTGATATTGCAAAGATTAATGATAGTCGAAAAAATGCTGTAATTGCTATTTGCCTTTGCTTGCCTTTTATATTTATTTCTGTTGGATTTGTATAGAGATATACATATGTATGTTTTCCATTTTAAGTTCGAGATAAACATTCATTCATTCATATTCTGCTAGCTGCTGTGCCTGTTCTGGACACAAAATATTTTCCTGCATTATTCTAGCTCTGTGGGCGGCAGAAACGATGGCAAAGAGGTCAAATATGTGATTACGACAAAGAATTAACAGGAGTGGTCAATATGGTGACCTTCTTGATAGAAAAAGTTGCAGACTTTAATTGTCATAAGGCCGTATGAACCAGCAAGGGAGTTGTGCATTTTTCTTTCTCTCTCTCTCTCTCTCTCTCTCTCTCTCTCTCTCTCTCTCCCTATATATATATATATATATATGTATATATATATATATATATATATATATATATATATATATAAATATGACTGTGTTTTTTGTGCATTTTGTGCCTTTATTCATAGGAGAGAATGACAGTGGATAGGCTTGTAAAAAGGGGTGAGAAAGAAGGGGAATACACTCTGTTAACTGGTATCAGGTTCTCAGGTTGGATTCGAAACTGGCTGAAGCATGTACATGGGACGTGCCTGATCGCCAACCATCCCGCCAAACTAGCGCCCTGATAATATTTGCTTTGAAAAATGTCCCTTGATAACATCATTAATAATGAAATTAGGGGACATCACCCAGATGAGAGGCATTTCTGAAGCAGGTGTTTGTTTGGTTGTCAGGTAGCTCCAGCAGAGGGAACATGTCATGGTACAGTAAATATTAGAACACAGCCCTCTTCCCCTTTTTGAGTGGGATGTGGTCAAGCACAGTTCAAGAGGATAACAGTGGGTTTAGACGCCTGTCAGGTCAAATACCGGAGTGTATTTTGGACAGGGATCTTGAAATATGTCTTGAGCACATCTGGGACCAATTTAAACTTGTTGATATGAAAAAAAAAAAAAAAACAGGACATTTAATTCAAGTTTTCTCTTTTTCTAGTCGAATTTTAGCGATGCATCCATGTCTTACTTCAGATTTTTCTCCTGACAGAGAACAACAGAGCAAAGAGAGGAGGAAACTCAAACTCTGTTTTGACTTCCTTTGCAGAAAAGCTGTCGTTTGCTTCACTTTCCTTTGGCTCCTCTCCACCAATCATTGCCCATCTACTACTCCTTTATTCCTCCATTGATATGTTAGATAATTGCAGCATCCTTGCCTCCTCTTGTTTTTTTCTTCTGGCTCTTTCTCTCGGCAGCAGGTGTTTTCCTTTTTTTTGGATATCAAAGAAGCCAAATTTGAAATAGATCCAACACCAGACCGAACAATAGTTGGCTAAATTTAATTTTCTTTCCCCATGGTAAAGTGGAGTCATCACACAAACTCAATTATGTTTGCATATTACGTCTAAGCTGTGCTACAGATTAAAAAGACATACGATTGTTATTGGGAAAAACAGTCCAGGCTTAAATTTGAATTTGTTGTTGTGAATATTTCTTTCCCAGCTGGTTTACAACATTGTTTTGTTTTAAAATGATTAGGAAGGTTGTTATTGATGATAATCTTCTTAAATCAAGCCAGAGCAATGGTAGTGAAGACAAAAACAGAACTAATCAGGAACAACGGCATCAGTATTTGTCCTGCGGTGGGGTCAGCGAGGTCAGTCCTTGATTTTTTGGGGGACTTTAATCGTAGATGTGACGGACATTTTCATGGCAGGTTAATTGAAGTCATGGGGATTAAAAGTCTGTGCCATGATCTCTTAACTCCTCTCTGTAAATACACCATTCAGTATGCAGTGGGGAAGGCTTGTGTGTGTGAGTGTGTTTTGTTAAAAGCTCAGACCTCTCCTGCTCTGATAAGGTCTTCCTTGGGGTTAGCCCCTCAATAGATCACTCTACCTGCCCCAAATGGGAAATTGATTTCCTCCGTTTTCTTTGCTCTCACTCTGTGAGGCTAATTATAAATCATTTGACGGCTCGCCTTTAACAGAGGAATAATAATGTGGGAAAAATCGTGAACTTCCATGTTTTGTCAGTGTTGCATCATGTAATGTTTACTAATAGATTATGACAGCTGACAATCACCTACTCCTGATAAAAGAATAGTTACATTTTCTTTTTAAACTTCCTTAAATGTTTTTTTTGCACATCTTCATGGAAAAGAAATGCCAATTGGTAGTGAGCAAAATATTTAACATAGGGTATTTTAACTGAAATGGCACTGATTGAAAGACGATAGTAATCTGCAGATATCTGTCAGCATTAGGGATGTAACGGTTACCGGTAAAATGTTAAACCGCAGTAAAATTTCCCTCATTACCGTTGTCATTACCGTTACCTGTTCTAATTACTGAGGTACCAAGTTTAATCACCACACTGTGTCAATAACCCAAGGTGATGCTGCTCATTGCCTGGAGAAGATGGAACTATGTGTGTCTGCTACTCAGTAAAGCAGCAGACGGAGCCGCGCATGCGCAGTTTGCGTTGTTTGGCCTCTGAGACTGAGAGTGAAAGTTGTCCCACAAACATACTACAGCGGAGATTTTTCCTCACAAGAGGGACTCAGAACTCTGGTCGAATTTTGGATTTTAAAAGGATGCCGAGGGGAAACTGGTAGAAGACGGCCACCCTGTCCCAAACACGAAGCTGCAGTGGAAGAAAAAGACGTGAGCCGTTAAAACTGTATTAACTTCCTGAGTGACTGAGCGAGAGAGAGAGAGAGAAGATTCAGTGAGCCATACCTAAGTGAATTATGGGTGGTTTATCAGTATTTTCTGTAATAAATAGTGTATAAATCTTGTAAATAATAGAATTCATATAATTCTCGAGTGGTATTTTTTGCAGTTCTTTTGCGGTTTATTTGCCGTGTTTTGTTTTCATAATTTGGAAACATTAGAGACGGAGATCTGCCAGGGAGAGGGGAGACCAGTGGAGAGTTATGGAAGGGGACTAACTGGACCGGAATTCCCTCAGGGACTATCGTCAGTAAAAAACAAGGTCCTGGATGTGGTCTAATATAACGAGCTATAACGTGGTCACTAATGCTGCAGGCAAACTAAAATGTGTGTGAGTATGGAAAATAGGTTAGGTTTATTATTGGTCATCTCAAAACTTTGAACATGTTCATTTCCATTTTTTTATGAAGAGAAAACTTTTAAAAGTTCAAATCTGTTTTTTTCTCTTGTAATTACCACGCTGTTTAAACATTAACTACTTTATAATGACAAATACTTGCCAGAATTGTTTACTTTTTCTTATCATAAAGAAAGGGTAAAAATTACTGAAAGGACATTTCCTGACACATTTATTGACAAAAAGACAAAAATACCTGTTATAATTATAATATTAAAGGGGTTAGATGATTTCAAGACTGTGTTAAAGTACTTTTAGAACATTTTTAGCACATTGCAACAATACAGCGATAATAATGATAACCCTGAACATTTTGGTCACAATAACACAATACCAAATTTTCATACCGTCACATCCCTAGTCAGCATTATCTGATCGGCCCTCATGGAGAAGGAGCTCCAACAGAGCTTCCCAGACAAGTTGAGGATACAGGTGGATCAGGGTATGAAGTGAATAAAAACTAGACGGGCATGCCCACTATTAATAACATTGTGGACATGCTCTAACAGTCAGTGATATTGATTATTCTGATTCAGGCAAAATATGGGCTTTTAAATAGCTAACAGCATACTTTTAACGACAGCATGTAAACATGTGCTCTAGTAAATAGATGCAATTTTATATTTTGTTTTAATGATTACAATTGTATGGATTTTTTGATTAAAAACGACTTACTGTATTACAGAAAACATGTACAGGTACTGATGCATCCCAGTGTTTGAAGATGTCAGGTGGTATTTGTCTTTTCCACACCTCAAAAATATCTCAGTCCTTGTTATTTTTGGATCAGTACTCTCTCACCTGTCCCCCATCCTCGCCTCCATCTCTTCATCTCGACTGCCCGTCTCTCTCCCACTGTAGATCCGAACCCGCCTGTTAGCTGCAAGCCGGGACTCTATCTGCTTTTGAATGCTCACCCAGCGTCATAAATCAAGAGTGTGGGTCCCCCGGGTGCAGTCACCATCGCCATCAGTTCCACTGTTTTATTCATTCGCTCCTTTGTCTCATCACGATTCTGCCCCACATTAAATTTTGTGTGTCTGTGTGGCAGGGGAGGGAGGGGGGGTGGCGGTCACAACACATTACTGCGGACGGCTGTTAATCCAGGTGGGCTGGTGGGAGTAAAGGGAGGGCAAAAGTTAAAAAAGGCAAGAAGGATGTGACAAGGATGAGAGAAATAAAGAAAATGGCTGAGGGTGGTAAGAGAGAGGGGAAGGCATGTTGGAGGTGTCAGGAGACGTAGAAAGAGAGAAAGTTAGGAGGGAAATGAGTGCAACCAAGCAAAAGATTGAGAGTTAGGGCAGGAACAACTCGAGGAAGAAGTAAACAGATGCTGGGGCATAGAAGCAGTCTGCAAAACATGACGCGAGATGGTGAGCAAGGAGAAAAGTGGCAATGATGAGTGAATTCAAGAGAAAACAAAAACCATTTCAAAAGCAATTTGTCAAAGAGATGAATAAAAAATCACTCAGCCACCAACATATTCCACTAAAGTAGTGACTGTGCCCCTCCTTAACCTCTTGAGTGAATCGCCTTACATAAACGACCAAGTATGGTCAAATGGACGTCATCTGTGTAAAACTAACACAAAAGTCAGGCCATTTATTACGAACCATGGCACATGTTCAGTTTTCTGATATGAAGGAAAAGATTTCTTGGAGATCTTTTGTTCTGGTGTGAAGTGAACAGTCACAGCTGCAGAAGTTCAGTTACTCTTTTGTCAGTGTTCAGGTACATTCAGCTCCACAGGAGTCACATCTATCAAAAGAGGTGTCAGTCATAGAGTTATATTACTGCTGTGCCATAGCATGAAAGAATTAAAAAAGCAGATCTAAGAGAAGTGACACTTGGACATAAATTAGCATGAAAACATCAACTTTAAGCAACCTTATGTAACTCTTACTCCTTAGATAACTGTTTTAAAGTATGTTTACCAATGGGGGATCTTTAAAGAGTGAATTGTGTCCAGCTTTTCACTCTGTTTAAAGATCCCATGGTTGTCTGTGGAAAAATGGGTACTGCCTCAGTGGTATGAAAACAAATAGGTGAGATAAATGGCACTTTGTGCTGAGCCCAGTTTCACAAAAACTGAGGCAATGATGGAAAGAAGACTGAAGGAAGAGTATAGGGAAAGAAGGAGGAGGAAAACCGAGCACGGGGCCAGACCAGAGTAAAAGTATGACAGGCTTTAACCTGTTGGTGAAAACTAGAGCTGGACAATATGGCATTTTTTCAATATCTCAATACTTTTTGGTCACAATATACATTATATGTTGATGCATACAATCAAACCAGAATGGCAGTACTCAGTTTATTCTCTGATGTAATTTGGGTGTCCCCAAAGCATTATAGCATAATGTGCCTGTGTGTTTATTTTCTCAGAGGAAAACCCTTAATATGAAGCTGTCAATTATAAGCCATGTGCCAAATATCCGCAGGCACTGTTATTAACAGATGTAACTCTGCACGTCACATCAAAATGTATAAAACAAATTCATGAAAATAAGTCATGTTGCTAACTGCTTTTTATTGTGTTAGCATAATTTCATGTTCTAATCTATTTTAAAATATTTTTATATTCCAACTGCTATACTATGTATAAGAGCAACTTAAAGAATGGAATTTCCACTTGGACATTAAGTAGCCTATTTCTGATTCTGAGTAACAGTGAACGGACCTCCCCACTGAGGTTAACAGTTCTGCAAATGATAAAATTTGTGAACAGACTTAAGTGCACCTCTCTGTGCAGATTTCCACATCTGGGGGAGTGGTGGCTCTCCTCTGCTCTGACTGCAGCTGTCGGCATTGCTGAGGGACTGACGTCCTGAGAGTGCTCAGAGATGGGGGAGGGGCTCACCGTGGCACCGCTGATCGAAGAAGACAGAAGCTGCAGAACGATACATGCTTTCACAAGTCACTAAAGTGCCAAGAAGTTACCAATTTCACCCGAAAAAGTATCCAGATTTGTCGCTACTCACTTTGACAAAAATGTCGCCAAGAGAGTTGAAAAGTCTTAGATTTAGCGAGAAAGTTGCAGAGTTAGCCACGCTGGAGTGGAGGTTGAGGAGGGGTGGTTGTCAGGTCACAGAGCGAGGGAGGCGGAGCAGAGAGGCTGTGTAAGACTTGGACACAGGGGGAAGAGAGAAGAAATAGGTGTGCGCTTACGTCGCAAAGGAGGAAATGTATTGCTATTTTACCAGAAAATGAAGTATATTGATATAAACGATACTGTCCTGTCTTACATCTCATACAGAAATATATCGATATAAATGAAAATCTCGAGATACCGCCCAGGAATCTGGTGCCATCTATAGCAGTGTGTAGCATTATCATCAGTCTCGAGATTTCTGAACGGAGAGAGAGCTGAGCTGTGACACTGTGGCACACATTCAGGCTCATGCCATGTACCTCACACAACCTCACTTCAAAAAACTTAAACTATCTCCTTAGCATAGATTTTTTTTTTGCCCATTGTCAGTGCTTGTTCAGTTCTTTTGCCATGATGCCTGTTGTTTACAATATCTGAACTAACATTTTTAAATGAAAAAAATATTTGTAATAATAATGATAATAATAATTATGATAATGATAATTGAAGCTTTATTTGACAAAGCTTTCTATGGCAGGGTGGACTCCCCTTAAGCACAGGCTCCAAGGAGAGGAGGCCGGCAGTGTAAGCTATTATCGCTCCTGTGTTTACTCATGCTTATCTGACGCTTGCAGTGTTCCCTTAATAGTAGAGGCCACATGAGACATGTATGAGACATGATTTGGTTTTGCTGCACATAACAAGCCCTGTAAAGGGGCTGAGTTGTGTATTGGAGAAGCTAAATGACATTGACTGTACATGTGCTTAGTGCTGGAGCTGCACCTGTTGTAGCCGGTAAGGAGATGAGGGAATATTGATGTTGTTAAAGGAGAGGAAGCATGGGGCTTAACTAGACGGATTAAAAACAAGGGCAGTCTTCTCAGCTGGGACCTTTTGTTAAGGATGTTGCATTTTAAGCTTGTCCATTTCGCACAAGTCCCTCATTTGAAATTATAGACACTCTTATATGTCATAAAAGTAGTGTTCATATTATCCTCAAGCTTTTTAAATAGACATAATTCAACTGTGTACAATTCAAAGACACTGCCAAAGTGCACCACCTGTGAATGAGCCTGAAAATGTACTTTTTAACTCGCATTTACAGAATCATAACAGAGAATAATTTTTTTCTCTTCTGTCTTTTCAAAGCAGTAAAGTAAGATGAGTGAGTGTGACCAAACAAACACTCACAGTGTTGCGTTCCACATCAGCTCCCGTTCTCACTGTAAAAACAAAGCCCTGTGACGAGCGGTGCTGTCAGATGTGCATATGGTGAACCCGTCAGTGTGTTATGCACATAAAGCAGCTGCCTCGGTGTGCTCTGGCTTTCTCCTGTGCATCACCGAGTGTGTTTGTTTGCCTGTTTGTGGCCCCTTGCGTGTTAATGTGTGTTTATGTGTGCATGTGCGCGTGCAGCAGGCACACTCTCCGCAGGGCTTGCTTAACTAAGATTAATTGCACCTAATCCACTGTGCCAGGTGGAACAAGGACCATGGTGGGTGCGCTCACACAAACACACAAACGCACTCACAAATAGGCACACACACAAATAGGCGCACACACATATAGGCACACATCCCATTATAGTCTTGCTGCTGGAAATTAGCCCCGTACCTCTCCTGACACCCCGAACCAGACCACAACTCGATACCACCATTTACTTCCTGACAACTCCCACATTTATCACTGTTCTCTCTGTCCGGCGGATGAACAGGTGGATGGACGAAACACCAGGATAGAAGGTCGAGATATCTGCGCCCTCACATCAGCATCAGCTGACCTTGCTGGGCCATATAAAGGAGCTGTTTGTCCTCTTTCTCTTTAGAGAAACACAATGTGTGTAAACCTAATGCCTTTGACAGATGCAGTGCATTCTTAGGAAGTCTTTAGAGCTGTGAGGAACAGTTTTACTCAGTTGGTGGCAGTAAGACAATGTCAATAATGAGCAGTCTGAGAAAGGTAGTGTCATCAACTTAGATATTCACCCTTTAACTTCCAGCTCAACTGTTTGGCAGAAGTCAATACATTCAGGATAATTTGATGTGTATAAAACCCAACACATCATTGTTTATTTCTGTCAATGTTTAAGGATACAGTTAAAAAATGGAAACACACCAAAATAACTGATATTGTCTTTTTGTGAGGGATTTAAAGGTTGAAAGTAGGGCTGGGCGATATGGCCTAGAAATAAAATCCCAGATTTTTTTCCACAACACTCAATTTACGATTGTAATTGATTTTTCCCTCCCTAAAAGAAACAAAACTCCCAGTGACATAAAAGTGAAACAAATCAAGTTTTGCCTTTATGTTGTCTAAATGTTTCCCTCCTAAAGTCCAAGTCTGGGTCATAAAAGGTTGATTATGTAGTATAAACATAGGCAGGTTTGTCTACATAAACACTAAAAGGCTGAGGTATTTTTACAATATTTGTATGAAACTCTCCGATCAGTATTTAATCTACTTGAATAACAAATACAAGCCTATAAAAGGGCTTGGCAAACCCTACAAGGCAGACCATCATGAAAATTGTATTTCTTTTTTTCAAAAATTGCAACTACTTACAATTGGACTAAGGCAAGAAAAAAAATCTCGATTTTCTTTTTAAATCTTCTGCAGAAAATAATTCTAATTAATCGATTTAATCAATTTTTTTGCCCAGCTCTAGTTGAAAGCTAAAAGTTATTGTTTTAAGTACTTACCCATTGACTGATTTATGTGTGTCAATCTTAATATAATCTGTTTCAAGTTATTTTTTGCTGTTTTTTTTGTTGTTTTCTCTGTTCCCTGAAATGTATACAGAATCAAACACTGATTTGATTTGTTCTCTTTTAAAAAAAAAAAAAATATCCCTGAATTTATTGATGACATCTGCCAGTTGAGCTGGTAGTTAAAGGGTTAAGGATGGAATTAAATACATTTATATATGCTCAGTGAAGAGCTTGAGGAAGACATTGTAAAACTAGAAAAGCTCTTGGAGAGCTCAGACTTCCGCCAGTCCCACAGTCCTCACCCATATTGTGATTTTCACCATAAATATTAGTCCTACCTTTATTTCATGAAAATGTTTAGATTCCTTGACCATGAAAACATACCAGTGTGCACAAATGGCAAAAAGGGTCCTATCTCGCAATGTCAAAGAATCCTTAAAAAAATTCCTGGATCCAGACTGTTATCCTGATCACTCCCAAAATCTAGTCAATCCAGACATTTCCTGAAAATAACATAACCTCCTTGGTGGAGGTAATCAGGCTAATAACTGGCATACTATTAGGTAGGAATGCACACAATTGGAGTTTTGCTGATACCAATATGAATTTTTCGAAGTGTATATATGGACCGATTGATGGAAACAACAAAGTAGATTTGGGTAAAACCTGAGCTATATCCAATCTCTTTATAACTGTAAAATCATTCTTTATCTGCCATTCTAATATCTACAAACACAGATATTTTAACATGTTTACAGAGTTCAACCTTTTTCATTTGGGTGCTAATACATTCAGTTTGAAATTTACATGAAAAAAAGGATCCATGCACCAAAACAGTAGCTTCCTTCAATTCTTTTTGAAAATCAGTCAGGCTTTGAGCCATCGTCATCAGACTGCAGTTATAAAGTCATGTGAATCACTGATTTTCAGACAGAAATATCCTTGACAGGAGCTACTTTTTAATCTGCAGATCTTTGTGCTCTTTCACATGAGTTTGATTTTGATCCAGCACCCACCTACAGATTTGCATCAACCTTGTCCTTTTAATATTCTGAATAAGGCCAAAATATCAGTAGATATTTTCATGTCTTCCAATACTGATATTAAGCTATTTTAGCAATTACGATATCATTATCATGCCAGTAATATTGTGAATCCATTCCATTGGGAATTAACGTTTTCCAGTCGACTAGCACCCATGGTAGTCGAAATTTAAATATTATTCAGGAAAAAATATTTGGTCGTACACTCTAGCCCAAATTTTGTTGTCAGCTATTAAACAAAATTTTGATTGTATTTGTTTTTTTCAGAAAACATGACCCACAAACCAACAAGCAAAAAACAAACAAAAACATTTTTTATTGTACTTCTGAATAGATTAAACTAGGGCTGGGCGATATGGACGAGAAATAAAATCCCTGATTTTTTTTCCACAACACTCGATTTACGATTCCCGAAAAGAAACAAAACTCCCAGTGACATAAAAGTGAAACATATCAAGTTTTGCCTTTATGTTGTCTAAATGTTTCCCTCTTAAGGTCAAAGTCTGGGTCATAAAAGGTTGATTATGTAGTATAAACGTAGGCAGGTTTGGCTACATAAACACTAAAAGGCTGAGGTATTTTTACAGTATCAGCATGAAACTCTCTGATCAGTATTTAATCTACAACCCCAAAACCAGTGAAGTTTGCACGTTGTGTAAATTGTAAATAAAAACAGAATACAATGATTTGCAAATCCTTTTCAACCCACATTCAATTGAATACACAGCAAAGACAAGATACTTAACGTTTGAACTGAGAAACTTTTTTTTTTTTTGCACATATTAGCTCATTTGGAATTTGACTCCTGCAACATGTTTCAAAAAAGCTGGCACAAGTAGCAAAAAAGACTGAGAAAGTTGAGGAATGCTCATCAAACACTTATTTGGAACATCCCACAGGTGAACAGGCTAATTGGGAACAGGTGGGTGCCATGATTGGGTATAAAAGCAGCTTCCCTGAAATGCTCAGTCAAGGATGGGGTGAGGGTCACCACTTTGTGAACAAAGGCGTGAGCAAATTGTCGAACAGTTTAAGAACAACATTTCTCAACCAGCTATTGCAAAGAATTTAGGGATTTCATCATCTACGGTCCGTAATATCATCAAAAGGTTCAGAGAATCTGGAGAAATTACTGCACGTAGGCGGTAAGGCCGAAAACCAACATTGACTGCCCGTGACCTTCGACCCCTCAGGCGGTACTGCATCAAAAACCGGCATCACTGTGTAAAGGATATCACCACATGGGCTCAGGAACACTTCAGAAAACCACTGTCAGTAACTACAGTTCGTCTACATCTGTAAGTGCAAGTTAAAACTCTACTATGCAAAGCCAAAGCCATTTATCAACAACAACCAGAAACACTGCCGGCTTCGCTGGGCCTGAGCTCATCTAAGATGGACTGATGCAAAGTGGAAAAGTGTTCTGTGCTCTGATGAGTCCACATTTCAAATTGTTTTTGGAAACTGTGGTCGTCGTGTCCTCCGGACCAAAGAGGAAAAGAACCATCCGGACTGTTATAGGCGCAAAGTTCAAAAGCCAGCATCTGTGATGGTATGGGGGTGTATTATTGCCCAAGGCATGGGTAACTTACACATCTGTGAAGGCACCATTAATGTTGAAAGGTACATACAGGTTTTGGAGCAACATATGTTGCCATCCAAGCAACGTCTTTTTCATGAACGCCCCTGCTTATTTCAGCAAGACAATGCCAAGCCACATTCTGCACGTGTTACAACAGCGTGGCTTCGTAGTAAAAGAGTGCGGGTACTAGACTGGCCTGTCTGTCGTCCTGACCTGTCCCCCATTGAAAATGTGTGGCACATTATGAAGTGCAAGATACAACCTAGAGACCCCGGACTGTTGAACAACTTAAGCTGTACATCAAGCAAGAAAGGAAAAGAATTCCACCCCAAAAGCTTCAAAAATTGGTCTCCTCAGTTCCCAAATGTTTACTGAGTGTTGTTAAAAGGAAAGGCGATGTAACACAGTGGTAAAAATGCCCCTGTGCCAACTTTTTTGCAACGTGTTGCTGCCATTAAATTCTAAGTTGATGATTATTTGCAAAAGAAAAAGTTTCTTAGTTCGAACATTAAATATCTTGTCTTTGCGGTGTATTCAATTGAATATAAGTTGAAAAGGATTTGCAAATCATTGTATTCTGTTTTTATTTAAGATTTACACAACGTGCCGACTTCACTGGTTTTGGGGTTGTACTTAAATAACAAATACAAGCCTATGAAAGTGCTTGTGCAAACCCTACAAGGTTGACCATCATGATAATTGTAATTTTTTTCAAAAATTGCGACTACTTACAATTGGACGAAGGCAAGAAAAAAAAATCAGGATTATTTTTTTAAATCTTCCGCAGAAAAGAATTTGAATTAATCGATTTAATCGTTTTTTTTCCCCAGCTCTAGATTAAACCATCTCTTATGTCCTTTCAACACATTTTAACAAGCAACGTTTTATCAATCCTGTCCAAGCCAGCCCCAACAAACCACTAGTCAGACATATGATGGAGAAAATCAAAATGTCCTATATTCATTGTTAGCCCATGATGACTCATCATTCCCCCTTCCCATTACACCTTGGAGATCAATAATCATGTCAAAGGTCACCTTCCCAAGTGCCATCTCTCTCTCACACTCACAGACGCTCTGACATGTGCTCCACTTAGCAAATTGCATCACAGATGAAGACAAGCGATCACATCTGTACCCTCCTTGAACCTGTTGTAACACTTCTTCCTTCTTTCCCAGCATCTTCAAGCTCCACTTCTCTGCTGTCAGCTATTTTTCTTCCCTCTTTTTTTTCCACAGTGATGTTAAGTGGTCCACCTTTTAATCTGTCTGATGTCATAGAGGTGCTGTGCCTACAACACTCCCTCAGACTGCCTGATGGATCCTCTCAGCCTGAGCAGTAAACTCATTTTCATCAACCCCACCAAGTTTCATCCATCTCCACGAAAGTGTTTCAAGAGACTGTCTAGGCTATAATGGAAGACTTAATTGTTTTTAACATTTGAACAATTGATAATGTATGTATGTTTGATTTATTTTATACAATATCAGCATTGGCAGATTGCAGCTTAAAAAGTTGACTGTTGGTACAGATGTGGAAACTTCTGCCATGATTTACAGCCATTATATCAGATATATCAGACACATAGATTGAGCTCAAAAAGTAATGAAGTTAGTAATGGTTACATCATTGCTTTGCTGAAGTAATGCTTCTTGGCAATAAATCCTATATGGCTGGGGAGCCTGTTTAGTTCCCTTTTAAATGGTGCCACATTTGTAAAGAACATGCGTTTGGGGAATGAACAGCTGAGTTGAGTATACGAGCTGGGCCCATAAGAATTTTCATCAACCGTGATATTTACAGAATCTATGAACGTTCCATAATGCTTCATCTTCTTAATGTATTTGTGCTTAATTCACATCCATTTCTTCACAAGCTATTAAATTAGAGGAACAATTTAAGTGAAACAGTTACTGTGAACTCTTGAGAAGGAATATTGGTGTTCGCTCTTATGAGTTTGGATTAATTGTTGGGGGTGGGAGAAAAAAAAGATTCACCTAAGTATCAGGATTTTTTTTGTTTTTTAAACCTTTTTTTTTTTTTGTTAAAAAATTGTTTTTTTTCCCAAATTTTAATTCTTCATTGTAGTCTGTGTTAATAAGCCACTTTTAAATGCAATCCAGGCTTTTGAAGTGACAGCATAAACAGCTGGTTAAGTTACATTGCTGAATAAATCCTAAAAACTGACTCACATGTGATTTGTATTTTTCCTGATATAGTCTGTAGGCATCATCATTGTTCATCTTTTTCACTGGTGTTAAAAAAGCTCAGTAAAGATTGCAAAAATTGGCAATATCGTAGAATTGCAATTTAAATTGAATCGGCACCTGAAAAATCGAATTAATTGGCACATTGGATGCTGGCAATCGTCAGTATTGGGCATACCTATCTAGTATACATTTTTACACGATCTTGGATTGGAAGAAGTCATATTTCTCTCTCCCTTTTTTCGCTTTATTAAATAATATTAACCAATGTTAACTAATATAACTGTATTTTATATGATACAACAGATTCTCCTTTTTTTCTTAAATAAAAAAACAACAGTTTCATCAACATTTTAACCAAAACTGCTCACTTTTTTATGCTTTATTCTTTTTGTTTGTTAATCTAACCCTATCAAAGCTAAACAGATTCAGGTGCCAGTGTATTCTTAAGTGTATTAGTGGATTACTTTGTTCTGAGTTCAAACAGTTCATCTTTAACCGACACAAGCCAACATGGTCTGCTAACGTTGAACAAACTATAGCATAGATACGACAACGGAAACATTGTGTGACAGTTTATATCCAGCTTCTTTGTACATATGTCATCCATTAAATATGTCATTGTCTGCCCTGTCCCTCCCCTTGTGACCAGTAGATCAAGTGCTTAACTGTGAGCCTGTAGTGGGGAATGTGCTGTGTACTGACGATGGGCTACCTCAAATGCTGTTTAATACACATCTAGCAGTGTGCCTAACACAGTCTCTCCCTCAGGATGAAATTTAAAGTGAAACATTTTCATAACAGAATTTAAGTAAGTTTCCAAAGTCCTTGAGTGAGATGAATGAAAGACAGACAAAAAATCCACCACAGCACCTTGTAAATCCTCTTCCTCCTCACTTCTTGTCTGCATCTACACAAGCAACAGGGAGAAAAATAGAAACGAGACGTCTGGGTAAAAAATAAGAAAAAACACACAGTGCAATAGAGTTTTGCATTTTGTTGCTTGTGGTCAGTTTGGAATGTAGGATTTAGGGTTGTCGAGGTGTTTTGTAGCTGATTTTCACTTGTGTTGTTTGGTGAGGACATGTCATGATGTTAACATGTAGTTTTCATGCTAGCTAACCCACCAAGCTATACTCCTATTAGTGAGCTGAGTTAAGTCAAAACTTCGACTTCTTCATTGTTGATTGTTCAGCATCACTTGCAGTAATGACTCTACCTCAGGATGATATATCTTGTTTAAAATACTATCTATTTTAAAATTGGAATAGTTAGTCTCGATGGGAGCGGTTCTGTGTTTGGTTATCTCTCACCTTTTTTTCTAACTTTGCGCTTCTTCAGCGTATGAGTCAGCCCTCTTATTTTCTTCTTTATTCAAGTATGTGCAGATGAGTTTGTTTGTGTGCTTCTTACTGGAATTCAACTTCTTTTTTCCTTGAGACAGAGAGAGAAAAAAGAGAACAGATAAAATAAATCAATGCAAGGCTCATGTAGGCAGCACCTATGAGCTCGCTCAAGGGCAGTGTCTGTTAGCTCAAGGCCTAATTGGCGTATTGTATTGTTCCAGTGGGACAAAAGACGCTCAACCTTACAAATGAGGCTTGGACAAAACCTGACAACTCATCGAGGGTTTTCACCCAAGTGTCTGTTCATGGAGGAAATAAGGATTCAGACACTTTTATCATTGCCTTTATCATGTCAAATTTGAGCCACATGGGAAGTGAGGGTGAAATGGGAATGGGTATGTGAAGTATTTTGCATTTAGAAAACCTCAAATTTGTCCCTACTATACTTTAAGAGTGACTGTATTGTCGTCCTCAAGGGTGCAGTGATGAGACATTTCTATGCATTTGCAGATTTCAGATCCTAAGTGTCCTTGAGAATTCTGCATCCTGTTCCCTTTCTATTCACTGTGCAGACTTCGTCTTCACTTCCATCTTGATTATATTACAGTCTCACGAGGAGAGGTTTCACCTAAAAAAATGAATTACATTTCCTCTCAAAAGTGAATTATACGTACCTTGAAATGCATAGGTCATCACTGAAACACTGTGTCCTTAAACTTCAGAACTCTGAAGTTTACGAGTGATTTGTAGTGTGAAGAACTTTTGGTAAAGCAAAAACTAAAACTACCTGCTGATGGTTTCATGTATTTGCATAGGTTGAAAGAAATTTCCCCAAAATGTTTTTTTTTTATACAAGAGCAGGGGATATATTTAATGCCAAAAAATTAAGGACCTATGGCCTCTAAGTTAAATCAGTTCATTCTTAAGTCACATAAGAAATTTGTTTTAAGCTTGACATAAGCCGTTTGACAGGTCATGAGATATGCTGTTTAGGGACAAAAGATGAATGCAAGGCCATGTGCCTCTGATCTATGACCTGTCTATATCTACCAGGTCATCTTTGAGAACCAGAGGATACTTCTATGCTGCGTTCACACCGGACGCTACTTGTACTACCTCGGCGATCACTCTCCATGCAAAGTCAATGTACAGCCGCGATGGGGCGGGGCTAACCCTCCCGCATGCGACAGCCGCTTTTCACACTACCACATAGCGTGTCGCGCGATGTGAAATAAAAAAAAAGTTGATCAATCAGCTAGGGATGTCCCGATCCGATATCGGATACCGGTCAAAAAAACAAATATCGGATTATATCGGCCTGCATCCTAAATCTCCGATATCAGCTCTCCGATACAAGCAGTCCATTCTAATACATTTATTTTTTATTTCATTCAGTTGTAGAATATGCTTATGTTTAAGTTCAACACAGTGGTTATTTTGTGGTTTTTGTTTTTTGTTTAATTTATTGAGGTCACTTTTCAGGGTCTTCTAATAATTTTTATTCATGTTGTTTTAATTGTAGTATATTCTTATGTTTAAGGTTAAAATTTATTTAACCTATTGGTTAATAACAAATGGGTCAATTTTTCTCATCCCTACTTTTGCTGCCTACTGTTCTCTGTTTGAGTAATCTGACCTGATCAAGCCTTTTCTTACAGTACATACTACAAAATAGGTAATAAAAGTCTGTATGATTCCTGCTGATATCGTATCGGATTGATATCGGTATTGGCCAGTACTCAAGGCTGCAATATCGGTATCGTATCGGAGGTGAAATAGTTGTATCGGGACACCCCTACAATCAGCAGTGTGTGCACGTGTGACGGTACGTGTGATGTCTGTGTGGGAAACATTAGTCAGTGAGGACATTAGTTCCACCTAGACGGACCGCGGTAAAGTCACAGATAATGGTGCTGCATCATCGGCTGCAGTGTTTTGTGGTTGATACGTGAATGGTAAGGATACAGCTGGAATAATATCCGCTTATGCATCCTATTATATGATATATGATATGATTGCGGTGAAACTCGAGCAGACGTGACGTCACCGTGCCATGGCCGACGCCAACGGGGACCAAAATGAGGTATTTATGGACGCGCGACGCTACGTCAGTGGGCGACGCGATTTTGGTAGCTGGGTCACTTGCGTTGTGAACGCAGCATTACATAGTTTGACAAAAATCTTAAGAAATTCCCAGGCCAGACAGGATATGTGATCTCTCCACTGGGTTCTAGCCTTGGGAGCTCCTGCCATTCGGACATGCCTAGACGACCTCCACGGGATGGCAACTAGGAGGCATCCTCACCAGATGCCGAACCACCACATCCACATACTTTTGTTGCAAAGGAGCAGCAGCTCCACTTAAAAATCACTCCGGATTTTCGTGCTTCTGGATGTCCTGTCTCTAACCCACAATTTCCATATCCCACCTGATAACATTCTGTCTGTGCCGTGCACACCACAGCAAATTGCCCCTAGTCTCGATGATCTATTTCTACAACCTGTGCCTAGAGCCATCTCTGCCAGCAGTTCACATCCACGCTGGTTTGCTGGAAATACTCAGCGAGTCTATTTTTGGTGGGAGCTGTTTCAACCCTGTGTCAATTATAGCCAAGTACATGAAGCCAAAACAGGATACAAGTGCTTTGAGTTCCCAAATTTTCAAAATACAGTAGATACAGTGGAAAAGATGTCAATGCTGAGCGAGTTATCATCAGACAGGCAGTGTAACTCATTGTTTGCTCTTCCTGTTGTGTCTTGATTACACAGTTGCCTTGTGAAGTTGTAGTTCTCTCATAATGTTACACAGATGGGCTATTTGGAGATTCAGGGTCAGGCCCAGTCTGGCCACCCTCCCAATAAATCTCATTCTAATTGCTTTAATCTGCAATCTGAGTGGGGAGGATTGGGCACAAATGTTCGACCCATTCAGCTTTTGACTTGCCACCATTATTATCTGATCAATTGAGTCTTTGGTCATCGAGGTGTTACTGCAGAGTTTGACCGAAAATTCTAAAGACATATATGTCCATAAGTATAAGATAAACATTGGTCCATGTAACTGTTATCCTTGTTAGTCTTGTAAATCTGTACACCTCTTTCCTGAGCCAGAGGAGATTTTAATTGCATTGTTTAAAAAAAATCATTTCATATCTTGGTGAGATATCACTTCACCATGCAAAAGATGATCATGAGGCCAAGGAGTCGCCAACTTACAACAGACGCATATCTTATCATTTTGAAATTTGTACACATTTTCATAAAAATTTCAGTCTAATTGTCTCGAACAATCACAGTCACATCAGTTCATTCTTATCTAAGATTTATTACATTTATGTGAAGTTTGACAGATATCTTTCAGAGCAGTCTTGCGAGATCTTATTAATAAACAAAACTAGAAAAGCACTCGGAGAGCGCAGACCTCCGCCAGCGCCACAGTCCTCAACCATATTGTGATTTTCACCATAAATATTAGTCCTACCTTTATTTCATCAAAATATTTAGATTCCTTGACCATGAAAACATACCATTTGCAATTGGATTCATAATGATATCTATTTTAGTTCAGTAGTTATTCACAAAAATCACATTTTTTGTCATGGCGTCAAGACGCTGATCCGGATCAACACCAAAATCAAATCAGTTCTTCCTTTTCCCATGCTGAACATTTCCTGAAAATTTCATCAAAATCCGTCAATTATTTTTTGTGTTATCTTGTTCACAGACGGACAGACAGACAAACATGCTCTCCCGAAAACATAACCTCCTTGGCGGAGGTAAAAAGGGCGTGAGAAAACTCTGACATACATCCATACATGCTTAGTTGAGACTTCATGCTCACAGCCAAAAGATAGTCATGATATCATTGATCCAGTGATCTGCAACCAACCTTGATTAAATCAGGTTATCTTTGAGTCAGAGGGATATTTTGCAAAGTTGGATACAATGTCCTCAAAGCATCCCTGAAAAAAAACATAGTACAGACCGCATGGCCTTTGGCTTCTCACTGCCCCTTGATCAGTGACCTATGACCTGGAAAATTTCACCAGTCCATTCTTGAGCTTGAGTTGGTGTCTGTGCCAAGTTTAAAGAAAAACGCTCAACATGCTCTTGAGTTATATTTGCAAGAAGGTGCACAAACCTCAGCCTTTGAGGTCTGAGGCATGAAATCTCATTTATATCATCAGATATTCTCAATTTCTCTCTGGGGAATCAAGAGGAGTATCAAGGTTGGAGGATGATGGGAAAACAAATGCAGCAGTACAACAACAAGGCAGAACAGGCAGCGATACTCAAGGCCTTTAAACACTGAAATGCACTTTATTCTTCGTTGTAGACAATAATCCTCGTAGTGTTTTGTTTAGTTTTGTTAGGGGTAAAGTCAGGCCAACTGTATTTATAGACTGCTTCAAAGGATGCTGACACAAGCGTACATTCTTGGTTAAAACATTACAAAACAGCTCTGAGCTTGTTTGGAGAAATAAATGGTCGTCAGTAGTGAGTGCAGAGCTGAGTGAACAGGTCAGGGGTGCTAAATCAGGGCTGCTGTTCTGACTCCAAGAGCAAGATGGAAAAATAAGATGTGGAAATACAGCCTTCTGCACTCAGCCAAACACAGGTTTAATAAGGTGTATCTTTAAATCGTAATGCTTTGTGAACAGTTGTTCTGTTTTTCCCTCAGCTCTGAAGTATTTATGAAATGTCAAAATGAACATGCTTTCTGTCACCACGGGGAAAAGCTGGAGTTAGTCAACAGCCCTGAAACTCATTCACAAACTTTTTTTGTTGTTTATTTTTCAACGTCAACTTTGAGTAGATCAAGAAGAGCATTTTGTCTGAAAAAGGAAAAAGAAGGCTAGCCTGCCATTGGACTTTGATCTGACTGAACAGTCTGAACCTCTCTTCAGAGTGCTGCTCAATCACAGTTGTACATTTTTTTAAAACCAAGCTTTGAAGAGTTTTTTTTAAACATTTTTAAAAACCCTGTTTTTTCATCATGTCTGTCATGAAGCTCATCATTCTCAGGTCTTTTAAGAGTAAAGATTGTAGAACCATTTCATCAGTCGGGATGTCAATCTCCTCCCTTTTATCCAGTATGACTAAATTGATTCATTAATATAGATTTGTTTAATTGTATATGGCAGACTTCATAGTTTAATTCTTTAATTACTCATCATTATTTCATAGAGCTCAGACAACAAAACATTAATATTTTAAAAGTGGCCAACTCTCAGTGTAATTGAACTGGTAAAAAACACTGAAAAATGTCTGAGCTAAATTCTGTTCAGTTTTTTTTCTTGTATGTGTAGTAGAGTTTTTGCAGAATCTACAATCATCCATACGAAGACGGCGTTTTGGGGGTCTGTAAACGATCATTTTTGAAACCAGGTTCCAGAGTGTAAAGATTTTGAAATGCCGTATACGCAGCTCCGTGATTACTGGCTCTCTGCAAGTTTTCAGATACGCTTACGTCATAGTTTCATATCTTCATTGACACGCATGCGCCACACGCGGCAACGACAATGGCGGCGTACGTGAAGCATATGTGCTGATGAAGCTAGTGACCCTACTGTCCCTGTTGCAGCAAAATCTCCTTCTTCTCAATCACTACCGAGTTGAACAAACAATTATCGCGGACACATTACGCCACTTTATGATCACTTTATCACAATCTCTGTTTACAACTTTTGCTGCAAGTGCGCATGCCCACTGTTTTTTCATCTGTTTCCGCTTGTTTCCGTCATATCGTTACAGCGGCCCTAGAGGTCTGGCATGTGTTTTACAGTGTCTTCATGCGTATCGAGTGCATTAATGTAGACTCACACATTTTCTGAGATGCCTTCGTCTTTATGACGATCGTTTTGGAAACTGTTCAGCGTTTTGTCTTCGTGTGGATGGGGCCTTAGTTTAGCAGGCTATGACGGTGTTGCTTCACACTGCCCTTTCATCACACTATTTGTTTCTTCTGATAAACCTGTTACTGTTTTCGATCTGTGATTCTTCACGTCCCAGTAATCTGAGTTTTTTTTTTTTTTTTTATCCCAAGCCTTTACCAGGGCTTATAAACACGCTAAATTTTTAACAATGTTTCTCCACCTAACTGAGCAACAAGTCACAGGCATTTAACATCATTTTCATCTATTATTTATCTGCTCGACTTGACATAAGTGGGAATAAACTTTGCCCAGTGGTTGTGTGTGTATGTGTGTGCGCTTGTGAATGTGTTAAACCGCAGCAGACTTTCCAGGCAGGACGCGTCAGACTGTCAAGGGGGTGATTAGAATTTGCTGTGACACACAGATACGTGCATCCCCACATGCAGAGATCCACACACACACACATTTCCGGCACAGCACACACACAAACACACCATGCCGCCTGTGCTGATATGTTGTGGCCTGCAGCAGCATGCAAGGTCTGATGCAGTTTACCTCTCGTGTCATCGAGTATTAGAGTATGGACTATCTGTCTGGTTCATCGCAGGACCTCACACACATACACACACACACACACACACACACACACACACACACACACACACACACACACACACACACGTTGGTAGTGCCTTGTTGATTTTCAGAGTTAACATTACTGCCCAAGGTTATGAGTTTAGCCTTCAGCTGATATATACCCGTTCTCTAACATATAAGCACACACCAACGCACGACCACTCCCCTGCTGCAGAACAAGGCGCCCTGCAGCAAAACTCATCTAAACATCAGTCTTTCCACATGTGAAACAGGGTCATATGGGTGCTGGATATGTGGCGATTTCAAGGTTGAAAGGTGCTTGATTTTTTTGATGAAGCCTGTAAAGATTACAGCATTGTTAAAAAAAAAAAAGTTGATTGATGAGGAAAAGAAATAAAATGTGTCATACCCTGTGGTGATAGTACGGTCACTTTATTAGATACGTCTTACGAGAACCAGTTGGACTCCATTGTGCCTTCAAAAGTGTTTTATTAAGTCTGTTAGTGTTTCTTTTAGAGATGTGCATCCTCACTAGTCTCATGATTGATTTGAATATGATTGTTATTTTAATGATTCAGTTTGATTCAATGTCACGATACAACACAGTGAGTACCATAATTTCCTGATTACAACACACACTTTTTTGCTTTCAAATAAGCTCTAATTTTTGGGATGTGTATAATACACAAGTTCAAGCAAAATGCTTAAAATATTTTGTCTCGCCAACATCACAATTGCAGCACATTTCATACAAAAAGCTGTAATATCCTCAGAGTGCTGCCATCTTGTAAGCAAGGGGACACAAAATAGCTGCACTGTGATTGGATGAAGACCTCAGTATGTTGATAGTAGGGATGGGACGATACACTAAAACTCACGATACGCTGCACCTCGGTATGCCCTGTTCACGATATGATACGTCACGATACAATATCAAAAAAGTAAAAAAGAAAAAATATTACTGTGTAATTACAACTTATTTGTTTTTGTTTGAGCTGCACACATTAAAACACAAGGCCGAACAGGCCAAACACAAACAATAACACTCTCTCTAACCCTAGAGAGGTTAGAGAGAGTGTATCTCTCTAACCCTAGAGAGGTTAGAGAGAGTGTATGCTAACGAGCAGTAGGCTCGTTTTCGCCAGGGTCGTCTTCACATATTTGTGGTGGTTCATGTTTCATGACAGCATAGCACAGTTACACACCGTCTTAGTCTTGTCAGTTACTCTATGGTCGTCTTCGTCTTTTTTAATGGGAAAGCCAAAATACTGCCAGACAGATGACTTGTATCCAGATGGAGCGTCCTCAATTTCAACCTCATTTGACTCCATCATTTGGCTTTTTGGAGGCAGGGTAGTTGGTGCTAATGTTTGTCATCGTCTCTTCTGGTCACATGCGCTATTACCGGACGTGAAGTCTTTATTTCGCGATCCATTTTTTTCAAACTCGATGCATTTCGTCATGTTCTGTATCGTGATATTTCACCAAACGATATTTCATCCTATCCCTAGTTGATAGCTGCTCTCTGATTGGTTGGTACACTACAACTGAGCATGCTTGGGCAGAAATCAGGTAGTTGCAAATTCGTAAAGCAAAAGGTGTTTCTGCATCTGTTTGAGACAGAAAATAGTGCAAGATATTATGAAAATGCTGAAATTTGTTTGATTAAAACTTTGAATAAGGTCATTTTTGAGTTGTCTGAGAGACCAAGGTTTAGGCAGTATTTGAGTGTGTGTGCAAAAATCCTAAATACAAATAGTGCTTGTTATAATAGAGTGAATATTAAAATTGAGACATTAAGGTGTTATCCTTGATTTTCTATTACTGTAGTGGGCTACTTTTTAAATACAGAAAACAGAAAAAGTCAGATTTCAGTGAACCCGTTTTATTAATTCAACAACAACAAAAATGTCTTTCAAACTGATACCAGCATTTTCTGCAGTATTGGTGCAATTTCTGATAGAGTGATATTGGGTTTCCTTCGATGAGAAAAGTGAAACAGGAGGAAAGAAGAGGGGGTCAAAAACAACTCCAAACTCGGCCCCTGAAGAGGGGCACAGTGTGGCATTATTCTCAGCAGACTTCTTTTTAGCAAAAAAATGAGGAAAACTCACTCTCTCAGATCCATAAGTGATTCAAACATGGTGGGTTATGTGGTTTTTGTGTCAACTGCTGTCTTGTGGGAGGTGATGATTCTTGTCCGTGGCGTTGCTCCGTCCTGTGGGGTTGTGTTAGTACACTCTAAGAGAAGGGTGCCGAAAAAGTGGGAGAGCAATGATCAGGGTTTTAGGCATCTTTCCATACATACAAACTAATCGGGGCTGCTTAATGGAAATGCAGTTTGAATGGTGCAGGGTTGTAGGTGCTAGGCAGGCTGGTTTGTTGCAGCAGATGGCCACTCTTGTCAGCTTAGAAGAGGAAACTGACCAAACTCACCAAAATTGGACGGACTATTTGATAAATGTCCCCCAGTCTGATGACACTGGGTTTCTGCTATCATGTCAATATGGACCAGTATCCTGTTTAATCAATTCCTCTACGGATTAAAACACGTTCATGTGGCAAGGACGGCCCAAAAAACTGTTCAGAAGGCGTGTACCTTCAAAAGTTGCCAGTTAGTTTATTCTGTCAGTGCTGTGAGGTGCTTGGAAACCTTTGATCACCAAAGCTCTGCATCATGTCTGTCTGAAAACACACACCTGCTCACACACACAGTCTTGATCACCAAAGCTCTGCATCATGTCTGTCTCTGCCTTCTCCATTTTCTCTCCTCCCTCTGAGTTTATTCTTTAAATACACATCTATTCTGTCTCCACTCAGCACACACGCAAACACACAGTCACACAATCAAGGCATGCTACGGGCAGACTCGTTCTCCGTCTGGCCCCAGGACGTGGATTGATTAATGGGAAAGGCAGCAGAAATGAGTGAGGAAAAGCAAATGGGGGTGCTTGTTCACACCTCTGCACCTTGATGACATTGTTAAGTTTTCGGTTTCTGGCTAATGCTGCTTTTAGCATCCACACAGTTTTAGTGGCTGTCTCTGCAATACAACAGATGAGTGTCCTAACAACCTACACCTTTTAAAATCAGCTTGTTTTACTTTGTTATTTGGGTTACTATACTTATCAATTTTCTAAGCGTACCCTGGATAATTCTTGAGCAAATACTGTGCAAGATTTTAACATTCAAGCCCCATCTTACAGGACTTAACAATGTGCAAGTTGTAATATTTTAGATTTACAGAATTACACAATGAAAAACATGCTAGTGTTGAGTGACACTTCTCTAAATAAAGACATAAAGAACACAGGAGTATTTGGACACTGTCAACTCATGCATATAGACCTGTAAATATTGTGTTTTCATGGTTTTATTAATACCCAAACTAACCGAACCTACTCTAGCTTTACCAACTTTCCTTTTCAGTAACTTTTAAGTGTGGTATATTTCTCAGGTCTCCTATCAAGATGTTTGTTATAGCAGGGCTCTGCATTGTGGTTGCACAGGGGCCCCTTCTAACATGTTTAAGCTTTACGATAACAGTGTGGAAAATTATAGAATTACTAAAGCTTTTTTTTTTTTTTGAGCTTTAAGTTTTTGTACAGTTTTTTGCAGTTTTGAGAGCAGTTTGCCAATTGTCAAGAGGAGTTTTTTTTAATAAGCTGGACATTTTTATGGACGTCTTATTTTGATTCTTAGTTAAAAGTCCAACAACAAACAACCCTCTTTGTTTCTTTGATCATTTTTTATCTTTTTATTTTTGAGTTACTTAAATGGAAGAGCTTTTTGAGAAGCAGGACTTCTGCCTCTACTCAGTTTAAAAAAAATTCCAATTGATTTTAAATCAATTTATTCAATTTTATTTTATTGCAAGGTATTTTACAGTATTTCGTCATTAAAAGAAGAATTGACACTTATCATTTGTTGGGAGAGATATTCTGGCCCTTTCCTGACTGTACTTTACTTCTTTACAGCAGTGTCTTTCTAAATCATCCATTTGGCCCAGAATGAATCTGATTGACAAAATGATTGTTCAGTGCCTTTAAAATATTTTGAATGCCTCTGCCCTTCTTAAAGGAATTAAATGGGCTGTTGTCCTGATGTGTTTGTAAAATACTGTTTATCCTCTGGATGTGTGAAACAGTCCATCTGGCATGCTGGTAGTAAGTCGGTGTGAAAATATCAGAATAATCACATGGAGCAGTTCCCTCATACACACTTGACAGCTCCCAGAAAATTTCTGTGCGATACAAATCAGTATTTTTTTATTTACTATGCTAGATTATGCTTGAGCCATGCCAGCAATACTTGACAATGTAGGGATTTTCTTGTATTTGATAAATTCTGAGACATTCTTTCAGTCCTATGTCGCAGTATGTCATTATCTAAAGAATGTAAATGGCAGAAGAAATGTAGTGCAGCTATAATGTATCTTTTACTATAATGTGTTGACAGTTTTATATCTTCACTCTTGTAGTAACTTCCTTTCATGGCTGTCTGAAATCATCCTGCTGTCAACTTTCTCTTTGGTCAATTAACCTCATTTCACATCACCTTTATGTAAGTCATGAAAGCCTCTGTAAGAAGTTACACACAGTAGTGAAACACTGAGTCAGAGGAAAAATGTCGAGAGCCTTTTTAGTATTATAACAATATATCTAAATTTTGTTTCAGCCCTGATAAAAACTCTTTTTCAATCCAGTTGGCCATCCATATTGCAAAGTTCACCTCTCCTCCTGTCTTCCAGAACTTCTCTAGTGAATTTTACTCTGGAGTATACACTTGCACACCGAAGTCATAAGGTCCCAAAGTTTGTTTTGTTATTTGTTCCGCAGCTGTAGCTTTTGGTTCATGAACAAACAAGGTAGTGATCCTGCGGCATTTCCTGGACTCAATGCTCTGGACTGAATCCGTGGAGGATGAGCAGGCCAGTCTGCCACTGGCCCATTCTCTCTCTCAGCCTCCTGAATCTAAGTAGAGCTATAAGGCTGTACATCAGTTTGTTGTCTACACAGGGCAGATGCCTATTTTTCACCTGACTGGACACAGTGTGTCTTATACTGGGAATCTGCCTGTCTGTTCGCCTCAAGTTTGTTATTGAAAGTTGAAAAACTTTAATTCCATATTTTCATCGTTTTTTAACAGTGTGATGTTGAAGGGCCCTTCATTAAAAAAAAAACAACAATCAACAATCTCTTTTTGTCTTCATGATGTGAACACATGTAACTTAAAAATAAGGAACACATCAACTTAAACACAGTGTACTTTTAAAGTAAGCAAGAACAAAAACCAAGTGTAAAGATATTGAGGTTGGGTATATCCAGCTACCTCACGATTTGATGCATGCCATGATAAAAAAGCCACAATATAAGACATATTGCTATGCACATGTGTTGGGGGAAAATGATGATGCCTTCTACTAAATACACAACATCTTTAACATCTTTTTTAGTTGTTGATTTTAATGTAATCTATATCTTTATATTCTGCTGAAATGACAACCATTATATGGGATACATACACATGACCAACACACTAAAGATGCAACAAGGTTTTAGAGTGTATGGAGAGGGTCTTGAAGAAGGCTAAAAATTTATCAAGTATAACTTTCCATTTTCTGCATATACCCAGAAGAAATAATGCACTAAAAATGTGAAGAAAATGCAAGGATATCTGATGAGGAATATGAAAATTAGATGTGTTTCTTGACAGTCTTGATATTCAGCCAGTGACCTGTTCGCTTTAGCTTCACGCTTAGGGACTTTGTTTAAGTAGTGTACTGTTTTTGATACAATCCCAGTAGGAAACTGTTATCCAAACACAGCTATTTGTGATTCAGAAGAACCCTCAGCATTTGCGCTACCATTTGGCTCCACTTTCTGTTTCCATAACAAATTAAAAATGATTTTTGAGGAGCAACACATCGCTGTTGCTGCAGAATGATCTTTCATTCCTGCCAAGAATCCTTCTTGGTGTGTTTGCACACTAGGCTCTTGGTTACTCGCATTTTCTTGAAGACTCTGTTGACCTGCAAGCTGAAGAAAAATGCAGCACTGTCCAGGAATCTTTGAATTTGTCGTTGCTTTGGAAATCATAGCTTTCTCGGGGTAAATAAACAACCTTTCTAAAAGTAGTGTCTTGATTTCTGTATGTGATTCTACAAAAATCGTTACTCAAAGTTTGCTGCAAAATTGAGAATGAGAGGATCTGGAATGAGATGTTTCTAGTTGTATTATTTGAAAAATGCATCTATGGTGTAAGCATACTTAAGAAATTATTAACAAACTTTGCATAAAATGTAGCTGCATATTATAGTTCTCAATTTGTGCTGGTAGAGTTTGTCATCAGTGTGTTTTTTCAGAAGCTTATGTTTCTTGTGTAAAACAGTCAAGTCTTTGCCAGAATGCCACATCATAGATATTTATAAACTAAAATTTTCAAGAATTTGTCCTTTTACACTGCTACCAGTCTGAAAATATACTCATATGTGGGTGGTTATATATTTGATGTATTTGGATCAGTAATTTATGATGTTAGCTAAGTCAAAACTCTGTCATCAAAACACTGGTGCATAACAGTCTAACATGAGCCAGATAGAATATATTTGTGAAGCAAAAGGGTATGTATCAGCTGGCTATTTAAGTCAGTGCTTTTGGGGTAGTAATGATGTAAAGGGAAAAAATATTCTTATGATTTTAACACAAAAGATTATGTTAGCATTCGGGATAAGTCAGTTTAACACTGCAGTTCAGCGTCTGAAAGCATTGATCCACTGCTCCTCTCTGGGTTTTCTGTCTGTAATGGGGCCGAATAGAAGGATTTTCTAGTCTTCTTTTTGGGTTAGTGCTTCCATCTAAAAAAAAACATTTCATTCAAGAAGTATTAATGAAATAGGTTAAAACACATACCCCCCCACCCACACACTTTCCATAGTAAACAGAAATGATACTGGGGAAAGCTGAAAATTTAAATGCAAATAACTGAGTTTTGCAACCAGGTTTAACCTAAATTTTCTAACAACCACCTTGTTCTTTTGAATGTAAAGTCAGGCTGAACTGAAGAGAGAATACACCAGCAAATGATCAGTATTATTCAGTAAGAGCAAGTGGGAGGTCTGATGATCATCATCATGGTAATCAGAAGTTTATCTGATTACAAGGACAGTAAAACAAACAAGAATGTGTGTCTGAACACTGGAAAGTGTTGCTTTCACTGCACACCATCACAGTTCTGTAGTACATCTGCCTCTCCTACTGTTGTCGATGATATGTATTGTGATCATAGCACTAGGCTTTGCTGCTTCATTTGCTGTATGATGCACATTGACTTCTACTGCATGTTTTTAACATTGTGTCCAGCCCAGTGGTGCCCCCACATCCCCTCTCCCGCTTCTCCTTCATTCAGCAGGCCTTACTCCCTGCAAAGAGGAGAAAGTGTTAACAACCATGTCAGGGAATCCCTTGGCAGGATACCCAGACATTATCCTGATAATGCATGAAAACCAAAACAATCATCTTTGTAACTGTCAAGCAAAGGGAAGCAATTCTCGCCCACCACAGAGCATCTGTAAGTGTATATTATGAAGTAAAATTGATCAATTGTGATTCATCAGGCTCTAGTGCATTCAGGAAATTAGTCAGTTTAGGGGACAAAGAAGGAAGAATACAATCTTCTGCATCCTTTAGAACAGACTGACAAAGCTTTCATTTTATTGTAACTAATATATATTTTTGTGAAATCAACAAACTAATAGCCAATTCACTGGTTTTCTATTCGACTTGAGTGAATCCTCAATGTAACTATTATTTATAAATTATGTTTCACCTTGGACAGGTCAATGGACAATGTGATCTGTTTCTGTATATGTATCATGAGTGATGGCTTTATCATTTGCCTACTGCACAAGCTACCAACAGGACTGTTAAAAATGGAGTGCACGTAAAAAAAAGTTCAAGTTCATTAAATCAGAATCAGAAAACCTTATTTATTGCCAAGGAAAGTTAAGTTTTTGCAGTCTACCAGACCACATTGACAATTACAAAACAGAAAGACCGACTCAAAATTACTTATTTTACTTTATTTAAAAACGACTTGAGTTGGCCTAAATGCTAAACAGGCTTAATTCACAGTAAAAAGCTAATATGTATAAGAATAAACAGACAAAATATACACTTCAAAAAATCAATAATGTAATGAAATGAATATGAACGCAGTAAGACATGTAAACCAACTTCTATTGCCTCTTATCTTGTCAATGTCAATAAATGAGTCAGTACATTAACAGAAATGCTGATCTTCAATGAAGGCATCCTCTTGTCTCCCTTCTTAGGTCCTGACAAGAAACTGGACCTGAAAATATAAAAATTTGAAACCAACGATAATAAGAGAGAGAAAAAAAGTACATGGGCAAAGCAAGCTTGGAGGATTTGTACATTTTATTCTGTCTTTATGTAAAAATAGTACAACATAATGCATCATATGATGAAGAACTGGATGTATAATATAATATATAATATAATAGACTAGATTATTGTAACTTATAATAATGCAGCAGTTTTTAAATTCTATAAAAAAGTTTTTCTGAACTCCCATCAGCCTGATGGCAAAAATTGTAAAAGACCGAGAACAATGGTTTTCCTGAGGTGTATAATTAAGCAGTGGTCAGAGAGCTATATAATAAACTCATAGTGCACAGTGGTTGTGCAGGGTAATTATTCCTGCAGCCTTTTAGACTTGCCTGCCTTTGCCAGAAAGAACAACTTGTACGTTTCTCTGCTGGATTTAAGTAACTTCAGCGCAGATAACCTTGCATGTTTTAAAGTCCATCTAACCAGCAAAAAAGGAAAAACTTGAAATACTTTTATGAAAGGAGTCATAGAAAATACCTGAAATTTGCCAGAATGTTACCACCATGAAGTTTTAAAGTTGGCCCGTGATCAAAATATGTACCAATCAGCCATGACATTGAGACCACATGCCTTACATTTTGTTGGCACTCCTTTATCTTCTACACAGCAAACTTGCAGTACATCATGCATTGTAACATCTTTCTGTCATACCCAGCATTCACTTTTTTAGCAGTTTGACCAATAGTCGCTCTTCTGATGGATTGGACCACACAGCCAGCCTTTGTTCCCCAGTTGCATCAATGGGAATTGGCTGCTCAAGACCCTGTCTGCCCCTTCCATAGACCACTTTTAATAGATACTGAGCACTGCAGACCAAGAGCACCCAGCAGAGCTGCAGTTGTGGAGATGCTGTTGCCATCACAATTGTCAAACTCACTTGTATCCTTACGCTTATCTAGTTGTCCTTCTTCTAAAATATAAACTGTTAGGACAAAACGTTCACTTGCTGCCCCACCAACTGACAGGTGACGTGAAGAGATGTTTAGTGTTGTTAACTTCATCTGTCAGTTATTGTGATGTTATGCCTGATCAGTGTATATCAGTTTTTCAGATTTTCTGACACTTATTGTGGAAACTTGCGGCCATCCTTGATCAGCCTGTCCTTGTTCTTTGGTTAAGGTGAAGAGAATTCAATGTAAAAGTGTAGCATACTAATGCTGGAAAAACACTATAACATTAATAGAGCTTTTCATTGTCTCCAGTGTCTTGCTTCCTGGTGTTCTCTTTATGTGGCTCCCTGCCATGCACCACTCTCCACTCAAATAAGCTAAGGTATGGCCATTGGAAACGACTGAGTCAATCACAATGCCCCAAACAAATCATGCCAGTGCTGCCCCTGCCTACTAGTCTAACATCTATTTTTGTTTATTCACTGCTTGGTATCAACTTTAAAATGATTATAATTACTGGTAATTGTTTTGTATTTCCATCAGTGATCGTACCTTTATCTGGACTAACCACTGATTGGTAAGAGAGTATTCTAATGTGGTGAATATCTGACACAAATGGAAAGCCTCCAATTGCCATCTTTGTAAAGCTGTATGACTTCCCAAACTCTCCTCTACTTTATATAAACATGTTTTGTGTCTGTGTGGATGTATACATACAGTATGTTTTGCTTTTTTGCGTGGGGCTGCCTCTGAAAAAGTCTTTTTACACTGACAAAAAGCCTTAAAAACCAAGGACAGTAGAAGAAGGCATCTGTGTTGCCTCTATCTCATTGTTGTTGTGAGGATGTCAAGATTGCTTTGCACAGCTACATCGTGAATCGGACTAATCAGATGGCTAAACTGCAACGCAGGGAGCATCCATACCATGAAGATTCATTATGAGTTTTGTAGATACTACAAATATGAAAGCACCATTAGATTAGACTAGATAGTACTTTATTAATCCCTGTGAGGAAAAACTCCATCAGGGAAATTAAGAATCATTAGCAGTTGATTATTACAGATAAAAAGATATATAAACAGAAAAAAAGAAGAAAAAAAATCTACATTAAACTATTGATATATACATATATGTGTGTGTGTGTGTGTGCGTTAATATAATAAAAATAAACGCTACAGGCTGGCTACTGCTCCTTCCCATCCCTTCTCTTTCTGTCCCCCCCCCTCCATCGAGGAGTTGTACAGTCTGATGGCCTGAGGGACAAAGGAGTTTCTCAATCTGTTGGTCCTACACTTGGGAAGGAGCAGTCTTGGGCTGAACAGGCTCCTCTGGTTGCTGATGACAACATGCATCACCATCCATGATGTCCAGCAGTTTGTCCAGTGTCTTCTTCTCTGCCACCGTCACCAGAGAGGAGAACTATATACATAGGACTATTGGATGATATGTGATATGACTATGTAAATATCCTGTATACATAGGACTATTGCTAGGAAATGCAGACCCCAGATTAATCTCCTGTAACATTATCAGAGTATTATGTTAACCACATTTAAAGTATTGGTTTATGGTGTTTGAAAAAAAGCTTATAAAGGTATCAACCAGAAATTTCTGCTCAAAATGCAAGTTGATGCAACATCTAGGGGCGTATTTGAGTACTTAAATATAACAGAGCAATCAGCTCATAACAATGGCAGACTGGCAAAAATCTGATTGTGTTTGTGTCAGTTCCTGCAGTTAATAGTAAGCTTGCTGCTTCAATGTAATGTCATAGTATAATTTTATAGTTTGATCGAGGATATGAGACATTCATTGGAGTTAATGTGCAAAGAAATCTTACACAAATCTAATGTATTTTTCCAAAAATAGATATTTCTGAAGTAACCTTTATCATAAAAAACTACTTGGACACATCAGCATTTTAATCACACATCAAGTAGATAAATGACTGTGCAGGCAGCTACAATTGGATGAGACAGGACAGAGCTGATTGGTTTTCCTGCCTCTGTTGTCAATCGCCTTCAGAGTCCACTGCAGAGACAGATCACTTTGTGGACAATTTCCCCGCTAATGAAGGGACGTCAGGGCACATACATGCATCAGTGGTGCTCAAGATGTAACTCTACATCCTGACTGGCATAGTAGCACTGATACAGTGTTCGGATGTCAGCCTGCCATCCCTCTCCATTGAGCTCTCTGTGTGTCTTTGGGTCTGCTGCTGGGCCTGCCCCTGGGCTGAGCTGCTCTCTCCAAACTCTGTCACAAACACTCTCCACCTATTCCATGCTGTCTTCTTCCTCCTCTGCTGCTCTTATCACCATTTCTTTATTCTCACCTGCTTCACATTCGTCAATGGGAACTCTGAATAAGTGTCAACACTCAAAACTTCTCCTTCACCATTGTATTTTTATGCCTCTGTGCAAGTAACAGCCAAGGCTGGAGGCTTTATGTTTTAGGTTTTCCTTTTCTAAGTCCACATCTGTCTGTATATTTGGCAAATTCCGGAGATATCGTGCAGACATGTTATCTCTGGAATGCTTTGGAGGACTTTCCTTAAAATTTGCACTAAATGTCAATTCAAGGACAGGCTGATGAGGTGGTGGAGCACAGAGGTCCTGATAATAAAGCCCCATTAATTCATATTTCCTGATTGGGCGTTTACATCATGAACACTGACAGGTTAAATTGAAAAATGCTGATTATCTCTTTATCATGCCAGTTGTTAGTGGTTGGGAAATATTAGGTAGCCAGGCAACGTTTTGTCCTCAAACTTGATGTGTTAGAAGCAGGAAGAATAAGGATTTGGGCACGTTTGAGGCACGCCTGCCTATGTGGTTTGATCCAACAGATGAGCTACTGTCACTCAGTTTCCTGAAGGTAATGACAAGTTTTGATGGGAAGGTGTCAGAATAGATGGTGCATTGCGGTTTGGCGCTGTATAGCCACAGACTAGGGTGGATCATGATGTTATTCCTGATTGTTGTATGTCCACTGACTCCCAAATGGACTTATTAGACTTCAAAGGTCAAAGTCAAGGTAATGGAGCCATAGTTTCAAGCTTTCCATTAAAAGTTCTTCATATTTACTAACACAACATTACTGGCTTCATGTCCAAATTTATGTTCATGTTTCCTGAGTTTGTTTGAACTGTTTTGGGGTGCCTTGTACACAGTGGCCCTAGAGAATCTGGGTCTGTCTTTCCTTCTGCAGATGTCTCATATGAAAAAGTGCAAAAAAATCGGCTTCTTCTACATAAATATAAATTCACACAATACAATTGAGCTTACAAGAATCTGCTTATTATAGATTTTTCATGAACCCACAACCATTGCATTGCCAGGGACAATTCATGGAGGAATATAGATAAATGACAATTTCTGATTATTCTAACCCTTACTTTTGATACAGGCTCTCTGCTGGTCAATTTTCCAAGCATGTTGCGAAAGGGAGCCAAAGGTCTTGCAAAATATACCCTCTGTTATACTTCTCTAAAGTCAATATCTCATAAGGTAGAAACTCAGGAGTCTCATCAAAAGACATCCTAAAAGTTGGGGAGGAATTCATTTTTCCAAAGTAAAAGGAAACACTTTTTGGCAAAATATGTCATGATTATTAATAATCTGCATTTTTTTCTGATCAAACTGAAAAACTGTTTTTTATTTAATAAATAGTCACTGGGTATTTGATCAAATTCTGTTTTTCACTCTTTTTTGTAAAATAATGGGTCTGTTGCTTTTTAAGTATTGTTTTTTGGTTCTACTGGATGTAAAATTTAATGACATCATGCCACTTAAAATGTGGTATTGAAAAGTATTTTTTTGGACAACATTAGTTTAAAGGTTAAGGTCATCGGGCACTGTGTCAGACCCTTGTTTGTGGATGCTTGAACTTTGAAATGCTAGGAAGAAAATATGTCTACATTTTCACACATGTCCACTGTGTGTAATGATGAACTGATCAAATGTGAACTTTGACTTTCAAGGTGAGGTGTTTGTTTTACATCTTTCTTATAACCCCTTTTTGGATTGATAATACCACCATGTAAGCCAGCCCTGCCTCTCCTCTCAACCCATCACTGTTCTGTCACTGCCTGGCACTTGAATAAACCAAGGAGTCATTAAACTGCCAAGCTGTAGTCCTGGTTCTGTGTAAAACATACTATCCACTTCTTTTGCAAGTTTGTTGCTACATTTAAATCACAGTTAAAAACACACTCACTGTAACAGACACCTCTGACACATCCTCCTCCTCTTTTTCCCGTGGTTTGTCACAGAACTGCTACACGGTCTGTAATCTTTCTTTTCCCCTGGATCTTTCTCAATTCCTCTCCTTTCCCCATCACGTCCCTTCTGTTTTCTCCATCCATCTTCTTTGCTTTCTTTTGTCTCACTGACTGCGTCAATCACCAAATAAAAGGCGAGATTAAAGGGCTAGATTGGTACAGGACAGGCTGTGAATGGGGTGTCTTTGCCTGTCTGTCCAATCCCGATGTTTTTACAATTTAGGGAGACTTTATCGTCGTGAGGAAAAGGCACTTCTCATCGGCTGAACAGTGCCATTTATTTTCTGTGTGGAGTTGCAGAGGCAGTTGGATGCATGACTGTGAGTGAGAAGTGTCTGTGTGTGTGGGAGGCTTGTTATGAGCTCATATGAATTAATGGAATTAAAGTGAAAAACATTCAGTGCGTGACTAAAAACTCCTGATCCCCTTGACCCCAAAGCGCTGTCCTGAGCCTTTTTGCAAGTGTGGTATGAGTGTGGGAGGTCAAATGCCTAAAAGTGACCAAGTGAAATGCTGATGTGTTCTGACTAAAGTTACCCTCTTGGGGTTCAATTTGATCTTGGAAAGGAAACTGAAATATAAATGTCACTTTTCTTAGCAACATTAAGTCATATTTTGCCTCAGTTGCCCCCTTATCCTTGTTCTCCATTTCATGTTTTCCACTTCCCATCTTCTTCTGCCTTCTGCAATTTTTCAGTACATCTGCTTTCCACCAGCCCTTTTATCCCTTCCTTTGCAGTTCGTTCCCGTTAACGGTCCCAGCAGGAGAGGGATGTGCTACACAGGCTGGGGTCTAGGGGGCCACAGCTGCCCAATAACTGCCTGATTTATCAACCTCCTCCAGCCAGTCGGCATGGGGATGCTGTTTTTTTTGCTCGCTTGCTTTGGTTGTTACTTACAGCCGACGAGGCAGGTTGTTTATATTTCTGGCTGTGCGTCCTTAGGATGTGTCGGGGATAATGAAATGGCTCTCCTCGCAATGCACCCAGCTTTCTCTGCAGTCACTGAAGCCTGCCCGTGTATCTTTCATGTCTTTCTCCCTCAACCAGGATATATTACTGACATCAGGAATGAAAGTGTGACCCCTTATTGAGGTTTGTTTTTAGAAATTTCCAGCACAGCTCTGATAAAAAGAAATATAGCCTTTTGTTATTTTTTTCTGCTTTTGTACACTCATCCTTTACATCTTTGTTGCTTATTTTTTCACTGGGTTTCTCACATCTTGAGACTGTGTCGCTCTGTTCTTACACCATGTTCACTTCCAGATGGAGACGAGATACTTTCTGTGGAAAGAAATCCATCAATGAAATTCATTCTTGATTCTAATGTCCTCTCTCTTTTTCTTTGTCTCATCCCTCATCCCTGTCTCTGCACCCCTGCCTCTCTTCCTGCCTGTAGTCCAGTACCAGATGGAGATGATGCGTTCTCTGCGTCATGTCAACATTGACCATCTGCATGTGGGCTGGTACCAGTCCACCTACTATGGCTCCTTTGTCAGCAGAGCACTCCTCGACTCCCAGTTCAGTTACCAGCACGCCATTGAGGAGTCAGTGGTACTCATCTACGGTAAGCAAACCTACACTGAACACTAGAACAAGAAAATGTTTACATTTCAACTTTTGGATTTTCCAAGTGAAAATTATTTAGAGAAGTCCATAGTTCTGTAACAACACTTTTCCCCCATTTGTTTCAATAAACATTAATGAACATCAGTTCATTGAAAATGCTGGAAATTTGTTTGGAATCATGCTTCCTGATAACCTTGCCATGCAGATCCATTTGCCAATCTCCAACCTACAATGATTTTGAGTGGCCCAAACTGTGACTGCCCTATCAGAGTTCTTTTTAGAGTTCTCTGGGAGCAGGAAGAAGTTGGACTTAATAACAAGAGGACAGCAGGAAGTGACTGCTCATACAGAGATAAGATTAGTTGCTAAATATTTCTGTCGCAGTTTTATTAGATCTTGACAGCATTTCTTTAATAAATGAATAAATATCAAGGATATGATGAGGATATTTTTACTCCGCTTCTGTCATGTTTTGGCGAGAGTTTGTTTTACGATGTGAGTTACTTTTATCCTTTATACTGTGGCAATAGCGTCCGCCATTGACATGATCTTATCGGCCAGTAATAAATGTAATTCACAGAACAACTGACAAATCATCCGCTGGATTTGGTTTTGGAAAGGTTCTGCCCATTCCCAGACATTGTCTCTGGGCTGTTTCCCATATAGACTAGTAAAACATCACAGGGTTATTTTCCTCTTTGAAGCTTTTGCAAACTGTCCAACTCATGACTTGTAGCATCACAAAAGCGGACAGTGGTTTTACACCGAGGACTGTCATTTTCTATGCAATGAGAAGAAATACTCTTTAATGATATGTTGGTACTATTAAAGTGGCATTTGATGCAGAAATCACTTTTTGAAGGCTTTTTAGCACATGTTGGGTTATTAGCCTATAACGTGAAAGTTGACAACAAAACCTGATTTAACAGGCTGCATTAACGTAAACTCAGAGCATTCGGTGAGCTTTTGAGTCTGTGAATATCTGTAACAAGCATTTTATTTGCATAAGTCTATGTCTAGCTGAGTATCCCACTCCCGACTTGAAAAATGTATGTGCCGCCATATTGTTTACATTCTTCGCAAGAGATTGTTGTCCATGTCTAAACCCAAAACCTATCACTGCTCGGTTGTTGACTGTTAACAGCCACACACGGCCAACTTTAGTCAGTTCAACACAGCCAACAATCCGTCACCAAACCAAATGAGTATTTTAATGACTTGTGGTATTTATTTTGCTCATTTCTACAAGTTAACGCTAACAGCAGGGGGAAGAGAAGAAGGGGTCATTTTACGTGTTCGTCAATGTTCACATTACTTGTTGAAAGTCTGAAGGATAAATGTCAATGTATGAACATTCCTACTTTAGTCAAGAGGAGTTTAACAATTGGCAGAATATAATCAGTCATTTACCCACCCCATTACATCTCATTGTCTGCTAAAGCCCCAAAGCTAAGGTAAATTTTGGCTGTGTCCCACTGCAGTGACTAGGCCTAGGTTAGCATGTCGTGAGTTAGCCTGTGATGTTTCTGGTAACCGGCATGAATTCACAGTTCATTCGTGTTAAGAACTGTTAGCGGAAGGACTATTGTGAAGTCCCCGTATGTACACTGCTCTACTCTGACTCTTTAGCATATTAAGGCGACTGCCTTCAAAACCAGAGCAGAAGAATTATGTGGGCATGGAAAGAATGCAGCTGTGCTTGATTCATAGGCTTTTTGGACCAAAGCATGTCACTAACATTTCATGAAGACATCAAGGACCCTGTTGAGAAATTCAGAAATGCCATCATACATCAGCTGGGAGCTCAGCCACCATAAATTTAGCTTGCAGGATTTCAAACTTCACCTGACAGATAGTTATAGAGCTACACAGCTGCCCTGACACAGCATGTTGTTGTTATGTTTGATGAACATAATCAAAACTGTCACACAGAAACACAATTTTAACCTTTCAAAACATAATGCATCTTACATGCCATCACAACTTATATTTCAGATTAATATTGTCAGTGAGATGGTTTTAATGAACAAACAATGTGACATCCAACTTTTGAGTCTTTTAAAATTCAAAACCAGAGCCTTTAAGTTTATTTAAATAGACACACTGGGTGTAACCATCGAAACAGCACTTACAGTTAGGGATGGGAATCGAAAACCAATTCCAGTTGAGAATCGTTAACAGCTCCATCAAAGAATCGATATCATCAATCTTTTTGCTTATCAATTCCCTTATCAATTCCTTCCACTGACAGGGTTCAGAAGCATCAGAATTGCTGCTTAATTTTCATTGCACCTACTACACAACCTTTAATGAGTGAAAACACCGGCAACTTGCAGAAGCAGATATCTATAGTGTGACATGTTTGACATTGCTGCCACTGAAAATCAGACCAACATTTGCCCACTCGCAAAATCTGCAGGAATCGATAAGGGAATTGTTAAAGAATTGGATCGATTCGCAGGATCGTTAACACCATTGATACTGGTAAAATCTTTTCAATTTCCATCCCTATATACAATGCTCTGACAGAAAGTCTAATTGATATTATCTGTTGCCATCTTTAGCATGGACGGCCTCATTGACAAAGTTGTAAAGAACAAAAGGACTGATGTATCACCTTTATTGTTCATTTGTCACTCAACCAATCAACCATTCCGAGTCACCTATTGAGATGGAGAGTGATGCAGCCATGGAATTGCACAGGGCTCAGAGTGATGCTTGTTTTTTCATCAACCAGAGAGGAAATAACATATCTTAAATACTGTAAAGGCCAAAAAGAGTTCTTGGGTTGAGTGAATTAATGTAACTTTAGTTTCACCTTTTGAGCAGCACAAACAAACTCCTGAGCCTCTCCATCAGCTTCCTCTATCCAGTACATGTATACTTAGTGTTCACAGGACTGAGAGTGTGGTATATGGCCGGAGGGATCATTTATATTTAAGCATCAATTAGAAAAACCTCAAACTGCAAGCTTCAACAGAAATTTGTTTCTATACAGAAATAAATGTAACTTTACTGTTGGAAAAGTTTTGTTGATGCAGTCTTAATTCTGGAACACGATGATAAAATCTGTAGGTATGTTGCTGTTTCCACTCTCGGATCTCTAGACTGCATATTTCTCTCCCATTGGATACAATGCCGATAAAGATAGATCATTAATGTGTATCATTAATTAACAAAATTTCATGGTCTTCATTGGGGTTTGGATTTGTGTGCTGTTTTCCCCTACCACTGTGAAATTGATTTAAAAACATTGCCCGCCCTATAAATCATACCAGAATTAATACTTTTTACAGAGATAAAGTGCACTGATATCATTCACACATTATTCACTCTTGTTACAGCTGATGCATTAATTTTTTTATTTATTTATTTATTTTTATTGAGTGTCTCACCGAAGGCAGAGATTGTAGAGTGTCTTTGCCTTTGAATTTGTGTAAATGGTACGGGATTAAATCCTAGAAATCTTGATATTATTTGGCTTGAACGGTATCAGAAATCTTGATGTGGGCAATCTCTTCACTTTGTTGACACACTCATATCTCCCATATCTCTTCAACGAATGCTGATTGGTGAGTATCTCTGCAGATGAAGCTTAACTGTTTAAGCTTGAAGCTTTGCAAACTGAATCAACCAACAGCAGTTGAGTAAGGTGGATCCAGATGCACTGCAATTTTAATTAATAGGGGTTGTAATTGTTAATGATTGATAAAGACATCAGTTTCAGTAATAATAATTGACCCCTGCCCCTAGACATTGTGATTCATATTCATTTGAACAGTAAACAAGCAATCTTAAGGGAAGCAGTTTTTTTATTTATCTTCCAACGTGGTCCTGAAGTAAAATAAATGCAGATACATTTAACAATGCTCAAGTCTCAGTTGCACTTTTGTTAGTGTTAATGTCAAGAATGTTTATTTGCAACACCTGTTTCCAAGAGGTTTTTAGCAGTTACAGAAAGTGATTAGGAAACTAAACTGAGGATAATTAACAGCAGCCTTACACAAACCTAATTACCCAACGCCCCTGTAAAAATTGGAAATGTATCTGGGGTCCGCTAATCCCTCATAAAACAGTGACATGAGGCTCAAGTATTTACCTCCTTTTCTTACACTGACAGATCTCAGTGTGAACTTTGAGTTTTATTAGCATTCTTTTTGAGTCCACAAAGTCCTCCCAAGTTATTGTTGTGTCTTTGAAACCACAAAAAAAATCCTAAAATCAGAATAAAAGTGGTGGAGAATAGAATAGTTTCATTGTCATTGAACAAGACTACTATTATATTTTTGCACTTCCTGTGTTGTGTTCATCTAAAAGAGAGAACAATCAGCACCTGTTACCAAAGCAATTCTTAACTACGCCACGAAAGCTCATGTGCTTTAACTTTGAAAGGCTATTTAAACTTCAGAGTGGATGGCTTTGGTTTGATTTCCATTTTAATGCATTCTCTTTTTGGCAATAGCCAGCACCATATCTTTAACTTTAATAGCATGGCTATTTTTAAGGTTATAATTTGCTTAGCTGCCCAGTAAACACATTTCTGGCAGCTAAATATGCTTCCACTCATTTCCAGTCAAGGCAGAGCCAGCATCCTGAGTTTATATTCTGCAAAAATGCTGAAAGCAGCTCTGAATTTCATCAGCACTGTTTTCCTGAGTCCTGTTCCTTTTTCTTTTTTTTTTTTTTTTTGGTTTCACCATGTTTTTTGTCGTTAAAATCCATGCCAGGCAAAGATTGATTTTGACCAGTAGATGTGGACACCCCACAATCTACTCCTGCCATCCACTCAGCCACAGAGGCAGGAGTTCAGTCAGTTTGCCCTTTCTCCTTCTAAACGAGGTCTCCTGTTAATGTCAGTCAATAATGCAGCTCTTAATGGATCAGAGCGCCTCAAAGGAATTGACATTATCTCTGTTTAAAGTCAAAGGAAAAAAAATTGATTCCTTTTTTGTTTCTTTCGCCATTAGCCTAGCGGTCTTTTTACTGCCGACGGATGAATCAGTCAAGTGACCAACGAGTGAGTTAATGGTTTCCGTCCAGTGACAGGTTGAAACAAGAGGAGGTTGTTAAACCAATTGCCTTAAAATGTTTGCCGAAGAAACAGTTTTCCTGTCAAAGGTTGAGGTAAGAATAGAAGGGAACAGGGGAAGTCTTTAACAGCTCTGCACACTACCTCTCTTTGTTTTTATCCAGCTGGATTTGCCAGCTCTTTGACATTTTTCATTAGAAGTGTTTCAGATAAAACTGCTAAAATAAAGAACTTTTTTTTTAAATTTTCATATCGTAAGACTTTTGGGTGATTGACATATGAATAATGTTCTTCCTCAAACTAATCATAGACCTGCCTCTGCGGAGTGACACATTTACCATGTAACCCTGAATGTTTTTCAGTTATTTATCTTAATCGGCACTGGTCATATTTTATAATGTTGATATTAACTGAAAGTTGCTCCATTAGATGCTTTTAACATATGTCTATTTAACTAGACATAAAAACACGAGGCATATGAAGATGCAGATTATGTCTACATGTGTCAATGCAGTACAACAAGTCAAACACTGTATTTTAAGTTTTTACGTCCTAATTGCCAATCCAGTATCAGCTCTTTTGGAAACTCCACCCTCTCTTTGTTTCTGTACCCAATATTACAACTATGATTTTACCTCTGTAGAAGGGACAGAGCGGGGATCAACTTATTTCTCCATACTGTTTCAGGTGTTAAATGATGGAGGCGAAATGTCAAAGGGACGTAAATATTGCAGCTCAAAAAGGGAGTGTGACTGTGGCTCCCATCTCTTTCCGTCTCCCTCTCTCAAGTCAGTTTGGTTGAATTCAGTGAAGCTTTATTGGCATTAAGTTGTAAACGACAAAGCTACCAAAGCATCATATACATATTTAGAATATGATTAAGTATATTTATATGAAAAATCCTGCTTATCTTTGACAATCTGCATAATGAAAATCAAATAATGCTCTTAAATACTAGAGATCAGCCTAGATTCTTTATCTTTATACCATCATCAATATTATTAATATGTCTGTCTCTTTGCAGCTCATTTTGCCCAGTTGTACTGATGTTTGTCTATTACTTTATCCTAAGCAAATGCACAGTATGAAAGACAGTGTTATTCATGGTATCAAAACAGAACGATTGTCAATGTGTAATTGAATATAAACATTTTGTTGATGGTAAGGATAAAAATAAAACTTTGGACAATAATTATCCATGTGCAAATACATTTTTACACTTCTTCATCAAATGAAACATCTCCAGTAATTTGTCTGACTGTAAAAATTTCCAAGCAATTTTTTTACTGACTGACTGTTTCTTTCTGTGTCATGGAAAATGCCAAAGTGGCTTTAGAGTTGCATTTTGGCCTGTTTGGGTAAAGTGTTTCTGACTTCTTATTTTAACGACCCACACATCAGTTAAGACCACTAGTGCATTAGCTTTATAAGAGCCAAGACCTTATGCAGCATTTACACTAGACTTCTGAATGGAATCTGACTATTTGATAAACATTATGTATCTTTTCTTTTTTGCTTAAATTCTGTTTTTTTTAAACCAGTACATGATTTAATTTCTAGATTTTGGTGTTCAATGACACAGCACAAATAAACCTTTCATCTGTTCTCTATTCTATTACACGGAACAAAGCCACTAAAACACAGAGAGGAATGAGATTCAGTGTGTTTAAATGGTGACTGTGCTTTTCTGCCAGAAAAGACCCCTTTCACAAATTAATGATACCCATCATACTAGACCATGCAGGATTTTAATTTATTCACAAGCTTCCAACAGAGCTGTCTTAATCAAATGTGGCTGTCACCATGCAGCCTCAGAGGAGATTGGCCGGCATGAATTGCGATTGGCTGCGTCTTGTTTGAGTTTGGCTATGCTCTGGGCAAATGGCTTTTCACAGTTGGCTGTTGGAGAAGTGAATAAGTCACACTAAGATTTTTGGTAGACTGGCTGTCAGCCTGTCCATCCTGAGCCAGTAAAACACTTTTTCTCCAGCTAGCAGCATAAACAGACCAACAAAAAGGGAAATAGGATTGCACTGAGGTATTCCTCTGGGTCTCTGTGGATGCTTATACATTTGCTTTCCTTTTTAAAATGTTTCATCTAAAGTGTTGGTTTTGAACTGATTTAATATAATAGAGACCCGACTGTGTGAATATGTTATTGCAACACACAACAATAGTGCCTCCTCTTACTACCTCTCTGCTCACAAATGAAAGATGATTTAATTTATTTTCATGCCAACTGCAAACAATTCATCATAAGTGACAAAATCAGCCAATAGTGCATGGTAAGTATTTAAACAGTCCTGCTTCAGGACCCACTTCCTCCTTTAGGATAATAATCATACCCTAGTTTTGAATTTTAACCACTTATGTTAATACTATGGCTTCTTGCTTGCTTGCCCATCATTCCAGTCCAAATCCTCCAAAACACGGACAAAGGAAGCTATACCTATATATGGCATATTCTGTGCCTTGTTTGCATCACATAATGCTTAAATGGCTGCAGAAACTTGAATTTTAACCAGGGTATATACTACAAGATAATCTGCCTTAGTTTTGGCCCTGATCCCTGCTTCCAACCAAAGTAAGCCCAGGCCCAATTATATGGTCGTCTGAAAGATGATCGTACATGATTGTCCTGTGGTGTGAGGTGTGCTAGAGTCATTTTAAAGTCTCAGAAGAGGGTTCGGGTCAACCTGACTTGAAGTCATTAATATTAAAGGTGTTCCGTATTTACATTTAGAAATCCTGACATGTGTGGAGTGCAAGGACGGCCCAGCACATCCTCTGTGTTTTGTCACATGGAATAAAACAAAGCCGATCAGGGGTCGTACTGGCTATAAGAGGAAGCAAACTTAGCCATGACAATGAGAATAAAGGCAAAACATAAAGTCAAGTTGACTTCAACTGGTGTGTCAAGCTGATGTAATCACGTTGATGACATCATCGGCGCAATGAAATCCGTCCATGTAAACAATGGAAAGGAGCATGGAAGCCGGCAAGCCATGTTACTGAGACGGCAAAGAGTCACGTAAGTTACTGATGGAGTACAGCCGACTACATGATGTAATGGAGTAGGTTGATTCGGGTGTGATGTTCCCACTGAAGCTGATTGGAGGGGAGCCGATAAAAACCTGTATCGCTTTTAGGGTTAGTCGACCTGGATATAGATGCCAATTAGACCCTTTCAAACTGCCAACAGGAGCAGATGCCACCAAGTAAATGTTTTTTTGTTATTCTGAGAGGGATACATGTCTTTGTGTGTGGGATCTCTCTGCTTTTGAAGATCTTTATGTCTGAGTCAGGCCTCTCTCGTTTCAAACTTCTTCATGATACTTTTACTTTTATTTCTTTACATCATTGTTAATGTGGTCAGTACAGTTTTTTGTGAATTTGCTGAGAGGAGTTTGTGTGGCTCTCATGGAACAGCAGTCGCCTATCCCTTTTGTTTTTCATTACACCCACCTTTCACTCCTCAGTTTCCATAAATATTTACAGTCCCTCTAATAAAGGCGTAGAATGACCAAATGAAATCTTAAATTAAAAAATAGGTTTACATTTATATGTATTTATATCCTGCATTATGTTCAAGAATACATGCACTGTATAGTAACATGAGTCAATACTGCTATAACAACAAAAAAGCAGTATAATTAAACAATTTACAAGAGTGCACTTCAGATAAAATCATTTTTACATTAACTGCTGATCTTTGTGTCCAAGCCATACCAGTGTTTACAGCGTGCACCTCTTAAACCAAAGTAATCCTGAAGCTTTCTTTTTGTATTAAGGACTCTGCCTAATTTATATTTGAAAGCATCAGTATGGTAAAAGCGTTGGCAGAATACCCAGACCTCAGTCCAGTAACTAATATGTATTCATGCTGAGCGAGAAAGCAAAGCTTGTTTGAATCAAGTACAATCCTTATTTATGGTGATTAATTTAGAGTTTTGCTGTGTTTATATAAAATGTTCATATTGTGGTAATGATGAAATCAGAGCTTATTGTGCAGTCCTACTTTTATTGTCTTTTATTTTTGTCTAAGAGGATACTTATGATTTCCAGCTTCTTTATGCGTTTGTTAATAGATATTTGATGCTTTCAGAATGTGTAATAAATAGCAAATAAGCGGCAGTGTGTTGCAGTGTGGGGGCTCCTAAGTGTGGGACACTGCTTTTATTTTAAAGACATCATACAGAAAGCATGAGTATCTGTTGGGGGCAGTAGAGCACGAGGGAGAAAAAAAGACTGATTATAAAAACTTAGTAGTTTGAGAAAATGTGGGTGAGTGCTGGATGTGTCTAGCTGTTTTAGTCATCTTTGATGTTTCCTTGAGCAAAGTGCCTAACCCGATGACATTTCTGGTTTATGCTCAAAGACCCGATTTATTGTGTGCCACTGGAGCAAGACCTTCAGATATAGTTTATAAAACTGAATACAGAACATACTGACTTTGTGAGGTCAACAAGAGAGCCACCAGTGACTGACAACTTTTAGAAACTGAACTGAAAGAAGAAATCTTTCTTTTCTATTTTGATTTTTGTTTTATTCTGAAATTGAATGTGCACAGGGACTGATAGGTGCTGGCCTAACTCGCTCTCTTCTTTGTTTCTGTCTGTCCTCGGCCTTTTTTTTGTTTCTCTTTTCTCATGTAGACCCTATCAAGACTGCTCAGGGCTCTCTGTCCTTGAAGGCTTACAGGTTGACCCCTAAACTCATGGAGATCTGCAAAGAAAAGGATTTCACTCCTGAGGGGTGAGTATCTCACTGCACAAACAAAAACATTACCTTCAATAAGCATGATTTTCACCATTCATGATTTGCCACAAACTGTCAGAAAGATTGCCGTTACTCTACAAATAAAGCAGAGTAAGCCATCAGTGAGTACTGGATAAATATTCTGTATATGAATTCATGTACTTTAAGGCTGATTTGTAACGCTAAAATATATTATTGAAATGTTTTATTTTCTTCTGCCCTGTCTGTGGGGATTTTTTAAAAGGGTATTACATGGTCTTTTATGTTCATAAATCACAACTACAATTGAACAATTATACTCTTTGGTATTTGGATCATTAATCTGCTTCTTTATTTTACCCATTATTTTAAATCTGAAGATCCTCCAACTTATATCACTTAAGCCTCTAACTTTACCCCCCCACCGCGCCTCACCGCACACACACACTGACACACACTCAACATCCTGAGACGAAAAAATGGAGCGACATGTTTCTCAAAATACTCTTCAAAAACAGCTTCTAGTTTCGTTCATTTTTGAAAGCCTTAGCTATTGAAGTGCCTTTTTTCAGTTCTGTTCCATTCTTTCAGAGGTGTTCCAAGATGATATTGAAGATGAAAATTATTTTTCTTACACTGAACACATTCTGTCTTTTACTTTAAGCAAATGAATCTCTTTTCATGACCATCATTGAAGCAGTTTGATATATAAAAAGAATCAACACGTTTGTTTTACCTCTACCTAGCAGCTGTTCCTTCTATTTTAAAATGCTAGAAAAATACAACTTTGACCTCCAAATGACTGAAATTTTTCACATTTTTAGAACAAAACAAATTAATCTTTTTCTTGGAACTATATTGGGACACACATTCGAATGGACATAGGGTCAATAAGGTGCTGGAAACGGTGCGCATACTTTACACTTAACAGTCTGGTTTTTGTTTATTATTTTGCCATAAGTGGTATGAAGCTCAAACTGCTATCACTTTGCTTGTCTTGAGGACAAAAGAGCAATTTAAAGGTTGGGTTACACTGCTCCAGTCCCCCAAATGTGCTGCAGCACTGTGCACTTTATATTTGAATCTATATTTACAGTTCTTCTTGAACAGGTACAGAAAAACTGACTGTAATAACAATAATGTGACAGCTCCACTTTAAGATGATTTTAGCTTGATAATATGGCCTGTTATCCTGATGGAAGTAGCCATTAGAGATGGTTACACTGTGATCATAAAGGGATGGACAGTGCTCAGGTACACTGTTGTGTTGAGAGGGTGCTGAATTAACACTAAGGGGCTGAAAGAAAATAATCATAACACCATTACACCTCCACCAGCAGCAGCCTGAACCACTGATACAAGGCAAGGTGTATTCATACATGTTGTTTATGCCAAATTTGGACCCCAATATTTGAACACTGCAGCAGAAATCAGGCTCATCAGCCCGGAACATATGTTTCTAATATTATGCTGTCCAATGCTGGTGAGCCTGTTGTCCCAGTTTCCTTTTCTTACCCGACAGGAGTAGCACCCTATGTGGTCTTCTGCAGATGTAGCTCATCAGCTCTTCTGTGTACATGAGCTGAAATAAATGTGTATTTAAGTAACAGTTTTCTGTCAACTTCCACCACTCTGGCCATTGTCTTCTGACCTCTGGCAGCCAGAAAGCAACCAATGCTTACTAGATATTGTCTTTTTTTTTTGAGCATTCTCTGTTAACTCTTGCAATGGTTATGTTTGAAAACACAGTTTCTGAGAAACTCTAACCAGTCCACCTGTCATAGCTACTCAAATCATTGTTCTGCTCCATTGTTTTGAACTTCAGCCTGCTGTCTTGACCATGTCTGCATGCCAAATGCACTGAGTTGCTGCTGTGTTATTACTTATTTGTATTAATGAGTAGTTGAAAAACAACTTTTGAACAAAGTGGCCAGTAACACTGACAATGCTTCCAAAAAATGTTGGAAACTGTATTTTGGTCAATTAATTCTCCTCTTTAACAATAAGTGGTGCTGTTTAAGGTATCTGTTGAAAGCCCGATTAATCACCTTTACAGCTAGGAACACCTTTAATGGATTATTCTTATGTAGAATGAGCAACAAATCCAAATCCCCCCCCCTAAAAAAACAGCCAACTCCACTGCAACATTCTCCTGTTGGTATTCACTCTTGTTCTGAGTCGCTTCAAATTGAATGACTGCTCTCTCCAGCAAATCATCCACCTTAAAAGGCTGTAACATTTGCAGGAGAAACAAGGATGTCTGCACTTGAAACAGTAATTGCACGAGTCTTTCTTTTCAGCTACCGTTCTTTTTATGAATGATCCACTGTGAAACCCATACTGCTCAGAAAAAATCTTCTCTCCTATCTCCATGCACAAGCCTTACAAATTGTACTTTGTTGAAAAGGTGACTGATCAAGATTTCAAAGGAGATATTAGGAAATTTGATTATTATATATATATATGCACACAATACCAATTGAAGTTATGAAAGGGGAGAAATGATCAACAGAAATAAGGTTTCTGAACTAGGGGTTTATATGATTAATTTAAGTATTTACAAATGCTTTGATAATTATTCTATTGTGCTGCAACAAGGGCTTACCAGACACCTTGTGTTTTAATGTATGTGGGTATTATATAAACAAATAAACCGGCATGCATTGCTTACAGGAAGACAGAATTAAAATTTCCGCCTTTTGGCTCTTCTGCTTCTCCTTATTCAATAGATGCAGATATTGGCTGCTGTGTCCACAGGGGAGGCATTTAGCTGCAGTTGGAGATTGATGCTGATGGTGATGATTTATCAGCCTGCTCTTGCCGGGCAAACAAATGCACCATGTTTACACTTTTCCTGACCCCAAGGCTCATTGTAATTGCTTTTAAATTGCTGCTAAAAATGAACGTAAATGAGGAGGGCATTTTCAGGCAGTTTAGAGTGGTCCAAATGCACACATGCATAAAGAATGATGGGGTAAACTGAGTAAACACCAAGAAAACGGAGCAGTGAAGAAGTCTCAGAGGAATCAAATCGCCATCTATTCAGGACATTTAGATATGCATTTTTAAATCCACTAAAAGCCAGGCATATTGGAGGAAATTTGGGACAAATTAGCTGCATCATTTCATTTTTCTCTCCTGTTTCCACTTGATTTCCCCACCTGTGCGTCTCCATTTCCAGCCACTTGGTTATTGACCCAATGTGCTCGGCCCAGACTAAGGATTCCTCTCATTTCTGCAGCTTTTCATTAGATCCTATGATTTATTACAGCTCCAATCTGTAGCCATCACTATTCCCAATAAAGTTGTGATTGAGCGAGGGGCAGCTCCAGGCCGGGTAAGGACAGTATCACCAAATGTCAACAATCTTGTCTTCTAGCTTTTATTTTCGGAATAGAATCTGAGTACTAATAATAACCTCTCTGTGTTCATTTTTCCCTTCTAAAGACGTGAAACTTCAAAAGTGGTTTATTTTCCCCTCCCTCCTCCATGTGCAGAAAAAAGCAGCCTCTTTCATGTCAGTATATTTGATGTTAAGCTTGCATATATTGTGCATCCTTCTGAAATGAAAGGCATGGATAGACGAGTGCTAAATAGACCCTTCCCTTTGAACTGTACTTTAAGTCTGCCGAGAAGTGTAGGAAGTGGTCAATAACCTCCACTTCAGCACACAAAATGATGCAGCAAATTAGTCAGCCCTTGGAGCCAACCTTTGGCTTTGTCCAGCGGGGCCAAACTCAAAAAGAGCATGGCATTATGTATACCGAAGTCCAGCAGGGTTGGAGCAATTTGTCCTGCCTAGAAAATGTGCTGGTCTCCAATTTTCTCATATGCAGCTGCTTGCGATGGCTCTGCAGACATTTGAAAAGGTCATAATCTCCAGGAAACACTTGAGAGTGCAGTGGATGGATAATTGTGCCAATATGTGTAGCAGTATGTATTTATATTGTTATAGATCCCCCTATAGACTGCAGTCTGCTTTCTTTGAGTTTGGGCTTCAGTGTCCACTATAGTTGCTTCAGAGATATTCCTTTAGTAAGCTCAAGGTGATGATGTACTTTGAATTAAAATAAATCTTTCCAAAGTGCCACTTCATCACCATCACATGATGCCTCAGACTCTTTCTATCATTCAGACAAGCTGTATATAAGCACGTCAGTTTCCTGGTACAGTGCACACAGTGGATTAATGCAGGGAGCATATTGATTTCATAACAGGCACGACGTGTCTAACAAGCTAACATTAGACATATACAGACATTAGTTGGCAGCTCCTGCACTCTGCACAAATGACAAGCTGAGCCAAGGCAGTCAGTCAATGCTATTGGATTTATGTGAAACATTAAGCAAAGTTTGAAGTTCCATTTCGTGCTAACAGGCCAATGTCAGAGAAAGAGAGAGATGAAGCTTTTAGCTGCTGGAGGAACAAGAGGAGGGGGTTTGAAATTGGTCGATGTATGCCCACTTTTCAGCAGAGCCCATAAAAATGTCATTAAACCTACTGAGTCTAACATGGTTAAGATTTGGCTGTATGGAGAGCCCACACTTGTATTACACTGTTGGGCCTTTCAGTAATGGCAAAAATGTTTTGATTTCTTGGATGGATATTTAAATCAAGAACATTAAATGCAGCCGTATTATTTTTCCATCATCTGCATCAGAAGCAGGATTGGATGGTAATACCTTACCCTTGGGAATTAGAAAAAAAAACATGGTGCCCCTTTACTGAATAGTAAGACATCAACAGAATCAGGAATTTGTACTCACTATTGAATAATCCACAGTGCATCATGTGGAAATGTTAAATATTTTGACTTTACCTGGTTTGATACATAATGGTCGATTAACTGGTTAAGGAAATGTTATTAACTGGATTGGCCCTTGTCAACACCGCATTTGTTTGTGTTTCTCCTGGATTCTTCCATGTAATAATGCATGTAGCACATGATCCCTCTCAAACAGTATGAAGTTAAACATCTTTTAGTTTCAAAGCCTGGGTTATCCATATGTTTTTATTGTACTGACCTTAGATTTATGGATTAAAGTATGTATGAACACATAGACAAAAAAGCAATTGAAAAAAATGAATCTTTGAGGACTTTAACACATTTCAAACACATATCATCAATGACAAATCATACCACCTTTAATCAGCCAAATCAACATTGTTTATTCTCCCCAAGGCCTTAACAAAAGGACCTAGGTTCCTCCACAACAGACGTTTTAACATACTGTGCCGCTGCAATGAAAATAAATGAATGCTTTATTTTGGTTTAAAAAACAAAAATCAAATCATGTTTTTGCAAAGAGTACAAGGAAAACAGACAGCAACCGAAAAAGGAATAGGCTGAAGCCCCAAGGCCTATTTGAGCCTATCCTAAAACGCAACACACTGTCGAAAGTCTTGCTAGTTAAAAATCCATTTTTTAAATCACTGCTGAAGTCAACAGGATGATGGTATTGAACAAACTTAAAGAGTCTAAATGAGATTTGAAAAGGAGACATTATTGGTTATTTCATGATGTGTTTAAAAGCTGCCCAGAAAATGACGTTCAATCGAATTCGCAAAAAAGTCCCATCACAATGTGTTCCACTGTAATTTAAAGAAAACAAGCAGGAAGCTTTTTGTTGAAAATTAAAGTCAGTATAAATGTTTGGAGGCAGAATGTATTTACTTTTTATTTTTTATCTCATAAAATGCATTGAGGACGCTCATGGAAAGGTTTATTTTCTTTAAAACAAAAGAAAGAATTGTTTTTCCTTCTACTTGGTAACCCCTTTTGTTTCCGTTAGATTTGCCTGAAAAGATTTTGATTAAAACAATGAAACTCTAATGCCCTCATGACTTTGTAATTCATTTTCAAATTACTACATTAATTATCTACATTAAAGCTGTGGTCTACGATTTGAAACCGCAGCCTGCCCCCCCTTCCCTCACCTCTCCCCTCCGTGTTCGAAGATCCCGCCCCCAGCTCGTGTCGCCTCATATAAAAAAGAGCCCCCTCTGGCAGAGCTACTAGCGACTAGCATAATATATCAGCAGCAAACTCAATCAAAAACAGCTCAGCTCAACTGAAAGTATCAAACACAACAGACATCGCCCTTGTAACACACAGCAGTAGCCATTTCAATTGGACCGGCGGCAATGCGGGTCTGGCGCCGCCAGAGCGGAGCCGATTGTGGGGTAGGATTTATCTTTCTCGGCCTGTCCTCCACAGCTCAGCTTACAATGCTAACGATTAGCGGCTAACAGGCTAACCCGCTCCGCTACAAGTCATAGCCAGGACAGGCACAGACTAACCAGAGTTATTCAGCAGACATCTCCCACTGTAGTAAACAAAGCCATTACCTGATCAACCAGGGGCGAAACGGCCGATGCTGAAGGTCTGACGGCCGACTGAGGCCATTCGTTAGCCGTTAGCCCGCTAACAGGCCTCAACCCGCAGGCAGAGCTCTGTTGGGCCCCGCGGGAGAGGGAAGTGGCTTCCCGGTTTCGGCGCTAGGCTTTTCCGGCTCCATGATAGTTCAGTAGCTAACGCTGCTAGGTGCTCACCGGAGGTAGAGGGGAGGAGACGGGACCATGGGCATGACGCTGCGTAGTGAGGGAGATGAGGATTGGATGGACTCACGGACCAACTCACGGACCAATTGAACCTTACTGCCTTCAAGGCTTGATTGGTCAGCTAGTATGCAGCTTTGCAGCGGATATACTGAATGGATTTTTTTTCGTTCTTTTTGGTCTTTATACTGTGTAGATCGGACCATAGGACCATAACAGCCTTATAAACGGTGTTATTAAGATGTACAAAGCTTCCAAATCGTAGACCATAGCTTTAAGCATTGCTTTACATTCAAATTTATTTAATATTTCCTATCAAGTAAGCTCGAAGAAGGAATAAAAGTAAATTTGACAGAAGTTATATGACTGGACAAAATTGTATGAATTTTTGTAGTCTTAATCAAAACCGAAGAAATGGAGAGGTAAAGATTGCTAAATATATAACTTTTGGGGTTTTCTATATGTATTATGATCTCTCTCAATTTCATTTTTCCATTTGTGTTTGTCTTGAAAGTTCTTTGATTTTAATTAACATTTTTTTGGTTGTTCTTTTTTCCTTGTGTTTAAACTCTTGTGCTTTGTTGTCTTATCTTCCTGCCTGCTGTCAAAGCACTTTGTAAATCAATGTTTTTAAAAATGCTGTACAAATAAAGTTGATCATTATTATTGTTGTTGTTATTAAAAAGATCCAGACTTTTCAGTCTTACCTAACATGTTTTGCAGTTTTTGCTCTCACTCAAGGTTAATGATGACCTTCTCTTCTTCTGCTGCTCTCCGTCTCTCTCTGTCCTGTCTCTCTCCATCCAGTTTGAAGAAGGCTAACATCGGCTTCGAGCACATGTTTGAGGAAGTACCCATTGTTATCAAGAACTCGCACCTCATCAGTGCACTGATGTGGGAGCTGGAGGACAAGTCCACAGTCGCAGACAAACACGAGCTCCTCAACCTCTCCAGCAGGTCAGACATAAGATCCTGTCATTATTTGCCCAGTAGGCCTGGAGCCAGACACCCTGTTGTAAATATGTTCACAGTGATTATGAGCACAGCCACTATCTTTAGCTGCAGCTTTCAGCCGAGTTTTCTCTGGCAACCGGCATTTACGAGATGTTTCTGCTCAGTGTTGTGAGCCATTTTGTGGGTTTATCAACAGCCGTCCCCAATAAAAATCCCGACCTTCAATCCAGCTGTAAATTTTCCAATCTAACTCCGACATTGCAAGGAATGTGTTAGCTGATCGAAAAGGATTTAACTGGTGTTCAGACTCGGGGGTGATGTATTCTCTGCGGTGATGTTTATATGTGGATCTCGTCTTTTACTCCCAAATGAAAATCACCTTTTCTGTGTATTTTGGAGTTTTTTAATGGTTCATTGTCCTTGCGGGGACTGCTGTTAGATCATTATGTTTGGCTGATTCTTAAGTCTTTAGACAAAGAAAGATTACCGCCTTCCCTATTTTTAGAATTGAGGCTGCGTTATTGTGTCAGTGAACACATGAGCAGGAGCTTTTGTAGAAAAAAAAAAAGAAAAAACACTCTTAAATAACATCCAGAAAAACAGAGTTTATTGATGCTGGTTTCATCATCAAAAACAATCCAGCATAAGAAACAGGTGTCACTTTAATTTGATCCATCTGCACATGGTTACCATGGCACTATGCATAAATCTCTAAGGAAAAAAGTGTCCTCTTAAAATTGTCTGACAAGCTTTTAAACCATGTCATGGTATCTCTTTGAACCTGCAGGGTGCTTTCGCAGACATGAGTAAAAGCTTTTTGAAAATTAAAATTGATTTGACATTAGAGAACTCCTGGGCATTAGACTGTGTCGTCTGCTCTGTTCTGAAGTCTGCAGCACTGGAAGAGGGAATAAGCTCTATTGGCTTATTTCATCTTATGTGTGCCCACCATATGGACTGTAAATGCTATTCAGATAGTCCACATGAGGACTGTTTTTATAGAGGTGCCTGGGTGTGGCTTTGACCCCTCGTGAAATATGTTCATCAACCTCCAGTGCCAACATAAACTCCCAATGTGTTATTGTGTTCTCAGGTCAGAGTAGATACTGCAAAGGGCGCCCTTTGGAAATGGGATGGGCACCATGCTGCCCATTTTGACTAGGAATGTTCAACTAAGGGGATTGATCTGAAATTAAAAAATTAATGTTTTTAATTTCAGAATGTTACTACAGCTTCAGGATATTGTGAAGCTTCAACATTTATCATGATTTTTCTGTTTTTCATAAATTGGTCCTCATGCTGGCTCTTCTGGCTGTAATGGCGTAGCATAAATTCTAAACCAATTTTTAAAAAATTAAAAGTATTTGCCAAATATGGTTATACAGTGTATATTTATCTAACAATAACATTGTTTTTGTATTTCCTTAAAAATGAAATTAACTGCCTCATTTAGTGAGGAGGAGGAGGAGGGCTGCATGTGGCTCCTAAACTGCTAGTTGCCTGCCCTGTTTTGGACTATTTAGTGTTGATGGTTATGTAGTTTAACCTGATGTGATGTCTTATGTTGCGTTCACACCACATGTGCCCAGCTACCAAAATCGGCCATTGAATTATTGTTGCACGTCCATAAATACCTCATTTTGGCCACCGTTGCCGTCAGCCGTCACTCGGTAACGTCACGTCCGCCCCAGTTTCACCCCGATTATATGATATACAATAGGATGTATAAGCGGAATTATTCCAGCTGTATCCTTTTCATTTACTTATCAAACACAAAACACTGCAGCTGATGCACTGCAGCAGGGTTAGCCCCGACCCATTGCGGCTGTACATTGACTTTGCATGGGGAGTTATCGCCGAGGTAGTACAGGTAGCGTCCGGTGTGAACGCACTTTTAGTCTGGACTTCTGCAGGCTTTCAGGTCTTGATTAGAAGAAAAAGGGTGATTCTATTATTTATCTCAAAAGTGAATCGTTGGCCAAACTATGATGTTTCCAAAGTAAATAAATAAAAATCCATGTTTTGCTGTAAGACAAAGTCTGATGAGTCTTGCAGCTTGCTGACTAATGAAGAAAAATTATGAGCATGTTATACAAGACCCAAAGTAGAAGAAAACAGGAGGAATAGAAAAAAAGAAGTGCAGCTCAAGGCTGGAACTGGGAGTCAAAGAAGATAAAAGAGTTCCCATGATTGCATTTTCCAAATATCTAAATCTGTGTGTCGGTTCAGCTGAGCTGAGCTGTCATCTTCTCTATAGTGCTATCCAGTTTGCGAATGAGCTCAAGAATCGCATCCTACTTGTGATAAAGCTCACATCTCGCTTGAGTCTGAGTGTTAACTGCCCTGCACATTCCTTCAGTCATGACCGGCAGCTTCTCAATTGCCAAAAGTGCTGCCAGCATCTTCTGAACTTTGTCATAGATCAGGAAACCGCTAACTCCAAACAGCAGGATACCTGTTATCATAAATCCAATTATAAAGGCATCTTCCATGTCCTCGACAGACAGAATCAACAGACACACAATCCCACTTCTCCAAGGAGTCCATCGTGTATCTGGCTGGAAACGGCGTGTTCTCCTTTTCCCACTCCTCTTACTCTCGTCATATGAGTTATTCCCAAAGGGGGTGCTGTTGGTCCAGGACAAGATTAAGCATTAAACCAAAGGAGTTCTCTTGGAGCTGTATGTGCCTTAAGCAATCAGGCGTGTCAAAGGTCGAACTAGAAGACCTTGAGGTGATTAGATGGTCATGGCTTCCTCCCATTAATCACTGAATAGCTGATCTTTTGTTAATAAGTTCTGGCTGTAACAAAGAAATAACAGATCTTTATAGTCCTTCCACAGAATGAAAAAGGTCCTAATGGTCTGTGAGGAAGTACAACCTTTTGTCCCTGTCCAAGGTCCTATCTCTGGCCAAATGGAGAGTTGCAGACAATATATCAATTAGAGGTGAAGAAGTCATGAAGTGTTCATGAAGTGGAAAGAAACTCAAGTTAGGAGTCCAGACTTTGAGAAATCATATAAGTCTTCTCATAACATTAGTATTTTATTGACATACTTTTGCTTTGATTTGAAATATAGTCTTTTAAATACAAGACCAAGTAGGTTGTTAGACTTTTCAAAATGTCTCCATGATTGAATTAAAGTAGATTTTATGTATAGAAATCCTTTAAAAGAAACTTTTTAGGGTGCTGGTTTTGCGGAGTGGTTAGCAACCAGGCACCCCATGTACTTGCTTCTGCCGGTACAGGTTCAAATCCTGCCTGTGACCAGTTTGTAGAGTGTCTTCCCCTACTCTCTCACCCCCTTTCACAAGCCTGTCTCTCTCCTATCAATAAAGGCACAAAATGCCCAAAAATACAATTAAAAAAGAGACACGTTTCCTCAAACTACAGTTGTTGTGGTTAACAGTAATTAAACTTGTGTGCTATTGTCTGCTTAAGCAGGGTACACATGTAAAGATTATCAGGCTGTTTTTGTCCCGACCTCCTGGCCAGATTGTTTTGTAAGATTATCTTGTGGTTTGAGATGTGTGAGAAGTGAATTTGTCAGGATAACCGGCTCCAAAATGGTTCAGGCCTGACGCTCAAAAATATTAAATTTGTTTAATACTTACGACCAAAAATCTTCATGTGTGGGGAAAGTCGGAGAATCCCAAGTCGTGACTCAGTAAATTTTAATATTGAATTGAATGCAGCCCATCAACAAGCGAGGAACTGAGGAACAAGGAAGCGGACGTAAATAAACGCAAGCATGAAAAAAGCATGCTTGTTCATGCATAAAAAACAAGCACCTGAAACCTAAGCATGAAGTGTGGAGGGCCAGCTTGTGTGTTCACGTTGTCTCCAGGATTTTGTCCAGTCTTTTTTTTCGTTCAGGATTTTCATGTCAACAATAGTCCCAAGACCATCATCATTCCCTCTTCTCTCATGTCCTCTGCCATGTTGCGTGATGTGTCTTCAGTTGTTGCTATGTCTCTTTTTCTTTGTATTTTTAGAGCATTGTGAGATTTCCGGCTTGGAGTGACGAGATTCTAGATTAGTGGTGGGACAGAATCAGTATGTGTGTGGTCTGCTGTTAAAATTATGGGATCAAAACTGTTCAATGCTGGATTTTTTTCATCTTCATTCCTTGAGTCTCTAACAGATAAAAAAAATGTTTTGATTTGAAGAATCCTTTTGTTTGTATCCCGCTTTACTCAAGTAAACACCCATCAAACGGCCATGTTGTTGCTAGATTGACATATGTATCTGTTGCAGCACTTTTAACGGCTGCTGCATGTTTGATCCCTGAAAAACAAACGTCGACATGCTGCTCTCTCCCTGACCTGCTCTGTTTATCTGCATTAATGTTAGCTGTTAACGACAAATTATCATTGCGATGTAGGGTGCAGAGGTCAGTCTTGCATCATTTTCACAAAGCTTAACATGCAGTTGACAACGCTAATGATGTAAGGGCCAGATCTTGTGTGGTGTTGTATAAGCATCTGTGCTTTGGAGGAATGCACTCCAACAAGCTGAATATCATAAACTGCTCCTGTTATTTCTGCTGTTATGAAAGAATATGTCACCCAGTGCAGCGCTTAAGCTCTTCTGTTTGGTTAGGATGCTTTTTACAGGATCATAGACTGCAGTGTTACACAGGCAAATGCTTTAAGAGACAAAGCCTGTTTTGGAGAGGTTTTTTTGCTCTTGTATCTTAGTCAAAGGGTTATTGTTGAAATTTTTAACATAAAGAGGAACACAGGTCTTCCATTTTGGGACTATTTCAACCTGCTAGCATCAGATAGGAGCTTGGCATACAAAATGAATTTCATGAAGTGTTGGCTAATTTTTAAATGTAAGTGACCCCATATAATAAGACAAATATTATGGATTCATCTGTATTTTTCTTTCAGGTTGTGGTTTAAAAGAGATGCCTGTCAAAGTGCAGCGTACACAAATTCAGATTCATTCACCTACTCATTCAGTTTCCACTGACAAAGATCTTCCACAGCCTAACACATTTGAGTAAACAAGTTAAATAAGGCTAGCTGTAAGATCCTGGTCAATTTGTTGCTGTAGCCATTTGCTTCAACTTTTCTTGTTGGCAGTTTGTAGTTTGTTTAACAAGACATGCTATTTAAACCTTTGTGTTGTTGCCACAAAAGCTGGTCTCTCATTTGTGACACGCAGTGAATCTATGTCTATTTGTGTCATGTTTTCTGTCATTGGTGGTGCATTGAAGTGCTCTCTGCTTTAGTCAACTTGCCTGATGATGGACTATTGTTCCAATCCACATGACATTTCACAGTATGTGTGTTTGGCTCTCCACCTTTTTCTTCCCACACAGTTTTATTTTCATCCTTAAGTAATGAACGTGTCCATTGTTTCATTTAAGTTTATGTGTCAGGGGCGGTAGCTTGGTCTCAACGCAATGAACAATCTTTGGTTAAGAAAATATTGTTCTTAAGTAAGAATGTCTTTTTTTTCCTTTTTTTTGTTGAAAGAGGAACCATATCCGACTGTTATCCAGATTTTGCAATCTTTTGGTGCCAGTTTTGGACTTGAAGAGCACAAATACCCACATGGTCACTGAAATAACTTGAAAACTGACAAAAGTAATAATAAGTTAAAAAAATCTGAAAATTAACTAATGAAATCAGGCATTGATTTTGAATTGTGGTTTAATAGAATTATTAAAAAAAATAAAATAAAATAAAATAATGAAACTGGCCTCGTCAAAAATGATGGAACCCTTAACTCAATGTTTTGTTGCACAAACTGCTCCAGCTGTCACTACTCACAAAAATAGTGGATATTGAAGCCTTCAAGTGAAATTTCAGGATGAAATTGAGGAAAAGTGAGGAAAATTGGTTCAGTCTTCCACAGTGACGTACATAATTTTGATTAAGTTACAGCAAAGCCTGTTCTGTGTAATTTCATGTTTTGGTTTTTGATTATTTAGGTATGAAAAGCAATAACAATTTAAAATCAAGTACTGTGTCTACAAATCTAAAATTTTATTTTCATGCCGCAGGGATTATGCCAATATCATTTTTGGCGCCTTTGAATAAAATGGGCTTTTTCTGACCTGAATCAATAGTGAGAAATGAGCGCAATATCCTGTTCATTCTTTTAGTATCTACACTGCTTTGGGGCAACAATATCAATATTAGGACTGTTATAGTACTAGAGTTTTATATTTTGTAATTAGACAAATAACAATTAAAGGCTTTTGATACCACAGAAATGACAAATTCAAAGTCAAGGCACTAATAATGAGTAGTCTCTTGGAAGGTGCATGAAAATACAGCCCAGAACAAATTAAGGTGAATGGTACATTGACTTGAGCTTACATAGTTTTCTTCAGCCGCATGGATGGCTGACGTTTCTGCAGGTCATCTTTCAGTATCAGACTTCACATTCATGCTCTTTCACACATATTTTTACACAACTGACACAGCAGTGGGAGTAACTTGGGGCCAAGTTGACAGATCTGCAAATGTCTGTGGGCTTGATTGTCCAATTGGTGGACAAGCAACACCTCAAACAGAGCCATCGATACCACAGATAAAAATGAAATACACGTTTTAAGTACATTTACAACACTTCTGTTGTCACATTTCAATCGTGTTAGAATGAAGCTTTGATTAAAAATCAAAGAATTTTGATTAAAAATGTACATTTTTTGAAGCATTGTTGTCAGTCATTGAAATAGCAAATAGCAATGATTCAAAACACGTAGTGTTATAGAGTGCTGGAAATTTTGTCAACTTTGATTAGTAATTTTTGAAATGTGGAAGATGATTATCATTGAAATGTTCCCCATTTGAATTCATCCGTCTTTTATCTTCATGTTTTTCCCTATCAAGTTGAAGGTAAATCCTGGACTGTTTGCTTACCCCACCCACCAAGTGCTTTTTGTTTTTGTTTGTTTTTTTGGAGCTTATTGATGCACCTTTTGGATTTCATCAAATATTTGATTGGGTTTTGCACTCCAAAACTAGATGTAGTAAATGCCACGTCCAAATGTCAGATACAATTTATGCACAAAGTCTCCAAAAAACAGGAACTGCCTTCAAAACTTTGTCTTCCATCACTAATGAGCACAATATGAACCAAATATCAAGCCAGCATCTCGGCTCACAGCCTGGCACTTTAAGTCTCGCATTCAGATCTCAGAGGCGCTCAGCATCAGTCTCAGGAGGATTTATCAGCAATCATTTATGGAGATAAACCGCTGCAAGTGGAGCAACAGCTGTGAAGCTTCCCAGGGGCAGGTGTGAGAAATTAGTACAATAACGACTCAAAGTGTAGATTTACACAGTGTTGGAACACAACACACACTGTGCTTACTAACACATCAGAGCTGCTGCTGTCCTCTCGTCTGTGTCCTGAAACAGCTGAATAAGAAACTAAGTCATGAATTAAATGAAGACCCCAAATATATAAGGAGCTTATAGAAAACATGAACCTGATCAGCCAAGCCTGGCACCATTCATTTGTTAGGAATTGTCAAATAGACTGAAGGAGAACACCTCACTTTTCCTGCATATTGTTCCATTTTCCAAATGACTACTCTTATGTTGAAACACAGCAGTGATATGACCCAAAATGAGTCAGAAGCAGCCGGGCCCTCCCCAAAGGTTTTCCCAGCATGACCGGTGACAGAATGTCAGGCGAGATGAAATTGTTTCCTGAAGATGTCAGATTGCCACACAGCTCTGTCTTTGTATTGGTTTCCATATCTTCTTCCCCGACAGCCTCACAGTTTTTTCCACATTTCCAGCCCTCCAAAAAAAATAATGATAATAGGTTTTATTTAATGTTTTCCTTTGTCTCATTTTCCAATCTGCAGCCCCATTTGTCAACGTCAAAAGACGTACGAGTCTGAGTGAGAGCAGTTTCACTCCAGCAAACAGGGTTTTTCAGACCACAGATGATGATGTTGATGGAGGTGATGGATTGCGTGAATGTAAATTCATTTGCGTAGCCTTGACATGCCTCTTTATTTTTTAATGTCACAAAGCAGCCTGTTTATGTCAGGTCAGTAGAGCTGATAGAACAATATGCTGTAGTTCTGACTTCATTTTATTATTATTCATGTGTGCAGGCTCAATTTTGATGAGATTCTGAAGCATTGCAATGTGGCAATTAATGCCATTTGATGGTATTGATAGATTTCAGTCATGTGACTAACATGAAGGGGTGGAGGGCAAAGAGAATTGAGCTACTAAATTGAATACTGTGTGGAGCTGCAGCACAGTCTTAATATTTTATATATTTAGAGTATTCGAATTAATACATGTCAATATCCTAAAACAAAAACATTTTTAATGTAAACTTTAAATTTTAGGCACTTTGGACCCCTTTTTAGCACTAAAGACACTATTTAAATTTGGGAAAAAGGCATTGTCCTCACCATAACATAATTTTGTTTTGAGATCAGTGTTTCTCACACAAGAAATACTTTGGCAGACATCCAAAGTGTTTTTGACAGGCATTTTTAAATTATTCTTAATAATATTGTATAATTTTATGTAAATATGCAAAGGACATCCTGTTGTGAGACCTATATGTGCATGAACTGAGATGAAGTATCGCTTGAAAAAGATATTTATTTGTATACATATTACCTTTTTCAGTTCAATGAACACTATGATGTTCTACTAAATCAACAGGTAGCATTTAAACATGTAGCTTATCTGCTGTAATTATAGAAAATTTAGTTGATTATTTATAAACATAATTTTATTAAGTTTGTTAATTACCTCAGCCAAGGAGGTTATGTTTTCGGGAAAGTTTGTCCGTCCGTGAACATAATAACTCAAAAAGTTATGGATGGATTTGGATGAAATTTTCAGGAAATGTTCAGCATGGGCAAAGGAAGAACTGATTTGATTTTGGTGTTGATCCGGAGCAGCGTCTGACCGCCATGGCAAAAAATGTGATTTTTGTGAATAACTACTGAACTAAAATAGATATCATTATGAATCCAATTGCTAATGGTATGTTTTCATGGTCAAGGAATCTAAATATTTCGATGAAATAAAGGTAGGACTAATATTTATGGTGAAAATCACAATATGGGTGAGGACTGTGGCGCTGGCGGAGGTCTGCGCTCTCCGAGTGCTTTACTAGTTAATAGAATGCACTGCTGATAAATCTTCTCAAATGAGCTAAAACATGAAAAAACATGGAAATTCAACTCAGCACAAAAACCTGATCTCAAATCTCGGGGAAACACTGTTTTCACACAGGCAGTGGAGAATCCTTCCACTAACACAACTAAGAGAGAATGAAAGTCTACAAATTTAAACAGCTTTATGTATTTTTGATATGTCTGGGTTAATGATTCTGCCATTTGCAGAGTAAAGGGCAAGAAATTCTTCTAAAAAACATTGTGTCATGAAGCAAGTATTAGCTTGTTAGCATCACTCAACTGTAGTTTTAGTATTGCTGTTAGCAACCTCATTTTGAGATGTTTATTTTAGACAATATTTTTTTCTAAGTCTGCAAACCTGCTTATTGGAGGATTAGGAAAAGTCTGTTTCAAGTAGTGATTGTTACTGACACTGTGAAGCCCTGGTTACAGCTATTCAGTCCTCTTGTTTGTTTGTTTTTTCTCTAATAAATTCTGGATGTGTATTCAGATTTGTCTCACCGTCTTCTATTGCATCCAACTGAAAAAAAGAAAGTTGTTTGTTTTTTTCAGTAGCTTTAGAAAAACTTTTAGGCGAGATTTAGTGTTAAATAAGCCCATAAAATAGTTTAGTTGTAATTAGCTCACAATGAAGGGGAATGATCTTTGAAAAATTCTCATAATTGAAATGCAAAAATGTACAGTGAAAAAGTCTGGCTTTGTTTGGTATGTTGTCAAAGGAAGAGAAAAATAACTTGAAATTAAACTGATTAAATATTGAAGTTTGGTTCATTATGTTTGGTGATTTTCAGGCAAAAGGGAGCTAAACGTTCAAACTGTTTTGAGGATTATGTTTCTAATGTTTGACTTTTCATGGATTGCTTTCAACACTTAAATGCAGAGTTTAGTTACAGTTAGATTTATTCATGTGTCACAAGTGTAGTTTTTCTTAGGGATGCACATTTGTATCTGTTAAACATTGATTTTTTTGCTGATATTGGCCGTATTCACCAACACTAGCCATCAAGTGAGTTTGGGTTTAACATGGTCAGTTTCAGATATTTTTTCTTGTTTCATTCCAGTTTAATGTTGGGATCTTGTACATCTTTCTGCCTTTTGGAGGAGCTTCCTATTATTTGTCAGTAAAAATGCCCTGCCCAATCTCTAATCCCCTTTAATGACGGAACAGGGAAATAAATAGTAGCATCGTGGGAGAATTATGCCAAAGAGGATATTGTTCCTTTGTCTGCGTTTCCAAGAAGAGGTCTATTGTGAAGCCCCACCCTCCTTTAGCTACTGTTACTTGGTTAGACAAAATCTGTGGTTGCTGGCCTCTCTCCAATTTGAAACCATTAAAAATTAGTCTCTTCTAGAAGAGATTTATTCATATTTAATTCATTTGATTCTTTTCAAAACTTGCCCAAGTGAAAAAACAAAGACTAAAGTACTGTAGGGTGTATATTGAAAAATCAAAATCTTTATGAAACTTTTAAAAAATTAGAAATGTAATTATATATGCATCACTAGTTTGTTTTTTTCCTAAAGAATCACACAGAAATTGAAATTCTGGTCCCTCATCAACCGTGGCAACAAAACGTCTAATATGAACTGGCTGCTGTTTCTAATTATACAGTTCATCCTTCTCTGAACCTATTTACATTTTGTTCTGCTCCACTGAACAACTTCTCCATCCATTGTGTCCTGTCTGATTAGTGTGATCATCCTCCTACATTTAAATGGTTGACCGTGTAAGGGTATACATAAACAAAGCTTTATTCCTGACAGAACTACTGAGATAATATGAAAACAGTAATGGAGAATGGGAGTAAGTGCGGGGAGGTGTAAGGCTTTTTTAGGGCTGTAGCCGTAGGAGAAGTGAGTCAAGAGTGGAGACAGAACTGGAAACAGGGTCACAGTGGAGGTGATGACAGAATATTGCTAGGAAAAAAATACCCTCTGAAAAACCTACCACTAACAGGCAAACTTCTCTGGTAATAGCTTTTTTTCCTCATTATTTGTCTATTTCTTCTTAAGATGAACATTACAGAAGGTGACAAAACATGGTCTCCGGGTTGAAATTTGTTTGGTTTTTACAGAGGGGCTTGCAAAATTAGACTTATCCCCTAGTATGGCACGCCAAGGGTTCTTATTTAAGACTCTGAGAGCACTTAGGTTACATGCACTTTACTTAGAAATTCTGAATGGTAGCAGGTTGGGGTTGAGTGGTGGTTAACTACTTCAAATAAACAGAGGGAAGATTGTTGTTTCAAGAATGTGTATAAGCTTTCCACAGCACAGTGAAAATACTCCTTTAGCCGAATCTTTGTCTGACAGGAAGTAGCCCAGGAGTGCTATGAGGTGGCTCTGATTGGTTGTTTCAGATGAAAAGTCAAGTGGTGAACAAGGTGACTGAAGGACACACAACACATACAGTAAATCCAATTTCACTCACCAGCAGCTTGTGCAGTAAGATTTCACAACTTTTGTTGACACCATAACCATGACTTCACTCAAACAATTCATTTTTTTTCTTTGGAAAATTTCAGTACTCAAAAAAAAAAAATGCACTGTTCGTTCTACTGTTGTCATATTGGTTTACTGTAACATTTTTTTTTTTTAATGTATTTTTTTGGGCATTTTATGCCTTTATAGATAGGAGAGACACAGTGGATTGGCTTGTGAAAGGGGGTGAGAGAGTAGGGGAAGACACTCTGCATACTGGTCACAGGCGGGATTCGAACCTGGACCGGCAGAAGCAAATACATGGGGTGCCTGGTTGCTAACCACTCCACCAAACCAGCACCCCAGATTTACTTTAACATTTTTAACAGTTATATTTAATCTACGAGAAGATTTGTGACAAACATTTTTGAGAGTTTAAGGATATATTTTGGGCAGTGCCCCATAGAAAGTGTTTGACACATGCAAAATCTTTTTAAATGAATCTGTAAGGAACTGTTTGAATGTTCTGGCATGGACTACTCCTAACACCATGTCCTAAATAGGGTTGCCTAATTCTAGCGATTTTCAAAATTGGAAACTTTTCATGGGAAATTATGTGATTAACCTTGAATTTAGAAAATTGAAGGTTGGCCCTCAACAGGGATTTTAAATCTCGTTGGGGAAAATGCATTTTGGCTCAATCTTAACTAAAACAAAGATATCTCTGCTGTTCATCGATTATGTGTAGGGCTGGGTATCAATTCAGATTTTCTGGATCGATTCGATTCAATATTACCAGGTCTCAAATTGTTTCGATTCACGATCAGTCTGGGATATCTTAGTTAAAATAATACTGTAAACTTAAAAAGTGACTTTTGACCTGATACATTATTAATTTTTTTCTTAAATGAACCCAAAGCAGTTACATTAATCTTATATTAATTATATACATTAATGCGTATTCTGCATATTACTTGTTTTCTGTCCAACTCCTCTTTTCCTTCGTGCTTGTAAAATACGAAATACGTCCATACGTCAGCCTTTAAACTCGCCGGTGGTGCCCATATAGTGCTATTTGCTTCTGCAGTGTTTGTTTGATTACTTGCGGTAACATCTCACAAGTTTTTGATCAGTGGAAAGCAGCGCTAAAGGCAGATCACACAATACTAGCTTGGTTGATACCACAGGCTGCTTATCTGCACATCCAATGAAGAAAAAACTACCCAAGTTAAAAGATCAATCTTTGGATTTTATGGATCGATTATGAACCATTTAAAGGGAAATCGATTAGAATCAATTAAATTGATTTTTTAAACCCAGCCCTAATTATTTGCACATAGCACACTGCTTACTGCAGAGTATTGAAGTTAATCCCCCTACGTGCCCTGTGCAGGCCCCCATCACAAAAGCATATGATTCTTGAACCCTGGGTTATTGTAGCTACACAATTTTGATCCCAGAGCACAAGACTAAAGCCACAAATTCAAGCCCATGGACTATATGAAGTGAAGCTGAAATTGATTGTTCAAGAAAAAAAAAAAGCTTGATCAAGTTATACCTACAAGTGAACCAGTTGGCATGTGATGTTTTTAATTGTGTATTATTGTGGTTGTATACCAGAGAATTCGACAAAATCAAGCTTATTACGACACCCTTTCTCTATTCCCACTTCTCCTTGCTCACTTGCATTGATGCAGAGAAGGTACATGGAAGGTGGGAGATTGGCAACATGCAGGAGGGATACAGGAGGATGCAGGAGAGCATACACCAGTTTCTGTGAATGACATTATTTACTTTCCCTTTCAACACTAAGTTACAAACTTAAATTGGGTCACAGAGAGCTGTGTATTTATGAGCCTTTGACCTTGTGTCAACACAAAGCACTTCACGTCTGGTTTGCAAATGCAGAGTAAAAGCACTTGATGAGCTGTTAAGGGGAAACACAGGGCAAAGAATTACATTTTAAACAGCAGGCATGCTATGCTGGGTGATGCAGTGAAGCATCCAGTGCACACATTCAGTCAGGGAAAAATGTTAAGAGTTAAAAACACAATGTAAGCTTGTCAGGCAGCTGTTATCATGTCAACGCAAGGGTTTTGCAGTTTTTGTGGAGAAAATTGGCACAATTAAAGCACTCAGAAATATCTTTCTCATTTAAGGACACTGATTGGCTTTGCCATTCTCTAACTTGGTGCATGCATGTCAGTTCAGTGATGACAGCCGTCCAATCTGGCTAATCAAGCTGCTTGTAAGGTTATGGTTTTCAGTGGCCTCTTTAAAGCATTATTAAGTCACCTATAAAAAGTGCCATTGTTCAGAATAGAGTAAAGCAGTCATTACAATGTTTGTCACTTTCTCCCTTTGACAGCTTTGTTCAACAACCACCTGGTGATCTTTCAATTTACTGAATTTCAGCCCATTTTTACCCTCACATCAATACAGTTTTAGAGTTTGTCCTCCATTGTCCGGAGTGAATACAAACACCAGCAGCACACATACATACTGGATGCACTGCCATTGAATTCGACCTTAAAACAGAATCAGTGATGACAGGAAATCCCTCAGCTCACTTTGATATGTAATTCACAATCGATGGGATAGCTAGCTGACCCGTATGAATAATTTAACCTTTGTAGTGTATGGCTATGTGCTATGCAATGCAGGCTGCATTATTCAGCATTCTATAGCTTTTACCAGCTGTGACTGGCTGCTGCTAACATTAAGGCTGGAGTTTTGCTTCCTGTGGACTATAAATCTGTAATTACTGCCATGTGTCTCCTTTGTCAGTTTAGTATCCTCCAGATTTAATGCGACTCAAATGATGAAGTGATATGCACATGACAGGTCGACGGAGGAGAGAGGCAGAGGACGTGCAGCAGCATGAAACACTGACAGAAAGTTTTGTAGAGGCTATATTATGCTTTTGTGAGCTTTACATCCCATTAAGTGTGTTTTTCTCATCACCTTCATGTCATATTATACTTCTATGGACAAGACAAGTTCCCTGGCATCAGGATTCCTTCCTGTCTGTAGCTGCCTGTAGTAGCTGTGTTTTGTGTTGTTACAGCACAGCAAGTGTGTCACAATATCTGAGAAAGACCATCTTTGTTTCATAAGTGGATCTTCAATCCTGCAAAACTGATGGAAAATCTGTTTGTTGCTCGCATCAGAACTGAACTGGGGAAGAGAGCGTTCAGTTTTGCTGCCCCCACAGCATGGATCTCCTCACAGACTGAGCTGAAGCTCTCAGAGCTTATTTCACTTGGAGCCTTTTGGTCCATGCTAATGGATTAACAGCATGAAACAACAGAGCAGTGCCTGTGTTTCTGATTTGTTATTTATGGTAAAAGCTTCTGCATTTTATCACAAGACACCTTGCACTCAAAAAAATGTATTTATTCTAGCACACTGTATGGGGTCAATTTTCAAGAAGTTTTTTTATAAAGTGCTCTGCTGACCTCTTGGCCATGTCGCCCTTATGAAAGAGAAACTGATCCCAATGGGTTTATTATCTGGTCAAATAAAGTTAAATAATTAATAAAAAAAACGATTAGTGCACTGGTTAAAACATTTTGACTTCATTCAACATTTATGGCCTTGTGAGGTAAGGGGAGCTGTTTCCATAAATCCAAGCCCCTGTGATGAATGGCAAGTGTATCTTCAGCCTAGGGTGCACACTGAACCCTAGAGTAACCATAAAAGAATAAGAAAGTGTGTGTTCTTTGCATATTAAGGCCCCTCAACATCAACTTATCAGCCAGTATGCTAATAAATGCAAAAATCAAAAGAGCATTTAATCCACTTGATATCAAATAAAAAGAGATAAACCTGGAGCACGCTTAAACAGAGAGTTCTTATTACTTTTTAATCACAGAAGTTTCTTTTATTTGGTGTTCTAGATTAAAGTGTAAAAAAACTACAACTTTCAAATTAAGGGCGTCCTTCGGAGTGTGTGGGGAAAATGTAGCATGGACAAGTCCCTTACATCCAACACACTCACTATCAGCAACAGAAGAAACACCATCCAGTAAGATAACAAAAAAATGACAAAATGAATCTCACTTTATTACACATTAACATGCACCAACACAAGGACACATATTTTTGTACCGGGGCCAGCCCAAACACTCAACACATACATAAACGGCAGATGTTTTGAAGGATCCGGCTCTGACTAAACAATCTCTTCTGCATATTTTATACATGCACACCACACAAATTAGCCACCATATTGCCTGATGAAATAGTTTTAAATGGGCCCTCGTCAGCGAGAATCAATCCTGACACAGCCGGAGGGATGCAGCGGGGAAGTGTTATAGCGAGATTTGGTAGTGGGCCATCAGTTTTCATGTTTGCTGCTCTGACACCACAGCAGAGGGTTTGACAAACTGATCACACCGTGGTCCTTACAGGCAAACATGATGGGAGTGGAAACGGTTCAGTAGTTTAAACTACAGGAGAGACAATTGGAGCTGTGAAAAACCATACTACACTCAATATTTTTATTCTAAAAGGTGAAACAAGCAATGACTTGTGAGTGAAATCCCATTTGTTGAATTCATTCAAACACTCTGTGAGACTGAAAACCTGCAGAATGCAGGCAGCATGCTGTTCAGGCTGATTATTTCATCACTTACTCTAAAATGCACCTCATGCAGGTGCCAGGCAATAATGTGGATGGTGTTACAGAAAGTCAAGCATGTGTGAATAGTTGTATAAATCATCCTCAGTGAAATTCATACAATTATCCACATCTATGTGGGTACATTAGTTTTACCTGTCTGTCCCCGCCAGCTTGAGGGACTTCATTTTAGTGTGTATTTGTGTGTAAATGTTATTAATGTGTTATCAGCTGAACGTAGGTTGATGTCAGCCAAATGATAAGCTGAGATAATCATGATGAGTGGCTTTAGGATGAGCATATTTTACATTATTATTGGATGGTGGATGCTTAATTTGACACACATGGATGAAGTCTTTCAGTGTTTGTTCTACTGCGTGCTCTCGCTGCATATTTCACACTTCCTGGCATTTCACTAACACTTTCTGACATAAACACTGAACATTTGAATGCGTTAGTGAATAACTTAAGTGCTGGTAGATGTTCTAATTATTATGCAGTCAAAACAACCAAAAAGAATTGGAAAACTTGTACCTCTGATGTGAGATTGTGATTTCATCAGTGTTTCTGTTTCAACCTGCTTAGAAACATAAAAGCTCCCAATTTCACATGTTATCAAGTAATAAGGAGGAAGATATGTTTTTAATGAATCCCAATTGGAGGATCATCTCTGTGGCCCTTTCAGTCGTGTACTCCTGTGTTATAGTGTTTTAAATCCTGGACTTCTGAGCCCATATCAGGACCAATGACTTGATTGTTTGAGTAGTTTCTGTTTCATTATTATTTTCTATGAGAAAGGGGGATAAAGATTGATATCAAGATCAAAACTTGTGTGGAAAAATGTTGGAAAGATCATTGAAAGATCTTGTTTTCAGTCTATTTCACCCAGCCCTTACTCTGACCTAAGTCCTTATCACAAATTAATCATCTGATATTTCCCAGGAAATATCAGGGTGATCTACCTGGGTAATTCCCTGACATTGTTCACATTTGGCCCCGCGCAGCAGGGAGTTTATCTGCAGTTTGCCTGTCAGTTAGTGGACTATTGGGGAAGGGTGAAATATGCTAGGAGGGCTGCAGGTAAATTCAAGGGTCAAAAAGCCCTGCTGTTTTTGTCATATGCAGGTCACCAGGGTTATTTCAGGGTTTTTCCGCAAATGCGAATGAGGTTTTAGACTTCTGCTCTTGTTTTTACTCCCTTTAGAAGACAAAGAGTCTCCAAATGAAACTGGACATATGGAAATGCCCTAATGGAGAGATGTCAGCATGGGAGGGAGACACAGGATACAGTGACCAGGAGTTGATCTGTAGTTGTAATGTACCATTTATACTTTTGGTTTCCCTAACTCCAGTCTTTGCTGACTGAACTCACAAAAGCAGAAAAAAGTAGCTTGCTAAAGAATGTCAGACATACCAGGAGACTGAGGTGTCAAATAACGATTAAACCATTTTTTAAAAATAAGCTCAAATTGACAAGGTAAAGATGTTTGCCTCAGGTCAATGGCAGTTACACCGGAGCTTGTTTATAACAAAATCTGTTATCTTCTAACAATGCGCAGTCATGGCTAGAAAATTGGAAGCAGTTGTTAAGATGGTTAGTGGCAATTTCCCTCATCTAAGACCTCATAGAGGCTAAGAAAATGGAGAAAGGGTAAATTGTTGCCTGACAAGAACATTTTTCCTTTGGTTGTTGCAAGAGAGAGAGCCTGGGGGAGGAGAGGTTTATTGATTTATAAAATTACTTATTGAAAAATCTCACAGCAGAAAGAAAAGTAACTAAAACCACCCAAAAACCTCTCTGCCTACACATATTCTCACAAACAGAGGAGCGCATTTGCACACATAGCAGTTACGTCAGGGAAAGTGCACACACAGCCAGAGCATACACAAAGCTGGCGGTGCTCGTGGGTACAATTGTCATTTAAATAAACATTGAGAATCTGTTTTCCCACAGTACACGCTGCATTATGTAGCACCCAAACAGTAATAAATGAAAGATTATAATTCCACAGGGGGTGAACAAGAGGGAGAAAGCTTGAAGTAGAGCTCAGCAGTCTTGTCAAGGTTGAACTTAAGGCGGCAGTGAGGCATGTTGTTAAAAAAAGAGGCTCATGGGAGGAAAGAGAACATGAAGGCTGCTGAAGATGTGTGTTGAGTGTTGTCAGCACTGAGGCATTGGGGGGAAAAAGATGAGGGATGTGATCCAAGTGCAGAAAGATGAAGCACAGGGACCAGAAGAAAGGTCCTGAGGTCTCAGTGCTGGCAGACCCCTGTAGAGAGATCTCATGTCAAGAGTCTTTATAGACAAACCAGAAAACGGATCAAACAGGAGGTGAACTCAAAGATAAGGTCAGAATGAAACTCAAACATGAACTGGAGAAAAATGTGGACGAAGCATTTTTAAAGAGTAACCACGGCTCTCTGAAGGAGATCTTAAAGCTTGGATTGAGATGACCATGAACAACTGTTTTAAAATCAGGTTGGTTGAGTTGACAGGGGTCATCTTGAGGCTCAGGACCAATGAAAGGAAGATTTTAGTAAACACTGAACAGGATGGCATGTCGAAGGGTTAATGGCCTCAAGCTTCCTTTATATCGAGGCAAAGACACTTCCGACGGAGAGCCCTCATTTATGAATAGCATATCTTTCATACTGAGACTTGGGTAGTATTCACACCTCGGTTGTTTGTGAGAGTTGCTGGCATTCCCAGTTTGTTTGAATACATATGAACACAGCTATCAGTCCCTGTTTAGGCACTGTAACAAGCTTTCCTAAAAGAGGTGATCTCAGTTCACTTGCTACCTCTGGAGCTGTTTGTTTTCAGTGAGGACACAGACCTTAAAGCCAGCGTAAACAGAGTGATGAGTTAACTCATCACACTGCTGTAGTATTGTATGCAGCATAGTACTAATAATAATTGTGTTGCAGCTACTTAGCAACTAGGCTGATACAGCTGTACAACAGTACTACTGAATAATGTTTTGGATCCGCTTAGTCACTTCCTGTACCCAGGTACAACTTATCATGAAAAGTACAGGTTAACATCACTCATCGTCTCGGCAACAGATCATCATGGGACTTGACAACGTTTACTGAGACAAAAAAACTCTTTACTTTCCAAAATTAGCTCATTAAAGCAGGGGAATGTATCCATTGTAAAAATGCTGTCCACGTTTACATATCGCTGATAGTTTCTCTGAGAACACTGTTGCTGATTTTACAGTGCAATAAATTACCCTGGTATCTGCTACAAATGCCGGCTAGCATTAAGAGCCGTGTCTTCTTCATGCACTGAGTTTGTTTCCTCCGCCAAGGAGGTTAAGTTTTCGCCAGGGTCTGTCTGTCTGTTTGTCTGTCTCTTTGTTTGTCTGTTACTACTGCTAGTTACATTACTGAGCCCATTAACGTTATAAAAACAAACACAGCAGCTCTGCTCACTGGCGGTCCCTCCAAACGTGCCTGTTACACTCAAAACAAGGCTGCTGATTGTCAGTACGGAAAAAGTCCATCATAGCAGAAGTCTCTGTCTGTCAGTGTAAAAAACTAAGCTACAAACTCAACATAGAGCAAATGGGCCACGTGCCAAAGTGCTGTGTTTTTTTTCCAACTGACAAGTGGGCAACATTGACCACTAGAAGGACTGCGCCACCCACAACACCAACGTCTGTACAAGCAGCAGCAAATTGGTTCAGTAAACAAGATACAAGACCCACTACTAACTAGGTCACTCTATTGGATGATATTTATATCAACAATAATCACACTACTTGCAGATTGATATTTTTTATTCCTTATTTTGCATGTAAAATACATATAGGACTATAATGTTGGAAATCACAATTTGTGTGTGGATCTGAGCTGCTTGTCGGAGTGCTTTTCTAGTTTACGTTTGTATCATTGATACATTTCTAGGGAGGGGGTGTCAAACATTTGTATGATAATTTGTGTAATTGTTCACATTTGGCTTAATCTGTTAATGAACAGCTGGTTTTGTAGATTGATTAGCCTGTTAACTTTCTTCCCATAATGCAGAGCACAGCTCACAGTCATACCAACACAGGCGCTGATGTAGTGACAAAAAGCCAACCCTGCCTTTTTTGTGGCCTGGCCCCCTTCAAAATGCTGTCATGTAAACCTGAAGCAATTCATAGGAAATATGCAAATTTGAGTGTTTTTTTAATTGTGTTGAACTGGAACAATCTAATCGAGCTGTAGGTGTGACAGTAATCTTTTGTACTTGGTGTTCATCTTGGAACCCATCGCCTGTTTTTAAGGCCTGCACAGTAAATGGTATTGTTATGGGTGCTGTCTGCATCCTGCCACACCATGTTTATCTATGTAGTGTTCTTGCTACATGCCATGTCAAAGCATGGTTCACCTCTTTGGTCCTGCCGTGTTTGTAAGAAGTGTGCTTCAGCATTTTAGCTCGCTCATTAGGTGCTCACTGTAATTGCTCCCACTTGTAAATCTGTTGATGTCTGATCAGTTATCTTGTTTGTGTCATTCCCCTGGTGAAATGTGCACATCCTTCCAACAGAGAAAATAGTACTACAACTATGGTGCTACTGTTGGTGGCATTACAAATACAGTATGTTTGACTGACACGCCGACATCTTTCTTCCAGCAACCACCTGGAGAAGAGTCTTCAGCTTCTGATGGACAGAGTGGATGACATGAGCCAAGACATTGTCAAATATAATACCTACAGCCGCAACCTCAGCAAGCAGCAGCAGCAGAAGCACCAGGTAACACACATCGCCACCACGCTTGAACGCAGATATACATACAGTGCACTCACGCTTCAGGAACTGAAGAACAATCTCACACATACACAATGAGCTAAAAGCAGCAGCGGAAACATCACCCCACCAGGATGCATATGAAGGAATCATTACTGACATACACACAGGTATTCGTACGCAGACGCACCTACAGCCTCACACTCAGGGGGAAAACAGCAGGTTTATTTCTCTCAACCATGGATACAACCAATTGCTGCTACAATCTCAGCAGGCAGGCAGCCAAAGCACCAGGTAGCAAAACAACAAATGCATACACTCACTCAGAGAGCCACAGGGTGCACATCCATGTACATGCACCCAAGGCGGTTCAAGTAGATGTCAATTTATATACATTTGTTTTAAGCATTTATTAGTCTATATTTAGAAAAAATATATAGTTGGGCTTTCATACACCGTTATTTCCCGTTGAACAGCTTCTTGCCTACATTCTAGGAAATCAACAACAGAGTGTGAAGCCTCTGACTTCTGCAATATGAAAATGGAGCCTTTGTCGACTTGATTAAAATAAATTTCAGTGTTTTCTCTACACAGGAACCAATCCTCACCTTAATAAATGTAGTGGAGTACTGAGCAACACTTGGATTGTGTTTTTTCTGCAGGTGGTTAAGTGAATGCGATTGGCTTTCACCATGCTGTCACTCATGTGGCATCAGGGGTCATTTGTAGTCACAGGTTTGAAAAATTTTTGTCTTGTAGGGAAACTAAATGGCTTTTTAAATCTCAGTTGCTCAGTAGGTCGTGTTCCTGAAAGCAGGGTCTTTTTGGTATGGAGGTAAAATGATCTCTCAGAATCTGGGAGTGTTATTATTGTTGAATGGTTAAGGCAGTCAGAAAAATCAGCTATGGGCAGAAATGGACAGTTTACTTACAGCACAACAGAACAAATAGATGAGTCATTTTTGATTAAATGTCACCATAGACAACATTAATAATGTTAAATTTTTCTGATGTCTGCCTGAAGGTCAATCACATTGTGCATTCACAAATGGTCTTCTGCATGCTCTCTTTAAAAAAAAGTGTTATTTGGATAACTGTTGGCTTTCTGTCATTTGCTCGGTTCTGAGGACAAACAGCTTCCATTTATTGTTGCCCTTTTCTCTCCGCTGCATTTGCTCCGCTGCATTTGTGTCTGTGCGTCTGCTCCCAGGGGTGAGGAAACTCCTGCTGCGAAGGGCAATACACAAAAGTTGAGCCAAGACATCACACTTTAACTCTTTAATGTCTGAAAACACAAATTATAGCCAGAAAATTCAATTTTTGGTGCTGAAATGTTTATTTCACCTTTTACTCAGATACTAAAAAATCAAAATTTCCATAAAACTTAACATAAAACATTAGGTGTTTTTGGCAACTGATAATCCATTTGAGGACATTTTTATCGTTATCTGATGGTATTCATGTGTTTTTTAGTAATTTGTTCATCATATTGGATAGATAGAGGTATCATAAAAGTATTATCAAATATGATATAAAGGCGTTAAAGGGATAATTTGTGGAGAGAAGCTAAAGAATGGGGGAACACTGCTCTTTTTAATCTGTTATGGGGTAGGGTAAAGATAGGTCAGCATTTGCAAAACCCAGAAGTCAATAAGGACTGAGCTTATCATTGTTGAGTTTTGTTGGTTCTGTTTGCATAAAATTGTTATGTCAAAACACTGGTCGGATCTTTACCTGAACAGAAACACCAGGCTCATTGGCATTGTGCGTCACATTAAGTCAGAATCTAACTCTTTACTATGGCCTAGGGATGAGTCTGTTGTTGCTCCGAATGACCCTGAAGATAGTGGCTTTGCCAGCATAAAAAAACATCCTCTTCATTTCCTTAAATAGCTCTAAAACGCACCCAAACTTTGTCCAAAGTGTCGTTGGTTATAAATTGTGATCCATGTTAAGTCCTTCCTGGGGATGGCAGAATGACCATTAAACAAACTTAATAAGCCCCGATTAGCCTTAACAATCTAACATCAGTGGTTAATTTTTGAAGTTTTTAATAACAACTTAGAAATCTAACAACTATATATATATACATAAAATATCAAGTACAAGTCAAAGAGAGAGAAAATGTTGTATTTGCCACTTTAAGATCAATTTCGTTTGATTCTTAGAATTAAAAGATTTTCTCGTTGTTATCGAGTTAATAAAGCATTGATGGTGTCATATTTTGATGCATTAGTGATGTTATAAAAATCATGAGACTCCAAAAAAATGTCCAAATGTTAAAATTTCACTGACAAAAACTCAAAATACACAATGTTAAACCCAGGCTAAGATAAAATAAAAAATGGGGATGATCATGAAACCAGTATAATTTGTTAAACCAACAGTTCTCAAATGTTGTGGCTGTTCATGGTGGTGTGCCTTGTCCATTTGCAACTGCAGTTTGTAATTTTTTAAACCTCTTAAAACCCCAGAAGGAACATTTTATTTCAGCAAACATAATTTACTGGTGAAAGTTGTAAGGACATTTGATAATTCACAATTATAAGTTCTTAACTTGAAAAAAGTATCTAACTTCTCAAGCCTAGACCAGTGTTGCTGAATTTATGAAAATTTAAAAATGCTTCAAATAAGTTCATGAAAAAATGTATTGATAACTATTAAATGAGTATAACAGCTATTTGTCAAAATTTATTATGTACAAGTAGAAACCTGCACTAATGTACGGCTTGATAAGCTGTTATATGTACAATAAAGGATTTTTTAGAATATATATGAATAGGAAAATTATGTGCCTTGAAGTTTTGACTTTATTTCTTGTGAGCCTATTGCAGAAATAGTATGAGATGTTGTATTTTTTTGTTATTGAGTCAGAGTCTTCAAACCAAACTCCCATTCATCTGACCCTCATGTTTACATTACTTTATCTCAGCAGTGCAGTGAAAAACCCACATTTACCCGCTATTTTTAATGAGAAAACAGCATTAGTTATACATGGTTCACTTCTGTTGTGCTGTTTATTTAAATCTATGTGAAGAATAAAGGGTTAAAAGTTTTGTAGCATGACTCAGTGCTCAGCCAGTCTTTCAATCTCATGAAAACTCAGGGACAGCTGAGTCAGAAGGACTCAAAATCAGTGATGATAAATACAGTTTTTCTTCACTTTTTACCAACTACATACATTACAAACTCTAAATTAATCACTAAGCAGCAGCAGAAGTACACACACAAACCCAATGTGTTCAAGACATACACACCACTATCAACACAAACTCACCCAGAGGCACCAAAAAGACCAGAACAATCTGCACAGGCTCAAAGATGAAGAGTCAGCCATGTACCAACTGCAACTACAACCTCAGCCAGATAGATCACAGACATCCAGCAAACACATGCAAAAACACAGCAGCACACACCATCATGCACACGCTCATTACTCTGGAAAATGGAAGCGTTGAGGCTCAAGGTGACTCACTGTTGTGAGCGTGAACCAACTTACACCTACGTCCGAACAGCTACATTATTCTGTCATTATCCCCGGCAAGTGGAAACAAGGAAACGTCTGAAATATTAATGTTAATCTAACTGAGTCATCATCTCCTCAGCCGTTGGGAGGATAAAATCGACGCCAAATTCACACATATTTGGCAGACGGGTAACAAACATGAGCGAGGGTCCACAGGTAGTCCACCATCTGCACACAATGCATTTACAGTCTAGACAGGTTGAGCACACACAAACACGGCCATGCATCCCCCGGCCAATCACCCAACACTCCGGCCATTATGATCCATCATCCCTCCCTACCGACCTTCTCATCAGCGCTGCCCCAAAGCCTTACCCCTCACGCACACATACTCGTGTCATATACAATATCACACAGGCAGACCCCCCAGGTATTTTTCACGTTTCATGCAATTCCCCTACAATGAACTAACACGAGCCCAGAGACAAAAGAAAGTGAGCCTCTAATGCACCTTTCAGACATCTGCTGTTCTTGCTCCATGTAATCTTGTTCTATTGACCCTGCTGCTCCACGGACAAATGGAAACTTATTAATCATCATAGAAAGTTGCAAAAAGGAGCCGTGCCGAGAGGGCTCCATTTATCATTCAGAGCTCTCAGATTTTAGTGAATTGCACACGGCACAATCTGTGACCAAATTAGTTTAGGAGCCAAGGAAAGTACATCTCTCTTCATGATGTTAGATATAGTTCTCTTTCTTGTGTTTTACCAACCACACAAGCAAATGACGCTTCACAGCTCAGACATAGAAAGTTCAAGTTTAAATCAAATGAACTAAGGAACCATGATTTATGGCTGATGATGCAGTTCATCTACCATTACATGATTCTGAAGCAGTGTGTCCCACAGAATGATGACATACTTGCCATGAGGGTGGTGATGTCTCTGAGGGAAGGGATTTTCACCTGACTTCAACACAGAAAAGGGGGATTTTGTTTTATGGTTTTCTGTCTTCTTACAGAGGCATGCTACATTTATTCTACAAAGAATAACAATGTTTTGTATGTGTGTGCACGCAGACTTGTAGCATGTGTCAGGATTCTAGCTTTGAAGCCAACCGTCTAAGGCTCTGTTTTGTTGCAATTTGATTTACATGACACTGGTGCCTAAAATAAGGATTTAAAAACCTGTTCAAGGGTTACCTGCCACTGTGGCAGGTGGAAAAATTCACAATCAGCTGGTGCTGTCTTTTTACATAAAATTCAAGGAGGCAGGCTGGAGGCATTTTCATTAAATCATTTTGCAATTTAACTCTCTCAAGGCAACATCTGTGGGCCGCATGTACTTGCATATCAATCTTTCAGTCTTGTATTTGATGGACAGACCTTTTGTAGGAGGCCTACTGAGGAGGACACAGACCCAAAGGGCTGAACACTCCTTTGCCACAGCACTTAGGTGGAAGACTGACATATAGACCATGTGGATGAGGAGTAAGCCAGCTGCCTTGCACATTATACACCCAAAATGGGTCTTATTTTTTTTATTTTCGCAACAGTTTTCTGGAGCCAAAATTACCTCCATGGGGGTGGCTTTGCTTGTCCTTCTTTCCTCAAGGTGTACTTTCTGTTGCTGAGGTCAAGAAAGGAATAGATGTATAGAAAATGTATATCAAGCACGATTTGTTTTTAAATGGTCTCATCATCACCAGGTAAATAAAATAAGGTTGTAAATAATGATACTTCAATACTTTTTCAGTACTATGTTTTAAAAGCGGTACAATACTTTTTTTTTACCTTCTGCAATATCAAGCAGAACACAACGCATTAAAAACCAGATGCAATGTCAGGTTCTTCAGACTAGTATATCACACATGCAGCGGAGAGAGTTAACTGATCCTCAGTCTGCAGCGACCCTGTCAGGTGACTATGTTCAGAGATCAGAGTACAGACGTGAGCAGAATAAGAGGAAACTAACCACGAGTTCCACTCTGAAAGTAATTTTATTGGAAAAAGAGAAAAGAAGTGTTTTTGCCAACATCTTTCATATGACGCAAGTACAGGAGGTGACAGATCCCCTGGGGACTGTGATGCTGAAGGTACCTCAGTGTAGATTAAAAAAGGGGGGGAGGGGGGGGGAGCATTAGCATGGACAGACTGACTGGGAGGTACTGACATTAAAGTCAGAACAAAACCGTTAAAGTCGTATTAAGACCAAACTGATGTTTGATGAGCCCAGAAGTCACATTTAACACCCCCCTGTGTAACAAGCACAACATTTAAACTTTAAACTTAGCAGACTGTTAGGAGGCTAATGCTGTTAGGACAGCATACCTGTGCTGGATCACACAAGAAGCATGTCATGGACTTACTACAGACACAGAGAGACTGTTTATAGGTGGTCAGGGTCAACTTCACGTGAGCTGTGATGGTTTGGTGTTAAGAGAAACTATTTTGCCACCACAGGATCGTACTGAAGCACCAAAGTGTTTAAAAACCATAATTAACAACTCATTCAAGTGAATGCTCTGTCATCAAGCTCAAACTTCCCTCAGGCCAAATGGTTAACGCTATGAATTCTGAGACTTATTACTACTTATTACTATTACTACAATCACTTCATAATGCATCAAATATACTTAAGATTATTAAAACATGTTGACTGTATTATTTCAGTATGATTATTTCAAATATGATCTATGATAACTCAATCTGTTGTTACAAACTATGAACAATATTTACCCTAAAACAGTCTGTCTCAAATTTTTATTATTGTTGTGTTGTATGACATCATACGATAATTTTATTCCAAATACATTCTTAATTTGTAAAATGAAAAGCTGAATTAGGTAACATTTTAAATAATACTTATTAGTTTACAAAACAATCTTAACTTGATGTATGTGGCAGTTTTCATTTGTAAAAATGCAGGCTATTTGCATTTTTTGCACCTTGTGTCAAAATGGGTATCAAATGCCTTTTTTTTTTCTGGTATCGTGAAAACCTAAGGTGGGTTTGCAGAGAGGAGTGAGGCTAAAGCCACTATTAGCATTGCTAGCACAGATAGCCTTTGGCCTTCCTTTCAGTTTAGGATCCGCATTTCTCTGCTGAGTGTGGTCACAGCTGCCAGGGTTTAGGGGGTGTATATTTTATAAACAGACACAGCTGAAGAGTTTTTTACTATCAGCTTTTACTACCAGATGCCACTGACGTTGTCTGTTAGTTTTATGACACTCATTGAATATCCTTTGTGTACATGTGGGTTAGAGGACATTCACTGTGGAAGCTGGTGAATTGTGTACGGCACTTGAAGTCCAAGACAGATTTCCCTAAGAGGGCAATAAAGTGTATGATATCATTGTTCTGTCTGGTTCCACATGTGTGGACACAAAGCTGAAGTCGTTAGTGCCAGGCGGACGTGTTACATTTTAGACAGATAATCAGAATTAGGTTTCCGACTTTGTATGAAAAAAAATCTATAGCATTGCCATAACCAGTTTGTAGATCTGGTGCTCATTACTTTTTCTTCCAAAGTTTACTGTTAAGCAGGCTATCGGTCCACATCCCTACTAATATTCCATAAGATCTCCAGAAATTAATTCAGAGTGTTCTCAAGTATGGTGTGTTGGTAAACACCATCCTTGTTATTTTTGTGATAATAAGAAGAGGAGCATGCTGCAGCCAGAGTGCTTGATGCTTTAAAGTCCATTTGTGCTCAGATCATTCTGGCTCTGTACCGCCAAAAAATACAGCAGATATCTTTTAATCAATATTTTGATTGAAAACTTGCCCAAGAGAAGGAACTTAAAGCATTTCTAAGGACAGCAAAGCCCACAAAATGTCTTTTACTGTCTAATAGAAGTAAATGTGTAAACTTAGGCTACACTCCATAAATCAAGTATGTTATTTCTGTCTTTTGGAGTGATACAGGATCAGTTGGGGTATCATGTCACCAACCACAGTTAATGGCATTACTGCATTACAAACAAGGAGACAGAAGGAAGCCCTTGAAATGTCCATATAATCAATTATGTAGAGTTGTGTGTTTTAGTGGAAGCTAACAAAATGAACGGCAGTCCTGAAGTCTGTGGAAAATCAGGAAAGGTCAACAGTTCCAGCTTCATCAAAGTAGAAAACAAGACCTTGAATAATGTGTGAAAAGGAAAAGGTTGAGCACAAAGTTTAATGGTCTGTTGATTTTATGGCTGACTTAAAATAAAACTGACCAGTGAAACATGGAACGAATTCTGACATGCATAATTAACTTTTTCAAAAAGGAGAGGACATCCAGAGGAGATTCAAAGGGTTATAATCCAGCTCAGTCAACCAAAGCAAACCTTCGTGAAAAGAAAATGGACATAACCTATTTAAAAACTTTAATCTGTTGGGAAAAACAGGACTTTTGGATATAAAAGCCAGAGATCTACATTGAGTTTGTAATTTATATTTAGTGCACCGAAACAGGGGCCAACAGGGAACAACACACAACTGGGACCAATAATTTTGGGAAAGTTTGACTAAGTTTTACATGCTGCTCTGTTAGTGTTACACATCTCAAATCATCTGTACTCAAGAGTCCTTGGAATCTGGACTTCTGCTTCTCTCCTTATTTATGGCACCAAGAGCTGCCTACAACATCTTGATCCCCTGACCCCCCTGAATAGACCTACCAGTTTGACACTCTGCCATTGTTTCATCAGATTTTGAGCCCATTGCCTTGCAGTAGCAAGTTCAGTGCAGAGCAGGGAGAATGAATGAATGCAGAGTTGTTAGCAGCACTGAACTGACCAAATACCACAGAGCAGACAAGTTAATCAGTTGAGTGGACCGGGTTCACGTGAGAAAACCGCCATAAAAAGGCAAAAACAGAATATCTTAAGAAGAAGACATACTTTTGTTAATCCCTCATGGGAAATTCAGTTTTTTGCACTCTGTTGTTGAGACGTGCTTTTACATACAAAGGTTGAAATACACATGCACATGCACATGCACAAACCAGTCCTATAATCTTACACTAATGGAGAGATGTCAGAGCGACGGGTTGCTGCTCCTGAAGAAGCACTCCCAAGCAGTTTCGGGCTCAGTGCCTTGCTCAAGGGCACTTCGTAAGTGCTCAGGGAGTCCGCTGGCACCTCTCCAGCTACCAAATCAACTTCCAATCATGGTTTGGTTGGGATTCGAACCGGCCCCCAGACCAAGTCCTGATGGAGTGAGCTACTGCCGCCTCTCTTGAGTCGAGCAAGGATACAGGGGGGTAATGGTTACTGAGCATATGAAAATCAGAACATGTTTGGAATTGTAGAGATTGTGAACATATTCTAGCAATAACGTGCAAGTGGCAGAGCCAGGCAGTATCAGTCTACAGGTTCTCAAGCCATGTGCTTACTAACTAGTGCTCTATACGCGATAGGTTCACTTCAGCTGTTTCCTCAAAGGGGGGTGGGTTTAGTTTAGTTCAGTGAGAGACATAGCTGTTTGTTACCAAGCTTACTTGTTAATGACAAACAGAAGAGACTGAGTAAAGGCAGGCCTCCAGACAAACAGCAAAGCCGTGCAGGCTTACATTGGTTTCAGCAATGGTCTTTATCATACATTACTAGTATCTATAAAAAACTCGAGGTGTGAGTTCCAGCCAGAACAGAAAATCACCCAGTAATGTGAAAAAATAGAAATTAATTAATAAAACCACAATTATTTTGACCCCAGGGGTAAAACATGTTTGTTTCTACAACAGAAATGAGCATTTCAACAGAAAGTGTTGTAAAATTTTATGCATTTGTAAAAAAAAAAATGAAAATAAAAAACCCTCAATGGGACTCTTGAGGAGCTGTAATTTTAGCACTCCTACATGGGCTTCATTTTTAATATGAGAGTTTGATGCTTGGAGGAAAGACACCAAATTATTTTCATCTTCATTTGCAGCTCAGTCTGTCAAGGACCAGAGCTCAAATAACCTCCCACTCTGCACCAAGAAAAAAGCCTCACACCCCTGGATGGGTTCTGTTCAGGGGCTCTTGCTTCTATTTTGATTTAGTTTCTTGGAATGGCTAATCAAGGACTTCATCTCCCATCTGGAAACTGGTCAAAGTTATTTTACCCACCCAGCATACTAAACCGTCAAAGAAAGTCATCGCATTGCCTCTCTTGGACACAAGAAGGAGAATTTATGAGATGGTTTTGAGGACATCTAAAAGTGAGTAATTGGTCCCCAAAGTAAGTAAGTGAGTAATTGGTTTTCCAAAACAACAAAATCTTCAAGTGATCACATCGAACTCCTTTTCGACAAATTAACACTGGTCTCAGATATTCCTAGAACTTTTTTAAAGGATCTTGCCGAGAAGTCCTCTTACATATCGATAGCTTTATAGTGAGTTTTGGTGTGCCAATAAACCTATTGGTTTCAGCCCTTCTCAGAACAGGCTGTTCATGCATAAATGTACCTAAGCTACGTCGGACCATGCCCAGCTCAGGGAGTGGATGTGGCTTTGGTTTTCCAGCAGTGTGCTCTGATGTTTACTGTGTCTACATGGACACACTCAGACGTGTTGCTCTCACTGGAGCTGCCTGTGGGCTGATAAAAAAACTGCCTCATAGAGAGCTGATGCGTATCTTATTACCATAAATTTGGGGCAATTTTAAGGCTGCGTTTACATGGCGCCGAAAACGGTCAAATCTGATAAGTTTTCGATGCATTTGACCTTGCGTTTAGATGAGAACGTGTTGCGTTTGCATCTAAAACGGAAACCTTTGAAAACGGGCTCCCGAGTGGAAAGATTTGAATCCGCTCTCCATTCAGCTCAGCGTAAACCCGTATCAGAGCGTTTCAGGGTGAAACGCTGATGTCACCGCATGCACAGTAGTCTTTCACATGAAGGCTGCGCGCGCATATCAGGAACAACAACCGCTTCGGCTGTCTGCCAAGTACCGTGTGAGCGTCTTACCGTGCTAGGCTCTCTGCAGACCTACACCGCCATCTACTGAACCGGCATGCATACTACAGCGGATTAACTCGTCTCGAGCATCGTCTGAACGCAGAAGAATTCTAAAACGCAAAGGACAAATCTTTGCGTCTTTAAGTCAGGAGTGTCCGTGTAAACGCAGCCTAAGACAATCTTTGAGCATGTACATTTATTTTGAGAAGTGGAACAAGAAGCAAAGGGAAATTAGGGATATTCTGGGGTTGGGGTAGGCAGTCTTAGGAACAAGACAGGCCATGAATGCACATTTTTTTGGCTTAATAAAAAACAAAAAACTTTAAAAGCATTTTATGGGATCTTACAATAAATCAATACATATTCTATTGTGATAGAGAATTTAAATTTCCAAGGTGGCAAACAGCATTTGTTCGGGAGTGAAGAAAAGTTTGAATCCTTGTCCTAAACCCAGTTTAACCCATAGCTGCAGTTTTAGCCTTAGGCTCTCTCTGCTCACACAACTACAATGCCAATGAGGGTATCTACACAATTATCAATATTTTCTCATTTTGTTGGTCTGATTAAGAAACCTCAATCAACAAAGCTTAAAAAAAAGACTTGACATAATGGTCTCCTTTAGAACAAAAACAGTTTCAGAAGATTACAAAGGTAGAAATTTAACTTTGAGAAGAAACATGAAAGGAAATGCACCTGCTTGGTATGAACAGAGAAGAGGTGGACAGTGTTTGAAACATTGGTGTCAGCATCAAAGGGAGCCTGTGGTGGGCCTGTATATTGAAATAGAGAGACGGACAAATCAAAGACTCATCAAATACTGAGGAAATGTGCTTTCTTTCACAGGTAGGATTTTACCACTGAAACAAAAATTGCCAGGTCAAAAAAATCTGCATTAAAATGGAAAGAAACTCCTTGCGAAAAGTTTATTTCTCTTTCTTATTTTTTTATGTAATTTTATTTTTTTTACTGTGATCCTGTTTACGTGAGCACCAATGAAGTGTTTTTCCCCAGATTTCTGAAATAAGGTAATAACTGATGGGGTATTGTTAAACCTTAATGAGACAAAGGCCCAAACATCAGAGACAGGAATCTTTCCCTCCCCTCACATTCCATTTGATTTGGTTCTGAAGGTGACGATTCCATTCAGGATATTTTTTTAATGGAGGCCAATTAAAGACTCTCTTTGAAAGCCCTTTTGGTGAAAGGGTGCTCATATATCGAGGTTTATAATGATCTGTTCTGTGCCTGACAATTACACAGCTAAGAAAAAGAATATTTAGGCTTCATAAAAGGACGATATTTGTCAGTAAGATAATAGTTGAATATGATAAAGCTTCAGTGTTTTTCCCCTCAATCTTTAGTAACATTTCCCTGTCATACTAAAAAAAAAAAAAAAAAAACAGTAAGAGAAACATTAGATCTGGGGCAGGAGGAGGAGTTACAGGAAGACTGAGGACGGGAAGGAGCAAAGCCAGGCAGTGGCCATAATTGTATTTTTTTCTATTTTATTTCATCTTAATTTATTCATATTTTTGTTATTATGTATCATTTTTACCTTCGCCAAGGAGGTTATGTTTTTGGGAGAGTTTGTTTGTCCATCCGTCCATCCGTCTGTGAACAAAATAACTCAAAAAGTAATGGATGGATTTTGATGAAATTTTCAGGACATGTTCATTATGGGAAAAGGAAGAACTGATTCGATTTTGGTGTTGATCCCGATCAGCGTCTGGCCGCCATGACGAAAAAATGTGATTTTTGTGAATAACTACTGAACTAAAATAGATATCATATCATTATGAATCCAATTGCTAATGGTATGTTTTCATGATCAAGGAATCTAAATATTTACATGAAATAAAAGTAGGACTAATATTTATGTTGAAAATCACAGTATTGGAGAGGACTGTGGCGCTGACGGAGGTCTGCGCTCTCAAAGTGTTTTTCTAGTTTATATACTGTATTGTTATATCTACTTTTAACTGCTATTGGAATTTCCTGATTTTCCTCAGGGAGTTACACAAAGGGATTTATTTTTATGTATTATAATCTTTTCAAATTAATAGGCTGCTCAGTATCAGTACTTGCCAAAACTAGAAAAGCACTCAGAGAGCACAGACCTCCGCCAGCACCACAGTTCTCGTTCATATTGTGTTTTTCACCATAAATATTAGTCCTACCTTTATTGCATCGAAATATTTAGATTCCTTGACCATGAAAACATACCATTAGCAATTGGATTCATAATGATACCTATTTTGGTTCAGTAGTTATTCACGAAAATCGCCTTTTTCGTCATGGCGGGTCCAGACGGTGATCCGGATCAACACCAAAATCAAATCAATTCTTCCTTTTCCCATGCTGAACATTTCCTGAAAATGTCATCAAAATCCATCCATTACTTTTTGAGTTATTTTGACAGACAGACAGACAAACAGACTCTCCCGAAAACATGACCTCCTTGGCGGAGGTAATAATACTTTGTTTTTCAAGCTTTCATATTTAAATGTTTCACAAGCTGCTCCTCCTCTTTATTATTATTTTTTTATTTCTTTATTCCTTTTGCAGCAATCTAACAGACAGGGCATCAAATTAACAAGCTTATTTATTTAATGTTTATTTGTACAGGGACAGTATGAAGCAAGGGAATGTTGCTGCACTCTGCTGCATTTATCAGCCAAACCCATCGCCTACATGCATCCTATATAGCAGAAGATTTAAATGTTCCTCAATGTTTCACCTCAAACCGAAACCCTGAGCATCATTTATGACACTGAAATGTGTTTTTTTGTGTCACATATCTGTTGAAAATGCAAATAAGCTGTCACAATGAAAAGAAACTGACATCTTGGTTAGCTAGGCACTTTGAATTGACCAAAAAAGTGTAATTCTTATTTGTGATAATCATTTAAGAAGCACTGATGCAACAATATCTACACATTTACAACATGGAACTCTGACATGGGACTGGATTCTGCAGGAGTCAAGACCTCCATACAATCCAGACTCATATTGCACGTGAAACTTTCTGAATGGCAAAAACAAGATAGTGTGCACCTTAATGCAGACTCAAAGGAGAATGCTTTATATTTGGTCTGATTGTAGATCTTTTTTTTTTCTTTGACACTTGCTTCCGAATGGGTTTGTTAAGACATTTCAGGCTCTGTTTGTCTATATTTATATATGGAAAGTGGAGCACAACTGCAGACTGCCTTTGTATCCCCGTCTCCGATATTTGCACACATTAGCATTTTGATGTCACAGTCGTGATGTGACACATTGAGAGGAAAAAGGAAACTGGAGGAGGATCGATTTATTTGAACAAATAGTTACATTTTCATTTATTGTTCATCTGAGCAGTTTTCTGAAGGCCTCATTCACCCATACAGGTGCGCTGTGGGATGTTTGGTTGAAAGCACTCATCGCTCCCACGTTCCTTTTTTTTCCTCTTTCTAACATCATCTGCAGCATCCTCCTACCCCACTGGTCTGTGTCAGTTTCTCCTCCATCTCACCAAATTAACAAGGCTTTTAGGATCTCCAGAGACCCAGCACCTTACTGATTTACCGACTGTCAGCCCTCCGCAAATCATTCCATCCCTGTCAGCACTTATAACTGTGCTCCCCGTCTCTTTCTCCTCTTTTATCACCATGTTTCTTTACATCTCACTCCCTTCCTGTAACTGTTTCCAGGCCATTCCCATTCTCTTTGTTCTTCATCTTTCCCTGTGTTTTTTAACTATCACCTGTCAGTTAGTGCTGTCTGTGGTCCTTGTAGCTACTTCACTCCCTTTCTTGTATTCTGCTTCTTCCCATTTTCTGATTTTCTGTCTTCCCTCTCCACGATCAGTGTTATCTGACTCTGCATGGAGCCAAATATAACCATTTTTTATTGTTTTAAGTCCCAAATGGAACCAAAATACAATGTTTAGAAAACTCAATTAACCGGAAATACTACCTTGTTGAACCAAGCCCCAAAATTCTGAAAATTTCAAAATCCAATCAGGTCATTCTTATGTGAGATCATACATTGTGCAACTTCCTCATCTTTTGTCCTGTGAACAAGCAAAAGATGAGCTTGAAGCAAAATGATCTTTGACATCCATCCAGCCTTCCATTATCTCTACTGTTTCTCCCTGTGGGTGTCGAGGGGGGCTGGAGCCCATCCTAGCTAACACCACTTGCACCTTGGACTGGTCGCTGAGACTCGCATGCAGAGGCAGACACACACACACTCACACACATAAGGGAAATTTTGAGATGCCAGGTAACCTGACAAGCATGTTTTTGGTCTGTGGGGTGAAACCAGACGATCTGGAAAAAATCCACACATGCAGTGGGATCACATGCAGACTCCACACAGATAGGTCTCAACCACCTCAAGGATCAGTGACCTTCTTGCTGTAAGACACCACCATCAATCCCCGTCATGATACATGACTCCAAAATCAAATGGGTTAATCTTTGGGTTAGAGCAGACATATCAAGTCTGAGCACAGATTTTGAAATCATTGTTAAGATATAGCATTCACAATCAGGGCATGATAATAATTCCACCTTTGACTTCTGACTCCTAAAATCCAATCAGTTCACCAGAGAGTCAGAGTTGACATTTGACAGGGCAGGAATCTCTGAAAGCTTTCCTGTGAGACCATCTTTTTTTTGAGTAAGGAGTGATCATGGAGCAAAATGACTAGGAATGCACAATATATGATTTTCACTGATATCTGATATGCTAATATTTCCAATATTGCTGATATTGATTCGATACAGATACTTTGTGTCAAGAGCACAAACTCTCCACTGAAACAAAATTGAACGTTTCTGTCATGTTTACAGCACATTTGTGTTAGAAACGGATGGGGTGCAAGAAAAATCCATTTTATTTTTTCAAAATTATAGTTTTGATTTATTAAAGGGACTGTGAGTAGTTTCTAAGTAATTACAACAAAGTCTCACTTTTAAATATATTCCTGATAGAAATACACACTTTAAGATGAGTTTTATAGCATCAAAATAGGTTATCTATAAATGCTATTCCTTACCCTTCCGGTCGGGTCCAACAGAGCTGGTCTGGCCTGGATACTCAACTTCGGGAACAAGATGATTAAAACTAGAGCAAATATATTATATATCATTTGGACACATCTTAGAGCACCAGGCTGTAAGTAGCGATATATCGCTGGCGACAAAGCTACAATACTAAGTTTCAAAAAATTGCTTGTTGTCACACATCAAAAACTATCGCTACGTAACTAGAAAGAGATACATTACCTTGTCACTTTGCATCCTGTAAGTTGTTGAAAAAAGAAGTTGTAAAGCAATGCAGAGTTCTGAGGAAGGTCCGAGCTGCATCACAACAAACGCACGCTTTGAATTGCACACATCTTTTGGTGCGTTCCAGTTGTTGTCAGAAGTAGGAATTTTGAGTTCCAAGTAGGAAACTGCAAATGGCATTTTCTACTGGGAACTCGGTGAAACCTCGCCACCCCAGAGTTGACAATCGAAAATGGATGCCCCCAGTGTGAACAGTTATTTAGCTCCTGTAATAATCAGTTTATTTGCACTTCTGACTGGGGTGTGTCGCTCTAGATCAGCTGTATAGATAGTATTGTTAGACTTATATTTACAAAAATGCTGCCATAGTGATAATTACATTCTTCATACAACAACGCAGGGCGTGCTAACAACAGCTAACAATAGCCTGGTAGATCGGCTTGTTTTTTTGCGACTTCAACTGGAACGCCGATAAGTCAGAGATGATGTCACTCCCAGTTCCGAGGTTACTGGAACGCAGCATTACAACAGTCGCCATGCGTGCTCATGGGTAGCAGAGTCTTTGTCGCCGGTAATAGATTCTCCTCACAGTCCCTTTAAAGTGGACTTTGAGAGATGATGAGGAAAGAATCACAGTATGTTTCTACATTTTGTCATTATTAAAGCCAATATATGTTATAATTATGGCCAGTTTAAATCTAATATCTGTAAACAGCAGCAAAAGTTTCATTATCTGCTGATGACAATTATCAGCTTTTTTGGCAAATATCTGCCAGTACTGGTATTGGTCCAATAATATTGAGCATCCCCCCAAAAACGTCTTAAATATACATGTTTTAAAAATATAATCAGCCCAAAGTTTTTGTGCAAAGTTTGACAGAAACCCCTCAAAGCACTGTTAAGATGTTACATTCAAGAAAGAGAATTAGCTCTTGATATCAGCGCTCCTAAATCAGATTACCTCATCAGTTAGTAAGATTGGACATTATTGCAAAGTTGCACAGAAATCCCCCCCAGTGTTCTGAGAAAATGACCCCTAACCTATAAATTCTTATTAGTTCATGATTGAATCAGAGTTGGCATAAATCCAAAAAGCATTCCAGTACTGTTGTTCACGAGTGGCTGTGAAAAACTGAAAAGTCTCAAACTGACAGATTTGAACTGGTGAAAAAACCTTTAATTAATTGATCAAAAATCCTGCTTGAACCCCCCTGGCTCTGTTCTCCGTGTTCAGTTTGTGTACTTGGAGACATGCAATGTTAGAAATACTCTTTGTCAAACCTCATAGCTTTAGTCAAGAACAACACAATAACCACATATACCGCGCTGACAGACAGCACAGATTCATCTTTTGAAAGCTGAATGTTAGAGACAGCCTGAGTGGCAGTGCTGAAATGAAGTCCTTGAAAATGATGAATGAATGGTGTGTTTACGACTTATCCAAGTTTCCAAGTCACAAAGCCGTTTCAATTAAATGCATTGACGCATGTAAACATGGGAGCTTATTAGATCACGTGCCATGCAAACAGCTGACCTGAAATCTTCAATCATGTTTCAGTCAGAATGATTAAACAAGTGTGCAGCTTTTCTATTCCTCTTTTATTTCCGTCTCACTTTCTCATCCATTTGTTCTTTACTAGGGATGCACCTAAATGAAAATTTGTGGCCGAAGCCGAATAAAATATAGATGCTTGGCTGAATACTGAATATCCAATTTGGAGGCTAAGTAGTTCAGTATATTTTTAAACAGTGCATAAATAGCTTAGAATAAATTTTTAGACATGTTTTTGAAAGAAAGTAGTTGTTTATTGAATATTATGACTTTTTTTAATATTCCAGTAGCCTTTGTTTTTTCATTCATATGAAGTCTTCAAACAAAACAAAACATGCATTAAAAAAATACTAAGGTGCATTGAAGTGGATAAACCCGCAACAAATAAATAATTGTCCTTTACACAAGTCTGCTTTAGGGCTGTCACTTTATGTTCGATATTCGAATAACCGATTGAACATGGGGATAAATATTCGTAACCGAAGTAGTAAATAAGCATTTGAATGTAAAATATTGAGTGTGGCGGCACATCAGGCCTGGAGCAGTGAACCATTCTGTCCAACAGAGGGCGCTGTGAGCGCAGCTTGACAGTCAGTCACATCTGCTGCTCTCTTGACGTCAATAAACAAAGAGTTCCCACTCCGAGCGGACATTAACAGCTCCGAATCATCCGAGGAGAGCTGTGTGGAAATAGTTTGGGTTCTACACTGTTGATGGCAAACTTAATCGAATATCTTCAATTATTTTGGTGCATGTTTGAAAACCATTCAAGTTTGATTTAGAGGAAAAGTGACAGCCCTAGTCTGCTTAGCCACAGTCACACGCAATGACGTAGTTGCGTCACATGGTACTATTCGGCCTTGCTATTACCTCACTCCACTTAAGGCCGAATGTGGCTTTTTTGCATTTTTAGGCCAAATATATTCGGTCACCGAATATTTGGTGCATCCTTATTCTTTACCATATCCTGTCTTTTTTATCCCAATATTGCTCAAGATAGCTTTTGTACAGTGAATCTATTTCTTTTTGTCCAAAACTGCTTTAAAAATCTCATTGTTTAAATCATTTTTCATACTCAGTCTAAAGCTTTCATCTGTCAGGATTGTCTTTTGTTAAGTTTGACTTTTTGGAACAGCGGCTCCAACTCCATCTCTGCCTCATTCCTTAACTTGATATCAAACACCATTCTTTGCTCACTGAGGGTTTCAACCAAGGAATATTTCATATAAGGCAACAATTTTATCCTCAACCAAATGCACAGGATTGAATCACAAAGAAGTGCTGCCTCTTTCCAGTAGTTTGTGTCGTGGTCTGCTCAGCACAGTGATGCACAAGCTTGAGTGAATCACCTTTGCACTCGCCATGAGTTGCTTTGTCAGGAGTGGATTGATTGACTCATTCTTTGCTCCTTTTACGGAGTGAAAGAGCACAAAATCAGTGTCATGCCTCGATGACTCAGTTTTGTTTTGTAACGTGAAATTTTGCAACATACAGAGAACTTCACACATCTGTCTCAGGATGCAAGGTTTGCACTCAGAGTGTTTTTCCAAAGGATTGCAGACCGTAAAAACGCATCAAATATTAGTGAAAAGGCCATAACCACCCACGTTATAGGAGGTTCTGGATCCAGAAGTAATTTCTCCTTTCAAACCCCCTCTGGCATTTCAGAAAATCCGTTTATCAATATTTTTAATCCCAGAACCAAGAAACCAGCCACCTGAATACCTGTGCTCTTAAAACATCTGATGTGTAAAAAGCAATTTGTCAGTGAGTGAAGAAATGCATCTACACTCCATCAGAATTTCTTAAGTTCATCACAAATTATAGCTTTCATTAATGTCAAACCACATGCAGACCTTCTTATAAATCTAATCTTTTATGTGGGGTTCAATTCTTTGTAATTATTTTGTCATGTGTGGTATAGAGATGAGCATTGAGAATGACTTTCAGTTTAGAACCGGTTCAAAACTTGTTTGAGGCTTTGGTATAATGTTCCTTTATGATGAATGATTACTCAGTTAATCCCTCAGTCAATCATTTACTTTTAGGTTTTGGGTATAAACAGCTTCCATTCACTGTTGCCGTTTCCTGTCTTTATTTGCTCTGCTGCATTTTTGCCTGTGAGTCAGCAATATGCACCCACTCTTCCAATGTGAGGAAGCCTCCTTCTCATCTGTGGTGTTAGTGGGGTGAATTTAGCTCAGCATTAGTCAAATGAAAAATCAATCATGTTTGGGCTTAGCAACACTGCTATTGTGTCTCGTAGGTTTTGTAACATGAGCATCATTTTACTAAACCACTGGTGTGTAAGTATTCATCAGGTTTTTCAGAGAGGAACTGAACCTCAAGCACATCATGTAGAAGTGGTAACTTCACAATGAACATGTGACATACCATTGCCTGTAGATGGAAAACAAGGAAAAAAAACAAATGTTGCTCAAAAGGAAAAGGACACCAGATTTTGTCCTACTGGTTAAAAAGTCGAATATTTGTTCAAGTCCTTGCTGATATCTGCAGGATTACTGTGAGAATGTAACTTTCACAACATTATCAGCATGAGAAAGGTATCAGCATAAATTGGCTTAAAAGGTGGAGTATCGTATTGGAAGAAATTCCTCACGTACACTGGCTGTAATGCCCACAAAATGTATGGATGTCTTTCAACTCTTACTCTCTTATTGCTGAACAGTTACATCTTAAAGACGATAGTGCTCTGTGTTGGAGGGTCAAACATTTCCATTGGTATAGTGCCATTTCTAACAAAAATACACTACAAGTCAATTTTACGAAAGGAGATACTCCGTACTCTTCCCAAAAAATATTGATATCTACAATGATGTCACTCAAAAGGTTGTTTAAACCAAACCAAATCAAAAACCATCCCTAAAGCAGGTATTTACTGAATTGTTGGCTCGTATAGTATTTCATCTCAAGTATCCACCTTGTCCAGTGAAAAGGTCATTTCAGACCCTCCCTCGACATGAACATATTAACGTGTTTTTTAATTTTTAGTCTAGTCTGCCTTAGATCGGTATTATCTTAGGCTAATAATCAGATCTGCTCGCTTTGGAATGTTTACTCAGGAAAAAAACCACTGTTGAGCTCTGTTCCTATTTTGGTTTTATTTCATGTTAGTTTTTTTCTTTGTATTCTCTCTGCCTTCTCAAACATGACCCCATTTTCTCTCTGTCTCTTCTTCTCTTCCCTCAGTATCTCCAGAGGCGTCAGCAGGAGAATGCCCAGCGACAGAGCAGAGGAGAGCCCCCACTGCCTGAGGAGGACATCACCAAAATGTTCAAGCCCCCTCAGCCCCCACCGCGCATGGACACGCTTCTCATTGCAGGTACCCAGACACCGTTCACCCTCTATTTGTCTGCACCACCACAGAGACTTCCCCTCCTTCCCGAATCCAAACTCCATCAGCCGCCTCTGCTCCCCTCACAGGAGCTCAGGTTCTGTTTTGTAATTATCTCCACCATTATCTTGAAATTACATTAATTTAAAGTTTATTGACTCAATCTCCGAACTCAACCGCCCCTTCCCCCGCTGCCTCACGCTGTTCAGCTCTCCCCCGCCCCACTGACAACATTCAGATCTTTCTGTTTACTCTGCTCCCCGACTAATTTGATGTTTTGCTGTGCTGCTATTTCTCCCCCCCTCTCTCTTCCTCCCCCACTTGTTTGTGTACATGTGTGTACATGTGTGTGTGTATGAACGTATGCATGCATTACTCTGTGGGTGTGTTTTTTATGTTTGTGCGGGGGTGTGTGGATGCATGTGGCTTCCCCTACTACAGGGCAAATTAACACCTACTGCCAGAACGTGAAGGAGTTCACATCGCAGAACCTCGGGAAGCTGTTTATGGCGGAGGCTCTCCAAGAGCACAATTAATACGAGGAATGGAGGAACCAAGGTGCACGAAAGGTGAAGAGGAGAAAGGTGACAGAGATGCAACAGCTGGAGTTACAACAAGACTTCTTTATTTTCTTAGATTTCTTCATTGTTTTTAAGCTTAACTAAAACTTGGATACAAAATTACCCTGTAAGATCTCTCAAAATGGATTTAAATAAAACCCTTGCATCTCCAGTTCTTGTCAGCCTGTGTTTGTTCTCACTGTTGAACTGATTCTGCTTTTCATGGTGATTGCAGCATGTTTTACAGTAGCCTCAAACATTGTCTCATTTCATTTTTTATTCACTTTTCCTGAAATGAGGCGTGATAGAAAAGAATAATGCAGCACAACGATGATCAGACAAACTTTAAAGCTGTCATGCTTCTCATCTTTTGCTTTCAAACATCAAGCAGGTGGGAACAGGCATTCGAAAATGTTCTTAAGTGTTTCTTTGCACAATGGGAGCTGTGATATCCCTTTAAACCAACCTGCTTCAGAAGCATAACGGTAAGCATCAGATTAGACTCATTTCTTTGTCACAAATCAGTGTAAGGCAATAGTTGGGACTCGTGTATAAAGAAGAGCAGCTGTACAGATAAAGAAATAGGAAAAGGTAATTGGGATGCTACCACACTTTAAATGATATTTGACAGTTTTGTTGGCACTGCATCCATGGATTATTACAGGCTTGTGGACTGCAGGACAGTATTTTCTGTTTTGCTTATAAATAGATACTATGCATTTTATTTCTTCATCTGCTTCAAAACACATCAGCAGTGTGCCTTCCCCTACACTAACTGGCATCCCTTCAACATTTGTCTTTAAAAAAATGAAAAGCTGCTTGAACTCCAGAGCAAACTCAAAACTTTGACCTCTGCTGCAGGAACAAAGTTTTCTCATCAGCTCAGATTAAAATTCACATTGGCTACAATCAAGTGAATAAGAATGAACATTGAGTCCCTTTATGATGTGATCAGTGTCGATGTGGTGAGCAAAAAAAATTACCATTAAGTGTTTAAAAGTAATTGTACTTTTTTTTTTTTAATCTAAAGCCTAAATGACTGTCCGAAGGGTAAATTCCCTAAGTTTTTTTGAGTAGTTAAAGAGTTCAAACAGCTGTAAGTGGCTAGAATTGAGAAGCACACTGTCTCGGAAAGCTGTTGGTTTTTCAAAAAATTATATATATTTTTTTATTGTGTGTCAATCAAAAAGCACCAACAAATGTTGTTAGGAAACTTTACTAAAAAGCAGGTTGATGAGATACATGTCATGTTTTGTAAATAGACATTTTTAGATTAGACATTGTTAGATTATTTTTATCATTTTATTCTAAATGCAAAATTTACCCAATATAAGTTCAGCACTTTGCAACAATCGGCAACAGTTACAGTTACAGAAGAAACTTCTGCTAAGCAGCAGGAAATCTTGAGTGGAGCAAACTTGTGTTTAACATTCACAGCCATAAAATGTCTAAAACTAAAATTTCTTGCTGTTTCTCTGAAATGGATCTGAAACACGCAAAAGTGGAGTACATCTTTTTCTTACCAACCATATGAATTATATGCAAAGGGCTTCATGTTTCAATTAATTTCCATAACTGTAAGATTGGCAGTTTTACATTTGCATTTTTTTCAAAAGGAAGGATTAAACAAAAATAATTACTATTATCAAAATATAATGCAAAATGTACATACATCAGTGTTCAGTCACACTTGATTGTTAATTTAAGCATGTGGAGTTTACCCCAGGGTAATCATGTACAGGAGCTTATCATGGCAAGATGTAAAATTGATTAACTGATTATTGAGAAGATTATGCCTTCTTTGTAGTTGTTAGAACTTAGTATGTTTAAAGTAATAATGTCAGTCAATCAAGTTGCAAAAACCCAAACAATTCAAATTAACTTTTTTAGCCTGTATGATTAAGCCACTGGATGTTGGTCATTTTCTAAACTTCGATGCTTTCACTCCAGAAACAAGTGGGCGGCCGTCTTTGACTCTGTTCCATTTGGCATGTGAGCAGAGTTATCAAACTCAGTCAGTTTGTGAACAAAACCACTGAGCAGAGGTCACATTGAAGCTTTCAATCAGACCCTTCTACAGTTTATTTTCAGCGAAACAACCTTTTAGACAGACAAGCTAATGAGTAAAGTCACTACACTGCAGCTGTGGTACAAGCAGCAAAAGTTGCAGTCATTTGGTTACCAGGCAACAAAGAATAAAACTGATATTTAGGATTATACAAATGTGCAATTCAGCAGGGTCCCTTAGTGCTCAGGGAACACTACATAAAAAAAGCAACAGGCTATTGCTGCCTTCTGTCTTGTTTCCAGATCATCACAGGACCGGACAGCACTGACTGCAACAGAACCTCATTAGTTTCTCGAATTTCATCCAGCTCTTTGAGGCAGGGGAACCTATCATGATGATCTCTTTGACTTTTAGGTTTACAAGGAAAAGCTTCCACTTTTCCACCTCCATGTCAGATTTGTATTTGCTGGCTTGTCACAATAAAAAACATAAATCATCTCATCATCTGAATCTTAACAAAGCAAATAAGCTGTAGATGTGAAAGCAGCCTTTATGTAATGTTGAGTGTTCAAAACAGAATAGGTGTCCAAACTTTTTAATGGTAAGTCACAAACACTACACATGTTTAAATAAGGTAGCAGTTATTTGCTTAGATAAATGCTCTCAATAGAATAAATTGATCAAATATAATAAACAGTTCCCAGTATGTGGAGGTATGTTGGACAATCATACAGAGGTAGCAGTACAAAATTTACTTCATATGTTACTAAATGTTAAAACTAGGGCTGAACGATTTGGGAAAATAATCTAATCCCTATATTCCCAATATTGCAGTTGTGATTTACTCTGCAATTGTTTTAACCCTTTAAGGCCCAAGACCATAGATTATAGCCAGAAAATTCTAAGTTTTTGGAGCTGAAATGTTTGTTTCATTTTCTGCTAAAATCCATAAAAATCAAAATGTCCATAAAATTCAGCATATAGATTTTCCGTATCTCGTGTGATTTTGGCAACTGATAATCCATTTGAGGACATTTTTATCATTTATCTGATTGTATTCAGATGTATTTTTTTGTAATTTGTTGATCATATTGAGTAGAAAGAGGTATTATAAAAGTATGTATCAAATACAATGCAATTGGCTTTATAGGGTTAATGTTCCTCATCTTATGTATTCTTAAACAAACATAAGCAGTACATTGTTTTATAGTATAACCAATATGACATTAAATCAATCGAAGGATAAAAGATTTGAGAAAAAATGGAGAAGTGAAGAACAGAAGCAAAATGGGTATGAAATTGTAAAAACTGGGTAAAAGAAATGGTACGAAAACGGAAAAAAAGTTAATGGGTACAAAATAGGTATGAAATTGGCCCAAAAAATGGCAAAAAAAAATTTCAAAAGTAACTAAGGAAAATTGATTATAGCAGCAAAATTGCGATTAAATTTAAAAAAACATGTAAAAATTCCAGGCATGATCTGACAGTGGCCAAAAAAAAAAAAAAGATGAATAAAAACTGGGTTAGAAAAGGTTAAAATAAGCATGAAATTGCAAAAAAAACTACATCACATTGCCAAAATGTTCAACACATTTTGGGTTAAAAAATATTGCACTGTCTGTGGTTTGAAAATTGCAACAAGCCATATTGCGATTTAATCTAATTTGCAATTAATTGTTCAGCCCCAGTTAAAACCAAGTCTAGTCATGGGTTTGGGCTGAGCTTTTCTTGTCCCAGCTTTATAAAGTCTCTGCTGAAGAAATCCAGACGGCTTTTTCATATCTTTGGGGTGATTTAAGGAGTATCCACAGAGTTCTTGTTTCCACCCAAAGCAAGTTTCTGTTTATTCATTCTGGCAGACAGTCCTCAGACTTGACTGCAGACAGTAAGACACCAGGTCAGCTTTGGTGTGTGATTCCTGTGTTTAAAACAACCTCACAAAAACAGAAACACTGGAATAAACTTTTGCTGAGAAGATCCAATGACTATGTTTATTCTGATGGTAAAAGAAGCACAGTTAGGCAAAAGAAAAATATGAGATGTCTCAGAAATAAGCTGCAAACAAACAAGCATCACAACTGAGACAACACAGCCTCTGACTAAATATTCTAAGGAAGCATCGCCTTTCTTTTAAATCCGCTCTGAGAGCAAGACAAGCTAGAGCTACCACTGGATGGTTTATTACCAGACAGTGAAGTCTAGTAGTGAGTCATGGAGAAGAGGCAGGTTAGTTTTTCTGGCAGCATGAGTCAGAGATCGTGATGAAAAGGGAGAAACATTCGCCTTTACACCTGACCATATATCACCCAAATGAAATCAGTTCAGGTCAAAGGACACAGGAAAACCCGAAAGTAATCTTAGGATATCAATCACAGGTAAGGGATGATTACGAGGTCCACTTGTGTTTGACCTTAACTCTGTAAAATCTTGTAAGATCATTCTTAACTCAATAAGTATTATTTATTAAATATGAAGAAATCAAGTCAGCTTTATCTCTAAAGCACATTTAAAAAAAGAAATGACCAAGTGTTGCACAAAAAAGTAACAGTAATATTAAGATTAAAAGTAAATCAACAAACAAAGCGAAGTTATACAATAAAATAGAGAGATACATTAAAACAGGACATCTGGTTAAGATAATTAAGATTATAATTAAGAACAATATCATGTTTGAAAAAAGCAAATAATACCAAATATTTCACAGTTTAAAGCAAGCTAGACAATATCGAATGCTCGATAACAGGTAGGGTTGGATCTGACTAGAATTGAAATCCATTGAGAACAGATGAGTTTTCTGATGACTTAAATATGGACTAGGACCGGGGTGTCCAAACCATATACATATACATATTTAAGTTGGTTTTGAATGCTGGATCAGTCTGTTTTTATTCATCAGCCAAGCACAAACTACACATTTTAGTGTGGACAACTTTTCATTGTCTTTTGCAGCTCAACAGGGATGTGTGTTCTAATATGACATTCGACCCATGACTTTCAGTCAAATTAAATGTAGCTGTTCACTGGAGACAACTACCATATGTGTTTTCTGAAGTGCTTATTCCTAGTTTTCCTGAGTAACCACATTCATTCACCAATAAAAGGACCATAATCCATAACCTTGACTTGACCAATGACCTGGAAAACATTAATATTTGACTTTGGTGAAAATGAAAATCTCTTCAAGCATCATCAAGTCATCACATTCAAAAGCAAACTATGAAATAAAAAAAATTGATTAAGATTTTGCATGTGCTATCACACTGGGGAAGAGACCAAAGAGAAGAATGAAGGAGCTTACTGACGACATCACACTGCAAATGTCTACCTTTGTGTTCAAAGATCTGGACATTTTGCACGTTTTGTTGTATGAGTTACATATGGAAGATATTAAAGGGATAGTCCAGTTTTTTTGAAGTGGGGTTGTATGAGCTCCATGTGGCCACTAAGGACATTAGATGCAGTAGAAAGTTCTCTCCTCTCCCTCAGTAAGCCACAGTCTGTAAGAGTCTGTGATGAAGAAATAGCCGCCAACAGGAAAGTACCGTACCAAATACAAAGGGCATTTTCTCCGCTTACCAGAACTCAAATCAAAAAGTAATGCCACAGTTTAAGAGTATGCTACATATGAGTGTGTTTAAGTGCATTAGCATTTAGGAAATATAAAGTTTATCTGGACCAAGGCCAACTCGCGTCATGTATCCCTCCGCTAAATCACTCCTTCCTCTGCGTAAAGAGGTCATGCGGTTACATCGTATAGCAAATGCATATCTCTTTACCTGCTACCTGACAGATTGTGTGTACACATCTATACATCTATATATTAGAGGCTAATACACAGTAATCGTTGCGTGTGTGTGCATGTGTGTGTGAGAGAGACACAAGACACAAGTAGTCTGCACTGTTTTGATAAACAGCCTCCTCTACTCTGCTTGTTTGTCTCTAACAGATCAATATTACTTACTTTGAGTAGAAACTGTCATTAGGTCCTTCAGGTTTGGGACGTTTTTCCAGTTTATCTTCTGGAAATTGAAGAATGTCCACAAAACTCCAGGATTCAGAAGAGCAGGGAAGTCTGTTTGATGAGTAATACCACCGTCTTTATCACCTGTTTCCTCTGGCTAGTTCTTACATCGCACCACTTCTGACTATATCTTGATGTCCAGTGTCCATGGATGTTTCTTCTGTATTCCTTTCGGCCTGTTCGGTCTTCACCTGCAGCAGCTCTTCTTCTGTAAACTCCGGTTCATACAGGTATCCTCTTGATTCCAAAGTGAATGGAACTTGATCAGCACTGTCATCATCATCCATCTTTTAATTTCCTTTTCTCTTCCTCACACTGCTAAGGTGACAAACAAAAGAGATATGACACTTGATAAAAGTTACGGGAAGCTACAACCGGTGTCTAAAGCCACTAGCTTGTATGATCAGCTGAGGGGTGGTGGGGGAGTGATTCAGCAGCTCACAGCAGCGCGGAGGAATACATGACACAAGTTAGCTAGGTCCAGATAAACTTTATATTTCCTAAATGTTAATGCACTTTAAAACACTCATATGTGGCGTACTCTCAAACTGTGGTGAAACTTTTTGATTTGAGTTCTTGTAGGCGGAGAAAATACCCTTCGTGATTGGTATGGTATTTTCCTGTTAGCATCTATTTCTTCGCCACAGACTCTTACAGACTGTGGCTTACTGAGGTAGAGTAGAGGACTTTCTACTGTATCTAATGTCCTTTGTGGTCATTTGGAGCTCATACAACCCCACTTCAAAAAAACTGGACTATCCCTTTAATACAATTTTATTAACATGTCATAGACAATACACCAGGTCCCTTAGTACATTTCAGTATTCTTTAAGAGAAACTCCTCTGAAAAAAATTAAGTTCATATTTGACCTTCATAAGATAACTTGGCACTCCATTAATACTGTATTTGCTGATATTCTGAATCTTGACTCCATTTTCAGCAGTATTTTGGATCTTGATGGTCTGGTTTCCTGTTTCAGGCTGATATAATGTTATGCCATCTATACAGCAGAGGACTTTAAAAACCTTTCAAATGAGTGATTCTCTCTTTTATCTCAAGACTATTAACAGAGCTATTTAGTCGGATGAGATGAGACAGACGTTAGACTGATATTTTATAAACGTTCACTGATAATCTTATGGTATCTGCATGTGACCTAATACTGTTTCAGCTATAACAACCTCTGTAAATATTGTCATCAATGTGATGTTTTGTTCCTGTTGTGGGTAAGTATGTTTATTAAAACAGTGTGTGGGATAGCTACATTAAACTGTTTCAATTTTTATGTCCTTAACCTTTTAAAAAAGTATTTTCTCAATGAATTTAGTGAACTTACCTGGACATATTTGAGCCACAACAGCATGAAGAAGTTAAACACAAGGACTGAAATTGCCACAGCTTCAACCTCTCCACACTGTATGCTTGAGCCAGCCAGAAAGACAACCACTCCCCTGAATGGTGCTGTGGTTACCCTTCAGAATATGAGCACTTTTATGTTTCAGCTGGAGGTTGCTCTTAAATATTGCTGTGCAGAATTAATCCCCATCTATTCACACATATGAGTGTCTGTGGCAGAGGGAAAGACACTTAGGAAGCACCGCAGCAAATTAAACTGCACATGATTGAAAACAAAATCGGTAAATTAAAGGTAGAGTGGACTCGGGCTTGTGTTTGCTCTTTAGCCAGGATACTCTCTAAAATCACCGATGCTCAGTTAAAGTTGTTGTTTCTTCTATCACCATTGTTTTTTGAAGAGGAAATGTCAAAGAGGGATTTTGTGCCCTCTGCAAACCCGACAATTTCTCTCTCTTTTTCTGCAGAGCTGTTCTTCCATCTCCCTGCCATGTTTGGTCTGCTATTTTGTAGCTTCCTGTTTTTGCTCTTAAGCTTACTAGTGATGCCTGTTGGTCACATCACTGAACAAGATGTTTGCAGATAAGACCTAAGACCAAGGACAAAAGTTAGCTTGTTTGATTCCATCATAAGATCAAGAATTAAGCCACACTGCCTGACAGCTGTGTAAACAGAGTCATTTGATATGATTTTAAGATCACACTCTGCACAGCTTTTTGGTTTTGATTGTTTGAGATCTTTAGATTAGAATTCTGAGGTTCAAATTATGTGGACTGAAATATGGCCATGTCAACATGTGATTAGTTTTTTTTTTTTGAAAATGCAGCCTTCTATGTGCATTGTGGCCCTCTGCATGTATGCAAGTTATATGTAAATGTCATCTTGGGTCACTGTGAACACTTAAGAAACTTATCAGGGTGATTTCAGAAGCTCCCTTTAAAGCAGTGACCAAAACTGTACCCACTGGGACATTCTTCAACTCATGTTATGTGTAGGGCTCAGGCTTATAAAGGGTTTTGACCACTGCTTTAGGATGTCCCCATATGGACAGTGAAACACTGTTTGGGCCTGTAACATCCCATCCTGCACTGATTTCTGAAACATTATCATACTTCTGTTTACATGAGAGTTGTACTGCATTGGATTTTGCCAAATGTCTTCATTTCAGTAAAGCTAATTGGACTATTTACATGCTTACACATACCCTCAGTGCTTCCACATTATGATGCTGCTTAAACCATCATTTTGATCACTCAAATGCCGCTGACATTTTGGACGAGCCCTGCTTTAATTGTTTTGCAAGTGACCATGTTGACTGTGAAAAAGGCTGCCTGTGCTGTAGCTGAAACAGATGTAGAACTGACCATGAATCATGAATCATGATGAAGCCTTTATAATGGCTGGATCTGATCCAGATATCAGTTATTCATTATCTTACTAATACCTTTTGGGGGCACAGGGGGACTGGAGCCTATCTCAGCTGACATTGGGTGAAAAGCAGGATACGCCCTGGACCACTTTCCAGCCTGTCACAGTACCACAGAGACAAACAGACAACCATTCACACACTCGCCCACACCAAGGAGCAAGTTGAGGCCACCAATTAACCTAACAAGCGTGTCTGTTGGACTTTGGGAGGAAGCTGGAGAGTCCACTCATGCATGGGGCATACAGACAGGCCCTGACTGACATTTGGATCAACCAAGAACCTTTGTGCTGTGAGGCTGGCACACTACCTGCTGTGCCACTGCACCTCCCCATCAATCTCAGATTTACATAAAAACACCTGCAAACATCAGCTAACCTGGTCTCAAGTGAAATTGTAACACTAGCAAGACTTTTGGTTAAAGTCCTTTTGAAAATGGAACAAGTTTTGCATGGGAATTGCATAAAAGAGACATTGTAACATGCTTATAAACCAGGTTAACAGTGTGTTAATGTGTTTTCACATGGATGAAGATGTTTTTGAAAACTTCTCGGGATTGGATGAAAGTATTTTTTGAGGGAAAACCTCTGCCTGCATGCGGACACAGAAAGTCACAGAATTTCCTCCATTCATCCAAACACGTAACACGGTTTCTTTCCTCTCTTATTTTTTATGTATACAGCCAAAGATAAGCTACTGTCTTAAAGTCCTTACCTCACCTGGGTGTTATCCTCCTTTCCCCCCTGGCCTTTAGGCCTCTACAAATTCTTCTAGCCCTCAAGCATCCATACCATGAGAATTTTTTTAAAACCATGCTGAAGACCAGTCTGCTGTGCTTCCTCCACAGTGTCACAGCACTACACAGATATCTGAGTTTCGCTTGTCTGTTATTCTGTGCTGCAATCACATCACAGCAGAATGTGCTTTTCCTCCACACAGGTAGAAATTAGCACATGTTTATTTTTAGATTGCAGGAATAATGTCCCATTGGTTTGGATGAAAGATTTCCACTGCTGTTGAGTTTTTAAGAGAGTGTTTGATGGAGAAACCGCAGGTGTGCCGAACAAATGCAGGAGGGAGGAGTCAGAAATGCGCTGGAAGGTGTTTCTTATCAAGCATAGTTTTTCTGTGATTGCTGGAAACAAATAGATTATTTTGGCAGTGTAATTTTAGAGAAATTAACAATGAGGAAACGAAGAGTGTTTTTGAAGTTGACATATAAAAAAACACATAAATAGTCAATGTTTGAAGTTCAGCAGGGAGCTCGATGAGGGACGGCTCATACATGAGTGCAGGTGTTAAGTCTGACGGCGGGCTGAAAAGGGATGTAAACATTGACTTCACTGTCATGCACAGCCATCACAGAGCTCACCTTCAAACACCTGAGTCTCCTCAGTCTGCTCTAATGTTTATCAAATCTTTATTTAGAGTGCGTTACCTCCTTTCTTGTTTTAATAGCTTATCAGAGAGGAACAGAATCAGCATGAAGAATATTGTTATTGATGTCAAATGGACCAATTCTTTTCTGACTAACAAGTGATAAGATGATCATAAACAACTTATTTTTTTCTGCCTTCGGTACAGCATGGCAGGCTGCTGGTCAATCTAAGGCCAGACACACCGACTTAAAATCCAAAATCAGCACCTTAGGACAATTTAGAGTTACAGATTAATCTGTAGGGAAGGTTTTCAGACTACAGAGGAAGCCAGAGACTCCAGGTAAGATGGCAGAGCCAACACAAGCACTGTGGGAGGTATGAACGCCACACAAAAACATCCCACCCTGTCAAGAAAGAAGGACCAGGAATCTTTAGAAGGTTGCTGGTCTGAATCTTTTGCTTCTTTTGATTAAGCTGTGTATGTTTACATCTGGAAAGATCCATGAATTCTGTGCTGTAACATTGACTTTGGGAGCCAACACCACCTACCTCTGTTGCTTCCAGCTTATTTGTAATAAACATTTAGAAGGCATTTAAAAACTGTACATTAAAAGTTGCATTTACCAGTCGGTAAACCACTGCTTTTTCAAGCCTTAAAGCTTAGACAGAAAATGTAAATGAATGTATGACATACATTAGACACAGTCTGCAGTATATGCTTATCAACGGTTGTGACTCACCTATTGTCAAGGAGTGCAGCATGATCGTCAGCTGATCCCTCAAATAAAGCCCTTTATGCATTGTTTGTCCTGAGAGGCGACACACACATTCCTGAAATAACTAACTGCTCCTGCAGTACCTGAAAGACATTGCAAAATATGGGATGTCTCCGGCCTCAAACTCAAAGCATAAGCAGCATGAGTTTGCCCCTGGGGTATCTCATTTAACACACATGGACGGCTCCAAGGTCCTGATCCTCTTGCTTTTATTTTTGTGTGCTTTTTTGACAGGAGTGGAATTGCATCTTTGTCAAATGTCACTACCAGTGTCCCCGAACATGCTCATTAGGTTGACTCTAAACTGGTGACTCTAAAATGCCCTTAGGTGTGAGCATAAGTGTGTGTCTGCTTCTATGTCTAAGGTCTTTGATTGGCTGTTTGAGCTGTACCCCGCTTCTCACCCAATGTCAGCAGTCTGGAACTGCACAGCCCCCAACATGCAACATTGATACACTGTGTATTCCGACACCTTTCTATCAGGACCAGCATTAGCTTTATTTGACTAATAGACTGGCCAGCCTTCATTCACATTTTTGCCCATGTCAGCCTCAATTTAATCCTTATGCTTGCCCATTTTTCTAGTTTATAACATCAACTTTAGGACAAAATGTTTGCTTGCTGCCTAACATATCTCTACACTGTAAAAAAGGCTATTTTAACTGCCTTTAGCTGCCTTAAAATTTTAAGTTTTCTGAATTTAGAAATTTAAGTTCAGTTAATTAAGAACGATTCAGATCAAGTGAACTTCTGAAGTTCAATAAACTTGCTATTAAGTCAGCTCTACTTGAATTGTTTAGGTTAACAAACTTCTAAAAGCAATCCAATTCCAATAGTATTGTTTTATGCCAACACAGTAATTAAACTTCTTTAAACTACAGTTTTAAAGGTAAAACAACTTGATCTGAAGTTCAGGTCACCAATTATTTTGAGCTAAATTGACCTATTGCATTTGGATTTAACTTAATATTTCTCTTTAACTTTTACTCATTTTGTTATGCTTTGACACAAGTTTATAAAATAAAGTTAATATTTGCTTTAAGAAAAACAATCTTAAAAGCAGAAAAAGGGTCGAGTATTTAAAGGGTTTTATTGCCAGACAAACCAAAACAACTTCTGTTCTTCATGCTTTAATAACACATAAAACTGGTCATTTTTATCACATGTTCCATGTCGTAGCAAAACAGCTCTAAACAGATTCAAGATACATTTGCCAAAAAAGTGTTTGCTTGCGGGAAAAATGCATCCTCATCCACAAATGTTCTTTAACTTTTACTAAAATTCGTCTGGCTTGCATGATGGCTCGTTTGGTCGAAAACTATCTTATTACTGTTTCATTTCTTTTTTCACATTTGTGGATGAGGATCAGTGACCTGAACTTCAGATCAAGTTGTTTTGCCTTTAAAACTGTAGTTTAAAGAAGTTTAATTACCGTCTTGGCTTAAAAAAAATATTATTGGAATTGGATTGCTTTTAGAAGTTTGTTAACCTAAACAATTCAAGTAGAGCTGACTTAATAGAAAGTTTATTGAACTTAAAAAGGTCACTTGATCTGAACCGTCCTTAATTCAACTGAACTTCAATTTCTAAATTCAGATAACTTAAAATTTAAGGCAGCCATGACACTAACATTTTTAAGTTAAAATAACTAGCCTTTTTTACAGTGTAGGTGAACATGATGAAGAGTTAATCAGTTTTATTCACTTCCCCTGTCAGTGGTCAAAATGTTCTGCCTTATTGGTGTATGTTTGCATTTTATCTTATAATAGTGGTTTTATTTAAAGGTGCTATGAGGAGAATTATCACTATGGCAGCATTTTTGTAAATATAAGTCTAACAATACTGTGTATACAGCTGATCTAGAGCGACACACCCCAGTCAGAAGTGCAAATAAATTGATTATTACAAGAGCTAAATAACTGTTCACATTGGGGGCATCCATCTTCTAACGTCATCTCGGGGTTGGCGAGGTTTCACCGAGTTCCCAGTAGGACATTCAGACTTCAGGGGATGTTCTAGTTGCAATTTCCTACTCGGAACCCGGAAATTCCTACTTCTGACTACAACTGGAACGCACCAAAAGACGTGACCAAGCCAAAGCCTGTGTTTGTTGTGATGCTAATAAATGCAGCTCGGACCTTCCTCAGAACTCTGCATTGCTTTACAGCTTCTTTTTTCGACAACTTACAGGATGCAAAGCGATGAGGTTATGTATCTCTTTCTAGCTACGTAGTGGTCGTTTTGATGTGTGATAACAAGCAATTTTTGGAAAACGTATTATCGTAGTTTTGTAGCCGGCTGTCCGACCTGACCACTGAGCTAAGGAATAGCATTTATAGGTAACCTATTTTGATGCTATAGAACTCATCTTAAAGTGTGTATTTCGATCAGGCGTATATCTAAAAGTGAGACTTTTTTGTAATTTTTTAGAAACTCCTCATAGCCTCTTTAAATAAAAGTTGTGGACAAACATAGCCACTGAGCACTTTAAGGATGCATCAAAACAACAAATAAGACATTTTAGCTGTACAGCTGATTTCTGGTGTATGCATGTAGTCCTGCAGGCTCCTTCTGGACACAACACATTTAGTTGCTGGTGTTTCCAGATGGATGTCCCTCCTCCAAAAGCATTTTGCTGCTGACCTTGTAGCTGTACTCTTGACATGTATTGTATTTATATGTTTATGTTAAGGTCTTATAGAAGTTCTCAGACTTGTAGGATTTTGAACTCTTTTCTTTGTCATTTAACATTTTTGGTCATCTCCACTGAGGTTTTGGGAAAGCAGCTGCCTTTGGAGTGATGGAAAACAGTGATGCATAGCAGCTCTGTACTGTATATTGACCACTACTGAGGTATAATCAGAATGAGGTATTGCTCATAAAATAAACCTTTTATAAAACTTCAAAAGTCCTTCTAAAATATAAAAGTCATCCAAATGCAAACTTGCTGACGCTTAGACTTAAAAAAAACGAACTTGTGGGATGAAGCAGCGCTGAGCGTGTCGGTCAGTAAACAGTCCAGTGAAGTGTCCTTGAACAAGAGTGAAACTCCAGCAGCTCACTTACTTTAAATCCTGCATGAGAGCATCAACTAAATACCTCACATGTTCCCGTAAGCTGTTTTGGCGCTGATCCCTCAGCAGAGCGTCACATATCTTAGCATTACTCCTGCGGCCACAAAAGCCCCGGCTCATTTGTGCAGCTTGTCACCAGTGTCCACTCCTGCTGAACAACACCAGGCTGAAATGACGCTTTCCTCGTGCTCCATTTAATAAAGAAGCTGCCAGCATGTGGTTCATTGGATAATAATTACACTGCAGCTCTATCTGGCTGTGTGTGCCAGCGAGTGTGTATGTGCCGTTGTTCTTCCACGACCTGTGGTTAAACAGCACCATCTAATTCAGCAGATGATGTTATTTAACTTGTCATCAGCATCGCCTGGTCGACTAATAACTTGTAGTGCTCCAGCTTGTCTTCAGCACAATGTCATTAACAATAATTACAAGTCAAGCAACATGATGAACGCCTATTGGAACGCTGACACACGGGCCGGAAATGATTTCCTTCCCCAAATCATAACATGTTTCCCTCTCAGGCTGCCACGCTGACATATATTAATGCACTGTGGTGGCCTCAGTTTATATTTATTAATTGGAGGATCTGCGTCTTTGACAGGCTCACCTGCTCTCATGATTGATGTATTTTATGAAACGAGGCCTTTTCTTCCGAGCAGGCATCGACTAGCCATTGAGGAGTGGCTCCTGTTTAAACTGAATTTGTGTTGTTTGTTATTCTGAAGTGGCTCTGAACAAGCGGGAGGTGCCCTCGAGGGCCGTCCGGGGCCACAGCCTCTTTCCCCTCATGCCCCTAATCCTGAGTTGTGTGAGGAATTACAGACTCTTAAAAAATGCCCTCAACAGAGCCGGCAAGCAATGTGTGAAGCCGCCGAGGCCCTGCTCGGCCCCTGCAGAGTTCAAACATGGTGACAGAGGGGCTCAGCCTGTATTTAAAGTGACAGTGTTTTGTTTGGCGTGGAAAGCATTTTAGACTGATTCATGTAGTCACGGCAGGGCTCAAGGGCAGCACAGTGAGAGTGCATGGGAGTCAAGCTGGTGTCTGGCTTCAACATTACTCAGCGCTCAATATAGACTCTGATGTAAGCTGTTTGCTGTCATGATAAACAACGACAGAAATGACAACATGCAAAGCTCAGTTCCAAAGAAGCTGGGACATTTTGTAATATGGGAGTTTAAATAGAGAATAGTATATCTCAACCCATAAGCAGCTGAATACTGACCAAAAATGATTATCTCTTTTTATTCTTTTAAAAGAACATATACACACTCTGAATTTGAGGAGTGCAACAACTTTTAAAAACAGTTGGGACAGGGACAAGACATGAATATTGTCAGGGATGCAGCTGTTTGAACTGAGACATCAAATCAAGCGGGATGATGGTGTGGCCTGCATTTAATTTTGTTAAAATGTCAGGCCCGTTGTGTGTTTTAACAACCAGTCAGAGCATAAAGCCAAGAGAGAAAATGTTCATGAATAATGACAATGTATGTCGTCTGCTGTACGTTTATGGACAAGTATGGCTCACCTGTCAAGAGCTGCATCCATCCATGATATTAATAACTTTTCCCTTTGAGATAGACATCCCAGCTGACATTAGACAAGTTTCAGGGTGCTCCCTGGACAGGTCATCAGCCAATCACAGGGCCACATAGAGAAACAACCAACTATTTGCACACTCACACACACCTTTGGAACAAGTTAGAGTCACCGAGTAAGCTAAAAAGCATGACTTTTGGTCTCTGGAGGATGCTGGAATGCTCAGGGAGAACCCACGCATTCATTTGGAAACCATGCGAACTCCACAATGACAGACACAAGGTTCAAACCAGCAACAGCGAGGCCTGTGCACTACCTGTTGCATCACTGTGCAGCCTAAGAACTGTGAAGTTGCCCCCATTTTCCACATATTCTCTCTCTGCAGTATTCCATACAGTCCACAAACTCTGATGTAAATCTCTCCAGTCTCTTCAAACAGTTGGTTTCTACAGCCTGTGCCTTGATCAGTCCTTGGCGCATGCAAGCAGCGTAGCTTCACCTTTGTTCACTGGAAGTTTGCATTGAGTCTGTTTTCAACTCCACATTAATCCCCACTCAGCTGATTGACCCAACACAGGAAAACAAACACTCAGAGTTTCCAGGTTATTTCAAAGTACAATAGAAAATGTGGGATAATATTGATGCTGATACTGTTTACTGTTATCTCATATATTCACAGTTACCTAGTAAAGCTGAGGGTTTCCCATGATCTACTGTATATGAACTGTGTTTCAGTCTTCCAGGACTGCGTTCCACTCCACACTGTCAGTCATAGCAATGTGACTCTATGTAGGTGGGCTATGTGGAAATTCAGGCATATCACCAGCTGTTTCCTCAGATAAACTGAGCTGTGTATGCAGCGTTTGCCTAGAGAAGTAGTAAATATTCCTTAAATAACAAAACTGCTCCTCGAGTAACTGCCAAAATATGGGATATCTCCAGTGCTGCATAAGTGCCACGGCTTGGATTAAGCCCCAGGGGTGTCTTATTTAACACACATGGACAGTCTGGATCCTCTCATTTTAATGTTTGTGCTTTATTTGACAGGAGTAGAATGGCAGCTCCAACAAGTCACTGTCACTGATCTCGTCCATGTCTCACACTGAGCAGCAACAAGAAGAGCCTGTAGAATAGGAGTGACAAGTGAGGTAAAGGGTCATTTGACAGTGGTGTGAATTCACATCCTTCAGGAGAGTGTCCTGCTGCAGTCACAAGTCTGAACTCATCTCATTGGTTTGAACTAGGCTTAACTAGTAACAGGTTAAAGTCACATGATTGGTTATTAATAGCTTTCACATGCACCACACAATAGTTGAAAGTTCTCCTCCCCTCTGCTTTATACTATGGTAGAATTAGTTGGTCTGTACAGTAGGTTACAGAGACAGTGGTACAAACAGCCTTGTCCGAATGCTGTCACAAATCCTTGTGTTAAACGCCTGTTTTAGACTAATTAAAAGCACATTATATGACAAATATTTCTGAGATGGGTTTTTGTGATGCTTCCCTTGATGCAGAAACAGATGTGCATCATCTAGAACTCAGCTTTAACCGTATTCCTCTGCGTAACGAGGGCATGCAGTTACATCGTATAGTGAATGCATCTCTCGTTACCTGTTACCTGACAGATTGTGTGCACACACACACACACACACACACACATATATATATACATATATATATGTGTGTGTGTGTGTATAGCTCATACAACCCCACTTCAATAAAACTGAACTGTCCCTTTAATACTCACAAATGTTTTTTAAAATACAGATTTTCCCATTCTTCATTTCCAAAGCAGCAGAACTATTGATTCAAACACATCTGAAATATGCATGACCACCTACAGTATGTATCTGTAGATTTTTAACCTGGCAGTGATGTAGAGAAGTATTCTCTCTGATATTACTGTATGTAAACCTAGCTTAAGTGATGCTCTGGCAAAGACTGTGCTGTTTTTCATCCAGATATAGAAAGCTACAGTATATGAACAAAGAGTGATTGACTGATCAAATGAATGAAGTTCAGGAGGTGTTTTGAGTTGCAGCTGAACTCTAATTGTTCGTCATGCCTGAGCTTTCCAATCTTTTCTCTGGGTGTCAAATTCAGAGTTTATTAAAAAACATTAAAAAACAACAGTGAAAGTGATCAGTCCGACATTACATTCTTGCTCTGCATTCAAATGAATGAAGGCTGAAAAAGATTTTCTCATCAGAGTCTGTTTAAAAATTGAGGTTTCTATTCTTCTGTTCTTCAGTTAGTCACAAGGTCATGAAGCCAGGGAAAATGATCGTGTTTTACTGCTGAAAACTTTAAACCAAAGCTGTTCTCAAACATGCACAACCAAAAGGTTTCAGACAAGATGAATCTGAAATCTTCAGAGTTACCTTTGCACCTGCTCAGGGAGATCTACAGATTTAGGACTTGGTATCAAAAGCAGTTTGAGTCTGATGCTATGAAGAGCAGCAGTCATCAACATCATCCGCACAGCACAACAAAAAAAATTCTTACTAGTTTTAGACTTTGAAAACTTCAGGCTTTTGGCAGTGTTTGTCCATTTTTGTCCGTCTGTCTGTCTGTGAGCAAGATCACTCAAAAATGTCTTGACAGATTTTGATGAAATTTTCAGGGAGTGTTTATATAGGGGAGAAATGATTAGATTTTAGTTGAGATCCAAAATCCAGGATTTTTTTTTTACAAGGGTTTGTGAATATTGCACAACAGGGCAGTTTCACACAGTTTTAAGAATATCTTGGCTCACAGTACCAGATTCTTTTGCAACAGGAAAATAAGTTTTTTCTTTGATTTCTGGTTGAGAATGAGAATGTTGCAATTTTTAAGGAAATAACAGAAAATGTTAATGAATCATCACGCACCTGGGTGAGATGCTATTAAGTGTCAGACAAACATTCACTCAAAAATGAATCTCTTTCCCTTGACATACACAGCCCTCATGTTTCAGAATGTCTTTGGATTTTTGCCTGTGTAGTTCTGTGTGGGTTTTCATATTTAGTGACACAATGTCAATTAATATCAGAAAATCTTTCTCATTAGACTGTCATAAGTTTTTGTTCGAGGTCAAATTACACACTTACCCTTTTCCAGGTTGTTCTTTTGTCCATGTCTGTGCTAGGATGTAAGTAAGTAGGCTGGTAACAAGGTCGCTCTGATCTATTTTCAGTGGGCCATGAAGGTACAAACAACGTCTGAAATGCCTGGTTTGTGCTTTCTAAGCACACATCTGTGATTCACCTGGCAGTACCTGAGAGTCAAAGCAAGAGTGAATACTAACAGAGGAACATTGCAGGGGATTTTGGCACATTTTTGGGGGACCCCTACCAGGGGTAGACAGTAAAGAAGTAGATTTACTTGAGTACTGTACTTAAGTACATTTTTTGAGTATCTGTACTTTACTTTAGTTTTTTTTTCTTTTTGGAACTTATGACTTTTACTTCACGACATTTAAATAACAAATATTCTACTTTTAACTCCACCACATTTCTATTAATGGCCTCGTTACTCGTTACTTTTAGGTACAGGTATGAAGTCAGCGGATTAAATTCATATTCTCTTCTAAAATGTGATTTGTTCAAGTGGTGTTATCTATACTTCGTGCATCCTGTTCCACACTCCAGTCCAGTTGGTGGCGGTAATGCACTTTCGAGTTGGTTTGCTAACTGCCATTTAACAACAAAGAAGGTAAACCGCCATAAAACAACAAAGAAGGTAAAGGCAGGTAAAGGTTGAGCTAACGTTGGTGGTTACGGTTCGTCTTGGCAGTAATGATGGCTACTATGGCAGATAAAGACGACAACTCCACACCAGAGCACCCATGGCCATATCTGAAGAGGGGGAGTTAAATAAAAAAAAAAAGAAAATGGCAATGATTGTCCTTTTGATGATTCATTAGTGTTTCAGTCTGCATTTCCATGGGCTTTGTAGCACATTTTCAAACTCTTTATTCTATATGATCTATAAGCAGGTCAGAACATTCTGTAGATTGTTTCAATCATTGCATACTGTAAAGTCAATGGGAAAATGTACTTATAATACTTGAATATTTTCAAAAGCAGGTACTCCAGTACTTTAACTTCAGTAAAAATTTGACTGAGCAACTTTCACTTGTATTGGAGTAGTATTTGAACATGAGTATCTATACTTTGGCTGGAGTACTGGCATTGAGTACTTTGTCCACCACTGACCCCTACCCACACGTTTAGCTGTGTTGCTCATACCACAAATGCATGATCCTTACAAAAAGTACCTTGTTGTAAAGATGAATAATAAGGCTTTCCAACAATGTGAACTACAATACCAATTACGTTATTGAAAGTGAGAAATAATTGGCCAAAATATGATCTCCAAACTTTTTTTGGAGGAGTATGCAACCAAAGCATGCCGAACAGGGAAAGACCACATGTATTGGAAAAACTCTCAAGCAGACTTAGGTGTGAAAGCCACATATTCCCCACATGGTAAAACTAGAACAAAAGCTTTGATTCATTCATGCAATATGTCTTGAATAATCTACATCAGCCACTAGTTAAGTGACAATTGTTTTTGACCAGCATGCTACTGTGGGGTAACTCTGAATAACACACAAAACAATTTTTTTTAAACCTACTTGAGGAATATTAGTGTCAAATACTATTCTGGATGGTTGGAGTTTTTCAGGCATGAAGGGTATCACAGAGAAGAATGAACAGACTTCCATTTGACTCGTAATTGGAAACAAGGCCCTGATTAATCTCTCTGTCCTGACTTCACACTATATTAATGCAGCAGAGTTATTCAGATGAGACACACGTAATGTATGTACTCTCTCTTCACCTTATATGCCCACTCCAGGCTCTGATGCAGTCGAAGAGTTCCAGAGTGCATCTGCCTCATTGTGTGGCTCCCTTTTGAAATGTTAAACTGTTTGGAAGAAAAGATACCCGCAGCAGCAGCTGCATTTGCTATTTTTCTCTCCCACACTATCCCGCTCAATTGACTGTGAGACCGCTGTGGTTCAGGAAAATGAGAGCGACATTCTCAGATATGAGGCAAATTTTCTTCACCCACGAACGGTTCAGAGGCTGAGCCTGTGGTCTGCTGACGCAACACTTCAACTTTCCCCCTCTCCCTCCAAAGTGATTTTACTCACTATCCCAGTTATTCCCTTTATTACTTCCTGTGATGTCGCACTCTCGGCACGTTTGCACGGATTACTCTAAACTACATGTTTGAACTGAGCATGGGAACTGAATGAGGGCTTTAGCTGTGTAAATATCTGGGCATTTTGTTCTCTGCAATAGCAGGAAATACTTAATTAGGATTATGGGATTTGTCTGTGCACCTTCAGATTCCAGAGAAGGAGGCTGTTGATGTCGGACGGATATAAGTTTGGTCTCACTGAATCAGGGAGTGCGGCCTGCACAGCCCTGACCCCTGCAGTAATTTATTACCACTCAATACACAAATGCAAGCTCTCTCACCGGGCTGCCTGTCATCTGTGATAGAGAGAATCAGCTGGCTCAGTATAATGAAACCAGTTATTTCCCTGTCAACTCTCAATACTTTTTCTCTGTTTTTGCTCCCTCTCTCTTTTTTCTGCCACATATTGCCATGGTAACTGTAGATCCTGTATGGAGTAGTTGCTGGGGATGTAAAGTAGTTCCTATGGACAAATAATCTTGCAAATCCAGGACAAGAGCAGAAAAACAGCCGGATGCAGTTTTTACAGAGCAGGGCGGGTTTGCTTTGGGGACTTCACCATTTACAGGATTACTCAGTCAGGTCTGACACAAGCTGCAGCGTGTGAACATCTCACATAACAATGCTCCACCTGTCACTGAGGCAGCTCTATATTTACCTTATCTCAGGTCAATAGATCTGCTCGCTGATTGGCAACTGTAGGGATTGAGCTCTGTGTTCTGGCTGCAATTCGTCTCTTCCTGGTACCCAATTTGACGGCTGTCACCCAGCAGTGGCACAAATCCCACAGGCCATTATGAGGCTGGTTTAATCCCCACGACGGCAGCATCAGAAGTCTTTCAGGGAGGGTTTCCGAGCGTGATACCCCTGTCTGTCACATGTATCTGTGGGCTCTCGACAAGGCTACAGTGCATTGTTGTGATCCCACTCCATCACTTATGTCCCGCCTTATCCCAGTGCTGCTGAGACAAATGCACAGGATGTCCTTCTGCTGAAGATCAGTCACATGTTGCGTGTAATCTGCAGCTGCGCCTTGTCTCTGCTATTGATGCTTAGAGTAGGTCGTAGCTGAGACACATCATAAATAACACTTTATTGATGTCTTCATCCAGCAAGCCAGAATGTATTTTTCTAAAAAAGTGTGTTGCTTGATTTGTTGACAGAGTTATTTACTTGTTTGTTTCTTTTTTTTTTAAATGTATTTTTTGGGCATTTTGTGCCTTTATTGATAGGAGAGAGACAGTGGATAGGCTTATGAAAGGGGGTGGGAGAGTAGGGGAAGACACTCTGCAAACTGGTCACAGGCGGGATTTGAACCTGGACCGGCAGAAGCACATACATGGGGTGCCTGGTTGCTAACCACTCTGCCGAACCAGCACCCCACTTGTTTGTTTCTGATTTTGAGCTTTTTACTCAGAAAATGAAATTGAGAGAGTTTATTTCTTGTAAACTCGGGTTTTGTGTTCGCAGTGATGCAGTATATACCTAAATCCTCCACCTTGTCTATGAGGTCAATATTTCAAACGCAATTGTTGCTTGTGAGGGTGTCTATGTGTTACATAGGTGTTTGGGAACTAATTATTCAAACATTATTCTGTGCATGAAAGACATGGAAAATCAATCATCAATCTGTCAGATGAGGCTATCATCATAACACAACCTGTGTACTTGTCAGGACCCTGCTAAGAGAAGATGCCCCCCCCCCCGAACTTCTCACCAATCAAATCATAGAGCTTTAACAACATCACTGTCGGGCTACTCAAAATTTGTTTGTTCTACTTTCTACTCTTTACTCATGAAAAAGAAACAAGTTGTTTTACTTTTTCTTCACATCAAATGCAAGGCTCGAATCTACCATGTTTGAGGCATGCTCAGGATTTTGCCGTGGAACTATATGAACCACCACCAGGCTGCTTTGTCTAGGCACTGCTTTGCTACACAGCACAGCCGACATGTAATTCCACCATCAGGGCCAACCAGCTTGCTTCACAAGAGACAACAACTGCTACCAAACTAGATAAATAGATAAGTTCTGCAGCACGTGTCTGCTTTTGGCTCTTGTGAATACTGGTTTGAACTGGAGTACACAGGAAAACTTCTGTTGATAGAGAGTGGAGAGATTTGAATTAAAAATAGATGAAACTGAAATGGGAACTTGCAGACCTGTGAGACCTAGGTTACCTGCTAAGACAAATGTGCAAATTGTGAGCTTATGTCATCAAACTGAATTAAGTCTGTGACTGCAACAAATACCTTTGGGAGGTTCCAGGATCAGAGGACACCAGCAGCTTCTATATGTGCCTCTGTGGTCTGCAGCTCTAATCATGCAGATCCTACCTGCTGTAATCAACATGTATACTTGTATGGGCCAGATTCAGAGTTTTACAAACCCAAAGGAAAAACCAGACAGCTGAATGAGAGATTATCATACCTTCAGCTTAATTTGATTGTTTGTTTTGTAAAGACAGAAGTCATGGTTTGAATGAGAAGTTCACTTCAGTTTAACCCACTGTGTTTGTTGAAATTACTGTGCTCGATCAGCAGGATAATCTTTAAAGAATTGAACATATAGCTAGTCTTGGGATGAAGTTAGATATGTATATTCAGCAAAGTTAAAGCCAGAACATATTTTAATAAGTACACTGCAGGCAGGAGGACATGTTGGGCCCTAATTTCATGGCGCAGGGTGCACAAGCCTGGTGCACCCCGCGCAGTGTCAATTTCGTCCGGCGCACCGCCATGGGCTGCCAATTTGACAATTTGGTAGAGCGTCTGCGCAGAGGTGGGTGTGATGGCGCACCAAGAGGAGGTGCCGACAGAGTCAGGTTGCCGCAGTGATAATTTCGTGCCAAAAAACTCTGCAGAGGGTGCGCTGAAAACTCGCCAGCTCCAACCTGGTCTTTTCTCTGCGCAGGTGAAACGCACCCTCCGCAGCTGTAATTTGGTGACAGGCGCACATGTGCGCACAGGTCAACAAAGCCTCAGAGGCAGGTTTCCAGAGTGTCAGGCACATTTTAATGCAATAAAAAAATCACAGCAATCACTATCTAAAGTAACCGTCTGAACCAGCATATACATTTGTGTCTATATTAACTGTCCCGTCACATCTGATGTCGGATTAAAGCCATTTGTCATTATGGAAAGTTAACCTGAGAGCAGCTGAAGTTTGACGCAAATATTACAAGTCAACAACAAACAACCTCTTCGTACGATACTGAGTATAAATCTGGCTTCTCTCATTGCATGATATTCAAAAAAAAGTGGGAGAAAAAAGACGAAGAAAAAAGAGAAAATAAATGTATGTCACTCAGGATTTACCTGTGATTTCCCATATTTCTCTGTTTTAGTCTTTTTTTTAACGTGATCTAAAAAGATGGAGTACATTATTGCAAGGAGGATGAGGCGGAGACACCGGGAGAGTATACAGTATATCACTAAAGGCTCTGCTATTTGGCGATGACAGACCAGGAATGCAGGTGGATCACAGGCATTATGAATGGATAAGCCAGCTGCGGTGTAAGTGTCTCTTAATTTTTTACTCCTATTAATGACAAAGGAACAGATTACATCTGTTCCGGGAGCTGGCCCACACGGTGACGCGCTTCGTGGCCTCCGATGCATGCCCTGATGGCCAGTCCGTTCTCCCTGTTGCTGAAGGGACAGCTGCTCTGACCGTCTCTGCTACCGGGATCAGTCGCTGTGCCTCGGCTGCAGCGCATTTAAAGGCAAGGAGAGGCATTGATTTGATTGGTGAAGACAACACTTGGCTGTGTTAAACCCACTCACGCTTTTTCTCCTCCCTGTCTGGCACTTGTACGGAGGGGGAGGGACGTGGGCGTGGGTGCGCCTCCCTGTGCACTGCTGGAAACTTGCAAAGTGCACTGGATACACCCAGTCAGCGCAGGCGAAGCGAGGCGCAGAGCAAGTCCGCCACTCTTGCGCCTGGTCTATGAAATTAGAGCCCATTGGCTTTGCTTTGTACAAAAGTATACCAAACCAAAGCGTCTTGGTTGTGTAGAAGTAAGTCATTGTATGTTCTGTTTTTATTTTGTAGTCACCCTACATGTTTTGTGGCTTGTTTTCAGTGGCTTGTGTTGAGTCTGTGGCACCTTCTGCAGAAATACCTTATATAGCCCTAGATTTCAACTCAGATGCACAGCTGAGCTCTGGCACTGTGGCTAATGTTGTGCTGATGTTCTCGACTCTTCTACAACCCAACTTAAAATCCTGAACCATCCCTTCTATAGAGCCTATGGTAGTAGGTGGATAAACAAAAAAATCAGGTTTGTTACTACCCTCTAGCCAATTTTGCTCATGCATCTGTAGGTTTTCATGTAGTCCACTCACGTGTTTCCTGAATGTAATATGCCATTGGATAACTTTCTGAGGCACCATCATATGTAACAAAGCTATCATGAATTTAAAAGCTAGACTAGACTTTAATGACCAGGGGCGATGCCTGGCAATTTTGGTGCCTCCCACCATAATTTGATGCCCCAACAGCTCTGCAGCATACCATTCAATAGGGAATAATTAAGATTTTATACTTATTAATGTCATTATGTATTTTTATTTACTTAAAACCATTGCTTTTACATATGATAAAATGTAAAAATGTAATTGAATCAAGATCTGACAATGTGAATAAGAATATTACAAATGTACCAAGACATGCAGCAATCATTATGCCAATTAGGGAACAGCTCCTACTTCATCATGGATGTTTTTTACCTCAGAATTTCCATTAAAAAAAGCTTGATTTTGAATGTTTGTTATGCACTCTGAGCATCTAGTTTCTTTTGTCTATGCCGAGGCCCTGTTGATGACTCATGGATCACAGCACTGACTGGACTGCATATTGTTGATCTTCACTGCTGACTCTACGGTTGTGGAGGCAGTAAGTGCTGGTGGGATTGGTGGGCAGAAATTTTCTGAACTTTGTTGTCAAAGGGCACAAGGCTGCGTTGATCGGAGCCTGATCAAAAGTGGTGAATCACTTGTAAGCATTATTATTTTTCCCCTCTTAAGAAACTGATGCAAAACAAGTTTGAAACAAAGTTTACTGAAGACTTAGTCTTCTTTTCATCTGTTGTGATCACAAAATAGAAATAAGGATAATAGCTGAGTTGTTAATATACAGGTAATTTTCCCTCTCATCCTGAAATGCTTTTCTTTTATCAAATCAAATCAAACTTCATTTATAAGGCACTTTTCATACTAAAAAGCAACACAAAGTGCCTCACAGAGGCTAAAAACAACATAAAAACAGAAAACCCGGCTATCACCCTCCCACAAATACAGAGACATGTCCAGACACACACTTGCAGACATCACATACGCACTCACACACCCATACCCACAACATTCATACGAGCTGTCATAAAAGAGAGAAAGAGAGACATGGCTGTGCACCGAGGACTGAGGTAAGGAATAAGCAACCTTTGGGGGCCATCAACACTAAGGAGGGTTCCCGGCCCACGAGGACTTCGAGCCAAAGACTTCCACCCTCCCGCACAGACACAAGGCCCCACACCACAGTGCAGGGGCCTACAGCCATGCAGGCAGAGCCATCCCCCAGCAGGGGCCCCAGAAGTGGACCAGGAGCAGCTCCCAGTGTGGAGAGCCGCCATGAGGAAACACTGGAGCTAAAAATCATCATACTAAAACAATAATAAAAATATAAGAAAAGAAGGGAGATAAAATAGCATAAAATGGATAAAAAAGTAAGAATTAAATATGATAAGAAGTTTAACTAAAAGAATAAAAAAGTTATAAATTAATAGAAGAATAAAAAATAGAGGAATAAATAAGTCAATTAAATCAATTAAAAGCTTGATTAAAAAGGTGGGTTTTAAGCCTCTTTTAAAAAGTATCAACAGACTCTGCAGCCCCGAGATTCTCCGGCAGGCTGTTCCACAAACGGGGGCCATAATTCCTACAAGCCGCCTCCCCATGTGTGTGGACCTCAGGGTGCGCGAGGGCTGATATGGTAAAAACAGGTCAGGTAAATAAGAAGGCCCGAGGCCGTGAAGACATTTATAAACCAGTAAAAGAACCTTAAAATTGATCCTGAAACGCACAGGGAGCCAATGCAGTGATTTTAAAATTGGAGTAATATGTTCCCACCCTCTGGTCCTCGTCAGCACTCGTGCGGCTGAATTCTGTAATAATTGGAGGTTGGATATTGTCTTTTTGGGAAGACCAGAGAGCAGGGCATTACGATAGTCTAAACGAGAAGAGATAAAAGCATGCATTAACACCTCCATGCTGGCCTGAGAGAGAAACGGGCGGACTCTGGCTACATTCTTGAGATGGTAAAAACCAATCTTAGTGACATCCTTGATGTGTGGAATAAAAGAAAGCTCAGAGTCAAAAATCACAACAAAATTTTTTACAGAATTTGATGATTTAAGATGTTGGAGTTTTGGTAAAAGTATCTCTCTCTGGCCTTCAGGGCCAATCACTAAAACTTCTGTTTTGTCCTGGTTGAACTGTAGGAAATTTGCTGCCATCCATGACTTATGTGAAACAAATATGATTTGGATCTTTCATTCATATAGCCCATGAGTTTAATATGTTGTGATGATGTTCGTTGTTGTTAATGTTTTCCAGTGTTTTGAAATTATTTGTGCCTTAAAACCTTAGAAGAACTTGGCCATAATTATTGTAAGCAGTCCATATCCTAAGATGTTTTACACCATATTTAATTCTTTATTTGGCTGACAGATATATGGTTTAAAAACAGTGCAAAGTTGATTTGGGGATAGGGCCCTATGCGATGTTTTCAGTGCGACAAACATTTCTGCCAGCACCCCTGTTGCCACCATATATTGTTCAGCCATGCTCTGTGCTAAGTTAAACTTCAGCCTGGTTGCACAGAAAGTAACTGAGCAGTTCTTTGATCAGTAACTGTAATATTATTACTGTTTCAGGAGTTATCCCTACATCACCAGGTAATTAAAAAAAGTTAAACTCTTACAAAGAAATGCTGCAATTAAATAAGCCATCACTGATCAACATGACTGATGAGGGTTATAGGTGATAGGTTGGTTTATAACAGCCAACCTGTTTACTGTCCTTTCACTCATAAAAGCAAAAGGCCCCAATCTCAACCACTAAAGAAAAAAGGTTGACAAGATTTGTATGGAAACTTCACCTCCACATGTGCAGGGTACCAACAAAGAATATCTGAAACACCCCTTGACCACTAGGGAGTGCAGATGTCAACAGAAACTCAAAGTTCCTCACTTGAGCTTTATGATAAGGGACATCTTTTCAAAATGGCTTAAATTAATGTTTAAGCATTTTAAACAGAGGATGGAAAAGCGTACAGATATAACTAGACATTTCTGGCTGATTTTTCTGGCTTTCCAAGCATTAACTATAAAATTCTGGCCCACTCTCCTCACCCTTGTTTCCACACAGCAGCTGTTAAATGTAATCTGCCTTCACAGAACTGATGCATAGTCAGACAGATGTAGTGAGCAACAAGCTTGTATACAGATTGGAACATCTGGCAGCCCAAACTTTCTTTTGGAGTTGGTGGAGACAAAAACATTCCTGAAAAGAGAGTGTTCGATAGACTACAAATGAACATTTACCCGGTGGGGAACCTGACGGATGTATAAAAGGGATCTCTTTGTCTATAAGGTGAACAATTTCACATGTACATGTGAAAATATGCCACAGTTCACAGTGTCTATTTCCTTGCTGTTTCAAAAAGGGGGAAGTACACGAACTGTAGGGTTAAAAGTGCATCCATAACTTTAGATATATTCAAACATCAAACATTGTTACAATGAATTTACTGTGCATTCTAACATCTCTACTGTACTGCTTGAAGCTGTGATACCGCTTCAAAAGAGCAGATATCAAACCAAGTTTTTGCTGCTACTTAAAGATATTTATACATCACACAGAATGTGTAAAAGTTAGATTCAAGAAAATATGCCCTGATGCCCTGCTTGTTAAATATATAGGCATAGTTTCAACTTCAAGGTTTGGGGATCTAAAACATGAAGGGAAATAAATGTACAGGGAGATGCCATGTAAAGGAAAGCCAGTTACCCTCATTGCACATACAGTCAAAACTAATAGAGAGGTTCACTATCTGACATCATTAGTAAGTACACCTGGCCTTTACTAGGCTATACCCTCTTTTGCGATTATTCTATCATCTATGCCAGTGGTTCCCAACCTTTTTTGTCTTGTGTCCCCCTTGAGCCTTTTTGTCTTGCAATGAGTACCCCATCACTCATACATGTTGATGATTCTTCTACAGCAGAATGTAATCACAACTGATTAATAAAGTAAAATATTTTATCTTAATTTGAACATTTGAGTTCTCAGAACTTTCTTCTTTTTAAATCAAATCAAACATAATTAAAAATAATACAGTGTCTTAAAAATAAATATGTAATCTTACTAAATAGATACAAAATTAAAATTATCAATCTGCCTTTGTTGCATAGAACTGTTGTTATGTTTACCACAGAACACCTTTGAGCTCTTTTGAATAAGACCCCTTTAAACAGGCATTCAAACTTTAAAAATCAGGATCAAAACACTCAAAATAGTTTCTCTGAAGTTTGTCTTATCCATCTTCTGAATCTAGAGCAACTGGATGTCTCAGCTATTTATCCATATTTTCCTGGCTGCAGGTTGGCAGCCCTTTTCATTTTAGCTTGGCTCAGGTTATTATTTCCCTGGGAAAACTAGTTGTAGCTCAAAAATACAATTCTATTGACAGGCTTAACTCAGTCCTTCCAAGTTGGAAATAAATAAGTACATCTTTCCACGTACCCCCTGCAATGTTCTTGCGTGCCCCTTGGGGTACACGTACCCCTGGTTGGGAATCATTGATCTATGCTTTGCATCAGGCCTGCTACCCTGAGCTGATGGGCTTAAAGTTCTCGGGAACACAAATCATCAAAAACCTTCTTCATGTGATACTCATGATCATACATACTATCAAGTGCAAAATGTTAGGACTGGTCTCGTAAATTAATATCAGCAGTACAATATGTGAATAATAATAATAATAATAATAATAATAATAATAATTATTATTATTATTATTATTATTATTATTATTATTAACCATGTTGTTTGTAAAGGAACCATGTACAGTATTAAACATAAATGTTTCCATTTGGTGCATTGTTCCAGAGTTACAATTCCCCCCCAAAAAAACATCACAAGAATTACTAGATAACCAGCAACAAAACTACCTCACTGCGACCCACCCAATCGGCCTCTTTATGTAAAAGAGATAGTGACCATGTCCATACAGTCCTGAGAAACCATCTTAACTTTAATATAAGCTGTTTAAGCAGAAGATTTCCTCATACTGTGAGATGATTTTATCTCAGAGGCTTTAAATTCAAGATGAAACGCTGGTAGGATGTCACAGTGGTAAGTTGTTCTAAGCAGCTACTCGCTAAATAAAAATGGTGAGAAGAGGAAGTCCTGATCCTGTGGAGTTTTTGTCTTGTTCATAGAAGGGCACACCATTACGCACACTAGATAGATAGAGATAGATAGATAGATCTTTATTGTCATTGTCACATGTACAACGAAATTAAAAGTGCCAACCAATCAGTGCATCAGTCACTCAAAAAAATGAGCTAAAAAAGACAGTCGAAGCTAAAATCTTAAATCTAAAACCAATACATACGTAAACAGACTTCTTGTTATTGCACAAACCCCTATTTCACTTAACATATATTGCACAAATTAATCCAGTAATTCCAGCTGTTATACTGAAGCAGCACAGAAAGACATGAAGGCAGCAGTGAAATATTTAATCTCAAATACTATCACTAATGGGCTAATAGACAAATAAAAAAAAAACACAATATGAAATCTTTTTAAATCTTTTTAACCATTTAGTCCTGTGTCATTACTTTCGAAAGCCAAAAGTCACTCTGATTTTCTTTGACTTGATCAGTTTGCACAGCCTTAAAAAGCACAGCCTTCTGTTTCTTCTCTTTGCAGATATCACTTGACGTCTTCTGAAAACAGCGGATGATGACAGTCATTGTGTCTTTTATTGAGCATTTATGTGGTATTTGACATCTGACTCTCCCTAAAGTGATTTTTATGGGCCTGTTGCTTTTCACTCAGGATTAGAACTTATGTTATCAATCATCCTTGTTGAAACCTTGAATTTCATATTCTGCCCCCCTTTCCTCTTTTTGCTGGCTTATCATACTTTCCCCTAATGAAGAAAATGAGAAAATGCCATGCAGAGTAATTTATTATAATTCATGATGGCCTCCCTCTCTCTTACTTAAAGTCTGGAGATGCCACGCTCCCCTCAGTAAGTGATTGATGGGGTGCTTGTGACCTACAATAGACAGACCCACAATTAAAGTGCGCCTTATCTCCCAGCTGTGACTCTGGAAGATAAATGCTGATAGCACCCTCCCTTTGATGCTCAATCATGCACTCCACGGCTCGCTCTCAGCTTGTGTCCTCAGAATGACTGATGTGCATTTGAATATTTCTTCCACGCAGGTAAACATTAACATTCACCTCACTTAAGCATTCACTCCTCCTCGCTCCGGCTCCATTGTAGCCTGTCTGTTTCACACAGAGGATCTCAGGGGAGACCAGCACCTAATTTAAGTGTGTTTATTTTCACACTGCGTGCCAGCTGGACAAATGCATTGAACATCCTTTTATGTGGGAATGTTTCATCACATGGTACAGAAAATAGACAGTGATTGTTTCTATCTCTCTCACTGCATTGTTTTTTTCATTATTATCCCCTCCCATTATTCTTGGATCTCTCCCATATGTCATATTCTGGACTGTGAAATAACCACCATCAGTTCAACATACTTATATTTCCCTCTCTGTCCAGTGAGACAAAAGCCTTTGACCATTGCTGGAACCTTTGCTCCAGTCCTGGACTCTTGTTGTGCCTCTCTTCATTAAAAATTCATCCTCTCGAGCTCATGTTGTTCTGCACCACATTTTCTTTAACCATCTAGGTTTCCTTTACACAAGGGAGTCTGTCTTAATACAACCTTTGAATTGACTCTGGGGTGTCTGGAGAATGTGTCCAATCAAACTCAGACATTGATGGCTGACCTTGAGGAACACAAGGATTTTATTGGAGAACTTGTTTGACCAGATGATCGAGGTCGGGTTACAAAAGGACCTTTAAAGTGGGAATTCTTTCTGCATGCCGTCAGCTTTTCTGATGCCCCTCCAAATCCTGCAGGACTGTACTACTTTGAGTAAAAACAGCATCCATGGAAGTGTTGAAGCACAAGTTTTCGGTTTTGAAGGAGAAACTTTAAACCAGTCTGGTGAATATGAGCAGACACTTGTATTGTTGGAAGGATAACTCAAGTTTAGATCTGTAGCATGACTGTTTCCTCTGTTGTTTTTAAAAATATGTTTTATTTACTCCTCAGTGTGTTGAAGATGTATGCTCTGTGTCACAAAGTACTTTTATGTATCATCTTCAAGGTGGAAATAGCAACTTAACAAAGTCCCCCCTCTGAAGTGACAGGAGCTCCCACACAGCATGTCAGAATAAGAATACAGGTGGATCAGGAGTACCCAAAATATGCTGTAAATACTATAGTTTTTTTTAGTATTAGTATTGCATACTCTAGTAGTCATTGGAATTTGATCTATAGCAAGGTTTACATGCAGACTTTTTTCCATTCTGATTAAAATCATTCTTATTGAAGATCTCAGGTGAACTGTTTACATGTGACGTGATCTATTCCAATCTGGTGTTTACATGTGTCACAACATTTAATCAGAACAGCTGTTTTACAGACAAGTGATATGCGCAGATCTATTTAAAGTTGCATGATTTATCAAAGATGGCGGTAAGTAGGTGTTTTAATGAATTATTTGAGGGTTGTTCTGTTTGGCCTTAGAATAACCAGCCTTCAGACTTTCCAGCTGTTCCTTATTTGTTGGACGTTTTGGTCCATCCCGGCTTCGCTGAGTTTTCGTGGACTTTTTTAATTCAATAGTTCAGTATTTTTTGTTTTCCTACCGTCTAAACATGTGATAATGTTTAGTTCTTTGACAGTTTGTATTAAAAGCAAACCCCGACGCAGACCAGTGCTGTGTGCTCTGTTTGGAAGCCGCCATGTTTCCAAATGAGTAAACGTCACTGCTCGTTTACGTCAGGACAGAGCATGCGCAGACAGAACCCAGCCTGACAACTTTCTGATACCGTTTACATGACAGGATTTTACTTTGAATCGGTTTGGGAAGAGTAATATACTACCCCTGTGCAACTGAATAAAATTCCATTCAGATTTGGCCTGTTTAGTCTGATTGAGGTGTGTACATGGAGCATTTTTATTCGGTTTGGACTTCTAACCTCCATGTAAACCTGGCTTATGAATAGTTGAGGTAGTATATGGTATCTTTGACCCTAGACTAGTAAATAGGAAGAGAGAGACTTGGCTGAAATAATTTAATTTCAAGCTTCAGACGTTCAGTCAGTGCCAAATTAGAAAAGAGACAGTTCCCTTGATAGGTCAAAAAACACCTCACATTCAGACAAAAGGGGTCTACACACCAAAAGTTCCTATTAAAGGATTTTATGCAACAAGTGACATTTTAAGCTACATGACTGTTCCTCATAGCTGCTCTGTGAGCCTCCATCTTAATTATACACCGACACCTGACACAGCTGCAATAACATTAATACTTAAATACACCTGAACATTCAATAGAGATCATCATCATCAGAGATGCTTTAGATTCAGCATACATTTTTTTTGTAACAGGACACATCATGATAATACATTCACACTGACCTATAAACATCATATAGGTTCATGGGGCGCAGAGACTCAAACTGTATCAATCAATCAATCATGGCCACAGCCTCAGAAACTGCCTGTTCATTGGTAAAGTGCACTTCTGAAGCCAAAGTCTGCCATCACTATCTGTCTAATAGCTGTCATTGTTTAAATAGACAATGAACCGGGGTGAGGGCCATTAGTATTCTGGTAAACAGCTACTCTGCACCTACCTAGCAGCAAACTCATTCATGCAAGACACAACCTATCAGATAATTAACAAAGATTGTTTGTTGACAGAAAGGGGACATAGTCTGAGGGTAAAATTAAACATTCAAGAACTCACTACCAGAACAATACTGAATATGCTTTTATTTCTTTCTGAGGTGTGAAACTATGGAAAACAGTAGTTTTAATGGATCTACAAGAATATTCAAAAGATCAGATATGTGGTGAATGATTTTATTCTTTGGGAGGTTGCTGTATACAGCACAATTTGGGAATACTGGAAAAGAAAAGTTATTAAATATGTGGTACTTCTCCCTTTCCCCTCTTTAGCTTAACTAAGTGTGTATATGCAAATGAATGTTTGTGTATATATTTATGCGTATGTACATGTTTATGGAAATATAGTGAGCTGTTTTTTTTGTTAGTGTGTTTGGTTTCCCTATACACGTTTGAACTAAACTGATCAAATTATGCACATTTAAAGCAAAATATTTAAATATTTATATGTATAGAAGTGATGCTCCAATCATGGTCAGAGCCAACCACGGGTCAAGTATTGTGTTCAACAACTGGTGGAGTGTTTACTCAACAGAGAAGTACAAAAAGCTCTTTCAAAGCAATGCAATGAGTATGATTCTGTAAGGACAACTGAACTACACGTTGTAATGATTAATTTATTGCTTTTAATTTATTTTATCTCTATTATATCCACAAAATGTACTCAGACTTATAAATGATGAATCCATCCAACAGGCTAAACAGCATAAATGATCAAAAAATAAAATAAAATAAAATATAAGGCAGTGCAGTTGCAATGTTGTAAATGCATCAGTAACATCATGCAACTGTTGCAATCACATTAAACTGGTAAAAACAAACAAACAAAATTCCACTCAGCATTATTAATACTGTGTTTTAGCATAAGACTAAAGTAATTCTGTCAAGTAATTAGTCAAATGCTCATTTCACTGAGCTAACACTGATATGTTGTGATGTTTCTGTGATGACTTTAAATGCATCACAATACACAATGTGTGATGTTTCTATGCTGTTGTTTAAAGTGCAGGTCTCAACATATACTTCAACAGTGTATTAATATTTGTGATCAAATGCAAACAATATCCTGGGGACTCTTCTCCAGTTAATATAAAGAGGATAACAGAGCAGAATGTTTGGACCTATGCTGACATCTGGAAAGTAAGGATGGTGTTAATGACCATATCTGTAAATTCAGTCATTAATTTTGCGAAGTAGATCATGTATTATTATAAAAGAAAACAAGAAAAGTCTAACATTTCATTTTTTAAGTCACTGATACTTTTTACTGATGTATTGTTATTATTACCTCCGCTAAGGAGGTTATGTTTTCGGGAGTTTGTTTGTCTGTCTGTCCGTCCGTCTGTCCGTCTGTCTGTCTGTCTGTCTGTCTGTCTGTCTGTCTGTCTGTCCATCTGTTAACAAAATAACTCAAAAAGTAATGGATGGATTTTGATGAGATTTTCAGGAAATGTTCAGCAGGGGGAAAGGAAGAACTGATTCAATTTTGGTGTTGATCTGGATCAGCGTCTGGCCGCCATGACGAAAATGTGATTTCTGTGAATAACTACTGAACTAAAATAGATATCATTATGAATCCAGTTGCTAATGGTATGTTTTCATGGTCAGGTAATCTAAATATTTAGATGAAATAAAGGTAGGACTAATATTTATGGTCAAAATCACAATATGGCTGAGGACTGTGGCGCTGGCGGAGGTCTGCACTCTCCGAGTGCTTTTCTAGTTAGTAATGTTTAAGGCCCTTTAAATCCCACGTGTGCCATGAAAAACACCTAACAGTAAGATGTACATCATTGTTACAATTGTAAGTTACAAGACAAGCATACAGAGCCTTATGATTAAGGACAGCAAAAGTAGTTGTAGCCTACTGATGATCTGTGATCTAAAAATGTAACTTTTCCACCTTGAAAGAGGTTGTTTAAATGTTCACTAATTAATTCAAGTTTGTTAGCGATGCATTCAGTGCATTTCTGTAAAAAAATCTGACACTTGTCTGACATCTTTACACTTTCAATTAGATTGTGATGTCCTTGATTTACAAAGCAGGCAGAACAAAGAATGAGGAATGACATTGTTAAAGGTCTCTTCACATATCAGCAAATTTTAGAATACATTAACCAACATTGAGAAAGCAGTAAGATTTCAGCGAAAGTATGTTCCTGGGCTCAGTTTAGCGGTGTTTGAAAAAATGTTGTGCTGGTGGAGTACAGCCTTTTCTGACGGCCCTTGGCTACCTCTGAACAGATTTTAGATTTTCACCAACTAGGGCTGCAAATATCGATTCTTTTTGTAACCGATTACTCTATCAAATATTTTGGCGATTAGTCGAGTAATCGGATAACAGTTACATTGTGCTCACTGCTTTTTTTTTTTTTTTTTTTTTTTTTTACATTGAATCACTACTTACTATTATTAGTAGTAACACACAAAACAGAAAAGCCAGGTCACTTGAATTAACAACTTATTTTTATTATTTTGAACATTCTGAGCATAAATGGGATCTAAAAATCAAAATCTATACTTTTATTTTTAGTCTGGGCCATATCTTGCTTTTTTCAGTATTTTTTTAAGTTTGATTATTTTATTTTATTTGTATTCATACTTATCTCTTTTTGCTAAATTATTGCCTTGACTACTGTACCATATTGATGATCTTATTTTGCTTACTTTATTTCTAGGGCCAATTAATATCATACTTAGATACTAAGATAATTTAACCAGCTAATGTCCATTTCTATAACATATGAAAGCATTCCCTACACCTGATTCATCTACTCACTGTCAGTGTTTTCTGTTCTAACTCTCTGCAATCAAATTAAATGTAAAGTTATTGGATGTGAAAAATATGTGAACAAAATACACATAATTCTGGGCAAGTAGCCTCCGCATTGATTTACGTTCTGAACCAGCCTTTACACAGAGCCTTAATCTGATAATATTTCCTTGCCCATATCTCAGTTATTGATCACATTAGCTTCTTCTGTTGATGTATCATGAGTGTCATCCTGTTGTGTCGCTCTGCAGACTTGACACACAGACCGGATGTTTACTGTTGATGTACTGCAGCATTGACAACGTGCTATCATGCTAAGCTACGTGCTAAGCTAACTCCGTTTGACATCAGACACACTGCACTGTGTTTTCTTTCCGTCCCTTCTTGTAGTGACCACACACTTGGGACACTCTGCCATTTCTTCTGCGGACTCTCTCCTTTCTGTCCCTCTCTTTTCTCTTCCTTCATGATTTTACAAGCCGTGCAGCAGCAGAGGTAGCAGGCGTGCCACAGAAATGACCGTTCATGTCAAACACTGTGCACTGTACAGTAGTCCAGATATATATTTTATATGTATAATTATATATTAAACAAGGCTTCGAGGCACACAATTTGCCCGTGGGTATTTTGTAATCAAATAATCGGGATTATTCGAGGAATCGTTTCAGCCCTATCACCAACATACATGTAGCACATCTTTGCACACTAGACTCAGAGGAGCTTGGCTCTGCTTAATGCTTAAAAGCATATAACAAAACCACTGAAATAACACCATATAGAGCAGACGTATACCATTTCATCATGTTCAGCTGGTCTCAGGATTCCGTGACCTCGCCTGCAGGACAATGGTCCCCAAAATGGCTCTTCCAGTCCCGAGGGGTTGACAGAGATGAATGCTGCTTTACACTCGATGGACCAACAAAATATTGCGAATGATCCATTTGGTGTGTCAGATTAGACGTGAGAGGTGATGCTATTTTACAAGCAAATTCACAACTAAAAAATAAAATAAAATGATCATAATATTGAACAACAGACAAGATCATTATTAATATGTTATATATTTTATTGAAACTGTTTTGAAGATAAATTCAAAAACAGGAGAATTAAGAGATTGTTGAGTGTAGGTTTTGGCCTGTGGCCCTATGAGAGGGAAAAGAGGGAACTACGAGTCTAAACATATGTAGAAACATCATGCTGCATATGTTGAACTGTGGTGTGAAAATGATAAGAAAATTAAGAAGTGTTGATGTTAAATGGCGAGGGACTGCAATAGGAGTTTAAGGAGTAACTTTAGGAGGCTGAGGGAGAGATGAAGAGCTTGGTGGTATATGTTATCGTTCTGGTTTGGTCCAAAAACAGCAGACCCAAAATCCCAAGAATATGACTCAGACTTTGTAAAACCCTGCCAGTGAGTGAGCTATTAGAAAACATCACCTGTTTAGAGATGAACTTCAGAGACCAAAACAAGATTTTTAGCCAGGTTGTAAATACTTTTATTTCTGCAGTAAAAACGGTCAGTTTGATAAGAGCTCTGATGGGGTTTCTTTGTGTATTTTCAGACAGCCTCAAGAGCTCACTCAAGAAATAATTTTTTCCTTCTTCCACATCCACCTCTTTCTTCAGCTCTGGAGGTTTCCGCTTGTACATGGCAGATAAAAAGGGCTTGCATCCAACTAATTACATTCAATTTACTTTTATCAGTCTTATTTGTACCAGGCATTTCTAATTTCATTTGAGCCATAACATTATGCTTAGAGTACAGCTTTATTAGCCTGAGCTGACCTGCATGGTGTAGCTCTGTAGTAACAATGTCTCTGTATTTGAGTGATTTTGTGATTATACAAAACAAGGTCTATGTACCCAAGCTTTCTTTGATCAAGCCATTTTGGCACTCATTAAATGTTGATTCCTCCAGCTTATTTTGAGCGTAACCGTGGAACTGGTCAGATGCTAATACAGTGAAAAATAATTGAAAAAACGATTCCAGGTTTCATGCTGGCTACAAGCATGAAAACATAATCTTATGACCTCAGTGCCTCATCATTAAAGATATTTGTTTTGTTTCATGAATAATTTGCTGAAATTTAATGTCTTGATTTGACTTGAAATTAAAACCAAGAGGACAGAGAAGAAGTGAGGTTCATGTTCATTATCACCTAAACTCATCGACACTTGGTGATATTATACCAGCTGGTGTAACATCATGGATTCGTCTTCATTATAAACCCGATTTTATTGTTGCAAAAGTTCCCAAAACATCAGCTTAGGATTGATACAGCCCAGAGTGAACTTTATCAAATGATACGGTATTGACCAAAAACTCTTTTTAGCCGAGTATAATTGTTTGACTGCTTACTTCCCTCTAATTGCTGTTGTCAGTCTGTGCTCTATTTGGTGTTTTACTGACTTGCCCTAGCTGTTGTTATTGGGCATTCCCTCAGTTCAAACAATACAAGTTTATGAGAGAAATAGATCAGTTTAAATCTGTTACTACAGCTACACACACACACACACACACTCAACTTGTTTCTAATTGAGCACAACATTATGACAATAATAATAACAATAATAACAACAATACATTTTATTGAAAAGCGCCTTTCATGACACTCCAGGACTAAAACAACCATAATAAAATCAACAACGGAACAATAGAATCATCAAAACACAACAGACAATGACGCGTATGGGAAGAAAGTGGTTGGGTGATGTTAAATGGAATATGCAGTCCTGAACAGGTGAGTTTTAGGTCTAGATTTGAAGAGGGGCAGGGAGTTCAAATTCCGGAGGTCCAGGGGAGAGGGTTCCAGAGCTGGATGACTGCAGGCCCTGCTCCCCATGGTGCTGAGACAGGCAGAGGGCACAGAGAGGTGGATGGAGGAGGAGGATCTGAGAGAGCAGGCTGTCGTGGTGATGTGGAGGAGGTCAGACAGATATGGAGGGGCGATGTGGAGGGCTTTGAAGGTGTGCTTGACCGGGAGCCAGTGGAGGTGCTTTAGGGTGGGTGTGATGTGATGGTGTGAAGGGGTTCTGGTGATGATATAGGCAGCTGAGTTCTGGACCAGCTGGAGTTTTTGGAGCAACTTTTGGGGGAGGCTGAATAGGATTAAGCACACACCTTAAGATGAATGAACAGCCAAAGACAAAGCAGTATCCTAAGACTGATCACAACAGAGTTTGAAGTTTCCATAGACCTCTGTTCAGACTTTTATTGTGACTTCCAAGACCAGGGTCCATACCTGAAGATCTGAGGGACCTGATTAGGCTGTAAAAAAGTGAGCAGGTCAGAAAATTCTGAAGACCCCACCACCTAAAGCTTTACATACATGAAGGTGATGCCTGAAAATCAATTCTGTTCTGGACCATGAGCTAGTAAAGATTTTTAAACGCCTGTGTGATGTGTTATATTCTCTCTGTCTCTGTTTACACTTGAGCTGCAACATTTTGGATTAACTGTCAGCTATTTATTGACTTTCTTGGAATTCCAGCATGAAGGGGACTGCAGTAGTGTAATCTGCTGGGGAGGAATGCATGAGTCAGTTTTTCAGACTCCACCAATGTTTGGAGGTGTTTGTGAATTGTTACAGGGCTGTCTTTGTGACAGCGGTGATGTGGTTTTGAAAGTCCTAATTGGCATTAATGATAACTAGAGCTGTCTAAATTATCTTGATAGACCATGTTACGTTCAAACTACGTTTGATGCCACTGATTTTTTTTGACACAAGCAAAATTTGCACTTTAGGGGCCCTAATTTCGTGGCGCAGTGCAGGGGGCACAGAGCCGGCGCACCCCGCGCAGCGTTAATTTCGTGTGGCGCACTGCCGTGCGCTACCAATTTGACAATTTGGTAGACCGTCTGCGCAGAGGTGGGAGTGACGGCGCATCAGGGGGAGGTGACGGCACACCAGGGGGAGGTGTCGGCAGATTCATATTGGTGCAGTGACAATTTCGTGCCAAAAACAGTGCAGAAAATGCGCTGAAAGCTTGCCAGCTCCAACCTGGTCTATTCTCGGCACAAGCGAAGTGCACCCTCCTCAGCTGTAATTTGGTGACAGGCGCACATGTGCGCACATGTCAACAAAGCCTCAGAGGCAGGTTTCAAGAGTGTCAGGCACATTTTAATGCAATAAACAATCACAGCAATCACTATTTAATATAACCGTCTGAACCAGCATATACATTTGTATCTATATTAACTGTCCCGTCACATCTGATGTCGGATTACAGCCGTTTGTCATCATGGAAATTTAACCTGATGGCAACTGGAAGTTTGATGCACATCTTACAAGTCAACAATAAACAGCCTTGACATCTGATACTGAGTATATATCTGGCTTCTCTCATTTCATGAAATTCAAAGAAAAGAGGGATAAAAAAGATGAACAAAAAAGAGAGAAAATAAATGTATGTCACTCAGGATTTACTTGTGATTTCCCATATTCCTCTATTTTAGTCTTTATTTTTAAGGTGATCTAAAAAAATGGAGTACATTATTGAAAGGAGGATGAGGCGGAGACACCGGGAGAGTATACAGTATATCACTAAAGGCTCTGCTATTTTGCAATGACAAACCAGGAGTGCAGGTGGATCACAAGCATTATGAGTAGATAAGCCATCTGCTGTGTAACTGTCTCTTAATTTTTTACTCATATTAATGACAAAGGATTACATCTGTCCTGGCCCTGGAGCTGGTCCACACGGTGATGCGCTTCGTGGTCAAGAGCAATGTTTACTTATGGCACGCAGACATGGATAAATAAAGGGATCTAACTTACTACAGTTTTATCTTTGAAGCTCAACCGGATTACTCTCTACACAGACCAGTTTCTGTGACTATTTACTCTCACTACTCTGTGTGACTCAAACTTTGCACAAACTTTGTGGAGTGTTATGTGCAACTAATAGCCTGAGCTGAGAGACCTCCCCTCCTCAGCCAAATGAGGATCCAAAATGAAGCAGCTTCTCTCGAAAGCTTTTTCTCCTCCACTGATGTGAAGTTAGGATGTTTTTACTCCTTTTAATATGTTTGTTGAGATTGTGAAGATGTTTGCACCGCTGTGTAACCATCAACCCTCCCTGCTCAATAAGAGGACTTACCCAGAGAGAGTAATCTCTGCTTCATGTCAACATTTGTACTCTTCTGTGATTAAAAAGTCAGAGATATTGTGTTGAATCAATAATTTCATTCCTTTCTCCTCTCATTTACTGTTATCTGCTGTTGTATCTGTTTTTTGTCTCTGCAGATATTACTGCCACCAAGAGGGCCTCCTGTTTTGATTCTTCTCTAAATTAATTCTAAATCATTGAACTTAAGACAGCAAAGAAAATAATGTGCATCATACCAAACAGATAAGAAAAATGTAACATTTTTCCTGAATAACTTCCACTAATGAGATTATGTTTCTGTCTGTTACGATTTTTTAAAATGAAATATTCAGGGCAGGAAAAAGAGTTTTCCACATTTTGGATGACTAGATCCTGGACAATGTTGGAAATGCATCTGCTGATGTTTTTACACTTCTAAATATGCAGCCATAAAATGATTCTGCTGATTTTCAGTAAGGAGAAATTTAATCCTTATAAGCAGGTGCAGTCTGCTGCCTTTCCAATGTCTGATCATTAGTACACACAGGAAACCTAGAAATATGTGTTTATTACCTTTTGTAAATATTATGTTGGTACCCTCACACAAAAAAAAGTATCAAAAAAAAAACTTCCAGTCACTGAGTCAACTGAGCTACAAACCAAACCCTGAGTGATCTGAACTGTGGCACCAAATAGTTTTTAGACACTTATCTACTTTTACTAGTGCCTTTTAAGTATCTAAAAATCAGGTTACATATCCTACAGCTTGTCAAAGAACAGGAAATCGTATTTGTACCAAATTTAGGTCCCACATAAAACCGAGTCATTAATGATGGATTTTCAGTCCTTCAATGCAGCCCTTAGTCATACTCTGCTGGAAGCCCTTTAAAGAGATGACTGTCTATGCTGATTTCCATACTAAGCCCTAATTAATCTTCCCCTTTAGTTTAAAGCTATTGGGAATCTCATATGATCCTGTATGATCATACACAATGCTTCCATATGTTCCATACTGAGCTCAGTTGAGCTGTACACACTTCAATAGATCAACACCTTTCCTTTTATTCTTCATTCCTTTTTGTTCCTCCTTGAGCTTTTTATCTATTTTTGACTCTCAGTCTCATCCTTGTAAGTAAGCCTTTACAATACAAGCATCAACATGCACACCTTACTCAGAGGATGTCATCTCTGATTTCTTGTATGTCTGAAGCAAAAATAACTACACAGTTGGCTCCGAACAGTTTGAGTGCATCAGAAATAACACTTTTTCTCACTGTTTCCTTGTAAATATGGGTCATACTCTGGAGCTGCAGGTGCACGCAGACAGGGAGGAGAACACAGCGGGCATCACTGACCTTTTACCTGTGTGAACACCCCATTATCCCCCAGCTGCTAAGACAGATTACAACAAATTTAAATGATGAATAGAAGCTCATTTTAAAAGATTGGTCGCAGTTTTCACCTTTAGCTTTATTTTCCCCCCACACAGGTTTTGATTCTAACAGATGTTGATGCCTGGGCCCTGAACCTTGTCATCTGGAGCCCATTTATTTCCTTCGAGGGAACCAGCAAGCCCACTGACATTCAATCACATTATTTTGGCACAACGATTCGCCGCCTCCACCTGTGACCTGAATCACACATTACACAGCGCATGACAAGGGCTGTGTAAATCAAACCACAGGGACTCACCCATTCCTAACAGAATCTCCTGGTGAGACCTCCACTAGTGGCAGAGATAATCACATGCACATCAATAAACAAAGCAGAAGCTTCCATCCCCTTCCTCAATATTTTAATTCAATCACTCCCGAGCCCCCCTGAAGGGCAATGCTGCTCCACTTGGATTCGGCTGCGACCTGTGACTGCAGGAGTGTGATAGAGCGTAAGCATATAGCGACCATAACAGGCTTTTGTAAGGGCATGATGGCCTGCAGGTAAGTGATTTAGAGAAAATCGGGTTGATGCTCTCCAGTCCTCTGCCGGAGAAGCGCAGGGCCAAGGCCAAGTAGTTGTAAATTTTCTCCAAGTGTCAGCATTTTCCACATCCCTTACCTTAGACTAGGCTGGAATACATTCTCGATCAATTTTCAGAGCTGAAATTGGTCATCCTTTGTGCTTTTTTTTTTCATATTGGACCTCTAAAATTGCCTCATGGTGCCGTTTGGAGGCTTTTCTCTGTGTGTTTGCTGTGGCACATGACTCATATACTTTGTTAGGAGACATTTCTGATACATTCACCCAATTTTAAAGAAATTGGCAATACTGCAGCGGGCCAACTCGACACGGTGTGTGCTCCAAAAGAAAGCATATCTGATGTGTTCAGGCATGCCTGCCACTGGACACCTAGCCTGGTTTATTAACATGGTACTGCTGGAAATCTGTAAAATCCGAGCATGCAGTCCACATAGGGGCTTACTATAATGGGAATTTCCTTTGGATCTGAGATCACAATACTCTCCCATGATGCTCTTCATGGTCTCACCCCAGTGTTCTTAACTGAGCTTTTAACTGTTCGGGAACCTGGTAGAGCGCTGAGGTCGTCAAACAACTTTTACTGGAAGTGCCCAGGTCAAAATACAGACACTGGGGTGATCAAGCCTTTTCCATTGCTGCTCCCAGGCTTTGGAATAAGCTCCCTGTTGAAATGCATCTCATTTCTGACCTGGGCCTTTTCAAATCTAGACTGAAGACATATTTATTTAGGATGGCATTTAATACCCAGTAGTGTGGTGACACTTTTACTTTTACTCTGTTTTACTTTATTTTATAGTATTTTATTGCTCTTATTGCTTTTATTCTTTCCATTGCTTTTATTGTTTTTATTGTTGTTAGTGTTTTTATTTATTTTTAATTGTTTTATTTATTGCTCTTTTTTGCACCTATTGTAAAGCACTTTGGTTCACCGAAAGGGTTGTTGTAAAGGGCTGTATAAATAAAGAACATTTACATTTACATTTACATGATTCTTACTTCAGCAAGTAAAAGATAATCTTACAAAGCAGTGTCACCTTTGCCATTTTTTTGTGTCTGACTTGCCAAGCTTAAGCTGATATGTTTGTTTGCTTTCTTTAAAGAGAAATAAGTGGTTGTTAGGGATGTTGCTTTTGCTAGAAACAAAAAGTGACTACAAAGTCCATTCACTGTCTGTAATGAATGTTAAAAATGAATTAAGAACTTCCAGGTGCCGGGATATGGTTCATGTTTCAAGTATGTATTTTTACCTGAATGCTTGAAATGGATATTCAAAAGAAAAAAATGACAGCCAGAGAATGCAGGATGTGAACAATTGTGAGATGTGTTTGTATGTATTTCATAAAACACCTAGGTGTTAGACTGATGCAAAACATCCAAAAACATTATCCTTGGGGTGCTGGTTTGGCGGAGTGGTTAGCAACCAGCGTCCCTTATGCATACTTCTGCCAGCCTGTTCCAATCCAGACTGTGACCAGTTTACAGAGTGTCTTCCCCTATTTTCTCTCACTCCCTTTCACAAGCCTATCCACTTTCATTCTCTCCTATCAATAAAGGCACAAAATGCCCAAATAATACATCAAAAAATCCTAAATTAACCAGTCATTAACTGAAAAGATGCTTTTTCTGCCATTCGTCTTGGATAAAATGTAATGGTTCAGACTCATCCTAAGCCTGTAACCTGTACAGTCTTGCTGTGCAGTCTGCAGGAGCAGCTCAGACATGCACACTTCAGGAGAAAGGAGAGGAGGAAGAAAAAAACAGGAGGACACATTGGGAAAAAAAACTTGTTAAAATACGACTTTGAAAATTGAATTTATTTCAATTTAGCTTTTTCAGATTGGGACCTCCTGATTGAGATGTCCACATCAAACACTACTACTCCAATCAAGCACTTGTTTTCAGATAACTTTTGTTATGAGTGAATTCAAAAAAATTGGATCAGCAATATATTCTTTACTCTAATGCCTTCGCACACAAGAAAATCCATCCAGTCAATGCAAGTAACACACCAACAACAAAATGTTGCTGAGCCAAAATGAGGCTTCATTTTTTCAGACTGTGCTTGATTCTTCTGAAGTTTCACATCTTTGTAGCCTGACAAATAAGTGCCACTCAGTGTTGACACCTACAGTCAGCCTGGCAGCCTGCATGATGGTGTGCTGGCATTACAGCAGCTCATGTTATTTGACCAAAGTTATCAAAATAATTGGGATAATGAATTGAAAGATGAGAGATGGAGGAGGATAGTTTGCTGCAGGACAACAGCAGTGAATGTGTAGATTCAAGCTTCTACTGTTTTGAACAGTTGGTCCTGAAGAAGCTGTGCTATAATTTCAGCTTCTGACTTTAATGGAGGAAGTTTTCATCTCCTTTACAGAATCAGATGTGCCTTTATGGTTACTGTTTAATCAAATCAGGTCCAGGTCACTTGATTTTGAGTCTGTTTTGGCTTCTGCAGCACGGTTTCTTTAGACCGCACACAACATACTATATCTACACAAACACGCATTCCTATTAAAAAAGAAGGGAAAGAAGAGTCAGAAATCACGTCTAAAACATTTACAGTTTTGTGTTACTTTGCATCCCCACTGACGTGATAAGGCATTCAGAGCAACTGATATTCATGTGATACATATATGACATGTTGATAATTTTTTCTGAATAAAAAAATACTTAAAGAGTGACTTGCTGCCATTTAGAAACAAAATTGCAAACATACTGACTTGGAATTTTTGTTTCAACAATTTATAATGCAGCCTGAGTCCTCATCCTGTTTTGTCTGGGTGCAGACAAAACCTTATTCACATCTATCACTGCTTTACTCCATCATTTAGATGACAGATTATGACCTTGCATAAACCCACACAGACATAATTGGTGCACTGGGAGATGAAGGATATTTATTAAAAGCTTGTAGTTATCATATCCTATAAACTGTCAGAGAACTACAGAGAAAGAATGTGGAAGATACAGGTGTAGATATAAAGACAGTACATTAAATGGAAATTGTCTGCCCTTCAATAAAAGATCTTTTGTACTGGGATAATACAGAATTTCCAGGAAAGTGGATTCACACAAGACATATTTTATCCAGTGGCTGAGGTATGATCTGAATTCAATTAAAATTCAATAGCCTGGATATTATAGGAATAAAAAACTCAATTGCACCATTTTCTTCTGAAGAGACCATGCATATCTCGGGTTAAGAGCCCACATGAATGTGAATATTAGCTGCTGTGTGTGTAGTCAAGCCGATCACATTTGACACGTCTCCTTCAACAATTCAATCTGCTCCAACGCCGACCCTGACCAGAAGGCCACCGGTCTCAGACTTTATATTTCTCTTAACACGAGTCGGTCAGGGAGAGATGACATCTGAGTCTGATGATTTAATGAGAAGTTTGGCTGTCTGGAGACTCAAGCATAATAAAAATGTTTGAAGGGATGCACAAATGAAGCGAAGCCTGTGACCTAGTTCAGGCAGACAACTCGAGCTGCTCTGCTATGTCACACTCCTCTCATCCATCCTCCAATCACACTCTCTACCTCTCAATTTGGCTGTATATTTAAACTGGGAATTTCCCCATCTCTCCCTCTGCCCAGCAAACGTCTGTGCTGCCAGACACTGATTTGCTGCGTGTTCTTTCACCCCCACCTCCTCCCCAGCTTCCACCTGCAGGCTCCAGGGGGATTCATGTGTTTTGCTCATCACTCCTCCATGCCCTCATGTAAACCTTTCTGCAAGGAGTGATGAGACTGAAGTCTGGGCGCCAAACCTATAATATGTATTTGCAGCTACAATAACACAATTAAACGTGAGTTGACTGACTGAACTGCCTTTGCATGTGTAATCCCACCACCTCCAGTTTGTACATGCTAGATAACTGAACATTTATCAAAGTGGGCCATTAAAATTTCATTTCTCATAAACAGTAAAGTGAATCAAATCCATATACTGTGTAGGATAGTGTTTTTAAAAGTGAGAGGCGGGTATTCCATGGGGGCAGCAGTGGACCCCAGGAAAGGTGTGCCTTATAAACATCTATAAAAAAAAGTGAAGTGCTAAGATAACTTTTGTGGGTGGGGCAAAATGAACAGATTTTTTATAACTCCAAAGGGGAAAAAAGAGGGAGTGCAATGAAATTTTTTTAAGGCCAGATTTTTCTTATATGCTTTCTGATGATGCCACACAATCAGAGTGTTTAGTGTGGAAGCAGCAGCATGCTAACGTACAAGGTCATGAAAACTGCAGTATCATTTGAGACAAAAAAGCAAAGTATAGTGATGAAGCCACTTGAGGTTTTTCGGGCAAAATCGAAAAGAAATAGTGGCTGCAGAAACGCAAGCTAAGCTTAAAGGAGACATATCATGCTGATGCATGATTTAATACTTACACATAATATAATAAATTTGAAAACAAGACCTTACACCCCCTTAATTTTCAAAAAATTAGATATTGTATTTTTTCTGATATCCTAGAACGAGATTTGATGCCTCTGAAAATAGGTCATTGCGAGATGTCCGCGAGATTTAAATCGTCGGGACGACACGAGGTACCTGTCTTTTTATTGGAGTAATCTGATAAAACACTTCCTCCTCTGTGATGTCCGTTAGCCACAAAACCGTCACCGAGGAACACATTCGTCCAGCAGCAGTATATAGATCCTTAGCTCACACTCACTCATTACCAGGTCTGGCCTGTAGGGGGACTCAATACCCGGTCACTGCTTTGAGCCTGCCGGAAAATACAGTAGAAGAAGAAGGACAAGCTGGCTCTACCCCCGATAGAACTGACCAATCAGAGCACAAAGGACTGTGACGTTGCAAGGCAATTGTAGGTCATCCTGAGATCCTCGCGTTTCAACGAGAGCTTCATAGTGGCTTAAAATGAGGATTTTGAGAACGCTATTGTGGGGCAATGAAGGAACTAAATGACTTGTACTGAGGGCAGAAATGCTTTACAGGCATCCTAGTCTGGCATAGTGAAAAGGAGAAACAAGCATATGTCCCCTTTAAGATGTTCATGTTAACAAGGAGATGCTGCTATAGTTTTTTTTATTTTTTTGAAAAAAGAAATTACTTTTTTTTTCATTATTTAGATTCCCAGTATGTAAATTTGGCCCACAAGGGCTTTGATGAAGACAATAAATGGTAGTGGCGGGGATAGCATGGCCAATACCATGCCACAGGGTGTCAATGCAGGTATGCAGCATTGCACCACTTCATTCTTTAATAAGCTGGCTCAAAGTTCATTTCATTCATCACCACACAAACTAGTTAATGTTCATAGTCCTATTTTAAAAAAGAAGCTAAGCTCATCATCCACAATGTGACTTTTTCCCCCTTTTTTGTTTTACAGTACTAAGCAGTTGTCAAGTTTTACTCACTTCCAGCCTAAAAACGGTTTATCAAGGTAAATAAATAAACTCTAAATGAACTTTGTGTTTCAAAAATAATAATACTGTGTGTTAAACTAATTTATATATATTTATACGCATTGATAGCACTGGTTACAGAAGCTGATAACGCAACTGAAAGAGGTTGGCATCCCTTGCCTCCAGAGCCTCAGGGTGTGAAGTTAGATTTAACATCACATCATGGTGTAGACGAGTAGTCAGGGATAATGAATGGCAAATCTAGAATAAACTTGAACTAAATGAAAATACATATTAATCATTCTGTATTTAGCAGGCTGTAAATGTGGTAAAGTTGTTGTTCAGGGTTTTGAAATTCACCTCTTAGATAACAGAAGCCTATCTTTTATATTTAATAATAAAGCTTTTCAAACAAACAGGTAAGGATATTACTGCATGCAGAAAAAAGTCAGCAAGGGAGAGGGAGCTTGCTCTTAAATCAATCATGCCTTTAGTTTTATAAAACAGACCTGTGTGTACAAACAGCTACTGGGTCATTGTGTGCAAGTCAGTGTTTGTGTATCCAGTTTAATGTAGATTTGGAGTGAAACAGCTTTGCATGTACTGTCAATCAAAGGAATGCCAGGAAACACAAAATGCAACTCTACTCTAGTGTTGCTTATGGTAACCATTGAAATGATACGTACAAAGATAGATACTTGACATTAAAATAGCTCAAATTGTGTTTGTTTTTAATACTCTAAGTTTTCTGTGGGTGTTTGTGTGTGCGGAGGTATTTTTAGAGAGGCTCGCTGTCCCACATTAAAAGAACCCTGATTTAATGGTTAGCACATACAAAACCAATACCAATTCAAGGCAAGTTTAATAGGCAAGTGTTTTAATTTTTGAACTCAAAATCTTTTTCTCAGTAACCAATAATTAAACTGCCTAAATAATGTAGAAAAAACAGTGTTACTCTATTTAGGAGTTATTTGAAATCAGGGAGAGCCATTCAGCAGGATGGCTTTCTCTTGCTGGGCACTGGTGAAATGATTTTTGGGCTTGTGTTCCCTGAACAGATGAGCATGCTTGTTTGGGCACATATTACAACAGCAGACCTCAACACAACAGACTATTTATCTCCATATACAGAAAAACATCAGGAAAATGGAATCCAAACCAGCCTGTGATCAGCACCATGGACAGCAGCCGGAGGGAACATTTATCCACACTGATCCAACAACCCCCCTCAAACTCGGGTTCGAGACCCAAACACCAAAAGTAAATCTTATGGGCAGTAACATTTGATCACAGACGCACAGTAGGTTCATAATGTTTCAACAAACTATGCATCAAAATATGGATGAATCATTCTACAAGCTGAAAGTTTTGGCCATTTTAGCACTTTACAGACTTCCTATTGTCTCATAGTTCGCTCCTGAGGAAACAACTTTGGGTTGTTTACATCTGTGGTTAAAGTGCATGCATAGCAGTCTACGCTCTCATTGATCAGCATCTCTTATGTGATAGATCAGATCGTAGTCGGCAGGACAAAGAGCAAACATGCGGGACTTCCTGAATTGTTGTCAAACACTACCGCACAGTACTTGAGATGAAACAGCTGATTTGTGTGGCCTAAGGGCCCTGAGACACTACAGCTGTCCTGCTGGCATTAATAGTGCATAAATCACATAGACTGACCTCTGTATCTCTTTTTCAGCATCCTTGGATTGGGAGCAGCAAAGAGACTCATACTGCTGTATTAACTCTACAGTATCTAACCACCACACACAAGCTGCAGAACAAACCATTAACTTATATATACTTAAATTATTTACACTCCTGTTTGTGTTTCTTTAGATTTGCCCTGATTCATAAAGTTAGGTTGATTGATTCTCTTAACCTTGCCTTTCCAGGGGTCACAGCGGGGCTGCCTGACCCAACTCTACTTGCTCTACAGAGATTTTTGATTGGTCAGTAGCCTGTGAACCTCTGAAAATGTTTTTCTTCCTTTGTCACTTCTGTAGGGGACTTAAATGAATCTCTTCTATTTTCATTTAGGGTTTTTTCTCTTCTCATAAATAGACCTGTGAACACAGCCCTGACAGGACAAACCTTAGCATTAACAGCCCTCCTCTATGCAGAATTCACTGCAGTGATGTGACGTTATCTAAAAGTAACCTATGCAGATGAATCGGAACAGCAGACCAAAGAAGCATAATAACACAGCAGATTTTAAGATGCATAACCACAAATATATGCCTGAGCATAATGTTTTCTGTTGAGTAAATGTAGATTGTTTCCTCAGTTAAATTACTTTTGCTTTCTTATCCAGCTAATGGCCTTTTCTATCAGCAGGAAAAACCTCAAAACGAAGATCATGTAAGTTTAAAAATGTGTGACCTCACTGAAGAATAATACACCAGCAGCCATTGGATATAAATATATTTTTTTACACTCTTAGTTTGCCTCATTGTCAACTTAAATCTGGGGTCACTAAAATAGTCACTGAAGCCATCATCTGCTTTATTTGTTTAATCATATAAAGACATATAATTAGCTCTATCTATGGCACTGATATAACATCAGCTATTTAAGTGGCAAGGATCAACATAAGAAATAAAAAGGAATCAAATTCCAGTGAAAACAGTGTGACATTGATTAACCAACTCAGAACTAACCCTAAACATTTGTCTTCACTCCTCTCCACAGAGCTTTAAACCAGATTTGGCTCATTGTTCGGCTGTCAGCGCACAACTTTAGCGCTTTTGTTCACTTTCACCTCTCTCTCATTGTTATTTTTGACTGCAGCAGGCAGCTGCTTTCAGTGACAGAGCTCCAATATCTTGCTGTAAGCTACCAGTTGGAGAAAAATCACTGATTATAGTCCAACACTTAGCAGCTAAAGAGGCCGATATTTCCCAAGGGAGCTGGTGGAGACTAAAAGCAGAGCTAAATGGGAGTAAATATTGGATTTATAATCCTTGGGTGGTCATAAACATGACTCCAAATGAATGCTAATGCTGGGCTGTGTCTGCTCAATGTGTAAATAAGAGAGTGGGCAGTTTGAAGGAGCTAAAATGTTCACTCAAGGTGTACAGTCCGTTCCTGATTGGCTTAAAATATTGATACAGACACAGCCACTTTAATTTCTCGTTCCCAGCCAAATGCCAGACAAGTTTCTGTCATTGATTCCAAACAAGGTTTCTTTAGTTTGTTTGTTTTTGTCAATTTCTGTTCATTATGGTATTTTTATGCTAAGCAGAATTTCCATTGATATATCTTAAAAACTAAATAGTAGGTGTTACATGTTTATTACATCTTTAATGGTGATCTCATTACAGCCATCATGGTGGGCAGGTCTGAACACTTTTCCTTTCACAGACCAGCCAAACTCTGCCAATGAAATGGGGAAAAATTTAAGTGGCTTCATCTGTACATAATGTGGGTTAGTGCAACATCAAAATAAAAGTTGAGGTCAAAGGTTTTTAGGCTATTTTGGTAATGATTATATATATTGTGAATTTGTTTTTTATTTTGATGATGGTTTCTTCACAATGCATAAGTTTTGTCAAAGTTTATACTGACATGATTGCACACTGTGTACATAAAACAAACAAACAATTCTTCACTTTAAATCCTCAGACATATTCTCAGGTTATGTCTATGCGTGTTCAGGTGGAGAACAGTCATCTCTCTTTTCCGCAACAGCAATACTAACTGCCTGCTTTTTTGTTGCCCTTATTTGAGAATTGAATAACCCCATTCAAATACTTTATCAACATGTAAAAAATCATGTTATCAATTTGTCTAAACCTCATACTGAGCTGACAGGCGCCCTGAACACTCAGGACCATTAAGCATTGTGTCTGTGCCAAAACAGGACCAGTAAACAAAAGAAAGGCAAAGTACAAGACTGTGCACTTCTTTTCTCCAAAAGTAAAGGAACTACACATCCACAATGTGTTGTGATTCCCTTGTTCATTGTGAATGATGTTTTTCCAGGAGACCCTATAAACAGCAGTTTAGAGCGCTTCTTTAAAACATAAAAGATTTTTCTTTAAAGGTGCTATGAGGAGTTTCTAAGTAATTACAAAAAAAAGTCTCACTTTTAGATATATGCCTGGTCAAAATACACACTTTAAGATAAGTTAGCTGTAAGTTGTTGAAAAAAGAAGCTGTAAAGCAATGCAGAGTTCTGAGGAAGGTCCGAGCTGCATTCATTAGCATCAACAACAACCGCATGCTTTGGCTTGGGTCACGTCTTTTGGTGCGTTCCAGTTGTCGTCAGAAGTAGGAATTTTGAGTTCAGAGTAGGAAGCTGCAACTGGAACGTCCCCCAAAGTCGGAATTTCCTACTGGGAACTCGGTGAAACCTCCCCACCCCTGGATTGACAATCGAAGGTGGATGCCCCCAGTGTGAACAGTTATTTAGCTCCTGTAATAATTAATTTATTTGCACTTCTGACTGGGGTGTGTGGCTCTAGATCAGCTGTATACATAGTATTGTTAGATTTATATTTACAAAAATGTTGCCATAGTGATAATCAAATTCTTCGTGTGATATTTGTGAACAACAATGCAGGGCGTGCTAACAACAGCTAACAATAGCCTGGTAGATCGGCATGATTTTTTCCGACTTCAACTGGAACGCGGATAAGTCGGAGATGATGTCACTCCCATTTCCGAGGATACTGGAACGCAGCATTACGACGGTCGCCGCCCATGCTCATTGGTAACAGAGTCTTTATGTCGCCCGAAAGAGATTCTCCTCATAGCACCTTTAAACATTGTCGAAAAAAATCACAAATACTTAAGAGATGATTTTTAACTTCAGTTTTAGCAGCCAACAGCTATACTTTGCCAAGAGGTGCAGAAATCTTCTCTATTAATGAGAGATGTTGCAGTGACACACCAGAACTGTGAGAGATGTAGTTCTTTTCCATAGATAGCAAATAGTTTCTCTGGAAAAAAGGCTGATACAATATGAACTTAAGCCCTTTACAGGACAAAAGCCTGTTTGTGTATGTATGTGCAAGCTAAAACTTAGCTGGTTTTGTTTTCATCACAAAAAACAAACAGATAAAGGAACAATCATTCATTTTATTTGTATGTAGCTAACTAAACAATTACTGTCCCTGCTGCAGAGTGCCAATAAAGATGTAAGGAGGAGCAGCTAGTTAATTGAAGGTGTCAGGGGGCCACCCCACCACCCTTACTAAGAAGTATTACAGATCTACACAGAACACATTTAAAAAATCTGTTTGACATTCATTGACAATCTTCAATTGAAAACCTCAACATGAATAAGTTATTGGAATGTGTGAAGTGCAACATAAATATGGATAAAAACACTCCACAAGTTGAAAGTTCAGGCTGTTTTAAAGCTTGACAAACTTTCCACTGTCTCATAGTTCACTCTTGAGGAAAAAACTTTGGCTTGTTTACATCCATGGTTGTAGTGCATACATAGAATTACAAATAAATAAGAGATAGTCTGAACTTCAGTTTTTGTTGCGAACAGATATGCTTTGCAGTCAACATTTCCACAGCGAGCTCCATTAATAATACGAGATGTTGCAGTGACACAATGGGAGTGTGGGTAATGCAGTTCTTTCCCAGAGTTCTTAAACTCTTTCTTGTTGAAAACAAGACTGATATAATATGAACTTGTGTCCTTTATGGGAGCATCTACCAAAAGCCATGTCCACATAGAGGAAGGTATTATTGAAAAGGAAGCTTTGACCTTTACCACACAAGCACACAGTATTCCAGTCACATAAATGCACTTTTGATAAACCTGCCAGAGTAGAGATTTAAAATAGTATTTGCAGTGTTCACATGTTTGAAATAAAAACAGAAATTTGGGATTGAAACATCATAATGTTAACAGGTTCTCCTCTGTCGTTGTTACATTATTACAGGACATTGTCATTTCTGTTTTTTTTTTCATTCATTCAAACTTTATTTTCTCTCAAAAAGTCATTGAGGGTGTTCCCTCATTTTCAATGATGTCAAGAGTACAGAGAACAACAATAGAACAACACAGTTAAAAGTTACATTCAAAAGCAGTGTAATTCATTATCATTGTTCTAAACTGACCAAAAGAAACAAGTGCTTGCAGTTTAAATGTTTGTTGTAAGATGTTCCAGGTGAAAGCAGCAGAAAAGACGGAAGCAGTTCTTCCAAATAAAGTGTTTACCCGTGGAACTTCAAGCATCAGGATGTCACTGGTTCTTGTTGGATATTGATTTTAAGATTGATTTAACAGAGATGTTATGTATGATGACATTTTACCAAGTGAGGTTTAATAAACGAATAAGAACCAGTGCCTGTCATGTCTTACATTCAAGGATGCCCAGCCGACTTTTCTATATAAAGTGCAATGGTGAGTGGAGTAACCTTCACCAGTGATGAATCTGAGGGCTGAGTGATAAACAGAGTCCAGGAGTTTAAGAGCAGAGGCGGAGGCACTTCTATAAACAACATCACCATAATCTAACAGATAAAAAGACATCTTCAATAACACGTTTTCTTCTCCGCAATGGGAAGTAAGTTTTGTTCCTGTAGAAAAATCCAATTTTTTTGTCTTAGTTTGCTGGCCAGGGAATCAATATGAAATTTGAAGGTTCGTTTTTGGTCTAGTTTTTGATGTCTGTGGCTCTGGAGAATAACATGTAGCCTATTTAGTTTTACTTGGATTGAGAACCAGTCTTAAGTCAAACAGAGCATGTTGTAATTGATTGAAATTTTGCTGAAGGTTTTGAATGGCTGAGTGGGCAGTATTCGCAAAACGGTATAGAAATGTATCAACAGCAAAAAGGTGGGAGCTACAAACTGTTATGGATGATGTGATGTTGTTTATATATATGGTAAATAAGAGAGGACCAAGTATTGAACCTTGTGGAACCCCTTTTGATAGAGGCAAACACACAGAACGACAATTACCAAGAACCACATACTGATCTCTCTGTGAAAGGAAGTCTTGGAACCATTTATGGGACAGAGTCAAAACCAGTTTCTCTTAGCCTTTCAAGCAGCAGGGAGTGGTCGATAGTATCGAAGGCTTTTGTTAAGTCAACAAATAAAGCTGCACAGAATTTTTTCTTGTCAATCTGAGAAATGATATCATTTGTGACAGATGTTACTGCAGTGATTGTACTATGATTTCTTCTGAAACCTGATTGATGTGGGCTTAATAATCGATTACTGGAGAGGAATGATTTGATTTGACTGTTGACTAATGGTTCTAAGATTTTAGCTTGACAGGAGGTTTTGGAGATGGGCCGGTAGTTATTGAGATCAGATTAGTCTCCACCTTTGTGGAGCGGGGTTACATGTGCTGTCTTCCAGGCCTGAGGGAAAACACCAGTGGAAACAGAGAGATTAAACAAGTGTGCAACTTGCTCTGAAATTATAGGTGCACAGATCTTCAAGAAATATGGATCAATTTTATCATGGCCTGTTGTTTTCTTGCAGTCTATATTTTGAAGTGCCTCTCTGACAGCAAATGAGGTAAAGGGCTGCAAACTAAATGGGAAAGGGGGGGTTGAAGGGTTTGTGGAGGGAGCATGAGACAGTGGCTGACTGTTAAAGGCAGAACTGGGGTAAACTGTGTCAAACTGGTTTCCAGCTGCAGCTGTCTATGGTACAGTTATTAGATAGAAGGATAAGATGACATTAGGTTATTATTAGTGATATTAACAGCTTTCCAGAATTTTGATGGGTCAGAGGAAGAATTTGAACCTATATCTATAAAATATAGCTTTGGCTTTCCTCAATGAAGAGGTGCATTTGTTTCTCTACTGCCTAAAAGTCAGCCAGTGCTCAGTGTTCCCTGTTCGCTTTGCCAGGGCCCAGGCTTTGACCCTTTCTGAAAACATTCAGGATAAGTCTGTGGTAAACCATGGGCTACATCTATCTTTGATTCTGAAGTTTTTCAGGGAAGCATGCTCTATAACAACAGTGAGCAGTGTGTTTGAGAAATACTTACAAGCCTTGTCCATGTTTGGAACTTCTGTGTAATGATTTATTTTGCTGTCTATAATGTCTCGAAGAAAAGCCTGCTCATTAAAATATTTAAAATTTCTCCTAAAAACAATCCTTGTGCTTGATGTTTTCATTTTAGCACCTCTAACACAGACTATGAGGCAGTGATCACTTATTCCAAGTCCAAAGACACCAGAGGCAGAAATTTTGTCAGCTCTGTTACATAAAATTAAATCAATTAAAGTTGACCAGGAAGAGTCCTTTAAATTGGGTCTGGTTGGGTCATTGACAATCTGTACCAGATTCAGGTCACCATACCTCTCTTTAAGGTTATCCGAGTCTTTTGATAACAGTTGAGGCTAAAGTCACCCAGGACTATTAACTCTGACTTGTTAAGTTCTGAAAGTAATTGATTTATATCAGAGACAGATGAAGAAATGGCTGAGGGTGGTCTGTAGACACCGACAACATTGACTGAACTATTCTTGAGAGGGTAATTTTCAAAGCTCTAAATTCAAAGGAATTGGGTACTGAAACAGCGTTTAAGGGAGTACAGGCATGACTTCACATATACAGCCACACCACCTCCTCTTCCAACTCGATCTATTCTGTACAGGTTACAATTCTGTAAGTTAAACTCTGAGTCAGGTAAACTCTGCTCAAGCCATGACTCAGTCAACTGGCTGACACTGATGCGTTTGTGTTTTGATCCCAAACAGGTTTTTGAGTACTCTTCTTGTGAGAGCACGTTTTTTCATGAAATGTAGGAGAAACCCCTCTATTCTTTAAATACAGTTGTGCCCAAAAGTTTACCTCAAAAATGACCCTGTTCAAAAGTTTACACCCCCCAGTTTTTAATACAGTGTATTTCCCCCTTTAACATCAATAACAGCTTGAAGTCTTTTGTGGTAGTTGTGGATGAGGGTCTTTATTTTCTCAGATGGTAAAACTGCCCATTCCTCTTCTCAAAAAGCCTCCAGCTCCTGTGAATTCTTGGGCTGGCTTGCATAAACTGCACGTTAGAGATCTCCCAAGAGTGGCTCAATGATATTGAGGTCAGGAGACTGAGATGGCCACTTTAAAACCTTCACTTTATTCTGCTGTAGCCAATGGCAGGTTGATTTGGCTTTGTGTTCTGGATCATTGTCATGTTGGAACGTCCAAGAACATCCCATGCGCAGCTTCTGGGCAGATGACTGTAAATTTTCCACCAGTATTTTCTGATAACATGCTGCATTCATCCATCCATCAATTTTGACCAATTTTCCTGTGTCTTTGTAGCTCACGCATCCCCAAAACATCAGTGATCCACCTCCGTGTTTCACAGTAGGAATGGTGTACCTTTCATCATGGGCCTTGTTGACTCCTCTCCAAATGTAACGTTTATGGTTGTGGCCAAAAAGTTCAATTTTGGTCTCATCACTCCAAATGACTTCGTTCCAGAAGTTTTGAGGCTTGTCTCTGTGCTGTTTGGTGTATTGTAGGCGGGATATTTTGTGGCATTTGCGTAGAAATGGCTTTCTTCTGGCGACCCGACCATGCAGCCCATGTTCCTTCAAGTGTCTCCTTATTGTGGATCTTGAAACATCCACCCCAATTTTTTTCAGAGAGTCCTGTATTTCAGCTGAAGTTATTTGAAGGCTTTTCTTTGCATCTCCAACAATTGTCCTTGCAGTTGGAGCTGAAATTTTTGTTGGTCTGCCTGACCGTGGTTTGGTTTGAACAGAATCCCTCTCTCTCCACTTCTTAATTAGAGTTTTAACAGTGCTTCTTGGCATCCTCAATTCCTTGGATATCTTTTAAATCCTTTTCCTGTTTTATACAGTTGAAATACCTTTTCTCGCAGATCCTTTGACAATTCTTTTGCTTTACCTATGACGCAGAAACCTGAAATTTCATCGCAGTGAAAGATGCACGTGTCTGTCAGGAGCTCAGAAACTCACTGAGCTTTCATACACACACAGATTACAAGCTAATAGATCACAGAGAGGATGGTTACCTTTAGTAGACATTCAAACCCATTTGTGTCAAATTTTGTGCATGTTATCAGGCCAAAACTGCCAGGGGGTGTAAACTTTTGAACAGGGTCATTTTTTAGGTTTCTGTTGTCATTATGATTTAAAAAGAGTAAACTTATCATTTTTTCAATAAATGTCTTCACCCAACCACTAACCATGAGTGACAGAAAGGTTTTTGTGTTATCATTCATATTTTCTGAGAAAAGGCCAAAAAATCAGAAATTCTGCTGGGGGGTATAAACTTTTGGGCACAACTGTACCTCACAGCCATTGTTTAACACAGCAGTGGTTTGTGGTTAGCCAGACTTTTAAGGTTTTCACATTATGGCCGCTAATCAAAACTGCTCAGAAGAAAATTAAAGAGATTTTTACCTCCAATTTACTGTGTAGCAGAGTCAGTAGTAAGGGTGGAGATCCTTTGTTTTCATTGATACTGATACTCTTATTGGTAGTCTCTAACAGTCTGGGTCTATTAATATAATCCTGTTGTTTGTTGGAAAGAGAAGACTATGAAGTATTTTTTTTTCAGTTCTGGATCACTTTGCTTCACTTCTACTCACTTCTTAGATTAAACATCACCAACAACTAGAGATACGAGTTTTGAGGGTTTTTTTTAATGTTGAACTCATCAGAGCATAATAAGGTATTGTTTACTTATGAAAGAGAATTGACTGCCATCCTATGAAGTTAAAGATATATTTTAACACCTGAGAAATATTTTAACCTACAGGACCTGCTAAATTTTGGAGAACTTTTAAAGGAAGGTGGAGCAGATGCGGAGGATGTCTGTCCTGCTGCAACCAAGGTTGTGTATGCTATCATGCATGCATGAGTGTGTGTGTGTTTGTATGTATGTTAATTTGGGTAGTATTCCAGTGTGGCAAACATAATTTGAATGTTAATTATTCTATGCCTATATGATTAATAGAAGATGCAATTTGGTTTGTGTTTCGATGCAAGAACTCAATGGTGTTTTTTGAAATAGGTTGATGTATGGGAATTTAGAATTCATAAAATGGATATTTTTGTGCCACCTGGATAGCTGCTTTGCGAGTCCTGTTATGTGTCTAGACCTGGGGCAGGTCCAGACTTTTCTGACTTTAGTGGACCATCTAATCCATTAAACGAAATTATGAATGCACAAATCTTGATCCTGTGGCAGTGACCTTTCAGGACAACCTTTAATTATGTAAGCACTGTACGTACACTGTTGAAAATACAATGACAGATTTGCATTAAACTACTGGTTAATAACTGCAACAGTTTCATGGTATAATAACCTTAGTTGTTCGCAGTGACAGGCTGTTTTCACAGCAACCCTGACACATAGTATATATAATTGCAATACAGTGTTGTAAAAATCATACTATGTTACTGTAAATTCACGCTGATATGTAGATATTGACTGTGTAATACTGTGATTTTATGATGCAGCATTATAATTTCAAAGTGACCCAGACAAAATAGTGTAAAATCACAGTAATGTGTTGTATAATCACAGCACTTTACACAGTATGCTATTAAATCCTTTTGATGAAGCACACAGCACTTGGAGCTCTTGTTGTTCTAAAAATACTAACAATTGTTCACCATCTCATTCATTAACTATGCAAATTTTTGTTACGGCTGCTGCCGCTAGGTTGTTGTGTGTGCGCATGTGTCTGTGTGAGTGCGCATGCGTGAATGCAGCACTCACACATCGGCACAAAAGATGCTTGAATTGCTTTTTGAAATAGCCTGGTTTATGTTCTAATATTGTTTAGTAGTTTAAGATTGTCTTTCTGAAATAATCTTGTTTTCTTATTGTGTTAATTCTGATCTATCACAATCCTTAATTTCTAAGAAAATCCTTGTTATTCTTTTTAAACACCTCTGGTAAACTGTTCCATCTGGTTTTATGTTACCTCCTTTTACCCTTATAAAAGCCGTGGACGCAACAATTTTGTTTATGACCTAAAAAAATTAGTGGTCAGTTCACTGCTTACCAATGTGAGCATGTTATTAAACAGTAAATACTGTAGCGCATCCAGGCACAGCACTCTTTGCAAGTATTGATACCACTTCATGTGGCCTGCAGACAACCCAAGCTTATTTTAGCCAGTCTCGTAACAAACCTTTCGCTTCTTTGTTGTCTGCTGTTTTTGCCGCTCTGACAGTATCATAGCATCTGAAACCTAGCTGAGAATGAGAGATTCAACTTCAGCTGTCATCTGGCACCATGCTATGTTATGATTTGTTTTCCCTCAGGTTAGATCCTTGCCAACAGTCAACAAAAAAAGGGAAAAAACCCCATCTTGAGCCAGGCAGCTTAAAGGTCCCTTTATTGTGAAGCAGAAAATTTAATGGCATAGGTGCAGGTGAAAGCCCACAGTGTTTTTTGACTAATATGAGTGATACTGATCTGAAAGCAGTTATTTCCTCTGCACCAGCCTGTCATTTGGCTGGCTGAGTGAATCCAGCTCGGGCTTGAGCCTATTCTTTTGCTGCCAGGCTGCTGGGTGATTAGTACTGTGGCAGTCTGTGGCAGTCTGTGGCTCAGCTCTGTTTCCTGATAAAAGGGTCAGGCTCAGACTCACACCCACCGCCAACCTACCCCACCACTTAGCAGTGTTTTCTGTCAGCCTGCTTGCTCTGAACAACACCAGGTCAGCGTACCTACAAAGTGTGCCCCTCCATGAAGCTCATCCTCTTATGCACGGCTCATAGCTGTAACACATCTCTGCTCCACTGCAAGAACATCCGCTGATTAATTAATCTAAGCCAACATCAGAGCTGGAGAGTCAACAATGCAGTCTGCCTGTGGGCTGATTCTTTTCATTGACTGCAAAGGGGATGGGAGAGCGCACAGAGGTGAGCCAGAGTTAGTTAATTGGATATTATATTGAACAGAAGTAGTTTAGAGCAGAAGGAGAAAATAACTTTTGTTGGGAATGGTGCAATTGCAGCACAGGGAGATAAAATGGATGTGAATCTACCATCAAAGAGTGGGTTTATTGTGTCGAGAATTGTCTTCTACAAAGGCTTGAGATTGGAAAAAGAGATGGGTTTTCATCTTTGCACAGGGTGATTTACCGCACTGATATAGTTTCTAATCGGATTTCATTGCTGTTTTAGGAGCTTTTTAACATCATGCCCTGAAAATAATCCACCTTAAAGCTAGAGCCTGCAACTTTGGAGGAGCTAACAAGTAAACAAGTATCAAGACAAAAAAACCCTTTTAAGTTTCACTTCTCCACCCAAAGCAAAAGCTGAAACCACATGATTACAGCTACATGATTGCCATGCTAGGCACAAGGTAAACTGTTCATCCGGATGTTTGCATTGTAATGAGTGCTCTTTCAGCCACTTGCTAATATGGTATACATCTTACTGCAGGACACCTCAAAAGAGCAGCAGAGAGCTCAGGCCTGTGACAACTACCTGATGACTAAACTCCAAACATGGGAAAAATTAGGTTTATTCTTGAATGCAAGCCAGAGAAACTTGAATTTTACCTTACTTTTCTTGAGAGGCAAGAGGGTTTTGTTTATACATAGTAAATCCTGACGGTTAGAAATGACCTGGCCGAATACATGAATGCACTCAAAAACTATGATGTTTTTCTACCCCCAGACTGTAGACGCACAGATCGGGCTCCATCCCAGCCTTTTCCTGCATCCAATGGATTACATTTCTTCCAGGAGACAGGTGCTCCAAACCCTTGGTTGATATGAATATGGGGCATCAGTGGCGCAGTTGGATAGTGCGCTTGGTCAGTGATGGGGAGGTTGCAGGTATAAGCACAGCTCGGAGCGACACATGGCGATGTGATGCTCCCACTGCTGCGTCAATGGTGTGTAAATGGGCATGAAAGGGCCCACTGAATGTGTTACAGATACTGATGGATAACTAACGTAGAAACTCTGGACCATCATTGGAATGAATGTGAGAGAGAATGGGTGTGATGGGTAGGTGTGACCTGTAGAGCAGCTTTGAGTAGTCAAAGACTAGAAAAGCACTATATAAGTTCAAGGCCATTTACCATTTTACCATATGCCCCCTAAACCCCCAAACCCCCAATCTAAGAAGTGCTATTGGTCACCTTCCATGTAAGTGACTAGTTTTCATAAACCTTTAACCAAATTAAAGTACAGAACATATTTGTATTTTGGATGTTACAGTTGCATTTCCCATTTGGCAGTAGAGAATATTTTTTTTTATTTCCTGAAAAGTAGCAAATTGTAGTTGTGTGAATGAGATGTTTTTAAAGGAAATTTATGCTGCACAAACCAAAACTCAGCCAGTAATATATATTTTATTTTAATTATTGTTTTTCTGAGTAAAAATAATTACTGCATGTTTAATTCATAATACAAGAGGTCCCCAAACTGTACTCTGAAAACTCTAAGACAAAGAACAATTTCTTACCGGTAAATTCTTTACTCTGAATTAACTTGTTCTAACATGCAGACAAAGTTGAATGCAGCACAGCAACATTTAGAAAATGAGCAATTCTGCACCCACAGGGACCACTCACTGAGTCAATGTGGCTCACCTTGTAGGCTCCTGGGGGATCAGCAGTAGGATGCTTTTAATCCATTCATCCCCACATCTCCCGCACCCTGACCTTGCAGACACACCATGAATCTCATTACATGCTTCCTACCTTTGACACGACAATGACAGTTGCTGTTAGTTCCCTTTTAGAAAGTTTTTCTTAAGGCATCAGTTGCGAGGTGGGAAATCCATCAAGCAGCAGGCCCATTTACCAAAAGAAAAATATTACTTTCTGTTCTGCTCCAGGATTCAAGGCTCAGGCAGAATTCAGTCAGATGTGTCTGCTTTCCAGAATTCATTTTATTGTTTCCTTTCCAATCATACACACAAATGCACACACACACACAGGCATATACACACAAACACTGCAGCCTGGTTCCATTAGTTTGCCTGACTTTTCAGAGTGCATTGCTAAGCATTATCCGAGGCTGCCTCATGGTTTTTGCTAATTGATGCTGCAGTCGGTTCATTATTTTAGTCCCACATGGACTCTCATGTATCTGATTCATACATACAGCCTGCATTTAATCAGTCCGATCACACCACCGTGGGACCAATGTAAGAGGCTTTGACGTAGTATGTGCAGGCTAATAACAGTGTTTAAAGTGTGTTACAAAGGCTAAGTCATTATATTTGCTCAATTAAAATACAATTCTATGGATTTTTCTCTCACAGTTTACCAATTAAAATGCATTACAGTTTGACTGCTGTTAACCCTGTTTCTGTGATTCAATTACAGAATGTAAGATGGATGAGATATGCATGTCAGATTTAAACTGAAGTGCTTTAATCACGTTTTAATATCCCAAGGGTCATAAAATAATATAATTTTAGATACATGTATGACATATGATAATATCACAGATGTAAATAATATAGTAGTGTCATATACCATTCAAAGGTTTGGGAGCAATCAAGACTTAAATGACATGTTGCTGATTTATTAACATTTGTTTAATCATCTCACAATATGGTTACCCAATTTATCTGTTTATCTGTTTTAAAGTCATTGCAATGTAGGCCTATGCTGAAGATGTATGACTAGTCCTGACACTCAAGTCTTTAATGTCCAAAATGTTTTTCTTTCAACATATATATATATATATATATATATATATATATATATATATATATATATATATATATATATATATATATATATATATATATATATATATATATATATATATATATATATATATATATATATATATATATATATATATATATATATATACACACACACACACACATATATATATATATTTATATATATATATATATATATACATACATACATATATATATGTGTGTATATGTGTATATATATATATATATATATATATATATATATATACATATATATATATGTATATATATATATATATATATATATATATGTATATATATATATATATATATATATATATATATATATATATATATATATATGTATATATATATATATATATATATATATATATATATATATATATATATATATATATATATATATATATATATATATATATATATATATATATATATATATATATATATATCCTGTTAGTGTGGATAAACTAAGATAGACACGGCAGGTCTAAGAGTTTATCTTAGACCTGCCGTGTCTATCTTACTTTATCCACACTAACAGTTCTCCCCTGGATTCCTGTTTATCATTAGCTTTTCAGCTCTAGCTTGAACTTTAAATTTTAAGTGATTAGCATGGGTGTCCCAATCTATATTCCCTACCTTGGCACCAACTTACACATCACATTGGTCTTTCGTGGTGTGAACACTGAGTATTTCAGCACACAGAAAACTTTTTCTGAAATGCCCCTTACTCCTGGTCCATGCTCCACTTTCACCAGCAGCTTTCAAGTATTCCTTGCACAGGTCATGTATATCTGTTCCCAGTCCCACATACTTCAGATCCTGTGAGGAGAGAACATGGCAGCAGCATTGGGATGAAATGGCAGGCAGACATGAGAGTCATTCTAATAGGTCTGGTCAGCATGTGATATGGGGGCATGTGGCCATAATGATCACAAAAATAACATGGAAATTTAAATGGAGATACTCAGCCCTTCAACTATCCCATTATTGGATACAATAACAACCCCCCTCTCACACCAATTTAAAATCTAATTTACAAGTTCATTCTTCTTTTTTTCTGATTTACTTTCCAGCCCTCAAATCACTGACTCTTTAGAACAGATATAAGGTTATTCGAGGTGCAACTATTTTTGTGCCATCAAGTTAGGAACATGCCTGTCTTGCCTTTGACCACTCCACATTTTCAAGCAAACACAACCCCTTGAAGCAAACAGGGTTGTGTAATCATTTGCTGTTAAACACCGTGAGTGCCCGGTGTATAAATAACACCTACGACAGACAGATATGAGAGAAGGCACCTGCGCTTCATGCCAAATCACTTTGCACTTGGCATATGATACAGCCCATAATTTCTTAAATTGATGAAAACAGTCAAATGTGTGATTTCCCTTTTGTAATCTGATGGGTCATGTCCAATATAAAGTAAAATATCATCCTGCTGTTTGTACATGGTTTCTATTATGATCATGAGGCTTCAGCATTACACTCAGCCTCCTCAATAACCTGATATTATCCCATTTGAGCTTTTACTAGCCAACATAAAAATGGAGTACCAGGGTGATTATTCAGAATTATAATGGTGGTGGTGCTAAACATTAGCCTTGGACACTAAAGAGGAGCAGTGAATGTCAGAACCAGCAGCCATTACAGAGCTATAAATGCAGGAAATCCCTCTGTTGGTGGGCTCAGAGCTGGCATAACAAACACAACCATTATTTAGCCTTTGTGCTTGATGTTTACGCCGTACATCTATCAGCTATCTAAGGGACATCTAGAATACCTCTCATTGGAAAGCAGGCTCAAATGACCCCATCTGAATGCATTATTCTGCACATAACTCCCACAAATGATGCATTAAAAAGCCATGATCAACACGTAATAGACCTTATGCCCCCGGCGAAAAATTCACAGAATCAACAGAGACTGCATGCCTCCGATAAAAAGCAGACAAAAAGAAAGACAATTACGACGTGAAGATGAAATTAACAACCTCATTGATGATCCTGAATAGAGTCCCAGTGGAATAAGAGGTAAAATTTAATGCTTCAACAAAAGGACATTAACACAGATCCCCTCATTACTTTGATTTTAATGACCTCCACCCACAGCCACACTTCATTCATAATACAAGCCAGAAAGAAAAATTATTTGCTCTGGTTTAATGGTGAAGTATATTCTTATACGTCAGCGCTCCATGCAGCCGTCAGTTGAAGAGCGCTCTGTTCAGATGCCATTGTTGTTAATTAATCCTTTGACATTTTGAGAGTGTTTGCTGGCCGGGGCCACGTTCACCTGATTTCTTTATCCAGCTATTCATAGCTCACACTCTCATCTTGGTTAAAACTGAAGTATTTAAAGGGAACAGACTTTTCCCACCATAATAGGTAAGTTGCACAGGGAAAAAAATTAAGATAGAGATACAGTCACACTTCATAGGCGTCTGTCTAACCCACCTGTTGCCTGAGGGTCAACAATGACTTGAAAAAATCTTGACTGCAGCAGCAAACCACCCAACTTTTACTTACATTTTTAAACTTGAAATCCCATGTCTTTTCTTAAATGACCTCAACGTTACAAAAGTGTATTTGTCGGTTAATTCATGGAAGTTCAGAACAAGTCTTAAAAAATGTGATATTCTGTAATCAAAATTTAGTTTACAGTCAGTTTCATATCTTAAACTTAAACCTATGCAGACACACACTCACTCACAAGTACTGATGGGAAAAGACTAGGGGTGCAACGATACACAAAATTCACGGTTCGGTTCGGTTCGATACGTTTCTGTCACGGTTCGATACATTTTCGATACAAAATATGATAAATTTCTATGCCTTTTTTACTTCTGGTTTATTAAAATAACCAACATTTGATTTAACTCAGAGTATATTTTCATTAAATGGAATTAAATGTAACTCTTGCAGCTAAACCAGGCACCTTCTTCGGTGCATACTTAGAATCATAAAAAACAAAGTCATCACTTAGATTTTGACTTCCTTTATTGTCATTACACAAATTACACAGCAGTGCACTTGGAATGAAATTTCGTTTCATTGGCTTCCTGGATTGTAACAACACACAGTGATATTGTTAATGAATAAGTGTATAAAATATTAATATTATTCGGGCCAGAATAAATAGTATAAAGAATAAATATGAATGCAAGAGCTATGCAAGAAATATTGATTAACACTGCCAGTTAAAAGTGACCTATGACTGCTACAAATATTTATGTGGAATGAAGTGTATTGCACTTAGAGATAAAAAAAAAACAGCCATTATATACCATGTAAAAATAAGAATAAGCAAAAATTAAATACATCTAATAGAGAAGTCACCCATCTTATTTGGTGCATTCTTAGCAGCAGAGTAAATATTACAAAGAACGAGCTATAAGTGTATCAAGTGGCGTTATCCACTACAGAAAAGGGTCTCATGTCCACAGTAATAAAAGTAGCTATGGCCCGGTCAATTTCCTTTGCCCTCTTTGAATCATGTGCTAAAGGCTGTCTAAATGACCCAGGTAAGGTCTGTAGCATGTGTGCTGCTTGTTGTTTCTGTCTGGTTCCACTTGTTTTAACCCCGGGATGATGTCGGCGTTTGTTGTTTTCCCCCGACGTAGCTTAGCATCGTGTTTCACACTTACTCCTGTTACTCCGACATACTGCTGTGTCTTTGTCCAAGACACGCTTACCATCAGGGTCATGCTTAACACGGAAGCCAAAGTAGTCCCAAACGCCAGATCTGAATGATAGTGGAGGGTCTTCAGTTTCAGCTGAAGTTAAAGCACTCTCCATGTAGCAGCGCCCTTGCGTTTGTAGCTTCTTCTGTCTCAGCCATAACACAGCCATGGCCCCAGCAGCGTGACTGAATGAAAGGGGAGGTGCTGCGCGCGCAGCTCAGCGGATCTGTGCTCGACAGTGCAGCCCGGAGTAATCAAACGCAGATTCACTGAACTTTCAGCGCACAGCGCCTTGTCAGAAATTGATCAAATAAATAAATACATAATAGCGTATCGTTCGGTTCAAAGGCGTATCGAACCGTGGCCACTGTATCGAACGGTTCAATACAGATACATGTATTGTTGCACCCCTAGAAAAGACATAACTTTTTGATACTTATGCCATTAAAAACTTCTATCAGTCCAGTTCTTTATCAATCCCTGCTGATATTCTGTGCAAGCTGATCTAAGCAAGTTTGCAAAGGCCACATCTGCAACACTCATGAGATGCAATGCAGTATGGCATGGCCACTCTGCAGTTTGATATTTTTTTAACCCTTGCTTGAACTCACACAGACCCTGGATATTGTGCAGTTATTGTCAGTTTGTGAAGCAACAGATTTGACCACTTTGATGTACTATCAGCCATTTGACCTCGACTTTGTTGTCAATTGGTGTTTGTTGCCTTTGAGAGTGTGGGATCATCAGTTTGCAAAGACAAGCAATGCAAAAGTAATTTATGAGCATTATACAAATGACATTGAAAGCTTAAGTTAGCTGTTAATGATTCTCAACTGGTTTTGGTCTTTTGGTTTCCATTTGTGGATTCACATATGTGATTGCAAGTTGTGTTTTTCTGCTTTTCTATGCTGTGACTATGTCCAATTCTATGCAGTGTTAATGTAAAGCCAAAAATTGTTTGCAGGGGCAGAACCTTAAAAAACAATAGCAGCTTGTGATTGGACGATCCTTTGGCTCATCACACTCATCACAGACCAATCCATACTAAGCAGCGTTGCTATGACATAGCATATGTAGCGGCTTGAATGTAGCGGCTAACGGCTTACAAGGGCAAACAACAGTTAATGGCCGTTAACCATAGCAGCTAACTTCACCTCCTGTCAAGTCACTTCCTGTTGTCGTCAAGTCCGCAGCTCCCGCTGCTCCTGCCTCTCTTCTCTGATTGGGCCGTTAAGCACTTAGCTGAGCGAAACCGTTAGACAATGGAGGCTGGCAAGATGGAGATGCATGATTTCAGAATCAGGCAAGGCTACATTACTGACAGGGCCCCCTAAAAATACGACATTTTCAGGATTTTAACATATCAATTCATTAACTTTTTTACATATGTTTAAATATTTTATTCCCATACAAAAAACACTCCTTTCACTTTTTTGAATTGAAAAATACTATAACTAAGGCATCTTTTGCATCTGAGCTCACATGAAAATACATTTATATGAAACAGAGGCCCTTCAAGAAAGTTAACAGAGGATATTAGTCTCACTTACAGTATAATGGCAAAGGGTAGTTTATGATGTTTGGGTCTTCTTTCATTCATTCATTCATTCATTCATTCATTCATTCATTCATTCTTTCTTTCTTTCTTTTTTCTTTTTTCCTTCTTTCCAAGAAACAGGGTATAAAGCAAGACAAATATATAGAATGCACATGTTAGAATCTTTTTCGGGGTTAAACATCAGAGATTCATGAGTAATGATAACATGATAAATAAAAACCTCTAAATGGTCCAAATACCAGGAAGTTCTGTATAGTACATAGTTTCATTCACTAAATAAGAGTGTTTTATCCATTGTTTAAGACATTTGTGTCTTTAAGTATGATAATGTGGCTGTAATTATTATAAGTGGTCCAAAAAAAACCCTTAATATTTCTTTATGAATTTGCTATACTTGGCTAAGTACTAGATTCGAGATACTGTGCTGAGCTGGTTTTGGATAGGGCCTGATCTCATATCTTTATGAGACCAAAACTTTCTGACAATTATTAACCTGTACTCTAGTAGACTTTGCAGTCACCAGATTGCAGTCCTATAGAACACCATTGGGGTGTGGTGAAATGAGATTTTATTATATTTCTTTTTATCATTTGCTGCATAGATGTGCACCAGACAAATCTGCAAGGACTACTTGACTCCATCATGTCATCATGGACCAAAACCGCCAAAGACTTCATCACCTTGGTGAATCTATGTGCAAATTTAGGGGCAGTTCTGAAGACAAAAGAGGGTCTAGTAAGGCCCTGTGAACTCTTTGCTTACTTTTTCACATTTACATTGTAAAATCTGTGTATGATTATACTGAAATAAGCTATAGGAGGAATTTATGAATACTTTTAAAAACATAGTCAGCCATGAATTCATGAGTGTTTTGTCAACTTTTCCTGCACAGCGTGGCCTCAATGTCAAAACAATAAATCTAAAGTCAGTCTGAGCCCCACAGGTAAAACTGGACCTCAATAACTTTCTGAAAATCATTTGAAAAGTAAGATTTTAAAGTTTTATAAAGTGTTGTTTTGGGTCTATAATTTGCTTTTGGCTGTCTTTGCCCTTCAATATTAAATCAGCACTTTTCTTTTTGCAAGCACAACAAAGACCATATTGATCACCTTGAAGAAAAATATTAAGGAGACATGAAGCAAAAGATTCTCATTACCACTTACGGATCATTGGATATAATTACCACGGACACTTTAGGAGTTATGCAGCAATTAAACCAAGTCGCATAATACGAGCTCAATTATCACACAGTGTGGATTTGTATCCATGAGAGATACAGTAAGAATTATTACATTGTTGTAAGTGTTCCTAACATTGGTCACGTTCAGAACAAGCCCTGCTGATAAGTAATTACTGAATGAGTAAGCTTAATGAGCAGAGGTGAGCACTTCAGATGTGGATCATGTCTTCACATACTAATGATGCAGGAGTTCATTTCAATAATAAAGCGCTGTGTGTTCTTGAATCATGCTGCAGCCACAGAAGAGGGGATTTAAATGTGAAGGAAAGCCGAGACAGGGCGGTGCCAAAGCCAATCAAATATTTGAACTAACGATATGAATATTTGATCAGCACAAGTCAGTGATGTGTGGTTCAAAAGGCAAGCAAGGAATTTGATTCTGTTTTTTGTTACATCAGTTCTCAAAGATAAAAACAACTTTAGGTTAAAAAAAAATCAGCATAATGATACAAGCACCAACTTGATTAACTCGGGAGAGCTTCAGCATGGTGGCCATAGCCATCACAAGAGGAACAATTGCTGGATGATGATCATACATGAGTGGGTCATAAAGAAGAACTGGGGTGCTTTTACTTGTGAAGTATTAGGTTGTATTGTACTCCAAAATCTAATCAGCACACTCCTGGTTCCAAGTGTATGTTTGTGTCACAGCTAAATTAATCAATTTATATGTAAAACGTTACTTATACAGCACAGTTTAGACAAATGAACCTTGACCTGAAGTGATTTACAAGGGAGCAAAAAAGATAGAAGGTTGGATGACTTTCAAGAGAGATTTGTAAACTGATGCTAACCACTATAGATCTAATTAATTAATAATAAACTCAGGATAAATAATAAAATTGTGAAATACATGGAAAAAGGTAAGATAAAGAAAAAAAATCAGAAAAAAATACAGTTAATATTCAATCAAAGAAAAAAACACGGAATACTTAAAAGAAAATAAATAAATCAGTAGAAGTGCTCAGGGAGCACAGACTTCCACCAAGGCATTTCTGACATCTTTTGCTGAGTTATTAGCAAAAAAAAAAAAAGGAAAATACTCGTAATTTCAAATTTTACAAATTCTTAACAAAATCGTGAATCTGCATCTGGATTTGAATCACCACCAAAATCTGATAACTGCTGCCCTGTGCCATGACCAACATTCTCTGTAAATTAAATCAGAATCCATTGAGAGTTTTTTGAGTTATCACACTCACAGACCGACCGACAGACCAACAAATGACCAAATACATGCCAAAAACATTATCTCGGTGGCAGAGGTAATAACAAAATGGTATATTGCAAAAAGAATTGAGTAGAAACCGTCCTTGAAAATTATAAAATTGTCAATCAAAACATGGAAGCATGATTTGATACATATGATCTTCGCTTGTATTTCAAGATGTCTGTATGTTCAGTTCCTATCAGATCCTCCAAAAGTCAAACAAAACACTTCAACGTGTTCTTTGAGTACTGCACTCACAAGACCTGAGCAGACTTTAACCTTGACTGTGCATCTTCAAATGTAGTTAGGGTGGACAAATTTGAAACAAATCTCTTACAGCATTCTCCGTATATTATATTTACTTTGAAGGGATACCCAGGAGATCCAGTAAAATCAAACCTTTCCCTAAATGCATTTGCTGAAAAGTTTGAAAATAATCCATCAAAGTGATCTAAAGAAATACATTTCAAAGAAGTTGCAACTTTAACCTGCAAAGAATTTTGAGCTGTGGCTGTGCTTTTACCTCAAAAATAAGTCTTGTTTTTCTATTGCTGCAAAAAAAGTATCTTGTTACCTCTGCCAAGGAGGTTGTGTTTTCGGGAGAGTCTGTTTGTCTGTCTGTCCGTCTGTCCGTGAACAAAATACCTCAAAAAGTTATGGATGGATTCTGATGAAATTTTCAGGAAATGTTCAGCATGGGAGAAGGAAGAACTGATTCAATTTTGGTGTTGATCCGGATCACCGTCTGGATCCGCCATGACGAAAAATTCGATTTTCGTGAATAACTACTGAACTAAAATAGGTGTCATTATGAATCCAATTGCTAATGGTATGTTTTCATGGCCAAGGAATCTAAATATTATATATATATTATATATCCGCTACATATATACAGTCATGGAAAAAATTATTAGACCACCCTTGTTTTCTTCAATTTCTTGTTAATTTTAATGCCTGGCTCAACTAAAGGTACATTTGTTTGGACAATTATAATGATAACAACAAAAATAGCTCATGAGAGTTTACTTTAAGAACTAAGAACTATTCATTTTCCATGGTTTTCTTGATAATAACCAAAATTACTTAAATTCTTACATCAATAGCTATGGCATTGTACCGCCAAAAACACTACTTTTAAGCATTCCATGTTTTCTTTTCTGTTTGCTTTAAACAAATGATACACACAAGAGTTAATACTTGATTGCAGAACCATTGTTTTTGATGACTGCAGCCATGCGTCTTGGCATGCTCTCCACCAGCTTCTGACATTGTTCTGCTATAACAGCAGCCCATTCCTGTTGGACAAATTCAAACAAATTTTCTTTGTTTTTGGGCTTGTGGTTCTCCATTTTGAGTTTGATGATTTTCCACAGGTTTTCAATTGGATTAAGATCTGGTGATTGAGCAGGCCAAGGCATGGTGCGAATGTTGTGGTTCTCCATCCAGGCTTTAACTGACCTTGCCGTGTGGCAAGGGGCATTGTCTTGTTGGAAAATCCAGTCATTCGAGGCAGGAAAGAGTTTTCCAGCTGATGGAAGAAGACTGTTTTCAAGGGTAGTCCTGTACATGACCTGGTTCATTCGGCCTTCACACAATTGCATTTGCCCTGTTCCACTCAGACTGAAACAACCCCAGATCATGACTGATCCACCCCCATGTTTTACTGTAGGGGCAAGACAGTCTGGGTTGTAAGCTTCTCCAGGCTTCCTCCTAACCAGTAAGTTGGCTGGAGTGGGCATCAATTCAAAATTGGATTCATCACTGAAGAGAACCTTAGCCCAATCATCAACAGTCCAGTCCTTGTGGTCTCGAGCAAAGAGTAACCGGGCCTTCCTCTGCCTTTCATTGATGAAGGGCTTCTTGCGTGCTCTGTGTGACTTCAAACCAGCTTCAACAAGTCGGTTTCGAACTGTCCTTGCTGAACAAGTCACATTTCTCGACAGTGCCCACTCATTTTTAAGGTCCCTGGAGGTCTGACGACGATTCCTGACACAGGAACGGATGAGTGCACGGTCATCTTGTGGGGTAGAAAGACGTTTCCTGCCACAGCCAGGTAGCAATTTGGTAGTGCCATGTTCAGCTTGTTTTTTTGTTGTTGTAATGAACGGCTGTCTTGGAGATCTTCAGTTTTTTCGCTACCTGTCTCTCACTCATGCCAATTTCCAGCAGTGCCAAGATGGCTGCCTTTGTGGCTTCACATAATTCTTTTGTTTTAGGCATTATGTGAGAGCTGACAACTTCTGAGTTGTGCTACGGCTTGAATGTAAGCAGGAAACCACTCTTTTGCATGTGCAGTGCTGCTTGTGACATGAAATGGCCTCTTATATACCCTGGGAATCAATTAAGCTTAAGAATGTCAAATAGGACATAAAGTATTATGTGACCAGCTGCATTTTTTGTTGTGTTCATTGTATTATACGTTTAGTGGTACCAGATATTAGAATGAACAATATATATATATATATATAATTTTTTCCATGACTGTATATATATATTATAATAATACATGAAATAAAGGTAGGACTAAATGGTAAAAATCACAATATGGGAGAGGACTGTGGTGTTGGCAGAGGTCTGCGCTCTCCGAGTGATTTTCTAGTTGCTTCTTTTTTCATGCCTCTGCTTGATTATGGTGATGTTTCATGTATGCAAGCCTCCCCACAAATGCCTCAAAGCTTTGGATACAGTTTATCATGAAGCTTTAAGGTTCATAACAAATCTTAGGGCTCTGACGCATTCCTGTACTCTGCATGAACAATATGTGTGGCAGTGGCGATTGCTCTGAGACTGCAAGGGAAGCTCAGCTTCCCCTAAAATGTCCCCTCAAAAAGTGGTGATATGTACTGCTGTGTGTACATTTCATTGACTAAATATGCGCTAGAATACCTTCATCTTTTGTTCAGAATCAGCTACTTATCGCAGGTAACTGGCGCGACTTCCTTCTCATTCATCCCTGCAGCGTCTCAGTGCTTTAACACAGTCGGATTCTGAGCGTCTTCTGACTTCGATGGGGAAGCGTAGAGTGGGTTGTTCTACTGTGGAAACTGGACGTTCATTGGATAAACGCTGGGCTTTGTCCCGCCCATCGGACGCTCTTTGGGGGTCTATGAGGCAGTGGGCTGGCCTGGACGCTCAGCTTCTGCATGATGATTGGATGATCTGTCTGTCCTGATTTATATAGGCCCAATTCCCTCGCATCTAAGCACCTGTATTCATGTGAAAAGTTTTGAAAGCTACACTCTTGGCTCTGTGACTGAATCACAAAACTTATTTTTGCCATCTGTCCCCAAAGCTCATCTTGTCAGGGGACAAAGGAGTTTCAGGTACGCTGCACTGGCAGAAGTCTTGGAGAGATGGTCTCTTTAAATCTTTGAAGGCATTGGAGGAAGATTAATCTGATTGTTGATGCTTTGACCAATGATTTTCAGATCTATGGCTCTGAAAAGATTGATTTTTGTTTGTATCTGTGTTTGTTATTGTTTCATGTCTGTAATGTACAAAATGTGCCGGTGGTCTAGGCCAGGTAACCCTTATTAATAGAATTCTTAATTCTGTGAGGTTTTCCTTGTTGATAAAGTTTGAAATAAATACCCGCACACAAAGGTTAAATCTAAAGCAAAAAACATTGATTTTGACCCATGACCTTCAAAAACTTGAATTCTGGAGGACGTCAGTGCAGAGTTTTAAAAAAAAAATCCTTTGTAGTGTTAATGAGATATGTTTTCACAATAATAAAAATATTATCAGGATTATTATTATTTTTAATAATAACGATAGACAACAACAAAAACAACAACAACAAGAAAAATAATAATAATAATAATCCGAGCGATTACAATAGGGCCTTCGCCGGCCTGCGGTCGGGCTCGGGCCCTAATAATAATGATGATGATGATAATGTTCAGTCAGAGGACATTCCTGTAAAGATTGAAAAATAAAACCTTTTTGACATGTTTTATCCACAAGAATAGCCTAGATAGAGGGACAGATGCTCAAAATGACATCCTCTAAATGCCTCTGGTCCTTACTTTTATTTCTAGAGAGGAATTAAAATTAAGTCAAGTATCTCCAGATGAATTTCTTGCCTTTAGGTAGTTTATTAAGCTGATTTATCAGGGTTTACTTGAGGATAATTTCAAAGCTCTGTCCCCTTTTTTCACTCTTGATAAGCCAGCCAACATAGTGAGCCTCTGTGTCTCTCTGTCATAATCTTCTCATACGAACCTTTCTCTCTCACTTGAGTCAGCTTCAGCACAGAATCTCCACTCATAACCTGTTGTAACCTCAACCAAAGTGCCAAAGCGCTGTATGGATTGAAGCATGGTAACCACTTGATGATGCTTTTAGATGTTTTGTGACACTCATGAGTGGGATTTGGGTCCTTTAAGGTGGTTGTTTTCAGTTACACTCCATGTTCATGACATCATGAGGTGAAACAATAATATCATAGCTAAAAAAAAAAAGAATCCTCCATGTCTCTTGAGCAAAGAATGACTTAAAACCAATCCTGATAAACCCATTAAGTTGAATCCAGGCTCTTTCATATTTTAGGCTTCATGCTGCAATGATGGAGGGAGGATGTGGGGTTAGAGGGAGAGCCAGGTAAAAGACTGGAGTGCCCTTGTGGTCTCAGACACAGATGGACAAGATGAGAGGGGAATGCAAGCACAGCTGAGGCCTTGCAGCGTGCAGCATTAAAAGACCAGGAATCAGAGAGCCCAGCTCTGCACTGATGACACTGGCTTTACCGCCACTCAGTCTTCCCTCGCTCTCACCAGGGACTCTTGGGAGTCGACTCGCTGAGCACAGTTGCACCAAGATTAAAGACACTTTCCTCCTCTTAGATCAAAAGTTTTGCTCGGCCGTGCCAAAAAACGTCTCCAGTGTAGATACGATGGTACAATTTTCAAGTACACCAATGCCCAAAGCCATTAACTACACGGAAGTGAAACTTAACTCAAAGCATATCAAAGATTTATACATGCTGAGTTTATCAAGTGTGTTTTCCTTGTGAGAGTAGATGTCTTTCGGCTGAAGCAAATCTGTTGACTTTTCTGATAAATATTTTCATTATTATTTGCGGGTTGGGGTGGGAGTTTACACTCTTACATACAGACAGTGAATAGAGGTAGGAATCAAGGACAGGGAGAAGTGAATGACATACATGAAAGAAGCTGAAATAATTTGACTTGAACCAGGCAAAATGCTTGCAGGGGTGGAAAGACAAGGTACTTAAACCATTGCACTCAAGTTACTTGAATGAGTTCTGACTCAAGTGCAAACAACTATACCAGCTTGATATAATTTCTCTGTATTAGACCTGGTTTCAAATGTCGGCACTAACTGCATTTCAAAGAGCACTGAATACCCCCGATCCACCTTTGTTGTCGGTCAGAGACACTTCGTATGAACTTCTTTCACACTAAGGCCTCATGGGCCCAGAAATTGGGACTCCAGTTTGAGACTCAAACACGAGGCCTGACACTTGTGCCCAGTCTTTTTGTTTGTACCTCTGATTTACTGTAAATATGAGCAGTAAGGGATGTCTTCCCCTCACATCTGCATCTGGAGTGCGAGCTACATACAAGCATGGGACCAGCAGCTGGTCCAGATGTGCTGCCTTGATCACTCCATGTTCAGGCTGACCGTCTGTGGTGCCCTACTCAAAGGGAATGCTGCCTAAAATCTGAAGTTTTCTCCACAAATGTTTCACTGAGGCCTATTATGAAATGTAAAAGACCCTCCCCTCAGTTTGATTGAGTTACCTAGTGGACTGTTACCTTAATGTTCTGTGGCTGCAGAAACTTTGAAGCCAAACACACTATTGAGGATGAGAGGTAAAGAGAGGGCTGTGCTTTCAGCAGCTCAAAGGGCCCTATTTTGCCAGTGCTGAGCATTGTCTGAAATGGGCGGTGCCTGCAGTTGGGGCATGTCCATCTGTATTTTGCTATTTTGTAGATGCAGACTCTCAGTGCAAAGAGGGTGTACAAAAGTATGTACGCCTTGGTTATACGCAATTGAGTTTTGTGCTGAACATATATCAGTCCAATCCCAGTGTCACCTCTCATTCATTTTGAATCAGCTTTTCTATTCATTGAGTATTCTTTTTTTATTTTGGCTGAATTGTTTTATCCCTTTTCATTGATTACTGCTTCTACATAAATTAGAGAAGTCACAAACACTTCATGGTGATATGCTTTGTACCAGGAATGATAGGGTCCAAAACATGATCTGCTATTTGCTTAAGTGTCATCCAAGTTATAATGAACAATGTCACCTGTTTTCAAATTTGTTTAATATGTAATAGATCCGTTTTTTAAAGAAAGAAATTTTTTTAGTAACTTAAAGTGATAGATATTGGTACCTTTTGGAACTAAGAAATTGAAAAAGTAATCACATACCTTTCTTAATCAGACATGAGTATATAGTAAGTTATACCAATTTTTCAATTATTTGTTCAACATCAGAATTTGAGTGTCAGCCAGTACTGTTTTAGTTTCAAGTAATCGGGAAATGTGACAACTTTGGTTGATAGACAAGTTGGATAATTTGGCCTTAGTTTAGCGCTCAGATGTGGTATAAAATGTTATAAAGTTTAATACTTACCACAGAATTACTCAAGTAAATATTTCAGTACTGCTTTTAAAAACTACTCAAAAAGTATAATTCCATCCTTGCCTGCTTTTCACATGGGGCTTGGCCTGATGGAAACCACTGCTCCAACATATCAAATGTGTTGTCTGCCCTGAAATTACCTGGACTTTGGTAATGCATGACATAACTGGAGAAATTGGTAACCGCACAGAGAAGTTCATGTTAATTACTGGAATCGGTAGATTTTTAAGCTTCTGTCGGATTTTAAAGTCCATATTTCAGCCATAAGCATCAGCACAATTAACAAAAACATGTGTGCTGTTCAAATGGTCTACAAATTTACTCAGCTGAAGAATGTGTTTTTTTTTCTTCATTGTCTAAACTTTAAGTTGTGTTGTAGAAACTTAAATTTTTGTTCCAAACCTCAGGAATCAGAAAACTTACATGCTGTTTAGGTAAGAAAAACTATCAAATGATTTTACAGTTGATTCTGGTGCTTTTTTGGAGGGCTGGGTTAAAAAAATCGATTTAATCGATTTTCCTTTAACTGGTTAATAATCGATCCATAAAATCCAAAGATCAATCTTTTAACTTGGGTAGTTTTTTCTACTTTGGATGTGCAGAGAAGCAGCCTATGGTATCAACTCTGCTAGTCTCGTGTGATCAGCGTTTAGCGTTGCTTTCTACTGAACAAGCTCTCATGAGATGTTACTGCAAACAAACATGGTGGAAACACTATATGGGCACCACTGGCAAGTTTAAAAGCTGATGTTTGGATGTACAGTATTTTAGATTTAACAAGTACAAAGGAAAATACGAGTTGGACAAAAAACAAGTAATATGCAGAATATGCATTAATGCATATCATTGAAATATGATTAATGTAACTGCTTTGGGTTTAGTTCTTCATGTTAAAACAATTTTTAATGATGTACCAGGTCAAAAGGTCACTTTTTGAATTTACAGCACCATTTTAACTAAGATATCCCAGACTGAATAAATATCGAACTGAATCATGAACCAAATCGATTTCAGACCTTGTAATATCGAATCGAATCGATCCAGAATATCTGAATTGATACCCATCCCTACTTTTTTGTGTTTTCTCAAATAGTTTATGAACCTTGTATTTACAGAAAAAAGTTAACATGCATATATCTGTATCATTTATGTCACCAGTTAAACACTGTTTGAAAATAGTGTGATATCAGATGCCATCAAAAATCCACTGTTGCATCCTTATTTTTTTCACCAAGTTTTGCATTTTATCTTTTCATAAAGACTGCAGTTCATGACAGATTTATTGGTTAGAATGTCTGCCCCTGTGCAATCCCTTGAGCCTCATGCATAAAAAATGTCACAACTTTAGATAGGGACAATAGAGTTAATCCTTTAATAGGAAAAAGAAGAATAAATGTTTCCACCCAGGCATGAATTCTTGTTTGTTCCACTTGCCCTCTGCTTGTAATATGCTGCGTTGGATATGAGTGGATTGGCTAAATGTCTATAATGGAAAATGTAAAAACTTCTCTGAAGTTATCCCTTGGGCTTCTGACTTCCCACAAGATGAAGCACAGAACACTCAGCACCTGAACTTTGCAGAATACAGAAGACTGGTAATCTTCCACCTGGGCTGCAGCAGCAAAGGAAAGAGAGCACACAATAGCATCACCCACTTCTGATCCATTTTGTGAGGGGAGACGAATGAGAAAAGAAAATGAATACACAGCCTCCACCAAGGACTCAACAGTTGCAGGGAATGAAAAAAAGAAGTGGCGAAAGGAGTCGACAACTCTGGAATTCCAAATGAGTCTACTACTGTGGTTTATCCAAGCATTGTGAGTATACTGCAATGCATAGACAATAACTACAGCAGCCCTATCACTTATTGGTTTAGTCACTGTTCCTTTAAGCTTTGGGTTTGCCTTTTTGCCATGGCAATTTTGTTACTTGGACCTAGAAGTGACAGATATTTGGCCAAGTGTTGTTGGGAAGCAGTGAGAAGTTGACGGAGGCCAAGATTCAAAGCAAAACAGTCTGTGCCTGTGGCTAATTCATTTGCGTATAAATTAACAGGCCCACCCTGAATTAGGTCCAGTTTGAAGTGCCTGCTGACCTCATTTTCTTTGACTAAAGCCAGCTCGTCACTAAAGGCTGCTTGATTAAAAGAAATGAATCACAATCTTGACATACACAAAACATTTTTTAATGTAACAATGTCTCCCCTGCACAATAGAGTACTTCTGAGCACAATACAACAAAGTCTGTGGATTTGAACTTCCTTTTTCTGTCCTGTGAGAAACTGCCTGAAACTGCAAACCACTGTGGTAATACATCCCTTGCTTCAGACGTTTAAACCAGAGGTCCCAAACCAGCAGGGGTCTGCCATACCTGCTGTCAGGGGAAAAAAACACATTTAGTTACCCTTTTTTAATAACAGAAACTTAAGGGTGTTTTATTTTGAAAGGATGATCGGATCCTTCCATATCCGTCTGTTTCTTTACTGTGCAGACTTTGAACACAGGCTCTTTGTCCCTGTAGCCACTATGATGAGCAAGGAAGTAAACCTTGAGAAAACCTCATGATAAAATCGTGTCCTTATACACTATTTCTTGTGCTTTGGATTTTTTTTCATCAGTTTTAATCTTCATGTTCACTGAAGATTAAATTTCATCAGATCTTTTATGTTTCTGAACTTCAAACAGTTTAGGAGGCTTAGGGTCACTGCAAAATCTATTCATTTAGGGACTGATCAGTTTTCAAGTGTGTAGGGAAATCATAAATTTGAGATCAAGTCAGGATTTTAAAAGAAAAAAAGCTGCAATTTTGGAGGAAAAACTGACTGATAAAATGCCAATCAATAATCACGAGAACCATCAGATCAGCATGGTTAGAATGGATCTTAAAGGGACTGTGAGGAGAATCTGTTTTCGGCGACATAAAGACTCTGCTACCCATGAGCATGCGCGGCAACTGTCGTAATGCTGCGTTCCAGTAACCTCGGAACTGGGAGTGACATCATCTCCGACTTATCGGCGTTCCAGTATAAGTCGGAAAAAACCATGCCAATCTACCAGGCTATTGTTAGCTGTTGTTAGCATGCCCTGTGATGTTGTATGAAGAATGTGATTATCACTATGGCAGCATTTTTGTAAATATAAGTCTAACAATACTAAGTATACAGCTGATAGAGCGACACACCCCAGTCAGAAGTGCAAATAAATACAGGAGCTAAATAACTGTTCACACTGGGGGCATCCATCTTCGATTGTCAACTCAGGCTTGGCGAGGTTTCAACGAGTTCCCAGTAGGAAATTCGGATGTCGGGGGACGTTTTAGTTGCAGTTTCCTACTCGGAACATGGAAATTCCTACTTCTGACTACAACTTGAACGCACCACAAGCCAAAGCGTGTGCTTGTTGTGATGCTAATAAAAATGCAGTCCAGACCTTCCTCAGAACTCTGCATTGCTTTACAACTTCTTTTTTCAACAACTTGCAGGATGCAAAGCGACGAGGTAATGTATCTCTTTCTAGTTACGTAGCGGTAGTTTTTGATGTGTGACAACAAGCAATTTTTGGAAAACTTAGTATTGTAGTTTTGCAGCCAGCTATATATCACTACTAACAGCCCGGTGTTCTAAGACGTGTATGATTAATATAAATTTGCTCTAGTTTTAATTGTCTTGTTCCCGAAGTTGAGTATCCAGGCCAGTCTAGTCCAGCCCGACCCGACCGGAAGGCTAAGGAATAGCATTTATAGATAACCCATTTTGATGCTATAAAACTCATCTTAAAGTGTGTATTTCAATCAGGCATACATCTAAAAGTGAGACTTTTTTGAAATTACTTAGAAACTCCTCACAGTCCCTTTAATCAACATTTTCCTCCCCACAAAAGGTGTAACTATTTGATAGTTTACCATGTTAACAGATGACTTTCAACCAACTGTTTCTAAATGTCATTGTTCAGTGACTGACTAATACACAGTGAGTCTGAATGAATGCCTCTGTGTTGGGGTTTAGAAACAAGCTCATGGATCCTTTAGATCCTTCATAGTAAATTATATGATGCACAACACTTGTTGTTATTTGCCGTCTTCCCCATTACCTCACATTTTGACCACTGATAGGTAAGGTGAATGACACTGATTATCTCTTCATCATGTCTCCTATTAGTGGATGCAACAAGTGAACATTTTGTTCTCAAGGCTGGTGTGTCAGAAGCAGTAAAATGGATATGTTAAAGCTGTGGTCTACGATTTGAAACAGCAGCCTGCCTCCCCTTCCCTCACCTCTCCCCTCCGTGTTCCAAGATCCCGTCCCCAGCTCGTGTTGCCTCATATAACAACAAGCCCCCTCCGGCAGAGCTACGAGCGACTAGCATAATATATCAGCAGCAAACTCAATCAAAAACAGCTCAGCTCAACTGAAAGTATCAAACACGACAGGCATCCCCTTTGTAACACACAGCAGTAGCCATTTCAATTGGACCGGCGGTAATGCGGGTCTGGCGCCGCCAGAGCGGAGCCGATTGTGGGGGAGGATTTATCTTTCTCGGCCTGTCCTCCCAGCTCAGCTTACAATGCTAACGATTAGCGGCTAACAGGCTAACCCGCTCCGGTACAAGTCATTAGCCAGGCCAGGCACAGACTAACCAGAGTTATTCAGCAGACATATCCCACTGTAGTAAACAAAGCCATTACCCGATCAACCAGGGGCGAAACGGCCGATGCTGAAGGTCTGACGGCCGACTGAGGCCACTCGTTAGCCGTTAGCCCGCTAACAGGCCTCAACCCACGGGCAGAGCTCCGTTGGGCTCCGCGGGAGAGGGAAGCGGCTTCCCGGTTTCGGCACTAGGCTTTTCCGGCTCCATGATAGTTCAGTAGCTAACGCTGCTAGCTGCTCACCGGAGGTAGAGGGGAGGAGGCGGGACCATGGCATGACGCTGCGTAGTGAGGGAGACAGGGGATTGGATGGACTCACGGACCAACTCATGGACCAATTGAACCTTACAGGCTTCTAGGCTTGATTGGTCAGCTAGTATGCAGCTTTGCAGCGGATATACTGAATGGATTTTTTTTCGTTCTTTTTGGTCTTTACACTGTGTAGATAGGACCATAGGACCATAACAGCCTTATAAACGGTGTTATTAATATGTACAAAGCTTCCAAATCGTAGACCATAGCTTTAAAGGATATGAGCAAGTTTGACAAGGGCAAAATTGTGATAGCAAGATGACTGGGTCAGAGCATCTCAAAAACTGCAGCTTTGTGGGGTGTTCTTGTCTGCAGTGGTCAGTGTTCATTAAATTGTTTGAGGAAGGAAAAGTGGTGAACTGGCAACAGGGTCATACTGTAGGTGGGTGAGGCTCACTGATGCACGTGGGGGACGAAAGCTGGACCATGTGATTTGATTTGCTGAAGACGTTAATGCTGCTCCTGATAGTCAGAGTGACAGGTAGTCATGATGTTATGCCTGATCGGTGTATGTACTTGGAACTGAAAAGTGGAACCAAAAATCCTGGGCTTAATCAAATCCATGAATCGTGAAAAATTTGGAACTGGATTTCAACACACAAGAACAATTGTTACTTTACTTCTGTATGCATGAGTGCCCTGGCTTAAGCTGTCAGCAGCTCTCTCTGCTGTGTCACTGGTATGTTAATGTGTTTCTGTGGGTATGGCTGTGATTGGCTGGAACTGAAGGACTATTTACATAGTATCCTGAGCTATTAGTGTGTGAATGGTTTGGAGTTGGTATGAGGGAGTTAACATCTCCTGTGTGGTGGGGGATTTGAGTGGTCAAATGACTTCGCAAATGTCATGAGTTTTACTCCATCTTCCTTGTACTCAGTTAAATTTCTGCTTGAGTAAACATTTTAAAACAGCAAACTTTACATTCATTTTAAAGTCAAATTTACAATTATTAATATACATTTATAAAAATGATAATAAGGTAGAAAGCCAATGTGAATATAAAGTGTGTTTCATTCTTTTTCTTCCCTGTGAGGGAGAAAACTTTCAGGTTGGTAACACAGAGCACACTAACTCCACAAACCAGAGCTAGTTGTCAAGGTAACAGTGCACATGTCCCCTTTTGGATCTAGTGGCTAATTTCCACACCTGTATCCAGACCATGTCTGCAGAGCAATGTATATTTAAACTTGCTTTATAGCTGCTTGCCTGCAGCTATCAGCAGGGACAGTGGTGACCACCATCTTGCAGAGGCTGAAACATCTGAGCGGCTTGGTGCCGCCTCATTAGCAGTATCATACTGATACCAGTGCTCGGCCATGGCTGCCATCTCCCTGTGGGTTATGTCATCCTGTTCTTGTTCTTTCTTTCTCTTTCCCACTAGAGTCCTCATGGTGGAGTACTTCTTTTTTCTCACCACCTCCCTCTTCTTCACTCTCTGTTCACCTCCAGTTGTGATCTGTGATTCAAACTGTCAGGTGGCTCTTTTCATCCTCATCACACCGTCAGTTTATCAGAGTATAATTAGTTCACTGTCATGAAAAAATGATTTATGGACACCAGCTGCTTCTCGCTTTGAAATGTTAAAAAGCTAAGGTCGTAATCCCCTTCATTGAATCAGCATTTGAACCATTTCTCTTCTTCTGAGGTTTGCTGTAAAATAACAATGAGAAAACTTTTAAAACAACAGATTTCCACTGAATAGTTTTTTATTGAATCTTTAATATTTAGCTTCAAGTAATGTTGAATCATTTGGTATCAGAACAGAAAGCATGGAGGCCAAATGAGGCCAAAACTTTTATTAAATTCTCTGAGCACTGTGAAACTAAAAGGCACAAAGCAAAATTAAACTTCGTTTTTACAAAGCGAAGAGTTAAAATTAATTCACAGATTAATACTTTCTACTACTGTTCCAGTATCTGTAATTATCATAGTTTAAAACACACTTTACTTGTGTGCTAACAATACTGAAACATCCCTGAGATTAGCAGCCCAGTGCATGGGGAAAAAATATCTGTATGGATCATTTCTCACATGCAGTAGCATCAAACAACCCAACAAAGTAATTGAATTACATGCTTTGCTTTTCCTTACAAGGGTACAGACTGTCTTACAAAAGACAACAGGTACCATGCTTCAGGTTAATAACAATAGCTAAATTAGGGTGCCCTTATGTCTAGATTGGATAGGAGAGTTGTCCCAAAACAAGTGGGTGTTCCCACTGGGGCTCAGGTCATTTGAGCCACATGTGGAAACTCAGCAGTCAATTCAAGAAAGGACTTCATGGCTTTTCTTTTACACAGTCAGAGGATGGAGTTACACAGCATGGGCAAATTTGAAGAACAGAAAATAGCCAGAGAGTAACAGAGATCCATCACAAGTAAGCAGCACAAAACATAAATGAGTTACAGAAAGTGAATGACACATTCAGGAAGCATCCACTGCAGCAGTCTTTGGTTTATAATTGCTTCCATGGCAACAATAATCATATTGGGCCTGTCACAGCAACAGTGACCATGGATACTATTAAAACTATGAAAATGAAGAAACTCTCTGGTTTTGAAAACGTATATTTGTGTTGGTGTAAATGCTGAAGTAAAATCTATTTAACTGATCTATTTTTCAATATTATACATACAATTTGGCCTATTAATTACGTTTCAATGTAATCATTACTAGTTATTCTAATAGACTTTTGTCTCCATTCTGTATCTTTGAACAGATTATTTTAGTGAAGGTTCAAGAAGTTGCATCGAAATAATATGCCAATCTTGGCAATGATTTTTTTTTTAATTTTTGCAAAGAATCTTTATTGGTATGTTGTTTTAAAAATGTTTTCTGTATATTCATGGTAGGTATTACAAGCAATTTGTTTTTTGAAATTACGTGTGGGACACATTGAGCATGGACGAGTACTACATGTGGTCCTTGGGCCACAGGCTGCCTGTTTCTTATTTAAACCAGAGACAAAGAAAACCAAAGACAAGTGATAACCTGTTTTGTGCTCTGTTGACAACCATGGTCAAACATTAACGTATACTCGGACATACCGTGACAATCGACATCATCAGTTGGCTGTCCCCGTGAGTTTTGTTTTGCAAGAAAAACAAAAAAAACTACAGGAAAATATATCAGAAGTATGGAAAAAATGTACAATTGTTTTTATGTCTGCTTTCATGCAAAAACATTTGGTTGTTGAAACTCGGCTCATTGTAATCACCTTTTGAGGACAAGATACTGTACCATGGAAGTGTAACCTTGATTTTATGAATTCAGATTAATTAGGCTATTATCAGATGAGAGTGGGAAAAAGTCATATTGACAGATACTTGAGGACTCTTTTGAAAACTGTCTTTTGCAAAAAGCCTTGACATGTGCGTTCTACGATTTGCATAATGCAAATGCAGCAAATCGCCTCCAGTCTGGTCAAAGAGTCTGTTTCCACATATTGCACCTCAGTCAGTCTCCAAAGTGTACCAGCAGTATAACTCCACACTTGCTTGGTGGAAATATATAGTGAGTCTATTTTTTAACTGGAGCTGCTTCAATATCTCGTCAATACTAAACACAAAAAGCACCCAGATTTTTCATGTGAATTCAAAATACAGTGGTGATGGTGAAAATAATATTAAAGAAGACATCATGCAGGCAATATAACTGTGTACATGTTGCTCTTCTTTCTACCGTTCTCTCATAATTACACTGTGAAGTTTCATTTTTATTTTTAGTGATCTTTAGCTCTTCTGTTTCAAGCTGCTCATGGCTGCATAGTGCATGAAATTTGCCTCCAATGGGTTGATTAGAGCAAAGCTGCAGAGCTGACTGGACATAATGTAAACAGTTTATGTGGAAATTGCAAGTTAGAGGGGCAGGATGGAGCAAAAATCTGGCATGAAAAATTAAGTGTGTGACCAGTATAAGTGTCAGGGGATTAAATCGGCACCCCTATGTACTAATCGAGCCCCCTTTAGTATCTGTAAGTAGAATATTTCTAAGCCATGCCTGGGAACTTACATTGTTGATACTGCTGTCGAGTGTCAGATTTTCATTGAACAGTTTGAGGAGGTTTGTTATTGAATCCTATAAACTATAAGCAAAAGTGCCTCGTGTTTTTTCTTATGGTCAACATCAATCAGTCCCATTACAGTCTAAGGGATATATTGTATTTAGAACTCAGCAGGGCCTCTTGTCTAATTAGAGTGCTTGGCTTGAGCTAGCTTTTGTACAATATAACATCTCAGTTCACCACCAGGAAAATAAAAATGTAGGAACCAATATGAGATAGATGAGTTTAAAGTTCAAAGATGAAAACAGTTTTACAGAAATTGATTTCACAGAATCCCACATTTATCACCTTAAGTACTGAGCACAGGTTTAACTCTACCTTCCTCAGCATTGTCCTTATCCAACCACTTAACTGTAATGCTCTCATAAAGAATCCTTTCAAGTGTTTCTCTGCATTTCTTTCTAAGTTGTAGTTCTCCTTTTTTTAATATCAGTTACAGAAAAATATACAGATCTTTGAATAAGATGTATCTTTGAAAATGAAGCAACACAGCCATACAGATAGAGGTTGAATAACTTTATGATTGATAGAAAGTTAATTGTTTCTCTTATTTGATCCTACAGGTATTTGCAAAAGTTACAGATACTGGAGTTTTCAGAGTCTTTTTGTCTTTAGAGAGTTGATCTCTTTTTTCTTTAAAGAGTTGATCTCAAAGTTCTGACATTTTCCAGCTAATTTACAAGAAACTTTGTGCTGCATTTTTGTTTAACTTTCCTCAGGTTGAGTCCCTGTCCACTGTGGACCAGTAGGCAAACAGTCCAATGGCCTCTCAGACGATGTAATTTGTGTGCATCTTAATGACTGTTGCCCCGAGCTGTTTGCTCAGTTTCCCAGCAGCCCTGTGAAGGTCAGTGAGGCATCACAGCAGACGTTAAAGACAGACTTAATTGCTCTGACAATTGAGAGTTGACACAAACACCACTCCCTTTTTTAAGCCAACCCGAAGCTCTCTTACTCCTGATACTGGTATAATCAGGCTGACGACTGCCTCATATATGTGCACACATGTTCCCAATCAGACAAACGTAATGCATGATGTAACTATCACGTCAAACACAGTAACTATTCCATAACACCTGTCATTCATTATACTCAGAGCACTTCAGAGAGGGTTTGTAACGAAGGGAAATGTGTTATATTTATGTGTATAAACATTTCTGTGTCAAAGCTTTTTTTTTTCGTATTACCAATATTTTGCATCACTTTTAGCAAGCATTTTGTCTCATATTTATTAATTTTCAATGTAAGAAAAAGCCCCCCCCCCCAAAAAAAAACATATGCTACAGGAAAACATACACTGAGTGACGCTGTTATCATGAACTGCAGTGACATGGAGAAATGCAGCAGCTGAAAGTAGCAGTTGTTAAAGAAACTGACTAGAAAAGCATACCAAGAGCACAGACCCCCATCAACCAGCTCAGTTTCACCCATAAATTGTTATTTCCACCCAACATTATAGTCCTATATTTATTTTATATGCACACCGTGGAATGAAAAATATCAACCTGCAAGAAGTGTGATTATTGTTGATAAAAAGTACCATCTAGTAGAGCAACCCAGTGGGTCTTGTGACTTGTTGACTGAACCATTTTGCTGCTGCTTGTACAGATGTCGATGCTTAACCACAGTGCATTGATTGTGTATTTGCTCTATGTGGAATTTGGAATTTGCTGACATTATCAGCAAACTTTGTTTTTAGTGATTGAGAGGCATGGCTGGCAGGACTGCAAGCGAGCAGAGCTGTGCATATTTATATGACATTAATGAGCTCACAGTAATGTTACTACTAGTTGTGAGCTGTGAAGGACTGGGATGTTTATAACAATTTCAGGAGAGTCTGCTACCTTAATTTATCTTAGAAACGCCATGCTTTCTCCATTGGCAAAACGTCCTCCACTCCACTAAGTGGCTGTCCCCAAAGGGGTGCCTTATGTCATGCAACAGGATTTCAGGTCTGAGAAGGAAACAGCTAGAGCAGACAAGAACCCAGCTGTAACTGAGGGCAGCAAAGGTAAGAGTAGGCCAACTCTTGTATGAAAGTTTTGAGCCTGCATACAATTTTTCTACATATAGTACCTGAGAGACATTAGTGATGCCCAACTGCCTTTAAGTTAGTTTTGTGAGGCCTGACCTAACTTGACATTTCCCTCTGTATAGGCAAAAGTAGGCAAAAAATCAATGTGTGAATGCGACTCGAAGAAAAATTTCTGCAGGATGTACACTCTGCCATTTTGTTGTCACCTTTTTCTTGCTCCCTGTATGGTCACTCTCTCTTTTTCTCCATTTAGTTTAAAGGAAAAGTTCGGTTCCTGCAGCTTTTACATTGTTTATAGAATGAAGAACAACAATATACTCACCCAGAAGGCTTTCCTGATCCAAACAGTGCTTCGGGAGATATTTAGATCCAAAATCGAGCAGCGGACACCGATATAATGGTAGCCTGTAGGGCATAGATCGCCGCTCCTAAAAACTGCATTAATCGTCCAAAAACTCATTAATTTCACCAATATTCCATCATGATGCGTTCCGGATGGTCCTCCATTGCAGTCTGTCTCTCTCCACACAGCGCTGCGTGGCTGTACGAACCTCTGAACTGACGAGTTTGTTTACGTGCCCTTCGCGCATGCGCAGTACTCTCTGGAGCGTTGCCTTCGCTACCTCCTTTCTATGAGCTCCTTATCTGTATACTCTGGCTCGAAACTGTAAAGACGTCCATCATATTCAAAGTTCTCCTCCACAACATCTTCATCCGATAGATATTCGTCCATTTTGCACAAACCTGGAAGAAGAAAGTCGATTTGTAGCTGCCGGTCTTCCCCTGAAACAATGAGCCGCACTGCGTTTGCGCGAAGGGCATGTAAACAAACTCGTCAGTTCAGAGGTCATTACAGCCACACAGCGCTGTGTGGAATGACACAGACTGCAATGGAGGACTAGCCGGAACGGATTATGATGGAATATTGGTGAAAAACATGAGTTTTTGGACGATTAATGCAGTTTTAGGAGCGGCGATCTATGCCCTACGGGCTACCATTATATCGATGTCCGCTGCTCGATTTTGGATCTCAATATCTCCCAAAGCACTGTTCGGATCAGGAAAGCCTTCTGGGTGAGTATATTGTTGTTCTTCATTCTATAAACAATGTGAAAGCTGCAGGAACCGAACTTTTCCGTTAAGCTCACTGTCCTTTCCCATCAGCTGCTGTATCAAACAGCCCAGAGGAAGGCTAACTGGCTTATTTTTAGCTGATCAGCGACAAAAGTGCAAGCCTGAAGCTGAAGTTATAATTTGCTAAAAACAGGCAACCAGAGCAGTCTGTGGAAATGAGATGGACACTGTCAACTCTGTCGAACTTTATTCCAGTCCGTTGTAATGACAAATTTGTGTGTCTTTCCACAAAAATGGAATTAGATGAAAAATGGAGGATCTTGAGCCAAATGCCGCATTTGTGAGTTTTTATTACAAAAGGGTAAATACAGGCTTACAAGTCCGGAGACAATCAAGGGAGCACAGATGGGCAGTCCATCATCTGCAGAGAAAGTCTAAAGACATAGGAAGAAGTGCTCACATTAAAGCATAGCAATACAAGGATATGTGTGTTAATATGTGTGTGTGTTTGTGAATGTGGGAATGTGTGTGCATGAAGAGGTGTGTGTGTTAGTGTATGTGTTGACCAGTGGCGGCTGGTGAAAAATATTCTTGGTGGGGCAGTACTCTGCAACACTCAGTTTTTAACAACCATCCCACTATGATTCGACACAAACTACAGGATACCAGTGCTTCGTAAAAGTGTTATTATTGATTCCAAATAAAAATAACAGATTACAGCATGGTGCACACACATATCAGACACACACACATAATAACATACAAATGGTCAACCATATACTGCTGAAAAGCTTACATAACCTATATACAAAGAAATAAGTAAGGGGAACATGTGTGCATGTATAAATTAACAATAACTTTATACAGAATTTAGTAAGGTGAACATGTGTACATGTGTAAATTAACAATAACTTTATACACAGAAATGAGTAAGGAGAACATGTGTCTAATTGTCCACATTTCTTTTCCTCCACATAAAAAACCTGCTTCTCTTTACCTGTTTTCAAGTCCTCCAGACTCCGTTATACGCTGAGCATGAAGGAATTGTATGTTGATGCGCCGAAGTGACGGTAAAATGCGGGTTTCGGGGCTCTCACAAGCTGACACTGTCGAAAGTTTGACATTTTCATCAGGCATCTAAGATAGTTACCTATATATTACCTTCGGTATATTTACGCTGTCAAATAAGTCTGTAAGTCCTCAAAATCTTTCATTGTCACTCTAAATGTTGTGAAGTCACTTTCATCACTAAGTAAGTAAGTAAATAAATAGGTGTAAAGAGATAATTTTGAGTATAATGTAATAACGGGAGGCGTTTGGATGGTAAACAAAAGGGTCCTTCAAAGGCCCGCCCCCTTCACATCTGCCTGGACGGTCACCAGTTAATTCATCACACCGGCACGCCGACACGAGTCGAATAAACCCGAATAAACCTGAGGGGCGATTTGAGAAGCGCCCCTCGGGGATTATTTTCAACGACGCTGATTGGCCAAATTCATGTTGATATGTGCTTATCTTGTCCTAGCAACAGTCCCTTATTGGCTATTTTTTATTTATTTTTTATTTTTTTACTCCATATCTCCAGTGTTTCCTCAGCAGGGGGCTGCCTGCACTGGGGGCTGCTGTTGGCTCTGGCTGGGATGTCTCTGCCTTTGGTGGGCGTCGTCTTGGACAGGTGGGGGGTCTGCAGCAGTACTTTGCTGCAGTGGGCCCCTCGCTGGTCCTGTAGCGAGGCATGCCCGGGTGGAGGCGTCCCAACTTTGGACCGTGGGCGCCGCCCAGTGCAGTCGGCCTCCCGGCGTTTCCTGACCTGGCTCCTCTGTACTCAGCCACACGATTTTAAATCACACGTTTTAAATCATGTTATATGTGTGCGTGTGTATGTGTGTGTGTGTGTGTGGGCGGGGGTTGTATGCGTTGGGGTGGAGTTTAAATGGGGGGGGGGTGGAGGGCGGGGGGGGAATGTTTTTAACATGTATAACACTTTGTGCTGCATTTTTAATGTATGAAAAGTGCTTTATAAATAAAGTTTGATTTGATTTGATTTGATTTGATTTGTCACTGTCTCAGGGGCGCTTTTTCTAGTGCCCCTGAGACACGGTGACAGAGACGAGAAGGCTTACTTTTGTTTTACATTAATGAAATTAATTACTTTATATATTAATATGTATATATTTATTTTTATATTCGTATTTATATCACACATTTGAATAAGTAGGTTTTGGTAATATTCATTTTTTCAAAATAAAGTAAATACATTGAATATCACACTCTCCACTGGGGGGGCGGCGCCCCTCTATTGGCCGGCCGCCACTGGTGTTGACCCAAAGACACAGTCCTAGTGCAGACTGTGAATTATTAAATGCAAACAGCTGATATCTTAGTTAGAACTGTATGAACCAAGGGCAGACATCTGTGCGCTGCTCAGCTCATCTACGTGTATTTTATTAATCTCATCTATGCGTGTGACTCTGCTCCTTTCAGGAAGATGTCATAAAATAACTTAAAACATTCAATTGCTGATGAAGTGAAGTCATGGTCTTTGAACCATGTGAAGTGGGAGCCCAAATGGGTGTAATTAGACAAAAATGGGAAGTGTAACTCAGATGTGAAATGGCAGCATGCATCATAGTAAAATTTCCACCATACAGTTGACCTTCAAAGTATTTTAAAGTGAAAAAGTTACACACTGTAGCCATTGGAAGCATTGTCAATGCTCTGACTTGGGGGAATCAGTCAACTAATGCACCTGTCAGATCACCACAGATAGCCTGCATATTTATATTTTCAGAGATTTTGTGGGAAAAATATATTACTGCAGTTATTTTGCTTGGGAGATCAGAGCCTTGGAAACTTCATCATACTAAAAAATCTTTTTGCATTTTATTTGGAAAAGTATATCAGACACTGTCCCTCATTTTGGCACTTTGCACAATTATGATTAACTTCAAGGGGAACCTCAAGTGGTCATCATACATGGCCCAAGACTCTTTAATCAGGAAGAACTCCTTTAAATCTGATTCTGATGTGGTAGTTTCAAATCTTGTTTTTGCGGTGGTCTGATTAACATTAAGAGTTAGAGATTGAAGACCCACATTAGCTTTAATAAGATGATGATTTTCTTACTTGTTTGATAAAGCATGCCCTGACCTGCATACTCTGTATGCTTTGGATGCTGTCTGGATCAGAAATCCACTACTTAAGTCTGTCTCATTCCAAATTGCTATCTTCTGTGAGGTAGTTTTTTTTTTTTTAAGTGCTTTCGAGACAGTCAACAATACCCTCATACCCATGCAGCAGTGTTCATCGTATTTGTATGACCTAACTATTCAAATGACTGTATATGTTAATTTACATCCCTGCAGAGGAGATGATATTCTGAAAAACTCAGTAAATTTCCTAAACTAGAAAAACACTCAGAGAGCGCAGACCTCCGCCAAGCAGCTCTGCTCCACCCATAATTTGTGATTTCTTCCCAACATTATAGTCTTATAAATGTTTTATACTTACATTGTGGAATTAAAAAGATCAGTCTGCAAGAAGTGTGATTATTCTTGATATTAATATCATCCAATAGAGTGACCTATTCAGTAGTGGGTCTTGTACCTTGACTGAACCAGTTTGCTGCTGCTGCTTGTACAGATGTTGATGGAGGAAAAGAAACTTGTGTGTGCCGCAGGATTTCCAGTGGGCAATGTAGCTAGCCTGTCAGACTTCTCCTATGATGGACTGTTTCTATCTTGACATTATCAGCAACCTTATTTCAAGTGATTAAGAGGCACCTCTGTGCACGAGGTAATGTTTTCACCAGGGTCTGTCTGTTTATCTGTCTATTAGCAAGATTAGGCAAAAAGTACTGGATAGCTTTACATGAAAATTTTCCAGAGGTATGATTTGGTCCAAGGAAGATGCCAATACACTTTGGTGCTGTCCCGATCCAGACTGATGCCCCCCCAAAAAATCTAAGTTTAGAATGGCATATCCTATTCATTTATGGCATTATGGGAATTGCAGTTTATTTGCAAACTGAAGTCTAATATTTCAAGCCTATGTCACTACATTTCCTTTACAATGCCAGCATTGTCCCACCCACAGCACCATCTGATTAGTAGCATGCTTGTTACATGCAGAGTCACTCCATACCCAACAGCCAATCAGCAGTGAAAGCTGTGCATGAACAGTTCTACTCACAAACATTGCAGAGAGAAGGGATGCTGGTTTGGCAGAGTGATTAGCAACCAGGGACCCCATGTACTTGCTTCTGCTGGTCCAGGTTTGAATCCCGCCTGTGACTAGTTTGCAGAGTGTCTTTCCCTACTCTCTCACCCCTTTTCACAAGCCTATCCACTGTCTCTCTCCTATCGATAAAGGCACAAAATACCCAAAAATACATTAAAAAAAAAAAAAAAAACATTGCAGAGAGAAGGAAGGATTTGCCGATGGAGAAAGCCCGGCGCTGTTTCTGGATTCTTCGTTTCTAAAAAAAACTTAATCCAGCAGACTCTACTGAATTTGTAATAAACACTCCAGTCCTTCACAACTGACAACTACGAGTCACATTACCGTGAGCTCATTAATGTCATAGAAACATGCGCAGCAGCTCTGCTCACTCACTGCCCTTCAAGCCATGCCTGTTAATCACTAGAAACAAGGCTGCTGATAATGTCCATACAGAAATATCCTGTCATAGTAGAAGGCTGTGTGTGTCTAAGTGTAAAAACCTTACCACCAAATTCCATATAGAGCAAACACGCTGCACACCGATGGGCTCTGGTTTTGCTCTGACTGACAGGCTTGGCAGGGGTCTGTGCTCTCAGAGGGCTTTTCTAGTTTACTGAGTGAATTTGGAGAGTGATGTTTTCAATAATTTCAGTATTTTCTGGTATGTCTAAGTTACCCAGGAGCCCTGTTGGCATAGGCTTAAAGTTAGCTACAGGTAATATATTACTAGAAGAATTAAAGTTTGCTGAAAGGGGTATCACATTCAACATTTTTTCCAGGGAACAGGCTCCCAGACCCCCGAGAGGGTTCATATCCTTTTCACATTTTTCTCCTCTGACTCCTTTTCATGCCTGGTTGGTAATGGGCCAACTAAAAAATAATTACATTTTGGTGGTTAGCATACAAGTAACAGCTTTAGAAAATGATTATTTTTGCTCAGTCTAACTAATAACAATATCATGATTCTGAGTGTTAGATGTGTGTTGTCAGGGTTATGAATTATGTTATGATGGTAACTTTGTCGTGGAATTTTGCTTAAAGATGTAAAAACAATATGTGAGCTACCATGGTGGAGGTTTACAATCACTGCGTGCTTTCTTGTTTATTACTACTTTTCCTTTAATTTTGGTAGAGATGAAATTGAACATTTAACATTAAATTTGAACCTTTAAACCTGCCTCTATTTTGAAAGATTTTTTAGATCCTCAGAAGTTAATGGTTAAAGCCCATAGCCACATAAAATGTAATACTTGCTGCAATGAAATATAAAACACTGAAGAGAATGTTCAAAAGTAAAAAGTTTAACATCTCTAGGTCCAAATTACATCTGACATACCCACTGAGCTTTCTGAAAGGTGAAATAAAACGTTCAATGGAGCAGTGGTGTCCTCATTTCTCAAACTACTGATACAGGACAATGTTGAAGGGAGAAGCATCCAAGCAGTCCACGAGTAGGACTCTTTGGAATTGATTGATAAATAACTTGTACATATTTAACTGAGAGCGCCTGAGGAATAGTCAGGCCAGGCTCCATGTTTTAATGATTTAAATAAATAAACAGCTGCATTTTTATGTTCTGATTTTTTTTCTTAGACTTTTAATGGCTCAGCACCTGAACAATTGATGTGCTTCTGTTTACTGGCTTTTTAATTGACTTATTTCTAACAGAGAGTTTTATGGGATTTTTCAGTTTCACAGATGTACTATTTTTTTCTTCCCATGAGTCACAACACAGTCCTTCCTGTGGTAAAGCCTCCTATAGATTCAGAGAGCAGGTTCTGTTCAGCTCGTACATGCATTTCCAGCGGCATCATGCTGTGAGAGCTTTTGATGTATCCTATGTTTAGCTGGATTTCATGTTCAACATCTGTTTGACCTGATTTGAATTTCTTACAGTCTGCTTCAACTATTTCTGTAATCTCGTCAATGCCTCAGACAAAAGGACTGTGAGATTTAGTAAACCCATTGAACATTATGACCTATTTTTTGGTTTGAAACTTTTGTTGAAAATGTCCTAAATACAGCTACTGGGATCCAATTCCTCTCAGATAAGGAATCATAGATCATCAGTCAGGGCTTCAGCAAGAATCAAAACTCTCCATCAGAGTAAAATAAAGCAAATGTATCTAACGTCAGAGGAATCGAAGAGATCATTACAGGCATGCTCTGTGATTTCAAACTAAGGCTGTGAGTCAGCATGTGAATAAAAATTATTTCATAATTTTCACGATCCTCACAACAATGCTGTCTCTAAAGTTTGAGAGAAAATCAGAAAAGACTCATTCTTTGCTTTTGTCTGCCTGCTGCTTTAACACTTTAATCGATATGAAATCTCTGAAACAAGCTTAAATTTAAAAAAGGTTTGGCTTCTTTCTGCTTGCATAAAGCAGCGTATTTTAAAACTATAAAACCATTGGCATTCAGTGCATCAATACAGCATCTGGCAGAGCAGGGACTCATGACACAGAGGTGAACTCTGTTGTGGGATTCAGGATGAAAAACAGACACTTTAGATGCTTTTAATGCAGAGCACATCACAGATGTATAAAGAGTGTACATGCTGAAAACACATAGAACCAAATGTCTCACGCAGAATTACTTAAGTCCTTATGTGCTGTCCTGTTTTATATGGACAGTTAATAAACAGGGTCAGCTAAAGGCTGATTGACCCTCACCATGCTGTAGGTGCAGCGAGTAATTCGGTGATTGACAGAGACATCCCACGTTCAAGCTCAGTGTTCCATGTCCTCACAAATAGGTCAGTCATTGATCGGTTCCAATGCCAGACAGCCCCGCACCAGAGTTAACCAGTTTAATACAGAACTATTCAACAGGGGGTACAACACTGATCAACTCTCTGCTGATTTGCCTGTTCATGTGTCAATCAACGTAAGGCTGTTTTTGTTGTTTTGCTAGCCAGACTTGTACATGTCAGACCTGCATTAAGTAAAGCCATACCAAGATAATACTATTTGAATCAAGCTGAAGGAGAGTTACAGCCTCAGTCAAAGAGTACATTTAATGAAAAATAGAAAAACTGCTATGCACACAATAAAATCACAAAATTTTTTAGAGAATTACAACAAAATGGTATATGGTTTGAATAATTTGGTTTTAGAAATTTCTACAATGGTAAAAAAAACTAAATATAAAAATGAAAATAACAATAGTGATAATAGATGAATATAAGAAAATATATAAAGCATGATTAATTGAACATAAAACAGAACAAATACAATATATTATACATAAAGCTGTTTGTTATATATCATAATTTTGTTGACAACATTAATTCATTATGACATAGAAATAGTACAAAATATTTCTATGACTTCACTTCATACATCAACTACTGCATCAAATGATCAATTTATCACAATTTAGCACTTTTCACACAAAATAGTGTGGTACAAGAACCTTACATTATAAAAACAACTAACAGAGAAATGAAAGGCCCCAATTGCCCTCCTAATACACATTCAGCACAAATACACATTCACACACATGCACAACAGACATTAAGAGGGGTCTCTGAAAAGAAAAAAGACAGGTACATCAGAGGACTGACACTACCTTTAGTTGAAGATGAGGAAACATAGGAGCTATAACTATATAACTGTATAACTATAACTGTATTTGTTTATTTTTTTTGTATGTGTTTTGTTGGTGATGTGAGCACGGGTGTAAATGTTTTGCACGGAGCATGTTGAATTGACTCCAGGAAGAGTAGCTGTACTTGTTACAGCTAATGGAGATCAAAATAAATACAAATACAAATAACTAAAATAGAAATAGAAAATAGATAACAAAACACAAAAATAAGTAGGAAACTTAAACCATTAAGTTTACTCAATAAAACTTAGATAAAAGCCAGACTGAAAAGAAAGGTTTGCTTTTAAATTGATCAGCAGTAGGGGTCGCTCTCAGGTCTTCAGGCAGAATGTTCCCCATCCAAAGGCCATGGTTATGACATGATGCTGCACTGTATGTTTTAGTTCTGACACTGAGGACGATTGAAAGACCACTTGAGGATATGAGGGCTCAACTGGGTTGATATGCTCTGCGCAAATCAGACAAATTTGATTGGATGAAAACCTAAACCAGCCCTTTGATTGCCCCACTCTCCTTTTATCCTTTTTTTTAACCTTCACTTCCTTTTGTTCTCTATGCTGTGCTTCTTCCCATTTGACACAATTGCGAGTACCCTGCCATTTGACTGAAGGAAAGATATCAATTTGACTTGTTGTAAACTCTGAGAGAAGAAGGTCAAGTATACAATAGAATCTGTGAAAATAACCCAAATTCTCCAAGAAATTTTAAGAATCAATCAAATGATCTCTGATTGCTGGAGTCAGTGGTGTTGGAGAATTTTAGCCATCATCCCCACATCAACAAGGAGCTTGTTTTGCAAAAACAGTTAAATTAGACATATTATTACAAGACTTTACATATGTTTAAAATGATCAAAGCTTTGCAAATTGTCCTTATGAAATATTTTCTCTTCCCTTGAATACATGAAAGCTCTCTTTAAGAGACTGTGGTCATCCTCGTGTTCAAGAAATAGTCTGTATTTTTCATGAATAATTGTTGGTTTGGGAAACCAAATGAAAATTAATCTTTATTGTTTTGGATATCTTGGGCAGCTCTTGATGTCCCAAGTCCACCTTTTAAATATAAGATGCCTACCTTCAAGTAAGGGCTCATGTCACTGTGATGCGCTGCAAATACCTGACCCAGCAAAAAATTGTCTGACCAGAAGAAGCCCAACAACAGCTGCTTTGTGAAGGGGTTCTCTGATTGGTGGATCAACAGACCAATCAGAGAGCCAACAGAGGGTTAATTGTACCACAAGCTCATACGTCAGGGTCAGTGCCAAAACAAAATATCCCTATTTTCAGGTTTTACCACCCTAAGGTGGAGGGAAAATACAGAAGAAAGCATCTGGGGACAATGTGTGTTTGTGATACAGGGTGCTGATCAGACATGTCTGTGTACCAGCTGCATTTACTTATGCAGGGATTGTAATTGCAAAGGGTTTTGGAGACTGAGTAGAGAATATAGCAATCTAAGCAGGTGAATTGGCAGCTTTGCTTTGGCAGTGCTGAGCAGACTGCTAAATAAGGTTTTCTGTTGTCCAGAGAAAAGCTGTGACCGTGGAGAGAGGAGAGAGAGAGGGAGAGGGAGTGACAAGTGATACTGAGAGGGAGTAAGGGCAGCAGAGAGAAAGAAAGAGGAGAGGGGAGATACAGAGACAGGGAGAGAGGGAGGCAGAGGTAAGATAGACACGAGCACGGAGGAGTGAGGACAATTGAGGGCGAGGGAGGGAGAGTGTGAGACGAGCACCTTAGAAAATCGAGCAGCCAGTCTATTCCCCCGAGAGGGAGCAAGGCTGGCTGTGGCTGACTGATCCAGTGCACTCTGTGAAAGGGGCCAATAACAGGCTGAGTAATGGGATTGTGCCACTGCAGATTGTGTGTGAACAGGTTGGGTCCTTGGGTGTTCCCACACGTCAGGTTAGTGCTGGCCTGAATACGGCTGGACTGAACCAGAGCCCAGTCTGCCTGTTGTGCTCAGTGTCTGTGGGCTTACGCTTTAGTTTCAAAGGATAAGAATGGAGCTTTTTTATTTTCCTTGGTGTCAGCAAATGCAATAAGTAGACCAAAAATAACATTAAATGGATTCTAACCTGTGAAGCCAAAGCTCGGATTCAATTTTTGCCTCAAGCATGGCGACCATATTTTTAAACTTTTAAATGGGGACACCTCAATTTTATGATGATTTCTTTGGTATATTTCTGCCTTTATTCCAGAGGATATAATTATGCATAGACTCAGAAAGTACTGAGAGAGAATATAGGGGATGACGTGAGAAACAGGCCCAGAGCTAGTCTCTAACCCAGACTGCAGTGAAGACATCTTCTGTACATGACCTGCTGACGACAAGGATATTGGTGCAGAGACTTAGGCTATGCTTACACGGAGACTCTGACTTAAAACGCAAAGGTTTTTTCTTTGTGTATTCAAACTGAATCCGTGTTCAGATGGAGATACTGGAAACGAATGAAACCACTGTGGTGTGCATGCCAGTTCAGTAGATGGCGATGCGGGTTTGCAGAGAAACAGCGCTGCTACAACCCACATATGAAGAAGAAAAACTTCAACAATGGCGAGTGGACGCAAGAAGAAGCAGGTGTATTTTTCTGTACAACAAATCAGTTCGGACAACAAATCTGTCTGGATAGATTAATCTGGATAACAAACTGAGCACGGTAAGACGCTCACATGTTGCTCGGTAGACGACCGAAGCTGTTGTTGTTCCTGGCATGTGCACGCAGCCTTCATGTGAAAGAGTACTGCGCATGTGGTGACGTCAGAGTTTCACCCTAAAACGCTCTGATATGGGTTTACACTGAGCTGCATGGGGGAGCCTATTGAAAACTCTCCACTCTGGACCCTGGTTTCAAAAGGTTGTGAATTCAAGCACTCCGTATACTGTTCCCATGTTAAGGGAAGCCAAAACACAATGAAAACTTATCAGATTTGACTGTTTTAGGCCTTGTGTAAACGGCCCCTTAATGTTTATATGAGTAGTGACAATCATGAAAGCAACACTGCCTGACATACTATATATATGTAACCTTGCCTCTACCTCTGCCTGATTAATTTTCTGTAATTAAATTTTAGAAATCAGCCCCTGCAGTATGTTTAAAACAGACTTTTGTCAACCACTGTTTCATACCTGGATCATGAAAAAGCCTCTGGGCCAATATTGTGACAACAACAGGAAGTAAATTAGTTCTTTATCAATATACATACAATTTCAGACATTTATAGTGGTGCTTTTCAGTGTTTTTCTTCTCGTGGTTTTGAGTAGATGGACCTCGACTTTGGTAAGTGTAGAAGTTATAGCCCTCACTGTTTACTCTACTAAATGTCCTCCAATAGACAAGAAGAATGTAGGACAGATGAGTGCTCTGTGCTGCAGGCTTAAGACGAGTAAATGTATGTCTCTGTGTGCATGTGCGTGTGCATTGCCACCAATAAATCATAGCCTCAGATAAAAAGTTGACACCATGGACTTAAAAATAGTAGTATAGTGAGTGACTGAAAATATGTGTTTAATAATATCTATACAATTAAAAGCAAAGGCCTTCCCCATCAAAGATCTTACAGCTATTTAGTTTGTCACCACTGTTACTTTTCTGTGCCTTTACTTCAGCACAACTGAAGGTCTGTTTTCATGTATTAGATGTATCGTGATTAAATGTTAAAGGTAGACTGTCACATTTTTTTTTTTTTTTAATGTATTTTTTTGGGCATTATTCAGCCTTTTATTGAGAGGAGAGAGACAGTGGATAGGCTTGTGAAAGGGGGAGAGAGAGTAGGGGAAGACACTCTGCAAACTGGTCACAGGCGGGATTTGAACCTGGACCGGCAGAAGCAAGTACATGGGGTGCTAACCACTACGCCAAACCAGCACCCCGTCACACATTTTAAACACCAATTATTACCTGTCTTTATGTCAGCCAAGAGAAAAGCAGATTAGAGAAAAAATGTGTGAATCCTGCTGCAGAGCCTCCCTGTGTGTAATCTGCTACAGATGACCTGCTAGATCATCTAATAACTTAAAGCTAGAGTTATCACTATAGTATATCTTGTGGTAGCACTAACCTTTGAGTGCCAAAGATTCAACCTATAAAGATTAAAACAATGAACTATGTTTTGAATTTGCCATATTTCTTGCTAAATTTAAATTAAAACTAAATCAAAGGAGAGTGATAAAATCCCTGCACACATAGAGAGAAGTCAATCTTAGTATATTAAAGGCTTTAACCATAATCAACATCAGTATAACACTAGAACTATAAGTTTGTAAAGCAAAAATCTACAATCCAAAGTCATAAATGTCAGTCTTTTCATATGTATTTGTCCATGGCTTGTTCTGATAGTTGCATTTCATTGTGACTATGGTTGTAAACAATCAGGGTTTATAGTTCGCTCATAAAAACGATTTAGTCTTATTTAATCACTAAGGGCTTTCATAGGCTATGTGTTGTCTGGTGTTGATGAAGGGGATATACATTTTTTTCCTGGTCCAATTCATAACTCATTATACACCATGAAGCAGAAAATACCAAAAAGAAAGGCTTGAATTGTTCAGAGATTTTGTTTTTCATAAAAAAACCTCCTAAATATCTCAAGGGAGAGGCGTTTTGTTGCTGTTCCATGTGTTCAGTGTGCACCTCCCATAACACCACTCAAGCCTGAGGTCTGTGTGAGTGCGAGTGCCCAATCAGTGTGGAAGGAGCCCCCAGTTTGTTTTGCTTTTCTCTATCTCAGGTTTAAAAAATAAAACCAAGCAGGTTGTAAGTTTGTCAAATATCATAGGTAGTTCTCCGATACATCCTGGAGACAAATGAGCACATCTTCCCTTTTCACTCAAAGTAACTCAAAACACATTTTCTTTTAATAAAAGAAAAAAAGATGTTCACTGCCAAATAGATTTTAGTCTATATTTACCTCCGCCAAGGAGGTTATGTTTTCGGGAGAGTTTGTCTGTCTGTGAACAAAATAACTCAAAAAGTTATGGATGGATTTTGATGAAATTTTCAGGAAATGTTCAGCATGGGAAAAGGAAGAAGTGATTCAATTTTAGTGTTGATCCAGATCACCGTTTGGATTCAGGAATTGTTCAAAGGATTCTTTATCATTGGGAGATAGGGAACTGTGCTGCTTGGCTTTTCCAGTTAATCTTATGGATAATTTTTTTTCCAACCGGCTTGATAAAATAAATCTGGCTCTAAGGGGGTCTGTTGCTATTTCATTCTTGTTTACAATCACAATAATCTTAACATAAGACACTAGAGGGAAATCATAATACTAGTCATGAAAGAAAACAGGCATCAGTTATCAGATAGAATCCTATAAAGCATGTGCAGACTATAGCCAGTTAAATATGATGATTAATTTGATCTGCTTTTCCCTATTTTCTCTCAACTGAATAACCTAACTGTACTGTGACCCAGAAATCAAGGTACAAACTGAACTGTGAGCTGTGTGAACCATTACACCCTAAGGGTCAACCTACACTACCTGCAGACACAGCTTGTTGAGTGTCAAGCAGCCTTTAGCTGACCCTGTTCATTAAATGTCCATGTACCATAGAAAAGCACATTTTTGCTTTTAAGCATTTGATGTGTCTGTTTTCACACTGAATCACCAGCCAAGCAGAGGTCATCTCCATGTCAGATTAACTTTGCTTTGCACAATGCTATTTATATTTATTAGGACTCAGAGTTTACTATGGCTCTGTTTGAAGGGTCATTATACTATCCTGAGGTTGACTTTAGTTAAGCACTAGCAGAAAGCCACAGGTTTTTTTTAATAGAAATACAGTACATATACTCAACAAAAATATAAACGCAACACTTTTGTTTTTGCTCCCATTTTTCATGAGATGGACTTAAAGATCTAAAATTCATTCCAGATACACAATATTACCATTTCTCTCATTGTTCACAAATCTGTCTAAATGTGTGATAGTGAGCACTTCTGCTTTGCTGAGATAATCCATCCCACCTCACAGGTGTGCCACATCAAGATGCTCATCAGACACCATGATTAATGCACAGGTGTACCTTAGACTGTCCACAATAAAAGGCCACCCTGAAATGTGCATTTTTTTTGCTTTATTGGGGGTCTGGGGACTCAGAACCAGTCAGTATCTGGTGTGACCACCATTTGCCTCATGCAGTGCAACACATCTTCTTCACATAGAGTTTATCAGATTGTCAATTGTGGCCTGTGGAATGTTGGTCCACTCCTCTTCAATGGCTGTGCGAAGTTGTTGGATATTAGTGGGAACTGGTACACGCTGTCGTATACGCCGGTCAAGCACATCCCAAACATGCTCAATGGGTGACATGTCCGGTGAGTATGCTGGCCATGCAAGAACTGGGACATTTTCAGCTTCCAAGAATTGTGTTCTGACAGTTTGTGCAGAAATTCTTTGGTTATGCAAACCAATTGTTTCAGCAGCTGTCTGAGTGGCTGGTCTCAGACGATCTTGGAGGTGAACCTGCTGGATGTGGAGGTCCTGGGCTGGTGTGGTTACGCGTGGTCTGCGGTTGTGAGGCTGGTTGGATGTACTGCCATATTCTCTGAAACGCCTTTGGAGACGGCTTATGGTGGAGAAATGAACATTCAATGCACAAGCAACAGATCTGGTTGACATTCCTGCTGTCAGCATGCCAATTGCACGCTCCCTCAATGCTTGCGACATCTGTGGCATTTTGCTGTGAGACAAAACTGCACATTTCAGAGTGGCCTTTTATTGTGGGCAGTATAAGGTACACCTGTGCACTAATCATGATGTCAGATCAGCTTGATGTGGCACACCTGTGAGGTGGGATGGATTATCTCAGCAAAGCAGAAGTGCTCACTATCACCCATTTAGACAGATTTGTGAAAAACATTTGAAAGAAATGGTAAGATTGTTTATCTGGAATGAATTTTAGATCTTTGAGTCCATCTCATGAAATGGGAGCAAAAACAAAAGTGTTGCGTTTATATTTTTGTTGAGTGTATATATATATATATATATATATATATATATATATATATATATATATATACATATATATGTATATATATATATATATATATATATATATATATATATATATATATATATACATATATATGTATGTTGATTGATTGGATTCGATATACAGTAGACTGAACCTTTCAATCCCAAACTGTAGCGAACAGCTGTGTTCATTTATTTCATCATGGGTTCCTGGGTATGGCATAGTGTCATGGTAACATACCCTTTATTTTAAATGGAACGTGCATGGCCATGCTGGCCTGTCCCATCATTTAGCTGCAGCATGCAAACAAGGGCAATCACCGATTAGACTGTTGGCTAGGGCTGCAACTATCGACTCTTTTTGTAGTCAATTACTCTATCAAATATTTTGGCGATTAATTGAGTAATTGGATAACAGTTACATTGCGCTTGCTGCTATTTTTTATTTTTTTTACATTGAATCACTACACATTATTATTATCAGTAACACACAAAGCAGAAAAGCCAGGTCACTTAAATTAACAACTTATTTTTCTTATTTTGAACATTCTGAGCATAAATGGGATCTCAAAATCAAAATCTATACTTTTATTTTTAGTCTGGGCCATATCTTGCTTTTTTCAGTATTTTTTTTTGGTTTGGTTATTTTATTTTATTTGTGCTCATACTTATCTATTTTGGCTAAATTATTGCCTTTACTACTGTACCATACTGATGATCTTATTTTGCTTACTTTATTTCTAGGACCAAATAATATCATACTTAGATACTAAGATAATTTAACTAGCTAATGTACATTTCTATAACATATGAAAGCATTCCCTACACCTGCTTCCTCTACTCACTGTCAGTGTTTCCTGTTCTACTCTCTGCAATCAAATTTAATGTAAAGTTATTGGATGTGAAAAATATGTGAACAAAATATACATAATTCTGGGCAAGTAGCCTCCGCATTGATTTACATTCTGAACCAGCCTTTACACGGAGCCATAATCTAATAATATTTCCTTGCCCATATCTCAGTTATTGATCACATTAGCTGCTTCTGTTGATGTATCATGAGTGTCATCCTGTTGTGTTGCTCTGCAGACTTGATGCACAGACCGGATGTTTACTGTTGACATGTTGCAGCATTGATGATGTGCTATCATTCTAAGCTACATGCTAAGCTAACTCCGGTTGACATCAGGCACACTGCACTGTGTTTTCTTTTCGTCCCTTCTTGTAGTGACCACACACTTGGGACACTCTCTGCCATTTCTTCTGCCGACTCTCTCCTTTCTGTCCCTCTCTTTTCTCTTCCTTCATGATTTTACAAGCCGCGCAGCAGCAGACGTAGCAGGCACGTTGTGCCACAGAAATGACTGTCCGTGTCAAACACCGTGCACTGTATAGTAGTCCAGATATATATTTTATATGTATACTTATATATTAAACGAGGCTTCGAGGCACACAATTTGCCCCGAGGATATTTTGTAATCGAATAATCGGGATTATCCGAGGAATCCTTTCAGCTCTACTGTTGACCATCATGTGGAAATACTTTTCAATGCAAAGAAAGTATTCATATGTGTACATGTCTGCTTGTGTCTTTCACTTACCTTGAACCGTGTTTGAGGAGTGTAACTGTTGCTGGGCTGTGCACCACTGCTCTACCTCTTTGCTATGAGGAAATGCAGGTCATTAGGGTGTTACTATATAACTTGATCAATAAATAAACTAAGCTACTGAAAAGCTGTTTAATGCAGGAAATAAAAATGTTACCACAAAGTTACTGGAAATCCAATTAAGCTACTGACAATGATATTTGTAGCAATTTTACTGCCCGTCACATCCTACTTTGTGTACTTTCCAGTACAAAATAATGCACCTTTCCTAGATGCTGCAGAGGTTTCGTCTTGAGATGTGTGGACATTTTGAATACTACCCTTTATGCCTGAGCAACTTTCTTCATAAAAAATAATGAATTCTCCTTGCTACATCCAAAAGGTGAAGCTAAGGTTTTCTGAACTTGTCTTCATAATTTTGCTTTGGCATCGTGGACACTGTAGACTGTCACTGTGTCACTCAGATTCACATACGCCGCTTTCTCTTTCCCAAGAGACAATGTACATGTGTCAATGAGCAGGGTGAGCAGTGTGAAGACAAGGGAGGGAGTGGGCATGACCACACAGTCAATTTAGTGATTTTAGTCTGACAGTCCAGGATGCAATGAAAATGGGCTTGTGACCCAGTTTAGATTGGGACCTAAACTTTTGGAAAAAAATGATATTAAAAATGCTTGTGAAACTGTTGTTGAGAACATCTTTATTTAAGCGGTCAAAGGTTCAGAAAAATAATCACTGTATTTGTTAAGTTGTTGAAGATTAACTTTGATGTTTATTCAGCACTGAACTGAAAAACTGCTTGAGTCAGAGGCTTTCAGGGGGGTTGTGGCTTTGAACTGTTCAACCAAAAAAATTTTTTTTCTCTAAAATAAAGCTGTTTCACAGATCCACAAGGTTTGCTTTTCCTCCTCCTCATGTTTGGACTTTTTGTGCGAATTTGGATCATAATGGCTTCACCGAACTGATGTAATTCTGCTTTTCTGGTGATAAATCTGCCAGTTTAGCTTTAATTTAAATATATTATATTTTCTCTCTGCAAAGGCTTTGTGACTTGATTTTTGGAGTTTTGACTTTAAGTGGCTTGGTGAGACATATTGTGTTTTGACAGATTCTTACAGGACTTGACTGTACATTCTCTGATTGTACATTTAATGGTTATTATTGTCAGAAGGCCCCATCTGTCTCATTGGATGTCGGCCTGTCTAACAGGATAAGATCATCTTCCTGACTGAGTTGATGGGCTCCATATTGATGTGGGGTTTAGTTACTGTAGTTCACACAGTGTCAGCTTGGATTAGAGCCTCCACTCCTCAATACCTCCCCACCTCCACTTTGAAGCCCTCCTGCTCCACATCCGGCTGGTGCTTTAGCTCACATTTAGCACGTCCCATTTCATTAGTCTCACTCCGTCCCTCACCTTGTGGCTCGACTGAGCTGCTGCCGTGCAGCCATTTCCATTTCCTTGTTGCCTCTTTGATGTTCGTCCATCACATCAGCCACTCCCCCGTGTTAGTGTGTGTGGGCACGAGGGGAGGAAAGCAGGAGTGTGTGTTCGGGCACTGTAGTTAATTGTACCAATGCGATTCAGCCTCACACACCGCTGTGATCAGTGGATTGGTTTAGTAGTTGAAGGTGTTGCTAATGTTTGGCTCAAAGCAAAGAAGAAGAAGGTGGCGTAAAAGCGGCCCAGCAGGAAGAGTGTGATGCCAAACATATAGATGCCTGCCATTTCTACACCAACACAAAATGCATTCAGCGGTCCAGATGATGACTCAAAAGCAAGGCAAAAGGAGAAATTTTTAGGGGAGAACATTTAAGAGTTTAGATTTAAGATTATTCAAATGATCTTCCCACTTGTGGCAAATGTTGAAAGAGGAGTTTAATTCATTGGCAGTCCACCAAAGTCATGAATATTCTACTTTATTTTTCCGTATCTTCTTCAGAATAAAACCTTTTTTTTTTCTAGCTGCCAGGATCACTCTGCACCACCTTCAACCACTCTTTTCCCACCAAATTTCAGGCCTCCAACGTCTCATTACTCTGGATTAACTGGTCACCTCTGACAGCAGTGAGGGGGCTTCAGATGATGGCCTCAGGGTTTTCTTTATACCCTGTAGCAATGTGTTATCTAACTCTGCAAAGATACTGAGGGATGAAGAGGAGGGAACAGACAGGAGAGTTTAACTGGCTGCAACTGCTTTAAACCAGGGTCTAAACTGACCTCAAACATCCATTTTTTTACTCCCAAAAACTGTGTTTTTAAAACTTCTTGATCTTCTTTACCTGTCTGAATTTAGTTAATATCATTAAAAGATTAAAGGCTGATGTTTTGTGCTTAGCTCTGCATACAACTTTATATTTTTGCATATTTGTTAAATCTGTTTCAGCTTTTTCAGTTACACAGTTTAAGAGATCATGTACTTTGAAAATATTGGAATATTTAACAGAAAGTTTAACATCTTTCCTCTGGAGCTGGTAGAGGCCCAGAAAGAGAGGTAATAATGGACGCTGCTGCAGTTGCAAAACTGCTGCTAATCTGATGCTACCATTAAGAAAGTAAGTCAAGTAGAAATTGGGTGCATCTGATTGGTCACTTGACTGACATGAAATTATCATTTTCTTTTTGGGGTCAAAATGGAGGAGTAATTTCAAAACTGCCACATGTTTTAATTGGAAAATTGTAGTTAAAAAACACTTTTAACAGACTGATCACTGTGGGTCCACAAATTCAGAATTTGAGGTTTGGAAACACTGCAATTTTTAACTAAATGAAAATCCACCAGAAATGTATTTGATCTACAGCCTTCTGAATACAGATCCACCATAAAGATCTATTCATCCTGTTTACTTACTGTTTTATTTATCTAGAGAAACACTAACAAAATATGGGAAAACAGGTGGTAGGGCAGAATGACTCAGTCATCTTCAATTGCCTTTTCTTTAAAGCACTCATTTAACAAGTCTCTGTTGACATTAAGTAAAATAATAACAGCTTTCTCATTCAAGGTCAGTTAAGCCCACCCATTGATGCTCTCCTGCTCTTTCTTTGTCTCTCTGCCTCTCTTCTCCATTAAAACTTTCAGTGACTTTTCATGAGAAAAAGGGGATTTTCTCAAAAAGTAATTAAATCACTTTTTCCTCAAAGGTTGGTTGTGAATCTTTTTCTGTCAACAGAATGAAATAAGATGATTGCTTTGCCAAAAGAGCTGCATGCTTCAGCCAACCCCGCAACTAACTAAATTTGAGATTCGTCAGTTGGTCCATTTCTAAGCAAAAGGCTGTGCTACATATACAGGAGAGCACATGACTGAGAGAGACAATATCAGGGAAACATTTTGAAAACTTTAAAAAGTTGAGAATGTATACTTTAGGAAGAGGAAACAGGCTGTAACTTCTGATAGTGACATGGTGTGTCTAAAACAACCTGGGCCAATCCAAAATTGTAATTCCAGCCCTGTGTCTGCAGATCCTTGACATTTTAAGGAAGGCTGAGGAGCTTGTGGGACACTGGCTCAAGCACTTTTCGAAGAGACAGATATGACATTTGTGTGCATGCATAAATAGACAGCATGTATTTGCTCCTTCTTAACATAACTCTTGTGATAAACCCTGTGGATTAAGATGAAGAATTTTAGGTCACTGTTCCCATCTTGGCCACCAAAAATGAGGCAGTAAAAATGTACAAACACTTTATATCCTTGAACTGATTTGTTATGAATTTTTTTTCTTGCCCTCAAAAATTGGCAGATCCAGATTTACAAAATAAAACCAAAACTGACATGAAAACAAATCAAATCTAGAAGTACTCCTACAAACATCTACCAAGGTATTTCTCAAATGTAATAAAACTGCCCTGTTGTGCAATATTAACAACACCAAAATCTATTGACTTCTCTCTTGTACCTTCACCAACATTTCCTGAAAATATTAAATGTAAAAATAGACTTTATGTCTCAATGTTGACAAATCCTTTAAAAAAGATCAGGATGTGCATCCATATTCACATCACCACCAAAATCTAGTCATGTATTCCTTCATTTATTTATCGATCCATTTGATTTTAAGTGATGCGGTAAGATACAGCTAGAAAACTTTGCACAGACCTAGAAAACAAGAGTAATGATGTGAAATACAAACACTTAGGGTATTACAAAAGGAAGGAGAAATAATAGTAGAGACGTTGCTGGTGTATGTGTATTACTGCGTGCGTGTGTGGAGGTTACCTTGCTTGTATTAAGGATTTGTTATGGTTGTAGTTTGTGCACAGGCAAAAAAGTCAGTTTGAGTGATTTCTCTGAGGTATTTAGAGTTTGGTTTGTCAATGATGGATTTCCAGGTAGACTTAGATTCAGCAAATTGTTTTTTTAGTGATGCAAATAGTTGCTCCATTGATATGTATTCAAAAAGTAAGTTAGTCCAGTGAGTAATGCTAATTTGTTCCCTTTATTTCCAGTTAATAAGGGTATTTTTATGGCAATGATTGTGGGGATCTGGACTATTCTGTTTGATGTGGTGTTTAGAGTGACGTGACCCAGTGAACAGAATGTGGGGGATAGCTGGATATGGCAGCTCAGAAGAGAAGATATGTACTTTGTGATGCTGTGCCAGAAATTATGTGTTGGTGTTCAGTCCCATGTAGTATACATTAAGGTGTATTTGGAGTTTTGGGAGCAGTGTGAGTATATGATTTGTATCCATTAGCTGGAACTGGAGATGATGCAGGGGTCGAGCTGCCATTTTGTAGAAAGGATGGATACAGTTTCATCATAGTTGGAGATTGGTATGTCTATGTTTGATTATACTTTCCTTCTCATGGATGTTGATTATGTCTGTTGGCGGAGGGGGAAGTTCAAAGTAGGATGAGTTAAATGAATTTGTGTCTTTATTATGGAGTGGATTTGTAGATATTCTAGGGCATGTTTTACCCCAAAGCAAAATCTCTAGACCGGAAAAGGGAATGAAGCAAGAATGTTATCATTGAGGTTTTGTCCTTGGTGTGTGATGCCTTAATTAGTTGATGTAGAGAGCTAAAACATGTTCATTAAAAAGTAAGGGTTATCCAAGGAGGACGGTGGTGTCTATACTATGGTGATTTTTCCAAGTTGTTGCTGGGGACAAATTTTTAAACAGGGATGTGATGTTTGATAGGGGGTGTAGTGAAGAAGGTCTAAGATCTAAATATCTTTTCAGAGTGTTTGTTCAATGTCCATCCAGAATTTGTCTGATTCTGTTGGGTTGGTCCATTTGTGAATGTGCTGGAGTTGATGGGTCATGAAGTAGTGTAGAAAAGTCCTTGTTTTGTTTTCTGTGATGTTTTCCACTTTTATACAGGGTGTCTTAATTTTCCTGCAGAATTGTATGATAAAGGAGAATAAAGCTTTGAGGCCTGTGTACTTTGCGGCCGTTCGTTTTTCATGTTGATATGGGTAAAAGGAAAAATGGGAAACCATCCGATTTTCGGATTTACATTTGGATGAAGGGAAACAAAAAACGGGAAACGACTCGTTTCCTGTTTTTTGTTTGGTAATCAAAAATCCAAAAACGGAAAAAGAGCCTTTATCTGATATCTATTACAGGTTTACTATTCACAAGTTGGGACATAAAATACGGTCGTAATTCCTTTCGTAAAGCTTGCTTTGCCTTCACCCGGAAGCACTTCCTTCCGGGTGAGGGGAGGGGGGAGGGTTGATTGGAATCAGGGGAAAAACATGTAGTTTATCTTAGTTATAGTATATACATTTTTATTTTTGTACTGCAGCAATTCTTCCAAGGAGTGATAATGGTATATTCATCCAGCATAGAAAGTGGAAAGGGAGGATGAGTTGCCATATTTAAGTTACTTGGGCTGAGTGGGGGAGTGGTGAATTCAGACTAGCTGTCTGTGTAGTCTTAGATTTGGGAGTGGGTGTTTATGCAATTAATGATTCTGTGATATTATCAGCATAGAAGCTAGTTTTATGATGTATGTTGATTATTTCTATCCCAGAAATGTTTCTTTCTGGAGGATTGCACCCGCAAAAGGTTCAGTTAATATTGCCAATAATAAAGGAAGGAGTGTGCATCCTTGCCACGTGCCCCTGTATAAAGTGAAGCGCTGTGAGGCGAATCCTTTGTTTGTGATTGTGGCCACTGGTGTTTTTGAGAGAATCCTCACCCAGTTAATAAATGACTCGCTGAAACCAAATTTATTAAGAGATGCAGATAGAAATCCCCAATTTACTTTGTTGAAAGCCCTTTCAGCTTCTAATGATAACATTATTGTGGGCGATTTTGTAATGAATGTATGATGGATTAAGCTGAATAGCCTCTGTAGGTTATTTGATGAGTGTCTCCCTTTGATGAAGCCAGTTTGGTCTGGGTGGATGATGAATAGAATTATTTTATTCAGTTCTTAATGCTAATGTTTTACTGATAGGTGCTGTGTCTGTTTTGATGAGAGATAGAAGGCCATAGCTTGATGGCAAAGTGGGGTCTTTCAAGGTTTCAGTAGAAGGGAGATTGTGTTCATATATGAAGACACTTTTGATGTAAGGGTAATTTATAATCATTAATTTCTTGCTATAAGTAACATGCCCTGAAAATGTGGTCCTAATCCTTTGGATGCTTTCTGAGTTTTATTATAAACAAATCAAAAACAAACAAACAAAAATTGATAACAAACACAGGTAATATCATGTTCTCCTTAGTTGAATTAACTATGAAAAATGAAAATAAAACTAAACAGTTTTACTGAATACAAAGCAGATGAAACATACAAACCAGCAATAAGACAATTTAAAAAGTTATGAAACAATATGAATAATGAAAAACCCCTAATGTACCTGCTTGCATGCTTTATTCAATTTGAAGAACAAATTGTTCACTGCTGCTCTGGGTGAATTGAGCCACTGCTTTTGATGAGGTCTCTGAGAAAAAGCCTCAGTGTTTGAGTGTATTTCTTCACAGATCTGGAACAAATTTTTCCCTTGCTTCTAGATGCAACAGGCGTGGACATTATAATACACACTGTGATGTTGATTCTGTAGACAACCTGATCAAATGAAATAACAGAATTTGAAAACTATTTAACCCCCTTAATGCACAACTTGATTTTTTCCCCCAGTCTTGCAAATATAACATTCTGTCTCACTCAATATTTATATTAAAGTCAAACAAATCTCTAAAAAAAGCTAATTAAAATAAAGTTTTATCATCACTATGTGTAGGAGGACGTATGAAAAAGGCCTCATGAAGATTTTAGAATATGTTCCTGACATATTCTGCAGGTATAGATGCTGTAACCATGGTAAAAATGTAATATTCTTGGAATAATGTCAATATGACTACCCATATCATTATGAGTCTTTTCCAGTATCTATTTTTGCAGAGGACCTAGCACAGCTCAGAATAAAAAGGTAAGCCTCTTTTTATTTTTTGACACTGCTCATCTAGATGCAGGACTGCTCGCATCATCATAATGAAAAGAAAAAAGATTCTATGATCCACACAAACTGCTTTGGCATGTATTTTGGTCTTGATGTTGGGTGTGCTTGTAGGCCAAAGCCAATGTGGGCTTATGCATTTATTGAAACCAAGCAGGCAGCATTCAGAGTTGAGAGTAAAGCTTGTGTTAAAGTACAAAGATGCTGAAGTTCCTCAGTTGTCCACTTCGGGATGGATCCTGAGTCATTGGAAATCCCACACCCAGTCCTAGTTGAAACTGTATTTTTTTCAGAGAGGAAACCCAAGTACAGCCTTTTCAAAGGAAAATGTCAGATAAAATAATTCATGTCTCTTTGAGCAAAGACTGTATGGGACTTTTGGTTTAATGAAAGAGACAAGTTTTGCGTACTTAGAAATGTGACGGCTGTGACTGAAAACCAAGGATGGTCAAGTTCATACAAAACTGACTGCTGGTTCAAGCCTTACGTGGAACAAAGGATTGGTCATAATAGGTCAAATACAGACACTAAAAGACAGTCAAGAATTATGTCATACTTCTGTAAATGGAATAAAAATTTATAATAATTTGATGATATATGGAAAAGAGGAGACTAAATATTGAGAAAATGGGGACGGGACTAGATAAGCTCTGCTTCTCCCGTCTTCCCTTTCGGACATGTACATTTGATCAACTATTGACATTGTGTGATGCTGTATAAGTGTGCTGACGTGACCGAAATAAATAAATCAATTCAATTCAATTCAAGCTGTTTGACATGCTTATGGCTCTCTTTTCTTTGGGTTTTAGGCTGATCAAAAGCTAGTTAACACCTTAAGCCTGAACAGAGTCTAATTTAACCTTTACCCAACTCATGACTTCATCAGCAACGAGATGAAATCAACTCGGCTTTTATCACTTAAAAGTGGACTTTAAAAACTAAAAAGTCACACAATAAGCAAAGAGCTCCTTTTGTGACACTTCAGTGTAAGTAATTGCTTTCACCAGCAGACTCCAAAAAACCTTCTCATACAGAGATATGTGTCATTTTTGAGAAAGAGACCTAAAGTTTAAACTCAATGCCTCTGCTGGCTGGTCCCTCCAATCCTCCCTCCCACGAAGCTGCGAAGTGCTCTTGGCTGGCACGACGCGCCTATGATGGCTACCACTCCCCTCTGCCTCCCCAGTCTAATCCCCTTTCGAGGACCCTGTCCCCCATCATATGTGCTCGTCTTGGATCTTTTTTTTGTTTGATATTGTCTTATCATGTTGCTCATGGGCTGAGGTGTTTTTTACTGATCTGACACTGTACTCTGCAGGGCATAGTGTGAGACCAGCTTTTTTTCTCCTCCTTTCTCTCCTCTCTGTTTCCCTATATCTATCTAAGAAAACAGGGCGCTGTTGCTGGCGACCCGACGGTCTTCCCTATCCTGTCCTCCCATGCATATGATGCTCATAAGGTATCTTCAGTGACCAAAACATCAGACTTTGATTAATACATACTCTAGGGTATCCACTTAAGTTACCAGAATGCATCTCTGCTCCATGGCTGGTAAATAGTTTCAGGTTTGAGGGGGTTCCTTGCTTTGCCTCGAGTTACTGATCAAAGTTAGTTTTTCTTTTGTTTAAGTCAAGTTTTTCAGACAGGAGGGTATAGACACCCTACTCTGAAACTGGATTTGATGTCTAGGTTTTTGATATTTCCATGGTGTTGGATTGCTCTGATTTCTTTCTAGTTATGAGTCATATTTCTCTGACTCACTTTACATCACATACTTCAGAAGTTGCTCACAGGCCCTTTAGATAGCAGACAGGCACAAAAGAGACAAAGTGTTTGACATGTTTATACACTGGACTGACATTGGGGGTGTGACTCCAGCCACAGCAGGAGTCAGAGGCAATTAGACCAGTAGGTGGATCCATTTCATTATTACCACAAAAAGAAGTGGCTGAGCTCTTTCTTCCCCCGTAATCCCTCCGCCATGCTGCCCATTTTGACTCGGCTCCCACCCTCTGTTCTCAAAGTCATCACTTTCTGCAGACACGGTGGGTCTGACGAGCCAGGTTGCCCCAGGCTTACTGACAGCAGCCTGCATCTCTGGTGACCGGAGCAGCATAAGCTTAGAGCCCGAGTCTCCTCCTTTCGGGTTGGATGGGGCTGGAGGGAGAGCCGTTTAGTTCCCCTTGTTTAAAGATAAGATAAGGCTAACGACTGTAATAGCTCCTCAGGGAAATAGATACTCAGGATAATAGAGATCCAGTGTTGCTATCAGTCCAGGTATAATGGACAGAGCAGAGGTTTTTGGACACTGGGAAGTGCACTGATGAGCTCTGCATTGCAATACAAGTCTCACTAATGACTGTGCTGCATCAGCTGTCATCCAGCTGAGCAGGGATATATAAATCTCCCTTCCCCTTTTGACTTCTGTTCCCTAACCATCACTCATCATTCCCTGTTCATTTTAGTTTTGCTTGTTCAAGAAAAAGAAAAAAAGCAGCAGATGATGAAACCTCAGAGTGCTTTGAGGGTGTGTGTAAGTGTTTTTTTCTCTCTCTCTTTCAGTCTAAAAACTTCTGTGGTCTTTTTGTTCTCTCCCATCATGAATGTTTCATGGAGAACAAGGTTCATTCTGCCAAGTCAAACTCCTCTCAAATGTTTTTTTGAAAGTCTGGCAGAGATACATGTTCTTCAAGGCTATTCAAACAAATGCCGACAGGGATGTGGAAGGGCAACCTACCCCTGGGCGAGATTTAATTTTATGAAAGATTATTTGAAGCTCATATTTCAGGTGACGTCTGACATGGCAACACGCTGGTTGCCAGCACCCTGACTTTATCACAGTTTCAAAAGCACAGTGAGTGCATGTTCAAATAGATTTGGTCAATATGTTGTCATGTATTCTGGATTTTTTTAAACTCTGAATTCTGTTTTTATGGCATAAAAGTGTTCATAAGACCAAATCTCAAAATAAAATTTGTTCCTATATGTTGTAATTTGTCTGTAACAGCTTTAAGAAGGTAGGCATCAACTCAGTGTGCAACAGAGGTAGCATTTATTTCCCTCTGACTTAGTGGCAAATACTCACAATGACGATTATTTATGTAGCCTGTGTGTAGGCAGAAAACGTGTGTTTGGACTTTTCACATAGACATTTATTGACTTGTTACATAGTTAATCTCTGCTGGGGTCAGTGATCCAAACTTTTAAAGCACATCTTTCAAATAAAGGAAGGACGAGACCTTGATAAAGCCTGATCTGAGCTGCAAGGAGAGAAGGGCAGCGCACAAGTGAGGGGCAATCAAGAGTGAGGGAGGGGTTATGTGCAAAGATTGATAGATGACAAGGAAAAACTTTCATTGATAATTAAAGTAATGTTATTGAATTTATTAAAAAGTTGAACAAAACTGCAGCCTGCTGCTTCAGTCTGCCACCAAAGTATTTCCCTCTTAACATCTGCAATTGAGCAATTGCACAGTTGTGCTTTCAGGGCCTATTTGCCATTACCACTGTCCCTACAATCAAGGAGTCAATGAAATATTGTTTTTTTTTAAATGTTGTATTTATTTGGCTGCTGATGTCTAATTCAAGCATCCATTTGCCGACATGATGTTACTGACTCCCATTAATCTAATTTTCAGGTTGCAAAACATTTTTTTTTTTCCTCCTCTTTTTTGATGGTGTCTGTTTCTTACTCGGATATGTTTCCTCTCATTTATTTCCATTACAACCCTTCATGTTGTAAATGCAGTGGTTAACTATGATTATGTAAGCATATTTTATTTAAATGACACAGTCACAACAATCATCAACACACAGTTGTTCATACGCTGTGATTGGTCAAATGAATTGTACATGAGATCCTGAAGATTTGGAGGTAAGATGGTTTCTACACCCAAGCCTACCTAGGGTTCCAACGCCAGATGGATAAATGTGGGACAGTAAGTGATTTGGTGGACAGTCTAATCTACACAACAAAGCATAGGCCAGAGAGGTGCCACATTGTCCACTGGAATAGACAGAAATCCTAAGTTTTTCACAGGAGCTCAGATAAAATCCATGCTTTAGCATCTTTACATAAAAGAATTCCAGGAAAAAAATGTTTTAGATGCATTGTCCCAAAATGTGATTAAGGTCCTTTTCACATATCCCTCACAGCAGGAAACTACAATCCATTTAAACTCCCTTTACATACAAAGAAAGATAATACAATGGCCAGCCTTTCTCAGACATAAGTTTGACTTAGCCCAGTTAAAGCATAGATATTTTCTGGGCCCCGCCAAATCTCCTTGGAGCCACATAAATCTATACAGGGTAATTATTTCTATTTCATAAGCAAATCATGTACATATGTACTCGGGCTGAATGGTATGGACAAAATTTCATATCTCAATATTCATGCTAGACAACTCGATATCAATACTATATGATATGACTAGGGGTTTGGTGAAAGCCAAGAGGTGCATTCAAGGGCAGTCGTAAAAATTTAATTTGTTGTGACTTCCAGAGCTGTACATGCAGGTAGAGAGTGGGGGAAATCCATTATTGTTTATATTGTTGCTTTTTCAATATTAATATCTTGAATGTTTATATCTCGATGTCAATACAGTCACAATATATCTTTCAGCCCTAATACACACAGTTTCAGTGGAAAACATGTTACAAAGAAATAATTCAAAAGTTCACAAAGCACAATGTATGAGCCAGCGCTGTTTATCTGTTTGATTTAGTATCTTAAACATTGACAGTATTTTTTCAGGCCTTAGGCCCTTTAAACATAATTCATTTGTCCTTGAACTCTCTTTTATTAAAGACATTAAAGATAATGTCCCAAAGACACTGATATTTTATTAGTAGAAATCAAGTAATAGATCTGTTGGTTCACTGTGTGTAAGTAACTAATTGCACTCAAGTTAAATGTTTAGTGGCTCTGTACATCAGACAAATGAATGACAAGACGATGGCAAGTTAAATATCTGGCTTTGTTTTGCAAGCAATTTTACTCCAAAATAAATTAATATGTAATTAAGTATCTCATGATCAGATAAAGCATTTATCCATTTTTAGATTTTTAAGCTCTAGAGCCCACCAGGGTTCCTTAGCCCACTCCATAAAAAAAGGGATCTAAATATCTCTTTCATATACTCACATGCTCTTTAGACTCTAAAAAACATCTCCTCGTGAGTCTTCGGTTTCACACATCCCCCAACTTCTCCTTCACTGCCAACAAACTGATACTCAACCGTGTACAAACCCTTTAACGACATGTTCCACATCAGCCATGAAAAAAGCTCACAGCGACTGTAAGTCTGCCTATAAATCTGTCATCTCCAATTTGGATCCTCTACCAAGTGTTCAGTAAATAATCTGTAACTCTGCAGCCTTATTATGAAAATTTTTACAATCTTTATAGTATTTGCTTATTATTTGATGCTTATTGTCTGACAATGAACTGGACAGTGGTAAGCGGCATTACATCATTTCTGTACAAAATGTGCTTTATTAAACAATAAGACTGACCATTGCAGCCCTCATTCTATGTTGATGTTATTCCTGTCTCTGTATCCAAAATTGAACATATAAACATTTTTTAGCAGCACAAAAATGTCCTCTCTGTCACCTTTGTAGCTGGCTTTGTGGTTGTCGTGGCACATGCTGTGCATCACAACAGGTTGTAGAGAAACAGAAACTGTGCAGATGACTTTGAGATTGTTTTTTCTTCCACTTTTTTTCTGTTGTAGCAAAAAGGATGTAAACAGGGCAATTTTTTGCCAAAGCTTTTGCGTAAAAATAAATTAATAACATATTACTTGATTTGCAAACTAACATAATATGCAACCAAAGTTAAAGTAATCTGATCACTTAAAGAGATTAATAATACAAATGATCTTTTGTAATTCATCAACCCAGTCAGCTAGACTCCTCAACACTGCGCCCTCAGTATTACCAGTGGAACTGGAATTAGGGCTTCCACTGTATCAGATTTTCTCTTGACGGTAATCATAGTGTAAAAGCAATCAAGCTACTGACATGAAGATTAAGGGCTCTGACTTTGTTGACTAGGCTCAGGCACGGTGCACCTGTCCTGTGCCTGCGCCAAGCTAATTGGCCGTGTCTAGGGCATTTTGCAATTTTCGTGCACGTCGCTGTCCGGCGCAGCGAGGTGCAATCTCTCCTCCGTTGACTCCAGCCTCGGTAGGCTGGTGGATGCAGCCAAATACCCCGCCCATTGCAGGTGGCCGTTGAGACCCCAGACCAGGGGAGGACGGCTTTTTTTAGGCTCCCTCCTTCCTTCTCCAACCAGCAGTCAAAGCGCACGAGGAGGAAAAGGACAGAGACACATTTAGTTAAAATTTATTTTTCTCATGAATGCTTTTGTGTATTTTTAATCCGACTGAGTAAATTTTGGCCAATACACATGTATAAACGGTAGGCATATACTAACATTTAAGGACAGAGCTGTGCAGCCAGGTGTGCTCTTCTCTCCCGTGCGCTCTGCTGCTCTCCCTGCTGATAGAGCACTTGCAGTTCAGCCTCTCTCCGTCTTAAGTCCTGTAATGTCTCCATCTTGAAGTCAAAGTGTTATCCATGGCATAAGGCCATGTTATGTAGCATGCAACATGGAACAAAGAATGCACTGACAGTCTGGATACCTGCCTGTGAGGTTTTGGTGATATGTGCGCACTGCGCGTCTGTCCGCTTCACCTGCGGCAAGAATAGACCAGGTTGGAGCTCGGGAGCTTCTGATACATCTTCTGTGCAGTGTTTTGGTTCAAAATTGTCACTGAGCTACACTGAATCTGTCGACATTTTCCCCTGGTGCACTGCCACACCCACCTCAGCACAGCCGGTCTATTAATTGCCAAATTGGCTGGTGGTGCGCCCCACGAAATTACCACTGTGTGGTGCGCTCCACAGTTTGCCACCCTTCACCACCCTGTGTTGCGTCAGGAAATTAGTGCCCATCGACTAGTCTATAAAAGCTTGAAATAAAGGTGCTACATAAATGAGGATTGAACAGTTTGGGCATCAATATTCTGAGGTGCAACTCACTCTTAAAATTTTCAGGAGTTTTGAGTACATATGAATACAGGAATTTAATGTGTTTGATATTTGAATATCAAAGAGAAAGAAAAAAGAACAAAACAAAATAAACCACACAAGAACTGTCAGTGTTATGAATGGATGGAGATCCAAAACTGCTTCCAGTTCAGAATCAGTTCCAACTTGTTTAAGGAAAATACAAGTTCTGTTTTATTGCTTGCAAAGGCTCTTATAAAAGTCCTTTTTGTTCAACATGCAAAGCAGCCACAGCAGGGGTCCAGAGCGCTGCTTCGTAATTTTAAACAAAATGATGCAAGCAGTGTGACTAGCTGTGTACTGTGACTGTGTGATTTTGAGCAAGTGTGGAAACACCAGTAACATAAACACTTATCCATGCAGCATGACATAAAAATATCAGGGGCTCCCTGTTTCTGTTAGTGTTAACACAGGACACTACTTTTTATACACAAAAAATCCACAGGAATCAATAAAGAATTGTATTGATCAGGAGAAATGAAAACAGTATTGGCATTAATCAGTTCCCATACTTACTTTTTTTTCCCCTCAGCAACTCAGTTTCATATATTTGATTTTGATGACTGCAAGAGCATGTTCACCATCACTAAAGGCCAAACCTTCCATTTTTCACATACTAAGTACACCTGATCCAGCAGAATTTTCACTCTGTCAGAGGTATTTTGTTCAAACTTTTGTCACTTTAAAGCTCCACTCTGCTGTAATTGGCTGTTAGGTCTACTATGTATGTGGTAATTGGTAAACAGACTTTAGCTATAAAATGCTTTCCTAGTCTTTCAGACTTCAAAATTTCAAAATATTTTTACACCACAGGCCAAAGCTACACATTTACACCCAGTGACTCTCACGTTCACTCGCTGATGGTTTTGATGTAAGTTGCTCATAAGTATTAGCTAACACATTTACACCCTTTCTTACCCTTTTATATGACACTGATGCAGCAGTGGGAGCAACTTGAGGTTTAGTGTCTTTCCCAAGGATGCATCAATATGTGACAGCCAGAGCTGGGCTGAAACCTTCTGACCTTCTGATTAATTAACCACCAATGCCCCCCCTAATGGTCCGTCCAGAGCTCCAGTCTGTGTTCTGTACTGGGTTTGCCAACCTGAGTCAGTGGGCTTAACCCTATAAGGCCCAAGACTGTAGATTATAGCCAGAAAACTCTAATTTTTTGGAGCTGAAATGTTTGTTTCACTTTCTGCTAAAATCCATAAAAATCAAAATGTACACAAAATTCAACGTATCGATTTTTCGTGTCTCATTTGATACATTAGGTGTTTTTGGCAACTGATAATCCATTTGAGGACATTTTTATCATTTATCTGATTGTATCCAGATGTTTTTTGTGTAATTTGTTGATCATATTGAGTAGAAAGAGGTATTATAAAAGTATGTATCAAATATGATACAATTGGCTTTATAGGGTTAAACTGCCGTTGTATATAGCTGGAAGGCCTAATGGTAAGTCTGATTGGGCGCTGTTGACAGCAATAGAGAGACAAGTCCATATAAAGGGCATATAAAACCTGAAAAGCATAACATTAGCTTTTTAAACAGTTTTCATGAGAAGACCATGTCCCTGTCCACACTTTGTTTAAAATGCCTGCCCCTGTTTTTGTAAAGTAGATGTTGGCTGTGGGCAGGAATGATTATCCCACCGGCCCACACCTTTTTATTTTTGTGCACTGAAAGTCTGTACAGCACCCTGAAGCTTCTGCACATTACTAACTAATTTAACTTTGGGCGCTGTGATAATTTGTTCAAGGTTTGTACAACAAAAGATCATTGTAACTCACTGACATTGACCTTTAAAAGGGCACATTATTAAAAAAATGGGCTTTAGTTTGCATTCATTTGATGTCACAGCTGCAGCCTAACACATTGTGGTGTGTAATAGGCATTTAATTTGATTTAATTCACTTGGGGATTAAAGAAGCAATGAAACTAAAAATAGTATCTTTTCTTTATCTGCACTCACTGCATATTTAGAGAGCATGCTGCAGGTTTAAAGTCAGACTTGCTGACATTGTTTGAGTGATAAATTTAGAGCATGTCTCTCTCTGCTCCCTCTGCTTGCAGCCCTCCTGTCTCTCCACCATCTCTGGAGATTTGTTGTGTTATTCCCTGTACCTTTGTCTGATCCTGAGATGAAGCCGTTTACCTTCTGACTCCAGAAAGTGTCTCTCTCTCTCCTCCCATCCCTTTTATGCCCTCTGCTACTGTATCTCAGTGTCTGGGTCTGTTTTTCTTTTTTACATTTGCATAATGCCTGTAAACGCAGTTTGCTCTCTTTTAGAAGATGTTGAAAATACATGTTCCTCTCAGAAAGAATGCCGTGTGCAGAACGAGTTGCATTGTGGGATGTACTTTGTGTGCCATTCCCCATGAATGTGTTTGTACTTTCCCCTCATCTATCATAATCTCATGCGGACTCACTGTAAGATTTATTCTCAGTTTGGCATCCAAAAATGGGCACAAATTGGGGAACCTCTCTAGACAGTGGCTGGGGCAAATGAAAAGAGCAATAGTGGAGCCTTTGCCCTTGTGGATAAACACTCACGGCAGAACGCATTAACCTTTGTCTTTTATTTAAATATTTTATCCCATTTTTGCATATTATAAAAGGTTAGAATCCAGGTTTGACGATGACACTTAAACTAAAGTGTTGTGCAGTTGTATGCATGTGCCAAGGTTTTCAGTACTGTGGGTGATTGTGCATCTTGTGTTACAAATAAACAAACATGGGTTACAGGCGTATTTACGCTGCTCACCATGAAGTGAATGTCAACACTCTTGTGTCGTACTCTATCTGGCATTTTCTGTCTGCAATTAATGACCTGGCATACAATGTCTCTGTTAAATGTCCCAAATCACTGCGACAGCAACGACAGACAAACACCATGAATGAATTATAACAAAAACGTTCCCTCAATAGAACACGGCGCTCCCCCTGAAAAGTCACTTAAATTGCACTCCTACAGAGAAAAAAAGGCTATCTGAGGTGAAGCAGGCCTCAGTTTGGATACCCTCCTACTCTGTCTGCTGTCATATTGTCCCTGGCACTGTGCAGCTCTGCACCAGCAGGGACACTGCAATACAAGCTGGGACTGGCAAATACGATAATGAACTCAGGACAGAGCACAATATAATAGCAGGTTGGGCAGCAGCATAAAGACCACGGTGTAGAGAAGTGCATGACATATAATTATGTGTTTCTGTCTTCTCTGCAAATCATTAATACCTCCCTGTTTCTTTTGTTTTAAAGTTTCTGCCCTCATTTTTTATCCTTTATTGTGGGCAGAGATTTTAATTTTCTCATCCATGCACCATGATTTGACAGTTTGAGTGATCAGTAAATTCTCATTAACAAACATGATGGCTCAGCTGGCTGTAGTCACACTGAATACTCAATCATCTCACATCCTCCTCTGATCCATCACCGAGTTATCATCTCTTATGCTGCTGTATAATGCTTATTTCCTGTTTCAGTATGTGGGCACGCTGCCCCAGAAAGGTAAGGCATTTTTACCAATCTGTTATCACTCACAGATGATGATGGATAAGTCCCACTTGCTGCTCATTTTAAAGCATCAATCTCGCTACAAAGATTGTGAAGACTGCCTCCTCAGTGGCTTACAGCCGGTATACAAAAAAAGTACTTTTTAAGGCAAACTGGTTTAGCTCAGTTAGAAAGCAGACACCACAAACAGATCCTTGACCTTGGACCTTCTAAAGATTGGTACATACTATCTCACCTCTTTTCCCCACATCCTGTTTTTCTTCAGTTGTCATTTCTTATTAGGCAGAGTGAAAAATCATCAAACCATGTACCTTTTACTTTGAGATTTTTTGAAACCTCAGCCATTCTGAAAATCCCAAATCTGTAAACTGCTTCGACAGCACATTGAAACAAAAACTACCCTCAGCCTCATCTCTAGCTCAGTCTAACAAGAATGACTAAAATGTACAGACAGCCAAGGTCATCCTAACCCACTTTTATTTGGTTAGAATTTGTACAGAAGATAATAGGCTTTTGCCCAGCAGCAAAAATAGATAGATAGATAGATAGATAGATAGATAGATAGATAGATAGATAGATAGATGGTTGGATGGATGGATGGATGGATGGATGGATGGATGGAAGGACGGACGGACGGACAGATTATTAATGCACATAGCACTTCTAAATTCTTCAAGGAATTAATTCAGCAACATGCTTCAACATTCTTTAGGGGTTTTTATGTCCTTTTTGAAATGAAAGCTGTATTCAGTTTCTGTAAATCTGATGCCTGTGCTTTCATGATCCCATTCCACCACATCAAAATGTGCACCATTTGATTGAGGTCTGGTGACTTTGAAGACGACTGGAGCAGAGTCCTGCAGTTCTTCCTGCTTCTGTTGGATTTCTTACCATTACGTCCACAACACGTGTGTCCCACTGTCCACATCAGGAAAATCCTGGCCATCCAGTTTAAAAATTCAGTGCAACAGATAAATTCTACCCTCAACTGAAACTGGAAGTGTTTGCAGCACACAAATTCAAAGTTATTTTTATCATCTTAAGTCCACATTTAGATGCTGCTACATGTCTGTTTGAGTAGCAATTTATGCAACAAGCAGTTAAACAGGCTTCCCTAATATGTTGGCCTGTAAATGTGTGTATGAAGTAGCTTAAATTGTCCATAGAAGTAGTTTTATTGAGCAGAGAGCTTTGATTTGACAAGACCAGACTAGAAAGGCATTGTTTGTTTAAATGTAGAAACAAAAGACCAAGGGCCCTAATTTCGTGGCGCAGCGAGGGGGCCCAAGCCTGGCGCACCCCGCGCAGTGTTAATTTTGTCCGGCGCACCGCCATGCTGCTGCCAATTTGACAATTTGGTAGACCGTCTGCGCAGAGATGGGTGTGACGGCGCACCAGGGGGAGGTGATGGCACACCAGGGGGAGGTGTTGGCAGATTCATGTTGGCGCAGTGACAATTCTGGCCTAAAACAGTGCAGAAAATGCGCTGAAAGCTCGCCAGCTCCAACCTGGTCTATTCTCGGCGCAAGTGAAGCGCACCCTCCGCGGCTGTAATTTGGTGACAGGCGCACATGTGCAGCTGGAAGTTTGATGCACATCTTACAAGTCAACAAAAAACACCCTTAACATCTGATACTGAGTATATATCTGGCTTCTCTCATTTCATTTAATTCAAAGAAAAGAGGGAGAAAAAAGAAAAAAGAGAGAAAATAAATGTATGTCACTCAGGATTTACCTATTATTTCCCATATTTCTCTATTTTAGTCTTTATTTTTAATGTGATCTAAAAAGATGGAGTACATTATTGAAAGGAGGATGAGGTGGAGACACCGGGAGAGTATACAGTATATCAATAAAGGCTCTGCTATTTGGCGATGGCAAACCAGGAATGCAAGTGGATCACAAGCATAAATGAATAAGCCAGCTGCTGTGTAACTGTCTCTTAATTGTGTACTCCTATTAATGACAAAGGAACAGATTACATCCGTCCCGGGAGCTGGCCCACACAGTGACGCGCTTCGTTGCCCCCTATGCGTGCCCCGATGGCCAGTCCGTTCTCCCAGCTGCTGAAGTGGCAGCGGCTCTGACCGTCTCCGCCGCCGCGTCTATCCAGACACTGTTTCCACTGTGGCGGGAATCATTCAGACCAATCAGATGCTGCGCCTCGGCCGCAGCGCATTTAAAGGCAAGGAGAGGCGGTCATTTGATTGGTGAAGACAGCACTCGGCTGTGTTAAACCAACTCATGCCTTTTCTCCTCCCTCTCTGGCATTTGCGCCCTTAGCAAGGGCAACAATGCTCCTCTTTGCTACCCTGTAGGTTTAAAGACTCACATTCGACTCTAATTCTAAATCTAAATCAGCTGGTTAGACTTGGTACACAGATGCAGCTGCTTAAGGGGACTGTGAAGAGTTTCTAAGTAATAACAAAAAAGTCTCACTTTTAGATATACGCCTGATCGAAATACACACTTTGAGATGAGTTTTATAGCATCAAAATAGGTTATCTATAAATGCTGTTCCTTAGCCTTCCGGTCGGTTTGGACAGGGCTGGACTGGCCTGGATACTCAACTTTGGGAACAAGACAATCAAAACAAGAGCAAATTTATATTATTCGGACACATCTTAGAGCACCGGGCTGTAAGAAGCGATATGTAGCCGGCTACAAAACTACAACACTAAGTTTTCAAAAAATTGCTTGTTGTCACACATCAAAAACTACTGCTACGTAACTCGAATGAGATAAATTACCTCGTCGCTTTGCATCCTGTAAGTTGTTGAAAAAAGAAGTTGTAAAGCAATGCAGAGCTCTGAGGAAGGTCCGAGCTGCATCACAACAAACACACGCTTTGGCTTGGGTCACGTCTTTTGGTGCGTTCCAGTTGTAGTCAGAAGTAGGAATTTCCGGGTTCCGAGTAGGAAACTGCAACTGGAACGTCCCCCGAAGTCTGAATTTCCTACTGGGAACTTGGTGAAACCTCGCCATCCCTGAGTTGACAACCGAAGATGGATGCCCCCAGTGTGAACAGTTATTTAGCTCCTGTAATAATCAATTTATTTGCACTTCAGACTGGGGTGTGTCGCTCTAGATCAGCTGTATACATCGTATTGTTAGACTTTTATTTACAAAAATGCTGCCATAGTGATAATCACATTCTTCATGTGATATTTGTGAACAACAACACAGGCATGCTAACAACAGCTAACTATAGCCTGTTAGATGGGCATGTTTTTTTCCGACTTCAGCTGGAACGCCGATAAGTCGGAGATGATGTCACTCCCAGTCCCGAGGTTACTGGAAAGCAGCATTACGACAGTCGCCATGCATGCTCATGGGTAGCAGTCTTTATGTCTTAAAATAGAAATGGAAATAGATTCTCCTCATAGCACCTTTAAATGATGCCCGTCACATTCAGCCAATTACCAGTGAGTTTCAACCTGTGCCCTTATGGTTCTTTCCATGTGATCTCCAAGTTGGAATGTCAAATAGATGTGTCTCTTCTTTTGGTCAGAATTTTTGCATATGGGATTTGATGATCTTCAGGTTCCCAAATTGAACAGATCACAGCTGGAATGCGTCGGGGATGTGATGTAATTCCCAATCCACTATACCTCTTATTCCTACAACCCTTACAGGGATAAGCAGTATAGATAGTGGACAGACGGATGAATGTTTGTTCTTTCAACAAACCCCATCTGCTTTTTCTGTCAGCCATTCCACCACAAAGCAGGAAATCACTCCGAACAAACCAAAGAAGTGATTTCATTTGGCCTCATATGACTGATGGATGACAGCTGACTCAAGTTAAAGATCCATTCAGTCACTTGTAACTGATTGCAGAATCTCATTTAAATGTTTAACGCTTGTTTGACACTTTCCATTTGCCAGGAACCTGCTGGTTAAACAAAAAGGTAGGTGCTGGGAAAGTGTGGAGACAAAAGGTTGTGGAAATGATAAGCTGGGGATTAAAGCAGTGAAACTGAAAACTAGCCAAAGATGTAAAAGTAAGCCTTACTGACTTTAGTAGGAGCTGCTGGGTCAAAATATAATAAATCATCAAAATGTAATCCACACTTATTTCAGCATTAATTCTGCAAAGTAATCCTACTTTCCATAATGCTGTGCCTTGAACATGCGTTTTTAATATCATGCCATCCAAATGATTGATTTGTTTCTCTTTTTCTGTCTTTGCTGTGGAATAAAAGATGCTCTACAATCCAAAATTTCTACATACTAATGTTGTTTTTCCCATCTAGCCATTCCACTTCAGCCCCTCTCCAAAGCTCATCCTGTTGTTATTTGTCTGGTTGTCAGCAGCAACAAGCCATGCTGACCACTACAATGAAGCATGTAGTATCATTCTGGGTGGCACCATTAACCGAATGTCCTGCTGCTATGGCCTGTGAATACCCCTTTTAGTTGCTTATATGAAACATGATGGGAAAAAAACACCTCTAACAGAAAAGATATTGGCAGGGTTGGAAAGAGTACAGAGATATTCTGCTAGGCAAAAGTGCGGACGCTGATGATAGATTTCTACTCAAGTAACAGAATGAGGCACTTCAAAAGAATCAACTCATTTAAATATAAAATTACTGCATATGAAATGTGTTGAAAACTCCTGCATATTTGAACTCACTTTTCTGTGATGCACAAAAGGAACATTAGCCGAAGTGTGATGAGCCAAACAGTAATTTGTTTCAGTATATAAAAGTAAGTGCTTAGTGTAACATCTCATCCAATTATGCATTATTACCACTGAATGTCTCAACTTGTTCCTGCAAGCACAGACTTTGAATAATCAGATGTAGTATTTTAAGCACATTTTGACTACATACAGGTCTAAATTGGCTTACTTTATTGGCTGATAGATACTCTGACCCAACTACATGTGCAAAAATGCTAAAAGTGAAGTAATCACAATATGTTTCCTTGATAATGTAATTTCAAAGCAGAATCAACCCTTTTGGACATCTTATTTTTGATCTAGTCACAATTGAGTATTCAACGATTATCATCAAGTGATAAATAACGTGTTGCTAAAATGTATTTCTTTATCATAGCTATGTTTTTATTGTGTCATCTATATATTTATCTTTTTTATTATGTCTCATACACCACATACATGTGGGATGTAGAAACACTTTCAACAGAAACTTTTGAGACAAGAATTGATGCTGAAAAGGACTCCGAAACAAATCAATTAGAGTTACATGAAAAATGATTAGCTACTTTCCACCCTTGAAAGTTGTGAATGTTTCTTTTTAATGTAGAGGACATTACTGGGCCCAAAGCAAAATTAAACAGAAGACAAATCTTCTGCCTTTTAAATAAATTCCAAAATTAGGTCTACACAAGAAAGGAGAAACTCTAATCAGAGTCAGGCGGGTCCTCTGTGCTCACACATTTGTCCCATAAAAAGCCTGATAAAAGGCTCTAAGCTGGACTGCCTCAGACTGATTGCATATGCACGGCCAGTAATGGTGAATTGACTCGGCCCACAGGGGAGTGGTGCTCCCTCCTCTGTGTAATGCTTTGATCACCACAAGACACAGCAGCATGGGGTTTGTTCCCTACCTTTCACTCAGCCTATGCCACAGGAATATATTAGAGGAGCTGTCGCCTCTAATCTCTTGACTCTGGGTTAACAATGACTTTAAAGAAGTTTGTTTTTCTGTGCATGTGTGAGAATATGGCGTTTTGGATGGAAGATTTGTCAGCCAGTGTTGTTGCTTTTAATACTGTTGCAGCTTACTGTCATTGGAGACTTGTTGTGATATAACACAGCACAAACCAGCTTGGTAGAATTAAGGCCTTGTGTGTTGTTGAGGATACTTCTGTTACTTATTTTCTTTTGAAAACTTAGATTCAGTTCAAGTTCAGCTAAGATTGGCTGTAATTTACATGTGAAAGGTTGTAGAGCACACACCCTTGAACTCACCCACAATCTCAACATTTATGAGGTGCATTCAAAATTGGCATGAGATGCACTTCCAAATAAGTGCTAGAAATCCATTCTCGTTGTATATTACACTTAAAAGATAAGTTCGGTTCCTGCAGCTTTCGCATTGTTTACAGAATGAAGTAGAACAATATACTCACCCAGAAGGCTTTCCTGATCCAAACAGTGCTTCGGGAGATATTTAGATCCAAAATCAAGCGGCGGACATCCATATAATGGTAGCACATAGGGCATACAGCGCTGCTCCTAAAACTGCATTAATCGTCCAAAAACTCATTAGTTTCCCCAATATTCCATTATGGTCTGCTCACGCTACTCCTCAGTTACAGTCTGTGTTGCCCCAGACATGTTTTCGTGACTGTGCTGACCTCTGAACTGAAGAAGAAGAGCCCTTGCTCCGCGCCTGCGCAGTACTCTCTGAGCGCTGTTCTTCTCTCTGCCTCTGCGTCCTCCTTTCAATGAGCTCCTCATCTGTATACTCTGGCTCGAAACTGTAAGGACACCCATCATATTCAAAGTTCTCCTCCACAACATCTTCATCCGATAGATATTCGTCCATTTTGCACAAAACTGGAAGAAGAAAGTTGTTGTGTAGCCGGCGGTCGCTGCTGAAACAATGAGCCATACCACACAGGCGCGGAGCAAGCGCTCTTCTTCTTCAGTTCAGAGGTCAGCACAATCGCAAAGACATGTCTGGAGTGACACAGACTGTCGTGGAGGAGTAGCCCAAACGGACCATAATGGAATATTGGGGAAACTAATGAGTTTTTGGACGACTAATGCAGTTTTAGGAGCGGCGCTGTATGCCCTATGTGCTACCATTATACGGATGTCCGCCGCTCGATTTTGGATCTAAATATCTCCCGAAGCACTGTTTGGATCAGGAAAGCCTTCTGGGTGAGTATATTGTCCTGCTTCATTCTATAAACAATGTGAAAGCTGCAGGAACAGAACTTATCCTTTAAGAATATTTGAATTTCAGCTCATATGTTTTTCTTTGGAAACATTGCCTTGAACAATTTCAATACTCCTAGAGCTGACTTGCTTCAGTTCTGGTTCTGTTGTGAGATATTTCTGAAACTAAAAGTGTGCCAAAGTTCGGTTGTTCAGCCCACATCACTTCATGAATCATGATACTAATGACTCCCTGTGCACAAGAAAATCTGTCCAAATGTCACAAACATCAGTCATGAGATGTGGCCTCAGAAACTTGGAAGGATGTTGACCTGATGGAATTTTCATACATGTGGATAAAAAATGCTGGTCTATGATTATATGATAGATTTCAAAGTATTTCATCATACATCCCCTTCCCCCTCCCCCCGCATGTGTCAAGTGTATTTCACAATGCTTCTAATCTTTAAGGCTCAGCTGGAATAATTTGACGCTCAGACGCCTTGACTTTGTTTGCAAGTCAACAGTTCAAGGGCTTTAAGTGAGAGGAGTTGATATCAAATTGGACATGTTCTTGGTTTAATCAAAAGCTTTAGTTTGGTTATGACACTCGCCCCGCTAGAGACCCTGATGAGACAACCGAAAATTCATTGCCACACAGCTCGCTGCCTTTGCTCTTGAGGACACTGCTGAATCATGCAATTATAGTTTGGATGAGGAAAGTCGATAATGACCTCATACTTGTCCAGAGATAGCTAAGGTCACACCTGTAATCATGTGGGAGCACCACAGTCCATTGGCACAATGATGAGCCTCCACAGACCGTCGGCCAGGAGTGAGATAGCGCCTGATTGCACCTTACTGGGAGATTGAGTCGACCTGTCATGAATGGTGCTGTCACGCAGATGGAGATATGCACCAGTGGTCACATGTTTGCTCTGGTCAGGGCCTGACACCCTGCATGCTGCTGTGTTTTCAATGGGTTAGAGTAAAAGAGATGTTTAAACTCTGACGGATAGAGACTGAGCACTGAGCAATCAGTGTCTTTATAGAGGAGGGAACAACTGGCAGGTGGAGTGTATGATTTAGACATTACTTAGGAGCTCCTTGACAGAAGAGCCCTTTATTGAAGGTATAGTCATTTTTACTGATAGAGGGTAACTGCAAATTATTTGCTTTTCTAGACACTGAGGGGATAAAAATATGTTGCAGTGACAGAAAACAATGGACAGTCAGCAGGGGAAAGTGTTGATATGGGTGAAACAGACAGTGTGTTCAGTTTTTTTATCTGCTGTGTCCTGCTGATTGGGTCACGTTTTCTAATTTCTTCAGGTTCATCCTCATTTCCTGTTTTATTTTCTAGTTCACTTATCCTTGTTTTTTTCTTCAAGGTCCTGCTCCTTGGACTTGTCAGCACTGCCCTCATTACCCTCACTTGCATCTTATTTACCCCCGATTGTGTGCCCTCCCTCATGTTGCTAATTACCTCACAAAGGAAGTTCTGTTTGTTGTTGGTTTCTTTGTTAGATTTTGAACAAGACAACTTAAAAACTGAAAATTAATTTGGATGACATTTTCAGGGAATGTTGGTCATGGCAAAAGAAAGAAATGGTTTGATTTTGGTGGTTATTTGAATCCAAATGCAGATCAATTTGACAAGTAGTTGTTAACTTGTGAGACAGGGCAGTTTTCCTAATTTTCCTAGAGTTCCTAGAGGAAGTACTCAAATCATTTTCCTAATATTTTAAAGGTCCCATGATCTGCAAAACACTTTTCTTTGGTTTAATTGTTTGGAAAGGGAGGTACATGAAACCTTAGAAACCACCTAGAAAGATTAGATTAGATTAGATTAGATTAGATTAGATTAGATTAGATTAGATTAGATTAGATTAGATTAGACAGTGCTTTATTAATCCTTCTGGGAAAATCTCCTTCATGGAAACTAAGAAATGCACTTTGTCTCTTTAAAGAAAACCTCATTGCTCTGTTTTTCATTTCCTTGGGCTTATTATGTAATAGCTACGGCCTACATGCATGTTTCCTTTTATCACAGGCTGTTGTCATGACTGTTTTAAAAATTAATTCCCCGGTCTGTAACATCTCCTGCCCCCTCAGCCAATCAGCTCAGAGCTTCTCATGGCCTCCCTGCCCCTCAGAGCTGAGGGTTTCCAAAGGGTAAGGAAAAGAGCTGCATCTGATCCTCTACAGAGAAACTCCAAAGACAAACTTGCCAGGACATAGGACCTTTTAGGAAATGTTGGCCATGACACAAGTGAGAAGGGATACAATCTTGGTGATCCAAATTTGGATGCAGATCCGGAAAGTTTCACGGATTTCTTAGCAGCAAGATAAGGAAGTTTTCCACATTTTTGTCCATAAGTCATCCAGCAATGTTGGAAATGTCTTAGCAGAGGTTTGTGTTCTCAGATCACTTTTTTATTATTCAAGTTACCTTGTCCTTACATATTTCTCTTTGCTTTAATTTAGATAATCTCTGGATTTTTTCAACTCATTTTATTTTTAAATTGCTCTTCATTTGTTTGTTACAGTTTGATTTAGTGTACATCAAAACTGCTCAAATTCACCTGTGAATGCTCCATGTGAGGGCCTTTACTTGATAGCATGAAGTAAACTGTCTTAAGCCCATTCAGACAAAAAATTGTGACAAAATAAGCTGAAACCTGAAACTGCTGGCAGCAAGCCGCTCTACGTGATTTTAAAAGCCTGTGTGTTCACTACCCTGCAACTGGGAAAGAGACAATGTACAACCTCCATAGCAATGAGTCTCTACGCTTCAGTTTCCACTTTTAAATGCTCATCTTGCTGTTTGTAAATTCTTAGTGTGTGAATGAGGACAGTGGTAGCAATATACTCGCTAGAGCTGCAATTATGCTTCTCTCAAAACAGCAAGAACATAAAGAATGAGAGGATCTAGACTTTGAAGCAGTCTGTGTGTTCAAACATGATACCCTGAGGGCTCCCACCAATTTATACAGTGAATTTGAGGTGGGAAAAACCCAATTCTGTGACTTTATTGCAGTTTCATAAGGAGTTATGTCATTTAGAGGAATTTGTGTTTCCCCTAATGATTAGAGCAATCACATATCACAGGCTAGACTGTGTACTGCTGAAGAAAAGGATGATGATAAAGCTGCACTTCGTGGCAACAGGAGAGCCACACATGACTGTTCATAAACATAAACTGAAGTACTGCATATCATAAATCCTATTTATTCACAAGTCCATTTGTACTGATTGTGTGTTAAACAGCATATGCTTTGCTGCACCTCAGGTTTGTGTATTTGATTCTGATGATTGCTAGAGTATGGTCACAAGCACTAATGTTAAAGAAGCCTTCTCTTTCACAAACTAAATACCCCTGGTGTATGCTCACTTTGTCTGTGACACTCGGTTGAAGCTGCTGCCTCTTTAACCCCCAATGATCACCTGTCCACCTGTGCAGGGGTTCCAAACCCGCTGCACGCTCTGCAGCTAATCCCACCTAGTCTTGTTAGTCTGCTGGTTTCCATAGCCTGCACCTTGGTCCATCCACTGGTGCATACTTACCTCCATGTTGGTTCACTGGATATATGCAGTAAGTCTATTTTCAGCAGGACCCTCCTCAACCCTGCTTCAATTTTATGCCATGCACAATGACCTTCAAACAGGAAAACGAACACTGAAGGTGCCTACACACCAACAAGATTTGGGTGTCCTCTGCGTCCACTCTCCATGCAAAGTCAACGCACAGCTGCGATTGGGTGAGGCTAACCCTCTGCTGACGCGAAGGCTGTGTTCAAGGCTACCACGTCGTTCATCTGCAAGGCTAAAAACGTTCATTTTTTCAGGCAATGTTGTGTGTGCTTGTGTGGCAATAGCCAATCAGTGGTGTGTGCATGTGTGACAGTACCTTTGACAAACAGTTTTTATTTCGGCTGACAGAGTAACAATCTATGTTCGTGTGGGAAACAGTCAGTGAGGACATTTGTTCCACCTAGAAGTCACAGAGGATGCTGCTGCAGGGCCATCAGCTGCAGTGTTTTGTGGTTGATAGATGGGTGAAAAGGATACAGTTGGAAATATGTCAACTTATACATTCTGTGATATGATATGATATATGATACGATCACAGTGAAACTTAAGCGGATGTGACGTCACCGAGACATGGCGTCAATGACCAAAATAAGATGTTCACTTGTAGTGCTGTCAGAAGACCAAAAAAACTGAGAGATCATTAATTATGACCTGTAATTAATTAATCTAATAATTGCTTTTTTAATCTCACCAGAAAAATTGCTGAAAAATGCCTCAACTAGAGATATTTTCATTGAAATGCATGAGATTATTGTGGCAGATAGAAGGTTGTTCCCCACACCACAAAAACTAAAGCACAAGAAGCCCAGTGCATAAAAACTCTCCAATTTTAACGTATAATCGGGGACAGAGCGGAAGCTCCAGATGTGACGACAACAGGAAGTGGCTGCATGTTTGAAAACAACAGCGGCATGTAAAAGTGATCTCCATGGATGCAGCAAGATTTGCTGTTTTATCAGAAATGGACTCAATTTCTCCTTTAAAAGAGGAGCGAAGAACATTTGTTCAAAAGCTGTTTTGGTTACCCTCCGATATGAAAAATGCCCTCCTCAAAGTTTACTGGGAGAACTTAGTGGTTTTGTTTTTGACAAGATTCATGTCACATGTGGCAGATGACACATCTATGTGATATAGTTTCACATAAGATAAGACGATAGTCTAAGGACGGAAGCTCTCTAAGTTTGAGCTAATTGCTAACAAAAGAGTCGAGCTGCTACCTCAATACTAGGCTTGATGTGACTGGTCTGTGAAGAGTGTGACGAGCGGAATGATCGTCTAATCACCAGCTGCTCTGGTATTTTAAAGTTCTGCCCTCTGAAAATACCAACACATAGAAATGAGATTAAAAATGAGATTAATGTGTTTAAAAAGCACAACACTTCAATCACAACTTTAATTAATCGCAATTAACATGATAATTTGACATCCCTAATTTATGGGCACCCAATGCAACTTCAGTGGGCGACACAACTGTGGTCGCAAAGTTGCGTTTGGTGCAAACACGCCTTTAGAGTTTCTGGAATCTGAACGTACAGAGAGAAAAAGTGGGAATGATATTGACAGACAGCAAATTAACACAAGACATGCAATTCCACCATTTATTTACATGTTGCTCTTCCTGTTGTAGTGATTATTTTCTGGATATTACTGGATATTAATTAAAGTAATTAATATTCATTTAATAACCAGGTTTGCTCTCGTTAATTAAAGGGGGCACCATCCTTTTTATACAAAAAAGGCAAAATTAACTTAATTAGCTGATTTATTAATTTATTTCATTTAAATTAGATAAATCAATTAAGTCAAACTTATCAGTTTAATCAATTAAGTCAAACTTCAGTTGTTTAATCAATCTCAAATCTAAAGACAGAACTCTCATGCAGTGATGTCAATCTTCCAAATAGAATACCAACAGACAGAACTTTAAATATATAAGGGTGATTTATTAAAATGAATATATAAGACAAAATAAAATAAAATAAACACTTAAGAAGGAACAAATGTCAGAGATGTACTAAATCAATGATGTTATCAATCAGGAAAGAAGATATGAACCCTCAAGGAACATTTAAGCATATGGAGTGGTTATAGTGGATTAATTTCCGAATTAACCTACTTGTAAAAGGTCAAATCAAGGGGAAATTATTAGAGAATTGAACCAAGACACACTCAAGCCCATCTGAAAGAAGATAGAACTGCCTCTTACGAAGTGTCGTCTGGATTGGGCCTCATCTGGTCCGAGCTACTGGAGAATCTGAAGGACTGTTCTGGTTCTGGGTGTCGTCCCAGAGGGTTGGTCCACACTCTGCCCAGCGCGATGGATCCAGAGAGGTTGTTCAGGCTGAGCTGGTCCCAGGTTTAAGTCTCAGATTGGACTGGCAGGTTCTGTTCAAGATTTTACGCTGGAGCTTGGGCGTTGATGTCTCGATTGTATAAAAAATTATTGATTTGTAACTAATTCCAAAAATCAAGAATTCATTGGCCAAACGAATTCTATTCTGAAATTAATAACAAAAGTCCATTTACTATGAAGCAAATCTTTGAAGTCTTACTGGCTTATAAAGAAAGAATCGGCGGGCATGTCACAAAACTTAGACAAAAGAGTCTAGGAAAAATATGTGGACCAAAATCAAAAGTGGTGATGAAGGCGAGGAGGAAGAAGGAGCGGACAAGAGAAGAAGAGGAGCAGAACACAAGAGAAGAAGAGAGGAGAAGAAGCATGTTTCTCTGTTTTGTCTACTACGCAGGGAGGAGCTTTTGGATGAGTTAACAACGCTTTATCAACTAATACTTGGCCAATATTAAGTTGTATTTTGATTAAACATCAATATAAGCACTCCAACTGGATAGAAAATCTCATGGTGATCAATTTGATACCAAATACTGTATATCTAAAGTATAAGAAAGAATTAAACAATTCAAATTCTATTAAACAGTCAATAAAACAAAATAGAGGTAGTTAACTTTAGACATACAAGTTAACATGCCTTTAAGATGGTTTGCAACTAAACTTAAGGTGTAGAAATCCTATCATAAGCATTCTTCAATGAAACAGAGTGATAAAATACAAGACATTCTGATTGCAATCAGCTACAAGTCACATCATTAGAAAGCATTTGTCATGACAGGATATGATATCACATTGTTAGAAGTGTTTCATTTAAAGAGTTTCAGTTTTAAAAGGTTTGTGGGTTTTCTGTGTGGACAGAGACCACATCTGGAGTGGATGAGGGGTCCAAGATGTCCAGGGAGGTCCAAGGTCAACTTAGGTGTCACCAAGAATGGTTTATAACGTTGAGAACGGACTCTCTTCGAACAAACTATTTGGTCTCAGCCAATCGCTGTTTAGGAAGAAGAGTAAACATCCACACCGATGTCTGCTCGGAGATTTAGAGCCATGCACGGAGGGAGGCCCAGAGTCAGAGAGGAATGTTCTTTGTCCCTTTTGGAGTTTCCTTAAAGTTGATCAGTTTGATATCGCTACACTGTTATGTTGTGATCTCATAAATACCTTTTTAAGCTTTTGTTCAATGGTGATCTAATTATTTCTTTTTTTTTTTTTAAAGATATTTTTTCGGGCTTTTATGGCCTTTATTCGATAGGACAGCTGTAGAATGACAGGAAAGCGGGTGAAGAGAGGGGGGAAGACATGCAGCAAAGGGCTGTGGCCGGGATTCGAACCTACTGCCGCTGCTGGGGGTTAGCAGTCCCCGTACATGGGACGGACGCTCTACCAACTGAGCTAATGTCCGCCCCAAGGTGATCTAATTATTTCATTGGTGATCTAATTATTTCACTGTGTATCAGGACTGGGCCCTGATACACAGTGCTTAAATTTGCTTCCAGTGGGCAAGGATATGGGGTGTTGGTCAGAGCAAAAACTGCAACACAGCTCAATGGCATCTAAAGGTTTGTGAAATCTTGCAGGTGTATTAAGGCTATGTCTTAACATAGACAGGTATTTTTGATAGAGAAGGTTTTCCTCCTCCATTTAAATCCCTTCACTGGGGTGAAGTGAAGTGGCCGATGAGGGCAAATGACCTACAACAACTCTATACAGTTTAATAGTAATAAAACACCTACACGAGCAGAAACATGCTGAAAGTTAGAAACAAAAAAAGCCCAGCACAATCCAACCCAGAAAAAAACTGCTAGAACAGAAAGGCACTGCAATTTAGAAACCAAACATAGCCCAAAATGATCCAATCCAGAAAACACCTGCAAGAGCAGAAACACAGCAAAACCAAGTACAACAACAGAAGTGCTCCAGGCAGAGAGGGATCTGGAGCAAGGAAAACACATGGGGGAAGCAGCTGCTCCTAAATTTGAAGTGCTCATGTATTTTTTTGTATATTTACTTAATGGTAAATGCTCTGTGCTGAGCAAGTGGAGGGGTGACAGACAGGCTATGCACTTTATCATGTTCCTGTTTTCCTTTACCATCAAAAGTTTGAATTGTAAAAGTCTTATCTTATTGCCGCTCTTAGTTGCCTCGTCTTCCTATCAATGAATAGAATGCATTTGAACAAAATTTATCAGCTAATCGTCAATCATGCATCCATTTAATAGTTGAATGGTGTTCATTATGTCTTCAAATTACATGGATATGCTTGTTTATTTTGAGCACTTTGGTCCAGATATTAAAATAATTTTTTCTTCCATTTTTAGCTGAAGAAACTGGTATCATTTTATAGAGGACCTCCTGGACAATATGTACAAACATATATATATATATATATATATATATATATATATATATATAGGTTACTCAAAAGTTGATGCAATATCATTTTACAATCTTCTCATTCATGAAGGGAAAAGAGGCATCTTAGAGCCAATGTTAAGGGAAGACCTCTGTATTCACTCTTTTGATGGTTGAAGGAAAACACTGGACAAAGTTGTCTCTGCTGCAGACCCCTCTCCAGGCCTGGAGCACTCTTGTTGCTGTACTTGGTGTTGCTACATTTTGCTCTCGCAGGTGTTCTCTGGGTTGGATTATATCAGGCTTTGTTTAGTTTCTGACTTGCACTGTGATTCTGCTCTTGCAGGTGTTTTCTGGGTTGGATTATGTTGGGATTTGTTTCATTTCTAACTTGCACTGCGTTTCTGCTCTTGCAGGTGTTTTCTACATATTGAACTGCATAGAGCTGCTCAGTACCTTGCAATAATGTTCTATGCAGGGGTTATTTTTTATTCCATAAAATGCCATTTTGTTTCATATCATTTCCATCCACATGTCTGCCTGGTGTTATGGTTTAACTCATGGCTATGTTAACTGGTGATAGCAGGCATATTGACTAAAGATTTGTTAGTGAGTAACTGAATTCAAGACACATCTGATCATCTTGATCAAATTTTATTTCTAAACAAACACAAAATTGAGGGGTTTTTATGTTTTCAGGAGTTCTACAAGACATAACTGATGTCAGTGTACAGGGGGGAAAAATTAACAGAAAACAGCAGCATTAAAAGAAAAACCTCAGCTTCATGTGGAAATAGCCTCAATTCTTCTCTTGACATAATATAAGATTGAGATACAAGACATTCTGATTGCAATCAGCTACATGCCTCCTCTCGAACTTTACCACCATTAGAGGTTTTTTTTAATCATGTCTGAAACATAATAAATGGAGCAGCAGGATTCACCTTTAAAGTCAAATTTTCATAAATGCTGTAGTCTTTTCTATTTGTGGACTCAGCTTGAGAAACCTGAATTAACATCAGGTTAAAGATGGCTTGTCTGAAAACATGCCACATGCACACTTGATAATAATAAGGCGCCAACAGATATGCAGGGATGTGAGCTGAATGTGAGTGCCTACCTGCTGCCGCCTCTCATGTAGTCGATTCATTAGGAGGAGCTCAGATTTTCACTACGCCTCTCTGTCCACTTCAATCCAATTATTCTTAACAAGTGTTCACTCGCAGGTCATCATTATGCCACACCGCCCCCCCACAGTCCTTTCAAAAGCTACAGCAGAGTGCTGCAGCATTCTCCGCTCTTCTTTGTGCCACTTAGTCTATCCTTTTTCCTCCGCATTTACATATCCAAAGCCTGATAAAGAATACAAATCCTGTCTTGCTTTGCTGAAATCTGCTATTTAGGTGTTTTTGTATTGCACTTTTCTTTACCCTGAAGCAGCCAATAGAGAGGGCTGCCAGATTCATGCAGAGTTTGGCTACTTTGGTTTGGTTGTGTGGGCAGATTGTGTAGCAATCTAGAGTCGTGCTTCAATGTATTGAGAACCATTAAAGCTACAAATAGACATTCAACCACTTTGTTCAAATAGAATATTCATGCATGGATTATTAAACAAAAGAGCAAGTTTTTTTTTATCCTTTGTTTTACGTTTCTAAACATGCAAAGCGACATTACGTTATTATTTTCTTTGCTTATCATACTTTGAACAAGTTACAGAAGTGTCTACCTGAGTTGGCACAAAACAAGTTTAACAGTATAAACACTTAAGTATCTTGCTTTTGTTGAGTATTCAATTATAGATGGGTAGAAAGGGATTCGCAAATTATTTAATTCTGTTTTTATTACATTTTATGCTAAACCCCACTTTCATTGGAATTCAGTTTTGTTTAAAAGGCTTGACTTAAGGTGTTTTTTTAGCTGTTAACTGACACATCCTCTGCATTTAGGCAGCTAAAGATAGAAGGTTTTGAAAATGAGTACCAGAGTGCAAAGTTTGAAAATCGGGCCATACCTGCTTTTGTGTCAACAGGACGAACAGAGTGTTTTCAAAATGAAAACTTCTAAAACATTTACACTATGGTCCATGCAGCTATGCTCAAGTAAGTTTGCAGTGTATGCTCTCTCCTCTTCAAATTTGGCAGGATACAAATACAAGGAAAGATTAATTAACAAGCCTTTTGAATTTTCCTCAAAGAAATGTGAATTCAAACCACAATCACTTCAATCAACAAAGTCTTTTGAAAACAAAAATGAAAAACAGTCATGTTTTCAGTAGATCATTGTCATATAAACAAGGTCCAAATTTGGGGCTGGTCTGTACAAAAACGGAGGGGCCAGTTGATTCCTATATGATTGGACATAATAGCATTTGATGTCAATTGATCAACTAAGACACCTCACAACATTAAATTCAAACTGATTTTATCATACTCTTATTGCTTTATGAGTATTAACTGTTTTGTAGCTATTCAACTAACCCTTCAATCAATATTATAGTTACATTAAAACATTTCTCCTGCTACTACTCATTAAAGCTCTGTTTTATATATGTATATGTACATTATATATATATGTATATATATATATCTATATATATCTATATATCTATCTATATCTATATCTATATCTATCTATCTATCTATATATATCTATATCTATATATATATATATATATATATATATATATATATATATATATATATATATATATATATACATACATATATACATATATATATATATTCAATTCTAAAATTATTTTCAATCACAACTTTGGAATTTAAGCCTTTTTGTCAAAAGGCTAGTGCTCCATATACTCACAAGTATGCTAATGGAACTGCTCTAGCATAAGTTTGACGTACCCTAAAATGACCTTTACTGTCAAAAACTAAATTTATCTTTGCCTTTCAACTTCTCGCTTATCATCCACATTCACAACTGTTTGATTATCTATATACACATTAATATATATGTTTATGCATTGCTTTAGTTCAATACGCTCTCTTACTCCTCTATTCATTTATCTGCTATTAAAGTCTGCACATTCTGCTTATCACTTCTGTTGAATTTCTACATTATACATGCTTATATATTTATATAGGAGCACAAAGTGTATTTACATTTCTGTTATGTCTGTTGTTACAGTATCTTTGTTCATGTGCTGAATTCATGACTGCACATGGATTTGTTAACTTCTGCCTGTCTGTAGTTCTATAATAATAAGAATGATACATTTTATCTTTAAAGCGCCTTTCATGACATCCAAGGACGATCTAAAAATTAAAACATCAAAAATACTGGAGAGCAGCGCAACCAGTTGTGCCACAGTACACTCACCCGGGGGTTGCAGAAAAGGAGACAGGAGGAGAGGAGAGGGGAAAAAAATAAACAATTCTGCACTAGACACCTGTCAGGGGAGCACAGTTTGGCATTGGAAAAAAAGAGAACATCTCAGCATATGAGCAACATATTACAACAAACAGAGATGAGCACATGGGGGCAAAGAGAGCATAGAGTTAGAGGATGATGTCTGAATTTGTGCCATAGTGGATATGCATGCATATCCCCATAACCTTGGCACGGTTACAGACCCACTAAAGTCGTGCAAGTTGGAGAAAAACTGCAGAGGGCTATACTGAGATTTCTATCAAACTTTCAGACTAAATGAGAAATAATACCCTTTACGCCTCTTATTATATACACGCATCAAAACTCTGACAATGACTTTATTCTGTGTTGTTTGCCAATAAAAGATCCTCTTATCCCTTCTCAGACAGCGCCCCCAACCCAGAAGTTGGGCTGGAATGATGGTGAACAGTGTCTGTGAAAGAGTGAATTTTTAGGAAAGATTTTAATAGAAAGAATATGTTTAAAATTGCAAACCATTATTTTTGCATATTTCCTGTAACCTCTCCTATCGAGTCAGTAATAAAAACACAGCATTGTTTACCCCTTTTCTCTTGGGCTGCAGACAACACTGAGCTTCATTAATTCAGACTCAAGCATATTTATACTGCAACAAACATTGGAGAAATAAAAATAAGGTCTCATCATAACACTGTTAGGAAAGAGTGACTCACTAATACTGGATTGCTTTAGTTTATTATCTTATTAGAGTGTTTGTATGTGTCTATGTTGTTTCAACAGTTTAAAAGTCCCACAGCTTCAGATTGTAGGTACCTAAAAAAACACCCAGGCATGGTTTGTTTGTCATAGATGCCTTCTTAAAAATACTGCCAGCAGCATGCAATCTCTCACAATTTTCTCCGTAAAATTGCAGCAGCTGTTATTTTAGGAAAAAAAAGCCTTAATTTGTTAATGTTTACTTAAATCAACATGATCCATTGTAAACCACAGAAAGTGTCAGATGCCTTCAAAAGCTTCATTGTAATTCTTTTTCAATTGACTCTTATTTATTTTACTGCTGTAAACACATGTTTGCCAGACTGGCAAAAGCTGCAGATAAGTTTTGGTAGCTGAAAAAACAATGGAGACTGTGCAAATTGTCAACAAGCAGCCCCCATGGTTGTCATTTATCTTTGCCAAAACTAGATCAACTCTCTGGCAGTTTTCTGCCTTACAATGTTTACAAGACCTGGACAGTGGAAGTACAGTGATGGGTCAAGAGTGAGCTTACTGGTGTTGTTCAAAGAAATCGGATGAACAGGAGAGCCAGTTCTTTAACCTTTGATCTGTTTATCATCTGTTACAGATACTAAGGGCTCTATTTTCGTAGACCAGGTGCAGGCACGGCTCACTGACAGGGTGTGTCCAGTGCACTTTGCAAGTTTCTTGCAGGACTAAAAGAGGCGCAGAGGGCCGCATCCAGGCCTCCGTCCCTGCCCCTCCGTGCAAGTGCCGCAGAGGGAGGAGAGAAGGAGTGAGTGGGTTTAACCCAGCCAAGTGTTGTCTTCACCAATCAAATGACCGCCTCTCCTTGCCTTTAGATGCGCTGCGGGCGAGGAGCGACTGATTGCCTGACTGATCCCAGCCACCGCACAGTGTGCTGAAAAGACCAGGTAGTGGAGACGGTCAGAGCAGCTGTCACTGCTATGGCAACTTAGACAGCGGAGGGGCCATCGGGACGCGCATGGGAGGCCACAACGGGCGTCACCTTGTGGGCCAGCTCCCCGGACAGATGTAATCTGTTCCTTTGTTATTAATAGGAGTATAAAATTAAGAGACAATTAAATTTACCACAGCAGCAAGCAAATCCATTCATCATGCTTTTGATCCACCTGCATTCCTGGTCTGTCATTGCCAAATAGGAGCCTTTGGTGATATACCGTATACTCTCCCGGTATCTCCTCATCCTCCTTGCAATAATGTACTCCATCTTTTTAGATCATGTTAAGAATAAAGACTAAAACAGAGAAATAATCACAGGTAAATTCTTAAGACACCGAGTGACAAACATTTATTTTCTCTCTTTTTTCTCCGTCTTTTTCTCCCTCTTTTATTCTGAATTTCATGAAATAGGAGGCGCCGGATATATACTCCATATCGGATGATGAGGCAGTTTGCTATTGGCTTGTGAGGTGTGCATCAAACTTCCAGCTGCCATCAGGTTAAGTTTCCATTATGACAAACGGCTTTAATCCGACATCAAATGTGACGGGACAATTAATATAGATACAAATGTTTATGCTGGTTCAGACGGTTACATTAAATATTGAATGATGTTATTGTTTATTGCATTGAAGTGTGGCTGACACTGTGAATGCCTGCCTCTGAGGCTTTGTTGATGTGTGCACACATGTGCGCCTGTCACTAAATTACAGCTGCGGAGGGTGCGCTTCGCCTGCACGGAGAATAGACCAGGTTGGAGCTGGTGAGCTTTCAGCGCACCTTCCATGCTTTTTTTTTTAATGAAATTGTCACTGCGCCAACCTGAATCTGTTGGCACCTCCCTCTGGTGTGCCGTCACACCCATCTTGGTACAGCCTGTTTACCAAATTGGCTGCGCATGGCTGTGCGCCAGACAAAATTGACACTGCCCAGGGTGTGCCAGGCTCTGCGCACCCTGCGGCATCATGCACTGCGCCACGAAATTAGGGCACTATGTATGTAATGCTTATTAAAAGTTCCCCAAAGCATTCATTGGATTTGCTTTTCCCTTGCAAGGGATAAATAGGAGGCCAAAATATCTTGACCACTAATCTAATCATTTCCCCTTAAGTCAAAGGAGACACTTTTGCAAAGTTTGGAGAAAATCTCTTAGATTATTCTTATTATATCCCATGTGATTTAAGGGCTGATTATGAAGCCTGATGACCTTGACCTTTGACCAATGATCTCCAAAATAGAACCAGGTTTTTCTTAAGAAAGAACATGCATGCAAAGTTCAATCAAAATCCATCCAATCACCCAATTGTATTTAGTTTGACTTAAGACTAACATTTGATTAAAGTTGGAAGAAAATTACTTCTCAAGCAACAGATAAACATGTGGCACTATGATCTTGATATTTCATCTGTGAAAGGGGCAAAACTGTGGAACTCTCTGCCAATACATCTAAAACTGGAGACAAATAAGAACGCTTTTAACACAGGACTTAAAAAATGGCTTAAATCAAAACAACAGCGTTTGCATGAATAATTTTAATTGGTTGACGACTGATCATGTTGCCTTGGCGTTACATTTTATGTGTGTATTTAATTTGAAAAACTGCTTCTTTTTAACCGTCATATTTTATTGTACATAGTACTTTTATTTTCCCCTCTTCATTTATTAATTTTATCATTTTATAAAAGCCTCCTGTGGACAAGTGTTGTAAATTAGCACCTGTGCTAAGTCACTTAAAACAATGCACCTGGTTTGTCCAATGTAATTGTTATGTCCACATCAAATAAATAATAAATAAAAAAAAAATATGACCTCCAAAAAAAAATCAATCAAGCATATGACCTCTCACTTTTAACTATGCACCTGAGAATAAAAACGGTTTATCCCGGAGTCAAGTTACACATTTGGGTTCAAAAATTTCTTGAAGGCGTCTCTAAGATGTTTAACCAAAAGTAATGGTTTAACATGATTGAAAATAATCAATATTTTGTGACCTTCAAAATGTATCACTTAATCCTTGAGTGAAGTTAGACATTAATGCATGTTTGAAATTAATACTTGACTCTCTATCCACAATAAGGAGTGATAATAAGGCACCTGGCCTTAATCTTACACCTCTGACATTTAAAATTTTTATGATTATCTCTCAGTCTGTAAAACAAAAGTTTAAAAGAAATCAAATAAATTGTTATTAGGATAACAGTTACAAGCAAAGGATTAACACCGTACCCTGTGACCTTTAATATTAATGGTAAAATCATTTTATCTTTAAGACAGACTGGGTATTGGTGAAAAGCTGAAGTCCTTTATGGTGTTTATCTTGTTTACAAGAAATGGCTGATGATGTAGTCCAGTGACCTTGACCTATGATCCTATAACCCAAAATCTTAGCATTTCATCCCTTGGGTCAGGAGTTGACATTTGGGTTAACTTCAAAGACGATCCCTCAAAACTCTTACGATTTTACAATTTACAGGCATGGGATGAACATGTGGCTCTTGAACTTTTGCAAGTGGAAAACTGAATCAGAATCCTTAAATGAGAGTTTAACTTTATGGATTGATTTAGGAAAATCTCTTGTGTTTTGAGACATCACATTCACTAGAATCAAATGGACGAATCAATGGATGGATAAACTATTGGATGACATCCAAAACTCAGTCCCCTGGCCTTGATTGTCACCAAAACACAGGCATAATAAAGTGAAGCTTTTACCTTCTGTACTAAACTATACAGAGCTAAAGATATGTTCAGCTCAAGTGCCTGAGACTAACAAGCACATTTTAGGTGCTGTTGTTTCACCCAGTAGACAGCCCTCTTTGATCTGAGCAATAATCTTTCCCTTCAGACAGTGAGAGCTATTTAAAGAGGAGATTTATTTCGCTGATTCTTTGTGTACAATGAAGCATCTGCTCCTGCCAGCTCAGGTAGAGGAGGCCTGTTTCAGACAGCAGCTCTCTGAATATGAGCTACTTTTTTTCTCAAACACAAAGAGGAAAGAAAAAATCTATTAATGCTCGGCTGAGTGTCCTCTGCATGCTGCTGGATGTGTGTAATTCTCCTTTCAACGAGCTAAAGAGGGAGGAAAATGTCCATCTGTGAGCACATCTCCTCTAGATTCCTGTCATTGCTGCAGTAAAAATACCACCAGAGGAAACTTTGGTCCATTATCCATCACCAGTGGACACAACTGCGTTTTCATCTGCTCCGCTGTGACTACAAATATAATAAAAGAGCCATGAGTAGAATTTGTCTCTGCTTTTTATCTCCCAGCTCCAAAGTGAATTACACAAGCCCTGAGCAGCGTCTGGCAGGCCTTGAGCTATTCCCAGGCAGGAACAGTGGAGGTCAAGGCGCAGGCACGACTTGAAATTCTGCTGGTGCTTCTTCTCCCGCAGGCTTGCTCTCATTTCCCCACTTTCTACTGCTCTGTCTCCCCCAACCCCCAATCTCTTCTTCCTCCTTCCTGTTTCTCTCCTGAGCACATCCTCTCCCTCTCCTCCTCTGTCTCACTCCCATTACTTTTTAACACCTTTTCTCTCCCTCTGTTCTTCTTAGCTCTCCTCATGCAGGTGTGAGATAAGTCAGTTACAGGTAGTTTCCAGAGCTCATTCATGTCTGTGCACTAATGTGCAGACATATACTTCCGACACATACCCCTGATTCATAAAGATGTCACTGCCAAGCTTAAGAGGATGGCTTCACTAATTTGAATCAGTATTTCCTTTTGTCAAACCTACAGATGGAGACACTTGAAATTTCCTCACTTTCCTCTGCGGAGTCTTGACTGATCTGTGACAGGAAATTGCTGGGACATGCCCTCTCTCATGGCTTTCATGAGATCCCCTGTGATGAAGTGATAAATATGTATGCTTCACCACTTATGTTTTACAGGATACGTGTATGGACTTTTAGATTTTCTTGAAAATGCAGCTTAGTACAGAAATCAGAAAAACAAACCAACCGAAACACTAGAAGTGGAAAAATTGTTGAAAACTGCCCTATCTTGAAATGTTATAAAAATCTCAAACAAAAAAAATTCTGGATCCACAACTGGACTCTGATCACCACCAAACTCTAATTAATTCTCCATTGTGCCATGACCAGCATTACCTGAAAGGGCTCTAATTTTGTAGACCAGGCGCAGGCACAGTGTGGTGCAACCAGGCACACCTCCAGTCTCCATCCCCTAACACTGGCGCAGGGGAGGAGAGAAGGCATGAGTGGGTTTAACACAGCCGAGTGTAATCTTCACCAATCAAATGAATGCCTCTCCTTGCCTTTAAATGCACTGTGGGCAAGGCACAGTGACAATTTCAATCTCACCTCCATTGACCCCAGCCTCGGTAGGCTGGTGGATGCAGCCGTCCTCCCCTGGTCTGAATCCCCAGACCAGGGGAGGACGGTTATCCTCAGGCTACCACCTTCCTTCTCCAACCAGCAGTCCAAAGCGCATGAGGAGGAAGAGGAAAGAGACACCCTTCAATACAGTTTATTTTTTTTATGAATGATTTTGTGTATCTTTAATGTGAGTGAGTTAACTGTGGCCAACAAATTGTATAAAACAGTAGGCATATATGCACATTTAAGGACAGCTGTGCAGCTTGATGATCTCTCCCCTCCCCGGTGCACTCTGCTGTTCCCCCTGCTGATACAGCACATGCAGTTCGGCCTCTTTCTGTCTTAAGTCCTGTAATGTTTCCTCCATGAGGTCAAAGTGCCATCCATTGCATAAGGCTTTGTTGTGTGGCACGCAACATGTGGAAAAGAATGCACCAACGCTCTAGATACCAGCCTCTGAGGTTTTGGTGACAAGTGCGCACTATGCGCCTGTCAGCTAAATAACCACTGTACTGGGTGCGCTATGCCTGCACCAGGAGTAGACAACATTGGAGGAGCTGGAGAGTTTTCGCATAGTTTTTTGGCACAAAATTATCATGGCCTTTTGATGATTTGGCAGCTACACTAAGAAGGGCAAAGCCTGAAGCCCACTGTATGTGTTCTTGTGAGTGCAATCTCTTTAGGACACATACATTTGCATTTTTTGCAAGAATTTAGGCACACTTCAGCTGGAAGCTGCATGGTTCCTGGATGGACCTTAGCTATCATTTGGCTAGGAGGGGAAAATTGAAGCAGGTGCATCTTTATGAACAGTTTTAACATCAGAATAACGGGGATGGTTTTGAAAACTTCAGGAAATTACAGCTGATTCTCCCACCATAACTTTACACGAACAATTTGTAGCACAAATGATCCAGAAAATGAATCAAATGCAGCAGCATCAATACATTTATGTTGATGGGATGAAGGTTCATGATCAGTATATTTATTGTTTTAAGTCTTATATAGTTGACATACATGCACAATCAAGTCAACCTACAGTAATAGTTTGATCTGGAAATTTGACTTCAGGACTGTCCTCATTGCAGTTTTCATGTACACAAGAAAAAGAATATTTAATTTCCCAGGGTCCAGCTCTGCAGCAGAGGATGGTTATATGTAGGCCTACCCTTTCTGGCAACTTACGATGGTAGTTGGCAGTAACGTGCGGTGAGGTCCATGACGAGGGAGGCAGGCAGCCAGCTAAAGTTGAAATTTCTATGTGTGTGTTATATATATGGTCCACTACTCACATTTGCAAATACAAACTGTTACTGGCCAGCCCTGCCCCTTGAACGCGGTGACAGTCTGTGCTGTGTATGTGTTGTGTGCAAGTGGAGATGGGAGAAATACACTAGCAGCGCTTGGCAACTAATGGCCCGCAGGCCAATATTGGCCCGTCTCCAATACTATCTGGCCCGCCAGATGAAATTGAAAAACTGATATAAAAGGGGCAGAGGCGTGCTGGCAATCAGAGAAAACCGGGAAAGCTCAAAAACAGTCGGCACACCTAGACAGCCAGTGGTCACAGCGTGCACCACTGAAAATATCAGTCAGCAGCCGCCTCCAGCAAGACAAACACAAGCCACCTCGATCACGAACATCACGGCCGCGCAGCTGACAAAATTAGACGGCTGGCGGCCGCAGCGCGGTGGCTTGTGTTCGTCCGTCTGGAAGTGCGGGTGTGTGCCTCCTAAAATCAGTCATTATGCTCCTCTGCCCCTCTGCTCCAAGCGTGCTCTGCAGCATTCGGCTGCACGCTGCTCAACGGCGCGCTCCGTAACTGCCCACTCCTCGGCTGCTGCGCGCTACTCGGCTGCACGCTCACCTGCAGCGCAGGTGAATGGAGTTTGTGAAATCAGCAGCGTGTGCCGAGTTCTAGAGACAATAGATGCCGAGTATCAGTCATTTGGCAGGTGAGGAGCGAAGCAGAGGACGCAAAAGTTTGGAAGCGCACGAAAAGAGGACGTTTCAAAAAATAAGAAGCCATGGTTTCTCTGCTGAAAAGGGAACTTTTGTGTTGGATTTCTGGCATTGGGTTTTGTGATCTCAATGTGTTTTTTTTAGAAGATTAAAGTTTGGTTTCTTCTGAGTTAATGTTCAAGCTAGGCAGGAATCACTATAGCAACGTCTGCACTAACAAACTATCGCGAGACCTCAAACAGGGTGCGGTATTACAACCTCCGGAGGCAGAGAAGCACTGTGCCTCATCGATGCCCACGTTAATCAACGTGAGACCTTAGTACGCATGCGCGAACCTGCAAAACGTTGTGATTTCAAGTAAACGGCCAAAGAGGCAGACCTGGGCTCTGCCTCCGACGCACATTACACGCATGAAACGCTGTCCGTCCCCTCTGTTAGCCTCCCTCTTATTGACAAATCAGCAGTTTCCTTTTTTTATTCTTTAATTATGACAAATTGTATACGAACAACTGAAAAAGAATATTTTTATAAAAACATATATATATTTTTTTCTTGTTAGCCTAGGGGAGGCACTGCCTCCCTTGCCTCCCCTGACCGCACACCACTGGTAGTTGGTGAATGTTAATGGATTGGAGCATATATAATGCATTTAAAGTCTTTCTGAAAACTCAAATCATTTTACACCAAAGGTCAAATCCACACACTTCACTCTCACATTCACTCACTGATAGTTCTGAGTTTGTGCATTTGGGATGAAGACTGGTCTGTTGTAACATACTACATTTCTCATTTTTGCAAAATCATTGCTTACTTGTAGATTAGTATGCAGTTCAGAAAGCAGGTTCAGTCTGTCTGTGATGGTATGGAGCTCTTGCCACAATAAGGTCCTGAGTTGTTGACCAGTCAACTCTGTGGTAATTGATTCAGCTCAGCACTGCCTGGCACTTTATTTGCAACAATTCTGCATTCATTCTAATAACTCAAAAAGCAATGGTTGGATTTGGATGAAATTTTCAGGAAATGTTCAGCATGGGAAAGGGAAGAATTGATTCGATTTTGGTGTTGATCCGGATCACCGTCTGGCCACCATGACGAAAAATGTGATTTTCGTGAATAACTACTGAACTAAAATAGATATCATTATGCATCCAATTGCTCATGGTATGTTTTCATGGTCAAGGAATGTAAATATTTCGATGGAATAAAGTTAGGAATAATATTTATGGTGAAAATCACAAGATGGGTAAGGACTGTGGCACTGGCGGAGGTCTGAGCTTTCCGAGTGCTTTTCTAGTTACACCTTGTTTTGAAGCAAAAGATGTACAATGGGCTCCTACCATTACTGACCATTACCCATGCCCTACAACATCTAATCAATTACAGCCTGAGTCAGAGAGGATATCTGATCAAGGTTTGCAGAAAAATAGTGTGTTCATATTTTGCATTCATAAGCCAAGGATGAATGGGTTCAGTGACCATGAACTTTGGCATTGAAAACATCATAACCCCTGGCCTTGGCTGCTCTCAGAACTAAGGCTGCCTCGTCAGAATTTTTGTGGCTGATACCAGTCACAGATCAGTTGCTAGTGAGATCAGTCTTTACGGATACACGTCAGATTTTTTGTTTTGTTATAATAACTGGTTAAATGTTTGCTCAAAGAGAGGTGTAAATAAAGTCTTTTGTATCTACAGCAAGGATAACTGATTTTCACAAGATATTGATATATGACCAAAGCTTATTTATGTGAATTAACAACATTATAAACTGACTGAAAAAATTGTGATTTCTGCTAAGTTGGCTAAATACTGCGAAACACCTGATAGACACAAGGCTATTCACTTGAGAACCTTAATACAGATACATTATTTCATATTGACTAAAATTATAACCCTCACTCAGCAATCATTCTTTATGATTCCGGCCAAATTTACGTCTCTTGATATTACATTTGACCACTTCAGGTAGCCTAACCTGACACACCAGACAAATAGTTTGGCGAGTCAGGTTAGGGACAATAAAGTATCTCGACAGGCTGTCTCTCATCTCTGTGTCCATTAATTAACCCTAAACAGGATTTTTTTTTTTTTTTTACCAATGCACAGATGTTCATGGAATAGGTGTACCACTGTGCATCCTATGTGACTGGGAAAAAAAGCTGAGTAAAGTGTGTTTTCTGATCTTACGGATATTTTACGTTCTCCCTATCGCATCCTTAAAATATGAGAAACATTCTGCACCAAAGACTTTAGACATCATACCAGGTATGAGGAGGTTTAAAGCAAAGTCATTTTTTGCATCCTCAAGTTAGGAACACACCAGCTTTGCGTCTGACCCCACCTCATTTTCAGACAAGCACACAGCTGGGTGCAAACAGAAGCATTTTTTAATAGCCTGAGGGCACAGTATATAAATGACACCTGCGCCAACAGGAAATTTGGGAAGACACTTTGTTTTTCCTGCCAAAACACTTTTCATGGAGCAGGGCTCTAAGAGGATGACGGAGCAGCAGGAGCAGCAGACCAGTAAACGAGTGGGCAGATGATTTGGTGTAATCCTGAAGGTAAGCCAGAAGTAAAACACAGGTGACTGTATTGGTGACTACAGTTATTGCTTTAAATGAGCCAATCATGTATTTTAACAAATATTTGTAGATGTCGATTGCCTTTCAGTCACATCTACTTTTGTTGGCACAAAAGCATATAAACCACAAATGGATTCAATAAAGTTAGGCCTTCATCAGGGCCTTTGTCTGCAGTGCTTGTGCGGTGCATTTTTTGCCACTTAAAAAGCAACCCTGCCAAGTTGTAGTTGGAGAATAGAGAATAAATATCAGTAAAAACAAAGATTACTGCAATAAAATGAGCATTAGACATGTTTTGTACGAGTATCTGTGGTTGATATGTGGGAGTCTACATTTTGAAGACAGAGTTTTTGTCTATCTTGAAGCTTTTGAAGTCCATCTAGTAAGAAAGAACATGTGCAGCTTCTGCTGAACAGTCAATATGTATACACTGAGGATCATTGTGTATGAACAGCATGCCGTGAACAAATTGTTGCCAAAGCTTGCCATGAGCCTTATTTTCCCAACATCCTGTCGTGCAGCTTTTGTTTAGCAAAACAGTAGAAGGAAATCATTATCAATATACTGTTGGATGTATTTCATAGAAAAAAAAACAGGCTTTAACATGCTAAATGTAACATATTTTAATATGTTTCACAGCATCATTCATTAAAGCATGTATACATACATGTATCAGTATAAATTTACATGTGTGGATATGATGGATAAATAGAACCCATTCATACTTGCACAAATCTACTGAAAATTTCCTATCAAGCTGTGCATGTGAATAAAAACAGCATTTTAATTTTGTTTAGAAGGTTTTACTCTGCCAGCTCATCTAGCATTTTCCCCAGCCGTCAATATTTTATTGCTGGTCAATCAAATTGTAGGAGTGTCATTCACCACCAACTCTGTTGATTTGTCTGAAATTTGGTACCTAGACAGTTCCTAAAAACACTTAGGTTGGGTTAATGAAGTTTCTTGCACTGAAAATAGCATATCATTTTTGTTAAGGAGATTTTACTCTGCCAGCTCATTTAGAATTTCAGTGTTGGTACTTCCACTGTTTAAACAAATATACAAAACAAATAAGGGATCATATTCAGGGTTGAGCACTTATGTTGCCCAGTAACAGTTTATATCATGAATAATAATCACACAACCTTCATTGTTTCATTTTTAATTTTTTTCTGTCATTTATTGATCAGAAAAAAGATAAATTGTACTTACAAAAGTCAGAATTAAAAAATCTCCCCCCAAGCATTAAGTCAAAGTGTCCAGTGTTCAGAAACAGTTGTTATCCTGTGAAAAGGAAAGACGTAGGTTACACTTGCTACATAGGGTGTTGTCTACATAGTCATGAGCTGCACAGTCAGTGGACAATAGATTTTCTTTTTGAGCTTGAAAGACATCTACATCAGTCCCCTAATCACTCAGTGTCTGAGCTGACTTCAAAGTCACGGTCTCTGGTCATGATGGCATCTTTGACATTCTGCACAGTGTGTAAAACACCTAACTTTGCTGGTGGCATTCTGAAATGGAAAAAATAAATCAAATAATTAAATATTTAAGTAAGATATTTGAGCATATATTCTCCAGGCTACATAGTTTAAATTCAAATATATCCCAATTTTACTTATACTTTCAACCAATGTCTCACTACAGAGTCTGGATAGCCCACCTAACCTCTCTACTTATCATCTTAAAAGGGAACACTTCTCACCTCCACATTCATGACCATTCCTGACCACTTTCACCTGTCCCTGAATGATGCAGCAAGTATCCCCCGAAAAACCTGCTATTTAGACAGCCTTTTATGCCCTTATCATCTTAAAAGGGAATACTTCACACTCACACAGCTGACTATTCCTTACCACTATCATCTGTCCCTGATCGATGCAGCAATTATCCTCCAAAAGACATTCGAAACTGTTTTAACCCAACTGCAACAAGCTGGTATTTGGGCAAAGCCCCAAAAAACAGGCTCAGTTCAATATTTATTTCACTGTTAGTATTTAAAACTGTATACATGTCAGTTAAAATCATTAACACATAGAATTCCAGATACTGTAATCAGAAAAAAATGAATTATGGTCCAGACTCTAAAGCAATTAACAGAAAACACATTTATTAGTTATTCATGATAATAACCATCAAAAACATTTTATTTATATCAATATACCTGACCATATGAGAATATGTGAGAAGACTAATGTCCTGATGTAATGTGTAAAGTGTAACTGGTTTTTGCTACCACACTGACCCAGTGTTGTAATATTACAACACAGACATAACAAGCTCAAAATCACAGTTATTGAAGCTATTTCACAAAAACAAAAATATTATGTCAAAGACATTGTAATCAACATAGAAAAAATATTTAAGGCATTTTACTTGCTTGAATATTGAGATTCAAGTCCAGTCTAGTAATATGAAGAGGTGAGTATAAAGAAAAGTTTGCAAGTTGTGTGAGTCCATGGCATAAAGGCCCGACCCATAAACACATTTACCATCCAATGGCAATCCAGGGTTAATGTAAAGGACTCACTGATCATGTAAATGTGGTGTTTTGAAGAAAAAAAAATTGCAGTTGTTTTTTGAGGCACCTAACCTGATGTTGTAATATAACAATGCTGGGTCTTACAGGGCTAGAAAGTTCCTAAAAACACTTAGGTTGGGTTAATGAAGGTTCTTGCACTGAAAATAGCATTTCATTTGTGTTAAGGAGGTTTTACTCTGCCAGCTCATCTAGCATTTTTCCCATCCTTCAGCATTTTATTGCTGATCAATCAAATTGCAGGAGGCTCAATCACCAACAACTGTGGATTTGTCTGAAATTTGGTACCTTTACAGTTCCTAAAAACACTTAGGTTGGGTTAATGAAGTTCATTGCACTGCTGGAATGTTCTCTCATGTGTAATTGAATTAATGAATGTCCTGGTCTCATAAGCTGCAGACTTGTGCACGTCTGTTTTAATTAGCATGAACAAAACACCTTTTTACGCAAATATGAAGTCTGATTAGCACACAGACCTCATATACACACAAAAGTCACAAAGATCAAACAAAGTGCAACATTTCTCATCGTTTTTTTTAGTGGAGGCCCCAGAAAAGAGGAAGAAGGTTCACCTGTCCGATTGCTTGCCAATACAAAAATAACTAATTCACTTAAGGTATGTAGACAGTGTCAAGACTGCCTGCTTTGGATTGTTAAAGAAAGTAACTTGTATGTCTTCGGCATGGTCATTGGAGTCAGATTTTCGTTTACAGCCATCTCTAGGTCACACAGGGAATGGACCTAAAAGACAGAATATCCAGTGAGCAGAAGTTCTCTTGGCAGAAATGTCATGTTGATGCCAAAGGACAGAGGACAATGACCAGCATGGTTTAAGTTTATTCAGAGGTATCAGGAACTCAAACAACCACTCATTACAACCAAAGTATGCAGAAGACCATCTCTGATTACATGGCAGAATTAATCTTGAAGAAGATGGGCTTCGGCAGCAGAAAACCGCACTGGGTGCTACTCTTGTCAGCCAAGAACAGGAATATGACAATACACCTCGCTAAGTAAAGCTGGACAATAAAAGACTGAAAAGATGTTGCTGGTTTGATTAGTCTCAGTTTTAGCAACATTCAGACGCAAGAGTCAGAACTTTGCATACACAACATAACGCAGATCCATCATGCCTTGTATCCCTGTGGTAAAGGTGTGGGGGATAGTTTCTTGGCATGCTTTGTGCACTAAAATGAGCCCTGTTTAAATATCACAGCCTGCCTGTGTCATTTAAACATGTCCATTTCTGAATGACTGCAGTGTACTAGTGCTGGGTATTTCCAGCAACTTCACGATACGATATGTATCCCGATACGAAGGCCACGATACGATACGTATCCCGATACATGTAAATTGTGAACATTGACTATGCTTTGAGCAAAATTCTCGACAAGTTTAGTTTTTTTCTTATAAGAAGAAAAAGAACAAGGATGAGTTTTAAGTGGTTCTACAACTTGAGAGACATAAATTCAGATCCTCAAAGTAAGTAGACCTAATTTCAAATTTGGAACATTTGCTTCATTATGTAGCTCGTCTTCTACCTTGAACTGTGCCACTGTTAACATTAGCCAAAGTGTATTTACAACGACTGTCAAAATATTTAGGCCGTATCGATTCTGTAGAATCTGTATCACGTCTCCCAAAGGAGTGCGATACTATATTTTGCTGTATCGATATTTTGTGCACAGCCCTACAGTGTACCCACACAGCAAGCTGACACATTTCACAAACCAAAACCATCTCAGCTTGGTTACTTGAACATGAAAATTTGTCCAACTCCAGTAGCCTCCACAGCCACCAGATCTCAATCCAATAGATCACCTTTAAGATGTGGTGCAATGGCAGGTATTAGTAAAGTGGACCCAATAAAGTGCTTGTGTATTATAAGCAACAAACACTTTTCTTATCAAAAAATCTTTGGAGAAAGTATATTATGTGTTATTATTGTTCTTCCTTCAATCCAGATTTAATAACTTCAAAGCCCACAAACCAAAGATACTCTGCACCCTCCCCTGGTGGTGGGTCGGGGGATCCCAGGCTGGAAACCAAAGTTCTTCAGCGTTTTTTAGCTTTTGTTCTTTGATACATCAATCTCACTTCAGAAAACTTTGGAAAATGTCAGAGTTGACTCAAAAATCTTTGTAATAAAGTTAAAAGATCAAATTTCCTCACACTGAGTGTTGATGAATGAGGCCGCAGGAACACCTGATGCTGGTGAAAAACACAATACACTGTGGGTAGCCACAGGGAACTGAATTAACAAAGTTAGAACATTTCCCAAACAGGTTGGACTGAAATCTGTGTAAAAGAGCAAAAATTAATCAAAATATTCTGCCCTAGGTTTCTCATTAAAAAAAAAAGATCCAGTTTAATTACAAAACCTGTGAAGGAACAAAAGTGAAAAAAAAAAAGTTTCTGTGCATGTTTAGCAGCTCATTTTGGGATAAACAAGGCAGTCATGTTGGGATTCATCTTCCATGTCCTCCGAAATTGATCATCACGGTTTTGGTGCTGCAGGCTCACCGTGAATGACGCCAAACATTATTAGCTCCCATAAAAAGAGAGGGTTGTAGAACAAATTAGTTTTAAAAGTGATTTTGGACTCAAAGTTTTAAAATGAAGTAAACATTACACAAACTTTGATGCAAGATATATTCTTTCTAACGCTTATTAAGTCTGGCACTATATTGCTAAACATGAAGTAAGCTCTTCTGCGTGCTTAAGCAGCTTCTTATTCATCATTAATTGTAAATAGAAACAACCTCAGGTCTAATTTCAGCTCTGTAGTCAGGCTGACAGAGACTCACAGCGCTACCGAGCCATGTGTACTTATAGCTCCAAGTGGTAAACACTTCATGGGGTTCTTTAATGATATAATACTACCTTTACGAAAATTAAATGCTTTTGCCTTCAAGCTTCATCAGTTCACCATTAAACACAGAAACCTAAGGAGCAGCTGTAGACCATTCTTGACTGATTTTAGCAATTGTCATTACTTTTCCACTGAAATGAATGATTAGCACAATGTCAAACTTGTGCCTCTGAGCTAAACAATCTTCTCTAAGTGGTTCACATGTTGCAACCAAAGTCTAACAAAAAAGAATAACAAGTACCTGAATCTTCATCACTGAGACAGTTTGATTTGACAGTTGTTGACACAAGCTGAATTTGTATTAATGTTATTGTGTAAATCTCTTGTATGCTTTTAAAAGATTTGAGAAAAAAATCCAATTCAAGATACTTTATTGTCTCAAAGGAACAATTCGATGTCACCAAGAGGATTTTTATGAGAAAATAAAATTAGGCCAGCAAAAACAGCTAAATAAAAACGTTTTATATATTTCCTTAAAGAAATGCTATGTGCACACTAGTTTATGGTAGCTGTGATTAAACCTCTTATACATGTGGTTTAAAGATCCAATGGGTCAACTCAGGGACAAAATATACCTGCTTTAAAGTCACCACAGATGTTACATATAAATGCATGATTTAAAAACCTTTAAAATCTAGCAGAGTCAGAAAACACTGCATGCAGTGATTGCTTAGCTTGTGAAACCTGACCCTCCACAGAAAACCCATTGACATCCAAACCAAAAGGTCTTTACTGACCAGGGAGTTGATCTCACAACCTTCTTACTGTGAAGCAAAAGCACTACCCTCTGTACCACTGTGCAGCCTTCATCCAAATAATACAAAGCATTATCCAAAAAGATGTTTTGCCAAACACATGAAAAAACACAAATGCTAATGATGAAAAAATGCACCTGAAATTCCCTTGCCCCATGCATCATCTAAGAATCTACCAAAAATCAGTTTTAGTTAAGTTTTTACCTTGGTAAACTTCTCTGAAAATCACACAGATTCTGTCCCAAAGTGTTGCAGAAAAACCCGGCCGACCATATGTCACTTCTGTGCTGTATCATTGCAATTCTCTTTTAAAAGACTGCAACAATAATTCTCCAAAGACTATCCAGCTGGTCTGAAAGGCTGCTGCATGTTTACTGAAAAGAACTACAAACAGAGATTATATCTCTGCTGAATATGTTGCTCTGCAGTGGATCCCTGTTAAAATCAGAAAAGACTATAGAATACTTTTCCTCACCTCAAAAGTCCCAAATACTTTGGCACCATAATACTCTAATGGGCACTAAGTTTTACCAGACTGTCAGAAGTCAGTGGTTGTATCTCTCAAATGTAAGACAGGTCTTCAGATATCAATCTTTTCTTCTGTTGAACAAGCTCCCAGCTGAATTACGTTGGCTTAAAACTTTCCCTATTTTGGAAAATCTGATCATTGAGGTTGAAACAGTTTAACTGGAAGCATCTTGTGGCAATGTCTATTAAGAACAAGACAAGTGTGAGTTTCCCAGAATGCTCAGAGCTTGTCCCTCATCCTCTATCTCTCTCCCTCTCCCCCCCATCTCAACACATTCATCCTATAAATGCACATTTTTTAAGAACTGTCCTCCTTTTATATTTTGTCTTTCTAATCTCTACCTGCTGAGGATGTATTGTATATCTTTGCATGTAGTAGCCTGGTATCCTGCACAACACCTACTGCTGCAACTACATCAGTATTATCAACATACAATATTTGCTGTTTGTCAATTGAAAAACATATGTGATTGATTATGAACAAATTCATCAGTGATGAATCAATACAAATGAAAAGTCCCACTGACCTCCCACTGACTATTTCAAATTTCCAAAATACAAAAACCAAAACCAGTGAAGTTGGCACGTTGTGTAAATCGTAAATAAAAACAGAATACAATGATTTGAAAATCCTTTTCAGCTTATATTCAATTGAATACACTGCAAAGACAAGATACTTAACGTTCAAACTGAGAAACTTTATTTTCTTTTGCAAATAATCAGCAACTTAGAATTTAATGGCAGCAACACATTGCAAAAAAGTTGGCACAGGGGCATTTTTACTACTGTGTTACATCGCCTTTCCTTTTAACAACACTCAGTAAATGTTTGGGAACTGAGGAGACCAATTTTTGAAGGTTTTCAGGTGGAATTCTTTCCCATTCTTGCTTGATGAACAGTTTAAGTTGTTCAACAGTCCGGGGTCTCCATTGTTGTATTTTACGCTTCATAATGCGCCACACATTTTCAGTGGGGGACAGGTCTGGACTACAGGCAGGCCAGTCTAGTACCTGCACTCTTTTACTACGAAGCCACGCTGTTGTAGCACGTGCAGAATGTGGCTTGGCATTGTCTTGCTGAAATAAGCAGGGGCGTCCATGAAAAAGACGTTGCTTGGATGGCAACATATGTTGCTCCAAAACCTGTATGTACCTTTCAGCATTAATGGTGCCTTCACGGATGTGTAAGTTACCCATGCCTTGGGCACTAATACACCTCCATACCATCACAGATGCTGGCTTTTGAACTTTGCACCTATAACAGTCCGGATGGTTCTTTTCCTCTTTGGTATGGAAGACACGACGACCACAGTTTCCAAAAACAATTTGAAATGTGGACTCGTCAGACCACAGAACCGTTGTCCACTTTGCATCAGTCCATCTTAGATGAGCTCGGGCCCAGCGAAGCCGGCAGCGTTTCTGGGTGTTGTTGATAAATGGCTGTGGCTGTGCATAGTAGAGTTTTAACTTGCACTTACAGATGTAGCAGTGAACTGTAGTTACTGACAGTGGTTTTCTGAAGTGTTCCTGAGCCCATGTGGTGATATCCTTTACACAGTGATGCCGGTTTTTGATGCAGTACCACCTGAGGGATCGAAGGTCACGAGCATTCAATGTTGGTTTTCAGCCTTGCCGCTTACGTGCAGTAATTTCGCCAGATTTTCTGAACCTTTTGATGATATTACGGACCGTAGATGATAAAATCCCTAAATTCTTTGCAATAGCTGGTTGAGAAATGTTGTTCTTAAACTGTTGGACAATTTGCTCACGCATTTGTTCACAAAGTGGTGACCCTCGCCCCATCCTTGTTTGTGAATGACTGAGCATTTCAGGGAAGCTGCTTTTATACCCAATCATGGCACCTACCTGTTCCCAATTAGTCTGTTCACCTGTGGGATGTTCCAAATAAGTGTTTGATGAGCATTCCTCAACTTTTTCAGTCTTTTTTGCCACTTGTGCCAGCTTTTTTGAAACATGTAGCAGGCATCAAATTCCAAATGAGCTAATATTTGCAAAAAATAACAAAGTTTACCAGTTTGAACATTTAGTATCTTGTCTTTGCAGTGTATTCAATTGAATATAGGTTGAAAGGGATTTGCAAATCATTGTATTCTGTTTTTATTTACGATTTGCACAACATGCCGACTTCACTGGTTTTGGGTTTTGTAATATTCTGAGAGAACTTCAGCAGCCTGTTGCTAAAGAGAGCTGATTTGGTATTTTGGAGGCGTTCATCAGATTTCAAGATAGATTACTAGATTTAAACACGAAGATGGACTCCGCACACTATCTAACTTACAAGAAAATCATTTATTTGCAGTGTTTCGGTCTCAGACCTTCATCAGGCAAAGATGGAGTACTAGAAAACTACTCAGAGAGCGCAGACCTCCTCCAAGCAGCTCAGTTCCACCCATAAATAGTCCCAATATAGTCCTATATTTATTTTATGCACAATGTTTAAAGAAAAATACCAATCTACAAGAATGATTATTGTTGATATAAATATTATCCAGTACAGTGACCTTGTTAATAGTGAGTCTTGTAACTTGTTGACTGAACCAATTTGCAGCTGCTTGTACATGTTGGTGTTGTGACCAGTGTCTGGTTGGTGTCACCAGTGGGTGATGTCGCCAGCCTGTCGGTCAGAGCAAAACCACAGCGCTTCAGTGCATGACAGATTTTATGGCTCTATATTGAATTTGGGTGTTGGGTTTTTGCTCTCACACACACAAAGACTGCTGCTATGATGGACTATGTCCTAATTGACATGATCATCAGCCTTGTTTCGAGTGATCAACAGGCAGGTCTGGAGGGACTGCAAATGAGCAGAGCTGCTGCACATGTTTCTATGATGCTAATGGGCTCACAGTAATGTTACTAGTAGTTTTGAGTTGTGGAGAACTGGGATGTTTATTAGAATTTTGGGAGAGTTTGCTGCCTTAATTTAGCTTACAGTGAACAGCGTTGGCTTTCACCGTTGGCAAAACTTTTCCTCCTCTCTGCCATGTCTATGAGTAGAACTGTACATGCAGAACTTTCACAGCTGAATGGCTGTTCGCTGTGTCATGGCTCTGCATGTAACCACAGCATGTAACCAATCAGATGGTGCTGTGGATGGGACAAATTACGTTCCAGTGCTAAGTTAAGGGATTTTAAGAAAATTTTGGGATTTTTTTTTGCATTCAGACAAATGTGCAAATCACCACCAAAAATGTAATGGCTTCTTCATTTGACCAAATAACCTCTGTTAGAATTTTGATGTAAATCCGTCCAGTAGTTTATGAGTAATACTGCCAACAAAGAACCAAATACACAAACAGACAAACAAGCAAACAGACACTGGAGACAACATAACCTCCTTGGCAGAGGTAATGATGGATTCATCCTTATCTCGGGAGACCTTTTGCAATACCTTTAAATAGCAATATAGTACTTTTTTTTCCTTTCTGATTCCAATTATATATCATAATCTAAATGACATCATTTACATAGTTACACAGGTTCATCCCAAATAACCCCTCATGTAAGGAGCAATCTTACCATTATGCACAGACTGTTTATCTTTAATGTCTTTCTTTCGCTGACAGCAGAGCAAGTCAGTGTCTGCAGCAGGATGATCCATGCAAATATAAGATGGCATTTGACCACATGTGTGGTTTTTCTGATTTATAAAGTGTCCCTAGACCAATCTGTCAGTTTTAACAGTAGCAACAGCAGTGAACTCGGTTGTGATTTAGCACTTCAAATTTCAAAGCATCACAACTTTCAGTGCTGTTTGGCCTACTTTTTGAAACATAATCCCGACCAAATTGGTCATAAAACAAACCATTTCCTTAAACCTGATATTATTCAACATACAAAATCAGGTCCAGTCAGTAAATCTGAATGTAAAGTTAGGAAAATGTATTCAAAAACTAAAAATACTCACAATCCATTTGGCTGCACAGAGAAGATACTAAAATAATTAGGCAAAGAACATTTTTGACTTATAACTGAATACATGATTTACTGTGATTGAAAACACATGCTGCAGTGGGAGAAAATCTGCAGCCACACGGGCAGCTCCAGCACCCTGTAACTGAAGCATTCACAACTCCCAAACCCACTGTCACTGCATGAGAGTTTGATGCTGTCAGCTCTGAGCTACAAATGGAGTGATTTTGACTACGAGGGGGATCTTTTTACATTGACAAATGACCTTCTATAAGATGCATTAAGAGTGCAAAAGAGGAAGGGATTACATTATACTGTACATGTGTCTGCATGAGTATTATGGCACACTGAATCATCCCTCTTTTTCCAGTCCATCATAATGACAGACAGCCTCCAAATCTTTCCATCATTCACAAAAGTTGGTCAATGAAGGAGGATATTTGGTTAATACAACCCCTGCTGTCTAGCTATCCAAATATAACTGACTTTTTCTTTCTGACAATTCAGTTCAATACTTTATTGTCATTTAAAAAAAACAACAGGATAATATGCAAGCATTCTCTAAACTGGCGTGAACATAAAGTACAACAACCCTTACGTGCATTCCATTAAACATCATGGAAGATATTTACACAGTATATTCACACATATATTTACTGGTACTAACTTCATATAGTTTTGGGGGAGGTAGCAGGAGGAGGGAGAAAGGAGAGAGACTAGAATCAGAAGAAACTGGAAGAAATTAGAATTAGGAAAACTGGAAAGAAAAGAGTGGTGAGGGATTTTCCTTGCCTGTCTTTCGTTGTGTTTGTTTAAACTTAAGTTATTTTTTACCTTGGGAGATTACATGCTCTGTTAATGAAGACTATGATTGTTGGTACGCTGGTTAAAGATTGTTATGTTGGCTTGATCATCTTGCTGCACACAACACATTTCGAAAACAAAGCTGTTCAATCTGTCATTTTTATATCATGTGTGGGGTCTCTTACAGTTAAAAAAATTTAAGTGATGTTTTTGTCAGACGATAGGTAGACATATGATTCATTCACATAAAAAATATTTTCATTAATACGTATAAAAATCATTATCACTCTGGATTTGACAGCCCTGGCCACAGCTGTTGGCATGATTTTTGACTTTTTGCATAGCTGGTCCGCTTTTATTTTAATGGCAGGAAGGGCCTGTTTTTGCTCTGTCTTTCTTTGCCTGTTGAAGCCTGTTTGCCTGCTCATAGTAATTATTTAGGACAATGTTCACTCCTTCCCTGTTATTTGCTGCTTTTTAAATTAAATTCACTTGACTTGATTTGACATGTAGTGACATTCAAAATACACACTCTTGATTTTATAAAAAATGTTATCCTGTAATGTCATCCATTTTTCTCCACATGCCACCTTTCAGTTTTTACAGTCATATTTCATCATGTTTTATTGCAGCCTCAAATACAGTATCTCCAACATAAGACACCTGCTGTGCTATGAATCATATAAAGTGCTCTGTAGGTGGAGACCTTTGTGTATTTGTGTCTTTGTAATGCTAACAAAAATGATAATGCACTCATACAAAGCCACATGTGTGAAGAGACCACAGAGGGTGCTCAAACACCAGGACATACTGTGGAGGGAGACCACATGGGCGGATAAGGACTGCACTTCAGCCTTCAGCACTTTAGTATACTTACAACAATGACAATATTTAGATGCTCCAAAAAACTGCCTGCAGTTGGTTTAACACTCGATTAAACTGTTGGGGCTCAGACTCAGATTGTGAAAAGCACAGTTAAGATGCCTGGCACACAGTGATACTAAAAGTAAATCTTGTGCTTTGGGTTTTGCCATCTGTGCAAACTCCCCGACTCTGACGGCACTTTGTTTACATTTTAATATCAACATAAAACAAAGCAGTTCCAGCTTTTCCTCTTTGTTCTCACATGTCACTTCTATCACCTGCATTAGAGTTATTTGCATAAACTGTAAGCTTTACATTTTGATGCTGTTTCTTGAACACTTGTGTGGCAAGAACCCCTGGTGGATGCTTCGATTCACTCAGGTTATGTTCTCCAAACAAAGTTGGAGATAATCAAACGTGCAGTACATCTTGTGACCCAAACAAAATGTTAAGCAGATCATGAGGTGTAATTGTGCTTCATGCATGTAAATATCGACATACTATTAATATTGACATGCAGCATTTGATAGAAAACACTCTCAAAAATAAAAGCTTTTCATCAATGGGGCTCAGTGTGGAAAGGACATTGCTAGTAGCATAACGTTATCGGGCAGGTTCCGGCCAGGGCAGGCCCTTTGTCTTTTAGTGTTAGAGAGAACATAATATTATTTTTTTAAGTATGCATTTGAACGTGTCTTACATGTCTATTCTGTGTGATAAAGAGCTTCTATGCATGAAACAACAAAGTATTCGGCGAGTTCTTCATCTCTAAATGTAAACAGAATCAGTTGCTTGTTACCTCAGCCCCCTGAATAGATCTACCAGTGCAGATCCTACACTGTAAAAATTTTCTCTCTAAAATTACAGTAAGTTACTGGTTAATAATTGCATTACTTTCACAGCAAGTCACTGTAAATGTTTTCACAGCAATTTACCGTAATTAATTCATAGTAGTTTACTGTAATTGTTTCACAGTAGTTTACATTGAAACAACAACACTTTATTGTAAATTCACAGTTGCCATGCCCAAGGAATTACTGTAATACAGAAGTATTTAGCTGTGGACTTACTGTAAATTTACTGTGAAATAAATACAATGAATTGCTGTGAGTATATTTACGATGAATTACTGTAAAAGTAATGCAATTATTATAAGTTATTAGTAATTTGCTGTAAATTTACAATTCAACTCACACTGTAAGATATTGTAAAATTCACTTGTTAATTGTGATTTTCCTGCACCTACACAACCATGCTTTCATATGCTCAATAAAAGAAGAAAACAGAAAAAAAATGACAATTTGTTTTTTAACTTTTTAATCTAACTGCTTACAGTAAGTGCAAAGTGCAATTACATTTAACAGGAACATTGTCAGGATATGACCACAGGTTTTAATATTGGACCCAAAAGCTCAGACCAGCAGGCAGGAGGAAAAGTTGATCAGTTTATTGGGGAAAATAAAAACCAAAAGGTTCCAGCGGTGGCGGGGACTTGTGGAGAACACCTGGGGCCTATTCTACGAAGCAAGTTCAGCCTAGCGAGATAGCCTTGGAGCTACCTTGCTGAGCTGAGCGCGATAGCCGGCGGTCTCGCTAAACGGTTTGACGACGCTGGTTATCAACCTCATAAGTGGATCCAGCTTTGCAATGAGCGCGTGCACGCATATAAGGTGGAGTCCGCCGCATCTGGCCAATCACGAACATGGACCAGTCTGGAGCATCAGAGCAGGCCGGTGAGCGAAGGACCGCATACTTCACACACGAGGAGCAGGAGGCGATCATGACAAAGTATGAAGAATTAAAACATGTAGTAAACGTCAAAAGCAACACCGCCTCCGCTGCAAAAGCACAGAAGGAGTGCTGGCAGAAAATTGCTGACAGTCTCAATGCATAAGTAAAGCACGCAAAAAATCTTTCGTGCCATTATCATCCTGAAATAGCACTGTTCAACATGCACTTTTACTGTAACATGCACCAGACATGTTTTATTCATTTCCAGGATGAATTCACCCATTCATTTGTTCATTCCTATCGTGTTTACATTTTTTGTGTGATATGAAGGCCACATCAGCCCTACATGAATTCCTGTCAACATTTTAAGATGGGCAATAAAATATTGTCATGGAGCAGAAGAGTAGGCATTGAAGATCTTGTTACGGCAATGAGAGTCCTCCCCTAGATTTTACTCCTGCAGAGGAGCTGGCCAAGAGAGATCATTGGTCAGTGGGTGGGGTTTTTATAGTCCACGAGTTCAATCTGGAACCTAACCTGCCCCACAGCAGGTTAGCTGCTCAGTGTACGTTGCCAAAGACTCGCCCTGGAGACTCGCCTCGCTAAGAAGTGAACCCGTCTCGTAGAACAGGGAACTTTTGGTCAACCCTCAAAGTTACCTTGCTAGGCAGTAATCCTGCTTTGTAGAACAGGCCCCTGAAAAGGGAGCAGAGAAAAAGACACGTTTACCAAAAACACAAGAGTGTAGAGAGATCTCAAAAATCATGAGAACGCCTCTGTACAAGGCAAAAGGCTAAAAGCCAGACACAGGAGAACATGAGGACGAGACTAGCCCCAGCTAGAGGTAAGATCGGGCCTAAAAAATCCAGCCCGACCCGACCCAGGCCCGCGGGTATTAAAGCCTGACCCGGCCCGAGCCCGATCAATAAACTCGATTTGCAGGCCCGAGCCCGAAACAAACCCGAAATTTTATATTTTATTTGTGAGGACTCAGGACAGGAGGAGGAGGAAAGGGAGGGAATGCGTCAGTCAGACCCAGACAGAGCGCTGCTCCAGGAAAAGGGACTGGTTGTGATTTGTGTGATCACATTTGTGACGATGCCTGTGCATAATGATAACAAATTAAAGCCTGTCTTTTGTAACGAATTCTCCCAGTTAAACAAGACTGTAAGATGCATATTCAATAAACATTTATATCTTTTATATTTGTGTGTCTGTTCTATCAGGTGTGATAGTTCATGCTTCATTTCATTGGCAAAATGCAGCAGCCCATTTGACATTTATTTTAATTTCTTCGAGTTGGCAGAAAAAAACGCAAGTTTTCTTAATGTTAAAATAATCTACATATTTTTATGATCATTATAAATGCATTTACACAATGAAATAACGCTGGAAAAGTTTGTTAAAGATATTTCTGTGTGTGATATTGTGCTCACATGGACGCGCCTCTCTGACAAGAAGAGGAACAGCAGCAGGAGCAGGTCTCTGGGCTTCATTGTAGATCACAAGGAAGGGCATCTGAGATACACGGGGTAAAGCCTCCAGAGCGCAGCAGGTTCACTATTGTCTTCGTTACCAAAGGCGGAAACAAACAGACTTTAAAAATCCTCCGCTGGAGACTGCGCGCACGGATGAATCCATTCATACATGTTTCTGGACCGGCTGCTGTTTGCAGAAGTCAGACCTGCTGAGGTAGGTGGTCCAGGGCAGTCATCTCGGTGTAAAGTGCGTATTGTATGGGAGTTCAGTCTCGGGTCTTGTCCTCTTGAACATCTGGCATTGAGCGCTGCGTAAAGCGCGCCTGTGTCCCAACTCCTTCCCGACCGTAGTAGTTAAATAGCAATTACCATGCAGCGCCTTCTCTGTTTTATCCAAATTATTCATTTTATAACAAGTATTCCTTAGTTTAATATGCATACATCGTTTTAGTATACATAATATATAAATATATCCGGCTTAAGATCTTACCTCTAGCCCCAACCGAGGTTCAGAGTGCAATACTCCCGCGCTAGATTCCTTACACGAGCCATCTTAAATAGGGGAGTGGATGAGATGATGGGAGGCAGGTGTGCAGGTTGCAGAACAGAGAAACTCCGCCCCTGCAGCAGGAGCAGAGAGAGAGAGTCCGAGAGGGAGGGGGAGAGCAGACTCCTGAGGATTCACTTACTTCCACAAACATGGCAGACATGCCTTTTTTTGGTCAAGCCAGTATGAATAAAAATGTGAACATCAAAATACATGTTACTTTTCACTGCATTATATTGAATAAAATAAACACCCGTAGAGTTCTAAACATTTTAACAGGGTTCTCAAAGTCTGAATGACTGAGGGCCAGTTTAGGGACCCAACATTAGATCGAGGGCCATCAAAGAAAAAACTCATATGTCACTTTGTTATAGTAAGTCCATGAAAAAGTTTGTTCTTATATTACATAAAATTTTGTTTAAAAAAGAGGCAAAATTGTGCCTAACTTTGTATGAAATATGAAGACTAAGTTTTCAGTGAAGAAGTCTGTGGGGAAGTTAGTCCTTAAAAAAGGCTAATATGTGATATAGTAGCATCTAATTTTGTATTAAAATAACAATATAAGGACTCCATTTTCTCATATTTTTTAAACATTATTGTGATTGTTCTTAATTTTTTTAAAGCACTTTCATTTGTGTATCAAGGGATTGTATATTACTGCACATGTCTTTTTGTGAAATAAATTAAAATATTTTGGGATGCAACTTTGAATTCAGGTACTACACTGGACTATTTGAGAACCACTGCCTTGGCTTATCATGGGCTGCCAGAAACGCATCCAATGGCCCTCATCAGGCTGCAGCCCACACTTTAAGAACCCAAGCCCAAAACAATTCTAAGGCCCTCCTCACAGGGAGACGTCCCCGTATAGTCTTGGCGTCGGCATCAAAACATCGATCGCTGTTTACACATCGTATTGTACATAGGCTTGTGCATTTACATGAGAACGCAAAATCCACGCAAAATTCTGTCGGGTTGCCCGTCTGGTTCTGCTCCAAGGTGGATGCCACATCAACAAGTGCTCATGCACCCGTAACATGCTTCGTCTCTGCATGAACACTTCTTCTTGTTGTTGCCATAGCTGGTGTTGTTGGTGTTCTTTGAGCAAATGTTGGTATAAAAGTCGTAGCAATATTTGTAGCTGCTGGAACAAGATCAGAATCAGCCCGGCTACCGCCATTGTTGTTGTTGTTGGTGTGTGTGCCAGCGTGGGTTGGGGGGCGAGGAGGGGTGCTATGAGGTCACCGTCTTTCTCGGATTTATCTGTTCATCCCAACTACGGCATGAAGACGAATACGCAGATATCCACCTGCAGACCTATTTTCAAAAAGATGCGGAGTCATGGACTAATACGCGTCTGTGTGTCACGCCGTGTGTCAATATCACCAGATCGATAGTTTATTTTACCGGAGTCTTAAAAATTCGTACTCGTGTAAAGCCCACCTCAAATAAAACAAGGAGAAGACATAGGTTGCCTTGGCAAACATGCCTACATATTCTGAACAAAATGTAAACATCTCAACAAACACTTTTAAAAACAATGTAATATAAAATGTGCAACAGTAAAAAAGTGCAACAGTAAAACCACCCAAAGTCAGAAAGGAGAAATAGATTATGTTGGCTCTGATTTGTTATGTGGTGGTCTAAAGATGTCCTTTTAAAATGTTTTCATGCTGACAAAGTTGACGAATATCCGCGTGGTTGTATCAGGTTGGAGACCTAATACTTTAAACAATAAAGTAATAAACTTGTTGTCAGGATCAGGAATTTTTTCTGCTATTCAAATGTAAATGAAATAAAAATGGCTGCCAAACGGAATCCAGGGGTCATGACAAACGAAAAGGGACACCCTTAAGTTGTTAAAAGAAAAAAAACTCATTCCTTCTACATTGCCTGTCACTCAAAGTCCACAAGTCACCTCATCGAAGTGCTCACATGTGGGTTGATGCCTCCTCTTTGCCTTGGAGCCCGTTTCTGGTTTGATACTCAAGAAACATCTGTAAATCAAATCACTCGGTGTGGTTGGCGTTACTCGCAGCATTTGGTGAGATGGGTGCACAAGGCTATCCACAGGAAGAGCACTGACTGTGTTGAAATAAGAAGTGTCAGAGAAAAGAGGAATTAATATGGTGAACATCAGACTCGTTCAAAATGACAATGTAGTGAAAGCAAAGGTGGAAAACAAGGGTAAATTACCTTGACAGAATATGTTGGACTAACTTCTTTTTCTTGGTGGCATCAACTGTGAAAATGTTGAAAATCTGCGGCAGGTCCCACAATTCAGTGCGGTTCATGGAATTTGCTGTTTTTTGCGGTAGATAGTATTAATACAGTATTTCGTGGTGAAATAATGTAAGAAATGACTGTAAAATCCTGGTAATAATTGAATGGCAAATATCACAGCGGTTGACAGTGTACCATCATTTCTTTAGCAGTCAAAGCCCACTGGCTTGGGATGGAAAACCAAATGCAAAGAGACTAAGCAGGGAATGTAGAGGGATTGACAACATGACTGAAGCTGCACTGAATGGACCAGTAACCACATTAAGCTACAGACAGAGAAGCTCTGCAAAGTAAATACCCTCACCTTATAATGCTTGTGCTTAAACTTGTAGAGGAGGGAACACTTTTTATCACATTACTGTGCAGTAACTTACACTCACTGTAAATGCAAATGCCATGTAAGAAGGACCTTTTGACTGTGTTGGAGTATATGTGTTTTCTTTACAACGCTCTTTTAAAGTCAGGGAGAAATATGCTAAATATGGGTCTCTGAGAGGTGTGGGTGAGAAATCATTGTGAGGCTAGTCGATCACTTGTACCCATGACTGGAAGCTATTAATGAGATGCATTTTAAACAATGTGTGTTTAAGCTGCTCAGCATCATTACAAAAAAAAAAAAAACAGTGGTGTTACAAGCATTAGTTTACTACCCAGCTCTGCTTCAATAGTATCTTTACAATTACTCTAAATTTAAAATTATTTAATGAAAGTTCTTACTATTTTTTTAAATAACAACAGGGTAGCTGCACATTTGAATATATAAATACCAAATGTGTTCAAGGATAAGTTCGGTTTCTACAGCTGTCACATTGTTTATAGAATGAAGTAGAACAATATACTCACCCAGAAGGCTTTCCTGATCCAAACAGTGCTTCGGGAGATATTTAGATCCAAACTCGAGCGGCGGACATCTGTATAATGGTAGCACACGGGGCATGTATAGTGCCGCTCCTAAAACTGCATTTATCGTCATTTATCGGCATTTATCAGTTCAGAGGTCAGCACAGTCACGAAAACATGGGTGGAGCTACCCCAGACTGTCTTTGAGGAGTAGCCCAAACGGACCATAATGGAATATTGGGGAAACTAATGAGTTTTTGGAGGATTAAGGCAGTTTTAGGAGCGGCGCTATACATGCCCTGTGTGCTACCATTATACAGATGTCCGCTGCTCGATTTTGGGTCTAAATATCTCCCGAAGCACTGTTTGGATCAGGAAAGCCTTCTGGGTGAGTATATTATTCTACTTCATTCTATGAACAATGTGAAAGCTGTAGAAACCGAACTTATCCTTGAAGGCCAGTTCAATGAGAAGCATTTTTGAAACACTTCTGACATATTCCTGTTATATGAGCTAACTTCGTATTTCAAGGACTATTTTGCAACAGAGGCCACAATACAATAGATTCTCCAGTGCAGCAGCTCTTCCTACACAAATGATGCCCTTTGTTTTCACCATTTAGTTCCTCAAAGAATGAACTATGGCAATATAAGTATTCAATCCATTCATGCAGCTGCTTGTATCAACATGGGACAAAAAGAGAATTCAAAAAAGTAAAAAAAAAAAAAGAGTCTGATGTTCAAAGAGAGGGCCAAAATTGAGTTTGTATTCTTGTGCAGCAACCTTAATGATATTTACAAAAAAATCCCTCTAGTCTGCTCGCTCTCCACTGGCTTTAGCACCACAAGGTCAGATTCTGAATGAGATTTGACCATGATGTACATCACACAGCAAATTAGCTGTGTCCTGGTGGAGATGGAATATTAAGTCTAGTCTGAAGCATTAAGCACATTTAATATTTTCTCCATTATCCTTTAAAAATGAACTACAAAAGGAATCGTACACGTTAAGGTGAGAAATACCTGAAACTAAACCTTGCTTCTACTGTAGGTCAAAAGCCTGGGAAACAGGATCTTATTTTGACAAGCCAACTTTCTTTATGCCAACTGCTTCTGGCAAACTCAAAGTGCCCCTTTCCTGGCAGCTATCACAGTTATGAAAGAAGTATAATGTGCAAAAAAGATTCATGAAATGAATCACTTAAAAATTGCATGAAAATTTGAATCTTGCCTATGCAGCAACTCTTGATTAATGCGTTTCTTAAAATAAAATGAAATGTCTTCTCTAAAGAAACACTAAAAATTTCATGCTGCACTGGCTGCCTGTTTTATTCATTACATTTTTCTTGGGTCTGATGCCTTTTACTGGTGTACACCCTGATGTGCTCCATGATCTGATGTTTATTTCAAATCAGATAGTTACTCCTTGAAAAACAAACTGTTGACCAAACTGTTGAAAGCATCTGGTAATGGAAATAAGATTCAATAAATACTCCAAATGACACAATCAGTGTTTACACATAATCATTAACAGTAATTGAACAAACTTTGTAACAACAGAACAAGCAAATACGGATGATTTTTGTTTTGCAAAGTCCATATATTACAAGACAAAACTCATCATATATTCATTTTCTTTACCACTTATCCCTTTTTGGGGTCAGGGGGGAGCTGGAGCCTATCCCAGCTGTCACAGGGCGAGAGGCAGGGTACACCCTGAACCGATCACAGGGCCACATAGAGAACCAACCATTCACACTCACACTCTTACCTAAGGGCAATTTAGAGTCACCAATTAACCTGTCTGTTCTGTAGGAGGAAGCAGGAGTGCCCTGAGAAAACCCACACATGCACGGGAAGAACATGCAAACTTCACACAGAAAGGCCCTGTCTGACCCAGGGATCGAACCGGGGACCTTCTTGATGCAAGGCAAATGCAAGCGTGTGCTTTTAAAGCTGTAGAAACATGTAAAATAAGTCATACGATGTGCATATTGCTCTGACTCAAATACAATGGGTCTGTAATTGTGAGCATAGCATGTGAGCGCCTGTTAAGCCTCTAGAGGAAAAGAAGCTCAGACTCATTTCACTTTTGGTTATATCTCCTTAAAAATCTGATAATCTGTGTAAAAAGGTTTTCATCTGAAGATCACTAAAAAGGCCAGTTTCATTTTAAAACAGCATGACATTTTGTTTAGGTGGATTGTATGAAATTTAGTTAAGTCTCAGTTGTATCTCCAATTGATTTATTTAAAGAACCAACATTTAAGAGCCATTTTTGCCAGTGAGTGTTAGTGTTAAAAAGCATTTTTTTTGCAGCAGAAGTTTAGCAAAAAAAAAAAAAGTGTCACATTACAGCAGACATATAGTGATAAAAAGTGTGAAAGATGTGTTGGAGAGTTTAGCTTTCCACATGTTGGTTATAATATTAATATACTGTAATTGCTTGAATAAGTTATATTCTTTGGTCAGACTTGGCTCACACATTAGGATTTAACAAATCTTAAATGGTTTTAAAATGTCACAGACCCTAAACATGAGAAAAGAATACTGACAGATTTCCTTCAATATTAATTTATCAGATCTGGATTACATTCTCTTATTAAATGCAATGCACATAAGAACACTGCAAACTTCTCAATTGGTAGGATATTTTAACTCCACATCTAACATGGTATACCTTGAGTTTGTTATGCGTAGTGGCTCACATTCTGTCCTTTACATCTGATAGGCCCATAATGAACGTGATGGACACAAATATCGTCCAATCAACCACCAGATATGCTTTGTAAAAGTTCTGCCCAGTCGCAAACACTTTCTATGAGCTCTGATGGACTAGTGGACAAGTAAAATATTTTGAACAGTCATCTGTTGTGTCAGGTTATTTCATGTGACAGTACAAAACAGAAATGCTGAGTTCCTCTTGGTGTGCTCTGCACAAAGTACGATTTCTGAATGTGAACAATGAATATGATTAATGTTTAGAACTTAAAGTTGGTTCAAGCCTGATCCTCTTCTGAGATGATTTGGGATTAAATCATAGTTTAAATCCCTGACACTACAGGACAACTTCAGTAAAGGAGAACGTTTCCTGGAACTTATAATTATTTCGGCAGAGGATGGTTAAGACATTCATTCATTTATTTTCTATACCCAGCTATCCCTTTCGGGGTTGCGGGGGGGCTGGAGCTTGTCCCAGCTATTATCGGGCGAGAGGCGGGGTACACCCTGGTATTACACCCTGAACCAGTCATTAGTAGATCGCAGGGCAACATTGAGAGACAGACAACCATTCATGCTCACACTCATACCTAAGGGCAATTTAGAGTCACCAATTAACCGAATGAGCATGTTTCTGGTCTGTTGGAGGAAGCCAACTGGAAGCCGGAGTGCCTCGAGAGAACACACGCATGCACCGGAAGAACATGCAAACTTCACACAGAAAGGCCCTCCCGACCCAGGAATCGAACCAGGAACCTTCCTGCTGTGAGGCACGTGCTCTACCAGATGCAGCACTGTGCCGCCCTTGGCTCAGACATGGTCCATCCTAAATTAAGAACATACTGTCCTGGTATTACAAACCTATGTTCTTCCCATTTTTTAAAATCAATTTATTTGTTGTAGCCTGTTCCAAAGTTGCCCAGAGGATGATAGTTCCCAGCAGCATGCACATGTTAATATTATTGTTGTCTTTTTTCCTCCCATATCATTTCTCTAATAATTTTTCCTCGGTTTGAGTGACAGAAGAATGAGTCAATTAAAAGCTTGAAAGAGTGATCACAGCATTACACTGGATAAAAGGGGCCAGAGGCCACATTTAACCCATGACAGTCATTTCAAGGTCTGTGATTCAGACATAGGGTGTCCACAACTCAACTGTGAAAGCAATTGCATTTCCCACACATTGATTTTATGAAATGACATCTAAGGGGGCCTATCTTAAATGTCCTTTCAGGGGCTCAGTCATTTCTGTGGGCGGACCTGATCAAAATTATTTATGTCCATGTGTTGTCCATTATGAGGGTCTATTCTTCCTAACCTGATGATAGCATGATGTCGCAACTGCTGTATCCTCTGGTAGGCAGTGTTTCTATAGGACAGCTTGGTTATCCAACAGTATGGATGATCAGATCACAACTGAGAAAAAGGAGAAAATAATAAAATAATCTTTGTGATGTGCCTATCTGGACCTCTGCCAAAGTCTCAATTTGAAGAGAAATCTCAGACAGTTTGAGCATATCAGGTGTGTTCATAGAGCTGCAGATATGTGAGACTTTGTTTTGTTTCACATTGAAATGTCACCACACACAGTAAATTATGGTCTCAGTTGTCCTCATATTTATATCCTCATATCAAGATCAGTTGTCTTGCCCTGGGGTTTCATAAAAACACTTTCTACTTCTTGTTACTTTACTTCTCCTTAGCTGATAAAATGCCAGTGCTTTCTTCTTGTCAGTGGATAGAGAAGTTGTGAAGTCAAAAATATAACAAGATACAGAACTGTCATTTTAACAAGCTTAAACTATCATTTGAAACAGCAGCACTCTGTGGGCTAACACTAATGCGCTAATGCTAGCAATTATGTTGGCTTCGAACTCGGTTTACACTCGCCAGATTGAAAAACACTGATTTGGGTCTGTACAAATATGATGTCCTCCAGTTCCCTTTGAGGTTTCAGACATGTATGATTCAATCCCATTAAGTCTCCACCTGCAGACGTGTTTGCTGCTTGTACTCTGTGTTCAAGCCTCTTCATGCGCTGTATCTAAAATGAAGTGCAGTCATAATTCCTGGAAAAACCACCAAATTATCTGTTGGGCAATGGTTGTTTGTCCTATATTGAGCCTCCCTGTAAATGTTCCACATGTTGTCTGACCTGTTTTATGTTTATGAGTCTTCTTAAGGCACCCAGACTCATCCTACAGCTTCAGTGACATTTTGGTTCTGTATAAACGGAACTCTCTGTTACTTTAGTGACTCAAAAATGCATCTCTGCTGTAATTATAGACTAAAATACATGATAGTCTATTGACACCACCAGTTATTCTGCTGTCCACAGAACCAAGAGATGCCGTGTTAGTCAAGTATTGGCAAATGCTTGATAAAAATGTCTGTCTTTGAAGACTTATTGAAATATCTGAGGAAATGTTAGGTTACTTACCGCATAAAACATAAATATCATAGAATCAGCTAATTTGTTAAGAATAAATGAATAAATAAGTAAATGTTAGATTTTCGAGACAAGTATGTTTAATCTTGATTGTCCCTTTGTTGTGCAGCACCTTCACATGATATGACATGACATTAAATTTGACATGAATACACTGCATGGAACAAATAAACAAAAACTGCTTTGCCTGCTCAACTTAACAATAACCAGAACTTTAATCATAAATGCTGTGTACACACAAAAGAAAGCACAAGGGATTTATAAAAAACAAACTTGATGGTTGAATGTACACACCTCCACGGCAGGTCTGACCCTGATGTCTATGCACATAATCTGAAAAAACGTGAAACTGTGACCCCAACAGTAAAAGTATAAAACTGAAGACAGCTTTGTGAAACTGAAGACAGCCATGTGAAATACAAAAATATTACACATGGCACAACACTTATTATGAATGGAGGATATATTTGGAAAAACGAAGAAAGAGAAAACAGTATGCCCTAGGGAGTGCTCAAACAAACGTTCATGCGTGCCTACACACACGTAGCCTGTATTATTGAATCAGTTATGTTATTGTTAAACAAACCTTACATGTTATTGTGAAATCCATTCATATAAACAATAAGGAGACCCCAACACATTGGGTGCATCCTTGTCCCCCTCCACCTCCGCCTCCACAGCACTCAGGAGGGATTCCCTGATGGATACAGACAGTTTTTCGTCTGTGGGGTTGAGCTCCGGTGTGCCCTTTCCACCCACCTGTCTCTCAGACACTCTAAGCAATGGAGAGCAAAATACCCTTTCTCTTCCCCTTTAATATTAGACTATTTCTTTTTTACTTCAGCCACAGTCAGACCCTCTGAGGCAACGTTAATTACAGTATCAGCCACATGCTTCCTCTCTTTTACCTTTCTAATACAAGCGATGCCCAGTGTTGTGTGTAACGCAAAAGTAGCGTAACTACTTTTTCGGGTAAAAACTAAACTAACGCACTACTATTGAAAATTTGGTAACAAAATGTAGTTCTTTTTTTAATGCGGCGGGACGTTACTTTTCCCCCGGACAGCTCTGTCACTGGTGCTGCCTTCTCAGCTGCCCGCGCAGACACAAGCAGCGTTGCCAGATCTGGTCGTTATAACCTTCTAAGGGCCGCAAATCTTGTGAGTCACGGCCGCAGGTTGCATTTTTTTGGGCTTGTTTCTAAACGTGAAGTTGTTTCTTGGGGCCTCTCTGTCTGTGTGAATCCTCCTAATTATCTCCCAGCTCCTAACAGAAAGCAAAACACAACTGCGGTGGGCAGTTTGTCCACTTCCTCAATTCCTGGTTATCGCGCACACTCCCAAACACACTCACACACATGGTGCATGCTCCAGAGTCAAAGTTGCCAGGTCTGCTTAATATAAGCAACGTTCTTTTCATTAATAGATGCTCGGCACTGTGATATTGAAATGTAATGTACTTGAAAATGAACACACTTTATGTAAATTTCTCTTTTTAAAAAGTAATATATCACATTAGGAAAGGAAATAGCTGCAGGTTGCTTATTTTGGGCTTGTTTTTATTGTCCTGGTTGCTTATTTCAGAAGCAATATGGATGGGCAAGCTGTTCCCTCATGTGCAACAACTTTACAGTTGATTGTGATTTATAAATAAAAAACGTCGTAGAAAATGCATGTGCACTCTTTCATGAAACTTGAAAAAATTTGTGTGCATCCGTTTCCTGTGTTTTTGGCGTACACCACTTACAGTGATCTTTCCTTTTCATAAATGAGGGCCCGTGAAATTGGCTGAAAACTTAATCTGTTCACTTCCATACAAGGTTACTAGTTTCTAGAGCAACAGCTCACAGTTCCATGCATGCTGCTCCCCTGCAGAGCTGACAGAAATGATAGGTCTCTGTGGTGCTTAAAAATGTCTTTTTAAGAATAAACGGCAAAAACCAAACATGTAACCATTCCCAAAGCTCACACCATAATTTTGCCAAATGATATTTCCTACTTTTAACAAGGTCATGTTGGTGTCAAACTAGATTTATATTTTGTCAGCAGACAGTTCAGTTTCTGGCTCAATCCAAAAGGGTAATGCATGTTCCTGGGACTGGAGCAGCAATCAGATTGAAGCATTAGCAGCAGAGTTTTAGAAATAAAGATGTAAACTGTTTGGATGTTTAAGGTACTGCAAATCATTTCATTTCCATGTTTTATTTTTCTCTCATCCCCAGCCCCCATCTCACTCACCTGCTACCTGCAACCTTTTTTGTTGTTTAACCTTCCACAGAAAGAAGATCATATGGCACCAGACCTAAGATCGCATCCAGACCCCAGAGCCAATCCGAGACAGGCTTACTCATTGTTCCTATAGGGTCAGTACTAAACAGGATGAGACAGTATTTTTTTCCAGGTTGTCTGTCTTACACAGTCTGGTGCTCATGACACTGTCAGAAAAACATACCATTTCAACAAATGTGGTCTACAGTAAAATGGATGACGAGAAATAAGATCTATGGTTATTCTTTATTGATTCTGTTGAACACTATGTGATGTCACCTGCTGTTTTTGGATGCAGGGACGTAATCTACAAACATCATAGTTGCCACATTTTTTCAACTGTATACAATTAACCTATTGATACATAAGAAGATTGTTTTGAGATGGACTGTCACTCCTTAACAAACAGCTAAAATGCATCAGTCTGTAATATAACTTGTCCTGGCTTTAAAGGGGGGCAGTAGAGAGACCACTATGAAACAACGTGTTAAGGAATACTAGGAAAAAATGTTTAATATTAATTTTACAAATTAAAACCCTGCAGTGATCCCTGGAGTCATTTATTTCACTTCAACTAGCTGTGATGTTACAAGAGGTAGCATTTTGAGTTTGCCTTTTTTTTCCATTTATAAATATGGATCGCAATAGTTGTTAGGATTTAGCATGTTCTGTTTCAAAGAAGGCACAAGTCCAGATTAGATCGGTTAGCCAGCCATTTACTGACAATATGTGAGACAGAACTCAAAGAGAAAAAAAATGCTCAGCTGCTGGAGTCTTTGATCTGTACTCGTAAAAGAAACACAAATAGATACCAAACACACTGGATGTTTTTTTTTTTTTTACTTATAACTAAACTATAACTTAACCAAACTTCTGCTGAAATATTGTTTCTCTAAATGTAACGCATCAAACAGATAACTTCAACACGTTTTTGACAGGTAAATACAAGCACATATTAAGGTGCGTATAAAAAGTGCAAAATAAAAACACCATCTTTTGGCCACATTTGAAAGTGCATTAAAAGTAACTTGATCAACAGTAACCTTTCAGAACGTGTTGCATTCAATGTCTGTAATAATGTTGGAATTTTTGGAAGACCTTGACAGTGTTTTAAAAGCTTTTCCTGTTTTTCTTGCCGGACTTAAGTCCCAATCACTTTGATTTTGGGCCACTCGAGGGTTGCTTTTGGGACGCATGTGGCCCTCGGGCCGCTAACTGAACAGGGCTGCCCTAGGCTATAGGTCCTAGGCTACTAGGCTACAATCAAAGGTGTTGCATGTTGAGATCATGTCTCGTGTCCAGTTACATAAGCTATGTCTGCCAGGAAAAGATATAACAGTTAGATAATGGTCAAATTCAAGGTAAAGGGTTGCAGAAAGTTCTTACAGTTGAGGTAAACAACAAACCTGAAAACAGGAAGCATGCCTGATCTTTCACTGACAGAAGTTGTTTTTTACAGATAATGTGACACCTTTTAACTGTTCTGCTGTAACATGATATGTTTGAATAAATGTTAGCATATAATGATATATTTAGCATAAAATGATATCTTTGGATAAATGTTGGCATAAATTGATGGATAATATAGCATAATGTTTGATTGACAGAAGAGGATGTTTTTCAGGTCAATAGGTAGGTTTCTATAGGTATACAATTGTGGACAACCTTGATTACAATCCAGGTGTCAAAGAGAGCAGAAACAGGTGGGTCAGGATGAAGAGAAATAACAACTGAAGAGAGGAAATAAAGTCTTGTTCTGATGTGGACCAGCAGGGATCAAAGCATAAGTGAGGAAACTAATGATTTATATCCATACGTTCATGCCAACAACCTGAAGTGTTTGAAAATCATGTCAAACTAAATCTCAGAGTCATGACAGACAGGCTGCTACCAAAGTGTGTTTTTCATTTAGTATTCACCATCACAACTAATTATGCTATGAACTCACTCCCCCTCAAGCCTGCAGCATTCACCCCGTTAGTCCATGGGAGCAGAGACAGATGCCTGTAAAAGTCTGTGTGTGAAGTAAATCAGACTAGAAGAAGATGATTTTATTCCTGTTTTACCACTGAAGTTCTCTGTGAGTTTCTGTCTTTACTGCTGAGTGACTGACGAGCTGTGAGCCCCCACCTCCTCAGTTCAGACTGTTGTAATGAGTTAAGTTGCTGCACTGTAAAAATTCCTGTTTTGTGTTTCAACTTAAAAGCCCTCTAACAAATTAATGCATGATAACTTTTTTGTAAAGAGTTAATTGGAAACAGAATGTGTTCATCCATTAGCTTGATTTCACTTTAGCAAAGTGACATCCAGAGTTATATGACAGGAGAAGACACAGTAATCTGCTGTTTTTTCTTTCATGTTTGAGAAAAAAATTGACTTAAGTCTATGATTTTGAGGCGGACGGGGGCAGAATACTGACCCAATTTATTAACAAGACATAGGAATATTAAGCTGGTATGAATTTAACATGAAACAAGCGCTCAGATTCTCATAAATCTATGACTGTACATTGAAGAACATTCTATTAGCCTCAACAAAATATTGACTTTCTCATCAAGATTTGAGCCTTTTGCTTTTTGAAAAGCTTTGAAAATGAACTGTTGCCTTAGAAACAGACATTGATGAGCACAATTTTGTAAAAAATGTCTATATTATTTAACCTGCATACCTCTCTTAAAGGGGTAAATCTTTGGGTTCTAAAGGGGGAAAAAAACGCCCATATTAGAGTGAAGCGATAAAGAAATGAGTTTCATGTAACTTTTTGTATTTTTTGGAAACAGGATGTTAAGGAGTGGAACAGTATTTCTGAGGTAGGGTTGTTGGAATTTCATGTTATTAATAAAAACATTTGTGTCAAGTTCTCATCAGTTCGTTGTCTTTAGCTCTTTCATGCATGGTGTCCACTACAGTAGACAGATATTTGGAATAAAATTTACACCCTTTAAAGGGACTGTGAGGAGTTTCTAAGTAATTGCAAAAAATTCTGACTTTTAGATATATGCCTGATCAAAATACACACTTTAAGATGAGTTTTATAGCATCAAAATAGGTTATCTATAAATGCTATTCCTTAGCTTTGCGGTCGGGTTGGACAGGGCTGGACTGGACTGGATACTCAACTTCGGAAACAAGACAATTAAAACGGAGCAAATTTATATTATTCGGACACGTCTTAGAGCACTGGGCTGTAAGTAGCGATATATAGTTGGCTACAACTACAATAATAAGTTTTCCAAAACTTGCTTGTTGTCACACATCATTAACTACCGCTATGTAACTAGAAAGAGATACATTACCTCGTCGCTTTGCATCCTGTAAGTTGTTGAAAAAAGAAGTTGTAAAGCAATGCAGGGTTCTGAGGACGGTCCAAACTGCATTTATCACAACAAACACACGCTTTGGCTTCGGTAACATCTTGTGGTGTGTTCCAGTTGTAGTCAGAAGTAGGAATTTTCGGGTTCCGAGTAGCAAACTACAGCTGGAACGTTCCCCGAAGTCACAATTTTCTACTGGGAACTCGGTGAAACCTCGCCACCCCCGAGTTGACAATCGAAGATGGATGCCCCCAGTGTGAACAGTTATTTAGCTCCTGTAATAGTCAATTTATTTGCACTTCTGACTGGGGTGTGTCGCTCTAGATCAGCTGTATACATACATCGTATTGTTAGACTTATGCTGCGTACACACCGGACGCGAATTGGCGTCAATGGACGCCCGTAACGCCTGTGACGCGCCGCGCTTAACTCCCGAGGCTGGACGCTGGACATTTTGACAAGCTGAGGGACGACGCGCGTCCTGACGCAGGCGCAGTAGAGAGCCGGAGCTTGTCGGACTCAGTGATAACCCGTGCAGGCAAATCCAGCTGGAAACAAATATTTACAGAACTTACCTTCAAAACCTGTCTCCTCAGCGACTTTCTCCCAAGCCTGCTCCTTTTTGTTCCAGTCTCTGTAGAGTGCACACGTCAAGTAGTTTAGCTCCGGATGATAGCAAACACCGCAGATAAACCTCTCCTCCATCTTTGAGAGGGGGTTTGAGCAGGAACAGGAGACCGGGGCGTCACACGTCATCAAATCAAACCTGTCTGTCTCCTCGGCGACTTTCACCCAAGCCTGCCCCCTTTTGTTCCAGTCTCTGTAGAGTACACATGCCGAATAGTATAGCTCCGGATGATAGCAAACAGCGCAGATAAACCTCTCCTCCATCTTGCAGAGGGCTTTGAGCGGGAGTAGGGGGACATAGCGTCATACGTCATCAAATCAATGACGTCGGGGGGGGGATGTCATGGCTGATTGGCCGCCGCGCCACAGCGTCAAGTGAACTGGCGTCGAAAGTTCAATATTTTCAACTCGAGCGTCGAGGCGTCGGGGCGTCGAGGGCGTCAAACGCCTCGACGCCTCAAACGCGCCGGACGCTCCAAACGCGCGTCCAACGCGCCGCCCGGGGCGAATCTGCGTCAAGACGCGCCTTTGCATTGACTTTGTATGTAATCTCGACGCGCGTCGACGCAAATTCGCGTCCGGTGTGAACACACCATTATATTTACAAAAATGCTGCCATAGTGATAAGTACACTCTTCATGTTTTTAGCAGGCGTGCTAACAACAGCTAACAATAGCCTGGTAGATCGGCATGTTTTTTTCCAACTTCAACTGGAACGCTGATAAGTCGGAGATGATGTCACTCCCAGTTCCGAGGTTACTGGAACTCAGCATTACGACAGTTGCCGCGCACGCTCATGGGTAGCAGAGTCTTTATGTCAGCGGTAATAGATTCTCCTCACAGTCCCTTTAAGCAGCAGCACATTGTCCAACAAGAAGGTGGAAAATTCCCAAACCCTTTTCTCACATTAAAAAAATATATATTCTTTTCACATTTTTACCGTATCAGGATATTGGATCAAAAATCCAAAAAAGTTGACAAAGGGCAAATTGGGTATTGTGCCTGTATTCAGATTTTATATACTTTTGTATTTTTTTGTTTTAAATTTTGGTGTAATTCTTGAGTGAATAGTTTGATTAAACAACATCAATACATACATTTAAGATTTTTCTTTTTCTTTTATCAACTCCTAATAAATGTTTGTCAAAGACATGCGTTTTGGATCTTTACTAAGCTCCACCAAATTACTATTTATATCGTTAATGTATGATTAACTGGATAGATACATAACTCCCTCAAAATGTCTGACCATGATTTTTAACTTGTTTGAAAGTAAAATCAAACATTTAAAAAAAGTATTCCTTTGTGACTAAATAATTCATGCATGAAAGGGTTAAGGATAGAACTGGCACAGAAGCAAGCTCTTGGCTCTATCAGAGGGCATGTACAGCCTAAGTTTTGGATCTTTTCTCTTTAAGGACAGGGGTCATAAGTTAAAACTGAACTGCCCCTTTAACATGGGTGTAAATGGGACATGCAGAGCTGTTGAAGCCAGATTAAAGTGGACATTTGAAGAACTGCTCAATATGAACACTCTGCAGTGCCTTTTACCTTTTCACTTAGTTTCATGAACATGACATTCCTTTTCAGATCAATCACAGTACAAAGATACAGCTTTGATGATTATGAGTGATATATTTCAGTTTTGCCCAGTTGTTGTTAATTTCCATAAAAAAAATCACCAGAGCCCATCTTTTTAGACAAAATAGACTTTATTACTTACAGAATCAATTCCTATCCTATCCATATTCATTCTCCATCCTGCTCTAAGCTATTACATCCTACTTCCAGACTACTGATTATTATTTTGTAGATACAGTTAGAATAAAGGTAAAAGAAAAAGAGAGAACAGAGGTAATTAGCACACAGTGGGTCATCCTGTTGCCCAGAGCAGGATGCATAGGGAATTACCTGATCCAAAGACAGAGAAGATGGTGGGAGAAATGAAGAATCTGATATGGGAAGGGAGGAACTAAAAAAGGGAAAAAAAAGATGAAGAAACAGAGTGAGATTCAAAGACGTGGAGTAGGATGGAGGAAAGAGGAAGGTGACAAGTGAGAGGAAAGAGAAAAATGAGACTTGTTTCATTTGAAATGATGGAACGTGCTCCCACCCCAGAGCTCCATTTCATAATACACCTTCTGCTGTTCTGCAGGAAAAGAAGGAGGAGAGGGAGTGAGAAAAGAGAAAGAAAGAGGAAACAAAGTGAACATTTGTACCTGCATGCGTGCATGTATGTGTGGAGAAAATGTGTGTATCCAACATATAATTCTACAAAAAGCATTTGTCCGCCCACTCTGCTGCCTTATACGCTGTTCATTGGATCCACCGCATGACTAATCTCGATCAAAGACAGATTAACACATGGATCTCATGCTCAGGAAAAAAGGCTTTATGTTCCTGTGATGCTCTGCTATTCATGCCAAGTGTTTCTGTCATGTTCTGAATCAATTACCAAACAACTTTGGGTTATTTTTGGTTAAAGAAAATCTCCAGCACCAGTCAGAGTCAATGATGGGGATTCATGTTGACTTCATAGAAATGAATGCTTGACAGCTTTTCAGCTTTTTTTATGAAAGTTTAATTTTAACCCCTTGGGCTGTCAACGGGTAAAATGTAACAACCTTGAATTGTAGCCGTCAGGATCCTTTTAAAATGATGAGACATGCCCAGTGATAAAAAAAAACAAAACAAAACAGCATACACATGGGAAAATCTTACAAAAACATATTTGAAAAGATCAGTCTATAGGGACTACAATCAGTTGATAATTTGATAACCAAACCTTTGTTTACTTACCACTCTTAACTCCTTCAATACCACTTGATAAAATAATGACAGTTTTATAAGGGAGAAACACTGAAAACAATGGTTCAGTCTATTTAATAAAACCGAGGGGAGATTGCAGAGTACGACTTTTGAAGAAATTTAACACACAGTATGCAATATCGAAAAAAAGACCACATCAGAAAAAACTGTCTTTTGATATATCATATTTAGACAAGAAACCACAGCCAAGAAATTTTCCGCACTGTCAAGTGAGTTACTGTCAAATATTTGGGGTTACTGCCCTGTTTCCAACTATTAACAGATCATTATAAAAAAATCCTGAATCCACATCCAAGTTACTATCACCACCAAAATCTGATCATTTCTCCTTTGTGCCATGACCAACATTTTCTGAAATTACTGAGTTAAAGGAATATTTCACCCAAATAATGATATGCCTTCATTTTCTACTCACCCTCATGCTGAGCAACACTCTGGAGCACTTTTTTGATGTCTCAAATGCAGCCGGAGGTCCGGGGAGATTTTCGCTGTCAACAAACTTCCATCTAACAGGGGACAATGGCGTCCAAAAGAAAAAGGTCCATAAAAGTCCCCAAAAACGTGCCTATTTTCCTTCATACTGCTCGTCCGCTGTAATCCAAGTGTCCTGAGCAGGTTACGTCCATAATTAATTCGAAACAAGGTCATTTAGTACATTTTTCGAGCCTAAACAGTGCTACATCGTACTTCCACAGTGCACATCTACGCGCGCTCCCTGCACTACGTAAACCGCGGCAGACCAATCCAGACGGCTTACGTAGTGCAGGGAGCGCGCGTAGACGTGCACTGCGGAAGTACGATATAGTAGGGATGGACATTTTATCCGATGCGTAATCAGTGCATCGATGCGAGGGTCTATGGTAAAATGCATCGGTTGGAGTGGTGTGCATCAGATTAGAAACTGGGCCAAAACCACAATGCATCGCCTTGTAAAAGCTTTGCATTGGTAAAATCCGTTGTCATGTTATTACATATATATTTTTTAAAATTTAAAATTATCATTTTCAGTCAATTCACTTCCATAATTATCTCTCAGCCGTTAAATTCTCACGAGTGGACTGTTTATTGCGGAAAGACAACACACTCTGATACACCTACTCACAGTCACCACTAGGCGACGTAGGTGTCACTAGTCACTGAACATCAACACCCGGGGAAGGATGCCAGAGAAGAAGAAGAAGCACGTCCGGACTACTCCACTCTGAAGTGGTCTTGAAGGAACAATAAAGTTGAGTTGAATTTGCACAGATTTGCATCGTGATTGCATCCTGATTGCATCGTGGTAGGAAGATAAATCGTATCATCCTGAATTGGTAGATGCTTCATGTGAATGGTTAGTGTATCGTACCGTAGCCTACATATCGAGATGCATATCGTATAGTCCTGGGGATGGAGATTTCCATCCCTACGATATAGCACTGTTTAGGCTCAAAAAAGTAAACTTGCCCAGTCATGCAATAATAACTAATCCTCAAGTATTTCCTGGGTCCGCCTTTGGATCCCCCCAAAAATGAGTATGGATTGGTACTTTACCTTTTCTGACATATCCTGACAGTTTAATCATATTTCATCACATTTTGTTCATTACTTTTGAGTTTTCCTGTTTAAAGAAAAACTTGCAAACAAACTAACTGGCAAAACATACCCTCATTGAGGTTATCTAAGTGAATTCAAAGTGAAAATTTTATTTTCAACTCATGAGTATAGTGTGAGTGTAGTACACTTCAGAGGGGATCGGCTCTGTCTGAGTTTAACTGATGGACCAAGTGTGAGTGACGTCTGTTTGTAAGCTGTTTGGATCTGCTGCAGCTGTTAAAATGAAATGTCCCTTTGGAAGCTCATCCTGTGTGTTGTTTGAGGTACAAACTTCAGTTTTTGCTCCATCCTTGTGCTACCATGTTGTATATTTTATCCTGAAGTGTTTCCTGAACAGCTTTTTTTTCAAAAACTGTTTCACTGTCCTTGGTACACTTTTTATACACTCATGTACACAAAAAAAAAGAATTAAAGGCCTGACTCATAGTTAATAATCAAAAAACATCAGGTTACAAGTTAAATTAGTTTACGTATGAACTTCCTCTTAGTTTCTATTTCTCTCTTTGTCCTTTCCCTGACTGCATATTTTAATGCACTTGGTTGTTTAATACATACAGAAATGCAGTGCAACTATTGAATGAGGTAAAGTTGTAAAATTATTAAAACCACTTATTTTGTTCACCACCGTAAAATAAAGAGTGATTAACAAGTATTTATAGGCATGCATTCATTTTAAAAACTTCTTCTGTGAATCAAACTTATCAATTTTTGACATGAACAATGGCGTAGAAACCCTCAAAAAAGAGACGATGAAAGGCTTGAGGCAGGATTCAGGGTCTTTAATACAGTCCAAAAGTCGATACACAAAATCAGGTTCTCACACAGTCCAAGGTCGGTACACGAAAAGCAGGCAAAAGATCAGGGCAGAGGTATCCAAAATGTGAGAAAAAAAGACATGGTCCGAGAATAAAGGGGTTCCAAAAAACAGGACCGTGATAGGGAGAATCATAATGCCTATAAAGAAACCTATAGGGCTAACAATCTGGCACAAGACAAAGGGAGACAGGAGGTTAAATACAAGAGGTAATGAGGAGTAATGAGACACAGCTGGGGAGGGACAATCAGGGAGCAGGGGTGACAAGCCGGAACAGGAAGTGAAACCAACAGAGACACGAGAGAAATGTGAGTATCAAAATAAAACAGGAAGTAACACAAACACATGAACCAACAAGACCAACATAAAACAGGACGACAAAACAGGTAACTTGACTACACAAAAAACAGTGATCATGACAATTTTACAGTAACGAACCTTTATATGGCCTCACTTTGGGTCCAAGTTGATAAGCATAAGCACAACACTCATACAAACAAACAAAGAAAGTGAATTCAATTCAATTTTTAAAATAATTAACTGTAAATGTGAACTAGTTCATGTCTTGGATGTATGAACTGAGATTTGAGGTAACTCATTTTAACAGCGAACTGGCATATCTCTGCTTTCAGCACCACATTGAATAAAAAGGAAAAAAATCCCTCAGACTCTTTAAATGATAAGAAAATAATTCCATTGATTAAAATTGCTACAGGAGGATTTTTCATAGCTGAATGACAAGGTCTGGGATTTGCTATTGGTTACTGTTATGTCCGCGGTCTAGGGGAACCAAGAACACAACATGCAGAGCCCTCTCTGCTCACCCACTCCCAACAAAAACCAGCAGAACACAGTTTGCAACACAAAACAGCAGATTTATCTATTTTGGTCAAGAGCAATGCCCAACATAATGGACAAAAGAAACCTACAATCTTACCTGTTAAACAAAATAAAAAAATAAACAAGTGACAATTCTCTTACCTAATTGATAAACTTAGAAAAACAGGAGAAAATAGTTATCAAGAGAAATGGGCTTCTCCCTCCCACTAGCTGCTTTCTGAGTCAACCACAACTTCAAATGGCCGTAGCCCTTTGTACGGGGAAGGGAAGTGACAGAGAGATGGGCGCGGCTTCCGGCAGCTTCTTAAGAAGGAGACGGTCTGTTCTCCTTCAATCACCACAATCCTCCAATCGACCCAATCCCCGATCTCCGACAGAGCACCAATCCCCACTCTGCACCGGAGAGCCAGTCCTTGTTCTCCACCTGTAACTGCTCGCACCTGGAGACTCACACACATGCACTCTCAAAGTGGAGACAGATACATACCAAAAAACACACATTTTCCCCCAAAACATGACTAAATTGGATGCATTTTTATTGTTTAACACATTATAAGATTATTAATATAATGTGGCACAATGAGACAGTTCAGAAAAACTGCCAGTAAAATCCAAATCAAATCATTTTCCACATCACAATGGGGCTTCTTCTGTCATCTCTTCCTGACTTGCCAGCAGCCTGAATGAGCCTCCAGGTACTGAGTCTAATTTGTGCCCTAACAGGTTGGAAGTGTTGTGCTGAAAACTTTATTTTGGCATTTCTAGCATGTTAAGACATCCTAATGTTGAAGTTTTGCATGTGATCAAAATGTCATACATTCTTGTGTTTGTATTCAAGGCATCTGAACTTAGTTGTGTTATAAGTAAATGCATCCTCCCCTAATATTGTTTCCAGTGGTTGGAAGGAAAAGGAAATTTACTTAAGTACAGAAGTAAAAAGGTTAGTCAAGGTTTTTTGAAGTGTGGTTGCTAGAGGCCCATGGCACTTGTAAATATGAGTGCCCACTAAGGTTTTTGTGTGTTTTGTCTCTGGGGGCAGATATATGTGAACAGTAGCTGGCAGTAGCAGTGCGTGGTGCCACTGAAAGCCTGGTAATAAATCAATTTATTGGTCCAAACTACTCAAAACACTGTTGGCTCGACAATATGCTGCAATAAGATTCTTTATTGAATTTTACTTTTCCTCAGCAAAGCCCCTGTGTTTGGAACTTCAGTGTGTTCGGATGTAGGGGCAATATAGCTGCCTGTATACATGCATTGGTCAAAGACAGAATTCCAGTGGAGCATTATCAGTAATCATCATCTTAACACAATGCAGAAATTTCACCTGTGTTTCATTAGCACAGAGGATGAGAGTCCTCAATGATTCAGGTCAAGGATCTAGTGATGCAAGCTTCCTGGTTGGCTTTGAAAATATGTCATATCTTATCTCAGTTATGTTCCTTTATCTTGAGATTTATCTTTATTCACTAAAAAGTACATCTAAAATCCCATAAACTTTGGGCCTTCGGAAAAGGGAGAGCTATAATGCTGACTCACTTACACATTTAAGGACTAGTTCCTGCAATGTGGAGTGACAATTTTAAGATGATAAACTACACACTCAGCCAAACCTGTAGCTTTCTCTCTGTTTTCATCTATTGACAGTTTTGTAGTTTTTATATTTTTTGAAAACCCCTATAAAAACTTCTGTGGTCGACTTGATTTACTGAAATAAACAGGACTCTGCTGAAATCTGATAAAGCTGTTTATTTTCTATAAAGCTACAGTCTGTTTATGAATTCTGTGCTTCAAAGCAGCATAAAGGTGCTGTGCTGCTATACCATTTTTATGGAAGCTGTGTTTTTATATTTGTAATCTCATAGCCATTTCAGATAACTCTTACTATTGTGCTTTTACTGTCTGTAAAGGTAGATCTGTACATTTTCTGCCAAAGGCATTTAGATTTGCCACAGGAGAGAAAGAACAGATGTTGGATATAAAATAAAGGATGGCTGATTTCCTTTTATTAAATTCAGTTTCAAGGTCCGTGTATTCTTACTGCTGGCTCATTGTCATTCTGTCATGGTTTACAGGGACAGCTGAATAACCATTATTAATATTATTAGTTATGCTTGCACCTTTTCTACAGTGACAACTCAAAAATCTGCTCTGAAAATGTCATTTAGTCTTGAAAAAATGTGTGTACTATCTCAGGAGAATCTGACTTGGCACAGCGGAAACAGGATTATAGGTAACACTCTTCAGCCATGGGCCTGCGTGGGTGACAGGATAGATGTTCCAGCAGATGTTTTACAGGTGGTGGTAACACAACAAGATGTGTCTAAAAACAGAAGCAAAGTCTTACCATGGATAAGTATAATACAGGATTCAAAATGAATCATCTTTGCTTGTAATTCAGGCGTGTTAAAGACAGGGAACAGCTATCCTAAAGCATGAAAGGCATTAAATGACCTTGTGTGTGACACTGGGTTTTAACTTAACACAGTCTACAACACTCTCCCTCAGACCCTGATTAACCCAGCTAAGTTAAGGCTCCAGACAGCGAGCCTTGCATTATGTATAGTAACATTCAAGAAATCAGAAATGTAGGAGCCATAAATGGATGCTCCAGCTGCTAGATCCAGCAAAGCAATACTCCAGCCGCTGGCTCAGGTCACAGCTGTGCTCTGCAGGCCATCATACCTTATTCTAACTGGCCCATTTGCTCCCTCGGACAAGTACCAACACCTTTCTTTAAATCCTGTTCCCCCTCCTTGTCTCAGTTCATCTCCACATGTGTCAACAAATCTGTGCGGACAGGAGAGGTGCCCGCTGCCTTTAAAATAGCAGCTCTACAGTTCAGTCCTGAGGAAATGTAACCTCAATCAAGGCACTCTCTCAAGCTACACAGGCACATCCTAAATCTGCTGCTCCTCACTGGAATACACCAGCACACTGTGAAAAAGGGCCCTGATAACAGAAAAATATGTCAATTTTAGCTTTCCAGCAGCTCAGAAATAATGTGAAGGAAGCTTTTACATGACTGGCTAATGTCGGCTGGCTCAGCTGTGAGTCCATCTGACATTTTATTTTTCTTTCCCATGTGTCCTAAAAAGCCCCTTTGTCAATGGTATTTGAAAAATGGCAGTGGAGGGGACCAGCACAGTGGTACAGTAATCAATGTTGTCACCCCAAAGCTCAAGGGTTCCTAATTCAAATTATTGTTTGGCTTCTTATTACTGTCCTTGAAAGTTGCACTGAGTGGTGACTGTAAATTGTCTATGGGGGCTTCATGGAGCCTTATTTGCAAATAAGGCGGGCTCATTTATTGGGTGGGGCCTCACTAGAAACAAAGCAATTCTCCAAACACATTAGCTGGCTATCACATTGTTTTTTGCTTTCACTCAACGATGGTGGAAGATGACACAGATCCCTCTGAATTTATGAGACTGTTACTCCTAAATTCCATTTGATCTTTGTTTGTTCTGTCTCTGCCCCATTACAGCAGCTGGGTTCATAGATCTAATTGTCGCCAGCGAGACTGTTTCTTTCAGCCCCTCTGCAGAGGGTCTTTGCTCCACTTCAGCTCCTTCAGCACTCTGGCAGTCCATAGTCCTCTGCAGCAGGTACACCGGGTCTGTTTCAACCAAATACCAGAGCACTGCTTATCAATTTAACATAAGGTAGATCAAGCAAGATGGGATGTCACACACTGAACATCACTAAAACACCTGATTAATTTACAGAATATTAAATAATAAATGTTTTTTAAAATGGTTAATGGACAAGCTTAAATAGCGCTTTTCTAGTCTTTGACTACTCAAAGCTGCTTTACACAACAGGTCACAGTTACCCTTCTACACCCATTCGTTCTCGCATCACTAAGACATTCATGCACTTTTATGGCCATTTACATACCACTGACGCAGCAGTGGGAGCAACTTGGAGTTAAGTGTCTTGCCCAAGGACATATCGCTGTGTGTCACCCAGTTGGGCTCGAACCTGCAACCTCCCGATTAATGGAGAGGGGTCCAGCTGCAGACCTCCACTCTCAGCCGGCCAATGGCTGCTCCAGTGTGAATCGTAAGCCACCTCCAACGTAAGACAGACGTGACGTAAATATAAATAATTATATAGCCCCCTTCACACTGGCGCGTTTGCGCCACCTCCAGTCATTTTAATGAGTGACGGGCGGTGGACGGGAAACAGTTTTAACCGCGGTGGTACGACGGAGAAGCGGCTGGCGCCCACGTCAGCACACACAGATTTTGCCATAGAAATCATATATGTGTAATATATTACGTATACGTATAAAATATGTATTGTATACTTAATATATATGTATATAATGTCTATAGACTTTGCCCTGCCTCACAGAAACCTTCTAGCTGCAGCCGCCTGGCAGCAGCCAATCACATCTGAGTAGGGAGAGAACCTGGAAATAGCAGACTTCACGGGTCAAAACTAACATTAAATGAGCTCTACCAAACGGCTCTACCTTCATGTAAAGATAATTGGGAGAAAAACTTGGCATGAGACAGCATTTCACTTAAGATTCTTTGAGGAGGAAGTGTTATGAAGGACTTTTGGGCTCTGCTGTGACGTTCACCGAATCACCTCTCCGTCACTGCCGCCTCGGACTCTATGCTCGTACCGGGGCGCAGCAGACACTTTTAAAACACTTTATATTTAATGGACTCATCTGGCAGGGAGGCTGTTTTTGGGGATGTTGCCGCACGGCGGTGTGAAGGGGTCTTAACTAATAAAACCTTGAACTGATGCTGCCTTTGTCCCCATGTAACGGTTGAAACAGCAGTGACTGTAAACACAGAGGCTGTGATAGGACTGTCAAGCAAATAAAGCAATTGTGTCTCTAGGAAATGAAAACGCTCGAGATCATTACACCAGAGATAACGCATTTTTAACTTTGTGTTTTTTAATGTAATACGAATGACGAATCAAGTTGCCACTGTAACCGAAAACGCTGACACCAGTTCCTTCTCACATTGGAGGTGATCATGACGTCACTTCCTTCTGACGATGGAGGTGTAGAGTCTGCAAGCTAGTCGGCTGAGAGTGGAGGTCTGCAGCTGGACTGTCTTGGATTAATGACCAAGCACACTATCCAACTGAAACGCCGACGCCCCTTACAGGTAAGGTTGTTGCCATATCTAAAAAAAATCACAATCATGATGGTACATACATCCGATGATGTTTTAGCTCCTGCAACAGACAAAGTACTTGTGTGATTTTTCTTTGTACATGGAGTGAAGACAACTTGGAATCATGCTTTTTCCCCTTAAGTGTCAGTATTTGTCTATAAAGTGACTTCTAACACACAATAGAATTCTTCTTGACACAAGCAGATGTTTTGTCATTGATACAAATTGTGTCATATAAATGCAGGGACCAAAAAGCAAAAAAAAAAAAAAGCATTCACACAGAACTGACAGGATTTACTGGTTGAATGAGTTCAACAAGCTGAAGAATAAAAAGGAAAGACCCTTTTGAATGAAGGATATGTTAGGGATTGTTCAAATGGAGGCCCTTTGTCTGGCAATTCAGAGAAATACATTTATTTAAATGTGTCTCAGTCGACACAATGCAAATGTCACAAAGCAGACACCACGTGTTTGCACAGATTTGATTTTTCCTTTTGTTTATTCTTAATGCACAAATATAGCAGATCACATTCAAAATATTCCAGCACCTTGACAAACTGATGGATTTATGTAAGGCCTGGCTTTGTCCAAAATATGAAGAATATGTTTATTTTGATTTCTTTTTTGAGAATTATATATTTTTATATTTCCCTCAACTTCTCTTGGCTCAGACAGTTCTGATTTATTCATTTCCCTACATTGTGACATTTTTATAATGCCATGTTTGTATGAATGATGGGGTAGGGTATTTCTTTCCTTGTTAAGCCACATTTATTCACAGCAACAGCACGACAAGAAGGAAATTTAAAAGGAAGCAAAAGGAATTGGAGTATTGATATTCAGGCGGATGCAGACTCTCTACAGAAGAAGTGAAACTAAATAGGGACATGATGCAACACAACAACAGCATACAGCAAAACACTCAACACATGGAGGTAAAAGGAGTGGAGAGGCACAAAACCGACGCCAATCCCTTTTTTCTATTATGTTTGAGGGAAAAATCACATCCCAATAACAGTGGGGGTTTTGTGAATCCAGATGTGCGCAGGAATTTTTTCCCAAGTCTCTGCAGGGTTGCATTTTATTACTTTAGGAAACTTTCTTTTATGCTCATTTCAGTCGTTGAGCACCACAGGCTGCAAACCTGAAACTGTCAAAATCAGCAAGTTCATCTGTGAAACCTATTCGAGTAAGCTGCGTCATGCCTTTCACTCAGCCAATCAGGCATTTATAATTGGTTCACTTTCTCACCTTCACTCAGACTCACATCAGGAAATACTCTCCTCGCTCTCTTCTCAGATATTTGTCCTCCAGGTGTTTCATTTTGAATAACTGCATTTTTCTCTGCAACACTTTGGTCTGGGAACATATCAGTACCATCCTGGCTGCCTAGCTGCTGACAGCAAGTCACTTGGTTGCACTAAAGTAGTGGGGGGGGGGGGGGTCTGTTGACAACAGCATTGTCATTTTGGTCCCGTTTCCAGCTGTGGCAAATGGTCAAACCTGATAGACGGAGTGACCAAAAAGTAGTGGCACATCAAGTTAAAGTTTATAAAAATTTCAGAAATAAAACTGCAGACATGAATAAAATGCTTTGTCTACAGCAGGAGTGCCCAAAATACTGCAACTTCTGAAGGTAAATTGAAATATGGCCTTGAAGGATATAAAGCTTGTGCTTGACAAATTAATAAAAACAAATAGCTGCTGCAATAGCATGCACATTGCATATGAATGCTCATTGTGGCTCTGCCGCAAGTTTTTCCGAGCTCGTTGTGATAATTATGCTCAGCACTCACCTCCCTACTAAATTTGAGTCCTGTTTTTGTGTCTTAAACAAAAAATCTTTAACAATGATTGGCTAATTGCTCGCTAAAGCCATCTAAGAAAGGCATTTTTCTCCAAGCATGTTATCAGTCAATCAATTAATCAATTAGGCAATCAATCAGTTTATTTGTACAGCACTTTTCATACAAAACAATGTAGCAGGAAATGCATTACATTAAAGAACACAAGGAGACAAGTGAAAGAAGATATACTATTCAATTACAAAAACATAGCTGAACCCTCACTGGAATGGTGTTACTTACTTAAAACATAAAAAAACTAAAGTGAGACAAAGTGTCTCAGTAATCCTTTATCTTTTCCATATGTGACCTTCAGTGAAAAACTTTGGACATCCCCATCAAAAGTCTGACAGAGAAGAGTCTGACATTCCTTGCACTGACTTTTAACTTAAAGGTCATTCAACACTCATTTAGCTACTTAAACTTTATATGTATTAATCTTGAGAAGTACAAAAACTATTACAATATTCAAAAAATACAAAATCACTGTTTAGGCAGCTTGTGCTTCTCAGCTGTTTTACAGTATTGCTGATTCCCCCAGTCTGTCATCACTACACTTTGCTTTGTATTTTTAATTGGTTTGTTGAATTAGGACTGAACAATTAAGTGATTTGAGATATCAACCAACTGTAGATTCTAAAATCAGCCCAATATATTGCATTCAGAACTTTAAAGCCCTTAGTTTTCCATCTCTTCTACTTCATCAACTCAGTGGAGCCATAAAGGGGGGAATGACAGAGTCTCCTAAAAGAGCCATATCATCAGTATTTTGGCCATGTCAATTCATTAACTTTTTGATAAAAGTCTTAAAAGATCTCTTTTCCCTTCAAATACAAACTTGTTACAAAAAAGTAATATACAGGCATTCTTTGAATCAGTTGAAGATCATGAAATAAAAGAGGCCCTCTTCAGTGCTTATTGGAGAAATTTAGTTTCATTTGTGCATTTGCCATAACAAACAGCATGTTAAAATGTTTTGGTTCCTAGAGAATAATCGGTTACAAAGATAGAAGTGTTTTAAATCATTTATGGGGTTCAAAGATAAGATATTCAACGGGGCTGTTTATATGATAAATAAAAACTTTTTAGATTCTTAAAAATGTCAGAACACCAGAAGGTTTATCACTTTTCATTTTATACAGGATAGCATAACTGTAAAAACTACAACTGGTCCTTCAGAAGAAATCCTATCTATTATCAGTTTGCTCTACTGATACTTGGTCTGAGAAACTGTGCAGAGCTGCTTTGGGACATGACCCAGTCTGATATCTTTCATGGGGCCTCATATTTCTGGCAGCACCCCTGGATAGAGTACTTCTATCTGCTAAGCAATAAAGTCTATGCATTAGGACTTTCTACTGTGAGTAGCTTTTTACCATTACCCAGGATGCATCTCATGATGTCTGTAATCATATGCTTATGTAAATCCTTTTCCTTTATTTCATGTTATACAAGTTTCTAAAGTTCCTCCTGTTTTCTTCTTCCTGAAGTGAAGTTATTTGTACTTCTGTGGTAGGTGATGGAGTTGAGTAAGACTCCTAACACTTGCCTTGCGTGACTTTGCAGAACTCTCAGTTCATTTCCCATTTCCGAGAGGTGTTATCAACGCTTGCAGAACAAAATGCCTCCAGACTCCACAAGCATCCAGTGCCACAGAGATGCAATGTAGCAGTAGGCTTTTGGGTGAGGGATCTAATTCAAATATACAATCCATATGGCTTTGGGTTCAGTTTGGAACACAGAAGTTTGAAGCTGTGGCAGAAGTGCTTCCTTATACTTCTTTTGATTTGTTTTTATCATCCTGCTTTTGGCTCTTTTTGTTTGTCCTGGACATGTTATTCAGTCTTGGCCTTGTTTTATATTCTGTGCAGTTTAGGAATGGTCATTACAAAGGAGTCTGTGGGGTTAAATGTGTTAGATTAAATTGAAGTGCATTCAATAATATTGCATGTTGGCTTGGGAAAGATGAATAATCTGTATTGAGTTTCTTTTCATGCCCTCAAAATCATCTGGCATATTGCAGAAAATCTTTTGGGGTCAGCCAACTTTTGCTCTGTTTATCAAACAGTCCCTGAAGAGTTGGAAAAAAAGTGAAAAGCAATCGACTGTAAATCATAGGACTCCCCTGTGTCATCTGCTGATTATTTTTCTAAAAATAATTTAGTTTCACATTTTTCTTTGTGCACTTACAACAAACTATTCACTCTTAAACTTCATGGGCTCTAATTTCGTAGACCAGGTGCAAGCGCAGGCGCACCTGCCTGCGCCGGCCTTCGCCGCGCGGACTGGGTGTGACCTGCGCACTTGGCAAGTTTCCTGCAGTGCCAAGAGAGGCGCACTCATGGCGCAGAGGCAGAGGTTCGCGTCCACGCCCACGTCTCTGCCTCTACGCGCACATGTCAGAGTAGGAGGAGAATAGACGTGAGTGGGATTATCACAGCCGATCGCTGTCTTCACCAATCAAATGAGCGCCTCTCCTCTCCTTTATATGCACTGCGGCCGAGGCGCAGCGTCTGATTGGTCTGAATGATCCCCGCTGCTGGAGACGGTCAGAGCTGCTGTCATTCAGCAGGAGAATGGACAGCGGAGCGCGTCACCGTGTGGGCCAGCTCCTGGGACAGATGTAATCTGTTCCTTTGTCATTAATAGGAGTAAAAAAATAAGGGACAGTTTCACACCGGCTGGCTTATCCAGTCATAATACTTGTGATCCACCTGCATTCCTGGTTTGTCATCGCCAAATAGCAGAGCCTTTAGTGATATACTGTATACTCCCGGTGTCTCCCCCTCATCCTCCTTGCAATGATGTACTCCATCTTTTTAGATCACATTAAAAAATAAAGACTAAAATAGAGGGATAGGGGAAATCACAGGTAAATCCTGAGTGAAAGACATTTATTTTCTCTCCTTTTTTTCGTCTTTTTTCTCCCTCTTTTCTTTGAATTTAATGAAATGAGAGAAGCCAGATATATACTCAGTTATCAGATGTTAAGGCTGTTTATTATTGACTTGTAAGATGTGCATCAAACTTCCAGCTGCCGTCAGGTTAAGTTTTCATGATGACAAACGGCTTTAATCCGACATCAGATGTGACGGGACAATTAATACAGATACAAATGTATATGCTGGTCAGACCGTTACATTAAATAGTGATTGCTGTGATTGTTTATTGCATTAAAATGTGCCTGACACTTTGGAAACCTGCCTCTGAGGCATGCGCACATGTGCGCTTGTCACCAAATTACAGCTGCAGAGGGTGCGCTTCGCCCTGCGCCGAGGTTAGACCAGGTTGGAGCTGGCGTGCTTTCAGCGCACTTTCTGCACTGTTTTTGGCACAAAATTGTCACTGCGCCAACATGAATCTGCCGACACCTCCCCCTGGTGCGCCATCACCTCCCCTTGGTGCGCCGTCACACCCACCTCTGCGCAGACGGTCAACCAAATTGTCAAATTGGCAGCGCACGGCGGTGTGCCGCATGACATTAACACTGCGCGGGGTGCGCCAGGGTTGCGCCCCCTGCACTGCGCCACGAAATTAGAGCCCCATATCTCAGCTTCCGCCTCATTTCCACATCTTAAGTTGCAAGTCAACCTGTACTGCCCAGTGTAAGATGTTTGACTCACTTTGTGTATAAACTTATATTTCTTTATGTTTGAAATAAACAGTATAAAAATGCTGCTGCCAGGGGGCTCTCAAGTAAAACAATAACAAAAGATGGCAAGAAAAACAGACTCACAGGCCAGATTTGTTGTTTCAGATGTATCGTTTTCAGTTGAGGATTCATTTTGGAAAAACAGCAAGACATAGGGTGGATGGTAAAACAGTAGGTCAACGAGAGAAGTTATTCAAAATGAACTTTCTTGTTTTGCACTGTTTGCAGCTTGCAATGCATTTTGGGATTGCCAACTGCAGGCAGTCTGCTTCAACTCCCAAAGTATAAAATTGGTTCACTATTTAGTACAAGCAACTTATTTGATGTGTTTTTAGTTAAAATGGTGGTTTCAAAATGAGATCCAAGCAGCAGCTGTTCTTAAAAATGAAATACTTAGTTTGATCACACTGATACATGGGTTGAGAGATAAGGGGATGACATCACATATTGAGAGGCTTGGGAGGCAGAATGTGCAGCTAATAAAAGAGTAAAACCTTTTCCATTGCAAGTATGTTATACCAAACATAAATGAGAAATAGCACTATAGCTTTCAAAATGGATTCCAGATTTCCTAGTGTTATGGTGTTTGAACTACAACAACAATGAATAATCCAGGTCTGTTATGGCATATGGACATTGTATAACCACAAGGCATGTTCAACTGCAGGTATAAAAATGAGGATCCTTCTTTCTGTAAAAACCTGAGAAAATTTTGAAGCTTTGAAAATAGAAAATATTATGAAGGATTAGTATTTTTTGTATAAATTTCGTTTTTCACTTTCAGAAATTCCACATAATACTTCTTTTATATGTTTTGTAAGAGCAGGGTCATTGAAAACATGGTGGTCAGCCATACCAAACTGACCAATTACCACAAAGTAGACCAGTCAACAAATCAGAGCACATTACTCACATTATGAAGAGGACCATTAAGTGACAAATGCTCCAACACACTAGTATGCAAAGAGGGGGGTATCAAGGGTACTTACCATGTAAAACACTTGGGCCCTTATTCACAAAGCATTTTATCTTACCACTGGGAGGACTGCTAAGTGACACTAAAAGTTCCTGACTAAGAGTTTTCTCTTAAAGTCTATTCACAAAGCTGCTCAGACTAACTCTTACTAAGGAATTCAGAGAGCTCTTATGCTAACAGAAAGGGGTGGAGCTGACCCTGAAGCTATGGATGATGTCATGTTTCAGGAACCACAGTGATTGGCTGACAGGGAATGTGTCTTTGTGAGAACCTCCTTCATAGAAATCACTCAATTTAGAGAAAGGTGTCATGTTGGCATATTTAAATAAAGACCTTCAAATGAAAATAATGTAGGCTACTGATTAAACATTCAACCAAGAGTAACATACTGACTAGTCAAGTATGTACTCTGCTAATTTTAAAAAGCTGTATCTGGTTACACGATTAGCAGATATACATGTAAGCAGCCTCTTAATGACTGGGGCTCCGGAATGGCAGAGAAAACATCAGACAGAAGAAAGTGCAAACCAAACTGGATGCAAGAGCAGCTTTTCCTCCTTGCCCAACTTGTCCATGAAGACAGAACATTAACAAAGGAAAATTTGGATCTGGGATAACCTCACAATTGAATTGCCTCCCAATTGAGGCAATACCTCAGTAGCTCATTGTTATCTTTCCAAAATGCTCTCGTGATCATGAGGTGGATTGCCAGCAGCAGCAATGCTGAGATTCTTTCTGAACTGATCTTAGTGACTTAGGAGTCCTCCTCACTACTTCTAAATTCTCATAGTTTTAGGAGCTTGTCTCAGCTCTAAAATGCTTTGTGAAATACTTTTCGGAGAGAAATGTGAAACCCTACGGTCAAATGTCTTCTATACTGTATCTAACCAGTGGCTGCATGGAAAGCTTCTGTTATCATGAAACAGTATAGCTGATTTGTTAAAAACTGGAACATGTCAAGAAATTAGATGAGATGGACAGAGTAATATATACAGTAGAAAGAGACTCCACAAATACAGAGCCAAAGAAAACAAACATCAAGGATGAATGAAGATGTCAGGGGGCTGCCCCATGTATGCTCTGTTCGGCAGCAAAAGCAGCAAGCAAAAAGAATATGGGTTAAATCGGAGTGAGAATATAAAGAGAAAATGTGTTTGTGGGGAAAGGGGAAAAGCTCTGTTTGGTAACATATACATTACATTAGATTTTTGGTCACTGGAAGTTGTGCCTGGATCTTAAGTGTCAATTATGTCCAATGTTCACTTTTGAGACTTAATCAGCTTGGTTTTAATTGGTGGTTTTATAACAATCATACTTATACCCCACATGTATGGGTTATTTTGACAAGTGGTCAGAAATGTCGAGCCTAAAATCAGGTACAATAGCATCACTATGACAAAGAGGAGGACCAAATCAGGCCAAAATCTATCCTAAAATTGGTTAGTGTGTATGCCTCCCTTAGGTACAGATGAAGGATAAAGGAGGTCACTGTACTTATAAAGGTAGCATGTCACTTTCTTTGTATTAGACTAACTGAAATTTTGAAAAGAGGCATCAATGTTCAACTGATAGATCCAACAAAACTACTTAGAAATGTTCATAACTAAAATCATACTTGCTCTTAAAGTTATCAGTATGTTTAGCTCATTCTAGATAAAGGTTTATGGTTATTAGCATATGCTGAAAATCCATCCCTTGAAAAGTGAGAGCAGATTTCTCTGTCAAAGCAAATCAAATCTGAGCTTGTCAAAGCTCAGTCAAGGGCTAACCAAATAAATAGTGCTGTTGGAATGTTTACATTTTTTAGTACAAGCACAGAAAAATGAAATAAAAATGCATCAGACTGCTCTGCAAAGGTAGTTATTCATCAAGCACAAAGACAGACTGGTGTTTAAAGGTTCAATCACAGTGGGAGAAGGTAGAGCAGGTTTGATTGCAGTAATCTTGTTTTGAGACAAAAACAAATGCATAAATATCAGAGCACCTGCTTAAACCGCAATAATTCAATCAGACTCCATAATCAAAGTGTGTTGTTATCTTTCACCTAAAACACAAAACGAAACATTATTCTTTATACCTGCTTTACCTTTTCATGTCAGAAAATCTGTGGACTTAAATAGTGTACGCATATTATGCTGTTCTTCATTTTGAGCTGCACATATGGTAACAATGTCTTACTCAAGTCAGTAGCCAAGTGTATGACTGAGCTGATTTGAGTCAGCAGGCCGCCTTTGAACATAAGATTTGCAATAAGCCAGTAAATAATTAAAGTTAATACAGTGTCTGGTTTGTACCACAGGTACATGGAGGTCTTTCTTAATGAGAATCAAACCATATTTTTTGGCAGGTGTTTTCTCCTATAACAAACACCATTGTGGGGTAGTGTTACTTATAAAAGTAATCTAGTTACTTAAAACACTACCTCAAACACTGATAGAAATTATACGATGCAGTTTCTTGGTTTTGGACATTTCGTAAATCTGACACACAGCTGATAGTAAGACTGTGTTGATCCCATCAGCATCTCAAAGCTGAAATTATGGCCCATAATTTTCAACTCTGCCTAAAGCAGATGTAATAACCGTCACAGCTTCTTTTATTCTCACAGTCTGGACATGAAGAAGGCAGAGACACAGACTGTGGATACATCTCATTCTAAAACATGTTTAAAATCCAGTTCTTCAAAGAACAATGTGTAATGGTTGGGATGGGATTGGAAAAATAATTTCAGTTGAGAATCAATAACTAACCCAATTAAACTGTCATTAGCTATTATAATCAACATTTCCCTTTTCCATCACATTCTCACTGAAGTCAAATATGTGATCACAGCAGATTAAGGACAGAAGTAGTCAACATGGTCGTTTAATTTTACACTTAGGTATGCCAATAGTACAATATTCACTGTCAGAGTGACTTCAAAAAAGGTGGAAACACCGAAAGGTTGCAAAGGAATTCAACTCTGCAGCACAGCACTGAACATCAGGAGTGACATATTCAACATTATTGCAACTTAAAACCAGTGTAAGCCTGCTTTTCCCACACATAAAATCCACAGGAACCAATAAAGGATTTTCAAAAGAATGAAAATGATAACCAGAATCAATGAAAGCAATGGTATTGAAAATATAATATTAAGATGGTATGAAAAAGATAACATATCCAACATGCTGCAGGCCTCTAACTATGAATCTTTGTGCTCCTCTGAAGTCATGTTTCCCAGCAGCTTCATGTTGCAGTGTAGCAATGATTTAGATAGGACAAAAAAACAAGATGAACTAACCCCTTCTATTGTATTGCATGTATATTGCATGTTGTAAGGGACCAAGCAATCAGGCAAAGGACAAAGGTGTGGAAAAAAGACCTTAATTCTTTAACTTACAAAAGAAAAAGTCAGTTACAAAATATTAAATTCAATGTTAAAAAAAATCAACAGACCCTGGACCTACACTAAAAGAGGTCAACTTAACAAAAGGAACTGAGGCTGCATCCTAATAAACATAATTAAACAGACCTAACCTCAGTGAGGCATGGAGGGGTTTAAATAGACAAAGGACTAGTCCAACATAAACACAAGGGGAATTTAAGGTGACTACCAACTAAACGTCAAACAAACTCAGAAAACCATCATAAAATTATCAAAGCAAACTATTTATAGAAAGAAACGGAATTGTTTTTACTGAATAATAAGAAAGCAGGAAAAGTTCTTTTAGAGATTTAAAATCCCAGCTGCTCCTTCCTTCCCCCTTTGTGGACTCTCCCACTTCTGTGGGTGGGGCTTAAAAGGCCATCTTGGAGTGCAGACAGCCTTTTGCCAGGAGCTCAGGACAAAGCAAACGAAGGCAAGTATTAATTTAAATGAAACCATAGCTGCAAATTAAATCACGATAAAGAAAAGGAAACCATGTGACAGCATGTTAACTAAATTGTGTGCACCCAAGTTAGAAAACTACTGCCAATACAATAAAAGTGATTTTATTTCAACAAAGAGTGTGTAATGCGAGTTCTTTTAAACTGAAACAAACTACTGTGTTAAACCCAAAGAAAACCAATACAAACAGGAGGTGGTGGCAGTTTAGGCCACCACACATGTATTTCTTTTTTTTTTTTTTATTTGTACACTGCACTGTAAAAAAGGCTAGTTTTAACTTAAAAACGTTAGTGTCATGGCTGCCTTAAAATTTTAAGTTATCTGAATTTAGTAATTTAAGTTCAGTTGAATTAAGAACGGTTCAGATCAAGTGAACTTAAGTTCAATAAACTTGCTATTAAGTCAGCTCTACTTGAATTGTTTAGTTTAACAAACTTCTAAAAGCAATCCAATTCCAACAGTATTTTTTTATGCCAAGATGATAATTAAACTTCTTTAAACTACAGTTTTAAAGGCAAAACAACTTGATCTGAAGTTCAGGTCACTGATCCTCATCCACAAATGTGAAAAAAGAAATAAAACAGTAATAAGCTCCTTTTCCACCAAACAAGCCGTCATGCAAGCCAGACGAATTTTAGTAAAAGTTAAAGAACATTTGTGGATGAGGATGCATTTTTCCCGCAAGCAAGCACTTTTTTTGTGGCAAATGTATCGTGAATCTGTGTAGAGCTGTTTTGCTATCCACATTGAACATAAGATAAAAAAATTGCCAGTTGTGTTATTGAAGCATGAAGAACAGAAGTTGTTTTGGTTTGTCTGGCAATAAAACCCTTTAAATACTCGACCCTTTTTCTGCTTTTAAGATTGTTTTTCTTAAAGCAAATAACTTAATTTTATAAACTTGTGTCAAAGCAGAACAAAATGAATAAAAGTTAAAGAGAAATATTAAGTTAAATCCAAATGCAATAAGTAAATTTAGCTCAAAATCATTGGTGACCTGAACTTCAGATCAAGTTGTTTTACCTTTAAAACTGTAGTTTAAAGAAGTTTAATTACTGTGTTGGCATAAAAAATACTATTGGAATTGGATTGCTTTTACAAGTTTGTTTAAACTAAACAATTCAAGTAGAGCTGACTTAATAGCAAGTTTATTGAACTTAAGAAGTTCACTTGATCTGAATCGTTCTTAATTCAACTGAACTTAAATGTATAAATTCAGAAAACTTAAAATTTAAAGGCATTCCTGACACTAACTTTTTAAGTTAAAACAGCTAGCCTTTTTTACAGTGTGGCAGGGATTACCTAATTTGTTCATTTACACTTGAAAGAAAAAGGTAATTGATTTAGGAGCCGCTACTAAAACCCATTACTCATGAGTTCACCGTCAAACTTATAGAATAATTGCAATTTTAATTGATCTATTGACAGTCCTTTAAATAAGATTGTTGTTTCTAGGCTCTGTCTTTCCTTTCATTGAAGTTGTTGCTTTTGTTCTTGCCTCAGTGTGGTAAAGGTGGGCATTGTGGGTCCCAAAGTGCTGTTTTGCAGCTACAAGTGAAACAGTCTAAGGGTCCGTAATGCAGGATAAGGTCATATCAAGCTCTCAATAATGTCTAATTAGCAGCTGGTGTGCCACTGATTAGCATGCTAATGGGCAGTTAGTTAATGGTGAATAGTGTGACCCCAGAAAAAAGTGTCATCACTTTTCTTTTGAGGTGAGAAGAGTAGTAAAATGCCTCCTGCACTGCAGAGAGAAATTTCAAGGTCCCCACATCACCTTCCTCCTTAAATTCCATCTTCCCTGTTTTCTGCCTCTAATAACTCTCAAAGTAGCAGTTCTGAGCTTTGTTCTGCACTCTGTTTCTTTTTCTCTGGTTTGAGGCAACAGAATAATGTTATGGTCACACTGGTGTTAACAATGCTAGAAAGACACCACATTGGCACTCCTTAACTTTGTTTCCTGTTATGTATTTTAAACAAGCAGCTCTTTTCACTGTCAGAAAATCATAATCTAAACACTAACATGTCATATGCAGATGGAAGGTTCCAGATCCTTAAGGATGTCTTTGAACTCCAATTTTCCATTTGTAATTTACATGGATTTAGAGCAAACAAACAGGTGTTTATGTTCAAAGCCATATGTAGGGAGCAGGCTAAAGGGATCTGCCTCTACCGTTTCATGCCAAAACAGCAAAATAAATGTGCTCTCACCTAAGACACTAATTGCTGTGTATAATTAAGGTTGTTGGGCATCCGTGGAAAGCAACACAACAACATGAATTTAAAGCAGTTTTTCAAAGAATGACCTATTTTTCGGAACAGCTTGCCTTAGGATGGCTGTAAGTGTAAAGCAACATAAAGCCAACAGAGGTAAAATGGAAGACTCCCCCATACCACAGAAGAAATATATCTATACTGTATCACAGTTGTAGGGTGTCAACATGTTTATCTGTCTTTTTTGGCTGTTTCGACTGAGAATGTTCTGCGGCCACCTGTTGCTTCTGAGGCACAGATGATCTTTATCTTCATAAAATGTCCCAGTTTTATATGCTAAATTTACTCCTCTTACATTTACATAATCTCCTGCGATAAGAAACACTTTTTCACTCTGCAGGTTCATGGGAAGTACAATATGTACCTTTGTGTTTGTGATGCTGCAGATTGATCCCATACCTCTGATCAGATCATTTTACATCTGCTCTGCAGCATACTAAACCCCCACATGAGCAAACATTTATCTTAGGATTGCGAATTTAGAATATAAATACTTGTGAATGACATTAGAAAGTGCTTCACACAGCAATTTAGCACCTGAAATCTTGAATGAATTCATATTATATGTAATATAAAGTCTCAGGTGTCTGTTATTTCATTGCTGTACATATTTAAAGATATCTTCACTTCATGGCCTGCCACAGCAAAAATGAAATATTCAGACCTTCATTGCCTTCATTCTTTGTGTACTCTGCTATCAGAAATACAGAAATACAGTATTTAATGTGAGACCGCACCAACTTTTTTGGTACAAATGGTGAGTTACAACAATGAGCATACTTACATTCATAAATTTACAATGTTCAGCTTGTGTTATTAAATCCGGACATAAAGGACTACTTTTCAGTGGAGTAATGTATTTGAGCATGTCTTCTAATATTCTACTATCAGTGCCATGCTGTACATTTTAAGTCTTCAGTACTAACAAACTGCAACTAAAGCATCCACAGATAACCTCATTATCACATAACTGCAACTTGTGACTTCATGCAACAGTCATACAATATAAGTGATGTTGAAACCCTTACACTTGACACCTAGGAGCTATTCCACATCACCAATGGGCATCACATACAGCCAAAAACTGCATGTGTGAGGGGTGAGTAGTGTTGCCACCTTAAACCACTTTTCCATCTCATTATGTTGAATACAAAACGGTGGGTCAGTGAAATGTAAACACAATACAAAATAAGATGCATTCTTAGGACATCTTTAATTCAAATAAGTAAGTTGCTGTTTGTTGGGGTACGTGTGTGTGTTTGTTACACAATAAATGTTACAGACAACATTTATTTTGTCTGTAATTAACACCAGTGGTCTTGCTTGACATAGATTTTATTACTGTAATTGTCTTTTATTAGATGTTTTCATGGACAACACAAGAACAACATCAATCACCAAATGAATGTTTTACGTTTCTGTCATCTGGTTCACACAGATATTTAAAGGATGTTTGGAACCTGTGTTATAACAGCTTTTTGATTTTAAAAACATATTGTTGCCGGTGATAACAGTTAGCTTGCAAGCTTAGCTGAACTAAAACACATAGTCTTTTCACTGTAACCACTCAAAATGATATTTACTTTCATTGAATTACCCAACCAACACCACATTGCAGGGATGGCACCAGTGTATGATGGATAAGCGGTACAAGGTATTGGTCCTTAACTTGATTCACCAGATGAACTGTTTCCCATCCCCATGGGACATATTTTTAGTCCATCTGGGTGAAAGTTGCCACCTTTTGATCTTAGCATGGTTTGAAGAAGAGCTGTTTCTGTTCACACATGTGGCTTGTTTTCAAAATTTGTGGTGATTTTCTTGAGCTGTGTGCATGTTCAAAATGACTTGTAAACAGCAAAATATATAAATATGAGCCCAATGATTCATTTCACAGGAAGTAAAATCAATTATATTTCTGTTTTCTTTGGGTTCTTCATAAAAAATTTCTGAACTGCTCAACCACAACATTAGTCTGCATTGCTATCAATTCACCCTCCTTTCAAACTATACAAATTTATTGCTCATGAATTAAATGAATAAATGTGACACTCAAAGAATGTTTTGTTGGGAAAAAGCTGATGCCAGAGGCAAAGAAAAGCAGTTTTCATATTGTAATTTCACTGAGATATTGATTATTTTCATCCCTGCACAAACTGTGTTTCAGGGAGGACGTTTGAGGCAAAGATAAAGGCTAGAGAAAAGAATAAAGTTCAAGAGCACTGAAGTGAGTCAACGGCATACAAAGCTGCAGCACCTTGAGAATATCACCAGGAAATGCTCCAAGCCAGAGCCTGAGGTAAGTCACTGACCTGCTGGGAATGCAGCGGGCTCTTCTGAAAGATGTGCTTTTAACCTTGGATTCTGCCGTGAATGTTAGAAGAACTACTGAGCTGCTTCCAGGATACTTGATTTGCTTTAGCCTTAAACAGGCTCTGCAAGAAGTCATACTGGCCCAAAAAAATACAACAATTATTGGCTCTTTTTACACTGGAATCTGGCTTGCTCCAGAACTTAGCACTTTTAATCTACATAAAAATTATCGAATGAGTTGAAGGATTGTGGTTGCTCAAGCTGGAAACATAAAGAAATGTGCCTTTGCAACCTTGTAGAAAGCAGTACTGCAGAAACACATGCTGTTTTAACAGAACTCAAATGGGTAATTTTCTTCTCAGCGGGGGGTTGGGGGGGGGGGGGGGTAATACAGACAACAAGAACAAACGGATTAAAAAAAAGACTCTTAAACTCTTACGCTGTTAACTGCTTACAGCTGATGTTTAAATTGCCCAACTCCAGTGCTTCAAAGGCAGCTTGCAGCTCTGCCTCGGTGCTATTTAAGCATCACAACACTTAAGTGTAGGTAGAACCAGGAGTTTCACAGTATGATTATCTTCAGCTGTCATGAATACAAGATTATTTTGTTGACTCTCAGAAAAAAATAATCTCTCACTCAGTAACCCCAACACATTTTTCGTAATACAGCCAGCACATTTACACCTTCTTTTCTTCACACTTTACAATCAAAACCAACATTTTGCTTCTCATGTTAAAAAAAAGGTGTTTGACTCATTTTTCCCCCTTCTCTCTGGAGTGAATCAAAAAGCTGGCGTTTGCTTATTCTCCCCTCCTCTCTCAATCAGCAGAAATTTCCACTTTGATCTTTTATTCATGTGATTAAGTCTGTGTATCACCAGACGGCTCATTCTACGTTTCAATATATGACGAGACCATCTTTGAAGTTGGACACGCTGTGGATGAGTCACTTCGGCAAACAGGAGTTTTTATTTCAAGCTGTGTTTTTGGCAATTATTCATTTGAAAATATGATGCATGTTGGTAATCATCATTTTTTTAATTTGTTGATCTTGTATGTAATAAACACACAAACATTTCCTGTGGTGCCTGCTAAAAAATGTCTTCCCAAACCTAAAAACTGAATACAAAACAGTTCATGTTCCCAACTTATAATTTTTTAGGGCTTGTGCAATCTCTTATATGTTGTCTATTTTAAAAAGCACATTACTTCTACCATCATCATTTTTTATGAAATGTCTTCTTAGTTTGCTTCAGGCCTCCAAAAACTACTCTTAAGCACTCCAGCAATACTCAGGGGACATGGTGGGATGGATACATTCAGTCTCATTTGACTGGGTTGCTGTGGCAGCTTTGGGAGAGACAAGCAGGTGCCAGCACCCTTGTGACATTAAGCTTGGACCCTCCAGTGGTTCCCCTCAGCGTGGAAAATCTGTCAGAGTAATTAAAACGTGCTGTGTTGGACACAAATGAGCTGGTTTGCAGAGCTGCCTCTTTTATGTGAATGAGTGAGCTGGTGTCCATTGTGCCTTTTTATGTAAAGCCTACATGGCAGAATAATCTTTCTCTCTGGATGATGTCCCAAATCAAAGAATCAATCCATCCATCCATCCATTATCTTTATGGCTTGTCCTTCCTGAGGCTCATGTGGGTGGAGTTTACATGTGCGAGGGAACATGTAAACTCCACACAGAAACTGTCAACAGACTCAAGGAGTCAAATCAACAACCCTTTAGCTGTGAGACAGCTAAAGGGTTGTTTCCTTTAAAAAAAGATGTCAGGTGTTTAAACAGGTATGGAAGCAGCTGTTTTTATTTGCAGCATTTGCCCAAGAGTTGCTGAGATTTGCTTTTGCATTTACCGGACTATCTTTTGTTTTTTGTCTTGTGGGCTGGCCTGGATTGTTGCTGTGGACCTACAAAGCAACTACTAAAATCAGAAATGTTTGTCCTTCCTTCAGCCCCATGCCATTATTATTATAGTTCCTGATTTAAACTTCACTAAGATCAGTCAATTAAAATACACAGCAGCCCCTGCAGCTATCACATATGTTACTGTAATCATAGCTACTAATTGTTTTAGTTGTTGATGATAATGCTGGAATGATCTCTTTATCTATGGTTGTTTATGATTACACCACTGTAGTAACTACATTTACAACAAAATGGAGAGGAGGATCCCCCTTGGAAAAGAGATGCCTCTTCTCAGGGAGTTAGCCTCTAATAACAGAAATATGACAAAGACAAATGTATGGTTTGTTATCCATAAATTATCACTACCATGAATTCTCATTTTTCAATAAAAGTCAAATAAAATAAATAAAATAAATAAAGCACTGTCATATTATTTTGTCTTGAGAAAATATTTGTTATAATTCAGTTTTATACAAATAAAGATTGCTTGTTTGATTCTGCTTTGACAGTGAGCTTCACCTGACTTAGAAACTTGTTTCTAAAAGAAATGTATCCATTTAATCACTTTAACATGGAACATTTGATTAGTTTAGCTACAAGGCAAAAGGTAATATCCATCTGGACTCATGTGTGCCCTTTGCTTGTGAAACCAATAACTCAAGTCTCTCCAAGCTAAATATCAATTCTGGCTTAAGGATAAACAGAATGGTATTTAAGGTAAAAGGTTACGGTCAAAAATGTCACTGCTCCTCCTCTTGACCTTCCAGTTCACCTTTGATACCCAAGCATTTTATATCTTGCAGAGGCCAGGCAGTAAATTTAGCTCAGTCTGACGATACCAGCACTCCTAACCCGTCTCTATATACTCAGCGCCAACAACCTGCCTTTATCCTTTCCTTGCCTCATATTTTCTGCCCCCCACCCCCACCCTTCTCTTCACACTCTTTAACTCACCCTTACCTTTCACGTGTGCCACCCATCCTTTAATCAATACCTTTAACCCTTGTCCTCTCCTGGCTCCTTTTTCTTCTCCTGCCTTTACAATTCTCGTTCCTTCTCAGAAGATAAAAGCTTTCACTTCGTCTTATGTCAGACATGAGAACAAAAGCATAGGAGAAGCCAGCAGGGATCTGATTGAAACCTATATAGAACCTAATGAGCAAAAGGCAAGATGTGGGGAGCTCTTATGCTGTAACAAGATACAGGTGGTGCACGGTGTAACAGAGAGGGTGTTGGAATCCATGTGTGAGGGGAAGTTGAAGAAGTGAAAGACAAACCGCTCTGTGATCATATTTTATGAGGCTTCTTTTTGACTAAAGAAAGACACTAAGCCAGTGCTCTTATACAAGGATCAGAAAATAGGTTTGATGTCACTCTTTATCCACATTTATTCAGACTCAAACATTTGCCGTGACTCATCGCTCAGAGTGTAGCCTTGAGCTAAAGAGCTAGCATAGCTCTGACAATAATCTTGAAAGGCATGCCAGTGAAACTGTCAATGCATGTTTCTGTCAGTTTACCACTGTGTAACCTGCAACAGAAAAAGGGTTTGAATAATCATATGGATATTTTTGGATGTGAAGTAGACACTCTCTGTTGTCCACACACTGTTTATAGGACTAGAAAGCCATATGCCTACCATACAGTAGGGGACTGTACTAAAACTCTGTCAGAGCTAGTGAGACTTTCTTGAGACTGTTGTCAACATCCTTTTACATCTAAAGACAAAAAATCGCCCTGAGTTCTGTGAGGTTGTAGACTCAGACTGGATTCATACAGAGGCTGGAAATTGTAGAGGGTCCCTAACTACAAGGCAAAAGCTAGAATGAATGTGTTAAAGTTAGCTTTCTTATCCCTGGTTGTAAATCATTCGTCTATTACCTTTGAAACCACTGCTATCACTGTAATCATTGTCAGTATATTTATGTTTTATGATATAAAATTCATATTTACATATTGCAAATACCAGCTGTAACACTATTTTTAATGCACACATGGTATAAATGTAGCTTGTGAAAAGTAATTGTAAAATGTAATAGTGTAACAGGTTCAGAAGACTTTTCTTAAAGTAAAGCAGGACCAGTAGAAGCCAGAAGATGGGTAGCTATAGTGCAACAGATGACAGGTAACCTTCTTCAGATCAATTTCAACTTCAACTTATTGTGCCCTTCGGGAATTCTACTTGCAGCCAGATAAAAAATACACTAAAACACAGTGACACCAAGTCAGTCATAAAAACAACTACACAGATGTACATCAACCCAGGAAATCATCAGTGGACAAACCAGAAATGTAGCCATGACCAACAATAATGATCAAAAGCCAAAAATAATGAAATAATTCAAGCTGGTTCACTTTTACATTGAGCTCGGTTCATCCTATTTGATTTGACCTTTGGTAACCTGAATCTCCTGCCTGAAGGTAGGAGATCAAAACCTGCATTGGAAGGATGGTCAAGACACTGTATAATGTCCCAAACCTTGTTTCTTACTCTGTCAGAGAAAACTTTAGTCAGATCAGATAATTTTACACTAATCATTTTGCAGGCAACTGTTGCAACAAGTCCAAGCCTTTTTTTCTTATCCAACTAAGCAAGGCCTCCAAACCAGGAAATAAAAACAACGTTGAGAACAGACTGTACCATGGCATTATTACTACTTACTCCACAATGGTTACGTTTCAAGAGGAAGTGTTGACCTTTTTTAAAAACTGCATCTGTGCTGTCACTAAATGTCAGCCTGTTGTCAATGATGACACCCAGGTATTTGTGCTTTCCTCTCCACTGTTTCACCTTTTATGGTTAAAAAAGTGGTGATTCTTTCTTTTTCCTAAAATCATCATGTTTAGTTTTAAAAAGGAATCATCGCACAAGTCACAAAATCATCCACCAGTGGTCCTGGAGCTCTGTCGTCCCCCTTTAACAGACTATTACTGTATGACCTTCAAACTTTAGAATGTGTATTCCTGGATCGGGGCTTCTGCAGCCACTGATATACAGTGTTGGGGCAAGGACGCACCCCTGTGATAAACCAGTGTAGGCGAAAAGAAGGTCAGACACAGAGCCATTGACCCTGAAACACTGGGATCTGCACACAAAATCCACTAAACTAGACCAGAGCACAGGTTAAAATGAGACAATAGTTTATGAACTAAAATATAGGGCTGTACTGCGTTAAAAGAAGAGGAAAAATTCAAAAACAATACATGTGCACGTTTGCCTGGATCTTCAAGATGTTTGAAAAGCAGGTTTAAAAGAGTTAAAATCTTATCAATCACTCGTCTTTTGCTCCTATAAGCAAACTGAAAAGGTTCCAGTGAGCTCTCTCCAGCCATGTTCAACTCTGTCTTAAAGGAACACTCCAACATTTTTGTCGTTTTTGTGTCTTGACTCACTTCCGAGTCCATGACATGCAGGTAGATGCCATTCTTTCAACTGTGCATCCTATAACAAGAAAGAGACAGCCAAAGCTTGCCGACCGCTAGTTTGTTTAGCTCAAATGCTGGGATAATATTGGTAGCGCATTCGAGTGCCTCTGTCTACAGTCATCAGATAAACTCTTCAGCAACTCTAAACAGTCTTGTATGCTTATTGAGTTGTTTATTACCCCTTTATGTTATGTTATCTTCTACTGTTTTCATATTATCTTCTTCTACTCCTAACCTGAGGCTTTGTTTTGTTCATCTTTCTCCAAGGTGATTTTTACAAGAAATGTGACATTAGTGAACGAGTCGAGTCTTTGGAAAAGTGCTTTTAAGTCAGTGATGAGAACCAGTTTTCTGTTGTGAGTCAGCCGCTCACAACCAATGGTCTGAGGGTACCTTTTGGCCCTGAAAATGGGTCCCTTCATGTTTTAGTGTTTCTTATTGAATGACAGTAAGTCTACGTGACAACTCACAACTTCTTGACAGAAAGTGATGTTTGGTCTTTGTCATGCCTCCAGAGCTTTGTTCTATCATGTTAGTGACCCTGGCCAATGAGAGCACAGAATGCTCAGGATTTTCAACAGTCACTTATGTAACAAATCAAACAGCAAAGCAAAAGGAGAAGCATGGAGTTGTCACTTCCAGATCAAATTATGAGACAAGAAGTTTTGTGGTGCTCATAACAACATCTCTACCTTTGAAGTGGCTTAGAGAGACCTCCATGGCAGTCTCAAAGTAGAGAAGTGTTTGGGAGGGTCAGCAGAAAGAGAAACTTTTGCTGGCTCTGTCGTCACCTAGTCTGACACAGCGACCATTGTTGCAGACAAAAATAATCAAGTTTCACCTCAGCATAAGTCCACACTGGATGATATGGCCAATAATTAAATGCACAATGGCACCATAGTTGCAAGTCATTGTCGCTAAGGGAAGGTCATGAAGAAGGAGGTGGGAATTAATACTTGCCCCCCCTCCCAGTCTCATTTTCCATAGCAAAGTAGGGCTGGGTAAAAAAAATCATTTAATCGATTTAAATAGATTATCTTTTAACTGGTTCATAATTGATCCATAAAATCCAAAGATCAATCTTTTAACTTGGGTAGTTTTTCTTCTTTGGCTGTGCAGAGAAGCAGCCTGTGGTATCAACCCTGCTAGTCACGTGTGATCAGCGTTTAGCGTTGCTTTCTACTGAACAAGATCTCATGAGATGTTACTGCAAACAAACATGGTGGAAGCACATATGGACCACTGGCAAGTTTAAAAGCTGATGTTTGGATGTGCAGTATTTTGGATTTAACAAGTACAAAGGAAAATACAAGTTGAACAAAAAACAAGCAATATGCAGAATATGCATTAATGCATATCATTAAAATATGATTAATGTAACTGCTTTGGGTTTAGTTCTTCATGTTAAAACAATTTTTAATGATGCACCAGGTCAAAAGGGCACTTTTTAAATTTACAGCACTATTTCAAAGATATCCCAGACTGAATAAATATCGATTTGAATCGTGAATAAATAATTACTGATTGGCATTTTTGATTAGAACTGAAGTTGACTGAATGATTTGAGCAAAAAAAGTAAAATTAAACAATCTTATGTTTTTATAGCAGCTTTGGGAGAGGACACTGATGACCACTACTAAAGGGTAGTATATCATGAATTGGGCACTGCAAAAAAATTAACAAAATTAATTTTGTTACTGATCTTAAGTATATTTAAGCCTGACCTTTGAAAACAATCCTCAGGCCTTCAACTTTTATAATATTAATAATAACTCAATTTTTGTGTATTTTTTCATTAAAATTCGTACATCACGTAATCAAGTTGGCACTTATAGGGTTAAAATAAAATAAATAATTACATATTTGGTATTTTTGATTAGAACTGAAGTTGGCTGAATGATTTGAGCAAAAAAAGTAAAAAAAAAAATTAATCTGTTATGTTTTTATAGCAGCTTTGGGAGAGGACAGTAATGTCCTCAGATAACCTCAAAGGGTAGTAAATTATGAATTGTGAACTGCAAAAAAATTAACAATGCATGAAAATCAATTTTGTTACTGATCTTAAGTATATATAAGCCTGATCTTTAAAAAAAATTCTCAGGCATTCAACATTTATAATATTGATAATAACTGACTTTTTGTATTGAATCGAATCAATTTGAGACCTTGTAATATCAAATCGAATAGATCCAGAAAATCTGAATCGATACCCAGCCCTAGAGCAAGGCCCTCAAAGTTTTGTTCCACAGCCTTGTATGATGTAGAGCAATGAAGTTGCGCTCCATGCTTCACGGAGTAGATGGGGAAAGAATAACAAATGCACATGTTTCAATGACTCATCACTCAAAATAACGCAGGATCAGGGGAGTCATGAGCTTGTTGTTAAATCCCAATGCAGAGACATTCTTGAGGACTCATTCTGTTTTATCAGCTGCTAAATGATGATATTTAGCTCTGCAGTTGGCTGAAAGTCACCCTTTGACACAGTAAATAATTTAACAGCTACTCCTTTTGAGTGAAGAGGAAAATAATGTAAAATTTTTGTGCATAGAACCCACAGTGTGTGTTTCATCCATTGGTCATCAGTCCAAGATGATAGGGTGTTTTTTTTTCAATAATGAGTATTTTTGTTAATTCTGACCAATGGATTGAGTCCTTCAAGATCAGGATGTTTAGTGCCCTTGAATGCCTCAACTGTCCTCCAGGTGCAGATCCTGCAGAGTCAAATATAGCAGCTACATCTAGAGCACAGGTGGACAAATGCAGGAGGAATGTGAGTTTATCTGAGGTTGATTTTTTTTAATATAACATCCATTGGCCCTTCTATTCAGACAAGGGTATAAAAATTAACTTTTGGTACCAGGCCTACCTCTATGACCTGAGCTGGTACGTTAGTTGGGGACCTCTGTTCTTATTCTCTTATACGTCGGGGTAGAAGCTCCAAGGCCCAAGCTCAAATCCTGGTTTTTGGTTACTCTTTCAGAAAGCCTCTTTCTTTATGCATGAGTGCATATCAAAGCTGGTACGTTCATCCCTCCCTCCAGCAAAGACATAAAATCAGTGTATTAGCAGATTTGGTGGCTTTTTAACAAGAGTATCTTTACTTCGACTTGTGTAAAGAATCTTATTTATGTTGCATGAGCTTTCAATGACAGTAAGGCATTCTGATTCAAGAAGTGTTTTCTTCTGCCACTCTTTGCAAGTTATATAACCCTGTGCAAGTGGCTCTTGTTCAGAGAAAAGCCATCATTATTTCAAACCTAACCTTTGTCTCCTCTCTCAGTTTTATTCATTATTCACTGTCAGGATAACTTTTCCAGGAACTGTGATGAACCAGCAACTTCAGTATTCTGGCTGAATTTATGATAAAGTTAAACATGGAAGTCAGTTCTACTCACGTATTAATACGATGGGTAATTATCACAACTCCATGAGCTTCAGAAATTTGTATTGATCAATTTTTTTCAGCCCCAAAAATCCTTCATTACTTATTGACCAATGCTTTTCACCCTCTGCCATCTCAACCCACATGTACACATATATTTCCCATATTTCCCCATCTCTCACCTACACCCTCCTCCCCCTCTCCCGCGGGTGCTGTAGGTAGCAGACCCAGAGCGATAGAGCAGCAGAACCCAGCAGTGGATTAGTGGTAGTGTGTGAGAGAGGCCAGTTTCAGAAACATTCCTCCAAGGGAGAAGTCACGGCAGCTAATCCGACCCTGCTTCTTACTCTATCAACCCCCCACCAGCTGCACTTTGCCCCTGCACACAAATACTCACACAAACACAATTTATAACCCAGGCAAGATTTCACCTCCGTTTCTGCTGGTCTTTGTAGTGCGTGTACATGCAAACAGGCATGAACACACATTTTGGTGTAAAACCCCGGAGGGCACATATGCTACAAACATACAAACAGACACTTTATTCATACATGTTCATGCAATGTCACCTCTCATACAACAGTATCCATTCATTCATACACAAACGTTGTGAAGTCAAGCCACGCAGGAGAGTCAGCCCACATGCACACATGCATGGCCTCTGCTCATCAGAACATGCTGCTTGGATTTACAGATTCAACATCCAGTGTCCCTGAAGGAGATACAAACCATCTTTAGACTGGCTGCTTTTCTGTGAGTACAGGCTGATTATCTAGCTGGTTATGTTTTTCTTGTTGCAATGGCCAACACATTAAAGATCCCATGCCCTGGTGTGTGTGACTGTTTGTTTATATCATGTCTTGGTTGTCCATTCAACAAGGATTTATTTAACATTGTATTTAAAACAAAAAGAAATAGTTTGTCCCTATAGAGGCTCAGGTGTAGCTCTTTTTCCCTCTCCTTTGGAAACACTCAGACCTGTGGGGGTGGGAGGCTACAGGAGGCTATGATAGTGAGCTCTGTGCTGATTGGCTGTCCAAACAATATCTGATAGGAGGGAACAGGAGGCGTTACAGGTCACAGAATAGAGTCCCACTGTCTATCTGTGATGAGCAGAACACAAACATGTAGATGGAGGCTGAATAGCAGTTTTAGAGGAATTTTCTTTAGAGAGGCATAGTACATTTCTCTAGAACTATGACTTAGAGTTTAGAGAATATGGCATGTGTTTTAAAAGACCTTAAAACCAGGGCTGTTTACATGAAGTGTTGATCACAACAAGGGTAAGGTCCCTTATAAGCACGTGGTTTTAAAATTGTGCTATTTTAATGTTGAGGTTGTACAGTTAAACCCACAGCAGCTGGATACTACTTGTCACTGCGTCTCCCTGCTTTCCTGGTGATGAAATAAGGACTCTGCTGCTCCTTTGAATGTCTTGTTACATAAAGCAAGTTAAAAATGGCTCATTGGATGAGTCTGACATAAAAGGTACCCTTGAATAGAAACGAAAGAGTTACAGAGGCTTTGAATAGTGTCACTGTCAGGAGCAAGCCTCCTAATTTATTTATTTTTTTCCCATAAAATGTGCAATTGGTCGCAGTCTGTTGAAACTTTGAAGAAAATAAAAATACAAAAACATACTTTGTAATCAGGACAATACAATATTCATTATTTCAGCACTAGAGTATTTTTAATTTCCTGAAAAGTAGCTATTTTGATAGTAAGAGGTTTGTGCCCAACAGTGACAATATGCAATTATGAACTGCAAAGCAAACAGTGAAAACTTGATGGCAAAAAGTCCCCATAGTTACATAGTTTTTCAATCCTAATAAACGTTTTGGGCAAAAAGATGCCACGAAAATGCTCAACAAGGATTGTTTACAGTACACTGACAATAATTTGTATGGTGACCATTAGTGAAGCATCACTGAAAACGTCACTAATAAAGGTTTCATTAATTATCTACAAACATTTATTAAATGCAGAAATCCTCCATTAATGTATTGACAGAATATTTGTTAAGAACTTGTGTAGAATAAGTAATTACTTTACTCATCATATGTAATGTATTGTTTGTAATTCTTGTTTGTTTGTTTTATAAGGGCTGCATTGTAACAGTTTGGGCTGGTGCCTCACAGCAAGAAGGATGTGGGATCAACCCCCCAGGCCGGGCCTTTCCATGAGCAGGTTCATGTTCTGCTGTAGGCATAAGTTTCCTCCAAGTATCCCAGTTTCCTCCCTGTCTGAAAATATGCTCGTAAGGTTGATTTATCCTAAGGTGTGGAGTGCCTGTCTCTATATGTCATCCCTGTGTTTGGCTGGTGATGACTCTTTGAGGACCCCACCTCTTGCCTTATGTAAACTGGGATGGCTTCATCCTCTGCAACTCCAAATGAAGATCAGTAGTACATAGGGGTGTGCGATATGACAATATTAAATCGTTAAGGATTATAACGTGGGGATGATCTCATAAAGCAGAAAGATCGTCAGATCGTCTGTGTGGGCGCAGAGACTTTGACGCGCACCCAACTAGCCAATCGTAGCACATTACGTGCAGTGCATGGGTAGGATCTCCTGTTTGGTTATGTAGCGTGAAGCCATGGTGGAAAGAGAAAAGAAGATAAAAGCTTGAAGATGTCTGAACAAAAATCTGTTCTAAAGCAGCTGTATTATTCACTCAGGTTATAGACATTGCAGTTAGATAACATTTGTTTTAAATTGTTGCACTTTAAGAGATAATGTTGATAATGTTGTTCATTACCTTTTATGTTTACATTTATTGCACATTTTTATAAAAACTGCACTATTTAAATTAAAACCTGTTCAGAAAGTTTCTTTGGCTTTAATTGTCTTTTTTTTTCTTTTAGTGTTTTACATGTTTTATATGTTAAAAACATAGGGAAAAAATGGTCAAACATGCAAATTAGTCTAGAAAAATCAACGTAAAAAAGAATCGTGATAAATCGTGATTGTGATTTTATTTTTAAAATATCCTGATATGATATTTTTGCCATATCGCCCACCCCTAGTTGTACATATGATGGATAGATGGATGTTTTTTTAATAATAATAATACTTGATTGATATTTTAGTAAAGCACTGATTTGGATGAAAGTATAAGTGGCAAGGCTCAAGGCTGCTATGACAAGGATAATCATTACGTAGAAATGCTCCTTACGAACGTCAAAAATGTGTTCCACATTTCTGACAAAAACACAACACAAAATCTTGGGCCCACATTTGGATGCGGCTCAGCACCAAAACCAAATCACTTCTCTCTTGTGCCATGATCAACTTCCTGACAATGTCATCCAAATCTATTGAGGACTTATCAACTTTTTTGTTAAAATGTGGAAAACTACCTGCATTGCAATATGAAGAAATCCTGCAAACATGCTTCCACCCATGCAGAATGTTCACATAAGCTTTCGCACATCTAAAAATATATTGTTTATTCCATTTGGCGTTGATGTCATGCCAACATGGAGACATGGACATCCACATGCTCAGATAAACACAAAAACAACAGCAGGATCAGAAGAAGAGTCAGGCTGATTGCTCATCAAGCAGTGAGAGCAGCGGGAGGCATCAATATGGCCGAAGTCCACTCTCCTGAGTCCACCTGTCGATTACAGTGGTAAAGACAAGCCGGCTGATGCCTCAGTCCATTTGACAGCAGGCTCCACATGGGCCTGAACACACCTGAAGCATTCTGATGCCAGGAGGGAGTAAGGGACCCCTCCACTCCACACTGGCAGCTTGGCAATTCTTTGCTTCTGCTGCATAAACCAACAAGATAAACAACTCCGCAGAGAAACGGAGAACGGATACAAATCTATCACTGGTAAGGCAGAGATTCAGTGTGTAAGGGTACAATGAGATAGATAACTATCGAGCCTTTCATGAAAAAATAACACAAAAATGAGATTCCCACAAAGTGCTACAATACATTCCATTGAGCTGGCAAATGACACAATAAATACAGAATAACACACAATTCAGCAAATAGAAAGCCCATAAAGTGATGCAGCAGTTCACAGTTTAAACATCCTAAATAAATCCTGTAACACTGCAATAGCAAATGTGATATTTATCAGTCTTTATGATTCCAAAGTTGCATTCTGTTTCTAACTATTTGGCCAAAGGACAACAATCCCATTGCCCTCTGCTGCCTCATAATTAGACTAGATTAGAGTGGGATCAGGCTGTTTTCTCTCATTTATTCTCCCCAGAGAGACAGGGGAGGGAGTTTCACACTGTCTGAACAAGTAACCTTGGACACAAAGACGTAAACATACAAAAGTGCCATAATCCAGAAAGACTCATGCATAGGAGACACAGAGCAAAAAACGATGCATATGAAAAATGTATATAAGTGAATATTGATTATAGTTCTAAAAAGATGCCTGAGTCATCGTCAGTCTACATGGAGATTTAATCGTTTTTTCAAAGGACCATTGCCTGGTTAGAATCACAGGTACTTGTGAGATACTGCAGCAAATTTTAAAAAGACTGTGGTGTAAAATACAAAACATGGGCCACTTAGTGGAACAGGCTCTTGCCAAAAATTGTTGGAAGTGGAGTGAAGATATCATTTCTATCAAGAAGTACTCTAAGTGCTGTTGTTGTTTTTTTTTTCATTTAAAAAGAAATGCAGTCCAGATCTGATGAAACTACTACTGAAGATACTAGCATGCTTTTCTCTATACAAACAATCACTCCCTGCTTTTGTCTCTGCTTTAAAGGACGTTGACTGGGCTGTGCCACTTCGGGCTGACCACAGTCACTGTAGATTGGAACTTGAGAGACATGGAAACATGCAGATCCAAGTGCACTCCAAGATTAAGAGCTGCGTTTTGATTGCAGAAATTTATCAGAAGCATTTGGGAAATGGCTGTAACTGGCAAGATGCATGATAAATGAGGAGTCTGTATCTGTCAAAGGTGGTAATGTGGCAACCAAGGGCCATATAGTTAGTTAACGTTACTTATCTTCAGTGTAGCAGCCACCATGTGAGGTTAGGGATCTCTTTATTCACCATTTATCCATTGTTCTATACATAAATAAATAATACATGGCTGTCACAAAACCAAAAATATGACTTTCATAACTATCATATGATTTTAGTACAAATCAAATAATTGAAACAAACATAAAAAAAGAAACAAAACAAGATGGAAAAATGACTCTTTTTGTTAGAATGGACGGACCTGACAAGAAGTGCCTACAGTATTTTCCCTTATGTTGCTACTACATTTCTGCATCTTTGATAACGTCTGTTCACTTTCTTTCAGTAAAGAAACACATGTCAGTGTTATATGTTGTATTTTGGGAATGTGATTATTTTGTAGCACATTCTATTTAAAAGAATTGAGAATGCTAACAGCCCCAGTGTTGATCTTTTGCATCTAATGACTCAAGGGATAAGTGGCAAAAAAAAAAAAAACATGTTGTTCACTGAATAGCAAGGATAAATGAACACTCATGTTCCCCATGGAAATATGTTATCTTTCCATTTAACCATGGCTGACTACTGTTGTGTAGGGTGAGTGCTAAAAATGATGAAATGTCACAGTTAGATACCTGCTAATGAGAAATGTATGATTTAACATAGAATATTCCATAATAACATCTCAGTACAAAAAGAAAACCTCCCGGGCTAATATTTATGTTAACAAATGCCTGTGCTACAAACATGATTCTGTTCCATGGTGAATTTCAGTAAAGTAAGTTGATCAAAACAAGAAGTACCTGTAAATGTCAGTTCAGAAATGTTACTAATTTGTGGAACGGGGACAGTAAACAGCATTTTTGTGCAATGTTTTAAGAAAATAAAGTAATTAACTTAATGACAGGCATTTGATAAAGCACGAAGCTAGAGACTGTGTCAGAGCACCCCATGTACAGAGAGACAAGAGAAGCTGATGCAGCTGAACTTACTACGGGTTTAAATCAAGGCTGTACCCATTTCTGCAAGTCTTTATCTTGTCTCTACCCAGTTTCATATACTGCTCACTGTCCATCTGTACATTAAAGGCATGTAAAGGCCAAACGTGCATCCTTGATTAATCCTGATGCTTAACGCTTTGTTTTTAAGGCATCAAACAAGCCTCAGTATTTAGGATTTTACAAAAATCACATCCAAGTTTATAAATCTGGTATTGTTACAAAATAATGGATTGATGAATAATTGAATAATCTTCCAATTTATTCTGTGTATTTTAAGCCAAAAACGTAATGTAATTTATGTGTTGTGGTCTGTATTCCTCAACCCTAACATGCACTAAATTTAAGTCCCGCTGAAGGAAATGTTGTTTTCTGACCGTTTAAACTGCAGTTCTTGATGATTTAGTTGCATTTTTATGAGGTGCCTTGTTTTAGTGGTTAAAGATGAACACATAAATCAGCTCCCTCTCTGTTGCTGCAGATGCTCCGAATGAAAGTTTCAGCACCTCGGACAGCTCCCATACTGTAACTTAGAACTACATTTCAGCTCCACTTAAAGAAGGCCCAGGTTAATTTATTGGCTTTTTCTTATAAACTTACTCTGCTGACTCCACGCCAATAAATCTTGCCAAACTAGGGTGCAGGATATGGATTTGTATGGAGGTCATTGTAGGTAGAATTATTAAATGGGCATTAATCAAATGCAGAGCTATGAACCTAATTGATTTAGAGCTCACTTGATGTGCGACTTCTGCTCTTGGACAGAGGAAAACTCTGTTTGTTGGAATATGAGAAGTAAAAAGAAGATGAAAAGATATCACACATTTAAGAATAAACATATGAGCTTTTTATTTATTCCAGTTAAACAATATATCAATACAAACATGTATGAAACACTGAAACTTTACAAACCTTAAAAATACCACAGACCAGGTAAAACACTGACATAAAATCAATCCTCATGGTGTTTTTTCCAAAAAGTGTGGCCCAGATCTGCAGCATTTTCATTTGAGGTCATGTATTAGCCCTGGATCACGTTGCCATGAATAAACTGTTTTAATGTTGTTCTTGACATTTTGCCTTTTCTCTCATCAGCCTTGTTTTGCATATTTTGCAAATTTTTGTGCATAAAAGCTTAATTTTGACACTTGGAATTCTATTTTGACTTCCTCGATATGTCATTTTTTCAAGATCTTTGACATTTTATTTGTCATTTAATATTTTGAATCACAACTCATGTTTCATTCATTCATTCATTTTCTGTACCGCTTATCCTTTTCGAGGTCTCAGGGGGGCTGGAGAAAAAAATAGAAAAATTTCCACAGTTAAAAGGTGAAACATATGAAGAAATATATATATATACACACACACACACATATATATATATATATATATATATATATATATATATATATAGATAGATAGATAGATAGATAGATAGATAGATAGATAGATAGATAGATAGATAGATAGAGATAGATAGAGATAGATAGAGATAGATAGAGATAGATAGAGAGATATATAGATATATAAGTAAAGAAAAGAAGGGATTGAAAATGGCACAACAGTTTAAGGATGCCAAACTTATGAGAAGGTACTATTAAATAAAAAAAAAGTTTTTTAAGAGTTGTTTTAAAAATGCTCACTGAGTAGTCTGGGGAGCATAGAAACTAACCCGCCTTATCCTGTTTTGTCCTGAACCTGGGAACAGCGAGTAAACCTGTCCCAGAGGACCCCAGGGGTCTGGATGACTCATGGGGGACTAAAAGGCCTGAAAGGTATTAAGACCCAAGACTGGTAGGGTCTTTATAAACCAGGAGAAGGGTTTTAAAATGTATCCTCAGACTCTTGGGGAGGAATCAAGCAGCGCAGTTCTGGATGAGCTGCAGCTGTCTGATGAAGACTGTAACAATAAGCTTACCTACTAAAATACTTTAGCCAAAACAAGTTTCTGTTATTTTGTTAGATTTAAATCATTTGAATCGTGCTTATCTTTAAGGTGGTAACAGGCTGTCTGAAGCATTTTAAATTGGTTGTTAAGGTCTGAATCCATAATCATATCAAGATGTTTGGCTTGATTTCATTTTAATTTTCATCTTTAGGGCCAAAGACAAGGATTTCAGTTTTCTTTTCATGTATTTCGTTGAAATTCCGGCGTATTCACTCACTGGTTTCTTCCACACTCCTGCTCAGTGAGAGTAAAAAACATGATTTATTTTTTTTTGACACAGAGACGTAGATCTGTATGTTATCTGCATGGTAAGAGATGCTCTGATATCCTAAAATCTATACAAACTAAGATATTCAAAAGTGTATATATATATGTATATATATGTAAATATATATATATACTGTTTTTGTACAATGCCAAAAAGAAAAAGAAAGAAAAGAATGGGGTTCAAAATTGTAGTCTGCAGGAGCCTTGTTCCACGTGCGATAGCACTTTGAAACAGGATTGTTTTGCTAACAAGGTGGGTCGTGTTTTTGAATGTCATCATTAATTACAGATTTTTGAAGTCATTTCATGCAGATTATGTTTGATTTATAAATGCCCTCAAATCAAAATAATATGTGGTCTTAATTGTAAGTTATTTTTCTCACAACTTAGAATCATGAGTTGGCCTCAAATCTCAAAACTCCAGAGCAGACAGTTACCTTGAAGACTGAGTTTTTGTTGCTTTTTCATTTTTGCCGTTTTGTGGTTGAGCCATTTAAAAGGTTTAAGAGGCAGCCCTTTGTGAACAGATCAACATGACGCAGTATGATGATGCTTCGTATCAATGCCAATGACGTGGTCATGAGGATGATGAGGATGGTGGTGACGATGTTGAGGTGACTTGCTTGGTTAGGAGAAAAAGAATAAAAAAGCACTGTCTCTAACACTACATGGCAACACCTGTGTCAAATCGGACTGGAAGCAGTTTGTCACACTTACTTATGTTGTTCCTTCTGGTCTAGATTGTTGCTTATGCTTTTCTTACTCTCAGATGTATGTTGCTTTGGAATAAAACATCTGCTAAATGAAATTGTAACACTGAAATCCCACATCACATCTTTATGCACAGATTCATGCTTGTCAGGAGACAGACACAAAGCAGTCCTTGTCTTTAAAGTATGTTTCGGACCAATTCAATGCAGTACTCTCCAGCCCAGCCTGTACAGCAACATACTGCAGTCACTGCATTCAAAGCTGCAAAAAGATTAGGTTAAAAAAAAAAAAAAAACATACATTTTGATGCACCAATGTTCATGTGAATGTAGTTTAAAACTTTGATGTGTGCTGTCTTAGTACTGTCGGGGCTTCAAAATCCAGAGTTTTTTGAAAGTACAGTCATTAAACAGCCTTTCAGTGATTCTCCATTAAAGCAGTGGGTTGGTTATGGGGGTTGCAGTTGTTTATTTCTGAGGTATCCAGGATAGACTTCTTCAAGGTAAGTTTGATCACAGCAGGGACTGAAGAGAGTGTCTGAATATCTGTAAAACAGTGCTGGTCAAAATGTTTTTACAAAAGTAAAAACCAGTAGCTGCCAGGGGGACTGGGGAGCAGGTAGTTGGTCTAACACTAAAATCACAAATATGAACTAAAACATTCTGATATAATTTCCCCTTTTGGCTTTATTCATGACATCTAGACTTGAAAAGGTATTTCAGCATTACCTGAAACGTTTTCCTTTTTTCTCAACAAATACCCTTTTTTGGGTAGCTACACGTTAAAAAAATCTTCTCCCTCATTTCTTTAATCTACTTACTGACACTGGTACTCTCTCCTACAGAAATATGCAACACATCTTCAGTGTTAGATCACCAGAATCAACAGCACTGATCCTCTCCCAGCGCTCATATAAAAATCACTTGATGCTCTTTCTATGTTGAATCACAGCCTCTCACTCCTCTGCTCCCTGTTTCCTCTCTCACTCTCCTTCTCCCTTTTTCTATAGCACAGGTCGGCGACTCTTCCAAAGCTAGATGGCAGAAGAGGCCCACTCTGCAGCCGTGCAGCATCTCCTCCATCCTGCGCCGTCATCCTCCCATCTTTGCATTGCAAATTGCCCAGTCCCCATCACTCCCAATATCAGGCGCGCTCCATCTCCAAAATGAAAATCAGAGTTATGGTGGGATTGCCTACAGGGAGAATTTCTTTCATCAGCTTTTCAGGACGGGATGCTGCCTGTCTGGGTCTCACCTAACACCCCTCCTTCCTCCCTCAGCCCCCTTTTTCTCTCCCCCCACACTCACATAAAGCACATGCTGTCATTAGCAGAGTTCATTTCTTTCTCAGGATTTACATCTCCCCCCATAAAGACGCCGTGCCTCCTCCTCTCCTGCCACCCACACCTCACGGTTCCCACTTCATGATTTGTTACAGGAGCCACATCATACTTAGACAGGACCCCCCCTCTCTCTCTCCATCTCCCCCTCCTCCCTCCTTCCCCTTCATCACCACCTTCTCTCTCTCTCTCTGACTCTGCGTGCCTCAATCGCAGATCGATAAAGGCAGCATTCAAATGGTCGGCTAGACTCCTCTTTCACTTCGAATAGGGATTAAAGAAATGGAAATATGTTGAGCGGCGGCCGCAGACGCACACAGGCACAGACCCCCACACTTGATGCCCCTCTCAGCAGAGATGGTTGAGCCCTCCTCGTCCAGGTTGCCGTGGTCCTCTCCTAAAATTCACTCACTTCTTCTCCTCCGCTCCTATCAGCTGACATTGCGCGGCGGGCGGCTCTGCCTGTTCCTCCTCTGACAAGAAGGAGAGAGAGAGAGAGGGGAGGAAAAGCAAAAGAAACCATCCTTTAGGTTACATGTGTTAGTTAGTGAGGATGAAGGGGATTTACAGGGACGGATACTACGACGGATCTATTGAACTACGGGACGTTTTCAACAGGAGATGCGTTAAATGCGGCCGTGGGGACTTTGCCCAAGCCAAAACGATGCGGATTAGGACGGGATTTGTTTTTTGGAATCTCATCTTTTCACTGATGTTCACTTGTGTGAAAGGTAAGAGCCACTGCAGCAATTTCTCTCTCTTTTTTCCTCTCATGCGCATTTGTGTGTGTGCGTAAGCGTGTGCCACAGATCATAAAAAAGGCTTTAACGTTCGCAAAAACAGAAAATAGGGCTGCCACGGTTTACTGGATGGAGTTTTGAGGGACGCATTTCACTCAGCTCAATGCAGGCTTTGACTGAGGCGCTCAATAGATATTCTTGCGGTTGCCTACGCGCCTTCTAATAGCCTACGTGAGCTGCTTTGCTTAGTAGGGTAACTAGTGAATTGTTGCAAGTGCATGCACTGCAGATTTTCTATAGAATATGGAGATATGAAGGGGGTACCCTTCTCCCTACGCTTCTTTTTTATTTGAGGATGGAGCTGTGCGCATTTTGCTTCTTTCTGGGTCGAGTTTTCAAGTATTTATGTGTGCGTCAGGGCCAAATTCACCCCACAAATGTTGCAATTTGGCGACGGGAAGCAGGGAGGGGGGCAATTAGTAGTGTGGAACCAATTTGTCGACTGGTGTTTATCGGACTTGCCAGAGCAGGCAGGCAGGTGTAAGGTGGGCTTTTTAGTATTCTACAGGCTCTTTCTGTCCTTTGAATCGCTGCTGAGGTGTCCACTGGTTCCATTCTCATTTTTTCTCTTCCAGCTAATTTTATTCACACCAAAAGAGGAGAAAATTTAGGACATCTTCTCCAACATGACTTTTCTGAAACACTTATTCAAATTCAGTTTTCAGAATTCATGAGGCAACACAATTTTCTCAGTGACTTTGTGGCTTACTGATTGACCACCCCTGTTTTCCTTCTCCTTGTTTACCACACTAATTTGATTCAGGATATTTAAATACAGCCAGTGCTTGTGCAATTTTTTGCTCATTTTCTGAACACATGCTAATCCATTGTCCACTGACATTTGGAGAAAACCAATAAAAATCCATTACCTGCTTCCTCCCAGGCATTCACACCTTGATTATTATGAAACTGTGCATAGATGTGTGCTCATGTAAAGTGTGTCTGTTTAAAAGATGATGGAAGATAGTGTTATGATTGAAATGATCACAGATTAACCATTTGGATATGACTTTTATAGGAGTTTACTCCATTATGATCTCTCTACATTTGATGCTTACCTTTTAAATAGGAGTATCAAGCTTTGGTTTGATTGAGTTTGTCCTGTTAGAAGCAAGTCATGCTAATTTTCTAATATTGTTATTGCTCTGGGATTTAGGTGTGACTGCTGGGATAAGAGTAAATGTTGATATTCAATTGAAGATTTTAATGTAAGCTGTCTAACTGTGAATTTCTTCAAACAAAAATAGGACAATAAACTGCATTTTCAATGCAAAAAAGGGACAACTATAAGATAAAATGGCTTCTTTGATAATAAAACTTAAACAAAAAGTATGTTTACTTTCAGTCAACATACACCATAAGCCTTAAAATGTAGGGATGGGCTATTTGACATTAAAATCAACATTTTCTCAACTATTTTTAGGAGAAATGTATTTGATTACTCAACAAAGTGGAAGCAATTCTTGAGTTCTGTTGCAGTATTTCTTACAGTACTTCATAGTAAAGGCAACTACTGTATCGAGATGCTCCCTTTACTTTAGCACTCCCAAGAGGTAAATGACCATGAGACTAACTTTAGCTAAAGCGGGGAACTTTCTGCTTATAACTGATGAGTAATAAGAACATTACTCACTGATGCCATAGAAATGTCTCTAGAAGAGGAGTTCTCATATAGATCATTCCAGTGGGTAGTTTTCCTTCATGACATTTGCCATGGGGGGGAAATTTTCAAATATACTGGAATAATTTGTTCATTATGTTGTTACTGACATTTTACTAAGTTTGACTTTTTTTCAAATTGTATCCATTTCCTAGCCGTTAAAGGTAAGATCAGGCCCCACCACCCTTAATGCTGCCAGCCACTTTGGGTAGTTGTAATATTTCTGCTACTTATTTTACAGGCTTTTCTTTTACCCATCTGTGAGTTTAGCTCTGATACACTCTTTCCTCTTGTTGAAAATTTTCAAACACAGGCTGACAGGTTTGCAACATGACATGTAGTCAATCCTCGAAAAAAAAAAAATCAAGTTCTTAACAATAAATTGACACCTATAAAACCACAGGAAATGCTCCTCCCTTGCATATTCTGAATTTGATAATGTTGTTGAGTTGAGTAATAGGTGTTGAGGGCCAGATGTGGCCCCTGGGCCCCCAGTTGATCACCGGCGCTTATAGTGTGATGTATTTCTCCCTCGTGTTATTAAAGAGAGCTCATTTATTTGATTTTGGCAAACAAAGTAAAGTCCTTGACTGGCAATAACCCTCCAAGATTCATCCAATATTGTGTCATCTTTTCGCCAATGATAGCAAATGTATTGATTTACCATCAACAAAGACGTATTTGTAATAGGGTATCACTGTCACTAATTTAAACTAAGCTACTTCAAAAGTAATCCGTCAGTAAAACTAAGTCATTCAAATCTTGTGATCTCATCACATACTGTAGTTTTTGACCTTGTTAGTGTGAGGAACTGGATTCCCTTCAATCTACGACTTCAAGTGTTTCCTACTATTTGGATGGTGGTCCAACAGCCCACCATGACCTGCCACTACTCTAAAAGAAAAGCCCCAAATGTATTTTTAAAGCCCTCACTCATAATTTGCAAAAATGTTGTGAACTGCCCTTTTCACATCCAGATCTGGATCACCACCAAAATTAATTTACCTCTTCAATGACGAACATCCCCTTAAAATATCTTGTAATACACTGAGATTGCTGAGTTAACTTAAAGACAGACAGCCAGCCTGTGAAAACCTCCTTGGCGGAGGTAATTATGCTCATGAGGTGCACTTGTTCCTTTTGATTTCAGCAGAACAAGAGCGCCTGTCACCTGTACAGCCATTTGAGACACACATTTCCAGAATGCTGGTATGGTTTCCAACCTCTGATTGGGCCAGCAACATCTGTGCAGATCCCACCACCACCACTTTCAACCTCACTTACCAGCTGGCAGACCTAAGAGATAAACTTGAGTTAAATACTGAAGACTTAAACTAAATCATCTGCCAAAATGAAAACCTTTCTATATCTATGAAGGAAGCTGCTGCTGTATGTCAAGGTTGATGGGACCTTAATAAAGAATGCAGAAAGCATGCATACATTGAATATCACAACTAAGAAAATCAGTCCAATCCATTTCTACACTTAGAAATGTGTCTCCTCTTGTCATGCGTGATTGAGGGTCTCTGTGTAAGTGCATGGCTGTTAATCTGTTGAACGTGTGTATATACGTGTGAATACAGCCACTCTCAGATATCAATTTACATACAGATTGTTCACCCTTCTGAGTTTTTCTCATGTCTGTCTGTTGGGGGTGGATGAAATGTGCGGCATGCAGAGTAGCAGCGCCCACCAAGAATGAGCCAAGTCAAGTCGAGCAGAGTCGGGTGCTGTGCTGTTTCATCACCACCCACATTGTGGCAATGTCAAACCTCGAGGCCACTGCCAATCCGCCTAGTTCTCTTACTTATTAGGGGAGCCAGTCAGCCAGGGAATGGGGTAGAATGCGGGGGGAGGGAAATAAAGAAGAGGAGGAAGAAGAGGAGGCTGGGGTCCTCTTTTGGAAGAGTGAGAGGAAATAGTGACACCCAGAAAAGCAGAGAGGGTGACCGAAGTAACAGCTGTTGCTCCTCTTCTCTGACAGCTGACTCAATGTTTGCTGAAGTAAAAAGATATCTTCTGGATCTGGCCTGTGACTCACCTCCTGCTAAGATAATGATGCTGAAAAAAAGCAGAGGAAGCCTTGTAACCGGCAAAGTTTGTACAGCATGGCTTTGCTAGAGGTGCTTTTTCTTCTATTAGATTAGTTCTGAGCCAGGATTCACTCGGCTCGGTGCGTGTGAGTGGGCGGTGCGTGCAGCTCTGATTCTTGCTTCACAAAGTTATGTCAGTCACCTGTCTGATTCTTGGCTCTCGACACTGTTAAGTGGAGTTAAGCAACTTAGTTTTTTGAATTAGGGAAAACTGCAGCCCGGCGCTTGAATAAAATATTTTTGTTTTTGCATCCACCAAAACAACCGAGGACACTCTGCAAGTGTGTCACCTAATCCTCTGGGAACTCAGGGAAGAAGAGCTGGAGACAGACACAAATTCAGGATGCTAAATTGCAGGGACTGGATTTTTCTCTGACTTGGGTCAAAAGCAGATTGGATTCCTTTGCAGTGCCAGTGAGCAATAAGGTGTGACTTCTCGAGCTGCCTTTGCCCTTTTTTCTTTTGACATCTAATGACATGAAGATCAGTCAGGATTATCGTGGTGCAGCGTCCCTTTTTTTATGACACATCCTTATGTAAGCAAAGGAGGATGATATCAAGAGAGAATGAGACATTTCATACTACAGGGATCTACATCAAGGCTTTGCAACAGATCTTTTCTTAGGATCCTCTCCCAAACAAAAAAGAAATGCAGCTCAAATTTCTGGAGAACCTTTAACCCCTTGGAAACTCTATTCACACTTGCAGAAGAAAACTAAAACAAATTCTATCCTGATTCCAAGAAGGCGGCATGTGTGAATGAAAAATGGTTTTTTGACCTAGACAAATATTTTAATGTTTCCCCCTCCCCACCTCCCTGTTGATTGACTCACTTGCAAACTGCAGTAATACTTCCAGCCTTCATTTCATACCAATTGAAGTGCTGTACTTTCAATTATTTTCCATCCAAACAGCTGTTCTAGTCACCTATTACCTTGGCTCTGAAATCAGCAATACATTTTCCAAGATCAAATCTAAAAGACTGTGAACTGTGTTTTTGTGCTTCTGTATGTTGCTTTTTTAAAGGGTTGCTGCCACATTTTTGTGATGCACACCTCCCCAGCTGAAGATCAAGAAAATGTAATCAAGGTCAATCTCTTTTTTGTTTTGGTCAGAGTGATTACTGCAGATTACTAAAAACTCTGTATTTGTTTTCAGACAGGGTTGGATAGAGAACAGAAATCTTTCACCAAGAAAAAATAACATCACTTTGATAAAACTCACTTGGTCTTGTGGCCCTCTATAAAATCTATTCAGATAAAAGTAAACAATGCATCATTAAAAATGTTCCCAAAACTGAGTACACAGCATGTTTTTCTGTTACGTGCTAAAAGGAAAACAGCTGGAGTGTCAGAAGTTAACCAGTTATATGTTTCTGTCTGGTCGTGTAGTCTATGACTGCGTTTACATGGACTTGAGCAAATGGGTAGTTAATTTTTTGTAGGTGCCCTTGTTTTGTGCTTGTCTATGTAAACTCAAAACGCTGACCTCAGAAATCAGGATATTGTAGTTTTTCTATTTGAAATATTTGATAGAAACCTGAATATGTGTCATAGTTAAACACAGGATTCATACATTTTTCAATTATACAGGGAAGAAAATAATCAGATTTCTCTGTGTGCATGTAAACACCATATCCTGTAGATGAACGGAACAGGGATACTTCTGTAATTTAACAGGAGGTTTCCTCTTATACAAATAAAAGAAGATATTAAACATATCTGTGGAAATGTATCTGTAAACTCTGTGGATATTTGGTTTGCTTATTTGCACACTTTTCAATCAAATATTAAATATTTATAAGTTTGGCATTTCACAGAATAACATAAATACGAATGAGGATTAAAACTCTGATATTAAATCACTCAAAATGCAGTTTTTCTCACACCTAGGGCCCTAATTTTCTGGCACAGCACAGGGTGGCACAGGGTGGCAGAGCCTGGTGCACCCTGTACAATAGAAAATGTGTTCAGCACACTGCCGCGCACGTCTAATTTGGCAATTTCGTGCCACAAAACTGTGCAGAAGTTGTGCGGAAGGTGCGTGAAAGCTCGCCAGCTCCAACCTAGTCTATTCTCGGTGCAGGTGAAGTGTGCCCGGTGAAGTGATAATTTGGCAGACAGGTGTGCAGTGTCACACAACATAGCCTTACGCCATGGATGCCACTTTGATCTCACAGAGGAGACATTACAGGACTTTAGATAGAGGCAAGGAGAGGTGTTCATTTGATTGGTGAAGATTACACTCGGCTGTTTTAAATCCACTTATGCCTTCTCTCCTCTCTCATTGGCACATGCGCCGGGGGAGGGACGGTGGCGTGGGTGCGCCTTGCAGTGCTGGACTGCGCCATGCATTAAAATTGCAAACTGCCCTGGACACACCCTGTTGGCACGGCACAGGCACAGCACAGGGCAGGTGTGCTGTGTCTGTGCTCTACAAAATTAGAGCCCCTAATGTTGAAATACTCTCAAACTTGAAATGTTCCAACTTTTGTTGACATCCTCTTTCTCATCCATTAGGTATTCAGCCACTGTTGTTGCAGTTTAAAGTAACATGTCAGTGTTCAAATTAAAGTTTTTGGCATTTCGACAACATGAGTTGTTGGAAAACCATGTGTTTAGTTTTTTTTTATTTTTTCCTTATTTTTTTTATCAATCCCTTTTTCGTTCATTCATTCCTTCTGTATTTATTCTTGAAAAGACATTGAAGATTCCCTCATTTTCAGTGTCATCAATGTTATGTGACCTTACAAACGAACAATAAAGAAGCACAAACAATCAATCAATCCCAACGGCAAAGGAATCAATTAAAACAGTTACAAACAGAGGAAAAGTCGTCAGTAATCAAAGTCTTGAACTCTGTAAGAGAGGGAAAGGCTGTTATCTCTGTAAGTTTGTTGGAGGGAACTCCATGAGTGAGGGGCATCAAAGAAAAATGCCAATTTACCAAGTTTTGTGTAGACTCAAGGAACTTTCATAGTGAGTTAACCGGAGGAACGAGTCAGGAGCAATCATAAAACTTGAACAGATTTGTGAGGTAGGATGGTAGCCTGTTGGTAAGGGCTTCAAAAATATACAAAAAACAACATTTGATCCTTCTGAGCTCAAGTGATGGATCACCAGCCTTCCCAGTGAGGATGCAATGATGAGTTCTGTACCCACCACCAGCAGAGTGGTATGCAGAGTCCAGGAGCTTGAGAATTTAATCCAAGACAGATAAGAACGTGGTTTCCACAATTCTGTCATGACATGGCATTGGAAAACAAGATTTATTAATATAAAGTAAACCAACTCTCGTTGCAACTCGGTGACAAGAGTGTTACAACACTTGTCACCCAGTTGTGTGTTGCAAGCTGTAACAGAGTTGTGTGCTTTGTCCATCACTGACACAGAGACGACACAAAACATGTTTAAGAAGCTTATCACTTGGGTGCCGATAGCATTGTTGGTTATATCTGTGCACCCCAGGTATGAGAGCTCTTGCCTTGTGTGGGAAGCCTGGGTTAGATTCCTGTAGCCCTTAAACCGAGTGTCTCCCCGACTCTCTCTCCCAACTTCACAAGCCTTCCCGCTGTTCCTTCCCTTTGTCATGTAAAGGCAAAAAAGCTTGAGGAGGATCTTAAAAGGAGCACTGACAGAACAGCCATGTAAACATTTTATGTCCCTCAATTTTCCTGCGGAAAAAAACGTGATGCAATAATGGGACAGCCAATTTTGTTATATAAAATAGCAGAGCGTTCATTTTTAAAACCTTTGAAAACCTTTAAAACCAGCAATGCACAATTATGCAGGATAAAACATGTGTCCTGCTTTCTTTCAACAACATGTCTTTAAATTAAGAAACTGTAATTTCTTAATGATAACACAGTTGATTTTAACACACACCCCATATTTCAAGACACTTGCCCAGAAAAACACAGTACTTGAATATAACACACACCCAGTGGTCGCTCATCTCTCTGACAACCTAAAAATTACCTTTATTCAAAGTTTTACTCTATGAAATTTCAGTATTTTCACAACTAATACACAATTCTCTCGGAAACACCCCTTTGCGCTGCCCGAGCATGCTCAGTCATAGGCTACATTCACACTGCAGCCCTTAATGCTGAACTCCGATTTATTGCTCAAATCTGATTTGTTTGTTTGGCTGTTCTGATTACACCTGTAAATATGGCCTGACTGCAGACTGTGATATGAACAGCTCACGATTCAGAAGTGACACACATGCTCAGCTGAACATTAATGACATCAGGCACAGAACGGTGCAATGAGGAGTAACAAACACAGACCAAAACTGTGCTTCACAATGCTGGAAAAGTTTGTTCCCATAACGCAGGACCTGATGTTACAGCAGTTCACCTTGAGTGAGCTCTTGTTAAAGTAACTATGGATATATTTTATTTCTTATAAACCTTAAGGCGGACACTCTCTCCTGCCGACCCTGCTGATGACAGTTCGCTGCTGGAAAGCCAAACATCTCAGAGACATAGCGCGCTGAACAGGTTAACAAAGAGGCAAAACTTTATTTTGTCATCTGTTCTGATCTTTCCTAGTTTGTCCGAGGGCAGATCAGGTAGGAGCAGACTGTTCTCTGACTGACACTGTCTTGTAGAAACATACAGCAGCGCACAAATGCGCACTGATGAGATGGACAGCAGTGGATCATCAGTGTTTCCGCGTCCTGTAAACTGTTATTTTAGCCTGATTAATCCATTCAAAAGTTGGCGCAGTGTTAATAAACTAAGTTTATCAGATATCATAATACAAATGTATGATTCATTCATGTTTATTGTTTATTGTGCGTGTACTGGAGACGCTGGTTGATCACCCAAGCGCTCTCTCACTTTTTCTCATCACTCCCCCCTTTATGCATTGTTTAATCAAGCTTGTAGCTGGAAAAATGACTAAAACTCTTTATTTTAGGGGAAAAAATGCATAGACTGTTTAATAATCATGTCTTTATTAACCTCTGATTATGTTCTGTCCATGAAATGACTTTGAAAAAATTTGTCCTGAGTAAACTGCTGCCCCAGTGTGATGTCAAAGTCGCATTAAATGCGACCTAACTGTTCAGACCACAGTCACATTTGAGAAAATTGGATACATATTCAATTTAGCCCCACATCTGAAAGTGGCCTGTATCTGATATGAAAATGTCAGATTCAATGCGACTTGTGCTGTTAACACTGTCAGAAACAAATCAGATACAGGTCACATTTGAGCCAAACAATGGGATTCAGGTCACTTTTGACTGCAGTGTGAACGTAGCCATAGTGTACCAACCAATTAGAGAGCAGGTATGAACATGTTAATGTCTACGACCAATCATAGCGCAACTATTTTGCATACCCTTATTCAAAGAATGGCAGTGCCCTGTGTTTCCCTGTGCTTACGACGAGAAGAAGAATATTTCGACTTTTTGAATTAGATGTGTTGCAACCGTGATGGTAAAGAGATGAAAAATTCTAAGTATTTTGTTTGTACTCATGTATAATACACACCTGAAAAATCAGAACTTATTGAAAAGCAAAAAAGAACGTGTTATTTATTGAGAAGTTATGGTACGTAGAAAATCACGGAAGGTAAAGTATTCATAGATACATGTTCTTGCCTGATAGGTATAACAAACTGAAATGTATTGCCGAATGCATTTTGGCTTTGTTAGAAATTTTCTGTGCTTATCTGGTTCAGAGTTTTTCCCAAAATCAGTTTTATTCTTTCTGAAGCCAATTTTATCAAACAGTTTCATGTTATCATCATTGAAGTGATACCAATTAAGCAGAGGGTTGCTGCCGCTAGCTTGCTTTAACTCCATCTGCAAAGTTATTTGAAAACATCACTATTGTACCCTCATCTATTTTAACATGAACATATGCCTGATGAGAAATATTGGCTTCTAGAAATATGATAGAAGTAAGATTTTTGGGCTCTTATCTTATTGCAGCCCTTCTTCAAACACTACATTTGAAGATTGAATCAACGCAGATATGCATTCTTGGATGTTTGGGACAAAGTGATAAGAAAGCAGGAGAGGTCACAATCATGATGGAAACTGAAAGGTCACCTCAAGAGACGATATATAGCACAAACAGGCACAGGCCTCTTTCCACCACATGTCAAATGACAGAAAATATTCATTTTAGCAAACAGATTGTTCAAAGATGTCCATCTGTTGTGTCTCAAAACTATTACTTCCCCTAAATCTTAATTAAGCCCCATATTTAGTAGAACTGTGGTTATTTTTTAAACCTTATACAAGAAAATTGCTAATTATTGCTAATCAGGTCTGGTCAGCACAGGCAGTAATCTGGCCACTGAGCCCTTGATGAAGACTTTCTCTCAATGTGATTATGTAAACAGGCTGCAAAGGCTGCAGAGGCTAATCAGGATTACAATTTGTCTGTGTAATTATACACTATCTACAGGGAATTTGGGGCATTATCCCACTGCCCCTTAGGTTTTTGATCTCCACAGCAGGAGAAGAAAATGAGCAGGAAGGGAAGAAGTGAGTGGACAGTTTCTGGAAGACTCACCTTGGTTGGGCTGTAACAGAAAAGAGCAATGTGCAATTTTACAGGTCACAGGAGTTTGTGAAAGGAACTGTTTTGCTCTCTGGACTTCTAATGCCAACTCACCGTGTAGCACTGCCAGGGCACCAAAGTGCTTCTCAGCTCACCCTCTGACCTCTGGCTTTAGGCCCTGGCCCTGGCTCTTAGACGTTACGTACAGGTCCCTGTGAAGGTCATGAGCAGTTGGCTGGTTCTGATTAAGTCAGCTCCTCGCAGGCATCAGTTTTAATATAAGCAGCACTCTTGGGGGGAGTGAGTGAGATTGGCAATATCTTGTCTTCAGGAAGAAGAAAAATAGCTCAGCACTTGTTGAGATTAAATGTAACAGGTTGCTTCCAGAGTCAAGGCTGCAATTTCGACATGGGCTGTCTTCTGTTCCTGCAGGTGCCATTTTCAGGAGGGATTAAACTCTGTTAACCGTCTGGAGGCATACTTGCTGATAAAAATGTGTGAATATATCCAAGCCTTAAAGGGGACAAGCCACTTTTTAGTATGTTTGTGGATGTATTTTGGTATATGGAGAGTACCGTAAAAAATTAAAATAGGCCCTAACAGCCCTTTGTTCCTGGTCTACCCTCTTGCTTTGTTGCTCCTCTGACTGTAGCTGAAGAGTCAAGCCCTACACTGGGGCCAGTGGCCCTGTAACCACATAATGATGCACTCCCCTGTCCATGTGGGGTGTGGGAGTTCGTTTTTGATTGTTTAAATACATTTTTGACCTGCCACAACCTTCCGTGTCTCTTCCTGAGCCTGGTCATCCTCTATCGGCTCTCTCTTGACTGTTGCTTGTAAGAAAGTGAAACATAAGTCCTTTAGATAAGTCTTGAATTGAAACCCCACTAATATTAATTAAATATCTTAGTATCTCCAAAGTCTTTCACTCTCATCATTCTCCAAAGATGGATGTTACCTGCATATAACAAGAAAGTGTCACCTAAGCACCCTCAATGAATGCAAAGCTAGTTTTGTGAGTTTATATATACTGTACAAACTTGGTCATTTATGGTCAGCTCCCATCCAAATTTAGTGTTTTTTGATCAAGAGGGTGCATCATAAAACAAAATGATGTGTGAAAAGACTTGACTTGTCTCCAGTGTCTTGCATCTCTTCATCTCTCATGCATGTTCCGTACATGATGCAGGATCTTTAAAAGTTTAACTAAAATGAGTGTGAAGCAATGTTTCATGGGGTCCAGTAAACAATGACTCAGTTTCTTATGGTCTTTGGTGCCTTGTGTCTTTGGCTAAGCTTCCCTAAATGAGTACAAAAGTGCCATGACACTAGGGGCTCCGTGTCCATATATGCACCGCCATGCAGCTTTGTCCATGCTGTAACTGCCTTGTTCTCCATCAGACTAGAGGTGGAAGACTTCTTTAGCCAGCTCCCTCTTTACTGGTGGTTAACATAAGAAATAAACCTTGTAGAGTAGTTCTATGTTCAAATGTTCCATGATATAATCTGAGAGTCTTGTTGTCTCCAGTGTCTTGTGTTTCTCAGCATTTCCATCATATGTAGCCTATATAACATTCATAAGTATGAAAGTGTTTCCTCATTTCTGCAAATGGGTGTGAGGCTACCCATTAGCATCAAATGATACATCACAAAGCACAGTGTTGCATGCCCCTCTGTCCACACTGTGACATTAAATATTTCAGTCTTTTCTTGTTTTTTCTCTTTTTAGACATCAAGTGCTCTGATTGCACCGGTGAAGAAACAGATGTGTAGTGCTTTGTTTTGACTTGGGGTGGGTTCACAGGGTTTTGAATACACATGTCTCTATGCCAAATGAAGTTTCTGCCTCTGCATTGGAGATGAAAGAACATGTTTTGCTCATGGAAATCAATTAATGCTCCTCTATTTCTGTTATGTTAAGCAGATAAACAAGTTTTGCTGAATGAAATAAGTCAAAGAAAACTGAGAAAATCTCTCTAGCACCTTGTTTATGTCTCTGTTTCCTTGCTCCTTGTTCATGATGACATATGCCAAGGAGGAGAAAATCAGGAGAGGGCGAAGGTTGTTTATGTCAGAGGTGTGCAAACTTCTTTTAAATAGAGGGACACACAAACTTCTTTTAAATAGAGGGACACAAAAAAAATATAAGGATGGCTGGCTAGCATAAGCACCCTGGTCAGGAGTGGCAATCATATCAACTTTCAGATATGAAACGAGGGCAAACTGTGTAGTGCTACCAAACTTAGTTTGAATGTTGATGCTTGAAGCTGATGCAATACTCTTTATAATTCAGACACTGGGAGAGCTGTGAGCTTGGAGGATGAGCTTAGCCAGGCATTTAGTTGTCTAGTTTTTGCTAATAAAAATGTAAGGAATATTTGGGTTATAAATATGTTTATATGTTACTTAGTTTGTTACTTAAGCACAGTCACGCACAAATTTCAGATTTGATTGCAGGTCATAATTCCCTTTAGTTTTAAATTTCTCCTTAGGCTTTTTATAGAAGGACCAAGAGCCTTATTTTGTTTGCTGACTGTATTTTGCATACCCCTGTGTCTAAAATCATGACATCTGACTGTCAGTCTGGTTCCTTCACCCAGAGATCTCCATCAACAGTCATGGATATACACAGGTGTGTTAGTGTCTACAAACCCCTTGGAACGGAGGGTGGGATTAGAGGAAGATTGTTTGCTTTTGTAGAGGCACACACCAAAGCAAAGGAGTGCTACTTGATCCCGGCAGTATTCTGACCAAAGCATCACATTGACATTTCACTTAGACCACAGGGGACTGTGTAAAAAGGTGGAAAGAAGTATAATATAAAACTTTCAAATCTTGCTGGCATTGAAATCTAGTAGAAGTGACATGCAAGTAAAAAGAATTCGGCCTGTTTTTATGCAGTAGCTGTGTTTGCAAACAGGCATTAGAAGGGAATGCAAAATCAGCCAGGCATTTATTTTTAATTAGTTGAAACTAATAAACCAAGCTACATTGCTGCATATTAAATTGTATATGTATGTGTTCACTGATGCATGGTAACATGTACACCATTGCATTTTTCTTCAATTTATCATTTCAAGGACTGTATCCACTGTATTCTATATTTTCCTTCTCTACCATATTCACTTTATAGTCCATGACCATGGCATGCCTCCATTAATCCTCCTTGACACTGACCACTGTTGCTCCAGCTTTTGTTGGCTGCTGTCATCTTCAGGTTTGATATGTGACAGCAGAGCACACTGGGGCGAGGCATGGCTGGGCAAACAAAGCCTGGAGATGTGAAGGTAATTGAGCAGGTATATGCTGTTTGGTGGAGGCTGCAGTGGTTCCAGAGGATGTTTCAGCAGCAATTAAATTGATAGGGAGGTTAGCTTTACAGATACCTGTTTAGACTCTCAACTACACCAATTTGCTGTCAGTGGTGAGGGGGCAGCACTGGGGATTTCATATTGCATCTAGTTAGAAAATGGACTCAGACAGGTAGACCATACAAACTCACTTGCTTGTGAAATGTTTTTCTGATCAGCACTTTAGCAGCAGAAATATTGATTTCTTCATAAATGCTACATTTGTGTTAATTCAATATTTGACTTTTTAAAGTTTTGAAGTTGTGTAGCTGGTTCTGTCAAAAAGCTTGCAGAAGCATTGTCATACAGCGTGTTTTCAACAAATGAAAAACCCATTCAGATTTCTGCAATGCACACTGGAAAAAAAAACATCCTCATTTGAATAATCATCTGATTAAGGGCTTTCAAGCTGTGCACACTAGCCTTTGGTCCTGGTCCATGGAGCTGCATTTATTGAATAACTTATTCATCCATCTTTCTCCATTCTCAGTTTCTAACCAGCTCTAGCTCTGCTCATATTAGTAATATCAAGGACGCACACTCCGTCACTTGCACACTCCGTCACATTAATGGTGCAGTATGTGTGACATGTTCCTTCCAGTATCTGAATCAGTTAAAAAACAATGGCTGAGGCTTGCAACAATATAAACAATTGTTACGCCAGATTTTTGGCCTGATTTGCCCCTCAAAGGAGTAAGGGTCACAAGAAATTATTCCATGCTCGTTGCAGCTAATAATTTATCCAAACAAATACCAACTGTGTGTCATCAATTTTTTTATTTTATGACATCAAGTCATGCTGCCTACGCTGTCATCCTCCCAAAGCCAGAGAAAACAAGAACGTCTAGCAGCAGCTGCACTCTAGGAGGTGCCATTGACCTAATGTTGTGCAATTAAAACCCACAAGCATGATGGCAAACACAAATTTACCCTGTATTCAGCCAAGATTCCCGCCCTTCACTTGACTTTTGTTAATGTTGCAGAACAGAACTTACACAAAGATATCCTGTTTGGGACTCAGAGGGTGTCATGGCTATTACGCATATTTTACTGTTTACTAAGACTTAAAAAAGAACAAAGTGCAGGAAAACACATCTTTTGTTTGATTGGCTTTAAAGCTAGAAAGAGAAAATTAAAAATAATTGAATCAGAGGAAAAATGTGGTTGATTTCTGATAATTTTCTTTTATAAAATTGGTTCAACAGTAAATCGTGTTTTTGTAGTCTGAAAATTGCTCGTCTTCCACATATTTCTGTGAAGGCTTTTTTGTGCTGTAGTGTGTGGCTGAACAGTTAGGCAGAATCATCTTGGTGTGTGCATTTGGAGAACTGTAAGTGAAAAAAATCAGTCAAAACTCTCCATGTTTCCCCATTTTTAAAATCCCATCATCTAATGCTGCTGACTTAAATACAGGTCATGCATTGTTTTCAGTTGAGTCCCAACATTACCTGGAATATGTCATAGTTTTAATGCCAGAGAACTCCTTAATTTTCATAGCTGAATACAAGTGCCTTGCCGGCTAAGTTAGATACAACCAGCTTACCATGGCAGTTGAAACGCTGGCTGTTTTGACAGAACTTCTGATGCCAGGCACATACTAGACTATTTTTAAAACTAAGCTGACTTTGGGAATGTTAGAGACCACCCACAGATTTAACAGTTTTGTTTTTTACTGCATGGTGTGCAACTCAGTGACCATCAAAGCATACCCCACACTGATAGATCAATTCATCAACAGCCACAGTCCTCCACACTCTAAGCTCATAATCATGCATGAACAAATGTGAATTTAAAACATTGTGGCTCAACTACAGTCAAGATTGAGAGGACTAATCTCCTTTTTTGATAAACACAAATATCAATAGTATTTATTGACCCCATAAAATGAATCATAGATGCTTTAGCCATGCCCCCCCTGTCATGCCCCACTACCTAAACAAAACTTTCTTTGAACTTGGGGTGCTGGTTTGGTGGAGTGGTTAGCATCTAGGCACCCCATGTACTCGCTTCTGCCGGTCCAGCTTCAAATCCTGCCTGTGACCAGTTTGCAGAGTGTCTTCCCCTACTCTCTAACCCCCTTTCACAAGCCTATCCACTGTCTCTCTCCTATCAATAAAGGCACAAAAATACCCCAAAAATACATAAAACAAAAAACTTTCTTTGAACTCAGCTATTGTGGCAGGCTGAAGTGAGCAGGTTCACTAAACGTGATAGCATTTAGGACAAACTCCTCTCATTTTTAGTTCGACAGTGGTATGTTGTACAGAATACTTTTTTGTGTTGTTGCCCCAAGTCAACAAGTTAGTCTTCTATTTCTGATATATGAGTTAATGTTTCGAATCCATCAATGATTCCATAGTTGTGTTTGTTTTTTTGTGTCCTGCTTCAGTTAGTCTGCCTCCTAATTGACTATGGCTTTTGTTAAATGTCCATGGCATTTTCCGGACAACAGAATTTTTGATCATGTATATTGTACATGTTCAATATTAAGTATATATTTAATTATATATCAACTATTATTGTACACTGCAGGTAACATCCACCCATTCACACCTATTTGCACCCATATTCACTTACTCAAGTTTCTTCAGAGTATCAGCCAATACACTGAAGACTCTTTCATACCCATTTACAATCTGCTGATGCAACAGTGGGAAAAACTTAGGCCCAAAAACACATGTACATGTGACAGCCGGAGCTGAACATGAACCTGTAACCTTCAGATTGATAGCAGAGTGCACAACTAGACCAAGCCACTGACGCCAGGGTGGCCCCAATCATACTCTAAGTCACCTGCTGATGGGCAAAATTTCTCACACCACAGGACAGCCTGGATAGATTAATGTATGAACTTTTCGGTATTGGAGCTTTTACTCACTTTGGTTTCAAGAAGGCATCATACTAACTGACTGTATCAGTTAAGAATTCAAACACTGGAATGTATTTACAGTGTCTCACAGAAGTGAGTACACCCCTCACATATTTCCAACAACTCGACACACAGCCATTAATGTCTAAACTTCTGGCAACAAAAGTGAGTACACCCCCTTAGCGAAAGTGTCCAAATTGTCCCCAAAGTGTCAATAATTTGTGCGGTCACCATTATTTTTCAGCACTGCCTTAACCCTCTTGGGGATGGAGTTCACCAGAGCTTCACATTTGCCACTGAAATCCTTTTCCACTTACTAATGACCACATGATGGAGCTGGTGGATGTTAGAGACCTTGCACTCCTCCACCTTCCTTTTGAGGACTTCACACAGATGCTCATTAGGGTTCAGGTCTGGAGACATGCTTGGCCAGTCCATCACCTTTACCCTCAGCTTCTTTAACAAGGCAGTGGTGGTCTTGGAGGTGTGTTTTGGGGTCATTATCAAGTTGGAAAACTGCCCTGTGGCCCCTTTTCCAGAGGGAGGATATCATGCTCTGCTTCAGTATGTTACAATACGTTGGCATTTGTGGTTCCCTCAATGAAGTGTAGCTCCCCAGTACTGGCAGCACTCATGCAGCCCCAGACCATAACACTCCCGCCACTATGCTTCACTGTAGGCAACACACACTTGTCTTTGAGCTCCTCACCTGGTTGCTGCCACACATGCTTGACACCATCTGAACCAAATAAGTTTATCTTGGTCTCATCAGACCACAGGACATGGGTCCAGTAATCCATGTCTTTAGTCTGCTTGTCTTCTGTAAACTGTTTGCGGATTTTTTGAGCATCATTTTTAGAAGAGACCTCCTTCTGGGACGATAGTCATGTAGACCGATTTGATGCAGTGTGCAGCTTATGGTCTGAGCACTGACAGGCTGACCCCCCACCCCTGCAGAAATGCTGGCAGTACTCGTACATCTATTTCCCAAAGACAATCTCTGGAAACGATGCTAACAGCTTGCACTAAACTTCTTTGGTTGACCAATGTGAGGCCTGTTCTGAGTGGAGCCTGTCCTGTCATGACCCCAAAACATGCCTCCAAGATGACCACTGCCTTGTTAAAGAAGCTGAGGGTAAAGGTGATGGACTGGCCAAGTATGTCTCCAGACCTAAACCCTACTGAGCATCTGTGTGAAGTCCTCAAAAGGAAGGTGGAGGAGTGCAAGGTCTCTAACATCCACCAGCTCCATCATGTGGTCATTGGTAAGTGGAAAAGGATTCCAGTGGCAAAATGTGAATCTCTGGTGAACTCCATCCCCAAGAGGGTTAAGGCAGTGCTGAAAAATAATGGTGGCCGCACAAATTATTGACACTTAGGGCCAATTTGGACACTTTCACTTAGGGGTGTACTCACTTTTGTTGCCAGAAGTTTAGACATTAATGGCTGTGTGTCGAGTTGTTTTGAGGGGACAGTGAATTTAAACTGTTTAACAAGCTGCCCACTCACTACTGTACACTGTATCAAAGTGTCATTTCATCACTGTTGTTCCATGAAAAGATATCATAAAATTTTTGGAAATATGTGAGGGGTGTACTCACTTTTGTGAGACACTGTAGATGCTGTACATTTACTTTGAAATGTCACTGCAGTACTATCAGTTTATACATGTAGGCTTTAATGTAAGTGAGTGGAAGTCAGTGGAAGATCAGAAGTGACAAATATATGACAGGGAAAGTTATAGTTTTGTTACAGTGCCACCCTAAGGCAGAAAGTGTAAAACTGTAGTGGTTGATGAATGTTTAACTTCACCATTCTGTTTTTCTTTTCTTTTTTCTTCTTTATTAACAATATAGACATATTTTGTTTTGAATTTTTCACAGCCAACAGTTCTCGAAGTGCCTTCCTGCGTCCTCCTGATGTACTGTTAGCTGCTTTTCATTTGTATGTCATTGAAGAAAACGAGCTGGGGTGATACCTTATGATAGACAAAAACTACATGTTGACCAGATCCTATGTTGAAGTATCAAATTATCATGCAAGATCAAGAGGACACATCCAAATCTTTTAATTTAACTCTTTTCTGAAAAACTGATTTATTTTCATTACTTTCTCCTTTTTCTAATAAAATATCAGTTTCACTAGAAGTAACACAATGAATAAGTCAGGACCTTAAGAATTCACCTGAACTGCTGTAGTTATCAAGATGTCAGCTAATGGAATCTGCAGACTTATGTTGACAAAAAATATTGTCAATGATCTGGAAAATGTGGGGAAAATTGAAGAATTTCACATTTTCCACTAAGTAACAATATATTTTTTAGAATGTAATGAATCACGTCGCTCCTGATGTACATGGAAAGGCACATCCAAATTTGCCTCTGAATTATTCGCAATTGCATGCCCTTTAATTCATGTTACCATTGGTGTGCAAAGTCACTCACTCTGTTTTTATTGGCTCTTTTACAATGAAATTTAGGAACACAATGATCTGAAAGTTACTGGTTGACACTGTAACTGATTAAACCTTTACACCCTTTAAGCACAGATGAAAAATTATATCATGACAGCATTCATTTTGTGCTAATGTTGTGTGCTTAATCATCATTCTGAGCTGATCTGATGATTCTATTGATCCGAAGATAGGTATTTTATTAGTTCTTAAGTCTGCATTGAATCCACATCAGTGCTCTTGTGTTTCTCAACTGTTCTCCACTTATACACATCTTGCAGAGTCAAATATATTCTGAGCTGTGTTTAAAGTACATTTGGAAGAGTGCATGGGCACAAGGATAAACCATAAGTTTATCTCAAACTGTGCTTTTGTTCATCACAGCTGCAACAGACCCAGAGAACTTGTGCACAAGATCTGCAAATTCAAGCTAAATACACAGATGTGTTAGGGTCTGGTCATCCTTCCAAAATAAAACACCCTTCTGTTATCATTATTCAGAAAGAATAATAAAATATTCAATTTTTAATTTCCCTCCGGCTGGATACAAAATGATGTAAGGCCTAGTAGCAGTCTGTGGCCCAGTGGTTGCCTTCTTAAGATACTGAAATCCTAATCAAGAGATGAACATGAGGAACCATGATCTAGTCATACACCTTTGACCTACCTCACCAGAATCCCCTCATACCATCACAATTCCCCACTCGTACAGCAACTTCACTGGCTCCAAGTTAATGTGATGAACTGAATTCATGCCCTTCTATGCTCCTTCAAAGCCATCTACAACCTGTCCCCTTCATACCTGCCTGACGTTCTTCACATCACCACTTCAGCCCGTTCCCTCAGATCCTTTCTTCTCTCCACCTCACTGTGGTGAAGCAGAGCTTTCAGCTGCTCCAGCTCTGGAATTCTCTGCCACCGAACATTCAAAACTCTCTACCTTCAAATCCAGACTAAAAACCTACTTGTTCAAGATCACCCACTCAATTTAATCATCATCTCCTCATCTTCTCCTTTCCTTATTTAAAATTTATTTTATTATTCCGCCAAGGAAGTTGTGTTTTCATCAGAGTCCATCTGTTTGTTTGTTTGTCTGTTAGCAAGATTTACACAAAAACTACCAGATGGTTTTAAAAAAATAATTAACCCAAGGTGTGGATTGGTCTAAAGAGGAAGCCAGAACATTTTGGTGCTGATCCAATCCAGATTGACATCCCAAAAAACACTGAAGGTTATAATGGCAAAACCCATTCATTTGTCATTATGGGAATTGTAGTTTGAAGGCAAACTGACGTCAACATTTTTCAAGCCTACATTTCCCAGCTTTCCTAGCAATGCCAGCAGAGGTCTCCACTCAGAGTCAGAGCAGAGCAAACAGCCAATCAGCACTGAAAGCTGTGCATGCAGTTCTGCTCACAGACATTGCAGAGAGGTGGAAGTTTTTCTGATGGATAATGGCCAATGCTGTTCCTGGAGCCTTGGTTTCTAAGATAAATTAAGGCAGCAGACTTTCCTGATATTGTAATGAGTATCCCAGTCCTCTAAACTCACAGCTACTGGTAACATTACTGTCAGCAGATTAACGTTATAGAAACAAACGTGGCTGCTGTGCTCACTCGCAGTCCCCCCAAATGTGTCATTTAATCATTCTTTTGATGAAATTTATACAAACAATAATCACACTTCTTGCAGATTGTTATTTTTCATTCCACAATATGGGTACAAAATAAGAATAGGACTGTAATGTTGGGTGGAATTCACAATATATGGGTGGAACTGAGCTGCTTTGCAGAGGCCTGCACTCTTAGACTGCTTTTCTAGTTATAGAATGACTGTACATTGTTTTTATGAATACTTAAGTGTCAAGAAAGGCCCTTTTAATAACATGTATAACTATTTTATTTTAGTATTGTTATTTTTACAACCTCTTATCTAATCTTTAAATCCTTTAGTAGAAGTGGGATTGTACAGGTATTGAAGGAATCCATCAAAGCATTTTTGAGATGTTACTTTTGCTGGAGTGGATGGACAGGATGCATTGAAATCTATATTTGGTGTCCAAGGTCCCTTAACATTTTCTGATGATATTCAGCCTATAAGTAGATGAGAACCTAGATGGACCACGACCTTGACCTTAAACCTACATCTTCCAAACTCTAAACAGTTTATCCTTGATGCGGCATGGAAATTTATGTCAGAATAAAATCCCCAGAGAGTCCTAAAGATACTGCATTTACAATTAAGAAATGCACATAGGGCCCCGTGAACTTGCCCTTTGACCAATGATCCCCAAGTTTTGATACCCTTACCCTTGACTTTGAGGTGACATTTGCGCAAGGTTTGAATATAAAGCCCCGAAGGATCATGAGATATTGTGCTGGCCTTGCTTAAAGGATGGAAGGACGGACAACCCAAACTGCAGCTCCTCTGGCTCTGATTGTTGCAGCACAGAGGCATACTGATGTTCTTACTCTCTGAACTGGCTGTTACTGGCAGAGGATGTTTACCAGGAGAGTAAAAAAAATGTCAGAGTATTGTCTTCTGGATGGAAAAGTCACTGTCTTGTTACTGCTGCTCTTCTCTCTTCTTTCTGAGAAAGTGAAGTGTTGATGTGTTTGTGTGTTTGTTTGGAAGATTCGAGGCTAGAGAGACAGCCATCCTATTAGATGTGTTGTTGGCTCACAGTTGTGTGTTGTACAGCAGCTCTCACAGTTGTGGCCTGACATCAGGTGCAATATGGCTCAGCAGCACTTAGAGGACGCATTGGTGTCTCGCCATAAACTATATCTGCTGGGAAGTGGCCACAGCACTGGCGGCACACAGACGTCAGGAAACGGTTATTATACTTGGCTACACAGACACAAACTGCTGTTATTTCCTGCTGCAATGGTGTAGCTGGTGTGTGTATGTGTGTGCATGCGCCAGCTGTGTGTCAGCATGACAGTGTATTTGATTTTAGTATTTTTCACCCTGGTGGTTGGCAATTTAAAACCAGCGAATGGAATATTTCAGAGCCCCTGTCCAAATTGCAGTGACACACTCATGAGGTAATAGTCATTCTCTAGAAAGCCTCTTTTCTGTTTCCCGTGTACGCAGCCCATTTCCCTTTCATCAAGCATGCAGACAAGCATGGTGAGGGGCGGCGATTATGCACATTCTATCAGAATGAATTGTGAAGCTGCAGCACAGCCGTGCAGATAAAATCCCTCTCTTTGGGGACATCAATTTAAGATTTCTGTCTACTAAGGTTGCTATCGAGGCCAAGCCATCATCGTTGTTGTACCCTTGCTTGTGCTGTTGAAAAATTGTTTTCTCTCTCTCTCTGCCACATTTAATGTGTTTGGCTCAGAGTGTAGCTTGTCATAGATCTAAGAGAAAAAGTGCTTAGATAACTAAAAGCAAAATTATTTCTAAATATAACCCCTAAGTGCTGCAGCAGCTATAATTTGATAAAGATGCAGACACTGAAGATGCATGATCCGGAGGTGAGGAAAAACACAAGCAGTACAAAGTTTCTCTCTCCCTCTTGCACAGTTCCTGTGAGCAATTAATATTTGAAGTGTTTAAAATAATCCATAATTGAATTGCCTTTTCATTTCTTGGGAACTTGTGTTTAACAAACAGACCTATGCAGGGTAAGATATGTAAAAAATAGATAAATATGCCATATAAGTGGTGGTGACAATGAACACATTTTCCTCTCTTTCTTTTTTCTAACATTGAGCTGTAGGCTTTATGAGCATCGACTCAGGGAAAGGAACAATGATTTGGAAAGGCAAGTAATTTTTTAGACTGTGTGATGAAATAGACTTTAATCATATACAGATAAAAGTGGACAATCAAAATTAGCTAATTCATCTGAATATGATCTTAAACAGAATAGCCTGCTTTAGTGATGTGCCTATCTTTCCATCTTATGAAACTCTCTGGGGCAATACAACCTCCAAAGACAACTGAGCAAGATCCATTAAAAATTTGTTGAGGAACTATTGAGATGTGTTTGTGAGTGGTGATTTGTTATTTTTATGACCCAACCAACTTAACCTGTCTCCTTTTATTTAAATTGTTCTATTCATTTTCTGCTCCAAAGTATGTTGCCATGCCCTGTTGGCCCACTTAATTTTAGTGTCATCTGGTTTCAGTGCCACGTTTCATTTGTTAATTTCTGCTATTGATATGTCAGTGTTAGCTAGAGCTGCTTCACACCACACCAAAACACCTGTCTGATCATGTGGGCATTTTTATAGATACTACCAACCATTAGGGGTAATGTGTTCTGTTACACCAGCAACAAGGATGCTACTTACCTATCTTTTAAATTGCAGTCTAGGTTTGCTTGTGTATTGTTCTTAATGTTGTCAAAGAAAATAAACGATAAAAATGTTTCAAGAATGCTTTTTTTACGACACAATTCGGAAAATGGCCAGAAATAACTCTTTGATGATTAAAAATACTGACAAAATGTATTAATTTTTATCAGCCAAACAACACCAGTCTAAAGGGGTCCAATCCTTGGTTCCCAAACTCAGTCTAGTCTCCTGTGTGTGGGCACTAGAAAGTCTGAGAGGGGCGCAAGATTCAGTGAACTATGAGGTTGTCAAAACTTGGTTTACATATAAATGTAATCCAAAACAAAGATAGCGCTAAGGAAATATTTTCTTCAAAGGTCTATGCATTATAATGTCTAAGAAAGCCCATTATCTAAAATTTATCCGAAAAACTATATGAACTGGTGTCTGCATTGGATGACAATGTTTTTTATTTAGTTGTGTAGATCCTATGGATGCTCTAATGTAAGATGTATTTACTACTTAAAGTAAAAAAGGCTGGGAGTCCACAGATTAAAATGGAAAGAGCTCTCATTTATTAAATATGTAAGATTTGTTTGTTTCCAGGAGAAATATGCTTGACCTTTTCAGCAAAAAGTTAATCTTGACTTCTAAAGCATCTACAAATAGTGTAAAGGTTTTTTATTGACGTAAAGTTAAAAAAAATTAAAGACAAAAATAAAAAAAGACTAAAACACTAATTAAGTCTCAAAACTTAAGATTAGTCAAAATCCAGAGTAGCTGGGACAATTGTCACATCTATGTTCAGTGTAAGGTTTTGTTTCTCTTTGTGTTATTCAAGTGAGGGTTTGTATGCAGTGAAGTGAGCCTAACAGGGTGTTTGCTGACCTTTATTCTGCTCAGTAAGGGCTCTATCTTTCCAGTGGCTGCTCTGTAACCAGGCTTTACTGATGGATATCTATATATTGGCTGATTTCCTTTTAAGGTCAGGTGCAAATCAATGCAGCTTTTTCCCTCTTAAATGCTTTTTTTTTTCGTTAATGGCTGGTGGAAGCGCCGTTGTCTCCCTCTCTGTTTGTGATACCCCATTATCAAGAACAATGACGAAAAATGCAACCCGCACAGCAGAAGAAAGGGTGTCCTTGACGAAGCAATCGCAAGGAAATGAATCACGCAGAGACAGAAAATAATACATGCCTAAAAATACGTTTGTAACAGGAGCTTGAAACTGCAAAGCTCAGTAGGATTGTGGGTTTTGCATCAAGAAATTCTTTGAAGGCTGATGCTGTGATGAAGGAAGAGTAAGGGCAAAACACTTTTCTTGCAAAGCTCGAGTGAAAGTCTGATGATCCAAATCCAGCTCAATTGATTTTAATAGAACATCAGAAAAGTGTGCATTAAAATGTGATTTAGTTAAAAATGGTTTTTAATGCATGTACAGGGATATGTCTTGAAGAAACTGCTGTTTAAATACAGAGGAGTTTCCTAAAAATTGATATTTTAAAAAGGTAATTCATCTTTTGTAACTTGATTTAAAAAGAGAAGTTTTCCTAAATGCATTGCACATCAGGTGAAAAATGTTATTCAGGAGAAAGATGTGATACAGACACGTCCATCTTCAAGAAAGGTGTGATTACTTGGGAGTCAATATGCGCCTGGGTCTCATTTTCCTTTTCTAATTACTGCATTAATGTAAAATGGCACAGAGACAATCAGCTTGCCAACTGCTGAGGTGTTATCAAGCGGATCGTGTTCTCCATCTTGTCTTAATGTTAGCTCTCATGTCTCTTGTCTTCCTCTTGACAATATTCCATAGATCCTCAGTGGGTTCAAGTCAGGCGAGTTGGCTGGCCATTCAAGCACAGCAATACCATGGTCAGCAAACCAGTTACAAGTCACTCTGGCACTGATGACTGGTGCCAAGTCCTGCTGGAAAAGTAAATCAACATCCCTATAAAGCTTGTCAGTGTACAGGAGCATGAAGTGCTCCTGGCAGACAGTTCTGTCACTTCAGCTCAATATGTAATGTGTCCAGCGTAAATTAAAGTCTTGTATTTTAAATGAAATTATGGGAAAAGGGGAGCTTTCCCACCATTCTCTGTTTTTAAATATGCATTTGGACTTTTGTGTTGTCCGTATTTTTCTCCATAGTAAAGTCTTATTAAGGGATTGAGGGCTTCCATAAGGTGCAACAACATGTAATATAATTTTACTGACAGCATATTTTCCCTTTTATTCGAATTAACTCTAACTTAGTAATCTCTTGATGTTAGTCTTAATAAAAATCAGAGGTAAATTTAACACTATTTTTTTTGAGAAAATCTTCTTTAGCATTATTGTTTGTAAACAGGAAGACAAGAGACATGATGGTCATCATCTTAATTTATTTTAACTTTTGTCAAGATTTTACTAGTTCATACAATTCTGTCCCACACTTTTAAATGTGCTACATTTTTACATTTTATTTTCTGTCATTCTATTACCTTATGTCTTCACCTCTAAAAACATCACCAGTATAGCAATGAGGCTTTTTATAGTGTATGATGGTAAAATATTGGTTAGCTTATGGCATTTCATTGTGGTATGCCCTCTGTAAATTCACAGAAATGTTCTGGCCACTGAACTTCAGTGATAATACAGTAAGGATTTAACACTATAGGAAAAAAAAGTTTGAGTTTAGGACAGTATCATTTTGTAATTTTATTTTTTAAAAACTGTGATTTTACAGTCATACATGATTACTGTAAAATGACAAACTACAGTAAAACTTACAGTATTTTGGTATATTTTACCATAAAATACTATGATTTAACGTGTTACTGTGACAAGATAGAAATTAAAGGTAATAGTTGCTATAAAACAACACAACAATTTTCATACAATTTTCATACAACTTTCATACAATTTCCATCAATGCTGAGAACGTCCACTATTCTAATGTGAAACCACTACAATTATAAGGACTTTGCTGTGAAATGATGGTATTTTACCAGTGTTATTTTAATCTTGTTTGGTTTCTTTTTGTGTGTTTGTTTGTTTGTCTATTTCTGTTTTTATTTCCTGCATTTCATTTTTCTTTATAAAAATGTTGGCCTCTTTCTCTTTAGTCTGAGAGGTGCTAATTGAACAAAGTTCAGTGGGTTAGATTAAACGTAAAATAGGGGGAACTGTGACAGACCGTTAAATGAACCAAAGTCACTTTAGATCACAGGTGATCGCTGAAGCTGGACTGTTGAACTGTTGTTGACTGTTAAAAAAAAACAAAAAAAACAAGCCTTTATGGCTCAGAGACATTCAGCCCTGCAGGCCCCTCCTCTAGAGTATCTGGGCAGTTGAAGAGTGCTTTAACCCAAGCAGAAGCTTTTCAGGGGATTAATCCTGTACCCAAGAGCTAGGGTTAGACCCTGGTTCTGCGTATTGAAACACTTGGATTCCTCAAAAAGGTGTTTGTTCCTAACAGTTCCTGCAGTCAAATAGGGCCCACTGAAAAACACTGATTTGTTGTCTTTAAAGTCACTTCACATCAATATGTGCCAAAGATTATTGAAACTAAATTAACAGTCAAGATTTTTTGGAGGCTTGAATTATGGCTGCTCCTCTTGGTATATTGTAACATTGTCAGCCCATGTTAATGTAGCTATAGAGTTGAATAAAAAATGGAATATTACATTTTGGGCACGTAAAACGTCATTAAAGAACAGAATAGAAATAAACTCATTCTGTCTTTACACAGCAGGGTCAGGCTCAAAAGTCTCTAAAAAATCCTAAAGGAAACATGGACACAGAATTATCAACAAAACAACTTAGAGCCACAGCTTTTTTTTTTTACAGAGAACTGTAACTAGTCTTGAAAAATAAACATCTCATGAGTCTGCAGGATGTCAGAGACAGAAGTTTTTGTCTTCTTCAGCCACAGCGTCTAGACTGTGTGGTCAGTGACAAAGAGACATGCTGGCTTTTTTTAACAAGCATACAGGTATTATTACAAAGTGATATATGCCATCATGTCTGGAGCAGCAGTCGTTCAGGTGCTAGAGAGTGTTAGCTGTTAGTCATATGGTGGCTCAATCCCCAAATTGCCCTGTTTATTTGTGAAAGTGTCCTTGAGTCAGACATTGAAACACAAATTATTCCACATGTGGGTGTTGAGAAATGTAAATGAACATCCACAAAATAACTTCAGTGCAATGCCACAGTTTGACTTGGTGGATGCAGCATCCATCCTCCTACATGCTCAGACTTTTTAGAGGGTTTCCCTTAACAGTGTCCTTTCTAGCCTCATATATTTACACACAGCCCTGCAGCTCATGTTCTCACACTGCTGTTTGTCCACACTGCACAGTTTTTGATATATAATGCATAAGGGGTGTTGCTTTACAGCCTCTTCCACTGTCTAAAGAATATTAAAAATTTCCAGTGCACAAAACAGTCTTGGGCAGTAAAAGGATGTAGTTTTGCCACATTTATGCATTCATTTTAAGACTTGCTGGTGTGGAAGCGGGTGCTTCTACATTTCTTTTATGGAGAGGACAAACGAAAAGGGCACAGGAACTTTTATATCACTTTGGGCTGTCAGTGTTGGTGCAAATATAGTGCATGACGATTAGTGATAGAAAATGAGGAAACCACTGCCACTTTGAATGTCTGGATTCAGTGTCAAAAAAAACCCACAACCAGCAGTCTGGGCAAAGTAACAAATCAAACAGAAGCAAAAAAAGAAACTATCAAAAACATTCTAACTTGTCATTCTGACTTGAAAATTTAATTGAATAGCTCAACAAAGAACAACTTCCTGGGACCTTCTAGGTTAAACCTAAAGGGCAACTTAGACCCGTGGTCCCTAAGTGAAGGTCATGAACCCAAGAGGTAGCATTTAGATTGGGTTCAAAAAATCTAGCCCATCCCACCCTGATCTCTTGACACCCATCTGTGAGATCATTTTTGATAGCCAAGTACTCAAGCCAGATTGTTTCACATTCTTCACAAGTCCCTTTGCACCGGGTATGGTCTCTCTCAAATCTAGCACATTTTCAGCCAGTGCATCAGCACTCAGTCAGAGCAAAGGGATGGTGTCTGTTTCAAGATTAAGACAAAAACATCCTCATGTGGCTCAAAGGCTTTAATTACATGTATATTGCTCCCTTGATTTGTCACCCAAACAGCTTAGATCAGGGACAGGGGGAGGCCAAAGTTTAAACCGGCTAAATTCACGCTGGTCTCAGAAAGAAACAAAAGGCAGATAAGCAGGCCTGGCTTGATCCAAGGGAAGGGGAGAGATCCTAATTTTGACCTGGGTCTGTTCAAAATCAACATCAGCAGTCATGTAAATGTAGCTTTTATTAACAATGTCAGGTACATAAGTATAGTGAGGCCTAAAAAGCATAGTTGGCATCAACCAACCTCCAGTCATCCATACAGGTAAACACACAAGCCTGTGTTGAATGTCAGTTCACAATGCCCTAATGAAAATGCTAGTGTCATCTGTCACAGCCTTAATACTTCTTTATCTTTACTTTACAGCTCAAAATACTGCCAAAATGCTTTGCACAGCAGGATGCCTGCTCCACTGGTCTTTTGTGATCTTTTAGGGTCTCGCTGTGTCCTACCTGAACACAATGTCAGATGTCGCACCAAATCAGGCAGCACAGCAGGCCTGCTGTTCACACCGCACCCATTAAAATAAAATTCTGATGTTTTTCCCAGTAAACTTCACATCAGGTGATTTCACCATGCATGTGAAGAGACAGTCATGAAATGTTTCGCTTTGACGAGAGGTGGACTCACAGGCTCATAAATTCACAGCACTCTGAAGTGAATAAAGTTTCTCCCTCCTTGTTGAAAGTGAAAGTCATTTAACTCGCAGAATGAATGTTCCACTCTCTCCGCCATGTTAAACAAACCAACAAGCTCTGCTGGATGAGAAAAGTCAAAGAGAAAAACAAGAAAATCCCTCCAGCACCTTGTTAATCTCCTTCTGTCCTCGCTCCTTGTTCACGTCAACGCAAGCGACAGAGAGGAAAATAGTGATGGGCATGGCGGCAGAAAAACATTGCGCCGCTTGTTGCTGCACTGCTTGGCAGCAAGGATGCTCACATTTGATTCCCAGTAATTAGTCTGATTGTGTTCAGTTCGGACACCATGTCGTAGTGCACAATAGATTGGATGGACGTTTGAGTAGTCACTCAGCAAGTGGCAGATCTTCACTATGCACAACATTTGACATGTTTTTTGTCTGCTGGTAAAAGTGCAGTGTGAAAGTTAACCAAACCAAATGAAAAATACAACAATATTGCAACTTAACAACTCTAAGTTACATTATATGTGATAATGACCTTAATGATCACAAGCACATTTCTTCACTGTATTTCCCAAGACAAAGCAACAAACAAAAAGAAGGTTTCACGTTGCCAACACAGATAGAAAAAGCTTGTTTTAAGGCGCAAAGTGGTATATTTATGGTAGAACATTTATTCAATAAAGCATTCATTTCATAAAACATCACTATTTGTCATCTTCTATGTGGGTGGGTTAGAGTTAGGGTTATTTGTATTTAGGAAAATACAATATTCCTTCATTTGATATTAGAGCCTTTTTCTATTTCCTGAAAAGAAGGAATTTGATGGTGACAGTATACTTTCTAACTTGCAACTAATATTCATTGTATGTATGCCTTGTATGTTGTCTTATTTATTTTAATTGAGATTTTAATGCACTGTGTTTTTTATTATGTACTTTGTAAAGTGTCCTTGGGTGCTAAGAAAGGCGCTTTTAAATAAAATGTATTATTATTATTATTATTATTATCATTATTATTATTATTCATTCATTTTCTATACCCTTTTATCCCTTTTGGGGAGGGGGGAGGGGGGGGTACACCCTGAACTGGTCGCCAGTCGATCTCAGGGCCACAAAGAGAAACAGACAACCATTCAAGTCAAGTCAAGTCAAGTCAAGTCAACTTTATTTACAGAGCACCTTCAAGAAGACAGCAGTCAATCAAAGTGCTGATTCACGCTCACACTCATACCTAAGGGCAATTTAGAGTCACCACTTAACATAATGAGCATGTTTTTGGTCTGTGGGAGGAACCCAGAGTGCCCGGAGAGAATCCATGCATGCACGGGAAGAACATGCAAACTTCACACAGAAAGGCCCCTGTCAGACCCAGGAACCTTCTTGCTGCGAGGCACGTGCACTACCTGCTGCACCACCGTGCCACCCCGTGCCACTAATAGCCATTTGATATTAAAATTAGGATGTTAATTACAGTTAGAAAACTTAATTATTATAGTTATAATATTGACATCCCACTGCCATAATTTTAAAGGATAAGATGAATTCTGTTGTCAGATTTAGAGAAAAGCTTTGAACAAATGAGCTGCCATATATTCTGCAGAGACAATAGACAGAATAAAAGATAGATGTAGCCCAAAACAGTTTATAAATTCAATCCACTTTAAAGACAATAGAAGAAATGGAACATAATAAATCTGCCAAACTAAGTGCTGCGGCCTTTCATCAAAATTCAACTGTTTTCCCTGTCAGGGGAAGCGGAGAGTTTGTGTCGCAGTTAAATCTGCCCTGCGGGATCCAGCAGCAGCAGCTACCTGAAGGGAGGTCAAATCCTGAATGTTTATTTGCCAGCTTGTTTAATGATGGTCTGCTCAAAAATAGTCAACAGGGATGGCCTATCTCTCATACCCATCAGCAATCATCCATTACCCTATGGTCTTTTTGTCACTCATAATAATTTGGATGGCGGTAAATGACTGCTCTTCCTCTCCCTGTGGCACATAATTTTATTTTTATGGCTGCCCTACAAATCTGCACATTAATGGTAGAGGAGAAGTAGAAGTGTATTGGCTGTCTACTTGTTTAGATGAAACCAATTTCTTCATGCATTTGTCCAAGTTCTGGGAAGCCAAAAATATGCTTCTACATGCTAAAAGTGAACCTTAAATAACCAAATTAGACTGAAACAAATTCTGTAATAGGCCAACCGCTATGATGCATAATGTTTGTTCACAGAATCAATCTTATTTTCCATCCACATGGGGTACAGCACTGTGGTTCATTAACTGCTTCATTTTTCCCAAAATCTCTGTATTTACTGGACAAAGTAGAGAGAATCACATTTAGCAGTCTGGCTTTGCCCTTTGCATGCATAAGAAGCTCAACAAGGCCAGATTACAGATAAATATGCATGCACTCTCATACAACAATCAGAGCTGACAAAAGACAAACATATATCTCACCAAGGCAGGAGACAACTGCCATTTTCTTGTCTGTGTTTTCTCAGCGAGGCTAACAATCAGTTATGGGCATCAGCGGTGCTGTGTGGGGTAGAAGATGGTGTTTGTGTGTACATCTGAAAGGTTATGTCTAAATGTAACTATGTGAGAAACAGCTGGGATTGCTCTGGAGCTGTCTGTCGAAAAGGGCCAGCTGCCTGCTGAGGCTCCTGTTCACGCCACAATTGCACATTATGATACCGATTCATATGTCTGAACGGTAATTTTCCCCCTGACTGTGCATTCATAGCATGTTGTTCATTTGGTTTCTCGTCACAATTTAAAGACGATGTTGCAGAATGGATCCAACACAGGGTCGAAGAAAACCCAGGGGAGTGCATTTTTACAATCAAGCTGATGATGGAGGTCAGAGCGCAGGTGGAATTCAAAGAAGGCATTATGTAGGTGTTAGTGCAGATGTCCTTTTCTTATGTAGGAAGCACATGTTATTGTCACATGTTCATTTGAATATGCATGTTTACAGTGTTCTTCTTATAGAGCAAGCTTTTATTGAGATGACGGCGCTTAACATATTACATGCTCCTATGATTCACAGCTTGAAAAGAGGGAATCTTGGTTATAATGGGAAGCTTATAAAAAACAAACAGGCGATATAAGTGGGGAACTGGCAGGGGGAATGAAAAAAATGGAACAAATAGGAATGGTTGCAATACTGTGTGTATTTTTCTGACTTCCTCAGAGACAGTTTAGAACAGGGCTGTACAACATTAGGAAATGGTCTTGTATTTATTTTTATTAATCAAGGAAATATAAACGTAACCCACTGTCTTTTCGCAATCATAAGTCAATATTCTTATTCACCAAACTTAAGCAATATGGATCGTTTACTCAGATTCTATAAGAAATCTTTTCCCTCTTGAATTTTCATTATGCACAGCAGTCCTCTGACTGCACACACACACATGCACAAAAACTCACCTTGTTGTGCTGCCTCTGACTCACTCCACACTGCTTATTGTGCAGTGCTGATGGTAAACAAAGAGCAGCACAGCCCTCTATTACAGGTCTGTTTGTCGCCACAATTTAACAAGAGGTGTTCACAGGAAGTCTGTAATTTCATACATTTAACTGGGCCTCTGCCTTGTCTGTCATTTTGGTGTTGGTGGCTTAAAAAGTGATTGTGGAAACATGTGCCCTTCAGCATCTGTGGCTGATGCTAGTAGGACATATTATGGAAAGTGTCCTTGTAAGTTCCTCTTTACAAGAAATTTCACTGAAAACCTGTAGAATCAGTATTTTTATATAATATTTATAAAAAAGGAAACTGGCTAAAAGAGTTGACATGGACACTGTATAAACCACAACTGCCTTTGGCAACATCTAAGCCTGTGAGCAGTGGGTTTTCACATGCAGACAGCACAGACTGTACATGCACTGAGTCAGTATTCTGATGATTGAAGATGATATCAGACTCTCTTTCTCTGAAGATTAGTCAAGGAACCTCTCTGTGTTGGCTGCATTATGTGCTTTGGCTTGACTGACATTGGACGAAATGTAGGTTTTTTTTTTATCTTTCTCCTTGTCTGCATTATCTTTTCAGCTGTGCACTGTGTCCAATGACAACATTGAAAAGACCAAATCATTTTTTTCTAGCAGTGAGAGATATGTAAATATGATTCACTGCTACAGTGACCACCACCAGCCCTCCCTGAAGGCTACTCCATCAAATCGAACTTTATTTAACACCTGATGTGAGCTGAAGGGGAGGGACGTGCCACACCACAGTGTGAAACGTTTTGTTTTGTGCATAGAAGTTCTATCACAGAGTGGTAATAGCCTTGAGCTGACGTAGTGCTTTTCTAGTTTTGGCAGCTTTACGTCACAGGTCACACCTACCCATTCGCTCTCACATTCACTCATTGATGGTTGTTTAGTGTTTGTATGCCAGTTGTCCATCAGTCCACACTTCATGCCCATTTACACACCACTGACATAACAGTGGGAGAATCTTGAGGTTAGATGTCTTGCCCATGTGTCAGATAGAGCTGGGCTCGAACCTGCAACCTTCTGATAACGACCAAGCACACTATCAATCTACGCCATTGATGCCACAATGTGAAGTCATTTACAGGTACTTAACATTCAAAAAGAATAAAATGAGCTCTTTAAGTCTTTGTTTATATTATAGATTCATGAAAAAGGCCAAGAAAAGGTTATCCTACATTTTAATGCTATTAAAAGGTCAACAAAAATCCTTAAAACTGTTATAGTCTACCTGGCAGGAGAATGGCTTAGTTCAGCACCAGGTAGTAAACTATCGCAAAGTGTGTTTATTTATAGAAAGAATAAATAAACATTGGCTGGCAGTTGTATTGACTGCGTAACAGTAATTGTTTCGATAAAACACTTCAGTGCATTAGAACCAAGAAGCCTTTGGTGCACACCAAAGTGCACCGAACCAATACCTCACATATCAGTGCTTTTATATTCTTTCTGAAAACCAAGACCCTGTCATGATTGAGCATGTGTTTTTTTGGCAGAAGACACTGCTGTTGCTTGGATAGTTAGAATGGAAAAAGAGGCATGGTTTGGAGGAGCAGGGGAGACAATTTGGAAACGAGTGAGATGCAGGCAGGTCAATAGAGTAAGAAAGAAGAGTATGTGATCAATAATAAGGTTGCTATTGTGGTGAATCAATAACTTGGCCAGAACCATCAGCCTCTCAAACATAGTAGAGCCGTTTCCACAAACAGCATTACCCTGAATGGTCCTCTTCAAAAGCATCCCTAATGCCTGACAAACACTGAAATATTTCCTGGCCTAATGGGCACCATACCGGGCTGTAGTTATAAAGTCCTGGTGATTCAAAGAGCTTCAAACAAGAGCAATAATGCTTGATGTTTTACTCCTAAAGTTATATGTGAGTGGTTGTTGTCTCTGTGCATGGGGATTATACTCCTCTTTGAGCCCTGATGTCATGCTCAACCAGGACCTTTTTGGTTAATGTTATCCCACAATGGCAAGCCATTCTAACACTCTTAGAATGTGACCTCACCACAGCTCCACTCTGGTTTACTTGACTGAAGCTCATGGTTTATATAGCACTAATTAAAACTTCATGTGTCGAGTTGCATGTATTATTTACTTGGCTGTTTTAAAGTCTTACTCTAACGCCCATTAAGAGAAGTGTGATGGACGCAAAGGCAGTGTACCGAAATACTGGGGCATAGTGGCTGCATAATGGACCAAGTCAACTTAAGTTTAATTTAATACTCGGAGAACGGAGCAACAAACAGTGATGTTACAGATGATGAAAGTGTTTAACCTCAATATTTAGAGAAAGGGGTATTCTACATTTTTGGTTTGAATCGCTTAATGAATCAAAAATTTTGGAAGGATGTTTTAAAATGATTGTCGGTGATGACTGATACCAAAGTCAAAGTAAATGTCAAACATTGTGTGCTTGGAACATATCAGTAGGACTTGATAAAAACATGGAACCAGATTTAGAAAAAGTCTGACTTTTGACTTATTTGCTTGGGGCAAGCCTGAGAGGGGAAACTAAAAGAATGTCATGGAAGATGTAATTTGGGGCTTTACTGAGAGAATGGGGAAAACTGCCTGGGAATATTAAGCTCTAATGGTATTCAGTTTGACATATTCAAGTTGAATCTGTTTCTGTGTGGACCTGTCTGTTTAAGGCAGTGATTTTTGTCACAACCACTCTGTTAGTCCATTTAAATGTTGTTATTTCAGCCTAAAAAGCTGCTTCAGCAAACTACGTTTTAACATCTTAAAAATTAAGATTCAGGAGGTCTTCCTTACCCCTGCAGTCAGATTTCCAAACAAATTTGAAAATTCAAAGCCACGGTCACAGTCTTGTGTACCTGTTGTAGATTAGTGGAAAAATCTCATAAGTGCACAGACATACTTTTGATAATGTATTATGGCATGAACTGTAAGAAATTCAAGCGGCTGGCACTGAAACCTCACAACAAATAGGTTCCTGGTATTAATCCAAGTCAGACCTGGCCAGAGGGGGTCAATCGGGGCATGCCAGCCACCTCTAGCACATAAAAACATCCTTGTTTGGTGAAGTATTAGCTCTTCACTGTCTTTAAACAGCACCTGTGGCCCCACCCCTCTGTACATAAGAAATAATAAACTCAGTTTAATTCTCTAAACACTTGTATGTTGTAATATATAGTTGGGTTAACAGTGGTGTCTTTCCATCCATACATTATCTATATTGTTTGTCCTTTTTGGGGCACAGGAGGCTGATGCGTACGCAAGCTGACATGGTTTGCCAGTCAACCACAGGACACACATCTTGAAACAGAAAGCCATTCACTGCATATTCACACCTAAGGGCAATTTAGAACCACCAAGTAACAGAACAGTTAATCCAAAGTCAGAACAAAAGACATTGTTCTAAGTAACAAGATTGGATTGTATTCTAAAACTGACACATTTCTCATTATGAATTCATGAACAGATACAATGATCTATTGTTTTTTTTTTCAAATGTAATAGAGATTCCTCCCTTCGTTTTTTCAGACACTGAAAAGAAAATTTTCTTTAGACTAAAGAGTCATCACCTCATAAAACCAACAGGCTTATATCTTAATTGTTAGCTAAGTGGACATTTAAAATTTAAAGCACACACAAAAATATGTAAATGTGTCACACTTTTGCTCCAAACAGTCTTATCTGTCTCATATTTCTATGAAAAGGAAACAGAATACTCTCTATGCTGCCACAGTTTATATTTAGTACAATTGCATCCTCCTGTTGCTATGTCATTTAAAATTAATTATGTTTATAGAAATGGAAGAGATGATTTTGCACGATTAATTATAGACTGAAGCCAAACATCAGTCATTAAATTGACTTTGTTGTTTTTTCATGCTCTGACGATCATCAGCACCTTTTGCTATCATTAAGATGACTTGTTTTGACTGGAACCAAAAGCAGCAAGGTGGAAGTGTTGACAGGTGTGAGTTTGTCCTCGGAATTAAAATCCAAATCCAAAGTCTGTTTCCATACAATCTTAAACTGCCAAGCTCGGATAAAAAAAAAAAAACAGAGAACAACCTGATGACAAATTACTTATTTTACCGAACATCCAATGTAGTGAGGACATATACAATGTGATTATCTTAAAAAACTGAAACACCGCATATAATGAGTACAGCACAAAGAAAGACACAATGGATGATGAATCTAAGAACTTTGAATCTGAGTTTTGAAGACTGTATGATTTTGAATGTCAATGCGAACGTCTTTTAAAAAAGTTGTGAGGATGATAGACATATTGTTTTTTTCATCTCCTTTTCCTCTGGTATCATTTTCATAACCATGCAAACAGGATTTCTTCCTATTATCGGCTGATGAAACAATTTAGGGTCCCCTCTGTTGATTAGCACTCTTCAGAAAGCAAAAAGATATTAAACAAGAAACTATTCAATGGCAGTTTGAGATGCAGTGGTAACCCCCTCTGATTTTTACTTCAGGTTTCCTCCCACTCCTCCAGGATGCTCTTTTTAAGCCCAGATGTGTCACTAGCCTGTTGCGAGTTAATCTGTTTGATTTTTACAAGTTCCGTATAATTTCCCTTTTTAGAATTTCACAACTTTAGTATTCTTTTGTTGCCCTTCAGACATCAAATTCAAAATGTTAGAAACAATGGGGATTTTTTTTGGAGAGCACTCTTATTGACCTCCAACATGAACGATGAAAAAGTATATATACATTTTTTAAAATCAGAACGCTCTATCAACACTTTGGGGAAGGTTTATCAGACTAGGCCTTAACTTGACAGTTCAAAAATAACTGAGTCCGTAGTGTTATCAGAGCTCTCCAATATCTATCATATTCTAAATGGAAGTTTTCATCTATACATTTTTATACCTGAGATATCCTGAGAGACTGAAGCCAATCTAAGCTGCTATTGGGAGAGAGGCAGACTACAGCCTGGAATGACTGTCAATCAATCACAGGGCTGTTGTATAGAGAAGAAATAGAGAAAAATACACACAATACACATTCCAACTCAAAGAAGGTTAGCATGCAAAGCTGAGCCAAGCAATGGTAGTAGCTTGATAAGGCAATTTAAAGATCTGTCCTTACACCTTACCCCAGGCACAGGCCAGGTATGTCCAGGTGTCTAAGAAATAAAACTACAGATTTAGTACAGCTAATGGATGATGTTTTATTCAACCTATCAATAATTTATATAAAACAACTTTCATTTAGAACTTCAAACTCAGTTACATAAAAAAAAAATAGCATAAAACTTCAACATAGGCATGTACTGAGATTTGAAGTGAATGTGCTGACATAAACTAACACTTGAAGTCAAGCAAGCATGTTTTTGGGCAGTGGATAGAGGCCAGAGAAGTCAGAGAGGACAATCAAACTTCGCACAGTTTGGGTGTTTATTCAACTGAGATCTGAAACTGGAACTGAGTTTTTATATTCAGTAATGATAATAATATTCAGTTCTCAGCTATGATCTTTAATATATTGTCTTTTAGTTCTATTGTTTTTTTTTTTAATTTAATTCTTTCCATTTTGTTTAACACTCAAATTTAACATGGCATCCAAACATCTTTGAAAACATGATTACGTGTCCATGCATGATCAGTAAAAATAGGTGTCAAGCAATAAATCCCTCCAAGCAATCCCGTCATGTTTTAACCAGTATCCACACTTTTCCACTCAGTACTTTGTTGGATCATGGAGGAGATTTGTCCTGGTTATTTTTCCCAGGAGCACTTGGGAATACATTATCACAGTAGAATGATGTTGACCAAACAGTGTATCAATGCTCATCATTTGCCATGATAACCCTGTTTGCTCAGTGTTGGCACAAATAATTGGAATGTATACATGCAGTGATCATTGACAGGGCTATTTTATCACTGTTCTTTTAAACGTGACAACACACCTATACCGTGCAGGCTTATACTTTATTTATCACTATGTCTAAAAATAGGTCGAGCCATTTGATCAAGCGATAGGGAGGGAGGGAATCATCGTCTGCAGCAGGTGACTTATCTGAACAATAGATTAAGATATGCTACCGTGAGGAACTCTGGGTCAGGGTCTGTGATTATAATATCCTGAAGGTGTTGAGATGTGAAGATAGTGGGAAACTGTTCCTCACCATTTTAATGTCTATGATGGCTGAGATATGTTTTGTGAAATATAAAGAGCTGCCAAGCTTTGACTCAGAATAATAAACGGTTTGACATGGGGGAAATTAACTTTGTGACGTCTCAGATTTAAAGAATGTAATATTTACTTACATCAGAGCATGAGACGACGTACATATTAAAGAGGAAAAGTGTGTGCGTTACTAGTTAGAATCCATTTGAGCTGCAAAGCTGCCACATCTTTTTTTTCCATACTGCAGAGTGTGTGTACGGCCAGCACTATGCAAAACATCCTTTACCTACCAAGTGTGAAAAGCTAATTATGCTAGGAGTAAATCGTGGGGTGTAGACTATGCATCTTAATTAAGTTTGCATTTCATTAGACAACATACAAGATAGCCTCAAATAAAATTGCACTTTTTTTACTGTGACACAGTGTGTATGTTCACACATTGTTCATGGAAGTGTGGGAGGAGAAAACTGCCTGTGGAAGTGTGAGGAGAATATTACTTTTAATGTCTGTGCATGAGAGACATTGATTAATTCTCGTATGTGAATTAGAGGAACTTAGATATGGCTCATATGCTCATTTACATTAACACAGCAAGAGCCAGCTGAGCAATCACATTATTGTTGTTTGACAATGGCAGTGTAATGCTTAACCTAATATGTCAAGGGTATTGATTTCTCAGCAAGCTAGAGCAACAAGGTGCAGAGATATATATCTTGTGTGGGCAGTGAAACACAGTGCAAAGGGTTTGTGGCACCAAATTGGAAGACCTTGCTTGTTCACTGTCTCTGGGGCTTTCTATGCCTCAAACAGGAGAACTGGGCTCTAATGATATCCTACAAGCTTATTGTTGCAACACTGAAAAGGATCACTTTGACCAACATTAAAGCATTTCCCCCTCCATTATTGCTGTAGTAGGTGTTGCAGTCATGTTTTTAGGAGAGCAAAAAAAAAAAATCTCGGCCCCTCTCCAGCTGCTTCCTGGATTTCCTTCACAACTCCTGCCAGCTGAAAGCAGTGTGATTTTTCTAAACAATGTGTTTTCATTTGAAGAATTACTCAGCTTTACAGCATGCATACAGTTGTTGCAATAAAAAAGGAGCCTGGGAATAGAATCAGAGCATGATAGAGCACTGCAAAAGTTGTGGGTCCCACGAAAATATATCTTATCAGGCCCCAAAATTAAAGCCAAAACAAACCTCTGCAGGACTGTTTTGACTGACCCCTTCTCAATCTGCAAAACACAGAGACACACAAAGATAAAATTATAAACATCCAACCCTTTGTCTTAATTGTTATTTGGTCGGTCTTGTTTCTGCATGGCAGCAAAGTATACAGGTGTTTTTTTGTATGATCATCAATTTTATAACCTACAACACATGTCACATATTTGGCTGAAACATGCAGAGGCAACAAATTTTCAAATTTAAAATTTAACTGAGTGCGTTGTTTAAAAAAGTAATAACAACTTGCCAATTGAGGCCGATCAGCTACCTGACGGGTTGAAAAGGAGGGCCTTGCAGAAGTGCTGAAACCATAGTCTCTGGAGTGCCCCTTGAGGATGGCTGCAGGAACCCTGGAGGTTACATAATTTTGTGCTGGAAACAGATGCTTTTTATGGCCTGAAGTAAGAAAATTACTGCCTGGTTCAAAGATGACCTTGGTCTTCACATACAATACATCCAATTGCATTCTGTGTATGGATACTTTTTTTTAAATGTGCCTGTTTGTATTTTTCAAGGATTTCTGTTGACATGATTTACATAGCTACAAGTCAGCACAGATGTTATTGGTCAGACGGCCTTATGTCTCACCTCAACACATCTGTGAGTAGCTTGGGCTGAAGTTTGGTGAAAAACAGCATGCTCAGGATCGAGGGTCCTCTGATATGAATGAACAACCTTACAAAGGCTGCTTTGATTAAAATAAAACTACTGGCATCATATGGTCTTGTCCAGTTCTTTCTAAAATCAAGACTTAAGCAAAAAGTGATCATATTTTAGTACATTTTAACTATGCTTTTTGAACATATTCCCTCTGCAGCATCAAAGTATTGACTGTCTGATCATACGCATTTAGCTTGCAGGCCCAAGCATTCTTTTTGTAAGTTTTACAGTCAGAGGCAAAGAGAAAAAAGTTTTGCTCATGATCATCCACATATCTTGAAGCAGAGGTTATTCTAACTTTACTTGTGGCCTGTCGTCTTTTTTTTACTTCTAAGGGTTAACATTTTTAAAGGTCTGCATTAGTCCATGCAGTTTTAGCTTGCCAAATAAAAACAAACAATTAACAGATTAGAGCATAAGTCACCCTCATTTGCTGAACCATGCGCTGTGCCAGGGGGTTGAATCTTAGAAAAGCATATTGTTCTAATTATTTCAAGCACTAGCCCCTAAGTTTGACGGTCCTATAAAGCGTGCTGTTTTTATGGGTCTAAATTTGAAGACCAGCCGTAAATGTCTTTCCTCTCTGCTACATGGTGTGTTTTCCAACCTTTGTCCTCTGATTGGCTAACCCAATATCCTTAAATTTAGTACTCTAATGGTAAGGTTTTCAGTTTTTCTTACAGTTTTCAGTACCCAGCCCCTAAATAAAAAAAGAGAGAAGAAAATAAAAATTGATAATAAAGAACATTTCTGACAAAGAAAATGTATTTGCAGGACTTGGGTCAAGTGCATGTGTATGTGTGCATGCGTTTCATAAAAATCTTGGTGATATAAACTACACAAATTGGCAAACAATAGGTTCTTGAAAGAAATATATATATTTTTTTTTATCCAGGACTAAAGTTGCTGAAAATATCTGAGGCAGTGAAAGTCCAAAATAATGTTAATTTAAAAGTTATGCATTTTACTTTCAGAGTTAAAGAACCTTGTGCTTAGATTACCTAAACAAAACTGTCAGTTCCCTATAAAATCTGTCCCTGCACTCAAGTTGTATTGGCATGTTTTTAAGATAAGAGATCCATTATGTGTTGTCATTGCTGTAAAGATGTGTTCACCAGGAAAAACAGAAAGGAAAAAATGATGTATTCATTCATCTTATGAGATGTAGTTCTGATAAATTTGTGATTTTGCACCTGCCCTGTTTTTGATGATGATTGTGTGTTTCTTTCTTTTCAGGTTTTATCCATACTTGTGGAGGCACTTTAAAAGGGAGAAATGGGACGATAGAAAGCCCAGGGTTTCCATATGGATATCCAAATGGAGCGAACTGTACCTGGGTAATTATTGCAGATGAGGGGAGCAGGATTCATATAGTTTTTCAATCTTTCGCCGTGGAGGAGGAATATGACTTTTTATCTTTGTATGACGGGCATCCGCACCCGGCCAACTTCAGAACAAGGTAAGGAAACTGCTATGAACCTTGAAAGCTGTGTTTGAAAGCTGGCAGTAAGGGACAGGAAATAAAAGTGAGGACAGCCTTCAATGTTCCCCACTGACAGGAAGTTCATCTTTAATGTGCACATGACAAAGACAACTCATCCCTGTCAGGAGGGTGTCAAGCAAGACGGCAGCAGTGTGTGTGAATATTGTAGAGTGCCTGCTTCTGTCTGACTTGTTTTTATGCTGAAAATAATGGATTCTGTTCAGCCGAAAATACAATTAAAATCAGGTAACATAAGATTACACTAGAACAAGCTTTTGTTGTACATGTTTCTGGATTCAGGAGAAACCCATCAGCCTTGGATCTCCGAGCTGAATCCCCTACTTATTTCTGAATGAGCTGCTGGGCTGGCTGTACTGATGCATGGGTCAGATCAGTAGCCACTATGCTTACTTCAAATGCTTCACTGGAGGAGTCAGAGGTAGCGAGAAAACATGAAAATCAAACACAAAGATTTCTCCCTGTTTACTTTAGTGACTGAAGAGGCAAACTACGGTTTGCTCTGTGTGCTCTCTGCATTCTCACAAAGCCTGATGTTTGAGTCGTGTGGGAAGACTGTGCTCTGGGTTATTTATTTATTTCTTACTACCTTTGTGTCTGACTTTAAAAGAATTATTTGTCTCTTCTCATGGTGCAATCTTGACTGCAAATTCACACTGTGCAGCTAAGGCTTGATAATTGTTTTGAGAACACAGTGATACTCTTGGTTATAGGACACCCTGGTATTTTTGGCCTTGGGGGCTCATTATCTATGTAGTAAAGGTGTTTTATAAATAAATACATCTTAATTTGAATACATATTTTACCTGAGTATTGTGAGCAATATGTTAACAGTCAACCCAGATCATCAAAAAAGTTTATTTTCTACTCAGGTGCTTTTGACCTTGACAATTTACCTATAAAGTTTCAAACAGGAAGCCTTTGTTCACAATCATTTGCTGTGTCAGCTCCTGCCTGTGCTGTTACAGCTTTCACACCAGGCGTGTGAATGACGTGTGGCTTCAATGTGTCTCCCTGCAGTCACAACTCTATCTCTCCACATATATCACGTAATGAGCTTCTTTTAATAATTCAGGAACAACCACAATAAATCTCCTCCCAGGGAACCTGACTTATAGCATAACTGACCTGCTGAATAAAGCATTCTGTCGAACATGGTGGGGGGAGGAAAACTGAACTTTAACTACAAGAGACACAGGCAGGGAGAGCCATTGGATGGTTTATATCTTTTTTTCTGATGTTTTCTCAGTCACCGTCTGAAAACTGTGACTTGGTGACATGTTTGTTGAAATAAAAAATACTCATGCACTGCTGCCATCACACAAGTAAAACACTTCCAGTAAGAGATGGCCCTGAATGTACATTTAAAAAATCAAGCTTATGCAAGTTTGGCAACCAATAATAAAATCAAATTACTAAAATTATAGAACAGAAATTATACAAGGCATTTATAAGATGTGATATGCACAAGACACTCGAATGAAATGGAAATATTTTATTGTTAGAATTATATGGAGAAAAAAAAGAGATAGGATGCATATTCTGCATTTTCCACTTTATGAGGTACCTGCTCAGTTGCATGGCAATCATATAACAACAACCAAGGCCCCTTCTGGTCGCAAGAAAAAAGAGCCAAAGAAAAAATCTCTACTTTTTCAAGTCCTACTTAAACCTGGCTTTGGAAACATCAGAAGTCATTTTACATTTCGGGCCCTTATTTCCTGGAACAGGGTGACACAGGGGTAGCTTGGGACCAGCTAGTATGCTCAGCACATCACACATGCTGGTACCACACATTACAGCTAAGATCAAAGGTAAGACACAACAGGAATAGGCCTTGGGTGGTTAAACATGCAGGATCTGAATTTACTTTGCCTCAAAGTTCAGTTTTTTTATTGGTGTAAACACAAACTTGCTCAGGCACTGTGCCTGAGTTAGAAAGTACAGCAACCTGAGCTACATCCAAAACCATTGTTTCCATGTAGAAAAAGTCCCTTTCCCCCTTTTTGTTTGATGTTAAAGTAGGAAAATAGTAAATGTTAAAAACCACAAAAATGAAATAAAAAAACATAGGAGCAGAATGATAGGACAGCACATATAAGTACAATCGGTTGCCATTGCTTCTTCTTCTTCTTCTTCTTCTTCTTCCTCTTCTTTCCCCTTCTTCCCATCAATTGCATAGGTATTTTCACCTAGTGTGCTGTCATTTCCATACTTTAATTTACTCAGGCCCAGAATTATGTCACTTCAGTAAAACTGCCCAGTAGGTTAGATAAATAGAGTGAGCAGGCATTGCATGCACAATATTGGAAGAAAATAAAAATAATCTAGTGTACCTTTATGGAAGGAAACTGATTCATAAATAAAACATGTTGCCACTTTTTTGGGGGATGCACAATACTCTAAGATAGAATAGAGAGGACAAATTTTTGGCTTCCCTGGTCAAAAATCTCTAAATATATACTCAACATTTTTTATGTTAAGCAATGGAAGATTAAAAATGATATATCTGCTTTGGTAGGACTTAAACATCAGCATCTGTTATATCCTCTATTTTTATTTTTGGGGGATTAAAACTGACTTTAAAAACAAGTTGTGTCTTGATTTAAAAAAGAAATACCTCAAAGGTTTCACACTCTTCTTCCTTCTCTGTTGAAGAAAATTGCTCAAAATAAACCCACTATTTATAGAAAGGTGTTGGTCTATTATCTACAATCTCTAATCTGAGCTCACAAAGGACTGAGGATGTGGTCCGTAACTTTTGAACAAACAATGCTTAAAATTAAAAATTAAAAAGCTGAATTAATGCTTGAAGTCAGACTTGAAGACTTATGAGGAGTTTGTCACCACACTGGTTCATTATGGGCTACATAATATAGCCACAGTGTGGCTTCAAATGGGCTAAGCTCAGGACCCCCAAAATGCATCCATTAATCATGGAGACATACATTTATAAAAATGTCAAACACTTTAAATGCTTGTATGTTGCAGTTTAGAACTTGTATGTTTTCAAACAAAGAGACAGGACCAAACAAACTTTAAATGATATTGTAATCCTCCAAATTAGCTGACATCAATATAGTTCATTTTCTACTCTCTTTTGCAGTGAAGGTGTATAATTCTAATTTGGATTTCAAGAAAATAAATTGATAAGAACAACAGAGAAAGTCCAGAGAAACAAGTCAAGATCTTATAGAATGAACTGTTTAATCACAAAATAATATGTTCACTCTTGACCTCCATACATAATAAACATTTTGACTGGGTTTTTATCCAAGCTAACTTTTGGCAACCGATGCAAACAGCTCTGGGACCCACTTGGTCCCAATATCCTAGAGGCACTGGATTGAAGGACTCAAAGTATTAAGTACTGTGCTTGAAAGCAATGCCATTGTGACAAATTATCATGCACATTTTGCGCTCCACTTGGCAAAGAATATCGTACTGTTAATATCAAAGTCATGCCAAAACCTTCAACGGAGCCAAAATAAAATGTTTAACTTTCATAAAAACATCGGCTCCAAGCAGGTGCTATAAACACATGGTATTTAAATGCCAGTAATTTCAATTTAATGAGAGTAAAATGGCACAACATCAAGAAGTAATGAGAGACATCATGAGTGATCACACATGCTGTTGATATTGCCTCAGATGCTGCGATAAATTATTTGGCTTTGAATGTAACTGGTGCTGTCACGCCGCCAGAATGTGAACCTCAATGACAATAACTTCCTATCATGGATACTTTATGCTTAAGTACAGTGTTATCAAGGTGGATCAACATTAATCTAAGAGGAAAATAAGTACTTTACTACAGCTCTCTCTTTTGTACTATTTAATTCAGTCTAATGGATGGATGGATACTGACTCTAGTTGGACAAAGATGGGCAGAAGAATATGAATGGTGAAAAAACACAGCACTAAAAGTGGGGGTGATGTAAATGCATGTGAATATAAACATGCATTTGATATGAAAAATGTGATCAACAGTTGAGTAATGAAATCTGATAGTGAACTGAAAAAAAAGTTTGGAAAACTGGATTGATAAAAAGAGAAGCAATTTCAGTAGCCTAGTAGGCCTATTTATCATTTTCTGAAAAGCATGGAATTTTTCTTTTGTCATTTAAAGACAGGCATTAGCAAGGATGAAAGTAATAAAGGGTGACGATAAAACCAGTTGTGATGGGAGTGTATTTTATTTGAAACCTCAAGCTTCAAAACTACAAGTGAATCAAAAGCTTAAGCAATAAAAAGTCCAGCGATTTTCTGTGGTCAAAAACTGTGTGAAATGATAAAACAGGAAAAACAAAATTACATACGTCTGATTATTGAATTATCATTTACATTTTTGTTACTTTCACCCTTCAAAAAGAAAATGCTCAACTATTCAAAACTATTTTACAGAAAGCATCAATAAAAAATTTCTAGTATTTCATCAGCCGTAACAAAACTTGAGCAAGTGTTCAGACTGCCTTACACAGTTTCAAAAATATTAGGCTTGAAGTTCATTGTATTAAGTATGCTTGAGTATAGGTATAGAAAGTATACCACAGACCATGTACTTTTAGTGCACTGGAAAGTTATGAATTAAATAATTCTTCAGACTAAATTGGAACATTTTTAAATTCATAAAACTATTAGGTCACTTTAAGATTACAAAAGTGCACTTTAAAGTTTACAACAATCTATGTACTAGTGTACTAGGCATATACTTCTAGTCCACATTTGAGTTTACTGAAGTATACTTCAGGTATTCTTTTATGAACTAAAATACACATTTTTTTCTATTTTACTACTTTACTTGTTATGCTTTAAGTATACTTGTGAGTTCTACTTTCTTGTAATCCCCTTCTCTAAAATCCCCTTCAGATTTTAGAAAAAAGTTCTGTATCACAGTTAGAGCTATGACAGACTAAAGAAGAGGTACAACAGTGCTGTATGCTTATGGCACATTTTGTTGAAGTAATGACTCAGTTATTTTTAAGCAAAAACCGAGTCATTACTTCTTTTTATCAATATGTCAATGTTGTTTTTCAGTTTAGTACTCACTAAAGACAGGCCTGTATATAAAGATTCACAGATCATTATACAAAATTGGCTAATTTATGAGTTTAAAAAAACAAAAAATGTTAATGCTGTCTGGCCTGATTTGATTAAAACAAAATGTTTTCTTGTTGTATCAGATGCATCACCATTGCCAAAACCTTAAGAAAGGGACTAGAACTTTGTCAATAAAGTCAAGTCGAATTTTTCTCTATTTATGTTTTAAGGTACATAAAAATAATGCAATTGAGCACACATTATTTACTATAAACTTCTAAACTCCAGCACTATATAATCTTGAACATGTAAGTTTCGTGGTTCCGTGTCCACGTCTCCTTTAATTCTTTCAACTTTAAGTTTTCTAGCAAGGAGCTACCCAGAAAAGTTCGAGACATGACGACTGTTGGACATGATTCATACTGTTAAAAGCTGTTAGTAGCTAGGGCAGTAACCAGTTGTTAAGTCACTTTGGTCAGGACCTCTGTGAAATTTTCCAAACAAGACTAAACAAATGAGTGAATGTGGCGCTTGAAGGCTTTATTTTTACTCAAGTCACACAGTCGTCACCTGCCCTGCGTAATATCCAGACTGGTTTGGGGAATCGTGATTGGTCGACGCAGACAGGAAGTAGTCCGTGCCACGGACCGCTCGACAGGAGGTACGTCCAGCAGAGCACCGGCAACACAGAGGCTCAGGTAACTGTCACTGAGTAGATTAAGAGTCATACAGAGCTGCTGGTGTTGAGTTTGGGGTTTTGGCATGCTTGGTATGAAATGTAACAGCGCTGTGGGCAGTATTTACCTGTTTAAACACGCTAATAAAAGTTAGCCTGTATGCTAACCGCGGAATGCAGGTAGATGGAGAATGCTAGTGCTGAGTATTAGCCTGTGATAGGTGTTTGATTTGAGTAAGCAGAAACAGTCTTTGCAGGTGCCAGACTGGATGACTTTGACCTGTTGTTATGAAAATGTCAAAGACTTAATTATAGAGTGATGGGTGATGACGTAACTCAAAAGCTCACTGAAGTTGGTCAAAGTCACAGAAATGCATTCATCAATTTGAAGAGGTTGGAAAGGACCTGCACCAACATAATGTTTCTGTTATTGAGTAGCTTAATGATCTTTTACTTTTTAATTTATTATTATATTTTTACTCTGGTAATTTGTGTGAATTTTTTTACACTGTGCAGTATACTGCAATATTATAAAACTAATAAAGATGATGTAATCTTCTGATGAACTATTTTGATTGAACACTCCAGAGAAAGCTGTGAAAGAGTATTAAGAGAAGAAAATGCTTATGAAGAAGAAGGAATCATGCGATCATCTCTGACCAAGGACAATCCAGTTAAACTTCCAATAGGTAAAGTATCTTAAAAACACAATTTGGCCTGTATTTCACATATTTGCAGATGAATACAGTACTGATCATGACTGTGTAAATCTATCTGTTTGATGTGATTTCAGAGGAGTACAGTGACGGGAATCAAAAAGAGAAAAACAGGACATCAACCAGAAGAACCCAAATACAGGGGACAGACAGAGAAGAGAGCAAAGAGAGAAGGAGGAGTAGAAGATGGAGACATCCCTGTTGACTGGGAACTGGTCATTTCATGATCAGGATATCTTTTACTTTAATTTCATAAAATTCATGGTAGGTGGATTGAATTTATACCCATTGTTCATACATTTTAAGGCCACCAGTCTCTTCATGAAAATATTAACTTTGTTGATAGATTGATTGATACTCTCAGTTAAACTCTGCCAACCTTTGGGATTCATTTTTTATTACTTTTACAGAGGGAAATAATCAATGAATCTGCGCTACTTAAGCTTTGTAAACAGAAAACTAAACACATGTTTTAGATTCATTGATGATTTTTCATCATGGGGAGAAAAGGAATTGAGAGTAGCCCTCTTTGTTGACACTGTAAGATACTCTGAGCATTTGGGGAATCATGAAGGTGGAAGCCTTGTTGACCACTCTTAACATCCTTTCTCCTCATTTTGAAATTGGAAATTTATCCTTGAAACTAAATCAGAAGTAAAAAAAAAAAAATACACAGGGTTTTAGGTATGTTAGATTTTCCTTTGGTTTCTGAGCAAAAAATTAAAACATTTAGTCACTGAGCTAATTTATCTAAAAACTATAAATATATTCAGCAGGAATATTACATGTGTTAGACATTATTGCTTCTAGTCCCTGATCATCTAAACAGCTCACCTGAGGTTAATTCTCTGGCCTGGTGTCTATTAATGAAAAAGTTGCTATGTACATTTTAGTTTGATAATAAAACTAAAATGACAGCTGTTAGTTTTAAGCACATCAACATTTTGAGTGAAATTACACTGAAATTAAGCATCTGAACTGTTCGCTAAAAAAAATCTATTAACTTTGCATTTTCTTTTGATCGGCCAAAATGCAGCCTGTTTATGTCCCCAGACAAACTGCCTCATGTTTTTTTCTCTTTGCTCTGTTCAGCCTGTTGAATAGGTTGACGTTTTTTGAAGTCTGTTAATAATTGTGTTTGCTCATCCAATAAATGAATAAGCTGTGTAATGAATGAATCTTACCATTGTGTTATTCACTTGTGCTTATTGCATTACTTCTTTGGAGGTTTAAGTACTTCTCTGTTAAACAAAGTAAGCTAAGACATGCTGACTAAATTAGGATGTCTTGTGTGCCCCCTTATCAATTTACAGCGCCCCCTACCGGAGGTACCAGTACACTGCAAAGCTTTACAGACTGAAAGGCGGTTGAACAGGTGCTGTATCAAAACCCTGAGTATGACCAGTCTAAGATCAGTCAATAGCAGTTGTAGATAAAACTGAATCAACTGATCATTGTATTCATCACAAACCTCAGTAGAAGTAGAATACACAAAAAGGGTAAATTCAGATTAAAATAAGCATAAATTGTTTAGCATTTTTATGCTACAATTTTCTTTTCATATAATACTCTGCCTTTATTTTAAGTTGTAGTTGTATAATTGTACATGTTTTTCTATCTTATATTTTGGAAACCTATTCATTCATTCATTTACAGTCTTGCAAGGAGCTGAGATTTGTTTTCAGTTCAATGGCTTTAGTAAGCAAAAAATGTCTGTTATTAAAGTCTAAAGGCTGCATTTTCACCTAAAGCATGTTTTGAATAATTTCACTGTGATGCCAGTTTCATTGCAGTATTTTTGAGCTATAATTAATGTAATCAGCTGCACCTGTACTTTTCTGATGTGACACGTCAAAACATGCCCTTGGAATAAAAGCTCTGCTGCTGTTGAGATATGGCAGAGTGAAGAGGCCTTTCCAAAGGAGGAAAAAGTGTGTTGAAGTCATAGTTTGAGTAGTACTCGTGAATCAATCCAAATATAAGAACTAGACTTAAAATGTACTGAGTGTTTTCAGTACAGTTTTCTGTGACAGTAAATGCATTTAGAAAAAAAACCTGTTGTTATAAAGCCTTCAGTTACAAAATGTGACAGACCCTTGAGGGTTTCTTTAGTAATTAGCTGCCTTTACCCCTGGCCTTTACTATGATTTAATTAGGCCACCCTTTTTTGATGTAAAGTAAGGATTCCTAAACTTATTTTCGCAAAACATATTTCTTTTCTTTTTTTTTTGCTATCAACTTTTCTTTTATTTATTCAGTTTGCAAAAGAATTCAACAATTACATTCATTTACATAATTGCAACCATTTCAGTAATAGCATTCAAGATTAACATTGTAAACTTATACATTACACATTTCTTAACTACAGAGTATACTGTAAGGAATGGGTGCTTAACCCAATATGTACTTTTTATATGGTGTTAAATAAGTTTTTAAGCACTTTGAGTTACATATGTTGTATGAAAAGTGCTATATAAATAAAGTTTGGTTTGATTTGTTGATTTTTCAAGCCCTGTGGTAGTTTTTATTGTGGATAAAGTGGTGATCTGGGTTTTTGGAAGACCCAAGTACATTGTTCTACACCATCTCCAAATCAATGGTCTCTAGAGGTATCTGTCTCCCATGATCTATAACCTGGTGCTGTAGATGTATAACATAAGATTGTTATAAATGAAGGAGACTGTGTTCTTGTGCGGTGCTCTTTCCATTAGAGACACTATAGGGTGAGTCTTTGATTCAGACCCCATGGGAACCTTGAGTGAATGAAGAGCTAACCTTACCCTAAAGTAGAGAAACTGTGAATTTCTTGGGATACCAAAATGGGTTACATTAAGATCAGGAATTCTAAAATTGAGTTTTGCACAGATTTATCTCCTAACGTCCAGATGCCATGTTGAGCCCACGGCTGTGAAATGGATTTTTCAGCACAAGTCAATAAATTAATATTATGCCATAGGGGAGTGTTCATATCATTTAGATTTGAAATCCACATACTTTCTAGATCGATTATAGTTGGTATTGCATATGATACTATTGGTCCTAATTCTGAATAACACTTCTTATGTTTGAGTACAGAGAAAGCCTCCACATCCCAAATCCTCAGACAATGAACCAGCTCCTGTTCTAGTGTTTTCCAAGGTGAAGCTAATTCTGCAACAAACCCGTCTTTTAAATTACAAAACATAAAAACCCAATGATACAGCTTGAAACTTGGGCAAGTTCCATCCACCCTGAGATTTATCCCGTTGTGATTTTGACCGTTTGATATGCAGCCTCTTCCCATTTCAAATTAACTTTTTAAGCTTCGATTTAAGTTTCTGCCAATACCCTGCTGGGGATGATAATGAGAAATTAGAGCTAATAAGATTTATATGTGGGAAAAAAAAATATTTTGATTGTAGCTGTGCATGCAGACATTGACAAGGGGAGTGCAGCCCCCCTCACAAGGTTGCAGTTTGACCCTGAGACTGCAGACAGAGGGAGGGTCCTGCCAGTATTGACCTGGCCATCCATCCATTTTCCATTATGCTTTATCAATACCTCTTATTCCTTTGTGGCCTATACTAGCTGTGATTAGGTAAGATGTGGGGTTCACCCTAAACTAATCATCAGCCAATGACAGGGGAAACACATAGAGACAGACATCCATTCCCACACACTAATACCCGAGGGCGAGAGAGTTAATTAACTCATGAGCATAGTTATTTTTGTTTGTGGAAGGGAGCTAGTAACCTTGCAGTGCAGATTGATCAGCTTGATTCAATGTCTGTAATTAAACTAATCCATCTTTTTGTTGTTATGTATAAATATTAGAAGTACAAATTAAAGAAAAGACTAATCCATCTTTTTGTTGTTATGTATAAATATTAGAAGTACAAATTAAAGAAAAGACTGATCCATCTTGCCAAGCTCCTATCTACAGTGATGGCCCAAAGTCCGACCCACCAGCATCCTTTGGAGCAGGCAGAATTGGTAGCTAGGAGTGATACACCAGCAGGAAGTGCCTGCTTGTACAGAGGTTAGCATAGATGCTAACAGCTTAAGCAGAGAAAGGATATTTTTGCTCCACTTTCATTGTTTTTTGGCAAGAGTTTGTTCTCTAAAGCGGCTGACATGCTGTCCTTTACACTCTGGCAGTGGCTCCTACTGAAGTCATTATCTGACTGGCTTGTAATCAGCATGACTGACAGAATGATTGTCCAATCATCTGCAAGATATGCTTTTGAAGGTTCTGTCCATTCCCAAACACTAGTCCATCTGCTTTTCAGATGGACTAGTGAACTATAATGAAAAGTCCATTTGCTGTGTCAGGTTAGTGAACTGGAGTACCCGGTAAAAACCCACGCATGTAGGGGTGCTGGTTTGGTGGAGTGGTTAGCAACCAGGCACCCCATGTACATGCTTCTGCCGGTCCAGGTTCGAATCCTGCCTGTGACCAGTTTGCAGAGTGTCTTCCCTACTCTCTCATACCCTTTCACAAGCCTGTCCACTGTCTCTCTCCATCATTAAAGGCACAAAATGCCCAAAATATATATATTAAAAAAAACCCACACATGCATGAGGAGAACATACCAACTCCATACAGAAAGGTCTTGACTTTTTACAGAGTTGAACCAGTTACCTCTTTGCTGAGATGCAAGAGCACGAACTGCTGTAGCTCTCCACTTGGTGAGTTAAAATAATAAAGTTAAGTTTATAAGATTGCATTTTTGCACTGCCTTGTTTTAAAAGCTCATCAAATATCTTAAGCATTGAAGCCAATTGTTTATTTTTCAATTTAGCTAAGATGAATATTGAGTTGATTGAAACAGTGACCATTTGTTGTTCAGTTTTTTAAAATGTTCAATTGCAGGGGCAGGTGTGAACACATTATTTTTGTTAAGTACACAGTTAGATTTTGTTAAAAAATCAAATGCACTACACTGGAGCTTTCAGACAAATGGTCAGGTGTGTTGACAGGATCGGTTTGCTTTTGAGTTTGTCTGTAATTTTCATGTTAGGTTTGGCAGACTTTAATAAAACAAGCAACAAGAAGAGTTGGCACGCTGTCTTCATCCTCCTCCTTTTATTTGCTTTTCTTCTTAATCCTCTATTTTCTTCCTTTACTTTGTGAGTGAAGCTTTAATATTTGTGTTCTAGAATTGCTTCTTTAAACACGGCATCTGTCATCAGATTTTAATTTTTTTAAAGCCATAATTCATTTTCAAAGCTCTTTCACACCATGTATTTTTTATCAGCTCCATCTCCCAGCAGTCTACATTGCATTAGTTTCACAACTGCCAAAAAATACTAAAGAGAAGAGTCTAGCTGACACAGCAACAATGACCATGCAGTATTAAAGGGGACAAAATGCTGTCTGCAAAACCAAATGGAAAAAGTTGTGGCTAATACGCTAAACACGACTGCCCAGTGCTAAACATAAGAAAAAGTCACACATGATAACAGAGTAGCTTCTCATTAGTGAAGATTCTTTGTTTGATTAAACCTTCTGTTTGTCAAGATTGAATTTAAAAGAGGTCCCATTCAGTAAAAGTTTGTCTTCAGTACAATGAAAATAAACAGCTCTAATGCTGACCAGAAGATAAAATAGTCCTCCGAGGGGCTTCAGTCTTCTGTCTTGTCTTACACTGAAAGAGTATTTAACACTCAGAGCAGAGTGTTGTGAGGGGAAACTTTGTTAGTCCAGCTCTTACTGGATTTATAACCGGTCCTTTCTGCTCCAGCTGTGTATGTCATTCACTCTGGAAACACATGCATCACCTGCTCTGACCATCCAGGTAAAATGACCAAATAAACTAGAATTGTTTCCACTTCACAGATGATAACAAGGCTTGAATAGAAACCAAAAGCTTCTCACCAGACAAGAGACATGGGCTACACAGCTTTTTTCAGTTAAGGCCAAATGTTATTGAAAAGAACAGAAAAACTATAAAGTAAGCATTCACACGGGGGTAATGCTAACAGTAGCATGACTGAACTATCAGATATACATTTTAGTGACCAAACACAGGTTTAAAAAGGCAAAACAATGCAAAAGCACACCCAAATAAAGTTGTTTTCTTTCTTATTAATTATAATAATGAAAAAATAAATCCAAATGGGAGTTAAGATGAGTTATAAAGCCTGTTTTTTTAAGAACAAATGGTTATTGAAAGGGGAAGTAAAAGAATGCGTGTGAGTTTCCTCTTTGTTTTCTGTGGTTTATATTTGATAAATAACTGGAAACAAAACAGTAAAGCAGCCAACAAAGTCCATTTCTCTCCATAACTTTCCAGTAATGTAATCAAAATTAGTTCAGCTATTGTTTTGTGCTGTAAATTTCAGTGCTCATCTCCTTATTTACATCCAGTTATTCTTTGTTGTTGGACCCACAAATGTTTTTTTCTGACTGCCCAGTCCTGCCTGCAGCATCACTAAGATCCCCCACTCCCGTGAGGTTTCTGCTTGGTCCCACGGGACTCACAGGCTCCAGTTCCATATGCAGCCATCTACATCAGGGGTAAAATATTCCCCAGGTAACCATTAAAGTCACTCTCAGCTCTCTATTCATTACAGTAGTTATTTTTTTAATGTTTTGGGGGACTTTCGTGCCTATATTGATAGTAGATTGACAGAGGATAGGCTTGTGAAAGGGGGTAAGAGAGTAGGGGAAGACACTCTGCCAACTGGCCACAGGCTGGAATAATGTATTGTATGTTTTTTTATGTCACTGAGACATTTTTACTTCATAAAAAATCCAATGAATGGAATCACGATGTAACATAAGTTATTTTGTTAAAGCACAACTTTATTTTTATACTTTCTGTAAAAACAAATGCTAACATGAGGATTCAACAGACAATGAAGAGGCAGGATCAAGTTTTAGCAAAGGAAGCACTTATGGTCATGCTCAAGTAAATTCAAAATAAGATTATCATGAAACTCAGATTATTTATTTGACTCAAAAAGCCAGTTTAGGATAGACCTAACTCAATACGATTCTTTATGAGGATTTGTTCCAATGCGCTAAACAAAAATAAAAATAATTAGATCTGTGGTTGTCTGAAAAATTAAATCCACCAGTGCACTCTTATAAGACAATAAGTCAAATTATGGGACTAATTCTCTTCCCACAAGGGTACAAAACTCAGCAAAACAAAACTCGGCTCTGATTTCTTCCGTTCAACAAATGTTATATTTGTCTGGCTTTATTTTTAATTTTTCTTTCAAATCAGATTTCAGACTTCTTTCAATCTGTTGGGCATGGGCTGGCTTGAGTATTTTCTGTGATTTGTTTTGGAACAGATCATAAGCCCTTGTGGTTCTCTGATTGGATGATTGCAAATTTGGGAAACTTAGTTTATTATGAATTCACAAAATGTTTGTCACTGCTATCAAACCGAATGAAGGTCTTGGAAATGTAAATGTGTGATTCAATAAATGTATCAGCATAAATAGAGACTGCAAGAGATTTATCCATGTAGTCTCTGGCAAGGGATTTATTTGGTGTGAGATGACTTAGTGGTGATCCGACCTCATCAGAAAAATGTGCCTGCAGGTATGAAATCATAAATTCATGTTATATTTATGATTCTATATCCTGTTGTTGAGGGGAGCTCTCAGGGCAGGGCTCTGTTTTAGGACTGTCATGTAAAACAAAACAATAGCCAGCTGAAGAGAGCCAGCAGAATCAAACTCAACACCCACAGAAGTCAGTCACGAATTAAACAACAGCTTGTAGTTTATAAGGAGAAGCCATTTACACAAGGATTGTTTTGCCTCCTAACATGATGAGCAAAAATCTGAAATCTTTCATGGTTTTCAATCATGTGTTGTCTCATATTTTTATTATCTGTCAGACATATTGTGACAATTTTTTTAGACCCAGTGCTCAACATTGTCGTTGTAGACAAAGAAAGTAAAAAACATTTTAATGCCCTTCTGAGGCTACATTCTTGAATAGAAAACAGGGGAATTGTTAAGTGTTAGATGCTGAGGCATTTATTGAAAAGTCTATTTTCAGTGTTTGGTCCTTCAACTAAAACTAAATAACAACTTAATCAAATTAAAACATGTATTGCACTGCATTTTATTTAACAATGATTGCATTGTTTTTGGTACTGTGCTATTGATTTTCCACACTTCTGACCGTCACATCATTGTGTTTCTTTCTTTTATTCAATGGCAGGATGTCCCTCTCAAAACCATTTTAAAATCAAAAGCCTCTGTTTGTGAAGAAGCAACACAGGATCTGATTGAATTTTTTTGTTGGAGGATGGTCGTTGAAGAACAACAGCTTTTATACATAGTTGCTTAGTCTTAGTCTCTAGCCATGCCATCAATGACACGGCATGCACGCTTTAATGTACTGGCAGCACCCTGTTTTTGTACAAAAGCAATGAAGTCCAGCATTTTAATCATACGACATCTCGAGTAGACCTTAAGGATATAAAAAAATGTGTTTGTAAGTTGTGTTAATCAAATTGGCAGACCTTTCTTATGTAGGTATGATTTGTGAATCTAGAGTTGCTGCATGTGTTCTTAGTGATATCTTAACAAAAACATGAAAATATTCAACACATGCATAATTCTACATTTTTCAGATCAATTTGCACGAGTGTGGATCATTTAAAATGGCTATGCTACAATGAAAGCCCCACAGGTATAGACTTAGATAATAACCCCTGGAATCTTGGATTTTATTCCACAACTGTCCCAAGTTAGTAGACTCATTTAAAAGATTTTAAGAGAGCAAACACTTAAAAGTAAAGGTACATGCATTTAAATGGAAGAGATAAAAGTGACTCCTGTAGAAGTTTGTTAAAAACATATCCTGAGACTTAATGCCTCTCTAACTTGGCCTTGTCATAGGTTTAACATTCCTCTTTTATCCATCTGTAATGGAACCTTGAGGTTATACCCTTACCAAATTGAAGCCATGTGTTACCGGTGTTTGTGTACTGGGCGACCAGTTGGTGATCACTGATGTACAGTATTGTTTAAACATCTCTCATTTACCCTCCAGCCATTCTCATAATGTGATGAAGCATCTTTGCATTTACATATCAGCAGTTATTGGTTTTTATTAGGATTATTCAATGCAAGTGTAGTTTTTCTTAAAACCAGTCCACTGAAGCTAAAATAACTCCAAGACATGCAGCAGCATGTTTACTTTCTATGAATGGATATTGTTTGTTTTTGTGTGCCATAGGATTGTACCAGAAACTCTGTTTTTCAGAGAGAGCTGTTTATGCATCATTTTTTTACTCATACGAGGAGAAAGTACTTACCATAAGGATAATCGCCGGCCACAAAATTACTGGCCATTCAAAAGAGAAACCAATGGATCATTGCACACTATTTGGAGGAGCTGTATTTAATGAGCCTCTGGTGGGTTTATTCTTCCTGTGATTTGAAAGAAGTGTAGGAATGAGTGGCTCTGTGCTGGTTGTTCCCTTGTTACAACAGTATTAAGATGTATCTTTATATCGACTTTGTAATTTTAGTCGTATTTAGAACTATAGCACAACCTGGCCCTTTGATGAAAAAACACATTTATGTTAGTAGGAAAAAAATGACTTGTGAAATCTTACTTTGAGGCAGAGCTGACTTTTGCCATCCACAAGCACACGGTCCTTTGTCCTCATGATATGAAAGTGCTCATTGAGAGCAATTGCCCTGGACTTTGAGGATCACTGGCAATTTCAAAACTGTTTGGGTGCACTGGATGGGAAGCACATTGTGATGCAGTCACAAAAGGGTCAGCAAATACAAGGGCAACAACTTGAGCATGCTTATCGCTGTTGTAGAAACAACAGAGTCAGTGACAACAGTGTGTATAGCAAGACAGACCTCCAAACAGCTTTAACCTCTAAAGTCCTTGAGAGACAGACGATTTGTTGTTGCTGATGTGAATTCACTGATTAGCCCTGAAACAAGAGAAGCATCTTTCAAGTAGGGTTTGTTATAAAACACTGACGAACATCAACAGATTGATGGTTGATCAGTGACTCAGTCAGATTGACTGAAAGTCAAAATATTGATTTAGATCAACTCCCTGTGAGTTCAACAAGCTTTATAGTCAGGACAGACAGAGAGGATATCTTCTCCTCTCTCAGCTGTGTGACAGTATTTTAGACTCAAGAAGCACCAGGGGGGACTGCACAGCTCTGTGTCCTGGGCCATGTGTACTTTTTAAATGGTTTATGACCAACATAAGTTCAACTTACACTGAAAATAATAATCTTCCCTTGCTGTACCTATTTATCTTTGTAGTTGCATTTCAATACAGATTATGTGTAATCAGGAGTGAAAGCCTTTTCAGGTGTGTTTGAATACACAGAGTGTATTTTTTGCAAGTCATGATTAACTTTTCTAAAATATGAGAATCACATAGGACACCCCTCCACTTCTGAAGCCACTCTTTGTCCAATTAAACACGGACCCCACCACTGACTGTGGGAAGCCCACAAACTAAAACATCACATCACTAAGCAACAAGAGCCAGTGAAGACCAAAAAGGATCGTAAACATAATTTACAACAGTAACAAACTCAGTGCCATCTTCTTCTCTTGTAGTACCAGTTTTGTCTCTTCTTCTTCTTCACATGCCATCCAGGCAGATTTCAGGACCGGCGTCCAGACTCATATTCAAAAATCACATTTTGCTCCCCAAAACCCACCAGTGGACAACATGGCAGATCGTTATGTCAGCTTCCGCAAAGGGGTGACCCATGGTACATACAGAGCTTTTTCTAACTTAATACAAAGACGAAAGTTTTATGGGGATAATTGAACTCCTGTTTCGATGGACTTTACATGTAAATGGAAACATTTTATCCTATAATCACTGTTTCTGTTCAGCAAAATGCTTCCACCATCTACACAACACCTTTAAAGATATCTGTTTTTTTTAAATGTCACAGGAATTATGGGGAAAATTGTTGAGACATGAAAAAAAAAAACTTCTACTTTACAAAAGTGTAAATGTATTCAAAATACATTTATAAAATAGAACAAAATAAAAGGCAGAAGCACGGTTTAAAAGAAAGCAAAGCAGGACAAATTCAGATTTAAAATAGATCAGAGTACAGAAAACAATAAAGCTTTGTGAAAAATAAATATTTGGTGTCTAGAATGTTTTGTTTTCAGAAGTTACCATATTGAATTATAGATACTCATAATTATGTTTTAATGCAAATGAACCAACAGGGTTACTTATCCCAAAAACAACATTAATTTATTACAATCATAAATGTGTTGGATTTGTGTTGGATACTTAATATTATTTAATGTCAATAACAGGCGGCTAAATATGTGGCAGGCTTTGAAATATTAGGAAATGCTGTATTGTCATGAAGAGTGAAATTGTTTAGTATTTTGCTGAAAGAGCAGGAGTTACATTAGGCAACACTGGAGTCCGTAAACTTGAACAATAACAGCTCAGCTACATAAAAACTTGATCCTCAGAAGAAATACTCTTCCTCAGTCTTCCTGAATCAATTTGACATAAACGCTGATTGACAAAAGTGAACAAAAGAGTTAATAACAGCAACAAAACATCTTTGTGGGTAAATTTTTGTAGGACCCAAAATAAACACATGCTGGTGTATGGATTTTCCTGACACATATTTTCCTGTGGAGAAAAAACTCCAACATGGATCAGAACAAAAACATACGCCACAGGATTTTTTTCTGCTATTAAACAGAATTAATAAAACAACAATGCAGACTGAAAAAAACAAGCAAACCTGTATTGTTCTTCAATTTTATTTTTATTAAAATTGTGATCAAGCTGGTACTGATATGCGAAACACACATCGGTCTGGTGCAAAGAAATAAATAAAAAGATTACTTGAGGCTCAGCATTATGGCCTCAAATAACATTTCTAATTTTCCTATCTAAACTCGATTTCCAATTTTAAGCTTTTTTTCCTTTTATGAAGAAAGATAGTCATATGACCCATATGACTTATAAATGACATAGTAGGAGTTTTGAGTTTATGTTCGCAAAATTCATCCCCAAACCAAAATTACTTTTCTTGTGGAATGAGCTGCATTATTTTCACAAAATACTGACATGGAATTCTCTTACTAGTATTTATTTTTAGAGAAAAAAAAATCAAACAAACAAAACTAAACAAACAAAAAAATGAAAACCCTGAAACATATTCAAATCTAAAAATGTGCCTATAACAAAGGCAGAGCATACCAGAGGGAAAACATATTTTTTTGGGAGTTCTGTTTTCAAATATTGCCACAATGAACACAATAAGAACTGTGTCCATGTTGGAAGAAAACTTTTAACTCCAGAAGTCCAAGGGGGCAAAATAAGTGACAGAGTAAATCAACGAAAAACATCCCACTTTATTTTTGTATTATTATCTTATGCAACAAAAATAACCAAAATAAGCAAATTAATCAATTTAATACCTAGCCCTAGAGTGATTAATTTGTAAACACATGAAAAAGATTTAATCCTAAGACTTTAACGGTGTTGAATAGAAGCAAATGACACACAACAATGATGGAAGACAATGTCAGCTTGTCACTATGGTAAAAGACAGATTGTTGATAGAGGTTAAAGCTCTAAATAAGTTTCTAGATTTTATTCATTACACCAGTAGCTTTAGATATGCTTCAGTGTAACCATCTTAATGTCGATCTCACAGCCCCCCACTCAGAATCACAGAGTTTTTGAAATTACATTTGCTTTTGCTGCCGATTGGGACTAGTGCTGTTTGCTTATACATGCAACAAAATATGCTACTGTAAATTTCGTCCTCTTGCATCTGCCTCTTAAATGTTATCTGCATTCCTTTCTTCTCTTCTTGTGTCAATGCCTAAGGTGGATTTCATACAGCGGTCAGTGGTACGTGAGCAGTGAATGTCTGTTCTGTTGTCACCATGATCGTGGTATAAAGTGATGGATAGAATATTTAGTTTTTTAGAGGTGGCTGTGTCAAGATTGTGCCCAAGGCCGGCTTCAAGTCATTCAGATACTGGTGAAAACTCCACTGAAGAGGATCAGAGAGGTTATCTCCCTCCCTAAAAACTAGCTGCTGGCAGTTTGAGAGAAATAAACAATACTGTTGTACCCTTTGAGTGCATTTACAGCAGTGTTTGAGTATGTTGTTAAACTTTGCAGACATCATTTGTCTTCAGAGATTTGGTCATAACAGGGCTCTGTTCCATGATTTTCTGTCTTGGCCCGTCTTTACAGTTAGCCTCTAAAGGACTGCATCTGACTAAAGAGAACCCAGCGTGGCACATGTACAGCATCAGGCCCAGCACCAGATTGCTTTGAGTGTTCCCCTTATGTTTTTGGAGGGCCTTCATGCTGTGTAACTTTTCTTAAGTGTGTGTGCCTGTTGTCACCATAGATATCACTAGGTGAAAAACATCATAAAACTTGATTGCCAGGTTACTGATAAGACTTATCTTCTTTTTGTCAAGCCTTTTGATGAGCAGTCCTGTTGTGCTACATAATGTTTAATCAGGGAAAACACCGTGGCCTGCTTAGAATTGAATGTGCTTTTGAAGAGAATTTGAAAAACAAAGAAGTGAACCGGAAAAGAGCAAAGACTGTAGACCTATAGGTACTAGTCTATAGTGTTGCCTATCATATGTTTGTTGACATGGCTTTTCTATTTTTTATATGAAATTTCCAGCAAGTTCCAGTTCCAGTTTTAGTAGGTCGTTTTTTATATCCCACTTTTGTTGGGAAATATCAGTAAACCAATATATTAAGGTATTCTTGGTTTGATAATGTTTCAGTATTTTAAAGCACGGTATACAACATCTTGTTAGTTTGTAATTAAAACAATTCAGGACATGTGTTTCGTACGGTATGTTTCCCAGCAGGCTTAGAGCCATGTATGTCTTCATGATATTGTGGATTCCTAATGATAACAAATATGTTTCTTTTTTAAATTAGAGGGAGCAATAACATCATCAGCATTATATATGTAGTGGTAGAACATTGTTTAAAATGCTGATTATTGTATCAGCAGATGATTATTGGCCATACATTTCAGCCATATCACACATATCTGCTATAATATTGGCAGAATATATCAAACTTCCCAACATTGAGAGTCTATATCCACAAATCAACTTTTTCATATGTCAGAGAATGTTTTGATGTTATTTTTAACTAGGGATGTAACAGTTACTGTGATGGTTAAAATGGTAAACCGTGGTAAAATTTCCCACAGTAATCATTACTGTGTCCAATTAAAATAACCGTTATGCCGTATTTGATTACCACACTGCCTCAGTAAGGCACGATGATGCTGCTCATTGTAGCTGTCCTTGATTAAGCAGCCTTATGGGAGGCACGCATGCGCAGTTTGCATTGTTTGGCCTCTGAATCTGAGAGCGAAAGTTAGAGACACTACCGTGGAGACTTTTCCTCTCAAAACGGACTCTGAAGTCTGGTTGAATTTTGGATTTTACAAGGATGCAGAGGGGAAACTGTTAGAAGACATTCCCCACCTGTTTAAACATGAAGCTGCGGCGAAAGAAAAAAACGTGCGTGGTTAAAACTGCTGTAACTCCTCGAGTAAATGAACTGACCGAGCCAGTGAGCCATACCTCAATCAATCAATCAACCAATCAATCAATCAATCAAATAATCTTTATTTGTATAGCGCCAATTCATAACAAGTGTTATCTCAAGACACTTTACAATAGAGCAAAAGCTCTTCATTTTGTGGATACACATATATGCATAGATACATATATACATATAAAGATACACATATACATTTATACAGATATATACATCCAACACCCAACATGAATCCATATGGCCAATCATGAATCCCTCCATCATGGCGGCAAGAAAAAACCTTCTGTTAAGCAGCAGGAAATCTTGAATGTGGATCCCAGTCTCATGATGAACAGCAAATCCAAACGATGCTGTGTTGGGTGTGAGGGCGAAGGAAGGGAGGTAAGAGGAGAAAAGTGGACTAGAATAAGAACTAAAGTTAGGGACAGGTCCATGTACCATCGACCTGTCATCTGATTTATTCGAGGTTAGCCTCTTGAGATGCTACATCTCATTTTCAGAAGGGTCCTCATGTCTGAATGGTTGTGGTGATCATTTTATAGAAGTATAAGCAATGATATTCTTACTGAAAATAAGAATTTATGGTAGTGACGAACTCATGGATGCCCAGACCACAAGTACATCCCAACCATATTTGTCTCCATTAAGTATAAATGTGTTAAAGGCCTGAATGAATAACAGGTGGTTATCAGTATTTTCTGTGTACATAATGTATAAATCTTGTAAATAACAGCATTAGTATTACTCTGGAGTGTGTTCTTGCCGTTCTTTTGTAGTGTATTTTGAAATAGATCGTATTTTTCCGTCAAAGTTTGTTTTTTATGGATTTAATCAATAGTAATTTGGAAATGTTAAAGAAGGAGATGTTGAGATCTGTCTATGAGAGGGCATACCAGAGGAAAATCACGAAGGGGGCTAACTGCTTCAGGGACTATCGTCAGTAAAACAAAAAATAAATAAATAGAAAGACCTGGACATGGTCTAAAATAATGAGCTGTAACATGGACACTAACGCTGCAGGCAAACTAAGATGTGTGAGTGTTTGTAAAATAGGTAAACTTTATTTTTGGCTGTCTCAAAACTTTGAACATGTTCATTTACGATTGTTTATCAGAAGAATCCTGTTTAAAGTTCATATCCATTGTTTCTTTTCTTGTAATTACACAATGTTCAAGCACTTATTACAAAATAATGACAAATACTTGCTGGACTTGTTTACTTTTATTTCTTATGAAGGGTAAAAAAAATACGCAAAGGGCATTTCTTGACATATTTATCATCAAAAAAGACAGAAAAGAAGTGTGTGATTATTATACAAAAGGGGTTAAATGATTTCAATTCTTTGTAAAAGTACTTTTTGAACATTTTGAGCACACTGCACCAACACTGCGATAATAATGATAACTGTGATAATTTTGGTCACAATAACTATGATATGAAATTTTCATATCATTACATCCCTATTTCTAACACAATATAACTGTCATATGAGAGGAGCAGATCCATAGCAGCTTTGTTCTGTTGACCAAAAAGAAAATTAAGTATTGGTGATAACATTTTATAAACATCCACACTAGATATGGGCCAAACACCAGATATGTCTCAGTTGGTCAAAACTTTAGGATTTTTGAGTCCAGACAAATGTGTGGATCAGCACCAACATGTTGTTGCTTCTTACTTGGACCAAACCACGCCTCTGGTAAAATTTTCATTTCAACCCATCAAGTAGTTTTTGCATAGTGTTGCTAAGAGTCAGACGGACAGACAGACCCTGGCGAAAACATAACCTCCTTGGCAGCGGTTATAAAGATTATCAAAGTGATCTCTCTTTCCCCATGATTGAGCAGCAGTGACTGACACTTTTCCTGAATTAGCTTCTAACCGTAATTCTGACAACATTTTTTGATTCAACCCAAAACTTAAATTGGTAATGTTTTTCTTCCCTGTGATAATTTTTGATCATCTCTGCTGCTCCCCAGTACCCAAATTGTACATTTTTGCATTGCCTCGACCCATGCAATTAAATCACTCCAAAATAAAACCCATGGAGAAAGAAAAAAGCGAGCTCTCTTGCCTGGTCTTTTTAGTCTTCTACCTTTTGTTTAACTTTGACAAGAAAGATGCTCCACAAACTTTGCCATCTGCTCCTCCAACTACTTGCTCTAAAGGATCCTCATTACCATTTGACAACACCCGAAGTTTTTCCTTTTCTCTTTTTTCCTGTTTTTCCCTCACATTTCTGTATATATGGAGATGTGTGGTTCACTCAGGTGTTTCTTTAGCTGGAGTAAATACGGCAAACATAATGACAGGCAATCCTTTTTTCTGCCTCTCTTCTCCTTTTCCGAGGGGATTTAAAATAGAAACCGTGTTAGAGATTAAAAGGAGACCTGTAATTTATTAATGCTGTTAATTAATTAAGGCAAAAAATTCAGAAGGGATCGCGACAAAAGCGACAATGAATTTTTAAAATGAAAAAGAATCGACATCACCATTATGCGCCTGATTAGTGTGTCTCCCCATTGATCTATGTATTCTCTTTGCTCTGTGAAGTTTTTCCCCCGTTCCTCTTGCTCTGTGCTGCACTTACACTATGTACAATCTCTCATGCTTGAGTCTGGCCAGTTGAAACACTCCTAGTGAAATTATATTCTGGAGGAGGGTAGAAAAAAAGGAATACGTTGTGTAGTATGGCAATTTATTCCAGTGTTTACCATGACCCCATTAAGGGGATTTTCATTTGCTGCTGTCGTTGTGCCATTACCTTCTAAATAGGGATGTTCGACACCACTTTCTTCCACCAGTACGAGAACTCACTCTTGAGTACTCATCGATACTGAGTACCGAAACCACTACTTTTAATACATAACATTAAAATGACAGATATTTTTTTAACAAAGACATTTCTTTTATTTCTGAAAAAGGCAACACTGTCACTACAACAGAATTAAAGATTTTGGACTTTCGTCTCTAGTCTGGATGGTAAGAGACACTGGACTCACGCTGCTGCTCCAAATATCAGTGGTGAAGCTAATGACCGGAGTGTAGCACAAGTTGCTAACATGCTCTTTAACAGTCATGCACCTGTGGCTTCACAGTTCTCACGATTGTGGATGAGATGGATCTTCATGAACCTTCAGACTCCCATGTTCTCCATGTTCGGATAGGTGCTCTTCAATTTCTTTGTCTTCTGTAGAATTTGCGGTAAATTTGGCTGTAGGAATGTCCCCTTTTCCAGCAAAACAACTTCAACCTCTCAGTGCTTGTTCTGGTGTTTCACCCTGAGGTGTTTTATCAAGTTACTAGTATTAAACAAACTACTCTTAATAAAACCTCGTGCTCTGTAGAGTTTGCATTTTGCAAAGTTGAGGTTGTCTTTGTTGAAGTCAAAGCATTTCTCCAACCTGTGAAGTTTTAGTGTGAGGAACCAAAATGTTTGTGGGTTTATTAATGTCTGAACTAGGGGTGGGCGATACGGCAAATATATCATATTACGATTTTTAAAAAATAGAATCACGATCACGATTTTATCACAATTCTTTTTTACGTTGATTTTTTTTTAGGCTAATTTGCATGTTTGACCATTTTTTCCCTGTGTTTAACATATAAAACATGTAAAACCCTAAAAGAAAAAAAAGACAATTGAAGCCAAAGAAACTTTCTGAACAGGTTTTAATTTAAATTGTGCAGTTTTTATAAAAATGTGCAATAAATGTAAACATAAAAAGTAATGAACAACAATATCAACATTATCTCTTAAAGTGCAACAATTTAGAACAAATGCTATCTAACTGCAATGTCTATAATCTGAGTGAATAATACAGCTGCTTTAGAACAGATTTTTGTGCAGACATCTTCAAGCTTTTATCTCCTTTTCTCTTTCCGCCATGGCTTCACACTACATAACCAAACAGGAGATCCCACCATGCACTGCACATAATGTGCTACGATTGACTAGTCGGGTGCGCATCAAAGTCTCTGCGCACACACAGATGATCTGATGATCTTTCTGCTTTATGAGATCATCCCCACGTTATAATCCTTAACGATTTAATATCGTCATATCGCACAACCCTAGTCTGAACAGCACATAATGCGCATAATGATTTGCCATGTTGTCAAACCACAGCAGTGTAGTGCCAACTACTGGTGAGGAGGACTTAGTCAAAATAAGTTTATTTTTGCCTCAAGTATCAGAGACTGGCATTGGCAGCTTTCATTCGGAATCCATTCATGAAATAAGGCCAGTATCGACCGGATACTGATATCTGGTATCCATACTTGCCCATCCCTACTGTTTAATCAAGGGAGACCAAATTTCAGTGAACAATTATTAACATACAAGTTGATATGATTGAAAATGTCTAATGTCTTTTGTGATTACCTTTTATTTGGCACTTAGACTCCAGCGTGCATGAGCAGGCTGACTGGAGGAGCAAAGACAAAATTATTTTCTAGAGGTGTCAGAAACAAGCTTTTCATGTCAAAATTAGGATGCTTGCCTCCTAAGATTCTGAATAAGTTGAATCCCTCCTTTAGTAAAAGCAGTTGTGTAGTTGTATTTTGGATTGTCCCTGGTGAAGCCCCACTGCACTTCTTTCTGGATGCACTGTGTCACTCATGTCCAATTTGCTTCAACGCCAATTGCCTTATTAATGAGGTTTTTTCAAAGAAAAGCTGCAAGTGTATTTATTCATCCATAAATTACACTTCCATGTCTTGATAACTTTAACATGCTTAGGAAGAAAAACACACTGAAAGTGGCAATTACTTGCTGCCGATGCATATTTCATGCAGAATGTGAGAAATGCATGCATGAAACTAGAACAATGAATTGCTGACAAATAAACACACGTTATGAAGTGCAGCTATTGTCTGAAAAGACCCCACAATTCAAATCAGCTAGTTTGCATTCAGAATGATGAATCGGCGGTGCGTCATGGCCAGCAAAAATGCTGCACACTGAAAACTAAGCTCATTTAACACACCATCACCCAGAGATAAAAGAAGCAGAATAGCGGCCAGTAACAATACTGACTGCTGCACAGTTCAGCCCATCTTCCCATTAACTTCAAACCAGCAAAGAAGTTACTGAATCCATTTGCTGTTTCATTTCTAGAGACTAATGCCCCTTCAGCATTGTAGATAACCAAGGCTTTAGATTCAGGAATCAGCTTATGGAACACATTTTAAATATAAATGCTTTATTATATTTAACCATTATAAAACTGCATAATTATTTTACTTCTTTGAAGTCTCAGAACCATTTTTACTGAACTGTCTGTCAATGTCAGGCACACAAGAGATTATAGTGAATTTTGATGGAAGCACCTTTTGAAACAGGAAGAGCTTGGATTGAGAATCAGTGAGAATTTGTTTGAAACTAACGTTGATTCTGAGTGGAGAACAGTGTAATTCTTCTTGTTGAAACTTTGGCTCCATGCAAACAGTGTGCTTCCATCCTCTTTGACTTAATGCTCCACACTGCCACCCTGAGCGTAGTTGCTATAGTGGAAGCAGCAGAGCATTCTTGATGAAGAGAAATGACAGACTTTGATTTGCGTTAAGACAGCATGACCATAAATTTACCTTTAAGGCTTGTTCAGTTTTCACCAGATGTTCTTTCCCCTTCTTTTGACCGTTTAGCAGTGACTAGTTTATGGTTTGACTCTGATGAAGATGCAGGGCATGTTTATGTTAGTTTGTTGAGCCTGAATGAAGTATATAAAGTGATTCATGTGCTGCAGTTGTTTGTTTGGAATTGCCCTTCTTTTGGGAATACATTGAAGTAGGGCTGAACGATTTTAGGAAAAGATTGAATTGCGATTTTTCTGGCAGATATTGCAATTCACGATTTTTTTTTTTTCAAATCAAACTTCAGTGCAAAATTCACTTTGTTTACAGTACAGACAATAGTAAGGAAATAAATGATGAAAAACGCTTAACACATTATTCACCTTCAATAGTGATGATAAATATTCTGTTTTCATTAAAGGAGACATATGCTGATGCATGATTTAATACTTAAATATAATATAATACATTTGTAAACAAGACCTTACACCCCCTTAATTTTCAAAAAATTAGATATTGTATTTTTTCTGATATCCTAGAACGAGATTTGATGCCTCTGAAAATAGGTCATTGCGAAATGTCTGTGAGATTCAAATCGTCGTGACGACACGAGGTACCTTTCTTTTTATTGGAGTAATCTGATAAAACACTTCCTCCTCTGTGATGTCCGTTAGCCACAAAACCGTCACCGAGGAACACATTCGTCCAGCATCAGTATATAGATCCCTAGCTCACACTCACTCATTACCAACTCTGGCCTGTAGGGGGATGCGGTCGCTGCTTTGAGCCAGCCGAAAAATACAGTAGAAGAAGAAGGACAAGCTGGCTCTACCCGATAGAACTGACCAATCAGAACACAAAGGGCTGTGACGTTGCGAGGTAACTTTAGGTCATCCTGAGATCCTCATGTTTCAACGAGAGCTTCATAGTAGCTTAAAATGAGGATTTTGAGAACGCTATTGTGGGGCAATGAAGGAACTAAATGACTTGTACTGAGGGCAGAAATGCTTTACAGGCATCCTAGCCTGGCAAAGTGAAAAGGAGAAACAAGCATGATATGTCCCCTTTAACTTCTACTCCTAAACAGAGGCTTTGTGTTGTTTGCCTTGATGTTTGCTGTATTTGTGCATCACTAGTAGCTGAAGCTGTAAGAACGCAGGGTTATTTGTCATGCTCAAAGCTTTGTTAGTGATTTCTCTTTCATATTTCCTATTTATCTAGTTTTTTTTAGTTCTTTCCTTATTGAACACAAAATGGCCGTATCTGAGACTGTTGCCTTAATGATTAGCAGACTTTATTCCCTTGCTTTAACTCCCCCATGCCTGTTTGTTTGTCTTTGCCGGTGGTGTCTCCAGATAATCACATTCTCTGCAGAGAAAACAAACAGCAGGAGAGAGATGTTTTCTGGTGTTATGTCCTTCCTGTAATGCTAATATGACAGCGTGCAGCCTCTCTTGTTTAAGGACTACTTAAGCTGCTGTTTTATTTAAGGATAATACATTCTTTCAAATATTTTCAATATAGAATTATATACCCCGACCTTCTCCTGTACCTGTCTATGAAGTACGATGGATATAAACTGCAACTTGACCACAGGATGATAATTTTAGTTTCACACAAGAGCTGCAAGGTTATTTTACCTGCATACATTTTAGCTGTGGTTATATTTTTAAGCAACCAGCAAAGATGTAACCACAAGGTTAATGCAACCTAGCCTGACATTTAGCTTGCATATATTAATGTTATTAATGCTTCAAGTCACTTCAGGTGAGTTCTAGGTGTTGGAGCATGAATCTGTGACTCTTGGCTTATGTTTCATATATTGCTACCCTTGTCTGGCACTTTTGATTAATTCCTGGAGGCTGAACAGTACATGGTACAAGTGGTTGTACTTGTGTCAAGTGTTTAATTCTTCTAACATAGAATATAAAGCATAACATACAAGTGTAGTGCTGAATAAATATGCTGATGGGTGTGGGCAAATCACATGCTGGAAAGATAGAATTTAGATGGCATGAATAGCTCTGAGTAAGGTACTGAGGTCATCAAATGTTTAATAATTAAGATACTTCTCTAATAAAGGGAGAAAGAGAGGGAGTTGGGGAATCAGTGTGCAGCTGCGGATGATCAACATGACGTTGATCATGACACTGAAATGAAAAAAAAAGCATGCAAGAAAGCTAAATACAGAGAAATAGGATTTGATCTGATTTAATGAGCCATTCACAGTTTCACTGTACTGGCCGTGTGTACTTAGACTTGCATGGCTTAATCTTTGAGACAAGCGTAATTATTTCCCAGTGGTTATGCTTGAAGGAACTCACAAATGCAATGATCGAAAGCAGTTGCAATTATACAATATTGCCGATTCTTGCAATCTTTTAGTTAGCTTTCTTAACACCAGGGAAAAAGATGAACAATGATGATGCCTCCAGACTATATCAGGAAATACACATCACATGTGAGTTGGTTTTTAGGATTTATTCAGCAATATATTTTGACCAGCTGTTTATGCTCTCTCTTCAAAAGCCTGGATTGCATTTAAAAGTGGCTTATCAACACAGACTAAAATGAAGCATTTAAATTTGAAAAAAAAAAAACATTTTTGAACAAAAAATTTGATTTTAAAATCGTCAAACAGAAAATCACAGTACATACATGAATCAATTTTTTTTATATTATGATATTAGATTTTGACCTGTAGCAGATATATTCAGACTTCTTTTAGGGGATACCTTTGCCAAAATTGTCTATGCACACATTTTTCTTTCCAGCAAGTTTCTCCTTCACTAAAATATAAAGGCCCTGGACATTGACACAGGTGTTTTTAATCACTCTGGTCAAGCTAAATACAGAGAAATAGGATGTCGTTTATTAATTATTTCCCAGTGGTTATGCTTGGAGGAACTCACAAACGCAATGATCGAAAGCAGTTGCTTTCTGGTTTGGTCTATTGGTTACATGTGAGTATACCTATACACAGTTTAGGTACAACCTAACCTCAATTTCTTCAGCTCAGGATACTGCCATGTTATTCTTTTAGATGCTACCAGGGCTGTGAATCAGTGTTTTTTTATTTACATCCGGGTGACTTTTTGGCAACAAGGTAGCAGCTATTAAGTAGGGCAATGATGGATGGTGTCTGCATTACTGTGAAAGTGAAGCATTTAACCTAAACTCCAGGCCTTTATGGACACTACTTACAACTTTAGTGCCAGCTGTTTAGTTATCTAAAATTAAAGATGTCATATTCATTATTCTATTAATCTCACCTTTTAGTTTATTTTCGATGTCCCATTCACTTCTTCCCATTTACAGCACCATAAGCTGTCTGAAACAGTTTGTTCCTGCAGCCCCCCAAAATTGACGGATCAGTGTGACGTCCCTCCACTGAGTTGTCAGCAGTTCAATCTCACTGACTTGATGTAGCAAGCTCAGAGCTGTTGAAAAGCATGGTGCTGAATAATCACCATAAAGTCAGGCTGGATCATTGGAACAGACGCAGCCCACATGAGGGAGGTCGACCAGTCTTTCAATAGGAGCTCCGACAGTGTCTCAAGTAGAGATAGTCTGTGAATTTGGGCCATTCATGATGTGATAAAGGTACTTTTTTTGAAACATAAACATTTGTAAACAATCATGTACCCATTGGAATTGACTATATGACCCCGAGTTCAGGCATAGTATGGTCTCTTTAAATGTCCAGTGCCTTTATAGCATACAGCGAGCATTCAAACAGCCATTCCACCTCTTTATTTATAGTTATTTTTAACCTCATCCAGACATTAAAACTGATGACAGCTTCACACAACTGCAATAACACTGCACGGTCAACGAGACTATAATATTAACACCTTTTCACTGAAGGAACATATGTCAAAGGAAAATCAGTCTAACATGTTTCAATTTTTGTTTGTCCAGCCACAAGGAAACAAAACAAAATCTGAAGCAAAAGTGCATATTGTCTTTAGTGAACATTGTGTTTTTCTGGGTTATTTTAGTGCAGTTAAGCTCCTTTGAATCTATGGGCTTGTAAATGATTAAAATAAGCAGTATAAAAACCTAAAGTGAAAGTGTCTCTTTACCAAAAAAAAGAAATGAGACACTAGAGCCTCAAAGAACATGAGACTAGCTTAGCTACTTAAATATGTGCCTTAGTTTGATCATAATGCATAGAAGAAGTGTTAGTTGCATGGCAAAACATTTACAGAGGAGACCCAAGAGCCCCTTTAACCTATAGTGTCAGCCAGAACAATTATTATTTCATAATTTAATAACACCATAAGATAACTTTGAGGACACATGCGAAGAAGGATAATAGATTTCTGAGTCACAGAGCTTTCTCCATATGACATTTCCTTTAGCACTTCAAGAAGCCACCATTTTTAGTCTCAAATCGTATTAAACAGAGGACAGCTGAGAATGAATAAATTCTTTTTTATGGTTTGACCTTTATTGGAACAGTTATTAAAAGAAAATGTCAGTTTCATGAGCTACTGGACTAAGCGAGGGCATGTCTGGGCGAATCTGTAGATTAATCTTCATCTGTTGTTAATTTCTCTTAATTTAGAGAAGAACTAATGTAGATGGGCTCAAGGCAGGACTACAGTTTGGCAATATCTTATCCTAGATTATTTTAAAAGAAACACATACCTCTTTATTTATTGACAAGTCCTTAAAAGTGTCTGAGTGTTAAAACAGCAACACCACTGTCTGTGTTCAGGGATGCGATGACAGACCACTTGTAAATAACGTGGGTTTAATTCTGAAAAGTATGGATTCACCTAAAAACTATCTTGAAGACATGCTCATACTCGTGTTTTTCTCATAAGCAAAAGAGGGGTCAATAAGAGGGCATGTGTGCCACCAGTCACAAAGAAGGAAAATAGAACAAACTTTCCTATTACAACGTGGATAACAAGTGAAGTTGTGCAAAAACTCTGCTTCTGTGAAGAACTTTCATTTTTTTTGTGATAAATGCATTGTTTTAGAGCTTGTATCGAAGCCTTTTTTCCGGAAAGGGCTGTATAAATGCACGAATGCATTAGGGCCGGGATGATACACTTTTCTACCAATTCAATTTTTTACGATTTTTTTAGGTACCATGTCGATTTAAATTGCGATTATACAATATTGCCGATTCTTGCAATCTTTTAGTTAGCTTTCTTAACACCAGGGAAAAAGATGAACAATGATGATGCCTCCAGACTATATCAGGAAATACACATCACATGTGAGTTTGTTTTTAGGATTTATTCAGCAATATATTTTAACCAGCTGTTTATACTCTCTCTTCAAAAGCCTGGATTGCATTTAAAAGTGGCTTATTAACACAGACTAAAATGAAGCATTTAAATTTGGAAAAATAACAATTTTTGAACAAAAAAATTGATTTTAAAATCGTCAAACAAAAAATCACAATACATACATGAATCAATTTTTTTGATATTATGATATTAGATTTTGACCAGTAGCAGATATATTCAGACTTCTTTTAGGGGATACCTTTGCCAAAATTGTCTATGCACACATCTTTCTTTCCAGCAAGTTTCTCCTTCACTAAAATATAAAGGCCCTGGACATTGACACAGGTGTTTTTAATCACTCTGGTCAATTAGACCATTGATTCCTGACCAGGGGTATGGGTATGAGAGCACACTGCAGGGACTATGTGGATACATTTAATGATTTTTTTTCCAACTTGGAAGACACTATATGTACAGTGCTGTGGCATCACTGTAAACGGGCTGGCCTCTCGGAGTTATTTGCAGGTAGATCGGCAGACAAAGAAGTGCATTCAAGTAAATCAGGTTGATTGCGTTCTACTTTTGATGAATCATCACAGGTATGAGGGAGGGGGGATTCATGAGACGACAAAAAGACTCTGGGGGTACACAAGACAAAAGTTTCAAGGACCAGTTGAAGTGATAACAAATCCTCCTACAATTAAAACTTCTACAAATGCTGGTAGAGCTGTCAGTCAAAAAGACCCCACCATACTCACACAATCCTGAGAAAAGTCCTATACTTAAGGGCTCTTTCAACACCCTTTAGGGTTTCCAGGGCCTTTTACTTTAACTTGTGAAAATCTATTTGTTTTTTAACAGATGTATTTCAAAGTTTAGGGAATGAGAATGAAAAAAGGGACAAAAAAGCAGTTAAGGTGGGCCCACGGTTTTTTCTTACAGCTAATCTCTTTTTCCTCATAAAATAAAGCATAATGCTTCATTTGTACATCTTGTTGTGGAGTTAGAAAATATCAGCACAGGAATTACATAATCATTGCCCTCATAATCATTACCTCCATATTTTTTGAGGGCAGTATGGGTATTATGAGATAGTAAGTACTTTAAAGGAGACATCATGCTGATGCATGATTTAATACTTACATATAATATAATACATTTGAAAACAAGACCTTACACCCCCTTATTTTTCAAAAAATGAGATATTGTATTTTTTCTGATATCCTAAAACGAGATTTGATGCCTCTGAAAATAGGTCATAGCGAGATGTCCGCGAGATTTCAAACGTTGTGACGACTCGAGGTACCTTTCTTTTTATTGGTGTAATCTGATAAAATACTTCCTCCTCTGTGATGTCCGTCAGCCCCAAACCCTCACCGAGGAACATATCCAGCAGCAGGGGTATAAAGCTCCCTCGCTCACACTCCCTCATTACCAGCTCTGGCCTGTAGGGGGACTCAATACGCGGTCGCTGCTTTGAGCCTGCCGGAAAATATAGTAGAAGAAGAAGGACAGGCTGGCTCAACCCCCGATAGACCTGACCAATCAGAGCACAAAGGGCTGTGACGTTGCGAGGTAACTTTAGGTCAGCCTTGAGACCGAGTGTTTCAACGAGAGCTTGATAATGGCCTAAAATGAGGATTTTGAGAACGCTATTGTGGGGCAATGAAGGAACTAAATGACTTGTACTGAGGGCAGAAATGCTTTACAGGCATCCTAGTCTGGCATAGTGAAAAGGAGAAACAAGCATGATATGTCCTCTTTAAATACAAGATGTTTGTTTTGGAATTGTCCAACTCCTATTTTATTTTTTTTGCTGGTATACAGGTGCATCTCAAAAAATTTGAATATCATGATAAAGTTCAATATTTTTTATCACTCATTTCAGATTTACCAAAATTTCAAGCAATAAATGTTTGAAATGTTTCACTCTATCTGTAATGAATCTGTATAATATATGGGTTTCACATTCTGAAATGAGTGACGAAAAATATTGAGCTTTTTCATGATATTCAAATTTTTTGAGATGTACCTGTATGTGTCACCTGAGCAGCGACAGAAATAATAAATATATTTTTTCCATTTTAAAGGGGCCATGCTTAATTTAAATAACACTCATTAGAAGTGACTTTTTTATGCATAGAATGTTTTGGGTTCTTAAGACTATCGCAAAAAAGACCAGTTAAAAAAAGAAAAGTATGATTTAATGCTCTGCTTACAGTACCGCGATATATCATGGCACCTTTTATTTCTGTTTGTCTTGTATCAACACATTCTTTCCAACACACAACACACTGTAATACTACTACTACTACTAATAATAATAATAATAATAATAGTGCTAATGATAATACAATTATTTAAAAGCACCATTCAGGACAAGGGCACTGTACAAGATTAAAAAATCATAACAACAAAATCAACAAACAATAGTAGGACGTAAATGGAAGTACTTTTGTACATTGTGAAATGGAATGTGCAATTCTGAACAGGTGAGCTTTCAGTCTGGATTTTAAAATGGAAAAATAGTTCAAGTTTTGGAGGTCCGTTGGGAGAGAGTTCTCAAGCTGAGTAGCAGAGTGTCTGAAGGCCCTGACTCCCCATGGTGCTGAGGCGGGCAGAGGGCACAGAGAGGGGGGCGGAGGAGGAGGATCTGAGGGACTGGGCAGGAGTGGCGATGTGGAGGAGGTCGGACAGATATGGAGGGGCGAGGTTATGGATGGCCGTAAAGATGTACAGGAGGAGCTTGAATTTAAGTGGAATTTTGCAGATTTGTAGGGGATATAAGGGCGGAAACTACCCCAGGACCCAAAATGCAGCAATATCTTTATACATGATAGGCCTTATGTCTTTACACACAACTAAAGTAATGGATTACAATATTTTCTTAGCTTGTTAAAAAATATAAGGCAGTTTTTACAAGCTAAGCATGCGAAAGAATGACTGCTTTTCAGCAGAGTTAGCTTGACAGTAGCTTTGCAAAATTGATAGCAGTGTCATCAGCTTTCAGGCTGTGCGTTGTTTCCACATTATTATTACCTCCACCAAGGAGGTTATGTTTTCGGGAGAGTTTGTCTGTCTGTCTGTCTGTTTGTCTGTGAACAAAATAACTCAAAAAGTTATGGATGGACTTTAATGAATGAAATTTTCAGGAAATGTTCAGCATGGGAAAAGGAAGGAGTGATTTAATTTTGGTGTTGATCATGATCACCGTCTGGGAACTGTGCTGCTTGGCGGAGGTCTGCGCTCTCAAAGTGCTTTTCTATTACTCTCATGCATCACTCCTCACAAACCCTTTGTCATGTACATCTTTTCTGTCCCTTTAAAAGCCATAGCAAGTCCACACAATAATTTAAATGCCAACTGTGCATTTCTTTTGTCTCTCATGTGCTGCCTTGCTTGTTTTACCCTCTCCTGCACAATGAACACCACCTCTGCCAACGTCACCTGCTAAACGGCCCAAAAGCACCATCATGTGGACTTGAATGTGAAAAAGAATTCAAATGTGTTTCTATTGAACTAAAAGATTTATCAAATGTTGAATATGCTAAATTAAAACTGATACTCAGCCACTGTGAATTGATATACCACCTCTACACCCGATATTGCAATAATATGGTGTTATCATTTTTCCCTCCCAATACTTATGTTTTGAAAATATTGTAGGCCAATATATTGGCTGGAAAATTCAGGGGTTTTTTTTAGTTATCTGATCATTGACCTTTAACTATCATCCATCTTGAGGTAAATTGCTGATAGCACTGATTATCCACACATTAAACATGCTTAGTGACTTGCATACCAATCAAAAAAGGAAGCACTGTATTGAATTCAATGATGAAATAAATTGTTAATAAAGAAACGCAGTGTAATAGTGTCTTAAACTACTGAAGTAATTGAGTAAATTTACCAGTCTACCCCAGACATAGTCTGCTTGGGGGAAATGCTTGGCCAAAACTTTTATTCTTATACAGTCCTACTCATCATTATTGGCACCCATGAAGTTTAAGTACACAATGTGACAGTACAAACAGTTTGTTTGCAAACCTCTCTAATTTTGCTCTGCATCACTTTATCAGACTCAAACTTGGCAGAAGTAATGTTCACATGTTAAGGTTTGTAAATTATACTTCTTTAGCTACTATGATGATGCAGTCACATTTAGAATAGGCATTTTTAATTGCCAGCTCTTGAAAGCCTACAAGGAAAAGAACACACTACCAACAATTAAGCATGGTGGAGGTTCCATAATGGTTTGGGGCTGCTTTGCTGCATTGGGTATTGGAGGCCTTGACTGTATCACAGGAATCATGAAATCAGAGAATTATCAAGAAATTTTAGAGCGTAATGTCCTACCCAGTTTAAGAAAACTTGGTTTGAATCAAAGATTGTGGGCCCTCCAGCAAGACAAATACCCAAAGTCCACATCCACAAGCACCCAGGAATGGTTGAAAAGGAAAAAAATTGGCCTGTTTGAAAATGGCCAGCATTGAGTTGATTGAAAATCTTTAGTATGGCTGAAATCTGCCATTGGGGAACGGAAACCTGCAAATGTTCAAGAGCTTTAACAATGTGCATAGGAAGAGTGGGAGAAAATACCAGCTGAGAAGTGTAAGAAGCTTATAGATGGCTACAAGAAACATTTGGAGGCTGTCATCAGTGCCAACAGGTGTGCAACAAAATTCTGAAGAGGGGTGCCATTATTGCTGCACATACTTTTTTCAGTTTTGTCTTTGAAATTACAACATGTAACTTGTAAAAATGTTTTTTTTGTTGAAGTATTTTGGACCTTCAATTAAAAATTCCTGATGATGCAAATTTGATACATTTCAATTTATTTCTGAAGATATTGTTAAAGTAATGAAAATAATGAAGGGGTGCCAATAATACTGAGCAGAACTGTACATCTGTTTGTGTATTTGTTTTTTTAAACAACACTGTAAAATTGTTTTCATGGAAAGATTTGGCCACTGTTTGATTGTGTAAAATATGAAGACAGCTCAGTCCGAGAATTACATTTCATCCACATAATGAGTCACAGGCTTACATTGCCCTGTTGTAATGATAAATTCAGTACTCTGTCCTGATATTGTTAGTTGAGCTGTGGTTTTAGTCTGAACACTAAAGGCCTTTGTCACTGCTGTCTATTTTTGTTCTCCATTTTTTTTCGCCGGGAGACACAGCACCTGTGTGTCATGTTAAGAGCAGTGTAAGCAGTGTAACAACAAGAAAAAAGTGGACAGAGAAAAACAAAGAGATACAAAGAGGGAAAGTGACACTGAACAAGCAGGACAGGAAAAGGATAAGAAATGGCAAATGAAAGAGCAACCTCATGCAACACTAAATAGGAAGTGAGAGAGAGTTAGTGTTACTAAAAGACCTGGTGCAACACAGAGGGAAAGACAGATGAAGGCAGAGAGACTCTGAATCAGACAAATAGAGGTAGATCATTCCCATCTCTCTCTTCTCTCTCGTCCTCCATGGAACGATGCTGCTGTGACACACTAATCAGGTGGCGGGCATGTCTGACAGCCACCTTCAGGCCTGATGTAGTGTGTTCAGGTGGAAGGAAAGGCTGCATCTGTCCAGGCAATCATTGGCTCCCTGTTCCCATACACACTCGTCATCCTGCTGCCTCTGGTGCTGCTTTGATACATAATCGAGAGCCGCCATAGCTGTTACACCACCTGGTGTCTCTAAACCCACAGTGACATCTTTGATTGGACTTTGAAACAGATGCCACAGACCTGTTTCTTGCTGGCCTTTGGCCGTAATACTTTCACATTTCTATTTTCGGAGCATCAGTTATTTTTTTGTAAAAGTCAACTCTTGCTCAGGTCGTCACTGCACAATATTTTTCATTGATAAACAAATGAAGTGCTATATTTGATTTGGAAGACTTTGATCTGTAGTTCTTACATTTAAAAATAATTTACTTTCAACTTTGTTTGACCTCATATACCCTTGCTTCCTTCACCATTACAGTGTTAGCGGACAGTTACAAAACATATTATTACATATTATTCCCCACAGTATAGACCTTTAGGGGGGCTGCAACTACTAATAATTTGTAGTTACTGATTGATCTGACATTTGATTTTTTGACTTATTGATGAATCAGATCAGAGTTTTTGTTTATTGTATTTTTTCATTATGTCCAAACCAGGAGACAGGCATTTTTGAGCATCCCTAAGCTGAAAAAATGTACAATATTATTTTATAAAACTGAATAAAAATCCCCAAATGATTGCAATCATTGTTGCAATGAACAGTTTTAAGAGCCAACAAACAAAACAAAATGGCTGATACAAATGTGTTACAGATTTTGATTTAGGCTTCCTCAGTGATGACAATGCTGATTGTGAATGACGGCCTAATAACAGTGGGATAAGCTTCCTTTGAAGTGTGTTATAACTCACTTACTACTTTTGACATCAATGGAAATATAAAATATAATAAACTATTTTTGTTTTGAATCTTCCTGCTTTTTAAAGATCGGTGATATTTTAATAACAAACTGATTTTAGTATCTCTCTGTTTGGTTGAACTGCCTTCAGCTCGTTAAGGCACACACAAATACAGGTTGCTCGGCTTGCACCTGAAGCACAGCACCTGCACATCTTTTATCTTCTCTGCTTGTATTTTAAGGGACATCAAAGACACAGAGTAGAGGAAACATGGTGGGATTGGAACATTTGAAAGACCTCCTCCAAAGATATGGTGCTGTAACATCTCATACATCAAGACAAAACTTTGTGCCTGTGAAAAATCCCTTTACCATACAGTAACTTATCACTTTTGTTCTTTGTTTTTCATTTACTGAAGAAATGCTTTCGAGTCTTGATAAAAGAGTTATCAAAACAGGCAGTATCCATGCCGTTGTCTGTGCGAGCAGCCATTGTTTACAGGCCTGCAGTTGCTTCTTGCAGTCATCTTTGCTACTCCCCTGCTCCTTTTCCTCAAAGAAAGCTGTTTGGTCAGGGAAAAGCAGATTGAGCTTGATTGCTCCAGCATGAAGCGTTGCAAGATGGATGATATTTGATGTTTATGCATAAATGAGGATGATAAAAGTACAGTCAATTATGAACTAAACACAGCTGTTGTATGACGAGGGAGGATAAGTACTATCTGATGAAATAAAAAAATGTGAGAAATGAGAAATGTTTTTTTAAAATCTTTGATTTGTACTTGGTCCAAAAAAATACTGTCATCATATCCCTTACTTTAACTATCCTCTTTTCTGTGCTGGTAACAGACCAAGAAACTGTGAGGAAGAGTGGGGAATGAGAAGCAGTAAAGCAGGCCTGGTATGAACCCTGGCAGCTCACTGTGAAGACAAGAGCCTCTGCAAGATCGGCAACATAGTTAAAAGCAAGAGTTGTAAGAATGCTGGACATTTTTGGAGCCAATTTTCCTTCAAAGATAAGTTCTGTTCCTAGTGCAGTAGTTCCTGTGTAAAACTTCTAAAACCCAAGCTGAAACTTTAAGGTCTGCCCTTGTAGTCACTCCAATCTGTCGTGTTTTATTTCTTCTTGTTGCGTGTTCATTTGACTTTTCTGCTTAAAACAGATTAACGTTTTCCAACTCAAATTTAAATTAAAGTAACGTCCCCCACGTCGGTCTGGCCTACCTGCGAAAGTAAGATTAGGACATTATCCGCTATTTAAAATAAACACTTTGTAGAATATCAAATCCAAGTGGAATTTAGTTTGCAGGCTTGTCTGATCCTTTCATGCTCCATGTGTGAGAGTACACAGAGGCCGCCATGGTGTTTATTTGTTAACATTTTCCAGCCATTCATCTGATTCCCCAGTTGTGAAAGCAACACATGAGAGATAAGCCAGATCTACTCAACCATCTGTCAGAGGCACACTATGGTAATACTTTGTAGCTTGGGTTAAGGTTGAACTCAGATTCTAAGATATCACTCAGATTTCTGTAAAATGTTGTCAAAGTGTCAGGCTACACTTACATAATTAAAGGATAAGTTTGATTTCTACAGCTTTCACATTGTTTATAGAATGAAGTAGAACAATATACTCACCCAGAAGGCTTTCCTGATGCAAACAGTGCTTCAGAGATATTTAGATCCAAAATCGAGCGGCGGACATCCGTATAATGGTAGCACATAGGGCATGTATAGTGCTGCTCCTAAAACTGCATTAATCATCCAAAAACTCATTAGTTTCACCAATATTTCATCATGGTCCGCTCAGGCTACTCCATTACAGTCTGTGTCACTTCAGACATGTCTTTGTGACTGTACTGACCTCTGAACTGAAGAAGAAGAGCGCTTACCTCCGCGCATGCGCAGTACTCTCTGGAGCGCTGCCTCCGTGTCCTCCTTTCGATGAGCTCCTCATCTGTAAACTCTGGCTCAAAACTGTAAGGACACCCATCATATTCAAAGTTCTCCTCCATAACATCTTCATCCGATAGATATTCGTCCACTTTGCACAAAACTGGAAGAAGAAAGTTGTTGTGTAGTCGGCGGTCTTCCCCTGAAACAATGAGCCATACTGCGCATGCGTGGAGGCAAACATTCTTCTTCTTCAGTTCAGAGGTCAGCACAGTCACAGCGACATGTCTGGAGTGACACAGACTGTAATTGAGGAGTAGCCTGAGCGGACCATGATGAAATATTGGTGAAACTAATGAGTTTTTGGCCGATTAATGCAGTTTTAGGAGCGGCGCTAACATGCCCCATGTGCTACCATTATACGGATGTCCGCCGCTCAATTTTGGATCTAAATATCTCCTGAAGCACTGTTTGGATCAGGAAAGCCTTCTGGGTGAGTATATTGTTCTACTTCATTCTATAAACAATGTGAAAGCTGTAGAAACCGAACTTTCCTTTAAATGTTGGATTCCTTTTCAGGAGCCGAGACAAGCCTAGAAAGGAACAGGATTAATTAAGATCAAATAATTTGTTAATAGTTGGGATTTTCTAGTCAGTGGTTTGGATGTTGGTCGGTGAGGTTTTCTGTTGTTTTCATCCACAGCCACCGTGACCCAAACGTCTGGAGAGCTGACCTGTCTAGTCAGAAATAAGTCTGTGAGAGTACAGAATTTGGCCAACTCTGCCTCGACTGTCTCCTCCTAATCCTTCTCACTGACAGCTTTAGAGCAGATGTCTTTGCTCATGTACCCTAACCCCATGACACACTCATTCCCTCGCTTTTTTATGGCATCATGACAACAGTGCAATCTAAGAGAGGATTTAGTCTGTTAAGGCTTGAAACATGAATCTGTGGTTCAGTTTGACAGGGCTAAGCTTTTCCAGTGGCATTTTATCCACCTTGCTTGTGTTCACAGGAGAGTATCTTTATTCAAGAGTAGCTGGTTATTGTAAAGACTCAGGAAAACACCAAGGCTCTTTGACAAATCATACCAATTCTTCATATTACCAAACGTCTGACTCTATATCCATTTTCTCTGGCCTTTTTGTCTTTCTTTTTCACATGTTGCCATAGCAGCACATGCTTTTTTCCCATGGTCAGTGCTGAAACCCAAAGTGAAGCATTATCTGAACATTCTGCATCATTAACAAACAAATTTACCATTTTGTTTCATTTTAATGGTAATTCTTCAGTCAAGGCTTTGAAGTACAGTTTTTAATTGTATGACACTCACCTGGTACTCACCATTAACCTCTATGTGGTCACAAATCCTGCAGATGCAATTGTTCTGTTTCCTCTGTTATCCTAAGCCAATAATTTGTCTTCCCACTGCTTCCCACCCAGTTGCATAGGTCTGGGGACTCATGTGAAAGACCACCCAGCTTGGCAGCATATTGATTGATTGAAAATATGAAACTCCCACATAAAAAAGGCCCTGTTGAGCTCACTATCTCCATGCTTCCATTGAAATTACACTCAAGTTGTGTTGCAAAAGAAAGCTTGAGGGCTTGTTTGTGCCATGACATGTCAGGAAAAAGTGGAGCTAGGGAGGAAGGTCAGGGCTGAAGGCTTGTCTTTTCAATGTGACTTTTATAGACAGAACCATAAAAAAAGTTAGACCAAACAAATGCTTGTTTATTGATAACCATTGATGTGAATTTGTTTTTTTTTTCTTTAGTTCAGCGCAGAGTGCTTGTTTCTTTTGATTTTAGTTTAGAAAGTCAGTTATTTTAGTTTTGTATGTAAGAATGAAAAACGTTAGCTGGCTGCTGCTGAGAATCAGTTCCAGCTATAATGAGAAGTCAATATATTTGCCTTTATATTAGATAATTGTTTTTTAGTTTCTCAAACTTAGTTCTGCATGCCTTGAAAAACAAGGATGTCACAGAAGGACAACAGGCTGTCAGGATGAACAACAAGGAAAGAGTCAATGAAGTAGTCACGACAGATGCGCCGGTCCAATGTGAAGAAGTCAAAATATGTAATTGATGCCAGTCTTGCCGCAGCTAATGTGTGCGATAACAAGCAAGAGTGGAAACACCACATGCTGAAACCTTTGCTGACACACATAAGCATTAAGTATCAGGAATGCCATGTGTTTGATGTCCCTGATACAGAAAATCTAATTTTAATGCAAAAAATATCCACAGGGATTTAAAAGAGAATTAGTAAAGAATTGGATCGATAGGCAGAATCATTGGTTTCAACTGGATAAAATCAATTCCCATCCCAAAAGTGCGTAGAAGTTAGGGCTGACTATTATTTTACCTGTTACAATGACTTTGTTTGTGGATTTTTGATGTTTTTGACACTGATTTATGTGCCTGAAAACTCATGGTGCTCCCAAGTTGCACACTTTTGGAAAACAGCACCATTCCTGTTGCTATAAAAAACTGCAATATTCTAAATGTTTCAGACATGGTTCTAGTCAATGGCCATGTGCAACTAGGAGGGTTATGACATCAATGGTGGACTCTGGAGTTCTGTTTGTGCAGATCACCAGTCAAAGCCTTTCATTTCTTCATATCTACTCATATTGCACATTAGGCTAACTGTCCACACAACTTTTTTTGCATTTGCTATACTTATAACAACTCATGCATCTGTGGAAGGAGGCCTGAGTGCACATGCCCATGCTTTTTTTCGAAGTCACACTGCCAACTGGCCTGCAATGGACACTGGGCGGTCTTATCATTTTTTAAAATTGTTTTAATAAAGATGCCCTGTCTCACAGTACAAGACATATCGCAAAACATGGGTGACAGCACCATATAGCAAGATATATCATAGAACTTAGCAACTGATGTCGTTTAAATCTTTATTACAATTATTGCCTTCCACAAATATGGAGACTGAGTTACAGAAATAAAAGATTTTTGTGCAACATGACATTAACTTTTTTCTTCTTCCATCACTACTATTAGCATTAAGTGAGGTATTTGCATTTTTGCAAGCATATTTCTGAGCATTGCCCTTTTTAAGGTTTAGAACAATATAGTAAAAAGCATATGCTGTAAATGAAAGCATTTGTTGCACATTTTGAAATCAGTGAATGATTGTGTTTCATTATCCTATACTTAGGATCTATTGATATGATCATGACTTTGATTTTTGCTACATCAAGCAGCCCTAGTATACTGTGAAACCATAAACTTGGGAATGTTTTGCATTTCATTCTCACTAAAAAAATAGTTTTATCTCTTTCTATTTGTCTAATTAGGATCCCAAAATATTGTACGTATTTAAAAAAAAGCTTCTTATCAGTGTTATTTACATAAATTTCAGTCTTTACAGCTTTTAGATTCTTCATGGTCTGTGTCAGTGACAAAAAAAATACCAACTAATGTCACACAGAAATGGAGTCAAATGAATGAATGTCTGCTGCCAACCATAGGCTGTAGGCTGAACTTACATAGAAAATTAATATCCTAAACTTTTTTATTTGTTTTAACAGTGAAATATCATGACCTTTAAAATGTATATATATATATATATATATATATATATATGTATGTATATATATATATATATATATGTATATATATATATATATATATGTATATATATATATGTATATATATATATATATGTGTATATATATGTATATATATGTAAGTGTGTATATATATATATATGTATATGTATATGTATATATATATATATATATGTATATGTATATGTATATATATATATATATATATGTATATGTATATATATGTATATATGTATGTGTGTGTGTGTTTGTGTGTAAATGTGTATATATATACATTATATATATATATATATATATATTTATGTATATATATATATATATTTATGTATATATATATATATATATATATATATATTTATGTGTGTATATATGTATATATATATATATATATATATATATATATATATATATATATATATATAATATTATATGTATAATAAACAATATATCCTTAAATAACCTATATCATTATACTAACATGCTTACTATTTACTCTATGACTACTTACTTGGTTAGATTACTGACATTTAGAAGCAGCTTGTCACATTACTGTGTAGTATGACGCTTACTAACAAATCACTCAGTGTACATACTCTGTTTTGTCACATTACTGTGTAGTATGACGCTAATTGAATCACTTCCTCCTTTTCCCGTGCTTAACATTTTCTGAAAATTTCATCAAAATCCATCCATAACTTTTTGAGTTATTTTGATCACAGACAGACAGACAAACAAACAAACTCTTCCGAAAACATAATCTCCTTGGCAGAGGTAAATATTGTCTCCATACTTTGTGACTTTTCATTTTGAAATCCAAGTCTTCCTTGACTGAAGACTGCAATGATAGAGGGATGGGTTTTTTTTGGCTTCTGGTCAAGCTGTATTTGGTGGTCTGTATTTGGTCTAGCTTAGGGCTCCATGTGGAATATTCATGCGAAGTAAAGTTTTATATGAACGCCTTCATCATTTGGTACGAGGGCTGTTGCAGTTACCAGTCTGCACAATAACTTCCTTTTGAAATGCAAATATCATTTTAAGATTTATAGTTCACACTAAAAGTCATTTTTTGCAACTATGAGCAAATGTTTTTATTTTGAAAGAATTTGAACAACTCAAACAAGCAATGGTGTGTTTTCAAACAACAGCTTAGCAAAACTCAGCAGATAAATGAACCAGGAGCTCAGTTACAGATACAATAGACTATATGATTGCTTTCACAACAGAACTTTGGAGGACCCATTTCAGGGTGAACACTGTGGTAGCATATTTTTGAGATATTTGCCCAAATTCAACCCATAGTGCACCATTTTTTTTGGTTTGCTTGCCATGTTGTTTCTTGTTTGGTTTGTCTTGGTTGACTTTAACACCTCTGGTCCAGCTAGAAATGAACAGAAACCACCGTTTTAGTTGGACCAAAGTCCAGTTCTTTGGTCATTCAAGCTTTAACACCAAGTGAACTGAGCTTTACTAAAAAGAGGACAGAGTTGATTTGGTCCTGTCCAAACATGATATCAGAGATTTTATTTGTGACATCATAGCATTAATTTAAGGGGTGAGAAGAGGCCATAGATCTTCAGAATGCATTTTGTGTAATTACACTCAGATCACATCACTCCACATCATGATTGCCTGTTTTCATTATCATTCAGGGATGATCTTTTTAGTACATTTTTTCCATTCAGTTATGGATGCAGGAAGTCTGTTCAGCTCCAGATGCATTTTTTTTCTGTTTTTCTTTTTGTTGATTTTGTCAAAGATGATTAATTTGACACATATTATTTTTCAAAAATATTTATTAATATAACTCATATTTAATTCTCTTGATATTTTTGGGTCACAAAATAATCACAAGGTCACAATCCACTTCTGTTTGGTACATGTTTGAACCAAACTGAAGGGCCAATGCTAAAACAGTTTGGTAAGAAATACAAAGTTGCTCCATGCATGCACGCCTCTATATTTGTAAATTGGCCCTCAGCTCGATCACTTTTCTCTTCTCAGAAATAAGAGAGAAACAGAAGCTGTGCACATTTTCATGGGTGAGGGACAAAATGTAGAGGGTTCGATTTTTTTTTTTACCATTAATGAATGTATTTCTAAGGCTAGTTTATTTGTAGAGCACAGTTCACACACAAGGCAATTCAAAGTGCTTTATAGTAAGAAAAATGCATTAAAATCACAATACAAAATAAAAACAACAATAATCATTATAAAATGAACTTTAAAAGCGAAGAGTGCAGATACGGTCCTTTCAGTTATGCACAGTTAAAAAGCTGCTTTGAACCTGGATTTGTACATTGTCAGAGTACCCTGTGCTGTGGAAATTTTACTCTGATGTATGCTTATACTTCACATTTGCATTACACTTCACATTTTGGTCTTACCACACACATGAGCTCCTGTCTCACATAAAGACCTTCACCTCACTTCATCAGCATTTGAATGGTTTAAGTTATTCATGACGTCTTCCTTACAGGAGCAGAGTCTCACACATAGATGAGATTAATAACATTCACAATGATTAGCTGAGTGGCGCACAGATGTCCTTGTCCATCAGTCTAAATAGATAGTTCATACTAAGACATCAGCTGTTTGTGTCGAATAATTTAGAGACGGCGCTGGGACAGCGTCTTTGGATTTACACATACACACAAACACCTCTACATGTACTGTATACACAAACATACGTATCCTTGAATTGCTATGCTTTAAATGTGAGCACTTCTTTGTATGCCTTTAGACTTTCTCTGCAGATAATGGCTGCCCATCTCTGTTCCTTTGATCGTCTCCGGACTTGCAAGCCTGTGTTTTACCAATTTGTAATAAAAACTCCCAAAGGCAGCGTTTGGTTCAAGATCCTTCATTTTTCATCTTTTTCATTCTTGTGGGAAGATACCTAAATTTGTTATTACAACTGTGAAAGTAAAAAGCTATTACAAAGCTCCAATGGAACTACAACATGGAAATTCAACATAGAAACACGAACAATATTTCCACTTTTTGACATCACATTGTAACCTTCTGTTTGAGGATTTCCTCCTCATTGAGTGACCTGATCAAGTTGGCCCTCATGATTATTGCTATGGTGTATGAATGACCTATTTTTTGAAGAAAATGTTCAGAAATGATTTGAGTAAGGTCCATGCACATTTTTGTAGTCCTTGTTCACAGTTTATTAGCTAGCATCATTTAAAAATGCTTTAGAATTCAGGGGTGGGATAATGTCAGGTTTATTTTGTTTCCTTAATTAAATGTTAAAAGCTCATTTGCATGTGATCATCATGAACTGTACTAAATTCACACATACTTTGGGAACCAGAAAGTGCTAAATGCTAACTCACCTCAGTGAGTTTTAGGATGCATTCCTGCACTCTACAGCAAAAAATGCTTTGAGGGATTTCCTTAAACTTTGCAGAAATGACTACCTCAGGTATAAACTAATTAGATTTATGAGGTCCAAAGGAAAGACCATAAAGCCTCAAGTGCATCCTTTACTGGTGGAAATAAATTCTTAAGAGTACTTTAAGGATTTTTTTTCTTATCAAACTTTGCATAAGCATTCTCAGCGTCGATTTTTTATTTTGGAGGTCACATGCAAAAGGTCATTTAGCTCAGGATCACTCCACAGTTGTGTATTTGAAAGAATACTTTTGGGAGATTTCCCCTCAAAATGTCGTTACATGGAGACATACAAGTTGTTGAAACATTTAATTGACTCCTTCTTTTCTGTGTGGCTGAATAGTAGTGACCTTCTAAATAGTTAAGTTCTGCTATGGCTCTCATGCATGCTTGCGGTTTTGGTTTGTGCACTCTGATAAAGACTTTTACCCTACTATTATGCCTCTACTTTGCATTCAATCCCAATTGGATTCAAATTCAATACAGGGCTCCTTTTTGTGGTTGAAACTCCTCACAAGGTCATGTTCTGTTTCCTCATAAATGTATTCAATACTGCATCATGTGGCAATTGACTTTTTAGCAGTGTGTTGGCATGCTGTGCTGTACCTGCAACAAAGGGTAATTATTTACTGCAAGGACCAGCACAGTTCACAGTGCTGTAATTGGAAACTCTATTGAAGCTGTAAATACAGCACCCTCTTCTTTACTGTCACCGGAGGATTTTCTGTTTTTACACAGTTGTTCCCCTATAGACATTATTCACTTGGCTCCCCGTCAAGTAGAGGTTAAGTCCGACAAAGAGCTTCATAGCTAGCCATGGAAAACCACTGAAATGAGGATGGAAATAGAGAAGGAGACATTTTGTTTGATGCACAAGTTGTGTTCATGCAGCAGAGACCAGCTTACAGCAGTGAAAGGTCGATAGAACATCAGCAACTGCCTCTGAGGAACGGTCAGCAACACATCTTGTTTACGACGTCGTGAAAGTAAATGGATTTGTTTGGATCTGCACCTAATTTGAAATGCAGTAATGAAGCAGTCTGTTACAATGCAGCTGCCAGCCCTCAAACACTGTCCAACAATAGGGAAGGCTCTCACTGGGGTTTTGACTGTGTATTACTCAGTATATTATTGGTCGACAAATAGTATCACAATTCTCAGAGCATTCCTATTTTATTAGACACAAAATGCTGCAGTGCCCAAACTCAGCTGTGATGTGTGGACTGAGGCCTTGGAGCAGTCATTATTTTAGTGGTGGTTACCTCGGTGTACAGTTTCTGTGCATCATTGTGTTTTAGTGCTAATATTTCTCAACAAGAGCAGTCAGCCACTCCACATAGTCTAATTAGAAAAAGGAAGATGTTTAATTGACCCCAGGTAGATATTGTTGAACAGACCCAGGTTGTGTTTTGGTTTCTGCATCTCAACTTTCCCATAGTCATAGGCTGTTGAAAATCTTTGGGGTGGAAAAATAATGGGAAGGTTATTATTATAACAGTACGACAATCTTGTTTCAATGCAGCCCTTTTTCTTATTGTAAGCATTTATTTAAAAGTTACTAAAGTTACTATCAAGTTGCCCGAACCCAACTTAAGTTCATGAATTTTCTTTTGAATGCACAAACACCGAACTTAGAATACAATTTAAAGGCTATGCAATATCAATAATAATAATAATAAAATGTTGCCAATAACATGGGGCATTTCAATGGTTGCCATTTTTCAATTGAAACCATTGGATAATTCAGGGTTTGGTGGTCTCCAATAAAATGCATGAAGCTTTTGTTTCACTGCTTTGTGAACAATTTTGTTTAAATAAATTTGCAATTATTTTAGAGATGATTTATTCAAATCTCATCATTTGTATTTTTAAATGTATTTTGGTGGTTACAGTATATTTTAATTCAGTGATAAGTATGTTTATTTAAATCAGGCAGACTCAAAATATCTGGACTTTCTCCTTTAAAAGAGTTATACATTTGTAACTTGGTACAGAGCATTTGTAACTTGGTACAGAGGCTATACTTTGTTAATGGAAGTATTTGAAAATACTGTATTTTCTTGAATTAGATTATAAAGATAGCAAGAATATTTTTTTCCAGCCATGACAGTGTCATAAAATAAACTGATGGGATGGTTATAGTTTGGTAACATTTTAATGTTGATTCTGATTCTTTGAGAGGACAGGACTGGACAGATGGAGTGGTGACAATGTATCACACTCATTCACACAAATACCACTCTGAATGAAGGGAGAGATAGAGAGCTACCAACTGAAGTCACATCAAGTTATTTACATGGATGCTGTATACGTTACTGCATTAATCTGTACATTGTCAGACTGTTTAAAAAATGTTATAGCCCTGAGGTCCAGATCTTAGATGGAGAGGTCTGTTGATAAGAGGGGTTTCCTAACACAACTTTTCACCTATGATACGATACCAATATTGCAGCCTTGAGTATTGGCTGATACCGATAGCGATCTGATACGATATCAGCAGGAATCATACATATTTTCATGTATGATTACTTATTTTGAAGTATGGATGGTAAGAAAAGGCTTGATCAGTTGAGATTGGTCTAACAGAGAACAGTAGTCAGCAATATTGGGTAAGAAAAAAATGAACCCAGTTGTTTTTAACCACGGGTTAAATCAATTTAACCTTAAACATCAGAATGCATTACAATCAAATAAAAAATAAATTAGAAGACCCTGAAAAGTAACTGCAGTAAATCCAATAAAAACAAAAGCATATATTTTTAAATTGTACAATAACCACTGTGTTTAACGTAAACATAAGCATGTCCTACAACTGAAAAAGGTAAATACAAAATCAATTAGAATGGACTTGATTGTACAGGAGTTTTTATATCAGAGATGTTAGATGCAGGCCGATATAATTAGAAATTTGTTTTTCTGCTAATATTGGACCGATATCAACACCAGATTGGGACACCTTTAGTTGATAATTCCGTAAAAATGAGAGAGGCAGAAAAGCAGTGACTGTAACTTGTAGAACAACATGATTAATAACATCACCCGGTCTGCATACTTCCATCTACGTAATATAAACCGTCTCCGCCCCTCCCTCACCCCTCACACCACGGCCATCCTGGTCCACAGCCTCGTCACCTCCTGGATCGATTATTGCACCTCACTCCTCTTTGGTGCCCCCCACAAATCCCTCCATAAACTTCGAATGATTCAAAACTCTGCAGTCCGGATCATCACCAGAACCCCCTCCTTTCATCACATCACCCCCGTCCTCCAGCAGCTTCACTCTCCCCTTCAAGTTCAGAATTCACTTCAAAATCCTGCTGTATACTTTCAAGGTCATTCACAACCCCCCCCACCTGTCTGATCTCCTCCACATCGCCACCCCCTCTCACTCCCTCAGGTCGTCCTCCTCCCTCCATCTCTCTGTGCCCTCCGCCCGGCTCAGCACCATGGGTAGCAGAGCTTTCAGCCGCTCTGCTCCCAAACTCTGGAACTCTCTCCCCCCGGACCTCAGAAACATTGACTCCCTTCCCCACTTCAAATCAAATCTCAAAACCCATCTGTTCCAAACTGCATATACTCTATAATTTTCCACCCTCATTTAACTGTGTCACTCTTGTATGTTGTTTCTTATTTATTTTAATTGAGATTTTAATGCACTGTGCTTTTATTATGTATTTTGTAAAGTGTCCTTGGGTGCTAAGAAAGGCGCTTTTAAATAAAATGTATTATTATTATTATTACCTCTGCATTTGCTGATGGTGGTGTTTCTGGAACTTTCCGACTGTTTAGGATGCTATTTGTTTCTAAATGTCTGCTGTGTTGCTGTCACATGTCCAGTAACAGTTTGTGAAAATAAATATTTTAGCATCTTGTAGGTGTGAAAAGAAATCTGAAGCAGCTCCAGAAAACAGAGATACACCTTTTTATACATGCTTAGCCCTATGATTTTCCAGCTCGACTCTTGCTCCACCATGTGTTGAGATGGTGAGCACTGAACCCAAGTCGAAAGAATGAGTCCGATAGTATGATATTCAGCTCTGGCAGATCACCCATATAATCTAGTTCATCACAATCTATGTTTGTTTTATCATACGCCCTTGATTTGGGTTAAAGTGGTCAATACTAAAATGTTAACTTCTTTAGGAGAGACGTTTGAGTCACATGACTGAGGTTAAGCGATGTTTCATTTGTGTTGTTTTTCATTTTCAACTCCTGGCCTGTCAAATAAATGCAGCTCAATGGATTTTTTATTCAATTAGACTTCTATTGTAATTGATATGCATTTCATCACACATGACTGAGGTCCCTTTTTCTTATCTGCAGGTTAACAGGATTTTCCATCCCTCCGCCTGTTACCAGTTCTGGCTCCATTTTTTCACTGAGGCTTACAAGTGACTTTGCTGTGAGCGCTCATGGATTTAAGGCAGCTTATGAAGGTAAGGACACACAATTTTCTCCTCTTTATCTTTAACTGTCTTCAGAAATGGTTTGTTAAATGAAAAATAAACTCAAGGCAAAGAGACTATGATCAGGGCTGCTTCTCATGAACTGGCTCTTCATTTAGCAGAAAAATCCATCAACCAGGAGAAATATGCATCAATTATTCTTAAGAGAGGGACGAGTGATCACAATTTTCTCCACCTGATTTCCTGCTAGACCCTCTCTGTTGAGTTATGGAAACATTAGGTTCCTCAATTAAGCAAATTAATCTAATATTTTCCAAACCAACATCCCTACCCTCAAAGTCCTGAACCTTCTTTGCTGCTCCAGAGGTGCATTTGAAATTGCATAGCAGATGGTGATGGAAATTAGTTGAACTAATGGATGAAGCGAGTTATGTGTGCTGAAGCTGAGCTGAGTGCAGCAGGGAGCTGTCTAAATATGAACTATCCTTCTGTGAGCATCCTGCCCAGCAATACTGCCTCCCTCCTGATCTGCAAAACTCAACACTCATCCATCACAGGTTCTTCTTCTCAGCTTCTGTAATATGTTCTTTATGGGTCTTGTCTGTGGCATCTCTACCATTTTTCTCCGATGATAATGTTGGCTGGGGTTTTAGTGCTGGATTAGAACAATGGCTTTGTCCAAATCCAAAAAGACAGTAATGCATGGTGCCATGAATTGTTCATGTTTACACTGCTTTATTGTGAAACAAAACAAAACAAAAAAAGGCAGGACTGTCCTTACATTTTATTCCCTAGTCTAACTGTGTAACTAAAGAGTTCTTGTTAGGGTCTACATCGTGAGAAGTAAGTAAACGAGCTTAGTTACCAACAGCAGGGGTCTTTTTTTTTAACCTGGAGCCAAGTGGACGTGAAATGCCTCACAAACACTTTGATGAAATAGCACATTTTTCATATTTGAGATGACTTGAGATCTGGCACCTCTTTTGCACATTTCTTTTGGATTGTTTCATGTTCACACTGCAGTTATGTTAAATGAGACAAACTGCACACAGACAGGGTTTTCTATGTGTCATAGAGTGGTGCATGAATGGGTCCAAAATTGTGCCAGTGAGTCAGCATGTTAGACCTTAGGTTCCCTTGGCTGAACTTGTATGGAATTTTACTCTAGTATGAATAATAAATCCCTGAAATAAGATCTGTGGTGAACAAATGCCAATTATATTTGAACATGATATACTTTTACAATATAAAATATACTTGGTGTGTCCCCACTTCTGAATTTTGGAGCATTATTGTCTTTTCGAAGGGTTGTCGCCATTAAACTGCTACCAAGGACAGCAAAAATGGCTGGGGATCTGAATCCATTCATTACTAATCATTTTTAATAAACAATGATAGATCAGCAGAGCCACAGCCAAGGACACCAACTTGATCAGGTAATTTGATTTTGAGGAAATTCTCAAACAAGAGGTTAAAACATGGCCTGATGTGTCGAAAGAGTGGTAGTTACTTTTAATTGCATTTTGTAGTTTTGCAACAACTTGGTTGTGGCTTTATACTCATGCCTTTTAAATATTCAGCTTAGTAAGTCTTTTAAGTTGGGTTAGTTTGTTAGGATGATGATGATGTTTAACAAAATGTGCAATTTCTCACGCATTCCTTTAGGATTTTAATAAAAAAAACAGTGCGACGTTGCCTTCTTGTTGGCATAGAAAAATACATCAACCCTGCATCCCTGCATCACTTTATTACAATACATCACAGCCCCACTGCACAAGTATGCTTTGCTGTGACTACAACAGTTCACACTGCATTATGGGAAGGAAGTCAAGTGATTAAAAGGCAATATTTTCCTGCTCTAGTCAGCTGGACTTATTCTGGAAATTATACGAGTTTATGAAGCAGATGATCTTGTTGAATGTTGTGGATTGCAGCCATTTGTTATCAGTAATATTTTGCTTTCGCTTGTGATCACAGTTACATGGCATCACTATTATTACAGCCATTGCTGCTTATTCTACAAGAGCAGTGTAATACGTTAACATATAATCCTGTTTGTACCTGATTTCTGGCTTGATTCTGTTTTCACAGCACATAAACTTGAAGGTTCAGTTGGAAAGGAGTCGAGACAAACTCTTTCAAAAGATTTAAGCATGATTATACTGTACCAAAACAGGGTTTGATTGTTGTGTTCATGTGTTCGTGGTGTATATACCCATAAAAAAACTTGTTTGATGTTTGAGGCTCCAACTTGATTGGAAGCAATACAATAGTCATACCCAAGCTGGGCTCGAACCCTTGATCTTTTCAGTTGATGGTAAAGGGAACTACTCGACTGAGCCAAGGCACTCCATAAGCCTCTCTCTGTGTGTCTCTGTCTTTTATTTTCTGCTCTATTTTCTGACTTTATACTGCCCAGACTGACCCATTTCTGAGATTCAGTCCTCTCCGTGCTACACAAACCGTCTCCATCCGCTCTGCCCCCACCTCGTCTCCTCACCTGCCCCAAAACCAGCCAGTTCAGGATCTCTCCCCTCTCCCATCTGCCCATTTATGCTTGCTCTCTTCCTCTATTTGTCTCCATATTTAGTTCACCCTCTTATTTTTGCTTTTCTCTGCTTCCTGTGGGTTGTTTTGAAGAGTTAGTTCTTGTTCTTTTGCCTGCTGTTATTTGCATGCATTGTCTTGAACAAAATTTCATGCTGGTTTTGATGTCGATCACACCTCATCATCCGTTTGGCACAGCTATTTCACACTCCTGAAAGGCCAGGAGTAATAAGGAACATGAAGACTACGACCTTTAAAAGACAACCTGGTATATACTTTCTGTACATATGTTTACTGATACACTGATATTTTTGTTTTCATCACTTTTAGAGTGTGGGACATATGAAGTCACAGAGTCCAGAGAGTGTATTGCAGTTTCTCAGGGCATCTATCAGACTAAAATTACTTTGTGTGACAAGATGGTACACAGCACATTGCTTTATTATTTCAAGGGGACATGAATTTTATAAGATAAAACCCTATAGTAAGCCATGGAGTCATTGTTTTACATTTGAATTTACATTTAAAATTTTACATTTGGAGGGTTGACTTGCTTTGATGTTAAAAGGAGCATCTTAGAGTTAGCCTATTTTTTCCAAAAATATAAAAAATGTAATTCATATTGATTGTGCTATTGATAGAGAGGACATGTATGTCTTTCTTCTACACTGTACATTTATATTCGTTAACAGACTTTTTATTATAAATCTGTTAGATGTCACAGAGTGCAGAAACAGGTCGCAATGAGGAGGAAGACTCAAGAGGAGAAATAAAGTTGTAGTTATGTGAATCTGTGGAGATCAGTGCAGGGTTCAGATGAGTTAGGTGTGACGGTGCATCAGGGGGAGGTGCTGGCAGATTCAGGTTGGCGCAGTGACAATTTCATGCCAAAAAACTGTACGGAAAGTGCGCTGAAAGCTTGCCTGCTCTAATCTGGTCTTTTCTTGGCACAGGCAATGTGCACCCTGTAATTTGGTGGCAGGCGCACATGTGTGCACACGTCACCAAACCCTCAGAGGCAGGTATCCAGAGTGTCTGACACATTCCAATGCAATAAACAATCACAACAGTCACTATTTTATGTTCCGGTCTGATCCAGCATACACATTTGTATCTATATTAATTGCCCCATTACATCTGATGTCGGATTAAAGTTCTTTGTCATAATGGAAACTTAACCTGACGGCAGCTGGAAGTGTCACGCACATCTCACAAGCCAACAACCAAAAAACCCACTCACACCCTGTCTCCTCCCACTCTGGCACTTGCACGGGGCGCAGGAACTGAGGCGTGGATGCGCCTCTCTGTGCAATGCAAGAAACTTGCAAAGTGCGCCTGTGCCTGGTCTACGACATTAGAGCCCGAAGACTTTACTTGTGATGACAGAATATCAGGAAACGGAATGTGTTTGTCATCTAGCTTGACTTTTCTTTAGCAGAGTGATATCCAGTGTTTATTAACAAAGAGGTACAGCACACTGACAAAGCATATTTTCTCTTTCATGTTAGTTAAAAATTATCTTAAAACTGGAATTTATGAAAATGACACAATCGAATATTGACCAAACTTAATGTAGCAAGTACAAGTAGTAATGTGTAATAAAAAGATTATAACTAAATTAATTTTATCAGGTGGAAATTGAATATATCAGAAAATGCGAAGGTTCGGCTCTGGGAGGTGCGTGTAGCAGTATAAAGACAACACAGACAGGTATTTAGAATTTAGTGGCTAGTGCCTTATTATTAACAGTGAAAACAAATAATACAAACAGTACCCCCAATATTTACAATCTGCAGAAAAACCTTTGGTCAAGCTCGATTTAAATTATTAAAGAAGTTGGAAAAAAAAAGAAAAAAAAGAAAAGTGCACTTTGTATTGACCACTAATTCTGACACAATAAACAGTTCATTTTATAATTCACAATAGCAACAGCAAAGGGAAAAAATTGCAACCACTCCTTGTCCAGGAAAACACCTAGAGTACCCTTACTCCCTTCCCCAATCACCTCACTGGTGATAAATCACAGTCCGCAGTAGAGATTTGTAAATTGATTAATTGTCCATAGTTCATTCAGAAGGTTCTTCGATATTATAATTGTCCATAGGCGCGCAAGGCAGAGTTCATAGGCGGCAGGCGATTTAAGGGAAAACAAAAAAGAGAAAAACAAAAAGACTGGACCGGCGGCAGCAGCCCCTACCGAACCACAGGAGTGCTGTTACTGTGTGAGGATGGTGTTCGAGGCTCCTTCTTGAGCTTAGCTCGCCATCATGGCGCCAAACAGGGCACACCTGGCCTGTGATTAATTAAACAGAACCAACCTTAAATAAAATTGTTTAACAATACATCATTAATACTAGCTAGTTCAGTTGTTTTGTTCTTAGTTCTTAGTGCATACACAATTAAATATCAACAGTAAATCATTTCAAACATACAATATATAACAATGGCTTTAAAGTGCTTTGTCATTGCATAGACCCCAAAAAAAATACAGTGTAACATTTCAGTCACTGTAACTTTAAATAGCTTGTAAATGATCTAAACAAGAAGCAGAGTGGGCTACAAAAGCCGATAATGCTCCGCCATTAAGTACAGGTAAATGGACGCAGCTAACAGTGTGCTAATGCTAGCGGCGTGTAGCAAAATGAATTAACAGACTCACCAATTCCACTCCCAAACAGTCACGCAGCGAGTACCCAGCGTCCGCATCCGTTGGACTCAACTTCTAAAAGTGTACAACGTACAGCTGGAGTTAAAAGTGCACACAATGAATTATGCGAGAAACAGCGTGTAACGAGTCGCGTACCTGTTGCAGCCGTCCCTGTAGCCCGTCTCCCCTTGCCTGTCTGCCACACAATTGAAGAAGGCTACAGGAACGCGATTGGCTCACAGGCTCGCTCAGCGTGCATGCTCACGCAACTACGTTACTCAATGATGCGTTTAAGGACCCGGGAGAATGTAAGAAATAAATGTTAATGTAAATAAATGTAAAATAAAATGTTAAATTAATCCAACATAAACATATTTTCTATGTGGGTTACACTTAACAACAAGTAAATTAGAGTGTAATAATGTAAATTTTACATGTAACAAGCGCTCTGACCCTCAAAAACCTACCACAGTACAGTGATTAAAAATAGTTGTGTAACATTACTCCCTTTACTGATGTAATACGAATATATGATATAAAAAATAATGCTTTGCAGCCTAACTGAAAATATACCTCTTTTTCATCCATATCTGAGCCCCTTTCTGTCCGATAAACTTTAAACATTGCTTCCTTTGTAACAGACCTCAGTGAACAAGACTTTGTATTTATGTAACTGTCAATTTAACCTGCACAATCACCTTTAAACGAGTGCTTTTGTACTATGGTATATTTTACTCAGGTCTGAAGAGCTGCTTAACCCAGATATCGTTGATACAGTGGGTCACGTATTAACAGTTTATAGCATCACACATCTACATGGAAATGAGACTCTTGTAACTCATCTTGATCCTGCTGATCTTCATCATTTTGGGTCTCCTGTTGCAAATATATTTTTGGTTTGTGAGCTGGTTAATATTAGTCTTGATTTTCAAAAGTTGCATTTTGAGTTTGGGCTGGGAGACATGGAACATTTTTGAAGAAAAAAGAAAAAAGGTTTTGACAGTTTGGTTTATATGGATTCAGTTGTTGATGCTCTACAATAGCGTTAAGTTGGCTCAACAACATCCAGGGCCTTAAGGAACTCCGGTGGATCTCATCCACCCCCAGAGCCCTGCCACTGAGAAGCTCTTGACCACTGATCATTGATCTTAGCCCCAGAGATAGGAGAGCCCACCATAGAGTCCCTCAGCCTGTTTCCTCATTGGAAGACGTGCAGTTGTGATTGAGGAGGTCTTCGAAATATTCCTTGCACTGATCCACAATGTCACGAGTTGAGGTCAGCAGCGCACCATCCTTTCTATAGACAGCATTGACAGCGCACTGCTTTCCCCTTTTGAGACGCCGGATGGTGGTCCAGAATCTCTTCAAAGCTGTCCAGAAATCATTCTCCATGGCCTCACAGAACTCCACCTGTGCCTGGGATTTTGCCTTGGCAACCCTCGGCCTGCCAGTACCCGTCAGCTGCCTCTGAAGTCCCACTGGCCAAAAAGGCCTGAGAAGACTTCTCCTTCATCTTGACAGCAACACTTACTGCCGATGTCTACCAGTGGATTTGGGTGTGCCACCGTGGCTACCTTACAGCCACGGCTTAGATTGACCATCTCAACAATGGACAGAACAAGGACAACCCTGCCTCCCACCAGCAGGACATTGTAGAAACTTCCTTGAGGTGGGAGTTGAAGCTCTTTTTGATGGGAGACTTTGCCAGATGTTCCCAGCAGACCCCCACAGCACGTTTGTTTCTGCCGGGTCTGACCAGCATCCTTCCACACCATCAGAGCCAACTCAGCACCAGGTGGTGATCCGTTGACAGCTCCGTCCCTCACTTCACCCGGCTGTCCAAGGCATGTGGCCGCAAGTCCGATGACGCGACCACAAACTCAATCATCGAATTGTGGCCTAGGATGCCCTAGTGCTAAGTCCACATATGGACACCCTTATGCTTGAAGATGGTGTTTGTTATGGACAGTCTGTGACTAGAACAGAAGTCTGATAACAAAGCACCACTTGGGTTCAGATCGGGGGGCTGTCCCTCTGAATCACTCTCCAGGTCTGGCTGTTGTTGCCGACGTGAATGTTGAAGTCCCCCAGCAGAGTTAGAGGATCCCCATAGGAGGCAGTCTCCAGCAGCCCTTCTAGGGAATACAGATGGGTGGATACTCTGAGCTGCTGTTTGGTGCCTTAACACAAAAAACACTCAGGTTCCACCCGAGGGAGGAGGGAAGCTACCCTCTTATCCACCAGGGTAAACCCCAACAACTGGTTACAGAGCCCAAGCTATGTGTTTAGGTAAGTCCGACTATATCTAAGAACCTCTCAACCTCACGCACCAGCTCAGGCTCCTTCCCCACCAGAGAGGTGGTGTTCCACATCCCTAGAATTTCCCCCTGTGGGACTAATAAAGGTTTATCATATCTTATCTAGAGCCAGCCTCTCCAGCCAGGGATTAGACCCTGAGGTCCTCGCCTTTGGCTGCCACCCAGCTTGCAATGCACCTACAACTTTGCTCAAACAGGATTTCTCAGTACAGTCTACAAAGATTCCTTAAAGCAGAAATCAGAGCGCTTTCCTAAGACTAAAAAAACTCTCGCCTACTGGTCGATCATTCAAATGTAGATTACTGTTAAGGGAGATTACATTATGACTGACGCATAAATAAAACAAAAATATGCAATGTACTCATCCATAATGTATACATCTGCAAACCATCGTAGCTCCAGCTCTCTGCTGTACACCTTTCTTCCTTGTTATGCTGATATGGTAAGGTACATCGCTCACATGAATATGTATGCGCAGATCACTCTCAGGACTCCGTATGTGTGATGCTTGCAGGCTCTCAGAGATGATTGAATCATGACTGCAATTAAGTGGATTTGAATCTGCATGCATATGAAGGACATAGCAAAGGACACATCCAGATTGAATCTAATTTTTTTTGCAGCCTGTCAATCTTTAGTCAAGTATACTGGCATTCAAACCAGCCCCAACTTTATGTGAGTTCTTTTAAAGATGAGACCCTACTTTCTATTGCTATCAAATTGCTCCAAAAGTTAACATGTAACCTTTAAACTTAAAAGGGTCAAAGCTGTATGTATGGAAATAAACAGTCAGGGGGGCTTTGCTATAAAAACAGTCTAACAAAGGCCACGAGCTCTCCAGGAGATAGATGGTCAGCAGAAAAGTAATTCTATCTGCTTGCCCTTTGCTGAAGGTTGTGTACTTGCAACAAAAACTTGCCCTGTCAATCTTAAACCCTCTTCAATGTGATTTCAATTTGCCCTTTTTATGGAAAAGTCTTTGAAAGACAGCTGACCCCTGAAATAAAATGTATCTTCTCTGCCGAAATCATTTCATTTGTCCTTTTGTGGCCACATGGATATGCAATGAATTGGAACGGTGTGTAGGCCTATGTGCATGCATGTATGTGCATGTGTTGGTCATTAGTTTTGCCCTCTGACCCAGCATAGATTCAGTCAATACTTTTCTCCACACCCGCATGAAAAATCAGCTCAGCAGTCACTCAGGCAGACAGTGAGGAAGTTAGACAGACAGTCCACAGGCTGCTCCTTCGGGGAAAGTGTGCTTCTGTGCTTACAAGCTCTGCCACTCCGTCAAACCTCCATCTTCTTCAAAGGGTTACTCAGTCATTAGATATACAGCAGAAATAAATAGCTCAACCCAAGAGAAATCTTGCACCCAACTACCTCATTTACTAGTGCACATAACTCACTCTTCACAACTGTAATGAACGAAAATGCAAGACTACCAGTCAATGAATTATGCAACTAGAGGTTAATATCTAAAAGGGAGCTCTGCTAGGATGACAATTATACTTAGACCATGTTCGTCGACTGCGTAATTTTGATTTGATGATGAATTTGATGATTTACTAAGGGGAGAGGGCTTGTTGGAGAATACAGCCACAACTTGGTCTATGCTACGAACAAAGGTGATACACTGCTTAAGCTGTATACAGCTGTTCTTTGTCCTCAATGCTGCACTCCCTCTGCTACATATACCTGCTACAGAGATCCAGTGCTGGCCCTTCTTAAGATTGCAGCTCACTGATGCACACAGCAAGTTTTCACTGTGGGTTTACTTGCCTTTTCTAAAATTCCACTATGTGGTTGCAGTTTTATATAAAAGAATAATAATGCAACAACTCCATAATAAAATGTAAAGTCTGAAGATTTTTAGTAGGATAAGAACATAGTTTTAAATGTTTTTGTAACTTGATATTTGACAAGAAAACACACACAGTTTGGTCTGTAGTCGGGCTCAATGATTTACAGTTTTGTTATACCATCCATGCATTAGGGGTGCAACAATTCTCCAGTAATGTTAGTCTGTTTAGTATGACATCCACAGTTCAACACACATATGACATGCAGCATTTTCAGTTTTGACCACAAACAGCTGTCATTTCTTGTTGCCCTTTTCTCTCTGCATTAGTTCTGCTGCATTTGTGCCTGTGAGACATTGTGCAGTGGTGTGTAAGCCCCTGCCACAAGTAACAACGCACTAAAGTTGGGCAGAGATACCACACTACTGTTTACTTTGAAAGGATAGACAGTAATGTGCATCTACACTCACAATAAGAGGGGCCCTTGTACTTCTCAGCAGCAGTGGGAGTAGGGGTGTAGATCGTTCAACCTTTGCCAAAACTGTAAATCACTAATGTTTGGGCCTCTCAATGCTGTTATGGAGCCCTATGGGCCTCCAACATAGCACTGATTTATCCTCATGATTTTCTGTTGGTACATAAACTCCACGCACATCAGGACAATGTATCAAACAAAGCATTGACTATTGAAGCTTTAACCATGACCTTGGAGAAAGAACTCTGGTAACTCCACAACAGACTCATAACATACTGGCTTCTGCAGTAGAGAAATACTCCATCTATAACCAGCTGTAGGAAGCACACACAGCCTTTGTAAGAAGTCCAGTTGGTTAACAGAATTATTATCTGTTTTCAAGCATTGCTAAAGATGGCTGGATGACTGTTCGAAACAAACTTAATGAGACTTTAAGAGTGTACGACAACTCTTTTATTGTAGTGTGTTTAAAAACAGAGGTATAATAAAAACGTCACCATGACTGGATCCACCAGATCCAGATAAAAGATGAAATTTAAAATACAAAGTACGTTAAGATCAGATTAAGCAACATAAATGTTCACGTCAAATTTAGTTAGTATACTTAAATCAAAACATTCACTTTTTTGCATGATCTCCTGTCTCTTTTAAGAAAAAAAGTGGCACACACAAATCGCTGAAAAGATTATGTTGCAATGTCAATTTTTTATCCAGTTAAGATCAGCCCTAGTTTCTACATAACAGAATAAATTCATGCCAGAGATAAGACGCTCAGCACACTGGTTTTATATTATTAGTGCAGCACGTCTAAATAGTCTCTTAGGTTAGTTATCAGCCATTTCCAAATCATTTCCCCTGCTTCTGATCAGAATTGCTGATGTTGTGGAGGACTGTTGGCTAAAATCTAGTGTGATCTTTGATGACCAGTAGACTTAATGCTCTATTTTGCCATTTTAAACTTCTAACCAGTTCATACACAACTTCAGTCTGATCAAGTTGGGAGACGGAGAGACTGAATGTCCACTTATCCACTTGGTCATTTCAGACCTTGTTGATCTCTGCGTTGCATAAATGGAAATAATTAACAGCCAAGAGCTATTCTGGCAGTTTTTTCTTTTTTTAATCAGGTTTTACAAATCTGTTGTGGGGAGCTGTTAATAAATACAGTGAGATATTAAAATAATTACACTTTTTAATGTTGTGTTTCTTTTCTGTAATTTATCAACTAAAATACAGTTTTGGCAGCACTTCTGCAATCTTACATGTTATGCACTGCATTTTTATGTTTCCGTTGTTTGCTCCATCATATTGTTTTGGCAAAAGAATTGTGTTTCTTAGCTGTTTTCTTTATAAGTGAGTCAGAGTTTTTGGGCTGAGAAGCCTTTTGAGGCATCCAGTAAATTAAGTTAGGTTTTCTTAGCTTTATAATACATAATGGTATGATCTTACTACTGATGTCAAAGTAGTAAAATCATACCATTATGTATTATAAAGCTAAGAGCCTTATGCACCGATTTTAACAGGCTTTGTTTTGGAGAAAGGGAGAATTGAGGTCAAAACTCTGTTGGTATATAGCATGATCTTGATTTGCTTTTCTTCCTAGAAAAATGGTTTGTACAGATTCACGTCAGAGGTTTACTAGCAGCAGCTTTTAGTGTCCAGGCTCTGCTGTTTTTCAAGGCCAGAGTCATGTCAGCTGTGGAGATGGAAATTGAAAAGACTTAAGTGATAAAAAGCTGCTATTGATACTGAGTATTGAACCTGGTCTTTTGAAAGTCTCCCTCTAACTTTCAAATTTCTTAAGTGAAAGGTCTTAAATGTTTTAACCCTACCAATTCATTTGGATTGGTGGCACGTAACATCAACATTGTCCACTTATATCTCTGGCATTTAAAAAAATGTGCTGGGAAACTCACACTTTCGCTGATCCACAGAAGCCTTTAGGTCAAATATGTCCCGTACAGAAAGCATGTGATCCAGATATGAACTGCAGTCTTTTTTCAGATAGTTGGTATTTGCAAATTCCGAGTGATTAATCTGCGAGGAATTAACAAATTATCAATATATTGATTTTGGCAGAAGTATAGAAGTACTAACCTCTATTTTGACGACGTATAGTCTGAATATTGATAGTTTCAAAATGTCACTGTGTGTCTTCACTGTTGCTTTAAACACACAACACACAGTCCTGTGCTTTCCTTTTTTTCATGTTGTGTTTAAAATAAAGCCACACCTCAGACCTCTTCTGTTTCCTGTTGGAGTTGTTTACTCCATTCATTCCTTTGTTGTTGTTTATTCTGACTGCCTGACAATTAATGTTTTGCAGGATACATGGAACTAAGTTGAAAACTATGACAATAGCAAGCATTAAGTCAAATTATATCAGTGCTTCAAACTAGATAAAACTTTCTCAACTGAAACAGATGATCATCTCCCATCCCTGAAAGCTGCTTTTTTGGGGTCTTCCAGAAATAATTTCCCTTTTATTCAGGGCTAAAACTGTAAATACTGCAAATCTAAAATACTTTGATTTCTTGTAGCTTGTAAAAGCTCATAAAGGTCAAAAACGTTTGTCAGTGCAAAGTGCTGGCTATAACTCAAAGCATTTAATCTTCACCTTTGCATATTCATTTACACAGGGACTGAGGTAGATAGTTAGATTCTGTTTCCCTTTGTCTGTGGCGAGAGCTCATATTCACATCATCTGCTCAAATATCTGCAACATATCCTTTGAATTAATTCAAGAGGCATGTCTGTCTGAGACATTAGTTATGACTTTCCACACACCCAAGGCCACTGAGTCACTGTCAGTCTAATTACAGCTGGAATACATTTATTACTGTTAATTAATGACCCGGGGTGAGTTTTTCTCAACACTTCAGCTGTGAAAACTTGTGTCTGCTATTTGAAGTCTTGTATGGTTCTTTCGTGGAAAACTGCCAGAAACTAATGCGTTCAGTATTTAATGTTTGATGGTTAATGTGAGGCACTTGAAATGCTATGTAACTGTAGGCAGCTTCTTAATCTCTACACCTCTTCAAACACAATTTAGGTGCACAGCAAGCAGCCTTCTCTCATTCATTACACCATCGTAAGTCCAAGAAGAATATTGACTTCTTGGACTTAATTAACAATCCATTTCATTTTTATTCGGAGTGCAACACCCCCTGTCACAGTAACATCTGGCAGCTGAAATCAGAACTTAGTTCAAGTTTCAAGAGTTACTTTTGGTTCTGATTTGTAGCACTTAGTGGTCCACAAAATTCTGAGATTAAGATTTCCCTGAGAGCCACTGCTAATGTGTCAAGGCAGGAGTGAGCAGCAGGAGGTCGGATTTGAAAAAGGTAGAGATAGCTAGGATTCAATAGACTCAAAAAGGATATTTCTGCAGTCTTTCACCAAAGAGACAGTGGTATAGTTTGCATTTTCTTCATTTTAAATGTAACATCATGTTTAATGTGTTTGCAGTGCACTGAAAGAAAAGATTATAATTAAGGAGAATAAGTGCTCACAGTTGTATCGTGGGGTTTTCAATTTCATGTTAATGTGAATCATAAAATTTGTTCTCGGTTTCCCGGGTAGAGGATGAAGTAGTTACAACGTCAAAAGAACAATTTAACTGCTGATGAAAAATTGCTTTCTTTTACATTAATAAGAATTGAAAAGTTTGTTTATTCTTTTCACAGAGGTAGTTTGTCAAGTAAAGGTACACTTTTTTGTTTAGTTTATTCGATCAGTTTGTACATTTTCCCCATAAAAATGCAAACAGAAAGTAAGAGTCACAAATGAAACACAAATAAATCACAAATTTAACACAGGGATTTTTCTGATCAAGAAAGGTGTACACTGAAGCTCAAGCGTTTTATACCTCCCCCTTTTACCTACTGTTAAAGATCAACATATACTAAGGGTGTTTGCACGTTGCAGAAATCATAATCAAAAATGTTTTGGATTCATATTTAAATCATGACTATATTTCTATGTTGTGAATTATTTGATACATTTGCTGACTCGTCTGGACTTTATTCTTATCTGCGTTGCAAATCCTGCATGTTCACTTGGGTTGTTGCACAGAGGTTTTTTTTACTTTATTCAGTTCACCTGCTGTTGCCTTTAGTGAATGAAGCACCCGACTTCTCTTAACAGCAAATCACATACTTTGTCCCTCCTACAAAAATGCTGTCAATGAAACTTCAGTGAATGATAGATGGAGTCAATGAATGCACTCCAGCTGATTTGAAGAGTAAAAGAGAGCTAAATATGATTACTTAAGGCAGCCTTTGGTCATTAAGGGAAGATGAAACCATTATTTTTTAGAGATTTTCCACCTAGATCAATGCAGTTTCTCTTGCAGAGTTGATTGGATATGTTGCTGAGCAACTTTGATCTCAATACTGCGTGTCCAGAAATTAAAGCATATACTTGTAAAAAGATTCAGATTTGGATTGTCTATTATTAATTGTTTTTTATACACATCTTTTCAAACCTTCCTCCTTTCATGTGACAAATAAATAAGCTATATGTCTTGAGCTCATTCTTGTTGTGCTATTTTTTGTCATATCGACTTGTCAAGCCTGTTGGTGCACTGCAGGAAGGATCACATCCTAAAATAAGCACCTTTTAAAACAAAAATGATACAGTACATTTTGTGTGAAATAAATAAAAATAATAATAAATAAATAAATAAAAATACAAATACAAATTGGTAGCAAATCTAATGAAATTGTAACCAACCGGATGATTCACTCCTCTGCTCCATATCAGTTAACATGACTGTGATCATGATTCTACAACAGTTAAGCTGCACTCACTTTACTCTTTTAACATCTCATGACAAAGCAAGTTTAAAGCAGCATACAGCACATTAATCATTTAATATTTGTCTTATTTTTTATCTTAAGGGAAATTAGTATTGCAATTTATACGCAGTATATCATCCAGCACTGCTCTTGTAAAACACACACTTACATATACACACACACACAAACTCTTAATAGATGAGTCTGCATCTTACAGTTTATATAAATTTCAGCAACACACATTCAAAACAGGCTCATGAAGTGATTTGCCAGCTGTGCTGAATTAAGTGAGGAGTCAGGGTGTGAACTTCTTCCTCAAGCAATTTTTCATCCTTTACACAACTATTTTTAGCACTTTAGTGTGCACAAGCAAGTGCACCACTATGAATGCCTCCCAGAGCAGACTATTAAAAATAATGCTTTACTGTCATATTCAAAGAGGAAGTCTTCATCTTACCCTGCTTACCCTTTAGGTTGTAGGTCAATGGCCTAAACCCATCATGACTCCTCACTGCATCATTGTAGCAGGAAGTGTATTTTATCTGTCTTAGGGATTGTTCAGTTTTTTGAAGTGGGTTTGTTTGAGGCCATGGCACTAGTAAATACAATTAGCAATAAAGCAACTGGTCAGCTCTGCTCCTGTGGGGAGATATCTGGTAGTGGATGGTAGGCGTTATAGGGCACTACATGTTGCCACAGAAAGCTTCATTATATGACCATTGTTAAGTCTAAACTACACAATATTAGCCTCACCAGACCCTGTAGTAAGATTCTTCATACTATCTTACTTTCCCTTAAAAAGGCCTGAACTGTTTTGTAATGCAAAATGTGTGTTGTATCCTTCCGCCTGTCACATGTGATCAGTTAGTGGTAACTCGACCTCGAACTGAAGTAGATTTAACTCCCCTGAATATTTGGAAGATGGGTTGCTCCTGCAATTATTCCAGGTGTCCAGTCCAGGAAAGCATCATTACTTAATCCCATTTATGACAGAAATAGGCCTCCAGGTTAATCGACACAGACTCTAAGTTCATGTATCTGCATCACCAAGTAACTTGTGCCCCTCAGTTCTCACAACAGTTTTTCCAATCACTTTTCTACCCATGACTCCACCTGCAAATGTTCTTCCTATTTTGTTCTCCCATTTATAAAACATCCTCTCATAACTATAGTTGATGGCATGTTGTCATCACTCAAGTCAAATTGCTAATTTTAGCTCAGTTTTATTGAAGTTAGTGTTTGTTGTTTGACAATCTCAACAGCTGATGAGAGAAAAGCAGGGAGTGACTGCATGGTGCAAGGATACATGGTCTATGTCTTGAACCACAAAATAGTTACAGAGATACAGGGGCTTTGTCAAGAAAAGTTGAAACCATGTAAAGGTTCTGACTGTGGTGTCTAGTTAAGCCAATAATGTTTTGTGTAGTTTTAGCCTAAATGTGTGGTTATTAAAAGGCTTTTGGTGGCACCATTTACTGCCATATATTTCCTAGCATCCATATCTGGCTGTAACCCAACAGGGTGGAGCTAGCCAGTTGCTTTATTGGCCGTTTGATTTACTAGTACCATGGGCTTGAACAATCCCGCTTCGAAAATGAACTATCCCTTTAAACTGTAGATCCATATTACCTTTAGACAAGGTGACACTGCTCCCATATTTACAGATTATTGACCCATATTCCAGTTTGATATGCATCTGAAACCCTCTGTTTCAGCCCTACCCAGAACATCCTGTTTTATCTTAAATCCTCTCAAACTGTGTCTGACCACACTCAAAATTTTCAACACTGTGCTTTAATATTGTGGGTGCACAGACATGGCTGACATGGGGCTACCACTGGAGCTCTGGGCGAAACAAACCACTGACTCCACGACTGTCAACCACCTGGAGGAGGTTCAGTATCACCTAATGACATTTCAGTCATGAGAGACTAAATTTGAGGGATCAATTAACTTTGCAAATTGATAATGTGGAATGTTTTTTCTGTGAGAAGCATCTCTTTGTCACTTGGACTCCATCTTAATGTCTTTGTATATTTCAGGGGTACTGAGGCCAAAAATAAAACGAGGAAAGAACAGACAGCAAAACAGTTAACTGTGAGCAAATGAGTTAAAACAGTTTAGTCAGTAAAAGATGATGGAACAACTCAGTTCGTGCTAATGACAAAACATTTTAAGTCACATGCTGTTTTACTTACGATGGATGATAATGTTTACAAGGACTTATTTTAACCAACTGATTGTGCAAATTATGATCAAAGTAATTCTTTTTGAAAATATTGTATCTACCAGTCTTGCATTGCGTTGCAGTTTAGTGATTTCAGAAACAAATATATTTTCGTCTGAAATTCCAGCTGATATTAAGCCTCATCAGGCTATATGCATGCATAACGTTTTATTTTTTATTGTAAAACACGTTTCACACAAGCTTAATAAATCAGGCTATACTGTCCAGCCCTATGGCCCACTGATCAATGAAAACACATGAGAAGTTTAGGCAGCCCAGAGATGTTTCTCCAGCTTTTAGAGGATACTAACTGTGGAAGTGAGTGGAGGTGACTGGACGGCCTTTGTGAGGCGACAGGAGTGGATTAACTCCTGAGGGAGATCGAAAACCAGCGGTAATCCATCAAGAGTCACAGTAGGTAGAATTCCACGACTTTTTGTTAAACTGTTGAATTGTTAAACCTGTGAGAAATTCAAGAGGTCATTTCCCTTTTTACTTTAGAGAGCAGTGATCATGCAGGAAATGGTTTACGCCTGAGCTGAGCTGAGGCAGCGGGGCCTCCGTGTTTGGTGTGAATGAGCACAACCAGGTGGTGGATGTTATCTGCCATGCATGCCAACTATAAGAGGACGCATTTGGAGCACTAATACCATGTGATGGACATCTTTGATGATTGCCAGAAACTGATGATTGTGGGGCATTATGTCAGTAGTAATGGATGAGCTGAAGAAAGTTTCTTCTTTGAGTATTTACCAAATATGCTGCTAATGTAAGAGAGTGCTCATACATGTACACACTATTGCCAAGATCACACAGCTGGACACTGACTGTGGGAGAGTAAAGACATGATTTAAAAATATGACAACAGCTGGATGATTGACCAGACAGGCTGTGGCAGAATCTGGTTGGCTCAGTGCTAAGGTTAGTGTACCCCCCTAATCTGCCAATGATTTGAATTACCTGTGCTGGAAGGCAGTGTGAGGAAATGAGAAAGAGGTGACTGATATGAGCAGATGGCAGCAAGGTGGTCCGGCAGCAAGCAGGTTGCTTGTATGATCCAGGTAGGGCTTTTCTGCGCGTGGAGTATGCAAGTTCTCCCGTGTTTGTGTGGGTTCCCTCTTCTGGCATTAAGGCTTCCTCGCACAGACCAAAAACATGCACATTAGATTGACTTCATTAGTTGGTTACTTCAAGGTATGAGTGTGAGCTTGAATAGTTGTCTCTATGTCACCCTGCGATCGGCTCAGGGTGTACCCTGCCAGTCAGTTTATGTCAGCTGGGGTAGACTCCAGCTCCCTGTAGCCCTGATAGGGATAACCAGTAGAGATATATATATGTATATATATATATATATATATATATATATATATATATATATATATATATATATATATATATAAATATATATATCTATATATATATATAAATATATGTACATATATATATAATATATGTATATGTATATATGTATATATGTATGTATGTATGTATATATATATGTATGTATGTATATGTATATATGTATATATGTATGTATATGTATATGTATATATGTATATATATATAAATATATGTATATATATGTATGTATATATATATATGTGTGTATATATACATATATATCTATATATCTATATATCTATCTATATATATGTATATATATATATATATATATATATATATATATATATATATATATATATATATATATATATATATATATATATATATGTATATATATATATATATATATATATGTATATATATATATATAAATATATATATATATATATATATATACACCAAGAAGGCCCACTGCATCTTTTACGCTGGCATTGCTGTTAACCTATGCATCCACCAGGGGGGGGCTCGACATAATCTGTCTCGGACAAACCTCCCCTTCTCCTTAGCCACCTACCAACTGATATTTCATTGTTTTCCAGTCTCCTCGCAGCTTTTTTTTTTTTCATTTGCTTGTCCTGGTGTCCAGGCAAAGTAGCATCATACAGATGTTGGTGATATCTAACTAACCTGCAGAGTTTCTCTTTAGTTCCAGCATTATTATTCCTTCTTAGTGTCTCACTGGAGCTGCGCTGTGGGTAATAACAGCAACACTCACTCCACGGTTTCCAGTGATACTGCTCTGTTTGACCCATATCTGTAAACTTTATAGAAACATGCAGAAATACAGATGGACAGGAGGCTCTGTCTGCGTCCAGATCAGTTTTTAACACTGAGCATTAATAGGCCTGTAACATGTTTCTCCCAGCAGCACATTGTTCAAGCACCCATCTGTGGACGCGCTCCTCCAGCTCCGACCATGTTGCTTTCTGCCTGCGATTAGTTTTCTTCATTTTCTTGATTGGAGTAAGCGTAACCTCTGCTTTTCGTGAGTCCATCACAAGTTTCTCATTCACTCCAGACTTTATTTCTGCTCATTACTGCTGCACCTTTTACTACCTGTACTTTGTTAGTGAGTGAATGAATATGTAGGTCTTCCTGCTTGAACATTTGCTATAGCTTTAGTAGGGGAGAGAAATGGACCAAGTTGATGGCACAAAAGATCACTGCTTGCAGATGGTAATATTTACTCCTTGGTTCAATGACTGTGATTGTCAAATAAAAAGAAATAATAAATAAAAAGCAGGATATGAAAAAGTTCATTGTTAATATGTATATGGATTTTGCAAATCATTGTTGACAGACTTTGAGGAATACTTTAATATTTATTCTTGAATTCCACATGCCCCTGCAAACATGCTAATAACTTTAGCGGTAGAGGTGAGCTATGCTTTGTCATGTGTCTGACTGCAATTACCCATATGGCAAAATATAAGTTGTGGCTTGATGCCAGGCACTGCAGCAGCTTACAGGCAGCACATCCATTATAGATGCTCTTTGGTTGTCACTGAATCTCTGAAGATCTCTATGAAATTCTCTCACTTTCATACTGAGACCATTTATGTGAGTGTCAGACATGGACATATTTTTGAAGTGAGATTTGTTTGCATGAAAGGGTTCAGTTTTACCCTCGAACATCTGTGTATTAACTAATTCAAATGACTCTGGTTCACCAGAGCCAGTATTATATGAAACCCTTACCTGTGTTTGAGAGTTATACAGAGACTATTAGTTTTATTTATGTGGGTAGACTGACCACAAAAGTTAAACAATCCTTTTGTGGATTTGCTCCTGAGTGTGATAGATCAACACATATGTGCCTAAGCGTGATCATACCTGTCATGCTTATGTTTGTGATGTAAAGGCACACCCACTTAACCCTGTTTGCTATCAGACATTATTAGTGCAGTCCTATACTTACAAGTCATCCAAGAAATGTTTGCTGTCTGCCTCTGCTGTCAAGCTTTTCCTGATCAAGCCCAGAGTGTCTTTTTAGCCATGGGCAACCCCAGACACCAGTTTCACTCAATGAGGCAAACCTTAGCAATACATTTTGAAAAAGGGTTTGGCAAAGAGACAGATGATTTTATTGCACCTGTATTTCTGAATGTTACAGATTTTAAAGAATAATTACAATTAATGCAAAAGATATGACATAATATGTGTCACTGGTTCCATGAAGAGCAACAGATGCCTCAATATTTGTCAACAAGGTTCCCAACTGAGCTTGAATAAAACCCGACAGAGTCCCCTACCGAATGACCCCATTCAGAATATCATAAAACACTGGTGTTCTGTTCATAGTCCCAAACCAGAAAATGCACCCAAGTGTAGGGGTGGTTCACTTCATGAGCTGGTTCCTGACTGAGCTGCTTCGTGATAAGTTTATCTCATTAAAATATCCACTGCAGACATGGATATTTTCAAGATTTATTTCGCATGCTCTTTGAGTGGTACAGAGAACTTAAACTGTGGAGTAGCTGCTGAGCAAAAAGGGTTGAAATGATTCATTTTCATCATGATTCAGGTTAAACAGATTTCTTCAGGGCCATTTGAATTTATGTTAGGAGTTTAGAACAGTTATTACCTCCTTGGTGGAGGTAATAACTGTGGCCTGTGCAGAGGCTTAAGGCTATCTGTAACTTCAGCTGTCTGCCACCACAACACTCACTTGCTTGAAGCATATACATTAAGTTCATTTGATTAAAAAAAAGCAGTTCACTGTGATTGGGCAGCAGCTAATTAAGTCCATCCTTATAAATGTACTGTTTGTTACCTCCGCCAAGGTGGATATGTTTTTGCCAGGGTCTGTTTGTGTGTTTTTTTATTAGTTTGTTTGTTTGTCTGCTGTCTGTTGGTAATATTACACAAAAACTGCTGGATGGATTTACATAACATTGCTACCAGAGGTGTGGTTTGGTCCAAGGAAGAAGCCTTTACATTTTAGTGGTGATCCACATATTTGTCTGGATGCAAAAAATTCCCAAAATTTGCAAATAATCGCATAATTTAACCCTAGACTTTAATTTAGAAAACATATCTCTGACACCTCTTGTCGGATTCTCTTAAAAATTCACAGGATAATGTATATACTCTATCATCAAGAAAAATTTCTTCTTCATCCAGGTTAACGTCACAAAAAATATTTCAGTTTATAATGGCAAATCGCATCAATTTCTCTTCGGCTGCTGTGAGGGTTCTGCCCCCCTTTACGTCGTTGTGTGAATTGTCATGTATTTGCAAGCCCATGTCAACATTTTTCAAGCCTTATCACTACATTACCCAGCTTCCCTTGCAATGATAGCAGAAGACTTCTCCACAAGGGCATACATGAGCGGAGACTCGACTGTCATATTGGAGCATGTTGTGATCCAGTATTGTATCTTTGTGGAGGTCTGTGCTCTCCGAGTGCTTTTCTAGTTACATTCGTCATTGAGCTAATTAGTGAGTTAAGGGAACCCAGCCACAAATTGAGATATTTGAAGGAAATAGTCTGCTCAAAGATGTGACACTTCACTGCTGTTTTATTTTTCTGCATTTTGAATGGAACAGTTGATAACTTTGCTGTTCAGTCAAGTAGACTGAAAGGGATGAAACAAAATGATAGCTTTTTTATAACACAAAAAAAATTAAGCAGGAGACAGACAAGCTAGGCATGCTTATCCTTCGTGGATCTTACCTTACTGTGCTGCCACCTTGCAAGTGATTAGGATGTCATGAGTGTTAACATTTTTCAAAATGTCCACTAAAGACTTGCAATATTCAAGTAGATCAGTTTTCTTTCCACCTTTTTTCAGTAGTGGACTTCACCACCTCAAAAGTCAAGAGTCCAGTTTAAGGGGCTGTTCTCACAGAGACTCACCAAAAATGCCATGGGAGACAAATTTTGCTGGGAGTACACACAGAGAGGATCTACATCCACACACATGCTCTCACTCAAGCTTTATTCTCATGCAATCATCTTTTCTCAGTGAACAAGATTCCAAAAAACTACAGAGGGCATCAGTAACGCTTGTCTTCTTGCCTGCTTCCATCTTTTTTATGTCTACTTTGACTTGTCGTGACATAAACAAGCACTGGTCTTCCTCCAAGAGGTTGAGTTTTTTCACTTTCAGATGTGCTCCAAAAACACTGGATAACTGTGTTGCTCAGTGTCGTTAAAGAAAACTGGTAGCTTTGCTGTTACTAGTTGTGCTTTTCGAGTGACACACTCCAGCTGTGATCGCCCCCCTGAGACTGTAGGTGGGACCAGGGATTTGAGAGAGAGTAAAACTATGTGATGGTTGCACAAAGCGTTAGTCTGCATGTGGTTGATTTTGTGTTATGTCAAGATATTTTTGTCTGTTCCCAGCATGATGATGGGCTAAATTTAAATCTAGTGTTCTTTTGTCATAGCTGTGTTATTGGTGAGATTTTTATATCAACATTGTCTTTAATGTTCCGAGTCGCACTGTGTTGAATTCAAACCCTGACGTATTTTAGTTTTTCCAGTCTCACCGGCTCCCATGGAGACATATTCACTGCACACTTTCTAAAGATCCTGCTGTTTTCTGGAGGGATGCATATATTTACAGCACTCTGCAGTGAACCGCTGGTTATGATTATCATTTAAAAGGGCAACAAATGATACTGCAGATAAATAAACATGGGGTTGTTTCATGCATTAAATGTGTATTTTGTAGTTATCTTTCAAAATGCTGAAGCGTGTGTTGTTTTTCTTTACGATACAAGCATAGATAATTTGTGGACATTGTGACCGTGTAAACTGAGCCAAATTATGTGTTTATGAAGCCATGCATGATTTATGAAATGTGACCTTGTCAATTAATCTCAAACTGTCAGTTACATTAAATTTAAATAACACAGTGTATACTAGAAATGCAAATAGAAGCATTAAAATGTAACTCATAAGTCTGGGTTGTATGTTGTTGACCTTGACCTTTACTCTGGTCAGATGTCAGATTCACAGTTTCCCCTGCATTGTTTGTTCTTTAGGTTTCATTACTACTGCACTGTTGACGCCCCAACTCTTCCTTGTTCCTCTGTCTGTCCCCTTACAAAACAAGATATTTTGTGAGGGGATTCCTCTAAATACAAGTGAATAAAAACAAACAAAGGGCTATTTTTGTGATTTAATTTGAAAGTGAAAACATCATAAATCATATGCTGACCATTTACATTTAATTCATCCATCCAAAGCAGGACTAGTAAATTTTTTGCAAGGCTTTTTTACACTGGAAATTTGCATAATTAACAAGTGTTACAACCAGCTTGTTTGGGGAAAGAGAAGTAACAAAAAACAAGAATTTAAAGTGATTAAGTTATTTATTAAACAAAAACAAATTGTGACAACAAAAAGAGAGGCAATTAAATAAATGAGTGCTGTAAATGAAGTTAGAATGAGAACAGAAAGAGACTCTAACCTCAAGTTATGAAAAACACAAAGCCCTGACTAACAAATCAAAAGAAAAACAAAACAAAACAGCACCCAGTCTAACAAAATAGATCTAACGTGTGTCTCATAAACAGGTTGCAGAATTTTTACGTTTCTAACAATAGTTTTCTAACACGGTGAGGCACAGGAACATGGCTGGATATAGCTTGCTGTCAAGCTTCAGGTTAGCCTGCTTCTTATCCCATTTCCTCAGGCACTCCTGATTGGCTGTGGGCTTGCAGATAAGCACACACACACGCACACACACATGCACACACACACGCACATCTTGATAAATTAGATGGACCATCTAGAGTAACAAACAAGGTGCCTGCGAGCACCTGGTAGCCCGCAACGAGCCAATGAGGCACTCTCGGGGACATTTTAAAAATGACACAAGCTTATAAATAAATACATTTTGGCTAATAAATCACACTGAATAAATACAAAAATAGTAAATGTAGCATATGCATTACATTTAAAATCCATCTAATTTTGCTGCATTGATTCTGACACAGAAAAGTAAATAATTGAAGATTCACAAAATTATATAATTCCCATATAATGTAATAATCTGTGGTAAAGAAAATATTGTTACGAATAATTAGAAGGAAAAAATAACAGTGCTGTATGTATTAATATATTGTGTATAATTTTTTGTTAAATTATTACTTTTTTATTACTTAAATATTAAATCAAGCAGGTAGCCCTCCATAATACTCCATCTTTAGGGTAGCTCTCAGGCTTAAAAGGTTGTTGACACCTGGTCGAGAGCCTTGTTCTCATATTTTTCAAATCCTGATGACTATAACATCTCATTTAAATCCCACATCTCTCTATGTTAGAATGAAACAGAAGAGCAATAAAAAGATTTAGCATATACAGATTGATCATGTTTTGGCTGCTTTGGCTTAAACGATGCTAAGTGTGGCATAGAGTCCATCAGCCTGTGGTGTGAAGGTCAGGATGTGGCCTTTGGCACATTTTAATTCTTTGGTTTAATGTCTCTTGTCTTCCTTCTGACTGTATATTAGGCATCATCTAGACACAATATTTAGTTTCAAAGATGGTAATGAAAGCTTCAGCTCTGAACACTATGTGCTTTAGCCTCTTGGATAAAGGTAATCAGCATCAATGCAGCGTCTCAGTTTAAGTTTATGCTTGCATATAGTCTGATATTTGATTTTTTTTCAGTAAGAAAATATTCAGGTTGTACAGTTATTGTAATGCTTTACCAGACTTATGAGACAGTTTTTGCATTGCTTCAAAATGGTGATCACACACGTTTGACGTCATCGTACTTTATTACCGTTGCAGTCTGTTGGTATTTAATTTTGCTCATAAACATAAACAGCTGGCAGTTGAGGCTGAGAATTTATATTGCATTCATTAGAGATCATGCATATTAGGGATGTGTTTGTGAGCATCTGCAGCGTTAAGTGGATTAATAATTAGATTTCAAAAGTGATTTCTTGGAAATTAAAATGGAATAGCACAATTTCACATTTCTATCATCAAAGTCAGGAGCTAGAATATTGTCCTTGTTATCCTTTACTGTGCATCTGTCTATCCTTACATCCAAAGATAAACTGAAGTGTAAATATGGCTCTGAGCTACCACCTGTAATGATAAAGCACAAACACAAGGTACAAATAAAAAAATATTGAGACATGACAGTCATAGACTAATGGACTGAGACGAGCTTTATTTCTATGTGGTTGCTTCTGTGACATTTCGCTGTGATGCACCAGCATTACCTGCTGCGCCATCATCACAAGATACTGACTTTGATCCTAGTATGCAAAAAAATCTGTACAATCAGGCTTAATATGCATATCTGAGGTACAGTGCTACAAGCTGTAAGATCTATGGAACAATACAGAATAACATAAAACAATATCTAATCAACAGAGGAATATAAATGGCTCAAAAAGGTAAATTGAATGAATTTGGTGTCATTATTCACAGAACTTGACAAAGAATTAAAAAAAAAAAGTTTTCATCTGTGTAGATTCTCATTCATGTAGATCATGGTTATCTTAGAGATTCAAAGTCAAGGCAACTGGGCTGTGCTAAATTTTGGGAAGATGTTTCACTTCTCATCCAAGAAACTTCTTCTGTTCCGAATGACTGGTGAAGGAAGCAGATACTTTTCTTACGTGAGAAGCAGTCCAGTGCAGTGAGGAATGCTCAGACCTGTACATTGGGGAAAGTAAACAACCGCTTCACTAGCATATGGCTCAACACAGGAGAGCCACCTCCTCAGGTCAGGACTCGGCTGTCCGCCTTCACTGAAAGGACACAAGACACTCTTTTGAGGACGGTGATGTACAGGTATTAACGAAAGAGGAAAGATGGTTTGAAAGAGGAGTTAAGGAAGCCATCTTCACGAGACTGGAGGAACCTTCTCTTAACAGAGGAGCTCCATCAAAGCCAATCGATATCATTAATCTTTTTTGCCCAGGAAGTTCTCCAAACATTCACCTTATGTGACCAATTCCATTCACATTGACAGGGGAAGTTCAGAAGCATCAGAGTTGTGGCTTAATTTTAATTACACCTACTGCACAACCTTCTATTGTTGTTGTCTTCATTCTCTAGCAAGGTATCTGCTTCCTTCACCAGCCATTTGGAACTGAAGAACTTTTTGTGTGAGACGTGAAACATCTACCAAAAACCTAACACAGTCCAGTTGCCTCAATTTTGAATCTTCAAAGAAAATCTTCATTTTATTCAAGTAAACTATACAACTTTAAAAACAAAACAGTTTCACACTTCATACATTAGTAGGGATGGGAATTGATAAGATTTTATCAATACCAATGCTGTTATCGATTCCTGCAGATTTTGCGAGTGGGCAAATGTTGGTTTGATTTTCAGTGGCAACAATGTAAAACACGTCACAGCATAGATATCTGCTTCTGCAAGTTGCTGGTGTTTCCACTCACTTAAGGTTGTGTAGTAGGTGCAATGAAAATTAAGCTACAATTCTGATGCTTCTGAACCCTGTCAGTGGAAGGAATTGATAAGGGAATTGATAAGCAAAAACATTAATGATATCGATTCTTTGATGGAGCTGTTAACGATTCTCAACTGGAATTGGTTTTCGGTTCCCATCCCTATACATTAAAGACCTTAAATTCACAAATGTCAAGCTATTTATGTAGTCTGGTAAACATATCATATTGAGTGTATTAATAATTAGATAAACCCATGCAAGGACAACAGTATATTACAATATCAATGATTGTGTCCCACTCCCCTCTGACTCTCTGCCTTTGCTTTAAAATGCACACATACATGTGCTTAAAATTGAGACATCAGTCAGAATTATTTGCTTTGGATGCAATATCAGCAGAAATTTGCATCTTTTTTCACCCACTGATATTGATTTGATGTAGAAAATATTATTCTCACCTAAAAATGTTCCTTTGTCATTGATCTGTTGCTCATTTTGCATTGTCAGCCAACAGTAAGTGTTCAGTGAGTATATGATTTATGAGGGAGAATGTTTTCACAATGCTGTCCTTAAATAAATGTGTACAGAGTGAAATAAAGATGTAATTATCTTGGACATCCTATTAAGACGGCAGATTTCTTTCTTAAATCTTTGTTTGTAGTGTCAAAATAAGTGATTCTACAATTAAAATGATGTGGGCAATTGATGTTTTGCAATAGGTTTTACCTTACAACTTTTGTTCCCCATAAAATACCATGTATGTCATAACATTTATGTTGGTTACTTGTGTTAAATCAGTCATTTATATGTTACTTTAACTCAAACTCATACCAAAAAGGACAAATTGACAGTTATCAATCAGCATTAAATTGTCCAAAACCAAAAGTGCCAATGCTTAGAGAGCTCTGATGCTGTGATTTTTTTGGGAAAAAAACAAACAAAAAACAAAACAGTTTTTGCATCTAATCAGATGCACACAAAGGGATTCAGACTATGGTTGCTTCTCTAAAACAGAATTTTTAGCACTTAATCTGAGCTGCAAATTTTTCTTTTGGTTCTTGGTTTTGAGAGCATTGAGAAAAGCAGACATTCAGAAGACTCTGTACTCTGCTGCTGTACAGTAGCTTTTTCTTTGGGTCTTCTCTTCATCTTATTTCCATGACCTTGATTTTGTTCCTTTTATTTCTTGTGCATTGTGCTAATGTATTCATTCTCACTGTCCCCTACTGCCCCTCTGAGCATTAGATTTTTGTTATTTAGTGAACCATTTATGAGAATAAGAGATGGGTGAGAGACAAGAGCGGAACTTCAGCCCTCCTTTAGCAAAGCAGTCTATGATCGATCCGTATCAATGCCAGTTCTTTAGACATGACTAATCTGAGAAAAAAACTGCCTCTTATTCAGTACTAAGCTGAAATTTTTTCTTGTTAAAAGATTAGTCAGACTCTTACCTCAAGTTCAAAGTCAGTCATATCAGGCAGAGAATGAACGTCATTGCAGTCGGTAAAAGGTGTGTACATATCAATGATCTAGATCCACTTTGGGGGGAACATGAGGGCTGGAGCAAATCCCAGCTGCCATTTGGCTAGAGGCCAGTTACACCCTTGGTTGGTTGCCAGTCATTTACAAGGCTGACATTTAGAGACAAACAAGGAGTTTAGTTTAGTTTAGTTTAGTTGTTTAGCTCAAGTTTAGTACAAGTACAAAACTGAGCAAGGTGGGAACGAAGCCTCTGCAGGCTTCTACAGAGTTCCACACCTGCCCATAACAATCTTATGACATGCAGGCTAAACACTCAGCAAAAAAGAAAAGGCAAAACAGGAGAAAACAAGCAAAAAACATTACAAACCAAAGAAGCAATTACACAGTACATATAAAATTCAGGAAAGACGCAGCAAAAGCGAGAAACACACAATTAGAAGGACGAGGACAAGGACCAGGCTGTCAACAGAAGTTTCTTCAAATGCTTTTTGAAAGCAGAATAGGAGGACATTGATCGCAGTGATGCGCTTAATTCAGTCCAGAGCTCAGGACCTCGAAATGTGATGTTGAACTGGTGTCTTGAAGTCCGTGTGTGGGGTAAGAGAAGAATGTTGTTGCTGTGCCTAGTTTGATATGTGTGTACCTGTGTGGTGGGGATGAACAAATCCTGAAAGGTGTCTGGAAGATCTTGTATCTTATATATAAACTTCTGCATGAGTAAACATGTTTGATAAACATTACCTTGTAGATGGGGAGTACTTTGTATTTTTTAAAAAGGGGTGCAGAGGGAGCATATCTAATTGAGTGTGATATAAATCTGATATATTTCTTCTGTATGACACTTAATTTATTCAGGTGTGTAGGGTAGGTTGCTCCCCAGACAATGTTGCAATAATTAATGGATGGGAACAAAAAGCTGGGACAAACCTTTCTTAATATGCCAAGCATTTTAGCAGATCTCTTGGAGACAAGGTCGATATGATCAGACCATTTAAGACTGCTATCTATAATAACTCCTAGGAACTTAGTTTTCTGAACCAATTCAATTTGAGTATAATTGATAGATTTAGCTAATTCTATAGGATAATGTCTATTATTGTTACAAAAAAAATCATAAAGTTACATTTTTACGTTAAGGGTAAGTTTGTTCCATTTAAACCATTTCGCAATAGAGGATAGTTCCTCATTGACAGATTTAGTTAAAATATGATGTCTTCATGTGAAGCTACGAGGATTGTATCGTCTGCAAATAGAACTGGGAGGAGTTTAGTACATGACATAGCCATGTCATTGATGTAATTTAAAAATAATAAAGGCCCCAGAATTGATCCCTGAGGATCACCAATCATAATTTGTGATTTCTTGGAAGTAAAGCCTGATGGTTTCTCTCTGATTCAAACCTATGGGCAACTTCGAACCACCATATAACCTAAAACGCATGTTATGGTCCGTATGAGTAAGCTGGAGTATCTACATGCATGTACAGAGAATAATGTAAATTCTACACAAAAAGACAGACCGACCGAAACTTGAACCAGCAACCTACATGCTGTGGCAAGAGCAGCAGCACTCTGAACCACTGCACAGTTCTTAGACAAAGATTTGAAGTTTAATCTGTCTGCTGCACTAAAAGAAAACAAAAGACAAAGTTAAGAAACACTCTTTGACATGTTTTATTTAGCAATTCCTGTTCTTTTAACAAAGCTGTCCTCTCTTTTTTACTTCTAGAGCTCAAAAGCAGCTCGTGTGGAAACCCCGGGGTACCACCAAAAGGCATATTAAATGGAACTCAATTCAACGTAGGAGACAAGATCCGCTATCGGTGCGTCACCGGCTATGTCCTGGACGGCCATTCACTCCTCACTTGTGTAACCAACGCGGCTGGTGTGTCAGTTTGGGACTTCCCTGTGCCCATCTGCAGAGGTAAGGATGTTTCAGTTTTTTTTAAATTCATTTTTGATTCATGTTTTCTGGACCTTGAACAGTGGACTGACTGGGGAACTGGGAGTGAGAGAGAAAATCACATGGGTAGGACGTAGGGATGGGCGAAATATGTGTTTAATCAATTAATTGTATTTATTTATTTATTTTTTTGAAGAATGAAGTTCATAAAAAATAGATTTTTTTGCTTTTCTTGACTTATACTAACACTTATTTTCCCCTCTTGGACTCATGGAGTAACATTGTTTGAAGATAGAAACAGTGGAACTGTCAGTGTTTTAACAATAATAGGTACTGCCGCTTTTTGCATAGGTGCATTTTCAGTCTTTTTTTTTTTTTTCAATCAGATGGAAAAATATTGTATTGTGACAGTGGTGCAGCTCTCAGTGTGAATGTAGACATGCTGCTTACCTCCTATCTACCCAATGTACCTTTTACACAATTACAGCATGCCTTTTAATTAGAAGGGAAGACGTCAGTTTTTTGGGGGGCACATTTTGACAATACAAGACAAAACTTGTTGATGCCATTTCTGTCTTGTGGAGGTTTTCATCTTTAGATGGGAGCAAATAAAAACACATGAAATCAAGTTTTGTGAGAAAACAAAAACAATTTTATTTTTTGACCATATCAACAAGCCAAAGTGAAAGGCCACACAGTTTGAGGACTTATCCCTCCATACTCGAGGCACAACTCCCAATTTGAGTATTAAATCGTCTGGCTTTTCTCACTTTAACTGCAGGTGATAACTGCAGCTGCCAATGTTTTCTCCCGGACGTTCAATTTGACTGATGGGACTGATGTTATCTACATCATTTGGGATCAGTTTCATTTCACCCTTTCCTGGAGTTAATTGCAATTAAAAGACTGACAAAAAGTTAGATGTCTTTGCGATTTGGTGATCAGTCAAATGTAGTTAAGTCCTCATTAGATGTACATACACACGTATTTGCAATGTGATTAGATAATGAGATTTTAGTCATACTGCAGAGCCTGATTGCAGGCTCTGTGGCTCAAAAGGTTAATTAAATATTTATACCCTCAAAACAGGAAGCTGAAATGCGTCAGAGTCTCAAGCAAGGGTGGTAAGTCTCAGACTGTAGACTGGCATCAGCAGTTGGGCTTTTTGATTCTAATGGAGATGAGATGTGTACTTCATACTCTTGGAATTGTGACCAGCATTTTTTCAAGCTGATACTCACTTTGTTTGATTAAAAGAGCAATTCACTGTTTCACTTTTTTTAGGCTCTAAGGGTAGCTATGTCAGGATACAGAATCTACTAACTGTGAAGAGTCACCAATCCAGCTTTTCTTTAGTAAAAATGCTGGAATGTGTTAAACAGCTATGAACGAATGTTAAGTCAAGACTGATCAAGCATCAGCTTAGTGATGCTGTTTATAGACAGATAGACCTCAGAAACAGAACAGGAGAAAAAAGGTTTTCTAAGATTATGTCCCAGTGGAATTGAAATGAAGATGTGTCATTCTTTAGTCAGACCTTGAAAATGTGAAACTGAAATATCCACTTAAATATCCATTTTCCCTTTAGGCTGGCTGCATGCAAAACAATTTTATATCTTAACTGAATTTAAAAATATGGGAGATCACAGGCATGTAGACACTTTTAACAGACTGTTGATGTGGAAGTTTTAGTCAGACCTTGAGACCACACACCTTCAACGGTGACAAGATCTGAAGATCTCATGAAGGAGCAATGGTCAGGGACAACATGTAGTTTAGGGTTGAAACACATGTTGATAAAGAAAATCAGAAAAAGATATTTGTTAGTTACTTCTATGATATATATATCTTCTCATGGTTCAAAAGAGGAATGGATAACAGAGTCACAGAGATGGCCAAACCAGAGTAATCCCTCCTGCCAGTTTCCTCTGGCTTTGGCTGTTTTTTTTAATTACAATTTACTTTTAATTTTTGATGGTCAATTCATTTTAAATGATCAGCCCCAAAGTACCCAATTTTTGGTACTCCAAAAAAACAAAACAAAAAAAAACATACGAAAAGTGAACTATTCATGTAGAAATAAAGTCATGTTGAACACCTACTTAAAGGGACTGTGAGTAGTTTCTAATTAATTACAAAAAAGTCTCACTTTTAGATATATGCCTGATCGAAGTACACACTTTAAGATGAGTTTTATAGCATCAAAATAGGTTATCTATAAATGCTATTCCTTAGCCTTCCGGTCGGGTCGGACAGGGCTGGACTGGCCTGGAAAATCAACTTCGGGAACAAGACAATTAAAACTAGAGCAAATGTATATTACTCTGACACGTCTTAGAGCACCGGGCTGTAAGTAACGATATATAGCTGGCTACAAAACTACAATACTAAGTTTTCCAAAAATTGCTTGTTGTAACAAACTACTGCTATGTAACTAGAAAGAGATACATTACCTCGTCGCTTTGCATCCTGTAAGTTGTTGAAAAAAGAAGTTGTAAAGCAATGCAGAGTTCTGAGGAAGGTCTGAGCTGCATTAATTATAGCATCACAACAAACACACACTTTGGCTTGGGTCTTTTGGTGCGTTCCAGTTGTGGTCAGAAGTAGGAATTTCCGGGTTCCGAGTGGGAAACTGCAACCGGAATGTTCCCCAAAGTCGGAATTTCCTACTGGGAACTCGGTGAAACCTCGTCGAAGATGGATGCCCCCAGTGTGAACAGTTATTCAGCTCCTGTAATAATCAATTTATTTGCACTTCTGACTGGGGTGTGTCGCCGCAAATAGATTCTCCTCATAGCACCTTTGAACAGGACATTTTCAGCTACACTACTATATAAGCCATTTTTACACACACCAAACGCAACGTCAACACCAAGTAAAGCAATGATCAAATATCTAAATCTGTTTCATTTTGATTCAGACTTGGGTTTCTTTGTATGGACTGTTTGAGTGGGAAAATGTATAGAGTTCTGGTTGATTTTTTCCAAAAACAAAGGAAAAAGATATTTATTATTTATTTTTTGCAAAACTGCCACGAATAAGCAGAAGATAAAAAAACGTTTGTAATTTGGTTTAGTGAACACCAAAAAGTGACATGAAAGTAAAATATAAAGTTTGGTATTTCAAAAATTTCAAATGGGACTAATGGTGCCAAACTGTGCCAAGACTCCTCCTGACCACTCTGTAGTCAAACCTCTCTCACTTTGCTCTGCATCACTTTATCAGACTAAGGCTTGGCAGATATAATGTTCACATATTTTGCCATTTATTCATAGAGTTCTTCAGCTACAACTGCACCATTCCAAAGAGATATTCACAATAGAAATTTATTTTTTAGGTGAGTTCTATCTTCATTTACTCTGTTCCATTGACACATGTACTGATAATTCCACATCTGGTTATTTTTATTATGACACCAAAATTATTACTTATGGTTGTAGAGATGCACTCTTTCTTTATGAGTATGTCATTTTTGAGCAGATGGCTTAAAAAATGGACTGGGGCTGAACAGGTTAACGAAACAGGATTGCTTTTTATCCTTACACAATCAATTTAAATATTTCAAAAAATACATGGTTATGCATCGAAGAGTTTAACTCGTACATATCTCTGATATCTTGCAAAGGATTAAATATGTAATATGTGTGTATACATTCTGATGATTTTTTAATTTTTAGTTCACATAATGTTGAATTCATTCTTCATATTGATCTATGAAACTAACTCTCTCTTCACTCTGGACCGTATAGAGTAAACGGGAGGCCACAAGTGGTTCTTTTACCACAAAAAAATGTATGTGTGACGAAACATAAAACATTAACTGTTTAATCTGCTAAATTTTTTATGATGGAATCTCTCAACCAATAGTGCATTAAGTCTTGAAATGCAACATGAGAAAGCTCTTTAAGTGTTTAGTCAAGATCACTTTGTGCAGTTAAAAATGTATAATAGTCTACATAGCCTGAGGTGAAAAAGATTTTTTCTCTCTCTGGGTTCATACAGGTACTTGAAATCCTCATGTGTTTAAACATTGATTTGGTCTATTCAAGGTTTAAAGGATCTTGGATTTGAAAAAAGTTCTAAAAAGATTCTGAATGGTAATCTTCTCTGTGTCATAAATATGTATTTTTCTCTCTTTTTTTAATAAAAAAGTTGCAGATTAAATGTAGAATAAAAGCAAGCATGGAAGTGAGTTACTTTTTACATTTTTAGCAAAAATATTGTTGCTATTCAAACAATTGACAGAAAAAAAGCATAGAAAAATCCTTGATTCTCTTTGGATTAACGCCAGGCTATAATGAAGTATAAACTGGAGGCATCTGACATTATTTTTCAAGGGCCATCTCATCCAGATTTTTATGGTCATAAAGTTAATCGACAGTGAAGATATTTGTTTGGGTACTTAGTCTATAATGACTTTTTGTGTTTTTCTAAAGTAATTATCCTTCCTAATACAGCTGCTATGAAATGAATTACGTTTTCTTTTAATCATAATATGTGCTTTTATTTGATAAAGAAGAGAAACAAGAGCTGAAGTATTTGTATGAATACAAAGCACTGTTACCTTAGGAGAAAAATGTTTTAAAATACTGCTTAAAAGCCCTTGAAAATGCTTATATTTCACCTAAAAAATGTGTACTGCCTGCCCTTTACATATTAAGAACAGAATAATGGCAACTTGTTTTGTGCCGTTATTGAATACACCAGGTTTCATGGGCTTACACCCTTCAGATGCTGTAACTGTTATCAAAAGAAAGAAAAGAGAAAACATCAAAAAGCAGAAGCACAATGTAATTGCTTTTTCCCCGCTATACTGTTTGATCGGCATGCTTTTTATCTCCTGCTGTTTATCCCTGAGTGCATGGTTGAAACAGGTATAGAGGTACACATGTAGAATGGCACTTTGCTATTGAGAACATGATCTATAGTTCCGTGGTTATGTGAGCACAGTGGGGAGCTAAAGAAATGCCACTGCAGCATGTGATTTCTGAAAAGTGCCACATGGTCTCTGTAATCATTTGGCATCTTGGCTGTTGGATCTCAGTAAGTAAGGCCATCCTAACAGAAAAAAACTCACTTAAAGATGTCAGTATGGTGGTGTCAGAAATATTTTTAAGCTGTAATCACTTGAGGTAGCTCAATATGGGGAAGATGTGTATGATGGATATTATGAGCTTGTCTAAATCTCCTTTTACTCACTTGAACCACTCATTCCTCTACATTAGTTCAACAAGAGAGCTTTTTAGGTGAAGAGATTCAGATCACTTTTCCTCTTAGTGTGAAAAGGAAACGTAAATATTCCATAAAAAACATATTTACCCTTCTTGTGCTGTGCCAGCTTTCCTCTACCTCAAACTTCTATGTACTGTCTGAGTGAGACAAGGAAACATTGACTTTTTATGTTATTTATTACAGACAATCACCACTTTGCAGGGTATAGCACAAAAGTGTATAAACTATCATTAGGCATCAGGAAAAGAACTAAAAGATATGTACAGTACCCAGATCATTTCTATCTGATCTCATGCTGTTTTTGTGTTTTGTCATGGACTTAAATCGAGTTTCTACTTTTCCAACAAACCATACATAAAGCAAGTCAAAACAAACATTTGTCCAGTATGAGAACATCTTTTGCATAGTGGACATTTTATCTCCAGTTCCAGTTCAGTGTTCCCCATACTTGAACAATAATTGGACAGGTCAGCCATCCAATACTAAAAGCCCTGTGAAGTGTTTTTGCTGAGTAATGTAAGCCTTTTAATATGTAAAATTAGTGTCATTCAGTAGCCAGTATTATAGCCCAAAATGTGTAACTCTGGAGCCTGATTACAGGATAATAGGTGCAGCATAAACGTCAAAGCTGTTTCTTATTATATAACTCTGACAGTGGAGTGCTCATAGGAATACATTTTGTGACACAGCCATTTATTTTAGCTACAGAGTATTGTTATGTTTTTCTTGGCCCCCTCGTAGAAAAAAAGTATGCAAAATGTTTTGTTTCTTCACAAAAATGACACATTCAGAGAATCCATCATGATTTGTATATCTTTAGTTTTTATATTAAACTTCATATTTATTTTTTTTTATACTTTTATTACTCAACAACATTTCTATCGTATTAAAGGGACTGTGAGGAGTTTCTAAGTAATTACAAAAAAGTCTCACTTTTAAATATATGCCTGATCGAAATACACACTTAAAGCTGTGGTCTACGATTTGAAACCGCAGCCTGCCCCCCCTTCCCTCACCTCTCCCCTCCGTGTTCCAAGATCCCACCCCCAGCTCGTGTCGCCTCATATAACGACAAGCCCCCTCGGACAGAGCTACGAGCGACTAGCATAATATATCAGCAGCAAACTCAATCAAAAACAGCTCAGCTCAACTGAAAGTATCGAACACGACAGACATCCCCCTTGTAACACACAGCAGTAGCCATTTCAATTGGACCGGCGGCAATGCGGGTCTGGCGCCGCCAGAGTGGAGCCGATTGTGGGGGAGGATTTATCTTTCTCGGCCTGTCCTCCACAGCTCCGCTTACAATGCTAACGATTAGCGGCTAACGGGCTAACCCGCTCTGCTACAAGTCATTAGGCAGGACAGGCACAGACTAACCAGAGTTATTCAGCAGACATCTCCCACTGTAGTAAACAAAGCCATTACCTGATCAACCAGGGGCGAGACAGCCGATGCTGAAGGTCTGACGGCCGGCTGAGGCCATTCGTTAGCCGTTAGCCCGCTAACAGGCCTCAACCCGCGGGCGGCTTCCCGGTTTCGGCGCTAGGCTTTTCCGGCTAGTTCAGTAGCTAACGCTGCTAGCTGCTCACCGGAGGTAGAGGGGAGGAGGCGGGACCATGGGCATGACGCTGCTTAGTGAGGGAGACAGGGGATTGGATGGACTCACGGACCAACTCACGGACCAATTGAACCTTACAGGCTTCAAGGCTTGATTGGTCAGCTAGTATGCAGCTTTGCAGCGGATATACTGAATGGATTTTTTTCGTTCTTTTTGGTCTTTATACTGTGTAGATAGGACCATAGGACCATAACAGCCTTATAAACGGTGTTATTAAGATGTACAAAGCTTCCAAATCATAGACCATAGCTTTAAGATGAGTTTTATAGCATCAAAATAGGTTATCTATGAATACTATTCCTTAGCCTTGCGGTTGGGTCGGACAGGGCTGGACTGGCCTGGATACTCAATTCGGGAACAAGACAATTAAAACTAGAGCAAATTTATATCATTCGGACACTTCTTAGAGCACTGGGCTGTAAGTAGCAATATATCGCCGGCTACAAAGCTATGATACTAAGTTTTCCAAAAATTGCTTGTTGTCACACATCAAAAACTACCGCTACGTAACTAGAAAGAGATACATTACCTCGTCGCTTTGCATCCTGTAAGTTGCTGAAAAAGAAGTTGTAAAGCAATGCAGAGTTCTGAGGAAGGTCCGAGCTGCATCACAACAAACACACGCTTTGGCTTGCACACGTCTTTTGGTGCATTCCAGTTGTAGTCAGAAGTAGGAATTTTGAGTTCCGAGTGGCGAACTGCAACTGGATTGCTCCCCGAAGTCTGAATTTCCTACTGGGAACTTGGTGAAACCTCGCCACCCCTGAGTTGACAATCGAATCGCTGTGAACAGTTATTTAGCTCCTGTAATAATCAATTTATTTGCACTTCTGACTGGGGTGTGTCGCTCTAGATCAGCTGTATACATAGTATTGTTAGACTTATATTTACAAAAATGCTGCCATAGTGATAATCACATTCTTCATGTGATATTTGTGAACAACAACACAGGGTGTGCTAACAACAGCTAACAATAGCCTGGTAGATCGACATGTTTTTTTCTGACTTCAACTGGAACACCGATAAGTCGGAGATGATGTCACTCCCAGTTCCAAGGTTACTGGAACGCAGCATTACACAGTCGTCGCGCGTGCTCATGGGTAGCAGAGTCTTTATGTCGCCGTTCATAGATCCTCCTCACAGTCCCTTTAACACCACCAATTCACATTAATTAACACTGATAAGGCAGCTGATACATCAACCCTGTTAGAGTTTTATTATTTATTATTTTGGAGGAAATTTAACACTATTAACACTTTACAGTACGATTAATGATAAGACTAGACCCATTTATGTACCGGCACCAAAGTACTCTTTCTCTATATTTGAAAACATTCAGTCTACAATAATGTAAAATGCTTTCCAAGTCATATAAACAGTTTGAAACAATGTTTCATTGTATCATTTTCATTTTAATATTATTGCTTAATTTCAGGGATTTGACTCCATCCAAAGAATAATTATCTCTGCATTCACAGAAATTTGACCAACACCAAAACTTGAATTCTTCTCAGTTTTCAGAATTGCCACCACTGTATTTCAGACAATTAAAGACTTCCAGTCTGTTGAAGACCCAAATGAAAAATTCACTATATGCTCATTATGTGCTCAGTAAAACATGACAGAAGATGTACTGAAAACTCTCAAAGCCCAAACCTCTCCCTGAAAACTAAACCCAAGCACTGCTTTAGCCTGCAGAGCAAATTTGCTCATGACATAATATTCCACCATGCAGGTACAGCAAAAGAAAAAGGTTCAGCGTATGTTTGAGAACTGGCAAGCTTGGAGGTTACACCAAACTGCAGTCGGGGGGTTCCTTTCCACTTTAGAATGGTGTTAGCCTCCGATGCCTTGGGCCAGAGACATTGCTCCTTCTCAGGCCTGTACACTGCTTGAGCCTCTCTCTCTCTCTCTCTCTCTCTCTCTCTCACCTAAATCCTGTTCAGCTTCTGTATGTGGGCAGATGGTCCTTTGATCTTATTTCCTCAGAGATCCTGCCCTTTCTACTCATCACCAATTGTTTCACACTAAACACACAGTGACACAAAATGAGTCCATAATCCACTGCTCACCCCCCATCCTCTCCCAACACCTCAGTATCTCTGTCACCTTCTTTTCTCACCCACTTTCATCTTTTTCCCAGTACACTCCTCCATTCTCTGTCCGACTTCATAGGTGCACAAGGTTTGTTTGTTTGTTTGTACCATTTGTGCCATGGATGTTTTTTGTCTTAAAATGTCAAGTGTTCAGTTATAAAATTGCCACATTTTTGTATCCGATGTAGAGACAAAATGACTTCGTCTCAGGTTGCGTTCAGGCCAAAGTTCAGTGAAATTACTTTTCTTTCACAGTGCACTTTGTAAAGCCAATGTCCGTCAAATGTTGTGGAATATAGCCACCTGCCTCTGGCTGAGGCTATAGCTGTGACCTTTGGTCTTGCCGTCTGCCCCAATGTCGCACTTTGACCCAGAAATACACAACAAACTTAGAGTAATAACATTATTTTCCTCAAGCAGCTTGGCAGTATTTTGAGAGATTAGATTAAGATAGAGTTATATTCAGGCTGCTTAAATGCAAAAAGGCATATTTACCAGAGCAATGTGTAACCAATTTCAGCATGGAACTTTAGATGTGAATAAGTTAAGAGAACCAGAGGCTGGAGTTGCTGTCAGTGCTTACTTTAGCCCCATTTTTCTTGATATTGTCAGTGAACACTGTGTTTGTTGGCTTACTGTTGAATTTGACCAATTTGAAGAAACAGTGCCCTGCTTTTTGGTTCACTTGTCTTGTTTGGTAGTTGTTTGGTTCAGATGGCTTTGACACCCGCAGTGAAACAAACTCATGTCTGCTTGGAAGTGAACAGAGACCCCCTGTTTTCAGGTGAACCAGAGTTTTGTTCAGTCACACTCCCCTAAATCAACCAAACTTTACAAAAAAAAACAAACAAACCAGAGTTTGTTTGGTCCAGACCAAATGTGTTAGGTGTTACAGTAACCTCAGTTCACCAGAAAAAGTGGTGGTCACTATGGCCCTAATATTCGGAAGATGTTTTTAAAGATTTGCATACAAGAAAATTGCACATAATTTTGAGGCTTTTCCACATAAACAGAAAGCACAACAGCACCCTGATTTGAGGTTGAAGCCAGTGTTTTTTATTAATAAATTCAAATTAACTTTAATGTGACAGAAGGTTAAGAGGCAGAGTGCTTCTGTTTTTAAGCTTCCCCATATGCACACTCTAGCATACACTCCCAGAAGCACCCAGAAGAACACTCACAGGCTTTAAAGCAGCAGAGCCAGATTGTGTTTTTCTATACATAACATGAGTATCATGACAATCATGCTAGCTATGATTATCACAGACATGCTCAGTGTGTTTAAAACATGTAAAATATGTCTGTAATCTGGGCTTTAGTCAATTTCATACCACCCTGTATGTGTTGTGTCTGTGCATGTTGGCAAATTTAAAAGTAAGAAGTAAAGGATCTGGCTAGAGCTTGGTCTTTAAATCAAAATCCAAAGTGCAAATAAAGAAATGTTACCCAGTTGACACCATGGTTGGTATGATGATCAATATAGCCATCATTACTCCATGGAGCTGTCACTTGTCCCAAAAATCAAACTTGATTGTTTCTTAAATCATATAGATAAACGACAACCCCCCAGCCAATAGACACAAGGCATTTCCATTAGATCATTGTAACATTGGTGGGCTGCTTGTCCTTGCCTATTAATCTTGCAGTCTAGTCTGTGACAGCATATTTCTGTTCCGCTGGCAGGGTGCCTGCAGAGGAGGATATAGGCGTGTGGGCCTGAGCACTCCTTCACTGCTGCATTTGGGTGGAAGGTAGACAAATGGGCCTCAAGATTTGTCATGATTAAGGAGTAAGCCAGCTGCTTTGTACATAATCAACACACATTTTCTCAAGGTGTGCCTCACTCATTGTCTACTGAGTTCATGAGAGTAATATGGGTGTAAAAACGGTCGGGTTGCAGTGCTGCAGAACTGTATATTTTCAATTTTAATTTTTATTACAGTTCAGAGGTGGATTTTTACCCCATGCTGGAATGGATTTTTGACTATTGAGTTTGAGGAGACAGCCCTTTTACCCCAAGATATAATTTTCATATTTGCTGGATTTTGCTGCCACCTTTCGTTATTTAAGTGGCTATTGCAGTGTTGGAAGTACAACATGGTAAGATTTAATCCATTTGATTAGTTATTTCTTTGTGTTCACTTGTCTTCATTTGAAGAATAACACATATACACAAGCTATTTTTTAATATAAAACTAAGAACAGATGAATTATTGTATGAAGTACAAACTCATGCAGAGGGCTGTATAGAGCTGACTCAGTGCCTGTTGTCAAGCCTGGTTGCTTCTTTGAAATACATCACTCAGGCTTTAAATGTTGAAGACAACAAGTAAGTGATTAATGGATGGAAGTATATGGTGTTTGCAAGTGCAGTATTAAAAGGATTAAATATGGACATAAAGACATAATCAACTTCAAGCAGAAAAGTAGTGAGATGGAGAATAAATGGCTTATCTGACTGTGAGTTACTACTGCCCCTCCCAGGAGCCCATTTCATTCCTTCAATCTAAATTGTCTCCAGATATTCATTAAAACCGGCAGTGAGACAGCGAACAGGGACAGTCTGGTTGCACAAGAATGTGGTTTATTGATGTGCTGTCATTTCTTTGTGCTATCAACTGTCCAGCAGAATAAGAGAATTAGACCATGGAGAATGCTTAGCTTCTTAAAAAGCATTTCCTTGTGGTAATGTGACCAGGGTTAAATCACAGATCTCTTTGCAGCACCATTGTTACAGTTTACCACACAGATTGTGGACTTCAAATGAAAACTTGACTCGTACACTTACCCAGGGCTGTTTTCTCTTTTTAGCAAGATACATTTCCAAGTTTTATTTTTCACAGCAAAAACTGATATGGTAAAAAGCTCAATATCTTCTTGAGGCAACGAGTGGTGTGTCTAGACTCTTTGACTTTGGTGACCCAAACATGGACTTATGCAGGGGTGGTGTAAGGGCTAAGAAATTTTAAACGGTGTACAACGTAGAGCTACAAATTTTTTCTTCAGGCAGAGATGTGCTATGCAGAAAATAAGCCCTGGATTTTCTGAGGTTGTGTAACTCTTGTGTGACTCTGATTTTACGTTTATTTGGGAAGATGAGCGATTCAGCTCCCATCAGAGGTTACTTGGTTTAGTTAGAAACAATTAAACTTGAAGGAAAAAAAAACAATATTGTCACTTCAAGAAGTGAAGATTTATTAATCACATTTTTCATTTTAAAGAAAAAATACTCTTCCTTCAATAATACATCCTTTTCTCGCACCTGCATTTGTTTGAATAACATTGACTTGTGTTATTTTCCACTGCTTTTTAAAATTATTCTGAATTTTACATTTCATTGTAACATATATATACTGTATATTTAATAGGGGTTTGAATCTTCCAGTACATTATGATTTAATTTGATTTTGATTCTGGGGGGTCTCAATTTCATTCCAAATAGGTTTTCAAATCAAAACAATTAAAAATCCACAACACATTTCTCTTTTGTCATTGAAAGTTGTCCACTTCAGGGTCTGCCCTAGTCTGTTATGCACAAAGAGACTGGATGCAAGATTTTTTACAAAAAAGAACCATAAAATGTAATGAAGATATTCAGCTTGTGTATTTGCAATCTTATTTTCAACTAAATATGACAACATGAGTACACTTTGGGCACAGTATAACAAAACAAAAAAACATTCATGCTGAAATGAAAATGTGTTGATATGAAAGTATAAAAGAAACAGTTAATATACCAGAAGCAAAAGAGAGAGAGTTGTAAAAAAAAGTTTGCTGGGTTGTGCTACTTGAAATACTAAAACAAAAAAATTAAGTAGGTGTGTACTAGGGCTGGGGCGATTCACTTTTCTCCTGATTCCATTTCTTACAACTTTTTAGGTGCCGATTCGATTTTAATTACGATTCTATGATATTGACGATTTTTGGAATCTTTGGTTAGCTTTTTTAACACCAGTGAAAAATATGGATGGATGGATGGATAAATGGATAGATAGATAGATAGATAGATAGATAGATAGATAGATAGATAGATAGATAGATAGATAGATAGATAGATAAATAGTTTCTTTCCTTCACACTAGGGGTGCAACGGTTTATGGTTTAAAACCGAACCGTACTGTTCGCCCTGCACGGCTCAATTAGCCTTTATGGAGCGCGCTTTTTCGGTTTTGCAATCAATTCACTTCTATCAGCTGTGAGACGGATTTCTCGAGCCAGGGCCTGCTCTCTGGCTGTGCAGACAACCCCTCGTCGTCCTCCTCGCACAGCTCTGTACAAAACCCCGCCCCGCTTGTAAATGTCCAATCGCTACTGTGTAATAGGAGCTGAGCACATGGCCGAGTGGGCGGCGTCTCTCACTCTGGAGCTCGGCTCCGCTCGGCCTCACAGAAGTAAGACGAAGAAGGAGAAAAACTCAAATAAAAGTTATGGCGAGCGGAGAGGTGGAGAGACCGGAGTTTGAAGAAGCACTGGCTTCGTTCAGTCTGCGGTGTGGGGACATTTCGGTTTCCTTATGGATTATAATGACGAGGAAGAGAAAACAGCTCAGGCTGCAGAAGTGACGCGCATGCTCAGTTTAACAGTAATGACAACAGCACAGCACGGTGTGCTGAGAGACAACAAACACAGAGCAAAAGTGAGCTTCACAATGCTGGAGAAGTTTGTTCCCATAACGTAGAACCTGATGTTACAGCAGCTTACCCTGGGTGAGCTCTTATTAAAGTAATGACGGCTACATTTTATTTCTTATAAACCTGAAGGCAGACGCTCTTTCCTGCCGACCCTGCCGATGACAGATCGCTGCTGGAGAGAAAAACATCTCAGAGCCATAGCGCTGAACAGGTGAACAAAAAAGACAAAAGCTTAGTTTTGTCATCTGTTCTGATGTTTCTTAGTTTGTCTAAGAGCAGATCAGACAGGATCAGACTGTTCTCTGACTGACGCTGTCTCATAGGAACATACAGCCGCGCGCAAATACGCACGGATGAGATAGACAGCGGTATCATTAGAGTCTCCACGTCCTGTAAACTTGTTATTTTAGTCTGATTAATCCATTCAAAAAGTCGGCGCAGTGTTAATAAACTAAGTTTATCAGATATCATAATACAAACGTATGATTCATTCACGTTTATTGTTTATTGTGCATGTAATGGAGACGCCAGTCGATCGCACCAGCGCTCTCACTTTTTCTCATCACTCCTTTTATCCATTGTTTAATCAAGCTTGTAGCTGGAAAAACAACTAAAACTCTTGTAGGACAAAAAAATGCTATAATAGTAAATTGTATTTCAGTAGTCAGTCAGTACACTAGCCAGGGAGCTAAGAAGGCACTCTAACCGCTTAAAATGTTTACATATGAACATATTATGAAGTGTCTTATATAAATGTCATAATATTTTATTTAAGCCAAATAATAGTTAAGACCAAGAGGCATTGTCATAATATAGTTTTCTTAAAAGCAAAATAAAGGGAGTCTTTTGGAAAGTCGAACTTCTTTTTTTTTTCAATGCAAAATATGAACCGAAACCGAACTGAAATCGTGATCCCAAAACCGAGATACAAACCGAACTGTGGGCTAACTGAACCGTTGCACCCCTACTTCACACATATTGCATTGCTTTGAGATTAGAATTGGGCCCTTTTCCTCTCAGGACCTGATTTGTCATGTGAAGCTGATTCATCTTCTACATACATTTCCCTTATTTCAGGGAAGTCTCTTTGGAGGTAGATGCTGCTGTTAGAAGCTTCAGGAGTGGGGGGGCTTTTCCACTGTCTTTTTCTGCCATTTGATGCTGAACAGATGGTAGAATATCTCCCTGGTGGTGCCACATCTCCGTCTTCATCACAATCCTTTTTCTTTTTGAGAAGGGTGAGAGGGCACCCTGGAGACAGATGCTGTGGCTTGTGCTTGCAGGAGTGGTGTGGTTGGTTTTCTTTCTCTTATGGTGAATTTAGACAGATGTTTGCCTTCTGACAACCAATATCTTTATCATTTCTCAACCTTCTTCTAACGCCCTTTTCAATGCCAGTCTGGCAGCTCTGAGGGGTATTTGTGTTGGTGAGACAGTCATGGGCATGTGCACCATGGCTTTTTGGCGACTTCGTTGGTGGGATACTCCAAACCAATAAAGCCTTCTCTATTATATGGTCAAATAGAGTCAAAGGTGTTGCTTCATTAAAGCTGGGGTTGGCGATTTTGGAAAACTGGCATGAATTTGAAAGTAGCATCTCCTCAGGGCTCCGCCTAGCCCCACCCCCCGCTCACATGCACGCGCGCAGCCGCTATATCCAGAAGACTGATTCAACTCCAAACCCTCAGCAAAACGTGTTTGTTTCACACTACACCAAGTCATGTCTCAGTCAGCACGAAGAAAACACCAAACAAACATGTAAAGTTAGTTAGTACTCACAGCCGATGTTGATCGGGATATAGGTAGTTCCTCTGAGATTCTCCACATAGCTGTCAAGTCTCCCGTTTTGGCCTTTAAACTACCGTATTTTCCGTATTTTCTCCTCTTTTCTCCCGTCCTCCTGTATCAGTATTCTCCTGTAAATCTCCCGTGTGATGATATAATAATAAAAGCATTCCTCTGCCTCTCCAAACTGAGCTCCGTCTCTAGCCTGAATGGGGCGGTAATGCTCCAAAATGATGGATGCCAACCACCGAAGAAGAAGAAGTCTCGCGAGAACTGCCACCTGCAATAGTATAGATGGCAGTTCTCGCAAGATTAGAGCCAACAGCGGAACAAACTTAGAAAAATAAAGAGTTTATTTTAGATTTCTTGTACATCTGTCTTAAAATGTAAGGGATACTGGAGCTTGGTTGTTGTTGTGGGACAGCTCACAGCGGACTTCCCTTATGTTCAAAGACAAAACTTGTAAGGTAAGCATTCTCCAGCGGAGTCTGTTCCCTACACGCTACATGCTACATGCTACATGCTACATGCTACACGCACTGTCTGTGCACGCCAGGAAAATGCACTCGCAGCAGGCACGCAGAATGCCAATGGGATTTGATTGGTGTAAAAAAAGGTATCCCTGCAAGATTATTGGTTGGTGTTTTCCCTGTTTTACTCCTGCTGTAGATGGCGGATATTTTTCGCTCTGTTTTAAGAACACATTATGAGTTGATTACCATTGGGTCATAAAGACCATTTTAACCAATATTTCAAAAAGTGTATCTAAATCAAATCGCCAGCCCTAGCTTTAATATCATTAGTGATAAAAGCAAGATGTTTACATATGTATCTGTCTAAATTGGGTTGTAAATATCATTTACAGAGGAAGAACATTTTGCTCACACTATGGCTGATTTTTTATTGTATTTTTTATTTCTATTTTTTTTTTTTATATCATGGAACTAAAATAGACAGAATGAGATATTTTGATGTAAATTAGACAAATAAACCTGCTTGAGTCTTTTTTTTGTGTGTGTGTAAGCTCATTGATTTAAATGCAACCAGCATGGAGTAGCTGACCTGTACCTTCAGACTGATTAGAAGTCTCAGTCATGTTCTCATTTCCATCATCAGCCTTCCTCTTCGTCCCTGCTTTGACTTGACTCCTTGACTGAGTGTTGCTGCAGGGATGAGGGTGTGCTGCTGGTGCAGTTTGTTACCATCAGCAGGTACAAGAGCAGGCAGATAGTGCTGACCAGGACGGGTTAAACCATACAGTCTGATGCAAAAATCCTCCAGTATTGACCAAAGCAGAGATACTGTGTGGACAGACAGCAACGGTCTCAACACAGGAAAGAAAACTGCAAAATAACAACTTGTCTGTTAGTGTACTCCATCAATGATGTGACTTTAAGACACAAGTAGCCCACTGATTTTCAATTCGGTTTGACTCAACAGACAGAAATCCCATCTTATTGCAAAACTTCCCTGGGTGCCTCTAGTTGGACAAACTTTTTGCCCTCCATGTCTTCTCAGGGTGTTTTGGTTCATGCTCGACCTTAACTCATTAGTCTGTCCTTCTCCCTGTTTTAGTGGACCAGAGTAGTTTTCCTTGGTTTGGACCAGAGTCATGTGAGCTGTCATACCACCCTAAATCAACCAGACTTTCTGAAAAGCAAACCAGAGTTTGTTTGGTCTCTGGACCAAATGTAAATGTGAAAGCCTTCTTGGAGAATGAGCTGACCAGAGGAAGAATTGAATTGAATGACATCTGAAACAAACACACAGACAAAACAAAGCTATGACTCTCACCAAGATGCGTTAGGTACCGTACTGTCAGGACTATAAGTTGCTCAAACAAATCTGTCCAGACCTCCACTTCTCCTTCTTCAATATCCTAACCCTAACCCTAACCCAGCTGTTGTTTTTATTTACATGTGTTTGTCCCAGTGTCCAGGTGAGGTAACATCATACAGATGTTGGTAATTTCTTTTTATTTTTTTCTTCTTTCCCCTTGTCTGCATTATCTTAACAGCTGAGCACTGTGTCTGGTGGCAGCATTGGAAAGACCAATGCATTTTTTTTGTACTAGTGAGAGATATGTGAATATGATTCACTGCTGTAGTGACCATCACCAGCCCTCACTGTAGGCTACTCCATCATATAAAACTTTATTTAACCCCTGATGAGAGCTGAAGGGGAGGGCCGTGCCACACCACAGTGTGAAAGAAGGGGAAACAGTTACAGACAGGACAAGACAAGACAACTGGGGGAAGGACAGACAGGCATTGTAGTTAGTTTGAGATAGTAGTTCAAGTGCTGTGCTGATCTAAGTCCATACAGGAAGTAAAGGCTGTAAGACACCAGGGACACCAGAGATGTGGGATCTGATAAAAGGGGGTGGACCCATAGGGGTGAGATATGGAGGAGCACGCGTCACGGGACGTGAGAAGATGTGTAGGAGTGCCCAACTGATGTTTGTAATTTCTAACTAACTTGCAGAGTTTCTCTTTAAAAAGCTCTGCCATTATTAGTTCTTCTTTGTGTCTTACTAGAGCTACGTAATGTGAAGTAACAGCAACACTGCTTCCACGGTTTCCAGTGATACTGCTCAGTGTGGCTCATATCTGTAAGCCTTATGAAAATGTGAAGAAATATGGACAGAATGAACACAGAGCATGGACAGGAGGCTCAGTCCGGATCCGTCTTTTATGTTGAGCATATTTGGGCCTGTAACAAGCCTCTCTTGGCAGCACTTTGTTCAACCACCCATCTGTGGACTCGTTCCTCCAGCTCTGGCCATGTTGCTTTCAACTTGCGATTCGCTTTCTTTGTTTCTTCACTGGAGTAAGAGTAACCTCTGCTTTTCGCCAGTCCCTCACAAGTTTCTCACTCATTCCAAACTTTACTTAATTTCTGCTCAATTAGTGCTGCTTATTGTACTACTTGCAGTTTGTTAGAATAGGATTTTCATTTTGGGGGTATTTTGTTTATATCTGGCCTTTCCTAGAGCGCCCTCACACGGCTGTAAACGGAAATGTTTCCTCCTTGGTTCATGTCTGTCAGTGTGTCAAATGGTGTTTTAATATAAGTTCCACCTGACTATATAAGTCGTAGGATCAGCCAAACTATGAAAAAAAGAGCGACTTATAGTCTGGAAAATACAGTTGTATAAATTGCATCATAGTGCCCATTACAGTTTTCTTCACTTTTCCTGAACCCTGTGAATTTTAACATGATTCTCAGCTGAGCAAATGAGGGACTTACTGTCGACATAGTCACTGCCTTTGCATTAACACTGGGATTATTACAAAAGAAAAACCTGAGGTAGTGTAGAAAATTATACATGAGTTTCCTCCCTTCTCTCCTTTGGGGTGAATATTTCTAAGTAGAAAGACAAGCGTTGTATATCTGATCAAAGTCAAGGGGGGAGAGGCTTAATCCCTCCTCAAGTAGCATTAGATTGCTGATGCTCGGGATGTAAATGAGCTGAGCTAAAGCAGTCCTAATCCTCACCATCATCTTTTTTTCTGTACACTGCCACCATATTTAAAAGAAAGAGATCCTCCTCCATCTTTAAATCCTGAGCATGCTCTAATGATTCGCTGAGGAACACATTGCCCAGCATTCAGTGGCTCTTTTATGCCACTAAACCTTTTTGGCAGACTGCACCTCAAATGCTGCCATGCACTCAAATGAAACAATGGGTCTGAATTCATGGAACCTCTGACGCATGCTTTTGTTAACACCATTTAAAATGTTCAGGCTGTGATGCATCTTCTGAGCATCTAACAGCAGTTTGCCTGTTCACTGTGTATTGTAGTGTGCATGGATGCTTCTCATAACAGAACCCAGCCTCCTTCTGGACAATAATGAATTGCTCCCCTGCTTCTACCCAATTTTCCCGTGCAGTTTAATTGGCTTCAACTGTGGACACATTAATGGGTTATAAGTGAGGTTATTATCATTAAAAGTGGTTGTGGAAATCCATCTCATGCCTTGGAGGAAGCCCTGTGTTGAAATGTTGGTGATTAATTCATAGCACACACACCAGAGAATGAATTGCAGCTTATCTCTTCCCAAAAATGTCTCCCTTCATTTGCTTACAGTGGAGAGCTTTTGCTTCCATTTTTTTTCTGTCTGCCAACATATAAAGATGCCATTTGAGTCCCTGAAGCTCATTCTTTGTTTACTATAGGACTGAGTGGTGCAGGTAAAAAATGACATTGTGATATTTTTTCCCCTTTTTTGGCATTTATTGAGATACTTTCCCCCCTTGTCTGCATTATATTTCGAGCTGAACTGTGTTTATGGAGATTTTTTAAAATCAGATAAATGCAGTGTCACTGTGTTACACAGTTGTGGGTCTGCCTTGCATGTGCTATGGTGTAAGGGTGACTTTGTTGTAGTGACCCTCATTGACGGACGTGCGCGCAATCAGAGTCTTTTAGGATGGAACGTCTCCTAACTAATGCCTCTTCACTTAATCTTTTCAGAACATAAATCATCAGTATTTTTCATATAAGACTGGAAAATTTTAATATTGGAGTTTGTCTGGAAGTCACCTGTTGATTTGGCCACCCTTTGAACCAAAAGTCCAGGATCTGTTGAGCCAGTAGTGTCACCTGAATCCAGGATGTTTTTACATGTTAAGGACGTACTGACTCTGTATACACATGTAGGCTGGATCATCTTTTTTTAGTTTTGTTTTCATTTTTGCAATTAAGGTTGCCCACTTTCATAGGAAAAAAGGGAATATCAAGATAAGATGAAGACTGAAAAACTAAATTAAAGTTTTCTTAAAATGTTATGTACATACAGATGTGGACAAAATTGTTGGCACCCTTCTGTTAAAGAAAGAAAACCCACAATGGTCCTGAAATCCTGGTCCTGTAATTAGCATCACAGGTGTCTTCAAACTTTGTTATCAGTTAGTCTGCCTATTTAAAGGGTGAAAAGTAGTCACTGTGCTATTTGGTATCACTGTATGTATCACACTGAATATGGACCACAGAAAGCTAAGGAGAGAGTTTACACAGGAGACTAGAAAGAAAGTTATAGCCAAGAATGTTAAATGTAAAGGCTATAAGACCATCTCCAAGCCACTAGATGTTCCTGTGACTGCAGTTGCACATATTATTCAGAAGTTCAAGGTCCGAGGGACTGTAGCCAACCTTCCTGGACGTGGCGGCAAGAGGAACATTTATGACATATTGAAGAGATGGATAATATGAATGGTAACCAAAGATCCTGGAACAACTTCTAAAGAGATTAGAGATGAACTCCAAGATCAAGGTACATCAATATTAGATTGCACCATCCGTTGCTGTTTGAGCCAAAGTGGACTTAATGGAGGAAATCACTGTTGAAAGCAAATCATAAAAAAATGAGACTGGAATTTGCCAAAATGCATTTTGACAAGCCACAAAGCTTCTGGGAGAATGTCCTTCGGACATATGAGACAAAACTGGAGCTTTTTGGCAAGTCATGTCAGCTCTAGGTTCACAGATGATAAAATGAAGAATTCAGATAACAGAACACTGTACCTACTGTGAAACATGGAGAAGGGCTCAGTTATGTTCTGGGGCTGCTTTGCTGCATCTGACACAAGCTGTCTTGAATCTGCACAGGGTACAATGAAATCTCAAGTCTATCATGGAATTCTGGAGTGAAATGTGCTGCCCAGTGTCAGAAAGCTTTGACTCAGCCACAGGTCATGGGTCCTCCTACAGGATAATCATCAAAAACACACAGCTAAAAACACCCAAGAATGGCTAAGAACAAAATACTAGACTATACTGAAGTGGCCTTCTGTGAGCCCTAATCTAAATCCTGTTGAACATTTGTGGAAGGAGCAGAAACATGCAGTCTGGAGAAGACACCCATCAAACCTGAGACAGCTGGAGCAGTTGGTCATGAGGAGTAGGCCAAGACACCTGTAGATAGGTGCAGAAGTCACAACCATTTTTAGAGGTTAACAACCACCCATTACCTTCATCTACATCTACTGTTCTGCTTAGAGGAAGAAATGAGCCATTTCAGATATGAATATATACGAAATTGGGCCGGGCAATTAATTGAGTTTCAATTACGATTACAATTATAGCCTCCAGTAATCACAAAAACAGAGAGATCATCAGTGCTGCATGCTGTGTCTGTTCTGCTGTGTGAATAAAGACCCCCTCCTTCCTCTCAGGAAACTGCTTGTCTGCTCTGCAGAGTTGAGTCTGAATGTGCCGAATAAAGCTTAGATTTGATGAACTGTGGATAAAACGCTTCCTTGTTCGAAGTCTTGTAAGAGGAATGAGTGTGATTCACTGTAAAGATGGAAAATGAGTGTGTGCGTGCCTCCAGAAATGTTAAGGGCTTCAGTCTGTGTGTGTGTGTGTGTGTGTGTGTGTGTGTGTGTGTGTGTGTGTGTGTGCAGAGGCTCATTCAGTGCAGGTCTGCTCCCTGCCTGTCAATGTGTCCTGAGCTTTAACACCATGTTGTCAGATTTCTGCAAAGTGTTTTGTTGAAGGAGCCCACTCTGTTTAATTCAATGATGACACATCACGTTTTTCCACAATACTTGTATTCAAACAAGTTTTTATAGTTGTAGTAGTAGTTATTTGTTTTGCACTTTATCTTTACTAAACTGGCTTCAGGAGAACATACATTTTAAATGACAGAGGCCATCATGCATGCTGCATAAACAATGTGAAAAAATCATAATAGTGGTTATTAGACGCTGATAGAAAAGATTCTGAACTGCAGAAGCTTTTTGGAGAAGAGGCAAAGCATCTCCAAGAATCTGAACCAGTTTAGTTACGTGTTGGATCAGCAGTGCATAGCAGCAGACCTGGATGATTAAGAACCTACACAGAGGTGATCTTTAATTAGATATCCTCCCCTCTTCCCGCCTTCTATTTTTTGTAGCTTTTGTCATTTAGGCTCATGTTTGAATAGAAATATTTTTTTAAATCAAAATTCATGAAAACTTTTATAACAACTTAAACTCCCGCTGCTAGTGTGTGACAATACTGTTTGTCATTTATTTTACAGTCTATGAAAAAGGTGTTTCAGTATTTTTATTTTACATTATTTTTATGTTGGTTGATTACATATTTTGATCACACGTGTTCTATGAAATCAGTCCTATTGAATTAATAGTCCCAGAAATTAAATAAAGAAATGTTTTCCAGACTATGCAAATTGATTTGCAGAGTTTGTTTTACATTTGTGGCTGCATCTCAATGCAATTTGATCTATTTAATGCAATATGTAGTTTGCACAGATGATCTCAGAATAAATAGAAATTATCAGGAATATTTTTTTTTTCCGTAATTGAGCAGCCCTAAAGTGAAATACAGAGAATATTTGAAAATACCTACAATTCGACATGCTAACTAGTTCCCATACACTGTATGGTGGGCACTTAGTGCTGTAGCATGTGTGCAGTGGCTTCCTCTGCATTCAGTATTCAAGTACACCCGAACTGTTCCAGGGCCGAGTGGGTTTAGTGTATGTATGTGTTTACTCTTTTCCTCCTAACTACACTTTGATGTTTAGTGTACTCTGATCTGTGCACAGGTCTCTAGCACCCAAAGTGAATGCTACCTAATTAAAGCACATTAAGCTGTGGTATCATTTGGTATAATGGCTGTGTTCATACATCTGATATTGGGTTTCATTATCCACTTGTCTTTGACAAAATTTTACCGAAGTCAAGTCACTGAAACAAGATATCTTGCCATTCCATTTTTCAGACAAATGACACATTAGTGAAAGCATGACATGCTCAGGGTTACATGACTGACATTGCCAAATGCCCATCATAAGCACATTGAGATTATGATGGCAAAACAATGAACTTTATTAACAACATATTTTTTCAGTTTGCACCCAAGTTGATTGACGTTCAGTGATTCTGAAAGAACATGCCTGTTTTTCATTGAAAACTCATCAAAAGCTATCAAACAGCTTCTTTTGTTTTGTTCCAGCATCCTTTCTGGTTTGCATAGACCTGAAGAACAAGAGACTTGTATTTTTGTTTATGGTTTATGAGGGAGCTTTGTCTATGTCTCTGTTTTTTCTATGATAAAGGCAGCAGTGTCATTTGCTACAGTGGAAACACTGTGTCCTCGGTGCCTCTCAGTCAAAGGGAGGCATATAAACAGTGCTGGATGACAGCCTACTGTTTCTGCTCACTCTCTGTATGCACCTCAAGGCCTAACTTAATGTACTCTTATCACCAGTACTGCGTCTCACTGCTGTGTGTTGATATTTGATTGATTTATGTATCTGCTTTCTTCATATGATGCCCTTAGGCCCTAGCAGAATCTTTGCAGATTCCTTGATAACAGAAAATGTTTTATTTCTTTTGCATTTTACAGAATAAAAATGTGGACAGTTTTGTGCTGTAACTACATGCACAATTGATTTAAGGCTTCACACATCCACAGCACTGAAGGGGGCTGAAGAAGCTTCAGAGCTGGCACAGCTTGAGATGTTCAGTATTTTCCTCACTTATTACATTTTTGTCATGACTGAGTATTTTTCTTTTAGTTTGATGGCAGTCTCACAAGGTTATGGTTTTTATATAGTTATTATTTATCACATGCTCAGCTGTTTGGGTTTACACAGGCTAAAGCCTGGAGTTAGTTTTAGAGAAGTCCATTTTGTGTCAGCTGATGAGCGATTTACTGAACCACTTTGAAGAGTAATGGGGGCTTGTTATATTCCAGGTACAGGTGTCATCAAACACCAGGGATGTGACTGTTTTTATATCGATACTCTCAGTAACATTCCTTAAAGATTCAACTGCTTCGTGATACAATTTGAAAACACAACACGACAACACATTTTCAACACGGTCAGTTATATATTTTATTTAGATATGAGCAGGAATAACACAGACATTACCTCCGAACAACTACATGTAGCGAAGTTTTCCACCTATTGCTGATTTTCTTTGATGTTGCCTTTCAACACCCTATGGTGACACTTTTTGCATTAACCTAATAATCATTTTATTCTGAGCTGACATCATGTTGTGAGCTTGTGTCAGTGCATTAAGTTTAAAACTAACTGTTATCCTGCCAATTTTAAGATGGAATTTCAAATTTTAATTGGTTTCCAGTGATTTTAACTTAGTGTGGTCTTGCTTCTACCAGCCAATGCAGATCAAGACGGTGTTGTGAGTCTGAATGCTATTAGCAACTTATATTGTTTTTGTTTTCAAGCCAAGAATCTTTTGGTAGTGCATTTTGTTTTGATTTAATACCAACAGATCTATTGGCATTGAATCAAACCAAAGAACTGATCATTTTGTGTGCACATAGTAGCAAATGGTGTATAGCGCCAATCCATAACAAGTGTTATCTCAAGACACTTTACAAAAGAGCATAAAGCTCTTCATTTTATGGATACAAATATATATATATATAGATATAGGTATAGATATAGATATTTAAAACACACATATACATATATATATATATATATATATATATATATATATGTGTGTATATATATATATATATATATATATATATATATATATATGTGTGTGTATATATATATATAGATATAGGTATAGATATAGATATTTAAAACACACATATACATATATATATATAGTCATAATAATCACCCAACTTTTATGATAAAACTACATTCAACAGAAGAAGCTGACTTGACTAAATGTTCTACCAAAATTCATCGCAACAGTTTGGACTTTTCTTGACAATCAGCAATGTGCTGCGTTCCTCTCATTAGATGTTCAGGTCCAAATGCTGCAGCAAGGTCACTTCATAGTACTTAGAGCATGGACTGATGTTAGTACATAGAAGATGGGTAGATCAAACATTCGTTTCATAAGTACTAACAATCATTATATGGTCACAGTGCTGATTTCCATCACATGACATCAGTCATTGCCAGCTTTCGTTTGTTGTTATATACGTAGGCATTAGGATTCTTCCCTTTGCATGTCAGAGCTTTGTGCTTGCAGTGCCCAATTTACCCATGATCAGAAATGTCCAGGTTAAGCATTGTTGCACAGTCCTCTATGTTAATGGACATGGGTTCATAGTTCATGCTTCTGCAGCTCTAGGTAACCTGGGATCTGTCCTGCTTCTCAGTTTCACAGCACTTTCTCCTATCCCTCTTCTACCCATGACTCCATCTGCAACAGTTCTTCCTCTGGGTGCTCCTGTTCATAAAGATATCCTCTCATACCATTGACTAATGACAGGCTGTCACCACTTCAGGGGCAGAGCTGGTGAGTTGCTTTGCTAGCAATTACAGTATGTTTATAGTTTGAATGGGCTTCGAGCGACTCCATTCTACCTTTGAACCTTTAACCTTTAGTCTGTTTTGAAACCTTGAATTCATCTTTCAGATATTTCTTTTGTCTGTCTTAGGTGATACAGATTGCTTTTTGTTTCTTTGTAAAATCTCTTGGTGAAACTCTGTTGCATCTATTTTTAATGCAACAAAATAGATTGTTTCAACTTTAAACAGTCCCCTGATTGTTCTCTCATTTCCTTTCTTTTGAGGCCTTTATGCTTCCGGCATATGATATTTTTTATAGACACAGTGAAAATGAGAAATAAATGGTCTCTTATCTTGACTGCTGTCAGTCTTCCAGAGGAGAATATACTGAAATGTACAGTCACCAGCAAAAGTCTGTGCTTTGCTTGAAACATTTGTCTTTGAAGAGATGTCATGATCATTTTCTGAGAGTAGTTTTTTCGACAGCGATGCCATCAAAGGAAGGCTCGGCAGCTATTGACCAAAAGGAAAGTCGGTTTCTTTTGGTGGGAGAAAATTGAGTTTCCCAAGTGATAAGAACTTATGATGAATTGTATTTTTTTCACTAAACAAAACACCCATGAACATTTGAGGAAAATTTCAAAAGAAAGAAATGTTAAGTCAACTTTTTAGAAATACATTATTGCTCCTATTTATTTAAAACATCCAATATTTTACTCATTTCCAACAACTTTACGCTTGTCCTAGTTACCTTCACCGTGTATTTTTTGAAGTTTATTGACCAAAAGCTTACTCTGATGTTAGATTTTGGCATATCCATGTCCTGTGCTCTAATGTTGGCTGTAACTTAGCAGACATGCATGGATACAATCCTTATAGGAGACTTAAAGAGGAAGTTTGGTATTTTTAGAGTGGGATTATTTAAGTATACGCCATTTGTCTAAATATTATCTATAGTGATGGCAATACCCTCCTCTCCCACTGGATAAATGCAATTTCTTTAAGTCCATGCTTTACATTAAATTCAGCTTTGATCACATGTTAAGTGTGTGTCATTGAATGTTTCCCTCAATATTTTCAAATGTGACCCTCAATGAGTAAGAAGAACATCATTGTGACTCATATAGTAACTGAGTCCCTGTTCTAACCAAATCAAACTTAATTTTTGATCTTGTGATTTGTAACCTGTTTCATCATAAATATTGCATCATTTAGGACCAGAGTTACTATAAAGACAACCTGATATCTTTTTTTAGACCACTATCAGGACGTTGTTACTATATTCAGTCTATAGGGGGAAATTCCTGGAAACTACTATGTGTGTGAAGGACAGGAGGTCCTGGTCACAGTTTGAAAGAATCAACACGGAAATGTTGCACGAGGTCAAGGTAACAGGCACTGACAGGATTTTATTACTAGCTTAAAGATGGTATAAAAGTAACAATATGATTTGACATTGCATAATGATCATATAATATGCTTATGCTAAGAGCATAAGAGGACATTAACCATACGTTTTTTTTTTTTATATCATAACCATTGGGCCTGATATTTTTAGACGTTCCTGGCATTTCTTTGACATTTTATGTCCCCAATTCCCCTTTTATCCAGACCATCTGTCTCTTACTGAAATTCAATCTTTCTATCATTCTGTTTTGTATGCCTGTTCTTTGATTTTTTTTCCCCTCTCTTTTCCTTTCAGTTGTTTTTCTGTCTTTTTCTATTTCTTCTCCTACACTTGCCTCTTCTCATTATCCACCACTTCTTCACTACTTCACTCTTGTTTTCCTTGCCTTATTGGCCACGAGGACTCTTTATGCTGCCCTCCTGTCTGTCATCAAGGCTGAAAAATGATATGGCTCCTCTGGTTAGACTCTGAGCAGTTAAATATCAAATTAATTCAGCCTATAGCCAATTACTCCACAAATCTGCTGGGTACACTTTAAAATGTAATCTGAAAAGGAATGAGGGAAAATAGAATTTGGCACTCCGGTTAGGAGTAACACAGTGGATTGTTAGATTTTTGTCTACAGCTTTCGACCTCGAGATTTTGGACTCAGGTGTGTTGATTTTAGAAATGTGAAATCATCTGATCTCTGATGTGTAGTCTAAGATATAAAGACAAATCACACATTCATCGACTTTGGTGTACAAAGGCAAAACCCTCCAAAGAAAACAATAACCAGGCAGAACTTTGTCAGTTATGAGTCATACCAGCTCCCATCAAATGTAACATCACGATTTATTTTGTCTTTTCAACCAGATAGCTGCATAAAAGAGACTCTCAAATTTCAGCTTCTATCGATATACAAACTTCAGCCACAAATCTGTTGGAAAAATTTCTCACTGAGACACAACAAAAATGATAGACATCACCATCCAACAAAAAAATATCACAAGCTATTTTCTTCTCCTGACGGCACCAGCGATGTGAGTTCTGAGTGGTGAAAGCATGTTCCTGAGTGCACAAATGGATAAAGCCTTTCACACTGTCTGCTTTATTTGTCCAGAATTTTCACAGTGACTCCAGCAAATTTTTCCATTATTACTTTTTTTGACAGAATAACTTTGATTTTCTGTGTTTTTCTCACCCCTCTAAGCCATTGTAGTGGGATTATAAATATTCAGAGAAACTGAAGTCAGAAGAGCAGTGTATTTAACTCCTTTCCTCTTTCTTGCTCTCACTTGCCCTCTTGCTCTATCACTCACACCAAAACTTCACATTTAACACCATGCTGAACCCTTACTGCAGATTTCAGAGATAGAGGATGACAGATGGAGACCAAGGTTTTGCTAATATTCCATAAACTGTGGCAGATTGACCTTAAAGTCACTTTCCCTCCCTCCATTGAGTTTTTGTTACACACAAACCTGACATACTACATGGCTCTGTGAGGAGTAGATGGACCAAAACATAATAGCTGCATGACAGATTCATAATGTTTTATCTTGTTCAGTGATGTGTTCTGCAATAAAAACTCAATTTCACAGTTATTGATGCTGACATTTTACATCTGATTATGGATTCAAAAAACTTAAAACAGGCGGTTTTATAGCAGCTAACAATGGTTTGAATAGCAGCTGAGCTGACATTAATTTGATTTGATCACACCTCACTCTGGAGACAGAGCGAGGTGTTAGTTCCCTGAGGGTTACTGAGAGTTCAAGCATCACTTTTTTAAGAGAATTAGTAACTCAAAATTAAAGAAAAATTGCAAACTCGACTTCTTCCTTTTTTTGAGCACTCACACCCCCCTAAATACTTCCAGAGTTGTTCAAATCTAGAGAAATCCTGCATTAAAGGAAAACCACTATTCTCGAGCAGCCACGACTGACATGGCTTGTTAGTCATTCCCATGGAAACCTATAATGTTACGTCAAATACTGCTGCACGAGGAAGTGTAGGACCTGTTACTCAGTTCTGCATTTCTTTATCAGTCTCTTGTTTTATATTCTAGTGATGGACATTTGTAATTCCCTGACTGCTGTCCATTCTGTTCCCCAAATAACCACTGACATGCTACTTAATTCCCAGACCTTAATGATGGAATGGCCAAAGTCAAATGAAGTAAGGACTCTACTAGGTAAAAGGGGACCCATTCGGTGTCTTGTTGAAGAGTAAACTTGTGTTGTTGATGCATACACACATTTTACTTTATGATGTAACAAAATGAAAAATGGTTTGTGATGCTTGCAATTTAAAAATCCTTTATGTGTAACTTTTTGCACTAACTGGGTCTACCTGAGAGCTTTTCTCCTTCATTATGTAATCTTTATGTTTTGTGTATGTTTTTTTTTTTTATGGAGCGATGGTCTACTTTCTCAAACAATGCATTTATCTGGAAAGTGTTTCATGTGTAACTGTAGGGAATTTGAAAGTTGCCTGGCTCTGTATTGGTATCCTGTTAATTCTGGGGGCAAATAAATTAATTATTAAAACAAATAACAATCAATCAATCAACTTTATTTATAGAGCACTTAAAATACAAACAGAGTTTGAGCCAAAGTGCTGCACAGCCGGGAAACCCGAGATAACAGTCATGATTCACTTAATCACTTTTGTGTATTATACTTTGGTTAACAAATGACTAAAGCCAACAAGCTGCTGTAAAACACCATGCAAAAATGTTACATATTTCTATAATTTATCAACTTCTGAAATATTTATATTGTAATGTTTGCATTGTGCAGTATCTTAAGCAGATTATTTAAATATATTGATATATGTAACAGTATTTTCTCACACCCAAACTGGCAACTGTGAAAAGACCTGCCCAGGAAATAATCATTAATCACTGAATTAGAAAAAATAATGATCTTGGATGTACTTCAGGTAATGTAATTGCTTTACGAAATTGCATTATGTGATAGAAATCTAAAATGCAGATTTATGGAACTTTTATTTTTTTGAAAAAAAGCTTAAGACATTTGAGTGCCAAATCTTTGGCTGATATCTTTGATTGAGTAACATACATTTGCATTTTTATTTTTTGCAGACATATACCTTGTTACAACCACATGTACCACTTGTTACACACACATGCACACTCACAACACTCACAAAAGGAGAGAGAAACTCCAAACGGCTGCGGCCGTAACATAGCCTACCTCAAGAGTAAGCATGAGAATAGCCTTCTGCATAAAACATAAACAGAAGGATGATCCTTGACATGGAAATAGCAGTGCTAATAGTACTGGCAGAAATGCACAAATTTGCCTGGAATTTGTTAATGTACCCACCAGCTGCCCAGAAAGTACAGGCAAATTCACGTCCGTTAGCAAAGGCGTGTACCACATATGATCATGATTGAAAATGGTTGCTGATGGGTTTTGAGGCTGTTGAGAGCGTGATGATTTAAACCAGTAACAAATCATGACCACGAATGCTTTTGTTGTTACAAGGCTACAGACATTGAATAAATGAGTTCCTGCCCTTGGTTTTGTTTACAAATGAGAGTGTGCCCTTGCTATGAGTCATATATATGTGGCCATCATTGATGTCTCAGACAGCATCAATGCCATCCACACCCCTCCCATAAAGACTTTGATCAATTGCTCTGCTTCAGTTAATGTGTCAAAGGACATGGATGTTGCTTAACAGCAGCTCCTTCTTTCCAATCTGCTCCCCCTGTTTTCTTTATCTCCTCTGAATTTCAAACATCCACCTCCTTGTTCCTTGACCAATCGTCTAATGCAGCATACAGGACTGTTTCAAGGCTGGCAGCTCTGACAGCTTGGAAAGCAGCTCTGAGCCATCAAAGGTTTCATTGGGCACAGCTGAGTGTCACATATTAGTCTTAAATGATGTGAAAACTGTGAAAGCCCTGCCATCATTAGAATTCTTTAGGGAGAGAAAACGGATACAGGGATAGAGGGGAGGCTGGTGACTGATAGTAGAAAGATCTGAGAGGACTAGAAGGGGAGAATTGGAAAGAGAGAGGAATATATGAGAAAGAGTGGGGGGTGGAAGAGAGGAGAAGGGATGTGGCGTGAAAGAGAGCAAGCCACTGTTATGGCACTGAGCATTAACATTCAGCTGATGTGCCATGCTTCCCACATTGGAGGAAAATATACAATTTCACAGCATTATAAGCCCTGTATATCATTGTTTGTTTGTTTGCTGAAACATGAGGGGGCTCCGAGGACACAATGATAAATTACTGACTCTTGGGTGAAGGGGGAAAAAATGATGGAGGAGAAAGCACAAATATGATTGTTAGGACTTTTCCTCCCACATAGAAACTGCAAAAAAGAAAGTGTGACAGGCTGAAAGCACGTTGCTCTGTTTCACACTTCAACCAATTGTCACTTGTATCAATGTGTCATGATAATTGTGAGTAAAGAAAACACAGCAACCTTTTTATCTTACATTTTATATTGTGTGCAAACCAATTACTGTGGCAGAATTAGCTTTGTGTGCCAGACTTGACAACCTGTAGATGTGTGAAAAACAAACAATATTATGTGCTAAAGCTCCTGCATCTCTGCTTCCCGGTTTGATTTATCAAAGAGAACAGAAACAGGTGTTTCATGCCTGAAGTCATATTTTTTTACTCATGTTAAACTTGAGTAACAGTGCTGAAATAACCCAGAAACTAAATGTCTTCTGTTTCCTTTCCTCTTCCCTACCCTGTTTTTCTGACTGACAGCGGAGGACACGTGTGGCGGCACCCTGAGGGGCTCCAGTGGACTCATCTCCAGCTTTGATTTCCCCAGCGGTGAATCTCCTGGCACCGGCGGAGGTGGAGGTGCTGGAGGCCTGGGCAGCAGTGGGGAGTGTAAGTGGACCATCCTGGCAGATCCAGGAGACACCATCTCCCTGGTTTTCACTGAATTTCAGATGGAGGAGAAGTCGGATTACTTGGAAGTAGAAGGATCTGAACCGCCAACTATCTGGTGAGTTGAGCTCCTGGGAGGAATGTTAGTGTGAAGTGTTTGTATTTACTCAGATGAGGATTATGAATGTGACACTAGTCCATGATTCTCTTTGTATAAATATGCTGTTATTTGCTGATAAGGAATTAGTGGAAAGATTATTTTTACGAATGATAGACGGGATTGTATAAATGAAGATCCAGGTTTGGCATCCAAACGTGTTTTTACTTCTGATTAAAAATGTGTATCACCAACATAATAACAGCACACAAATATAAAAGACTTTATGCACTGATGTGACAAGGTGTGTGCCAGACCAGCAGTTCAATGGGCTTGTTGACACAGGGGAACATCTGGTAATTGATATAAGTGGGACAAAACAGGGAAATGCTTTAATTCACTCGAGAGGTCCCACTTTTTTAAGCAATTTAAAGTAGGTCTAATTATATTTGATGATGTTCACCAGAGGAAATGTATATTCTAAGTCGATATATGTTTAATGAATGTCACGAAAATACGACATCAAGTTATATTGATGTTATTATTTCATTAATATGGGATAAACTATCAACAGACCGAACAATTTCTTAAATAATTCACTGTCAATCAAAACAAAGCAGTCAACCTGCATTCCTGTTTGGATGTTGTCCTTTCGTTAGGGCAGGGCAACTAATCAACTTTCATTTTCATTCACAAAACAATATGATTGACATGAAATTATTTTTACAGGACACATATGCCTTTTTTTTCTTTTCTGTCAGTAATACATGTCACTCTGCATGGGTGGAAAGATTACACAAATATTGTTCCAAGGTAAAAGTATGGATGCTTTGACAAAAACTTGCACAAATGTAAATTAAATGTTAATGGTCATTAAATGTAAAAACCCACATATTAAATCATTTTTCAGTATGTTAATCACAGATGTAAATGCAGTTTGCTACTAATTTGAAACAACACGAAGAACATCGTAAAAAACAAGCCAGCTGTCTAAAATACAATCCAATACACCTGTGTTAAATGCTGTGAATTGTGCTATCTTGGCCAATAAGGCAACTGCTACAATCTCACATTAAACAGAACTTAATGGTATTGAAAGTTTCCCACATCAATTGGAATCTTAAAATGTGCAGGGACACACTCTGAAACTACGCTGACTTTTTAACATGTTATGACTTTTTAACATGTCGTGATTTTTTAACATTAAAGCTTTTTCCCTCATTAAGCCATAATCCTGTATTTAAATAAATTCTGGCAAACAAATAAACCTTTGGAGGGCTGGTTTGTTTAAAAAAGCCTAGTTTACAGGGTTTACAGCACAAGATAACAAGTCTGAGTTTCGGCTCAGATCCTTGCTTCTGACCAAAGTCAGTAAAGGCCCAATTATCCTGGTGGTCCTTTTTTTCTTTTTTTTTTCCACATGGAGCAAAACATAGCCAAACAGTGAGAAGTCTGGCTTTTGCAGGATACAAAATATGAGCATCTGTACAGTGACTTGCCAGTTATATAAAACAAAATGACAAGGAGAGGAGCTTTGCAGAGATTAAAAACACCAATGGTGTCATAGGGACCTAACTGCTACCCCAAGTTTCAAAATTGGATAGAATTTTAAAAATCTTGATGTGTGTGTCAGTTCTTATTTCAAGACCTGAGTGAGTGGCACAGTAGAACAAGAACCGAATGTTGTGGGCTTAATTAGATACATCATAAAACACCAAACAGAGAGATAGTTACTACCCCTACTACTACTTCCCCTCTGAGATACTTCTAAAGACTCACTGCTGCTCATATACAGTATATAACAAAACTAGTTAGCAAGCTGCAGTTTTCATAAAGTAAGCTTTAATTTAAAGCTAGTACATTTAAAAAAAAATACAACTGTTTGTTGTGTTGTCCAATATTTGATGCAACTTTACATTGTTTTTCTGAAACCAGAAGTTCTTTTTTAAGTTGCAGAGAAGTTCACACAAATGTCTAGAAGAACAACCTTCCTCCTGCAAAAAAACACATTGTAAAAACATCGATGCAGAGTTCTGTAGGTTTTAGGAAATTGTCAGATAAGTTTTAGTGGAGAGTACTATTCACTGCAAACATAGAGTTATTTCTGTACAACTAAATTTTCACAAAATGAAAAATGTTGTTTATTTACCTTCACACATAATTTCATGCCATCAATAACAAAATGTACTTTTGTAAAAGAACCAAAAGATTTTGGGGCTTTAAAAACCGAAGAAAAACAAAAAAGGTTTTTTAAGAAGAGATGAAGATTATGAGAAAGCCGGCTACATAAACAGTGACTCAAACTTCTTTCTAGAGATGAGAAATGACTTGGTAAGACGGCAATGCATTGTCTTGGGATTTCCTCTTATTCCTAAGGATAACACGAATGCCTGCCTGCTGAGATCTTAAGGCATGCGGAGAACAAAGATTTGTGTCTGTAGTTGAATGTGACCATGTCATATTTGGTCGGGGTTGCACTTTAAATTCAAAGTGCACTGGAAACTCAGAGAAAGTGCCAGCAGACGGGCATGCAAATGTACCTTAGAAATGAATTTTCATGGACAGTTGTGTGCAGAAAATCTTTTAAATATGCCTCGTAGTTCTGATTGAATGAAATCAATTCACAGACAGAATGAGAGAGCACTGTTCACTGTTGCATAATTCACATTAAAGTGCACAAATCCTTGACAGAGTTTTGTTTTGAACAAGCAGCCCTCAGACATTTTGGTTTACTGCTGTTTTCATAGACTTGATGTTAAAGTCACTCTCGGCTGAAACAAGGAAATATGAAATGGATCTGAACCTCCACCCTAGGGCCAAGGTCATCCATCTCTTCTGCGTCCAGGGTGAACAGAGAGTATCTGCCCGGTTAATGCGATCCTGCCGGGCATTAATTATAATTGGCTTGAAGAGGCTCTAATCAATCACTGAGCTATGAGCTTTGTTGTCCCTGAAAGTTGTCAGAGGGAGAGAGAGAGGCAGACACTGTCGCTCAGAGACAGACCCAGTCCAAAGGAGAGCCGGCCAGAGTGTGGTGATGACTGCTAAGTATTGTATGTTGACGTAACCGAAAAGAGCGTGACAGGGAGCCGATGTGGATGACACTGATTTGTTTTGACAGACCATCAGGTAGCCTTCCCCTTTCCCCAGGTAACAGTGAGGTGCTTCTTTTTTAATGCCTCAGAGCTCTGTGTGGCAAATGCGTTATGTTGTCTTGGTTCATGTATGGTTGTAACATTTTAAAGTTTTTTTTTAACTCTAAAATTGAATATTTTATCTGAGTCTTGAAAGAAATAGGTCTTTCAAGATAGAATGGGGGTAAGGAAATGAATTTTTATTTGTGTGTGGAAAAAACAAGGACAAATACATTTTATTAAGGAAAAGGAGAGATTTTTCACATTTTGGTTTCGGTTTTAGACAGGCAATGAACACATATGTTGTCCAAAATAAAGTTTTGTGTGCAGCACTTTATTTTACCCTTTTGGGCCATATGAGGAAAATCAGATTCTGTCCCAAGTTTCATTATTGCAGCCAATCATTAAATGTTAGACCCCATTACAGACCTGGGATTGACAAATGCTCATGTCATTTGGATAATCAAGTACATATAACAATAATAATAATACATTTTACTTTTAAAGTGCCTTTCATGACAACCAAGGATGCTGTACATAAATTCAGAACAACAAAAATACTTATATATGAAAAACACTCAACCCCCTTAATTCAACAAGATTTGCATGTCAGGACTTTTTGCATCATCTGTCTGGTTTGACATCTTTACTAAATGTCATAGACTGTCCTAATGCTGACCAACAGGATGATACAATTTTCTCATTATATATCAGAGGGAGATTATTCAATTCATTAACTCTCTGCCCTCTGTTTATATACAGCGAAGCAGTCAAACTAGACTAATTAGAATACCTTACTTGATGCTATCACAGTTCTATGAACCTCTGCAATTTACACATTGCAACAATGTCAATGTATCACAATGAATAAAATTAAAAAAATAATAATTAAAAAAAAACTTATGTGGTCAAACAAAGTTTGGTAGTATACACCTCTTGGAGCAGTAAAAAGAAGCTATATCTTGACATGAGCTCCATTTCAGTGATTTTTTTTTTTAAGGTAGTAAGGTGGAGCAATTTTCTTTGATTTCTTGTAGACTGAGAAAGAGACGTTGCAGCTGCAAGTTCTGTGTAAAACAGGAGTAATAGCATGGATTTGGACACTACACAATAGCTTATGCGCAGTTTTTATCTTTTATTGAATAATTCTAATGGACATCACAACATAAAGAATGTTATCACACATCACATGTTTTTTTAATCATCAGGACTGTGACATCATACTCCATGTAAAGGGGAGCTAGTATCGTCCTCTGCATGACACAAAGAGGCAGGGTTGCAGGTTCTATTCAAAGTTCCAGCCATCAAACACTCTCATCAGTAGGCCTGGGCAACGGAGATGTTCAGTCATTTTTTTTTTTTTTAAGATTTGAAGACTAAAAACTTTGTTTTTTTTTCTGCAGCTGACTACACTTCACATTTTGCTCCCATAGGCAATACAAGTTAACAACCTCCCCTACTTTTCACTTAGCAGCAAATGTAAATGTGTTTATTAATGTAGGACCTGACATTTTGAACATTTGGGCACATTTTTTAGCCTTTTAATCTTTCAGTGAAATTAAATAATGAGGGGATAGTTCCAAGTTATGTGAAAATACATATACACAAAATACACAGCCTTCAGTGTTAGCATAGACAAGTCTTCTCATGCCCAAACCACATAGCGTATATGCACATCTTAATTTATCAGAATTACATTACAATTTACTTACAATTTAAATACTACAAGGACATTTAGTTTACTTTTGTGACATAAATTATGTTGATCAAACTAAAGCAAAACTTGTTTTGTGTGATTTCAGTGTCAAATGTATTTTCCTGAAAGAGAAAAAAAAATCTGTTTATATCAGAATTCAAAATTTGGTGTAATAAATTAGGGATTTTATTTTTGGGCCTATTTTGCCCAGCCCTGATATTAAGTTAACCTCAGTTTAAAACAAGAAAAACAAAACATTACACAGATTTATGCATCCTGTATTTCACATTGATTATGTATCGATACTCCCATGGCAAAGGAAAACAGAACAGCAGGTCCTTGTTTCCCAAATGTAATCACCTTATCAGCTCATTTCAGAACTCTGTCAGGTTTAATTCATTGGTAGACCTGTTTATTATTATGCCGCTTTTTCCAAGTTTTGTTTAGAGTACTAGTTTATTAGACTTAAAATAAACCAGGAAAAAAATATTTCGGCCCTGCGATCGACTGGCGACCGATTCAGGGTGTACCCCGCCTCTCGCCCGATGATAGCTGGGATAGGCTCCAGCCCCCCGCAACCCCGAAAGGGATAGCCGGGTATAGAAAATGAATGAATGAATGAAAAATATTTCAAGACTTCTTTCACATAAAATTAGAAAACAATACTTGTTTATTGGACCCTTTTGTGGAAAGACTGACACTGTTGAGGTGTTTTTTCGTCATATCCCTTCAGTTACTTTGTAGAACATGCATTGCATCTTGAATATGTTTTGAGACCATTGTATGTCATACCTTTATTTGAAGCCATACCATCATGGTCAGTTTTCAAGGTCAGAGACTTAGGAATATTTAATCTTGAAAATGTAAAGGATAAATTAGTGTGTCAGACTTAATGTAATTACTGTATAGGGAAGTTGACCCAGGGGTGAAGTATCCTATTCAGCTGAAGCTTTTTAACAACCCTGTGTGCAAATAGAGGTCAAAAGACACAAACCATATTTACTTATCAGGCAGAACATCTGAACAAGCCCTGGCCTAAGTTTTGTGAGTTTTACTTATTTGTGCAGCGAGTGGTCACCATGCTTCACTTGAACGCTTTGAAACTCTGAGATGATGTTATTTGATGTCACTGAATGTCACAGGCTGTCAGGCAGAGTTCTCGTTTTAAGCCCTACAATCCAACTGGGACCCAGCGAGCTAGAGTGCATTGGGGCTGGAATATTAGAGTGATGCCTTCAACTGGGCCAGGTAAACAAACAAGCAGGCAAACAAACACGATTCAAAGCGAGCAATTCTCTTATGCCCATAAAATTCAATGCCCTCACTCGTTCTATTTTTATGAGTGTCTCTGATGGCATACAAGGCCACTGGACGTCTTAACTTTGAAGCCTCCTAACACACCGCACCAGCTGCAGGCAGAAACCAGCAAACTGTCAATTCACCCTGGAGGTTTAGAGCTGCTTAACGATGATTGACAGCCTGGCACCTCCAAGTCAGACAGATTTAACATCTCTTCTTTGCCTCTTTCAGGCAAATAGTACTTAAGCTTGACCCAACTTCACTCTATCCTCAGCCAGCCTTTAATGTAGCAGTTTTTTTCTTAAATGACTAACACAAGGAAGACTATGTGCTGCAGATTAGTTGCAAATTAGGGAATGTAAATCCCTGACAGGATGATTAACTTCAGTTCTGAAGAATAAGAATGGGGAAATAAAAAGCACTGCGCTGTTTGCAGAAATTGATTCTTTAGATAATGAATGTAGTCAAAAACACTGTATATTTCAACTATGCAATTACTTTTAGTTCTTAATATATTTTGAAATATGTTATAGATTTGCTAAAAAAGAAAAATGTTGCAGCCTTCTCAGTTTGCCAGCCAATTTTCTTGGGAATGTATGATAAATGGTTGCCTCAACTTAAGAACAGAAAATATCCAAAGTTCTGGACTGTGAGGCAACAAAATATGTTTTGCTGACACCTCTTAGAAGCTTTTATCCTTTTATCAATGGAAGATTTCTATCAGATCTCCGCAAATGAGTTTATTGATCCCATCATTGTCACGCTCTGAAAGGTGGATGTGAGGCTACACATCAATCACTGCCGAAATGGATGGGGAAAAAAAAAAATCTCTTCCCTTGACAAATGCTGCCATAAGTGTCTGGCTGAACCAGGAGAAACAGTTTTTTTATATTCTTCTGACCTTTAATGTGGTTGTACAGAGCTGTTCACAAAGGGCAGAAACAACAAGCTGTAAATTACACGTCATTCATTATTTCAAATCTGGACACAGTCTGTAAACCTGGAATACCCTGCAAAAATCAGATACACTATTTGGTTGGTTTATTGTTTCTCATATGGTGTGGTGGGGCACACCGATGTGCATTGGGTATTTGTACAACCACAAGTTATTTTACAACACAACAACTAATGAATGAGTTTTTCATTGTTTCTATCAGTACATCAGGTGCATGTATCTCCACATCTCATACAACCTCAGAGAAACACTGTCTCCTAAAGTGAATTGAGTTAACTGGTTGAGGAAATTATTGATTCCCTGTCTTTCTTCGGTATAAGGTCTCCCAATTGTAAATTTCTGACCACTAAAGTCCAAATAGATTATACGTTGCTGCATCAGTGAAATTCAACAAAGTTTAAATTGACTCAAAAATGTGAAATTACCTATGAGCAAAAGATGATTTTCAGATTTAATTATTTGTGGATACAAATAAACACATACAGACTGCTAGGATACTGTTATGCACATTATAGACAGTGTTGCTCTTTTTGATTTTGGCTTGTTTTTGGGTATGCTTTAGGAAAGAAAATAGGTTGTAAATCTTTTTTGCGATGAGATTGGATCAGACAATATTCCTTTTTCATTCTGTCATATATCTATCACATCATTGGATGTTAATGCAACCTTTGCTGACTTACTTACTGTATCTGCCAATGACTCAGTCCATTTTTTATACTGAGACTTTAGAATGACTGATCTTACAGGTAGCTACGGACTTTAAATGATATTATACTAGCTAGCCTCATGTTAAGAACACACTTAGAAATAGTCAAAATCTGGCACTTTTTGTTTCTGTTGTTTATTTAAATGCAAGAAGGGCTTTACTTGGTTACTCATGCTTGGTTTAGTTCTTATAGACAGAGTTGAGCAAAGACAAAGCATCCATGTAATGATTACAGCCCACATCAAATACAGCCTAACTACATTTTTCTGAGATTCTTTCACTCGTAATCATTTGCCCAGTATGCTTTGTTTACATCTGAACTGTTGGGCATTTATGCAGCAAAGCAGTAGCCTTTAACTGTGATTACAGTTGCAGATGTCTGAATACAATTTAGACAAAGCATTCAACCAAGAGTGGGGACCAGGACTGAAGAAAAATGGAAGACTTGGTTTAATCAGCTTGTTAATCTGGTGTGGACACGACAGTTGTCCAACATTTACTGCAAAGATGACTTATCAAACATTTCCCATGGTTGTTCAAATCCTAAGAATTCATAGTCTTCCAAAAAGATGACTAATTCACAAAGTAATCTGAAAGTCTTTTTTGCCTTAGTCCCCTTAATATGAACAGTTCTTGTCCAACAGAGTTGCTTAATGGTTGTCAGGAGAAGATTATACTATTCTAAGCAGATTTAGAGCAGGAGGTACCCTGTAGCTAAATTATCAACTTTGGTTAAATTACCATGTGTATTAGAGGTAATTCTTCCTTCTCGGATGTTTTATAGATCATAACACCCATCAGAATGCAACCAGAGGCTTCACCTCACTGCTGTCAGGGTCTGATGTGAAACTCAATATTGTAAATTCACAGTTGATCTAGGTGTTCACTCAGGGCAAAAACTGTAAGAAGCTATACGGTGTACAGTAACTAACTCACTTTTTAGATGCAGATACCAACTTATTGTAATTTATTAAGCTGTCCTGAACAGTCCCTGTTGGTGGTAGCAATGATTCCCTCCTTAGCACAAGAAAGTCTTAACTGTGCTTCCCCCTGGTCAAATTTCATAGTATATGTGTAGGAGATAAAGACAAATTTAAAATGGTAGCTTAATATCTTTGGTGAAACCATATATATATAACCTTGTGTAAGAAGCAGACACATTGGAGATTCAAAATTGAAGCTTTGGCCTTGAGGCCACGTTTGGCCACAGTACCTGCAGACTGGGACTCGTTATGCTGGCATTTTGATGAGATTGCTGTTCACCCTACAACCTCACAGCCTTTCAAATTAGACCTGTTTTACTCTGAGAATTCAGTGAGAGCTCTCTGATGACCCTTGCAAACCTTTAGTCAGAATCTACCATTAGTCCATGACGCCCCAAATACATATCATAAAATATGCTTAAACATGAATGGAACCAAGCACATAAAAACACTGCAGTCACTCTGAGAAGTAATCTCTAGAAGGCCATTTTTCATCTAATTGAAATAACAAAAGTACAGCTTTAATGAGTCCAAGAGATAGGAAAGTAGGAGCAATTCTTCCGACTGGACTTTCTCATCCTCTCAATATGCAATGTAGAAGATACAGCGACCAAACAGCAGACAGTAGACAGCACTCTCTTGTTCTTATCTGTTTTATGGAGGCTACTTAGCCCACTCTCACGACTAAATTATTTGTTTGGGTGACAGTTGCATAGAGGACTGCAAGTGAAGCGCACAGAAGTTTTGTGAAGGTGCCTTGAATTATTTTGCAGAAGCATTTGGCTGGTGTTAAACATTTCATCACATGATGGACACATAAGGACAAAGTTCATGTTTGACTTTGGTAGGAAGGACATAATACTTGTCATTTTTTCTGTCCTATTTTCTGGCGTGAATTCTTGTCAATTGGCTGCTCGTTTACATATATCATTAATATTCTTTCACCACAGAAGTCATTAATTAGTTAGCCCACATCAGATAATATCAGTCTTTGGTCCTAGGTACAGTGTGGAAACCTATGAGCCCATTTGTGTTTCTTTAAGCATCTGTTCTTTCTGATATGACAGCAGCTGGAGGGAGCAGAGAGGGAGTGTATTTCCTTTTTACAAACCAGGCATGTCCAAAACCAAACAAGAGGACATTATATATAGCATTGTTTTATGTTGCAGGGAAGGTTTTGCTTGCAGAGATTAATAGAATGGTTTGCCTCACGTAGATACAAATGTTCCCATTTCAGTAAGTCCTCTGCAAGGTGTCATTAAGCCTTTATTTACTGCTGATTGCTGATCATGTTTCACTTTCCCTGCCATGCTTTGCTTTTCTGACAACAATATATTCAACACCGCTGGTCTTAAATTTGTAACATCACTCCTGTGCTGCCACGAGCATCCAAGCATTTTTGGATCGGCACAGCTTTATTGTTCCTATTTATTTCCTTGTAGACATGTTGAAGAAATCTAGTGCGTAATTTGCAGCTTCCTCTTCTGGGGACATGAAGACAGTTTCCACTAAATAGTTCAGCTACCTGAAAGCTGCTCTTTTTCATTCTGCCCGTATATTGGTGTCATTAGCATTTTATCAATGACACAGCCACAGAAAGGTCAACTTTTGTGTGAAAATCAATTACCTTTTAACTCCCCATCTACGAGCTGCCATCATCTCCCCTTGTGATGGATATTTTGGATTAAATATCCGTATTTTAAAAATCCCATTTAGTATGTCAGGAAGATAAAAGTTAAATATGCAACTGCCTGTGACCTGTCTGGAAAATCTTTTTTTCTCTGTTTTTTTTTTTTTTTTTTTCTTGCTGACATGCATGTCAGCAAAGACTATGATAGTTCTTTCTTTTAAATTGAAATGCATCTTTTCTATTCTTTCCTTCATGCCATGTTCCTGTGAGCTATGATTGTCAGCTCTTCAGGTGACAGTGTGGTAAATGCCAAAGAAATTACACAGAACACAGACTTTGAACAGTAGAGCACACACTCTTACACACATTGAAGTAAGCACATAGACATAACTAGCTGAGACACATAATGCTGAGACACTGTCTTTTTTTCTACTGAGCCAGTGTAGGCATACAGGGCTCAGCAGCCTGTCCCAAGCATCTTTTTAATAACCAGAATGGCATTGTGTGCTGTTGACTGTTGTGTAATGGGGCCTAGTGCAGGGATTGCAAGGCAAAAAGAAAAGAGCTCAAGCTGGTCAGCCAGACAAATGAGAAGGTCCCCGGCAGCTTTAAATCTCTGCAATTATAGTGAGTCCCTTACGCCTCAGCTATGCGCTAATAACACTGGTGATCAAAGCCAGCACCATAGATGCCAATGTTATCAGAACACCCAACAACTTTTGTGGTTTTGCAAGAAAGTTGTTGGAACACACTTGCATTTTTGCTTGTCATCCATAAAGTTACAGCTTCTTCTTCACTTCTTGACTGGGCCAACAAAAAGTGCAAAGTGTTGAAAGCCATGAGTAAATCCAAAACACATAAATTAATGAATGAAGCACGAAATAAACATATTTTTTTTATTTGAGAGTGATTTCTGTTACCATGTTTGTGCTGCATTAACATATACAGTGCTAAAGAAAATAAGAAAATACCTCAAAGAACTCCTTTACTCAGTTCCAATGGCGAACTGGAACACACGAGCCACTTTGAAAGTAATTTTTTTCAGGGGCAAAGGACTGATGTTTCAACATGCTTTGTGTCTTCACACAGCATAAGATTTGGAAATTTAAGATTTTAAAAAATTTAATTACATGAGAACGGTGCACTGAGTGCCTGACTCCGCAAACTTTTAAAACCAGAATCCAGAGTGGAAAATTTTGAAAAAGGAATTCTATCTAACTCCCTATATATGAGACAACGCCACTGTAGGCGCAGTACCCTTTCACATGAAGCTGTGCACGAATTCCAAGAACAGCAACAGTTTCTGCTGTCTACCGAGCAACATGTGTGCTGCTTACTGTGCTCAGTTTATTATCCAGACAAAAATATTCAGACAGAGTTGTTGTCCATACACGGAACTCCTGCATCTAAATGCGTCCACGAGCCGGTGTTGTTTGAGAAACGTTTTTCTTCACTGGAAAGCGTACGCATGTTCTCACGCCACTGTTTCACTACAAACTGATATTGCCATCTACTGGCCTGGCATGCACACTGCAGCGTTTTCAGTTATTTTCTCGGATCCATGTGAACGTGCGGTGCTTTTGAAAATGCAAGGAAAAAAGTTTCATTGTTTGGTGATAACACTGTCGCGGAACTGGGGCCTGAGACATCTCTATTATCATGTGGAAGTATGTTACTTCTGAAGGTGAAGAGAGGGAGTTTGACATGAACCTGTTAGAGATCCAGGTCAATTTGTGGTACGATTTTTCCTTATTGTTTGTTTTGTATTCATATGCAATGGGAGAGAACTCAATGAGAAAAACAGGGTGGGTTGTGTTGAGGGAATGTTTCAGTTCTGGCTCTGGAGGAGAGTTCTGCTGGCTGATGAGCTGTTCAGATGGTGTGAACATTGTAGCCTCTGTCACGAAGTGCACAGACATCTTTGCACCATCCTTTCAAACTCCTCATCATGCTACACCCATGGGAATGTTTTTTGTTGAGTAGTTGTGGGGGATAACTCTGCTCTCAAAAGTGGGTTTCTACTTAAAGATTTAGGATAGGGGCCAGCTTGTGTTTTGTCCCTTTAACTCAGATCCTCCTGTCGTCTTCAATGTTCTGTAAGATGTTAAGTTTATGATTTACACTCAAACTGACTTGACAGGTTTGCCTGTTCAAAGAAAGCTTAATAGTTCAGTGAATGTTTAAAAAAGTTGACATTCAATTTCTTTTATTTGTGATTCTCTTCACTCAGGCTAACTGGAATGAATATTCCAGCACCCATCATCAGCAACAAAAACTGGCTACGGCTGCATTTTGTGACAGAGAGCAGCCACCGCCACAAAGGCTTCAGGGCTCAGTACCAAGGTAAGACATGATTGCCTCATTTGCAAATCGTAATAGAGGGCCCCTTACTTGAATGAAAAAGGAATCATCGTAGGAATATCATACTGTAATTACAAAACATGTTTTGATCTTTGTTAACTGAATATTAAACAGTTTGATTGATATCCATTCTGTAGAGGGCATAAAGGCCTTTCTGCTTCAAACCATTGACTTCAAAGGGCCTTGTTAATCAAAATTTAGAGATCAGCGCTGTGTATACTTCCCACATTTTAAAACGTCAGCTCTTGGAGCTCAATAATCCATTACCCTGACATTGTTCTTTGGCATGACTGTAAAGTCAGAGAATATGCTGCATATACTATAACATTGAGGCTTACAGCCTTGCCCCTAACCAGATATGAAACTTCAACATAAACAGCTCTGTAAAGACTTTGAGTAACATGCATGTAAGGCCACTCCTTTGCCACTAAAAACATCTAAACGAAACAAGACAAAACAACATCAAAACAAGTGATCTGCATTACTGATTTATAGCAGGGGATTTTTTTTCACTTTGTTTTTTACGACATAAAAGGCAGATACTTTTTAAAACAAGGACAGGTTCTTAGGGGTTTATTTTGCATTTTTCTTTTGGGCATATAATAAGCCTTTTCCAGTCACTTAATAGATTCACATCATAATTGTGTTCATAACAGGCTGAATTAAGGAGTTGACCCACAGTTCAACTTGATAGGAGAGCCATTGTCTTGATGTTTTCAAATTCAAATGGCCTTGTTTTTGCTTGGTACACAATTAATTGCTTTTGGCTATTGTGCCGATAATTTAAAATGATGACAGTGGCTTGCATCACCTGGTTTTTGTGTGCTGTGAGTCCCCTGCTGTGTTTAATTATACCATCTTAATATGTAGCACTGCAGTCCTTGGGCTTGTCTTTGATGCTGCTCAGTATTTCCCCTTACAATCTATAACCGTTAAATCTGCTCAGACAACTCAATTTTTCATCCACTGTTTAATAGGTCTGACTTAAACAGACAAACATAAGAAAGTAATTTAGCTTTTATAGAATTGCCAGGGCAACCCACAGGCAGGGATCAGAGCTGTTGGACTCATTTATTTTGAGAAAGGATGTTCACCAGCAGCAATTACTTTTTGATGTTCTTCATTGGACCAGTATTATCCAGAGAAAGAAAACACTTGTACTGTATCTTCTCACATCTAATACTGTAACTTCTTTTATCTAATGAACTCTTTCTATTGCTCTCGACCAGTGAAAAGCTCTGGAGAGCTTAAATCCAGAGGGGTAAAATTATTACCAGGAAAGGACAACACTAACAAACTGTCTTTGAGTAAGTCTTTTATTTTTCTTATGCAACTGTTTTTTATTGTTTTTGTTTGTGTAGGGCTGGCGTTTTGGGTGTTGGTTTCTTTTTCGCCTTTTTATTTTGCTGCATCAGTGAAGGAATAAAGCTACAGTACTAGATTTTGCAGAAGTGCAGTCTCCTTTTCTTTCTGACTCCATAATTAACCTGCTGTCCCCGACTTCCCGTCCTGACACTAATGACCTCAGCCAGATCAGGGCTTGTTATGTATATTGCAGCAAAACATGATAAATTTCATCATTTTTTGTCGACCAGAATTCCCTCAGCTTCCTTCTCTGCTGTTAAAGCAATGCAATTGTATGACTTATGTGCATGCACTGTGTGATCTACGCACAGCAGTAGTCAAGGTTGAGTGACCGCTCACTTGTCAGATGATTTGTGTACACTTCAGACTGAAGTGAGTGCATTTTAATTGCTTGCGGAGCTCTGTCATTAACATAAATCTGAAACTCAATTCCTTCTAACTCCACACTGTGCTAAACACTTCAGTGATAACAGGTTGTAATCTTTATTACCTTACTTGTGGTAGATCCTGCATTGCATGGAGACATGAATAATGCAGAGGGCTGTAATCTCTTCCACCAGACAATACTGTATATCATTTAAAAGACAAGAAGAGATTCTTCATATGCCTTGTGGATTCATTGCATATAATTGAACCCATAACTGTGTCATAACCCGCAACAATTAACTTCAAAGCTAATGAACTTCCTGAAGGAAAGAGAATGAAGGCGCATTAAAATAGAGGAGTCTTGGTGTATGGGGGTTGGATGTCTTATTGCAAACATTAAAACAAACTTTAACAATAATTATGATACTACATTTTTAATGAGCTTCATTTTCTGTGTATGCAGTCTTTGATTTACAATTTAATGTTGGGGGTTGGGGGGGGTGACCTTGTTTTAAGTCTGAGCACAAACAAAACTCTTTTCTTCCATTAGGCCTCCATTTTACATTCCTGCTGCAGTAAAGGATGCACACTCGTATGATATCTCCAAGGCTTTATCTCATATTTGTTACCATTATTATGTATGAGAGGCTCACTGAGTGATTATTGTTGCTCCTGAAATTGATAGTTGAAGGTTATTTAATCCTCTTAGTCCCTGTTGGACTTGGATATATTTCCATTTATACTGTCAAGCTCAGGTACGAGAGTTGTATTTACCCTTGGCATCCCTCTGCCGTTACAAAATACAAACCTGTATTCACAACTGCACTGCTGTAGAACTGGCAGCTGACATTGAGAGATGGGGTCAATTTGTCTAACTAGCTGGTCCCTGGCATCAGATTCTATTCCCAAACAAAACTACTGAACATCCATGTTTTTTTTTTTGTTTTTTTTTTTACTATTTGAGTGCTTTTCACTGCAGTGGGTGTTTGCTGAGCGTACGCAAGCTTTGACAGTTAAAGTGTCTCTCTCACAGCGCTCTTGGTCCTTCTATCTCTCTCTCAGTGAATGAAGGAGGAATCAAACAGGTGTCTAATTACTGCCCTGACCCAGGGGAGCCGGAGAATGGCAAACGGATTGGCTCGGACTTTAGGTGAGTTTGTGCTTCTGCAGCTGAAGTGACTGTACTAAGGCTATTGCAGGGGATAGATGTGGAGGACAAGCTTTACACCCAAATATCACATCATATTAAGTCAGCATCCTCTGTGCACATTATCCCAGCTGAAGTCTCAAAATATTTGCAAGGATCAGGTTTAAGATGTTTTCATGTTACCAAAGCATCTGTGCAGTTGAGTCAGCAGAAGAGTTTTGATGATATTATGCAGCATAGTTTGCTCTTTTATCTTAACAGTTAAAGTAATTCTTAAATACTTTAGGACTTAGCAGGGACAGAAAAAAACTTGTTTCATTACTATATAAGCTCAAGTCCATTTACCATTACTTCTGTCACTGTTACTGTGTAGGTATTTTGGCTTGTTCTTTTTTTAAGTAATTTGATGATACATTTTGAGTATGCATGTAGAGTTTAGAAAGACAGAATAATAAAATTTAAACTTAACCTACTTTACTTTTACAGTCTATGCACAACTTGGGTAAAAAAAATAGGTGTTTAGTATTCCAAATCACGAACAATTAGGTTGGTAGAAACATGATTTCACGTCCCATGTGGATCCAGTCTGTTCTTGTTAGTCTACCGGTCAACTTTATGATAATTAGTGAGCACTGTTCAGTGTCATGCTGTCAGTGGCTCTGCATTCATTCAGCAGACTTGGCCGCACAAGCCAGTGGGCTTACGCTGCTGACAAAACAATGGCAGGATGTCACATTTGAAAATCTGTGATGCAGACATTTATCTTACACACAGAAGTACTCTATTATATGGAGGTGACATGTTTAACACACTCAGGGGCTTATGAAACTCAGGAAAACAAATTATTTTGTCATTAACTGCATCTCCACTGTGTTGTCTAGACAGATTTGAAGTGCAATACATTCCACGGACATGTACGACAATTCTTGTGGTGAACCAGGTTAACCCGTCGTTGACACGTTTCTTTTTTTTTACTGATAGACAGCAGAAAAAAACAAGATGTCCAGTTGGACTTGGCAAATATATTGAACTGGTAGTCTATGGACAAAAAATGTTCAAAGTTTTATTTCGCAATGTTTTTGTACAATAAAGAAAAATGTACTCAAATACTCACTGTTACCTTTTACTTCTACTGATGAAGAAAACGTGTTAATGACCCCTGTCTCTGTACTTCTGCTGGAGTACAATATTTTCATGCTGTTCCTTCCCTGGAATTACACGAACACATATTGCTGTTTTATCCCTGAAATAATTTCCTCTCTATTTTTAATGTATAGCATTTATATGCAAACATAATTGAGATGTTTGACAATTCATCCACAAAAACTGCTCTCTGCATGAAAGGATACCCTTGTTATTTATTTCCAGCTGAGACAATTAAGCTGTAAGGATGGACACTGAGAATGAAAATAGCTGAATAGATTTAGTCATCCAACTATAGAAGCACACTGTAAACCAGTAATGAATGACATGAATTAAATAATGAATATGATATTTCATCAAGAGTCATTTTTGTGGAATTGATTGCTTTTTCAGGCACTAACGGTGTTTGTTATCTTCTTAGCATCGGAGCAACGGCTCAATTTACCTGTGATGAAGACCATGTGCTGCAGGGTTCCAAAACGATTACCTGCCAGCGCGTCGCTGAAGTCTTTGCTGCTTGGAGCGACCACAGACCCGTCTGCAAGGGTGAGCGAGGCATCTGAAGAGCTAATAAAAGAGTTTGATTAAGGCAGTGCCTCTGGATATGGGCTGTATGCAGATAGAGGAAAGTTCATTTCTGTTAATTATGTATGAAAGCCTCTGCTACGAAAGCCTCTGCTGCAGCACTCTGCCTTTCCTGTTCCAAAAAGCTCTGGATGTTTTTCTATGTTTCATAATACCTGGAGCACCTTTTAGAATTTGATTAATGGAAATGCAGCTAATAGACCCTCTCTCTGCTTGTGCATACAATATATTACCTTTCTGTCATATTACAATGCAGGAGTTATTACTCTGCTGTCATAGCATATTTATTGTAAATTTAGCACTCCCAGGACTGACTTCAAGGTCTTTTAGAGATAATTTAAACCTTGTATGTAAATGTACATTATTCGAAATGACCATGTCTTAGCTTCATGCATAAACATCATGTTCATTTTGATACTGTTGCAGTGAAAACTTGCGGGTCAAATCTTCAGGGACCCTCTGGTACGTTTACATCTCCTAACTTTCCAATCCAGTATGAGAGTAACTCCCAGTGTGTGTGGATCATCACGGCCAGTGATCCAAACAAGGTAAACAATAGCACATGTGTATATTTAGAGTATTATTGAAATGTGCAATGCATCATTTTTTCACTTATGCACATTTTGAGTGAGATTCTGATTGAGTTTTACTGTTTTATCAAAAATGTGTGCGTTGATGTTGACTTAAAAACAACAAAAATGGTTTGAGGGGGTCATTGTTGCCATTAGTGAGAATTACTAACAGAAGTCTAAATAAAGGGCTTTCTTTTAATCATTTTTTCTCAAAGGGTTATTTCAAGTTAAAATCACACAACATTTTTCCTGTTTGATACCACAGCATCAGAAAGGTAGACAAAAGTATATTTTGTTATTTTACCTAACTAGAGATAAGATAAATATGATAAGTGGGTAGAAAACAGCCTTGCAATGTATTTTGAGGGTAAAAAAGTAATGTAAAAAATCTTTTCTGGAAGCTGATTGAACTAGAGATTTATCAATTTGAAGGAAACAGTATTTAAATGTATAGAACATTTGAAAAACTCACAAAATGACAATATTATTCTATCTATTTTGGGCAATATTTTAAAATTGAATATGGAATCGCCCAGTGAAAAGCGTGTTTTTGTTGGAATCATATCAAACAGGCAAAATCAAAAGTGTAACATTGTGGTATTTTGACAATCATCCTCAAAAAATGTCAAGATTTCATTATGTTTCGCCATTTCACTAAGAAGATATATAACATTTTATGAATTTTTGGTCATTTCACCCGGCCCTACTAGAAATACCTGTTGACCTTTTATAAGGACAGACACTGAAACACAAAATATCAGTTGTGTATGTGTTTGGAGACCCATACCCTGACAAACAGCTGCAGGGACATCATGGAGCAGGAGCTTTTATTTGTGTTGTAGCTGCTCATAATCATTTTACAGTGGAGATAAAGCTGCCTCTGTCATAATAGAAATAGACTGTACTGTGACAGCCAGCAAGATAATGAAGGTCCCAGCAGTCTTTAAATACTGTTATTATCAGACATCAAAAGAAACATTAGTTACTACTCATTTTAGATCTTTTAAACCATTAAAACTTGTCCATCTTATTAACCACATCAACATGCACAATAGCGAACTGATTATATCTGATATGAAGAGCAACTTCCTTACCTACACATTCATGTCAGCAGCATAATTTGGTGACCTCTATTTGACAGAGGACATGATTGGTTTTGGTTTACGACTTCAACAATACAGCTAGCTTTTTGAGCAATATGTTTAAAAGTGCAGGTATGCAACTAGTTTCTTTCACTCTTTAACATCTGCAAGTACAGCTGTTGGAGTAGTAGAAGAAGATAAGGAGGAAACAGCGAAATAAAAAATAAATAAAGTTGAGACATATTTAATGACAGGTGTGTGCATTAATAATCCGTTGTTGGCAAAATACTTGAGGGAAAGTCTATGAAAACAGTGAAGACCTGGTTAAAAGGAAGTGCTGGTGAGATTTGCTCCTGTTGGAAATCTCTCAGATTAGTTTACTGCAGGAATATGAGGCTAAAGAACAGTGAAGTAAAACAGCAAGTAAAAGTCAAGAAGGGATTGGACTCACCTACTTGGGGAAAGAAATCAAACTATTGATGGGATATTGTTAGTTTTTTATTTTTTTTCCAACAGCAGATCACTGAAGTGCATGTAAGCACTAGGGCTGGGTATTTCCAGCAACTTCACGATACGATACGTATCCCGATACTAAGGCCACGATACAATACCTATCCCGATACACGTAAATTGTGAACATTGACTATGCTTTAAGCAAAATTCTTGACAAGTTTAGTTTTTTCTTATGAGAAGAAAAATAACAAGGATGAGTTTTAAGTGGTTCAACAACTTGAGAGACATAAATTCAGATCCTCAAAGACGGTAGACCTCAGTTCAAATTTAGAACATATGCTTCATTATGTAGCTCGTCTTCTACCTTGAACTGTACCACTGTTAACATTAGCCGAAGTGCATTTACAACAGCTGTCAAAATATTAAGGCCGTATCGATTCTGTAGAATCTGTATCGATACACGTATCTCAAAGGAGTGCGATACGATATTTTGCCGTATCGATATTTTGAGCACAGGCCTAGTAAACTCTTCATATCAGATTATCACGAGTACTTGATAATTGCCATCCATGTGCACATATAAATACACTATTTTTTCTTTCTTTCTTGCTTGATTTATTTAAATTTGATCCCTGTTGTTGTCTTCCTAGGGTCAATTATTTTATTTTACATTAGAGAACTTGCCATCTGCAGAGCTGGATATTTGTCCCAGCATTCCCTTCATGGAAATGTATTTATGCATGCATGTATTTTCCAAGGACTTTCAAAGGTGGGAAAAGGTTACATAGAATATGCATGTATTTTAGGTTAAATCCATTGCTACTGTCCCTCATTAAAGTTATGAGTACTGTGTATAGCGTTTTCACTCCCACTGGACTACCAATTTGACCGGGCTGTTGGAATTGAGCGATTTGCCTCATTTATTAGGAGTAACACAAATGGAGAGAAATAATGATTGAATGAGGACAGCTTGTCCCCAAAGTGAAGAGGTCAAAGCTGTTTGCCTAATGGTCATTACTGCTCCTCTCCATTAATTCTGCCTCTCTATTGGTATTCCAGTAAGTCATATACACAAGAGTGTCAACTCACAAGGACTGGCAAGTGCCATGGCTTTGTGCCGCCATGCCCTCTCCTATGCAAACAGACCCGGGAGTTGGCACTGAAACTTGGTCCATTAGCAGTATTATGGTAATTACACTTGCATGCATTGTGATGGGACTGTTGTACGGGGGGAATCCCCCCCCCCCATCCCAATGGCTAGAGAAAAGGGATGCTAAGGATGAGTAAGCAGCCATCATATGTTTGTCACCAACAGATGTGTCACTCTGTCATTACAATGTCCTTTTATTTTTCACTGATCCTTGTAGACAAAGTGTAGGCTGAGATAATCTGGCTTTATTGTGCACTGTGTCTGTAGTGGACACACATTTACAAGCTATTATAAGTACAAGCTGTTGTTGTCATTTTCATCAGTGAGCATGTCATCTTTAGTAAAGTTATGTTCACTGTTTAGGAGAAAAATTATTTGACAAAATGACAGCTGACAAATTCGCTGTATCTCAAGGGTCAATGTGGACAGGCAATTAGAGATGTTTGAATACTAAATTTGCCTCGATGCTACACGTTCATTGATTTATGCTCCATAGTGATGAGAACCGAAGCTGCTGTCATCGTGTCTTCATGCTTTGAAGGATATTTGTTGTGTCTTTTTGTTTGTGGGGATGTATGGCTTAGACAGGCACTATTTTCCAAAGCTTCAATCTTTAAAAAGCCAAAAAATTGGATGTGAGTTGACCTTTCTTTTGGCCTTCCTCTTTTCTATTAATGTCATTGTTTATTTTTGTCTCAAGGCATGTTTCCGCTTAACTTGAACTTTGAATTTAAGAATATCCTTAATGTCAGATTGCAGTAAGATTTTAATGCATTTATTTGACTTAACATGTCCTTGTCTGTCTCTTACAGTTCATAAAGCATACATTGAGTTTTCCGTACATGTATTGATCTCTTACAATTAAACAGTCTCAGGAAGCAGCCTCCTCGTAAATGAGTCAGTATGGTATGAATTTCATATGGGATAGTGAGTTATTGGTAATAAAACTTGAGATTTGACTGTTACTGCTCCTCAGATTTAGAGCATTTGGCTTCTGTAAATTAATACCATTAATAATATTAGCCAAGGATAGGACTCCAGGGGCAAATCATCAAGTCTGCCAGACGTGTAGGTCTTTGTATGTATAAAAATCAGTAAAACCCACACACACAAGACTTCTTTAACATTTTATCATATATATTCACATACATTTTGGTAAATTGAGATGTAAGTTCTTTGACAAACATGCTTATTAAAAAGTGATTGACGGTTTGTTTTTATAATATTGTAGGTCATCCAGATCAACTTCGAAGAGTTTGACTTGGAAATTGGGTACGACTCTCTAACAATAGGAGATGGAGGGGAAGTTGGTGATTCCAAAACAATCATACAAGTGTAAGTATTACCTTTCAGTAATATACACTGCAGTCTTATATCATATATACAGTAGCATAAGTTGTGGAGTCAGTTCTTTATGTTCTTAGTTAATGCCGTGAAACCAAGATATGCTGAGGCCCTTCACGCTACACAAACTTTCCATTGACATATAGCATGTGTAAAACTGTGGGTTACTGTATACAGTAGAAGCCCCCTACCTATTCAGTTTAATGTAAGAGTGTTTTTTTTAAGAATGGCCACTGAGGGAGGAGGGGTTACAGCTGCAGAAATAGCTACACTACTAAAAAGTACCATTCAACATGGGTGCTCCCTACACTGTAACATCCCAATGATACTCATATGCTATTGAGGGGGGTATTGTAACAAAGTTTGCTTATGTGGTGCTGATGGAGTGATTACGTGTATGTGTCAGCATTACACAGACTCAAGGTTAACAGTGAGTTTAAATCAGGCTTTACGTTTTTTGGCAACACAGCTAAGACAAATACTGTCCATGTCAAGTCATGACAGTCCAAATTTACTTAAGAGACAATTTGGTTGTCTTTCAAAATACAACATCCTTCCGGTTTTGTTGGTGAAAGGATTAAAATTAGATTAATTAGTTATACCTCTGTATAGCCCACAGTCAGTGAGCCATGACCGGGTACAGATCTGCATACTGATGACACATGACCCTGGTATACAAAAAAGTAGGGCTGTAATCAACCAAAGAAATTGTTGGTCAACTAAAACACAGTAACTGTCGACCAAAAATCGACCAGTGTTTTTCTCTCAACACCAGAGTCTTTGCTTTCCAGTCTTCATCAATGAAATAGGCAGTCACTGTCATATAGGACTCCATTCAAAGAGACGCACACATCTGTTACCTTTTTCTATTAATTCGGAAACTTTCTCTTTTTTCCTCCCTCGTATTTTGCCATTGCTGTATGCGTAATTGTGAGGCGCGCTGGCACTGAATATCCAGAAAAACATTGGAACCTGTATATTCATGGGACTCTTTTAGTGTTCCCACAGAGTTTCATATTAACCACGTTGTTCACTACAACAGACACTTTTTTTCTTCTTGAACTTTGAAAACATCTGCAAATCCATATAGTCGCGCATCGATGTTTGCGCCTCTCCGTTTTTTTCCTCTCAACACAAGACTCTTTGCTTTCCAGTCTTCATCAATGAAATGGGCAGTCACTGTCATATAGGACTCCATTTGAAGAGACGTACACATCTGTTATCTTTATCTATTAACTCCGAAGCTTTCTCTTGTTTACTTCCTCGTATTTTACCATGAGCACGTGCGTAATTGTCCGGCGCGCTGGCACTGAATATCCAGGTTTCAATGTTTTTCTTGGCCTTCCACGACACCAATGGGCCTCATACCCTCAGAAATAAATTGTCAATTCCTTCTGTGATGTCCTTTTTGCATTTGGGTGTTTATATGAGGCATAAAATCCAGCGCGGACTGGTTGAGGGATGCCGCCGCTGCAGCGCGGGCAGCGGGCAGAGCGCATGCAGTTATAAAACAAATAAACAATTTTTAGACTACAATATTGAAATGTTCTTGAATAAGAATATTGAAATGAACGATAAATATATTGAAATGGTGTTCTAAGACATGATGGGGGTGCTCAGAAAATACCCCCATTTCACTTGATACGTTTCTCCTGATGAAATGAACAGCAGGGGAAAAAAAAAATGACACATTTGGTCGACCAATCAGAAATTTGGTCGACTGAGCACGCATCAACCAATTAGTCGACCAGTTGACTTGGACTTTACAGCCCTACAAAAAAGTATGTTTGTTCTTTGTGGTTTTATTTTGTTTTTTTGGTTTGAAAAAAATCATTGAGATTAATTTCTTTTTCAAGAGACAGTGTTGAGGCAGGGACAGGCAGCTTCAAAGTTTGCAATGTTTCTTACAAATCATTTTCAATCTACTTTTGAGCTAAGAATGTATGATGAGATGATGATTGAGAGCTGGTGTTGGATTCTGTTTCGTCCTGTCTGTGCAGGTTGACGGGGAGTTTTGTACCAGACTTGATCGTCAGCATGTCTCATCAGATGTGGCTTCATCTCCAGTCTGATGAGAGTGTGGGTTCAATCGGCTTCAAGATCAACTATAAAGGTACACAGACTAATACACGGAAATGACCACTCTGTCCTCTTCCTGTATCTGTGGCAATCGTTTTGGTAAAAGGAATCCATTTCTGCAATCTTCGTAGTCCTGTCCATCTATCTGTCTCTGCTTTAAAGATAAAGTTACATGGGGAAAGTGTAGATAAAAGAACCTAGCTTGCTTTAATCCTTCTAATTTCCCCTCATTTTCCTTTTTCCATTCCTCCTTCTACCCTTCCCTCACAGAAATTGACAAAGAGAGCTGTGGCGACCCTGGCACACCTCTGTACGGCTACCAGGAGGGGAGTGGATTTTTAAACGGAGATGTTCTGCGCTTTGAGTGCCAGCTAGGATTCGAGCTCATTGGAGAGAGGATGATAACATGCCAGAACAACAATCAGTGGTCGGCTAATATACCCATCTGCATATGTGAGTGTAATCCATGCTATTTGTCAAAATTGCAAGTGAAGCAATTGCTTATGTACTTGGAAAGTTCACAGTGACACTTAAGTATTGGATGATTAATCACTGTGTTGTTAAAGAGCCGTGCAGTAAATTGTGAGTAAAGAGAAACAGATATGAAGTAACATGGGGAATTGCACATTATTTCTTTATTATTTGGGGGGTTTTCTCACAGAGAGATGGTTGGGAAATGAAATGTTTTGCCATATTATCATAGAAATAAGAGGTAACTCATTTTGTGCGGTGTTCCTCCTATGGTCTCCATTTAATTTAACACTTATCAATAAGGGAAAACTTGCATTGTCAGCCTAACTGTTCCCATTCGGACAGTGTGCAGCACCCCTGTGCACCTAAAATACTCTATATTTATATTTATTTCTCTTTTAAGGAGGTAATAAATGTTTTTGCCACAGTTATAGTTAATTTTTGGGTTAGCTATAGTTATTTTGTTTGTTAGGCTGTAACTGGATTACTTTAAAAGTTCTCAACGATTTTGATAAAATAATCACGGTCTGTTGGTCTTGGTGCAAGGGAGGAGAGAATATTTTGGTAGTTTTCTGAATCCAGATGCAGATCCAGGAATTTTTCTGAGGATTTGTTAACATTGCAAACTAGGGTAGTATTCTAAATTTTTGCTGATAACTCAATAAGTTCTCAATGGATTTTGATGATGTTTTCAAGGACAATTGATTATGATACAAGGGGTGAGTAGTGCTCCAAATCCAGATGTGAATCCCGGAACTTTTTCAAAGAATCTGTTAACACTGCATGTTAGGGCTTTTATTTTCACATTTTTGACAATAATTAGCCTGAAAGTGTTGGAAATGCCTTGTTAGTGCTTTTAGTTCTACTCTTTTTTGCACATCTCTGCACCTTGCTTTTATGTGTCTTTGTCAAATAGCACCCATGGGAGCAGTGCTATGTTGTGACTGCTTAGCTAGTTTTACAGTGCTGACATTGCTCTGTACTCAATACCGAAGCCTGTCAAACAAAAGTGGAGTAGACAGCCATGTAACCAGTGAAAGTTCATGTACAACAAATTGCCTCACCTGGGATTTTTAAGTTCTTAATCATTTCTTGTATTTCTTACCCCCTACATCCAACAGTCCCCTGCTTCTCCAACTTCACCGCTCCCATGGGGACTGTGTTGTCTCCTGATTACCCAGAGGGCTATGGAAACAACCTCAACTGTGTCTGGCTGATTATTTCTGAGCCTGGCACCAGAATACATCTGGCCTTCAACGACTTTGACCTAGAGCCTCCCTATGACTTCCTCACAATCAAAGACGGGGACCAATCAGGGGCCACAATACTGGGGCGCTTCTCTGGGGCTGAGGTTCCCTCCCACCTGACGTCCAACAGTAACGTTCTGCAGCTGGAGTTCCAGGCAGATCACTCTATGTCTGGTAGAGGGTTCAACATCACCTACAGTAGTAAGAGACTGTTTGATTATTTTAGTTTAAACAGTTCATTATGCTAAAAAAATCATTTACAAATAATTGCATAGCATGCTAACTTTTTTAAAACCCCTAAAAAGGCTGAATGGAAAAAAAATTAACATAACTAGAGTAAAATGCAAACAAAATGTTAAGTGACAAAGCATATTCTTACCCTCAAGTGCTTCTTAAATGAATGCTTAAGCTTTAAGTGAAAATGTTCATGCATTGTTCCCTCAGGGAAGCTTAAGTGCCTTAGTGGTTACAGTTCCTACCTTTTGTAACTCATTGCCTTGAACAAGGCCACCATAATTCTTTTTCCCCTGGCAAAGTCACAAGAAGCTCCAAAGACAAAGGCTTTTGTCACCCTCAGGTGTACAGAGCAGACCTCTGTTAGGTTTTTTTTTTGTCTCTCCTGCAGACAGCTACATCCATTTCCCTTATCTACCTCTTCCTCAAAGACCACATTTCTCATTCACACAAGAGTGTTTGTCACCAGATCTTGTTCTCTTTCTTCTCATTACAAGCTTTCGGGCGTAATGAGTGCCCCGACCCTGGCATACCACTGAATGCCAGGCGTTTTGGGGATAATTTCCAGCTGGGAAGCTCCATTTCAGTGGTTTGTGAGGAGGGCTTTATCAAGACCCAGGGGGCTGACACCATCACATGCCATCTGGAGGAAGGCAAGGTGATGTGGAGCGGGCTCATCCCTAAATGTGAAGGTACTGAAATGGATAAGCTGCTATTTGTGAAGTTTTTAGGCAGATTTCTCTGCTCCAGAGTTAAAATAGAGGAATAATAAAAGAAAAATTTGTCTAAAAAACTGAGTGGGTTATATGGGACACTGCGTTCACCCAAACTTGGCTGCTTTTATCTTGATGTATTATTTTCAGTTTTTTGTGCAACCTAAGCCCTATGCTGACTCATCCTATATTTATTTTTTCAGTGTTTTTATGTGGTTATAAAAGGATTACAGGATGATATCATCTTAAAAAAATACTTTTATACATCCACTGTCTTCCTCTTTCTATTCTCTCTATTAATAGCCCTCGCTCATATCTTTATTCTTTCCATTTCTCCCTCCATCCTCCATCTCTCCGCTCCACTAGCTCCTTGTGGGGGCCACTACTCAGGACCGTCTGGTGTCATCCTGTCCCCGGGGTGGCCGGGCTACTATAAAGATTCTCTGAGCTGTGAGTGGGTCATTGAGGCCGAGCCAGGAACCTCCATCAAGATCAGCTTTGACAGGTTTGTATAACAAATGTGCCAATCCAACCTTGGAAACATAGAACCACACTGTGATACACTAACACATAGACACTGGGACGAGATCCCTTCTGTACGTGTCTTCAGACTTCTGTCACTGTCAAGCTTTTCATTTTTCAGGTTTGAGACACAAACCTTTGTATTTAAGTACCACTATAATTGGTTTAATTACGTACATGTATACTGTACATGAGCAGAAATAGAAGGCATAGTTTTAGTACAGGGTTCTTTAGAAGTCAGAGAAGGGGGAACACATTCCTGGACCAAGTTTCCAAAAATGTTGAAACCCTTGAGTATTTCTTTGTCCTGTTATCTTGCTTCCACTCATTACTTCATAGGACTGCAGCAAACAGAACAAACAAACAGACAAAAAAACAGTCACACCTTCAGTTCCACATTTTCTACCATTAAAAGAGAACATTTTCATCTTTTATACCAATATTCCTTGAGCCTGGCACACTTGTTTGTAATACCAAAACACCTTGCATTAATAAACCAGTGTTTCCAGTTGGAAAAGGTCAAAACCTTTTGCCTCATTATTTTTAACTAGCCATATTTTGCCTTTGCCAATGTCCAGCAGTTGATATTGGTGTTGATAAAAGAAAAAAAGCTTAGGTTTTCTGTTCCTGAAAACAGGTCAAGGCCTTTTTTTCATCATTATCAATAGAAATAGAACTACTCGCCATTTTCACTTGTTTGATGATGTAGCAACTGGAGGGTTAGCATGGATCCATACTATGTCAGATTTCCCAGAAACCTATTGATCTTACACAGCCGCACTCATGGGACCACTTGCTGAGCAGGCCACCTGATCTCATTTATGTTCTGAGAAATGGACAGTTTTCTCTGCAGGCACAACATGTTGAATGGAATCAAGCTATCATGTCTCTTTGAGCTAAATATTGTGCTGTCAACTCTACAACCCCCTCTCTGTGCTTCTTTTCTCTTTCAAAGGTTTCAGACTGAACTGAGTTATGACTTCCTGGAGGTGCATGATGGGCCCAACTTGCTGTCTCCACTGATTGGCTCATTTAATGGAACCCAAGTCCCCCAGTTTCTTTTCAGCAGTGGCAACTTTCTATATCTGCTTTTCACGACAGACAACAGCCGATCAAACAGTGGCTTCAAAATCTTCTATGAAGGTGAGAATGTACCATTATTGCCTCCATACACTGCACTACATCGCTCAATCAATCAATCAAACTATCAAACTTTGTTTGAAAAGCACTTTTCATACAAAACTTTGTAGAACAAGGTGCTTCACACAGAAATGAAGAAAATAAAATTAAAATAACTAAAGCTAAAAAATTAAAAACAATGAAAAATACAACCCACCCTCCCCTCCCATCCCTCACCCCCACCGTTGCAATCCACATTCAGCATACACACTCACTTGCACAAACATACAAAGACATGAAGAAGAGATTCTAACAGAGAACAGAGTAAGAGGACTGAGGAAACGCCATCTTTTGTTAAAATGAAGGAACGCTGGAGCTAAGAAAAAAAAGAAAAGAAATTAGATTCAAATAAATAAATATAAAAAAAAATTGGTAAATAAAATGCATTTTTAAATGGTAATATGGTAAAACGAGATAAAATGCACTGAAGTGGAAAGAAAATCAATAAACAGATAATAAAAATCCAAACAATAAATCTAAACTAAATTGAATGATAAAACATATTAAGTGGGTTAAAATGAATATGTAAATAAATTTAATAATAATAAAAGATAATAATAACTATAATAATAATAATTATTATAATACATGTCACTGGGTGGGTTGGGAAAGCACTATACTTTGACGTTTTTTGCTTTCTGGCACAATCCTCCTATTGCCAAAATTACACTTTACTACAGAATGAATGACTGTTTTTTGTCCTGATAACATATTATTTTTGGCACTGTATTTGGTAAAAAGGTATGTAAAATGCACTCTTTAACATGAAAGGTGATCAAAAGCACGATTCAGGGAAAAAAAAGAAATCAGAAAGAACAGAAAAGTGAGGTTTGGGTCAGACAGTGACATTTTTTTAACATATTAAAATTACGTCATTCATTCTAAACCAAACCCGTGATTTACGGGGTAGGACAAAAAGACAAAATGTATCCAGCGTCTAATGCCAGACGAAAATGCAAAAAGGTTTTTTGTCATTAAAAGTTCTCAAGTTGCTGTAACTTTCAGTCAAGAATAAATCACGTAGTCTATGTTTTCAAGTTTTTTAGACTACATGAAGATCAGTGTAATCAAAACAATGTATCTGGATGACAGTTAAACAGAAAGTGTTCTCATAAGGACAAAATTCACAAGAGGTGCTCGCATTTTTAATATTCTTCACGTTAGAATGGGACTAAGATCTTTACTGATATTGTAAATTTATGTTTCCATCAACTGGAATTTTCTGGAAACCTCATGTTGTTTAAGCCGAGCTGTCATTTCTAAATTCATTTTTTTTTGCCTTTGATGGCAGATGTTAAATATCCAGACCTTGACATGAAGTGTGCTGTCTATTAGTTCTTCTTTATATGTGTAACTTACCATGTTAGTAAACAAGTAATGAATTTAAGTGGCAGAAAATGCTCAGATATTATGCCCTAGTAACAGCTCTAAATCTCAGTCTTCATATTTTCTATCATCTTGACTTGAGCTTGGAAGAGAATTGGCTCTTGATCTGTATAATTAAATATTCTGAGTAAGTAACGTCTGTATAAAATCATCTGCCCTCATGGAGGTTCAGCGATAAGCAATTCATTTTCTTTCCACATCACTTTTCATGAAGTAATAGCCTTTGAAAAATCCAATAGAAAAATGCTTTGGACATATTGTGATCTATTTTCACAACTGTTTGCACTAGCACCATTACCCCTGTCACTCAGATGTGATTCATAAGACAGAGTTTGTTATTATGTCTGTATTATTGACTGAAAGCAGACCACAAGTGCCTTTGTCTTATTATGTTTCCCTCTCAAGTGCATTTCTCTTTAGTTGATGAGGCTATCGAAAAGCAATAACAGTAAGATCATATTAGCTTCTTCCATTGCAATTTAGGGCTCATCTTATTGCTGAAATGCTTCAGGGAAACCCAGCCTACTTCATTTGTAAAATTGGTCTCACAAAGTGAGGCTGTTGTGAATTATGCTTTGAGTAAACCAAGCCACGAAGATGCTGCTCCATTTCCTTTGTGTTTAATTGATGAATTAGACCTGCTGTGAGGAAAAATATATCTGTAATCAAATAAATAGCCACATACTTTGTAGCATTCTTTCTTTCAGCCTTTATCCTTCCCACTTGCATATCTTCCATAGCCTTGATTAATGTGGGTTTGTCTCCTCTTGCATGATCAAAAATAGTTTAGCTTACTAAAAATATAAAGTACTATTGAAGGCAAGTAATGGAGCTTTTCTACAGAGGCATGGCTTTACAAAAGAAGAGTTCTTAATCACACATATAAAAAAATCAGTCGGTCTCTAGTGTTTCACAGGGTATTAGGGATTATGACCTTGATCTTTGGGTCTTTAGCTAGATAGTTTTCCTGTATTATGATAATAACTCTTTTATCTCTGTTAATAATGCTGTACTACATGACCTAAAGTAACATCTGTAGACCACAAAGTACATCTACATTCCTCTTACAAATTTATAATGATGGCTTACTGAACTTTTTCACTCTGCACTGGCTGTGAGAGAGCGTCCCCAGTGCTTTTCGATTCCACAGTGGGTGCAGTTTTACATAAATTTCACATTGTGTGTGTTTCCTTTGAAGGCATTTCATGCTATGCCTACAGTCACTATTGCCAGATAACCTAAAATGAATGAATATATTTTCTGACATATAACAGACGTTTGACCGGGTTAAACACTTGAAACTGCTGCAGCACCAGAAACTGGAATAAAGCCAGAACACCACCTGAAAGGGAGCAAGAGACAATAGCTGTTTTCACATTTCTCCTCTGTGTCAGCGCTGTATGAGCTGTGTTTATTAAATCTCATTTCTTATTTATTTGTTTGTTAATTTGCATCATCTAAAAATATTAAATAAAATATGAAGGCAAGTAAAGCAAATCAGGGACTCCCAGCTAAGTTTTCCGTGTTTTTGAATAATTATGAATCTGATGAAGATCTGCTAATATTATGAAGAAAAACATACCAAATGCATCCATAAAAACTCTGTTTTCAACAATTTCTGTTACTAAAACATCTGGGGACACAGTCAGTTGAAAATCATCTATTAACACAGTCACTTATAACACGATATCAGCTGAAAGGTACTTCCATTTATGCATGGCTGAAAATGCTATAAAATAACTAATGTACTGATGTGAGCTTTGTCTAGCAAGCATTATAATAAGCTTATCTGGTGTCACTATTTATTAATGATGATTATTTGTAAATTCTGAATGATTTTCTTCCTGACTGTAGTTTATCAGGTAGCTGGTTACAGTCTGAGCTCTGCTGTGTGCCTGTGCACTCTCCATAGGCTCCAGACAAGTATGTCTCCAACTAAAATCAAAACAGACGTGGCGAGAGCATGGACACGGTTTTAAAGTAGGAGTTTATTCCAGACCTTATTTTATAGCCATCCTGGCCAGATGTGAGAGAATCTGGTTAATTTTCAAAATCAGACACCCTGCAGACATTGTAAATTAGGCTATATTTCTCCATAGCTTAGTCACCAATGATCTGCAGCCTCGTGATTGGAGAGCCCTTTTCTAAGATTAAGACTGATCCAGTACTATCTTCCTACGTGTTTTACCCCAGGTATCCACTTTGTTTTCAAACCCCAATTCCAGTGAACTTGGAACATGTTGTAAAAAATAAAAGAAAACATATAAACAGACTACAATACTTTCCAAATCCTTTTCAGCCTATATTCCATTGCATACACTGCAACAATAAGATATTTAAAGTTTAAGTTGATAAACTTTGTTGTCTTTTTGCACATATTCACTTGTTTTGAAGTAAGTGTCTGCACTGTATTCCATTAAAACAGGGGCATGTTTACCACTCTGTCACATCACCTTTCCTTTCAACAACTCTCAATAAGCTTTCAGGAGAACACTAATTGTTGAAGTTTTGTGGTTGGAATTCTTTCACATTCTTGCTTGATGTAGAACTTCAGTTGATTATCAGTCCAGATCTCCATTGTCTTATTTGCACTTTGCACTTTGTAATGCATCTCATATTTCCAATAGGAGACAGATTTGAGCTGCAGGCAGGACAGTCCAGCACCCATCTTCTTTAATTATGAAACCACGCTGTTGTAGCATGTGCAAAATGTAGCTTGGAAAGGACATTGCTTTGATGGTAGCACAGATGTGCAAGTTACCCATGTCATAGGCACTAGCACACCCACATACCCTTACAGACATAGGCATTTGAACTTTGTGCAGGTAGTAATTCCGATGGCCATTTCTCTCTCAAAGGACACCATATCTGTGATTTTTAAATTTCAATAAGCAATTTGAAATATGGACTCATTGGATCACATCACACTTTGCGTTAGTCAACCACAGATGAGCTTGTGCACAGAGAAGCCAGCAGCCTTGAGTGTTGTTGATATATGGCTTTTGTTTTGCATGGTTGAGTTTTAATTTGCAAGAGTAGATGTAGCGTTGGAATGTGATGACTGACATAGGTTTTCTGAATTTTTCTTTGGGCTCATGGGTCATATCCTTTACAGAATGATGTTGTTTTTTTCCCCCTTAAGCCTGAAAGACCCAAAGTCACAGGCATTCAGTGTTGGTCTTTACTTTGCCACCTATGTTCAGAAATGTTTCTGGTTTCTTCGCGTATTTCAAGACAATATGGCTGCAGCCCCACACTTTTTGGACACTACCATTTACAGGCTTGCACTGTGAGGTCCCCCCCTCTGGGAGGACTGGAAGTTGATTGGATCCCTTTCAAAATAAAAGCGGGTATACCGGGATATACCGTTTCTTCATCAGATGTTGATTCGAAGCCTTTAAAATAGAAACACGTCTTCAGGAAAGTACATGTATTTTGTCTCATGCGTGAATATACTTTATTTCTTGGGGCTTTATTTTATGTATATAAAGTAAATATGATTTATTTGTGTATTCATGTGTTCAATTAAAAGATGAAAAAATAGTATACATTCCTGGTCAACAGGAGAACAGGAAAAAACACAAGTAAAAATCAAGATAAAAAATGAAATGAAAATACAAAACAAGATGTACCATTATGCCACCGTTAATCAATGCAAACTCGATGTATAGCTATTGGTAGGATCCACTTGAAACATTAACTAAAGCATGATTATATTACTCCAGTAATTTCATTTAAAGGAAATGCTTTTCCTCTTTTCTGACCTATAAATGCTGTTGCAATGTCGAATAGTTGTGTTAAACGATGACAAACCTTCAAATAATGAGGTTGGGGATAATGAATTGGAAGTGAGCCCTGCAGGCTGATTTGGATGGCTCTGAACGCTGTGTTTTACAGTTTTTTTTTAGCAGTGTGGTCTCATTGGTGTCAAAGCATGCTGGACCTCCCTACATACTCAAGGCCTGCCCCTCCCCTGCTCTGCTTCAGAAGTTACATCGCTGTGCAATGCTGTGCTGTCTACAACCAATTCACAGCGTTAGCAGTTTAGCACATTTCCCATACGTGCATCTAGTAAAATGGAAATATGTAAGTGACAGGAAATTATGGTATTGGTATTTGGAGACATGTTTTTTTATTTAAAAAAAACATTATCCATATGTAGGCCACTCCAGTAAACAGGTGATGACAATAAAAAGCTATGTCTAGCATTACTTTCCATTCAGAGATGTCTTGAAGTAACCTCTGTTCCTGGGAAACTTCCGGCTGTCCAGTCGCTACCTCCAAGTCAGATTTAGGATCCAACACATATGGCTTTAGTTTCAACTAGGGCTGGGTATCAATTCAGATTTTCTGGATCGATTCGATTCGATAGTACCAGGTCTCAAATCGATTTGATTCCTGATTCAATTCGATATTTATTCAGTCTGGGATATCTTAGTTAAAATAGTGCTGTAAATTTTAAAAGTGACCTTTTGACCTGGTACATCATTAAAAATTGTTTTAACATGAAGAACTAAACCCAAAGCAGTTACATTAATCATATTTTAATGATATGCATCAATGCATGTTCTGCATATTACTTGTTTTTTGTCCAACTCGTATTTTCCTTTGTACTTGTTAAATCTAAAATACTGTACATCCAAACATCAGCTTTTAAACTTGCCAGTGGTGCCCATAGTGCTTCCACCATGTTTGTTTGCAGTAACATCTCATGAGATCTTGTTCAGTAGAAAGTAACGCTAAACGCTGATCACACAAGACTAGCAGGGTTGATACCACAGGCTGCTTTTCTGCTCATCCAAAGAAGAAAAATCTACCCAAGTTAAAAGATTGATCTTTGGATTTCATGGATCGATTATGAACCAGTAAAAGGAAAATCGATTTAAATCGATTAAATCGATGTTTTTAACCCAGCCCTAGTTTCAACTCCTGCACCGGCAAAATAAGGTGGAGCTGAGCAGCCCTTCAGAGTCCTTGAGGGTTTGACCATTCATAGCGTAGTCGGCTCAGCGGGAGGCGTACATGTAGTAGAGCTGGGAGGGGGAGTACATTACACAGACAGTTTTATTTATTTTTTTTTTAAATGTATTTTTTGGGCATTTTTGTGCCTTTATTGACAGGAGAGAGACAGTGGATAGGCTTGTGAAAGGGGGTGAGAGAGTAGGGGAAGACACTCTGCAAACTGCAAACTGGTCAGAGAACCTGGACCGGCAGAAGCAAGTACATGGGGTGCTAACCACTCCTCCAAACCAGCACCCCACACAGACAGTTTTCACAGGATGCAGTAAATACAAAGAAGCAATGCAGTTAGAGGCACAGTGTCCTGAAGACCTACAAAGCTTTCTTTGTAGCGGTCGTGTGTCGCTGCTCTACAGGAGTCTGAAAATCAAACACAAAGGCCTGAAATTAGTATAGCAGTTCTCCTTTAATCAGCAGAATGGACAGCTGACAGTTTAGTTTGCACTTCAAATTTGTTTTAAACAGTAAATATCTGCTAAAACACCTTAATATGTGTGATGGCATAATGCTTTTACATCCCAGTCTATTACAGACTGTTCCTTGCTTCTGTACCATTATTTATCACTGAATATGTAGCCTCCTGCACTTTTAGATTCATTTACATATTGATTCACTCAAATCTTTTATAAATTTTACCTTGTGTGTGTTTACAATTCTCACACCTCATCACAGTTCATTTAATTAATGCTAAACATTGCTTTTGCTTTTTTCTTACCTGTGCTGTTAGACCACCTGTATTTAGTAATGGAGGATGTTACAGCTGGTGATTTTAAATTAATTTAGATACAGTATGTGAATTCTTGTACCCAGAGGACCTAGTTACATGAGCCAGACAGTCAATAGCATCACCTATGTGGGAAAATAGAGTAGACACAAAGCAAACTGTAAAAGTTTTTTTTTTTTTTAACTTTTTTTTTTACCTTCTCTTTGTATTTTCAGTACACCAAGTACCCACAAGTATCCATTATCTGCTCATAGAACATCCACATATCCTCAGTGTTATAAAAGACAAACTTAAAAGACTCCAGAATGGTTTCTTTGCAGTCTTCTTCCTGCACAGCCTCCTCAGTTTGTGTGCTGTCCATTCCTAAAATGCCAGGCATCTCACCTTTGGCTGTAAACATTGTTTATCAGCCTGCACCCATTCTGCTGCTTGTTTTGCAGTGATACACCGCTCGACCCGCAGCACTGGTCTGAAAAAATAGTCTTTATTTTTATTTAGCACACGCCCAAAATAATTTGTTATAACTCAGTTTTCTTGGTCTTTGAGCAGGCAAATTGCACATTTAAGTGAACATTTCCGCAAGCACAAAACGGCTTGAGCAAGTTATTGTACACTGGAAACTGCTTATGGTAGTCAACGACATAGAGATCAACTGTTTATATGAACCAAAATGCCTGAAACAGAACAATTTCTATACAAACGCAATTTAAATTAATTGCTGGTACTAATCAAGTAGTCTGCTTACAGTGATCATTTTGGGTATTTTCATATATGTCAAAATGCCAAAAGCAGTGATGTCTGACAGATATATCTCAATAGCACTTCATGACTAATCCTAAAGTTAGCCTATTAAGTGCTAGCCAACCATTACCCTAACTATGGTAACCTTCAAGATCCAAAGATCAAAAAGTAATTTATTTCCAATTGAAATAATGTTACAGTGTAATAGCCTATATGGTGGAAAACACAATGTTCTTGTGAAAACAAAATCTTACTGTTATTCATAATTTGACTTAAACTCACCATGTCTCCATACTCTTCACGGCAAAAACAAACTGGAACGTGTGAGGAAAAAATATCACTTTGGGTCCTCACAGTGCATGGGGCCTCACAATGCAGGTCTACATCCAGACCCCTCTCAAATCTTTTGATGATATTATGGACTGCAAATGAAGTAACCCCTAGATTCCTTACAAATGGACATTTAACTACTTGTGCATGCAGTTCTTTATAGAGTGGTGAACCTCACCATATCCTTGCTTGTGAATAACTGATGGTCTTACGGATACTTCTTTTATCCCTAGTCATGTCACTGAGCAATTTCCAATTAACCTGTTCATTTGTGGAATATTCCAAACCAGTGTTTTTGTGTATTCCTCTGTTTCCTCTGTCCCAGCTTTTTTTGGAACGTGTGTCAGGCATGTAATTCAAATTGAGTGAATATTTGCAAAAAAACTATTGAAGTTTATCAGTTTGAATGTTAAATATAATTGTATTCAGATTGTATTAACATTTTATAGAATGTGGCTACATCATTGGTATTGGGGTTTGTGAAGAAATTGCATTGCATTGTGTTACAGAAGCATTTTAACCAAGTTTTAGTTAATTTTCATACACTGCTGGCTTCTAATGCAGATCATCAATAAATAAATTGAAAACAAGGCGAATAGACCGACATACTGCTGCTTTTCCCCTTCCCTCATCTTCTCTCACATAAAGCAAGAGCTAAAAATACACCTGTTATAATGCTGGCTTAGAATATCATACCTGCCGATGACCTGATAAGTGCTTACACCACTGTTGTCAGTCAACCTCAAAAATATTTTTAGTGCATAAAAGCAGCCCCACTTGGAGGGCATCCAGACAACAGTCCTTGAAATCACAGGGAAGCAGGGTTATCTCTGTGCAGCTGGCAGCCTTAAAGATTAAAAAAGATGATGGCTTTACTGAGCAACCAGCTTTTCCAGGAGCAAAACTGCTGGACAAAAATATTATCACAAACTCAAAGATTGCATGTGTTGAACAAACCAGGGCCCTTACCTTATTCTCTCTCCTCGTGAATTTACTGGCTCCTCCTCACCACCAAGAACATTTGACTCTCCACAATTTGACCTTCTCGAGTGGGTGACTAAGATAAAACTTGGGGGAAAAAAAGCTCAAAAATAAGTTGTTTTCCACCATCAGCATATCCATCAAGGCTGTTCAGAGTGAAGCTGTCAAACATCATCAACAGGGGTCAGTGTAGCAATTAGTTTTTTCATAAAGTCTTGATGATGGTGTGTTCAACAGCAGCCTGTCATAGTTTCTGAGCTGTTACAGCCTGTCTATGCTCTGCCTTTTGTCTATTTGGGGAGCGTTTTTTAAGATGAAAAGCTGAAGTGTTAAAGTGAAACTCTTAGTATGAAAGACTAGCTTTTTCTGTTTTTAACCAATGACTTACCTTAGTTTAACTGCTTGCAAAACACCTGAAGTGTTAACAGCACATTTTGTACCTTAGCTGCTTAGAAATGTTTCCTACTATAGAACCTGAAATGGTCCATTATGTTTCATAAATGCTGTCTGACCTTATTAAAGCAGCTCTTAAAGGTTTACTTGGTGTGCATAAACCTAAGCTATTGTATTACAGACTTTGAAAAACTGCATGAATAATGATAAAACATACAATAAAATGCACCATGTTGTTAGTATTAATTAATACATAATCGTTATCACATTAAAGATTCAGAGATTTGTTACAATAATTAGTCACCAATTTATATGTCTGCACCGATGTAGCTATCACAAACAGTTTTATAAAATTCAACTCCCAGTTCACAGTTGTCTCAAAACACAGAGAATGAATAACGTTTTTGTTTGATCTCTGTAGTGGTCACACTGGACACATATTCCTGTATGGATCCTGGTATCCCTGTGAATGGTGCACGGTTGAGCAACGACCTGTCCATCGGCTCCACAGTGTCTTTTCAGTGTGATCAGGGCTACAGGCTGAGCCACGAGGAGCCTCTGGTCTGTGAGAAAAACCACTTCTGGAGCCACCCACTGCCTACTTGTGATGGTGAGTACAAGAAATATCTTTATTTCAATGGAATTTAGTCAAACAAGTTTGTTACTCCCAGAGGTGCTTTTGTGGGAATACTATCCAACAACCCCATTTCATGCAGTATTTTTTTAGTGTCTTGGGAAAACACTGTGTAATATGATATGAGCCACAATGTCTTTAACCAGGTTATTACAAAGATGGCCTTTAAACTTAAATATTTTTTTTACATAAACCAATATAAATATATATTTTTTTTTCTTTTTTGCCCCTAGTAACACATGTCTAGAGCATGGATAGATCTTACACAGATGTAGTTAAGATGTCTATCTATTATATATATGATTATGAGACAATGATATCTAGATAGCCATCATTGTTAGTTTTAGAACATTTTTCCTTAAATCTGATAGAAACTAATTGGTCCTAATTTCATTTTATTTTTCAGCATAGATAGTAGTTCAATCTTTATAGATGCATTGATTTAGTTAGAGGTCACAATTCAGTCCAGGAGCAAAATTAAAAATGATGAATAATATAGATAATAATAATAATTACAAAAATAAAAACCATCAGAAAGATTATGCTTTTTTCAAAACTTTACTGGAATGTAACACTGCAACATCAAAAGCAGCTCTCCACACTGAGAACAATAGCACAGGAACAGAGCAGCAGTGGAGACATGGTCTATTTTAAGTCTCATTAAAACGACATAATTATTGACCTGGTAATGATTCCAATTTAAGTCCAAATTTGTACAGCTACAGACCAACTCATGGGATGCAGTTAGTTTAAAAACCATAGTCTCAAATAGCAGGTGATGACTGTTGCTTAAAGTATCTAACGTTAGGTGGCTGCATTTATTTTTGTAAAGGCTTTAAGGGCCTTACGCCCACTGCTCTTTGTGTTGCATGAAGCTTTAAACAAAAACCTGCTCAATACAAAAGCATACAAAATCCATGGCCTTTTTAGAAAGGTAAAAAAAACAGTTTTGTGTGACTGAGTCGCCCACAGCTGGTCTGCCCAACCAAATGGACACTTATCTAAATGCCTTTTATTCAACAATAAGACCTTGTCCTTGTGAACAAATAACTTGGGGTGTTATGAATCATGTAAAACTGAAGATGGATATTCAACTTCAGAGCATGAAGTTCAGCAGGTTTCTGATAGTTTTTGCAGCTCATATAATCTCTCAGCTGTGTTACACACTTTGCCTCTTTGCAGGGTTCAGAAGCACACTCAAGGACAACAGTGGCAATTATTGTTGCCGGGTAAAAACCATAAATAATGTGTTTTAGTTACGGATCACTTAGTTTAAAGACTAAAACGAGTGAAACCACATGCAATGGCCCGTGGAAAGCTCTATACAGTGCATGTAATTTAGTATTATGCTATACGTCAGCTGCCTGGTGGGTTGAACATTTTTCTGTCTTGGAGAATTCTTGCCTAGGTGTGTGCCAAACTGGTGCCAAATGCCTTGGCTCTGTGCCTAGGAGGCCTCTAAAGTGGATCATTTGCCGAGCATACTCATCCACTTTTAATGACTTTATGTAATTTTGGCTCATTAATAAAATATGCAATATAATTTTGTTGGTGGGTAAGGATCCATGCCTTGATGTGTTGTGCTTACTTGAGGACCCAAGGGTGGAAGGAGAGAGGATAAGAGGGTAGTGGGTGTGTACAGCTTTGGAGCCTCAGGCATCCGAGTGATCCTCCAAAACATCTTCTGACATTCAGAACTTTGAAAAAAACGTGCATGAACAAAACTTCAACTCCTTCGACTTGGCAAGGATTACTATTTTGGGGGAGGCATCTAAGAGTCCTTAACGTCAGTCTCAGGGCAAACACACACAACCTGCATACATACACCTCCAGACAAAAAAGAAAAAAACAATGCTTGTCAGATTTTATAAATGCAGTATTTAAAAAGCAGTGCCCTTTATGGGAAATGACCTTTCAGTTGAAACATAACGACAGCATGAGAAAACGGTTGCTGGTTTGAACAATATCCAATTAGACGAGTTAACCTTCAGATGGATGGAGCATTAACCTCCAGGTCCTTAGCAGCCAATCAGTGCACAGATTTATCTCATTAACTTTCTCTGATGAGATAAACAGCTTTCTGGTTGTATTGTATATCACTATTGTCAACATGAGCATGGCAGTCATAAAGCTGAAGTGACAAGACTCTCTGTCACTTTACTGGAGCCACATTAAGGCAGCCAGGCAGGAGACAATTTTCAAATCAGAACTACAAGTAGAACCTCACACACACCAGGGCCTTCAGGGTGATGCAAAGAAATGTTGTGATTTAAGAAGCAACAATTTTTTCATGTTAAAAACAACCCGTACTTATGTGTATATTGGCACAAAGGACTTGGGCAAGATAGAGAGGATGTCCAAGCATTCAATGTCCTGGCCATGCGCCCATGCAAAAACCAAAGCTTCTGAAAACAGTCAACGAATCCACATCTTGTTGGATGTGATTGACAACTCAGTATAAAGCTGCATTCATACTGAATGCAACTCTGCGCTAAATAAATACCTCATTTTGGTCACCGTTGTTGACTTTGCATGGAGAGTAATCACAGAGGACGCTTAAGTCGCATTTGGTGTGTCGGCACCTTCAGAGTGGTAGCAGAAATGATCTCCACTGATAGAGGTCAGCAAATTTAGTATGGGAATTTAAATATAACAACAATTGTGCCAAGTTGTCCCAAAATACAACCTAGTCATTTCTTTTAAAAAAATTTGATTTGCTTAAATTTGCTCCAAAATGTCTCCAGAAATTTGATTGCGCATTTCCTTTCAATCTAGTCAGAAGTTTAGGGACAACTTTTGCACACTCTCTTATCATTTTCAACACCTTATTAAAGTGCCTGCCCTTTTTCAATGAAACTATCAGTAAACCAAATATGATGAAACTTAACACAATTATGCTTGATGGCATGAATGTTTTTGCAGTGACCGTTTTGCTTACAAAAACGAACAAGAAAAACAACAACCATGGTCAGAATAAAAAAAAAATCATAAATTACATCATGTCTGATGTGCATAGGTTTATTTTAAATAACAGTCATTGCATTTTTTTGCTTTTGCAGTAAAATTATGTCCGTAACACTTTACTTCAAGTTCTAGTTTATAATGCATTAGAAGCACATGCATAAGACGCTATAATGCATGTATAATGCTTCATAAGTGTCATTATAATGGTGTATAACCATGCATAAGAACTTGTACCAAGGTTTATAAAGTATTACAAGTGTGGACATGGTAAGGATGGTTATATTGTGACCCAGAACTTCAGATTCTTCATTCAAAACACTTGTCACTTGAGTATGCAGGTATAAAACATTATAAAGGCTTGAATATAATACATTATGTCCACACTTGTAATACTTTATAAACCTTGGTACAAGTTCTTATACATGGTTATACACCATTATAATGACACTTATGAAGCATCATACATGCTTCTAATGCATTATAAACTTGATCTTCAAGTAAAGTGTTACCATTATGTCTCTATATTAAGACATTATTATGGATCGTGTACTTCAACCTATTTGAGGACTACAACATACGTTTTCCTAAAACAGGTCTTACATGTGATGTACATGTCTTTGATGAAATCATAGTTTGATGGTTAGTTTAGACTTTATGAGTTCTTTTTTCTGGTCGTAGCTGTAACTAAGTAAATGGTTTGTTTCTAAGTTGTGTTTAATCTCTGATTGAAACACCTGATTTATTGATCTGGCTTTTCCAAACAAAAGTATAAAAACATAATTAATTGCGAGGACTTTTGTTTTAAAGAAAACACGTCAGAAGTCACCTTTTTCATCGACAGAGCTTTAAGAGCTAATTCTATGTGCTGGTGCCAAGCATGATTGCCAAGTGAACCATTTGGGATGTGAGAAATTAGAACCATGGGATTAAATGCACCTTCAACTTTATGTTGAAGTTGCTGTAATGGAGAATTCAGTTTCAACAGCATTGGATCAATGTCAAAATGTATTGGCTCAATCAGTCCAAAGTTTGAGTTGAAAACCCATGCAGACTGACAGTGAAGCTCTGCAAAGCAAGAAAGATTGTTAAGGTGCTTATCAGAATCAGAAGTACTTCATTTATACCCTGGAGGAAGTTCTGTATAATATTTGTGGTCATCTATTTTACATAAAAGATAACTCATGTTGACTTGGTTGCTTTGCAGTAAATCACTCTCAGCCCAATGCAGAGGTTTGACACCGTGTGTTTGCCTTGCTCTTCAATCAAACCATGCTGAAAACAGAATCCAGTTGACGTGTGCCTCAAATCACTTTGTAACACTTCTTCAGTTTGTCCTTCACTTTGGCTGTTAGTAAAAGCTATTAGCGGTATCTGTGTAGCTTTTAGTGCCATGTGTATTGGAACCAGTGCTGATGGTGTCACAAAAATCCATTTGAAGGCAGAAAAAATGTGGCCTATGTGGGACATTTTAAAAGTACAATCTGGACCACTCATTACCATCTTAAAAATAATAATAGTTATAATAATAGTAACAGTGATGATGAAGATAATAACCAACAAAAGAAAAGGCAGTAGACACAAGGAACATTTTTGATGATTTGTGTCATTATCACCCTCCAAAGATACACCAGATGATTGTCTCTGCAAACAGCTAGACCACGTGACCGAACACCTGACAGTTTTAGCAACAGTCTCTCAGTGGCACTTTAGAAACAAGCCTGATCAAAGGGGACTCAGGAAGAAAATCAGAAAAGAAGAGCGATCAGCTGGCCCAGCACTCATGTTGCCCTAATGCCACAAGCTGCCCTTGTTTGCCAATATTGCCTTTGACTTGAGGCACTGTTGTGTGAAGGGATGGAAACTGAAATCCATTCTCAATTGAGATCCAATAACAGCTAGCTCAAGGAGTTGATGTCATCAGCCCTCATGCTTAACACTTCCTTTATCAGTTCCTTCCACATTGTTCTACAAACCTTGCAGATCATGAACATGTTTTCATCAGAGACAGCCAGAAGGAAGTTTAACAAATATTTTTTACCAAGAAATAAAAAAGCTCATGCACTTTCTGTGTTGTAATTTTACTAAAGGGTAGACCTATCAACAACTTGCATCATGGGACAGATGCATCTGCTTCAAATTTCCCCCTCCAGCCAAATGCCAATGTAGTTCCAACCAATTACCGGCCAACTACCCATATCCCCGTGGGAGTGTGCCTAAATTCCAATATATATGTGCAATTGCAGGTTGTCCACATGAGATGGTGCTTTCCACACAATAACACATCCAGAAGGCTTCATCCTTTGCCCTTATGTTGAGAGTCAGAATGTCTGAGTTACAATAAGATACAATATGTCAGTGGGAATGCCCCCTTTTGGTTTGACTTTCTACCCAGGGAATCACACGGTCTCCAGATTGTCCAACTTAATCAGTTCACAACTGAAACCTGACATGCAATGTCATTCCTAGGTTCCACATCAAAACTCCTAGATTAATTGGAATCCACTCCAGTGGGCATGTCCTGGCCAGTTACAGTTATGGACCAGTCAAGAAAGTTAGGAAAATGCATGTTCTTTTTTGCCGCTGAAAACTGAAAAGGGCTTTTCTACACAGAAAATCCACAGGAATAGATGAGGGAATCATTAAAGAATTAGATGGATAGACAGAATTCATAATGGTATTAGTATCAATAAAATCTAATAAATTCCCATCCTAGTTGCGTGTATACCTCCTTCCTTGTCTGTGAGCTTTATAAGTATGCAACATCTGAGAGGAAATGCTTCCTAGTACCTATCCTTTTTGGCTATTGCAAACACTGTGTTCACGGTAGCCTGAACCCTTAGATTGGTAGATTTCATCCTGATTGGAAGACATAAAAACCATTGAGCTGAACTGCATGGACACCTCACAACTGTGGATGTTTGGACAAATAGCATCAAGCCCTTCAATGGACCATGCCCACTAATTGTTTGGTGGCCAAATCAAGACCAAAATCAGACAAAAAGTTGAGCCGGAAATCATCCTATGAGAAGCCAGGTTTGCACAGTGTGGGCTGCTTCTGGATTATTCTTGAGACCTGACTAGAACGCAGTCTAACATATTAATGAGATGAAAGTTTCTTTTTCTACATGATAAATGTAAACTCACTTTGAAGCAGCAGTCAAAATGGAGCCACATACTGTTACACGCTGAATATGCTAATGTCATCCCATGTGAATCATAAGTAACTTTAATGGATTAGCGTGTTTTCTGATAGTGCCTTTTGGTGTTAGATACCATAGGAGAAGAGGAAATATGGATGGATAGCTAGATTAATGAATAATTTATTTTTCTGGCAGTAGGACAGGTTTGGAAGGAGCAAGTGAAAAAAAACACATTGTGTTGGCAGAATTACAGGTACTCATAAAAATAGCAGGACAGGATGTGATATGAGTCGAATGCATTATTCATATAAATCGCTCCTCTGTCTTCAGGTGAAGGATTTATTGGTTCATTTGCAATCTTCTTTTTTTGCTACCGTTATCAGTCATTATCTTGTCTTTCTATTCAGCATCATGTGGAGGGGATATCAGGGGACCTGCAGGGATTATCTTATCACCCGGCTATCCAGAGCTGTATCCCAACTCACTCAACTGTACGTGGACTGTGGAAGTGAGCCATGGCAAAGGTAGGAAACTAAATTCTTAAACAATAATGCATGTTAATTCATATAACAACTTGTGTTTGATCATGTACATGCCTGACCTCAGCATCAGCACTCTGTTTTCATAGTCGTATTGCAGTGATGTACTCACCATATGTAACAACAGCTGAGTAAAAATCCATAGGTGAACTTAACCTCCCAACACAGTTTCCGAGCACATGACAAGGATAAATTATCATAAAATTAGAGAGTATGGTCTTTTTTATGAGGGCAAAGATAATTCACATTCATTGACTTTTTTTAACTTCGGAAAATGACGAGAATATTATTCAGGAGATCTCTTTTTGAAGAATGAACTGTGTGATTCCCAGTTAAAGGAGGTTTCTGTATCTGAGGATTGAGAATAATTTATGGTTCATTTTTATCAGCAGTCCTTTCACTTACTTAAGCTTTTTAAGCTCAGGTCATACAGTAGACTGACTCGAATTTTATGCTGTTAAAGGAGTATGGTACTTCATCCTTTTTACATATTTAATCACCAGCTTAAACATTTCAGTGGTTTACCTGTTACAGCGGGTGTGTTATCTTAGTTTTATTCACATAACACTTTTTAGAGAATTAGTTTCATATCCTTATCACAGCCTTAGGCCTTATGATTAGATAGCAGTTCTTTTAGACAGTTTAGTTAATTTAAAGGAGACATATCATGCAGATGCATGATTTAATGCTTACATATAATATAATAAATTTGAAAACAAGACCTTACACCCCCTTAATTTTCAAAAAATGAGATATTGTATTTTTTCTGATATCCTAGAACGACATTTGATGTCTCTGAAAATAGGTCATTGCGAGATGACTGCGAGATTTAAATTGTCGTGACGACACGAGGTACATTTCTTTTATTGGAGTAATCTAATAAAACAGCTCCTCCTCTGTAAAGTCCGTAAGCCACAAAACCGTCACCGAGGAACACATCCACCCAGCAGCAGTGTATAGCTCCCTAGCTCACACTCACTCATTACCAGCTCCGGCCTGTAGGGGGACTCAATACGCGGTCGCTGCTCTGAGCCTGCCGGAAAATACAGTAGAAGAAGAAGGACAGGCTGGCTCTACCCCCGATAGAACTGACCAATCAGAGCACAAAGGGCTGTGACGTTGTGAGGTAACTGTAGGTCAGCCTGAGAACCGAGCGTTTCAACGAGAGCTTGATAATGGCCTAAAATGAGGATTTTGAGAACGCTATTGAGGGGCAATGAAGGAACTAAATGACTTGTACTGAGGGCAGAAATACTTTACAGGCATCCTAGTCTGGCATAGGGAAAAGGAGAAACAAGCATGATATGTCTCCTTTAAAAATAAACTAAGCTTATCTCTACACTTTGGTGTATTATTATTATTCTTTTTTTTGCCATTGTGTTTCTCTTCATGTTCCTTAGAAGACCCATTAACATGTTATGGAAAGTTTTGTCTGTGACTCATTTGACAGCAAAATTAAAAAAAAAAATCTAAGATTAAACAATTCATGGGTGGAAAACCTTTAATAGCGATAAGAAAACTTAAAACCCAAAAAGGGCAAAAATATCCAGGTCTATGAAAGGCCTTAAATTTCTAAGTTTAGAAACTTTAGAAATACACAGACAAGTATCTGCTTGTGTCTTCTCCATGGTGTAGTAAGTCCACATTGAGTGTCTGAACCTGGACATTTATACCACTTTTTGTTTTTTAGATTTTCCTCACTTTCTGTAAAGGAATCTCTATAAGTATTATTATTAGTTTTTTAAAGCATGCTATTGGCCACGAGACAAGACAAATAGATGTAGTACAGATATGTGATCCACTAGACTCATACTTTAAAACTCATGGTCCATTAAACGAGACGTCACGAAATTTCATAAAAAGCACCGACCCAAATTAAGTTGTTCAGTCAGAAACGTAGAAAAACAATTTATCATCTTAATGTTGCCCCCAGTTCCATATAGTCTGAATGCACCACGTCCTCCACAGCAAATTGCTCCCCTTCTGGTTACTTACATTTCACTTTGGTTAACTCCTTTTTCATGTGCTCTGTAAATTAAATGAATTGGATTGGATTTGACTTTCCACATCTGTCTGTGTTGAGCAAAGCTGCTGCAGGTATCTGTCAGTCCACATAGAGATCAAACCAAACTGTAAGTCAGACACTTAACACTCATGGTGTTGGACACATTTCAATACGAAACAAAAGCAAAACTGTTGCACTCACAGAATGCTATATTGATGTTGAGTTTGGGGGTTATTATTTAATGCTTTTTCCCAACAATTGTTTTTCTTTTTCCATTATTTTGTTTTTCAACTTGCCTTATATGCCACAGCCTATACTATCCCTCGTTATACACAAATAGAAAATGACACTTTGACAGTGCAACCAATCATTCTCAAGTGATGCATTGATCAAAGTGCTTAATCTAGTGTTTATCAAATGCTGTTATGTCCCATCAGCTCACAAGATCTTACTGAAAACCTAAAGGCGTTTAACACTGTTTAATGTCATACGATGAAAGCAATAGTCAGCAGTCCATGCATTCTGTTGACACAATATGAGAGCAACTTTTTAACAATAGAGAACAACTTTAGAGCCATGAATTCCAAATAAAACTGTTTACACAATCTCAGAAGCTATCAGCTGTCTCACTATTTATCAATATATTCTGTATAGTTAGAATAATCATATTAAATTTGCATGCATTTCAACAGAACTTCTTAAAGAGGGCGGCTTACTTTTTAGGTCATCCATTGCAGCGATGTGGGAGATGAAGGACATCCAGACAAAAAGTATTTTCAATGCAAAGCCTTTGTTAATCATTGCCCACTGATATCCACCCCGCTGGTGGTTGTGCAAAGCTCTGCTTGAACAGGTGAAAATGAAAAGCCTCTTAGGTCTCATTTGACTTTTTGCGGTACGTTTTTATTACAAGTTTTTGAGGAGTTCACCTAATAGTAAAAGTGATCATTATAGATATTTTGTTTGAATAGTTTTCGTTATTCAGTTAAATCTATTTCATTCTGTCTGAAATGGCCAAGGCCACCATTGGAGGTCTGAAAATCACTTACACATTAATACGCTCTGTCTCTGTATGAAAAACACAACATATTTTGACAAATTTGATTTACCTTGTTGTGAAGTATGACACAGCATAATCTTTGAAGGTAGCAGCAATGTAACCCAGTGATTAACCCCCTCCCATAACTGTTTTATAGAAAATGTGACGTTCCACCAGGCCACTCCAAGGACTGATCTTTATTTCTTGATCATAATTTGTCTTTGCTCTTTGTAAATATTATAAATATTATAAAAGCACAGCCTTTCAATTAATTTTGGCACTTTTTCATGGCAATTTTTGACTTAATTTTTTAAGTGAGCAACAAATACTGAAGGACATTTCAGAGTCACTTTTTTACAGATTCAACAGATGGCACAAAAAAGTGGCAGCACTCATTTTACCAAGAAAGGAGCCAACTGGCTGTCATGTATGGAATAAAGATGTTGTTATGGGCTCAGAATTTCAGTGTGAAAACTGTGGCAAAGTTCACAGAGTTGTCTCTTGTTTCCTATCTCAAAGTAAAATAAGAGTCTGTTTGCAGAAAGCTAATAATTTTAACTTGTGTTAAAAAAAAAAACAAAGCTCTAGTAATAAGGCTTTTCTCTCTTTTTCTCATTGCTCATGGTGTTCTTATCTGCCTGGTAAAGCTGATCTTAATCTTTTTGTGTTGTTGTAAATTTAAGGCCCCAATTTATCTTTGTATTGTTTGATATTTTTTTCTGTGATTCTTATTTGTATGCTCAATCTTTGTGCAGTGAAAAGGATTAAAGCGCTTGAGTGTTTTTTGAAAATAGAAAACTTGTTTTTGGAGGTAAATTTGTCTTGATTTTTTCAGGTTTTTAATGAGTACAATGACTGAGGATTTAAATTTGGATTGTATGCTGGTATAATCATCCTGACCTTTAATAGTTTTTGCCCTTTAGCCAATCCATTTCCTAACTGTATGTATCTGAAGGAATATAAAATATTTATCAATGCATAATGGCCAGTCCGCTCAAAGCGTTCCTGAATCTCTGTAAGTGATCTTTGTATTTCCCTGATTCTTAAGTCTGGCTTTTTATTATCCCCTCCAAGGTGTCCAGTTCACTTTTCACACTTTCCACCTGGAGGATCACCATGACTACCTCCTGATAACAGAAAACGGCAGCTTTGCCCAGCCACTGGCTCGACTCACCGGCTCAGAGAGACCTGCACCAGTTAACGCCGGCCTGTATGGGAATTTCAAGGCCCAGCTACGCTTTATTTCAGACTTCTCCATATCGCTACAGGGATTCAATATCTCCTTCTCAGGTATGATGGCATATGAGGAGTTATCTGCAGGAAGCAGGGAGGGTACAGTATTGGAAGCTGTGTGGACAGGATGGGAAGATGAGATTTTACAAAGGAAAGTGGATGGATACTGTGGAGGAGGAAGATAGGGGGTAGCTGGTTGAGTTGTAAAATAGGAGGGGTAGAAAGCCAAAGTGATTGACGGTGTGAGAGACAGACAGATCCTTCAAACATGGGATCAAAAGAGCTAAGCCTCTGTAAAGGGTGCATAAAGAAACATGTGAGACGTGATTTGCAATCAGAATGAGGGAAGGCTTAAGGTGGCCATGCCTCAGGCTGTGCCGATCAAAGGAGGATAATTAAGAGACATGGAGGTCATGCAGGTAGAGGGTGTCCAACCGTGGTGGGAATGATCATCAAAGCCTGCCTTGTGGGTCAGTATCCTCAAGACTGCAGGGACTCAGGGGGAAAGATGAGGGTGTGCTAAAATAATAGGCCCCCCATGCAGGGACCAAGGAATGGAGAATTAAAGAGAGAGGTTGAGATGGTGAGGGAGATTTAGTGAAGGAGATGAGAGAGAGAGATGAGACAGATGGTGATACTGAGTGAGCTGGGTTGATGGAGAGGGCGGAGAGAAAGACAGAGGGAGAGAGTCAGATGAAGTACACCAGGATCAGGGAGGTCTGCTTCATGAGCGTTCTGGCTAAATATTTGCCTGCTGCTCACTGATGTGAAGCATAACTTATACATCCATGAATATTTATGAAATTCAGTTACTTAGTGCGTGTGTGTGTGTGTGTTTGTTTGTGTGTTTGTGTGCTGTGTCATTAGCATCTATAAATTTCCCGATTAAAATGATTTTTTTAACCTTGTATGACCTTCAATGTTAACTAGCCCATGCCACACCATATGATACGATGCTGCTGTACTGTTTGGCTGAGTTGAAATCAACAGGCAAAAATATTTCTGCGAGCTGGCAACTGGAGTGTGTGAGGAGTGTTGCTGGGAGATTTCCCTCTTCTCATGCAGGCCGTGTTGCATCCACATCTCAAAAGATAAGGCCACCGACACTCCATGTTTAAAAAATATGCATGCAGGGTGGCCTGGATTTTAGGGAGCCCATCCTTCATCCAGACAACCATGGTTTCAAACTCTTGGCATTTATCCCAACCCGATGAAGTGTTATTGAGCAAAGACATTAATCCTCACATCCAGGCTTTGGCTTACTTTGGCTGAAAGTGCACTTTTTACCATAAGCATAATGCTTAGTGCACAATATTATAGGCATGAAATTGGTGTCTGTAGGTAATAGCTTCACGAGTCAGTCATTGGAATTAACAGATTTGAGCATATCCACCAATACAGTACAGCAGATATACTTCATACTGTATATTGAGATCAATGCAAAAGTGTACCACAACACTTGACCTTGTCAGCATTGTCCTTTTAAACCTTTAAGTAGATAAATTGTTTTAAATATAAAAATAAGGCCACGTAAACATGTGTTCTCAATTTTATTTTCAGCTCTGCATCTCTTTCATGCACATTAAATTCAAAATAGGGTAGCACAGTGGCGAGCAGGTAGTGCTTCTCCAGTTCAGGATGTACCCCCCCTCCTTCCCAATGACAGCTGGAATAGGCTTCAGCCCCCCCGCAACCCTGAAAGGGATAAGTGGTATAGAAAATGAATGAATGAGTGATACATTCAAAATACATTTGTAACAGCACGGTGAAAACCATCTAAATCCCCAGCACTGTGGCCACCTGCTGACACGCAGTTGCTTTATTTCTATTTCTTAAAAAAACTAAAGACTGTCAAAACATGCTCATTTTTGTTCCTCACAGTAAAATTAGTTTATGTTGGTATTGGTTTTGGCTAAAATGTGTTTAGAATTATCCTCATATTTGACATCAGCTGAAAGGCCTTTATTATGCATCCCTGGGTGTAATGGTCAGTATAACCAACATTAGAACGTTTAGAGAAGAAGGTGATTGTGCTATGGAAGGATTTTTTTTGCAACTGATTAAATTCCCATGTTGTCTCCAGAGTACAATCTTGAACCCTGTCAGAATCCTGGATCGCCTCGGTTTGGTTGGCACACCGGCTCTAAGTTTGGCATTGGCGATGCACTGGCATTCTTTTGCAACACGGGTTATCGTCTGCAGGGGGCAAGGGAGATTGTGTGCTTGGGGGGTGGCCGCCGCATGTGGAGTGCCCCTCTGCCAAGGTGTGTGGGTACGTGGTCAGCTGTTTTTACTTCATTTTTCTCCCTGTTTGTTGATGTATGTAGTAGAATTTACTCTACTACTCAATGTCAGGGCTTTTAAGTAGCTCACACAAATATAAGCTTATTATTTGAGAGCCGAGGGGAGTTTACAGAAGTAGACTCAAATATAAAGCTCAGGACAGAGATGAGAAGCTGCTATGTTTAACTCTTCCAGAAGATCTTTCTTGCACTAAACGGCAGGGGTAGAAAGAGCAAAACATATTTATCATGTGTAAAAGTAACAATTAATTTATATTAAATGTATTTAAAGTAAGGATAATTTGAGCACACTTTTCTATGACACACATAAATGTAACAGTTAAAGCAGGAAAGGTTGACTTTTGACACATTGAGGGTCACATTTTTTTTTCTAATTGCTTGAAGGCCAAATCTTTACATTTTTAATATACTCACAGTTCAAAGGCATGTTTAACTACCATTAATTCAAAAGAAAAAAACAAAACTGAGTATTGCCAAGTCATTTTATATTAACACTTAGATGTCTAAACTTAATCCCAGGAGTAAATACTTATTTTAAGAAGCCAAACACAAGAGTTGAAACCAGTTTCAGCTACTTCTTTCTGAAAGTTAACAAGCATTAACTGCTTATGAGATGTTGTTATTCTGATATTTACATTACAACCAATTCACTTGAAACTACGTAAAAAGAAGTTCTAAATAAAACTATTAAAGTCAATTTTAATGACTTTGCTTGACAAAATGTAATTTTCAATGCGTTAAAGGTAGATTTAAACACATTTAATCTATGTAAGTGTGTTTTTTTATATACATATTTTAAAGAAACTGGTGGGCAGCACCAAAGGAGTAGAGGGGCAGCATGTGGTCCATGAGCTGCCAGTTGTCCCTCCCTGAGTTGGAGTATAATGAAGGAATCAGTTATGTGTATTGATTAATAATAAAATTATAGTAAATATGTATTGATATTTAAAAATAATATTTTAAAGTAGTGTGAGAATAGCTATTTGCCCTAATATTTAAGAAAATAATGCAAAGATCTGAGTGTAAATGTACTTGGCACACTCTGTAAGTCATAGTTTTGAACAGACATATTGTACTTGACCAATAAAATATATAATGCCATTCATGAGGTGTGTATATTGAATATTACTCTATTAAAACTTAATTGTAAATGTGTTATTACACTTAATGTTGTCAATAAACTGTAAGTTTGAAATTGTTTCCAACCCGTTTAAACATCCTGTTTCTAAAAACTATTAGATATCAAGTTTTTAATAAGTATTGCTCCAGTTTGGATTAATTTTTAAACATCAACTATAGTGACAATGAAATCATTTGTATTGCCTTGATGTAAAGATTTGACTTGCTAGTCTTCAATCAATCAATCAAATCAATCAAAGTTTATTTATAAAGCCCTTTACAGTAACCCAAAAGGCCCCCAAAGTGCTTTACAGTAGTGTCAGAAAATAATTAAGAACACGATGGATAAAAACAACATAAACAATACTGTAAGAACAATACATAAAAGCCAAAGATACACAAGAATACAATGGGAGATGTGACACAGCAGCAAGGTGCATAAAAGCCATTCGGAAAGATAAAAAAAAATAAAGTCTAACTGACATTAACATAAACCTAGAAGCCCTAGTCAGGGTTAAAAGCCATTCTGGTCTTGTCATTTTAGTTTTTACTTAGCACTCAGATCCAGTGTAAATTGAAGTGAATTAGAATATTTTGTTCTGAAGCTACTGATCAAATGTCAAATATTTTTATGCTATTTTAATATGACAGTGAAGCTCTGTCATATGTCATGTCTAGGGTGTGGTGCCCTTTTAACCAGTTCTTCACCAATGGTGACATGTTCCTATGGTTCAGCTTAACCCTGCCTTTGAAATGCAATTTGGCTCGACATTAGCAATTACATGCTATAAAAGCATACATTTTACATGATAAAATTTTTTGGAAACCAAAAGCAAAAAAACATGTAGCCCTTTAAGTGCCCTCCATTTATTGTTAATGAGTTTGAGAGTAGGTATGCTTCTCTGTGAAATGGAAAACAAACAGATTAAGTTGCTCACAGTCATTACTTGGTGCCAGTTAGCCAAGCAGAAGATGCTTTGGATAGACTGTCATCCCGCCCATTCAAACTCTATAATTTGTTCTTTACTTAATGATTTAAAAGAGTTCATTTTAAGAAGGATCCTCTATGGGTTCGTCTTGGCATGGTGCAGGGAAGCCAGTTGGGTAAATCTTTGAAATGGAGCCTGTAATGTTTTCACACTGAGCTTTTAATGTTCCTCTCAGTGATTCACAATGTGCTGGTGCCAGATGATAATGATAACCATGACAGTAAAGTAATAAAACAGATAGACACATGGAGAAATCAGAAAAAAACCCTCCTAGTAAGACTTCTGAAGTGTAACTCTATCTTTGAGGTAAATGCTAAGGTTATCAAATAAATGTTAATTTCAAAGTAGTGATTCCTGTCTCCTGTGTAAAACTGATTTTGTCTCTGTTTGTCCTTGTGTATTTGTTTCTTCCAGCTGAGTGTGGATCAACCGTCTCCAACAACGAGGGAGTTCTTTTGTCACCAAACTATCCAATGAGCTACGACAACAGCCATGAATGTGTTTATAGCATACAGGTCCAAACAGGAAAAGGCATCAACATCACTGCAAACGCATTTCAGCTTGCACAAGGTGACGTCCTCAAGGTAAAGACTCAATGCAGCCATCGTCATTGTCAACAGCAAACAGATAACCAACAAATAAACACAGGAGGGATAAGTCAACCAGTATGTGATTGCTTTTAATTAATGTTTATGTACATGAAGCAGGTCATGGTGTATTTTTTATGTGCAACATGTGAATCTTACAAGGGATTATGATGAAACACCAGGCAGAATGCAGAGTGTTCTGCCTTGAACAACAGAGCAAAGGTCAAACAGCAGTGGCATCATCATCCCTTTGGGAAGGAAGGGATCCATCTCTCTGCTCAAGGGCATTTTCACAGTTTTTCTAAGCACCACAGATTGGATGCAAATGACTGTGTAGTCCCCTCTTCACAGCTGGAATACACTCTTTTTGGGATGCAGATGTCTTATCTAATGCTTCAATTAACAAAACACTGCAGCCTTCTATCTGTGTCCCTACTAATGGAGCTGTGCCGACCGTAATCTCTTGGACTCAGTCATTTTCTGAAAATCTTAAATGAGGAGATAGACGTGCTTGGAAAGCTAAAGGACTTGGAGTAAGGCTGAAACAAACGGCTTGTGGTTATATACAGTGCTTAATGTAGTTAAAGACCACTGCCCAGTGTCGGGTTTATGGCTCAATTGGCCAAAAAAAGCACCATTGGTATTTTTCAAAGTCATTTTTTGTCTTTCCAGCCTGGTAAATTCACTAGCTTGTAGAAGCTCTTTCACAGAAACAGTATTTTAGTGCTGAAATATATTTTTTATTGATACACCTGGATTTTCAAATTCACAAATTCCAAAACATAACAGTAAAGATAGTAAAGAATGTTTTCATTTTGCTGAGTAATATGTCAACTAATAATTATTTACCTGCATGCCTGAACCAAAAGAAATAGTTTAAATGATTAAATGTTTTGCTTGATTAATTTCTGACTTCTCAAATTTGGGCGTACAAAGGATAAATTTAGTTTGAAATTCCTTACTCCTGCTCAAAATGCATGTCCATGAACAGTAACATTTCAGTTTTAAACAGTTTTTTGAAGGGATAACTGAAATATTTATGTTTTATCATTTCTTTTGACAGGTGGTCTAATAAGTTTGTTAAAACGCTGTATGCATGCGTATTAACATATTATATATTTTTTCATAGATACCAGCTCAGAAAAAAGTAGCTACATTACTTCAGATATTTAGTTTGGGATCATAAAGAGCTTGTCAAACAGATAATTTGCATAAACAATTCAATTATGGGATGAAATACAAAATGCAAACCTGATTGCTTCATGAAATCATATTATCTGCTGCTAATACTTAAAATCTTTTTTTTTTTTTTTAAATCTGGTGTAAATGCCCCCTCTGCCATGTATATTTAGCTCTTCAACTGCTCAAGAGGAAATCAGGGGCAGGATTCATGGTGTCTCCAACCTCATTTTCACATCCCATTTAAGACATTGATTTTGCAGTCAAGATGCCATAGAAACATGGGATATACAGGACTAATAGCTTTCTTTTAATTGTGGCTCTCTTTCATGTGTATTAATATTTAATTCTCTGTATTATCACTCTGCTTTTCAGAGGGCATTTCATCCTCCCTAAGCAGCAAAACTCTCTAAAATGTTCTTTGTCCCTGATTAGGTGTATGATGGAAAAGACGGGTCCGCTGCACTGCTTGGCTCATTCACAGGCACAGCAATGCAAGGCCTGTCCCTAACCAGCACCTCCAACTATCTCTGGCTTGAATTTTACTCTGACCAGGAGGCAACGGCAGCAGGGTTCCGGCTCATATACCACAGTAAGTCACATTTCATTTCCCTGGAGAAGGAGGGCCCTAAAGCTTTTCCAAATGAGTGAATTTAGCCTCACTTGAGGAGCCAGGCCATTTCAAGAAGCTGAATTTAAAAGAAAATTTTAATTGACCCTCACCCTGCTTCACTATGTCTTCACTGCCAAGGTATCCATTAAACACAGCAGGCTGTTTCTGCTGTATTCCTGCGGGAAAATTGGCATTTGGTATTTCCACCTTCTCCCTGTCTCTCTTTGTCAATCTTATTTTTTTCCTTCAGCTTCCACTCCTGCAATTAGTCCCTGCACCTGCCTTATTTTACCTTGTTAAATCAGGGGTAACATTTTGAGGATTGTTTTAAATAGTCACATATCTGTATGTTGGTAATGTGCTTATGTTGTATATAGCACCTGTACTTTTGCATTCAGTTTGAGATGGTTGTGTAAGTGCATTCAAAGTTCTGGTCATTGTTTTGAGAAGACCAGTAGAAGTGTTTTGTATCTGACTCTGGCTAATTGGCCCACTGACTGTGTGTTGTTGCTAACTGTTTCTAATTTATTACTGTGACTTGAAAAATGTTTTGGTGAGACTGCATTTTGCCGTCCAATTTAAAGTGTTTTTGTGTTTCACCTGCAACTGAGCTCTGAATTCTTTTCATCTTGATGTTAGTATTTTGAGTTGGGATTCAGCATTGTTAGTGAAAATGGCAGGAGGGCAAGCGCTGCCTGTACTTAAAAGGACAAAAGCCAAAAAGTTTCCAGTTTTCTTGCAGACACTGTGCTTAATTTAGCAATTTTATTTCTGTGATAATTACATCAAATGTGCCCACATGTTCAAAAAAGGAAAAAAACAAAACAAAAAATCTGTTAAACAATAGCGTGCAGCTCAGCTTTACTCCTGTTTGGGTTGTGCATCCTGACATACCTGCTAAAATCCTGAAATGAATCATGAATGTGTACTCATTTACAACCAAATACTCTGCCATCAGCGTCAAAATGCAGCCGCAATTAGTTCAGGAGAAACGATGGTTTAATTACAAGCTGCCTTTTCAGTTACAAAATTACCCATAATTAAGTAGCTCGTAATTAGTTTTAATTTCTGATTTTCCGGGATGTGCATGAGGTAAGAATGTAAGCCAGCAACCTTCACCCAGCCCTGAGAGCATCCTTCACTTGGTCCTTTCAGCTAGGATGAATAGTTCTTTCAGCTTAGGAAGGATTTACTGATGGATGAGCAGCTTGAGGGGCAAAGAGGTGGCTATGAGGAAGTTATATCATGTCTGAACATGAAATCTGATCATGTTTTCATGACTCTTCTTCCAAAAGTGCTGAGGTAATTTTCTAAATGTGAGCAGTAACTGCAGGAGATTTATACTGGTCACAACACTTGTAATACTACCATAACATCTGGCATGGGCATGGAGAAGTGAGCATAAATCACCTCTGCTGGGTTTATGTGCGGCCACTGTTGCTGCATAGCAGGGCACTTACATTTAGTACCTGAGACAGAGGATCACATCCAGCAGCCAGGGTCAGGTTCAAACCTGGTGAGCTCAAGAGTTATGGCACCATTTTCTTGTTGGTGGCTTGTTTATTTTATTTCTTTTGTATTACCCCAAAGTGTTACAAGTGGTTGAACTGTTTTTCAATCGCAGTTAAGGTCCACACTCGATTAACAATTTAATTGGGACCATCTAATTGGTCCCTCTGTCCAAAAGGAATCTTTTACTGCCAAGTAATATAGTGGGACTGTAGATCTGAGCCTCATCTGTGCTCAGCTGGAATTATTCTCAAAGCTCAATCAATACCTCTTTACCCTGCAGATAAATGGGAATATGGAACTTGTTCACAGAATGGCTGCTCTCCAATGGACTTTAAATGCTGACAGGCAGTTTGTGTTTGTCTGAGTTCATGCTCGTTATGTTATAATAGTTTAATCAACTCATTTGCTTTCTCACCTGCTCTCCCTCTGTGCTTCTAAATCTTTCTTATCCAGGTTTTGAGCTATCCCACTGTGATGATCCAGGGGTGCCACAGTTTGGCTTTAAAGTCAGTGACCAGGGTCACTTTGCTGGAAGTGCCATAACATTCGGCTGTGATGAAGGTTACACGCTGCACGGTAGCAGCATACTCAAGTGCATGACAGGAGAGAGAAGGGCATGGGACAACAACCTGCCATCATGTATTGGTAATTATTTTCACCTTTATCTGCCAGCTGTGTCTGTGTTTCAGGTTCTGGCCTCAGACACACTCTGAGAAAATTCCACCTCTGTCTGTCTCTCATGTTTTTAAGTAGTTTACATTAATATTCTGAACAGGCACTGTCAACAATGCTCAGCTGGGTTTTAATCCTAAGGATTTATCCTGAGATAATTTCAACTTAATTGAACTGTGTTGTAGGAAAATGGGCTGCTTGTTAAGTTGTAAGAGAATATAAACTGCTCTCATGTTAAATTGTGACTCATTGATCTTTCTTTTTCTTATGCAGAACTGGTTGTATAGACTTCGTGAGACAATATGATGAAGCAGTCTAAATTGCTTTTCAGTGTTCAATATGTTGCACTGACTCTTCTTCATTCATGGACTGCATTATTTAGAATTTTTCAGTCCACTTGCAATTGGTTGGCATATTTACAGGTTAAAGAATAACTACCCACTTATTTAGATGAGATTGAGCCATGGCATGATGCATTGTCTTTGTTGTATGTGTGATATTCAGAACATGCTGAGGCAGAAAGACAGAGAAATGATAAAGCTATTACCTGCATGCTGTTAGCGTCTGCAAAGTGTTTTGAGGCAGTGTCTGCCTCCCGATGTTTAGCAGTGATGGATTAGGGTAAAAAATGAATACAAATTTCTGGATGTGTGGAAAATTGCAGCCCTTTTCCTCTGTGCTCAACTGCCTTTTTAATGAATTGTGTATTTGGCTTTTTCCTTGCTGTGGCATAGTGCCATGTATGATACAACCACAAAACTTAAATCAGTCTATTGATCAGCAGTGCCAGATCAGTAAAAGGTCAATATTAATCGTTAGCTAGTATATGTGGGATGAATGTCAAATAGTTTCTTGCTGGTTCTCCTGGGTAACATCCTGCCTCCTGTCAAGGAGTTTTACATTTGCCCAGTGTCATCATGCTGATTAAAGCCCACCACTGTGGCAGTCAAATGCAATTTTCCCATTAATTAAGTGCCGTTTGTTCTGTTATACAGATAGCAAGACGATAACTAGGGGAGAGACACCAGAGATTGGATGATACGATATTCCTCCAGGCATTAACATTTGTAGCAGTGTCTCCCCTGCAGTGCAAGGCCCAGTCTATTTATTCTCTGGACACAATCTTTTTAAAGTTAATTAATGACATCATTAGGAGGCATACTTAGAGACAAAACAAGTTTTGCATCCACGAGTATCTGTGCTCAGGCAGGAAGCCCTTGTTGCCGTCCCATTATCTGTTAAAAAAAGAAAATTGTTCATTTCAGCAGAGCTTACACCGTTGCTCATTAGTCCTCATTGCAGATGGTGAGCCTTTGTGAGCTGGGCCTCTGTCAGCCTTTTTCCCCCTTTACTGTATTATATGAGAGTTAGCCTGTGTGTGCATGTGTCTTCATTTCCTCTTGTCTAAGACTTAATTTTAGGAAAGTGTCATGTATTTTGTTTACCTGTCTGTGTGCACATAGCTGAGTGTGGTGGCAGTTTTAAGGGGGTGTCCACTGGAAGAATTCTCTCTCCTGGGTATCCTTTTCCCTACGACAACAACCTGAGGTGTACCTGGACCATCGAGGTGAACTCTGGCAACATTGTCAGGTTAGTTTTTTTATAACATCGTGAATGAACTCGTGCATATCTACTCACATACTGAAATTTCATTAAAAAGAAATTTCTGGTGCATAGGTGAGGTTCTTAGAAATTCCTACCATTAGGGGTGCTGGTTTGGTGGAGTGGTTAGCAACCAGGCACCCCATGTATTTGCTTCTGCCGGTCCAGGTTCGAATCCCGCCTGTGACCAGTTTGCAGAATGTCTTCCCCTACTCTCTCTCCCCCTTTCACAAGCCCATCCACTGTCTCTCTCCTATCAATAAAGGCACAAAATGCCCAAAAACATACATTTAAAAAAAAAAAAAGAAATTCTTAACATTCTGAAAAGCAATGGTAATAAACTGTGCACAATTTGTAAATTGTTCAGCATCAAAAACATGGAGGGAGACTTAGGGGCATAGTTTATCCTCTAGAATGCTGTCTTTAAAATAATCTTACACACAATAGATGTTGTACATTCATATCAACAAAATCAAGCTCAGGTATGTGATTGAGCTGAGGAATACCTGACTGATATTAGAGATTGCAGTTTATATAAAATAAATCACTTTGAACTGAATGGATTGGATCTGATGTAAGTACATCTGAAATAAGCGAGGATGCCCTGACTTTTAAGATTTGAACGATCAAAACGTCCTGAAAGTATTTTAATTGGATAGTATGGAGTGCAGTTATGATTTTTTTTTTCCATGAATTATTTTCACCATCTAAAGTGGCAAGTCGAGAGAAACAGCCAGCAGCTGCTCCATCGACAGCAATTGGGAGAGGGATTTTGTACACAGTGACAGCACTCAAGGGAATTTTCTTAGGTTATGGAGACTTATGTGTGGTTAAGAGCTCCCAGTGTTGCTGTGAAAAAAACCTATGTTGGCTTAGGGGTCAAAGTAAAACATGGTATGATTTCATTCGGTCTGCCACACATTCTTTGTCAAAAGAGGCGCTTTAGGCTGTCTGTTGATGACATTGTAGATAAGTCTGTGCGCTTGTCTTTCTTACTTTGGAAAAAATTGATAAATGATACCAAATCTCAAGTGATGTGCCCAAAAGCACAACTGTCCCTAGATTGATCCCTCCTTTCAACACAATTTAATCTCACAAAGTTCAGCACCATCTGCCTCTGCTAGACTTCTTGATAACATTACTCTTCATTTATATTTATGATGCAAGGTGTTTACCCATGATTAATTCATACAAATATGATTGAATAAACTACCATATAATTCTTTTTCTGACCTTTCCGTTTGAGCATTTGTTTATTTTTTTGAAGAAAGGCTCATTGTAAATGCAAACAAGTAAAGTGCTGTAATTGAACCAGAGCCAAAGTGACATTCTTGTGTCCACCTCTGCCAGTCTTCAGTTTCTCGCATTCGACACGGAGGCTTCCCATGACATCTTGAAGGTGTGGGATGGGCCTCCTGAGAACGAGATGTCTCTGAGGGAGGTGAGCGGTTCTCTGCTGCCTGAAGGGATCCACTCCACTCTCAACGTTGTTACCATTCAGTTTGAGACAGACTTTTACATCACTAAGTCGGGCTTTGCCATTGACTTCTCCAGTGAGTATTTCCTTTTAAGTATTTGTTTTGATTTACATTTATACATGTATTTGTATTCTCTGTGATTTTAAGTTGAAATAGTGGTATTCATCTTTTATCCTTGTTTGGATAAATATTCATCAGCTGTTTTTATTTTATTGAATGGCTTTAAATGTAGTTATAGCAGTGTACAATATCATGTATTTGACTCAAATGAGAGGGGTCTAAATGTTTCTCCCCTTTCTGGCATACCCTGGCTTTTCCACAAAATTAAAATATTTCTCAAGAATAAATCACACAAAACAATAAATACAAATAATGTTTTATGTATGTATTTTCACAATGTTTGGGGGCTCAATTCAAACGGATGTAGAGAAACAAAATCAAACCCTTTGAGTTCATCATAGGTGCAATGATGCAGTTTTGATAGTGTGATTTTAGTGTTCACTCTAAATGCAACGATTTAAGCCATATTTTTTTTTAACTATCACTTAAAGATCACATACCACACCTTCTGAGATACAATGCTCATGCTTAGACATGCTGTCATTGAGGATTTAATGCATTAAATGTTAATCAACTGTTTTAGAAAAAAGTATTTTCATTATAATTGAAACCTGTGTAACCTAGAATGATATTTAGTCAAGAGGCTGAATGCATCTTTTAATCTGAACATTTCATCATGCAATAAGAGTCCTTTTTTCATGTTAAGGGTTATGTTTTGGTGCCACTGAAAATTCATGTTTTTTTTTCCACAAATGGCTCCACACAGTCTCTTGGGTAACATTTGCTGCTTTAATATTAATGCAGTCTGCATGTTCTGCTGTTAAGTAGTTTCAAAAGCAACACATATATACAGTACTTCCATAACACCTCATGCAGACCATGTCAGATGAATCTATGAATCCTTTAATTTTCTTTTCAGTAAAATTCCATGGCAGCATAACTTTAAAATCAGTTATCTTAGTTCACTGAACTTTTTGATACCAGAATCCATCTTTGAGCATAATAATAATTTATGCATTTTGCCTGGGGCCAGTGGTTTAGGGCCAAAAGCGAAGGCTTTGTTAAGTGAATCTTTGCAGACTTGAGTTAAAGGCTCTTTTTTACACAATTAGACCACAGATTTGAATTTGTAACATTACAATTTATGTCAGGTTTGAAGATATCTGTGGAACTTTATGACCTTAGATACATTTTAAGGAGTCAAAATACATATATTTGATAATATGGGTAGTGCAATATTGCCTCTAATAGAACATTAATAAAAGGAACTTGTTTTGAGTGACAAACTTAAGCTTAGCTGAAAGCAGTAGCCTTTATTTTTGGCAGTTATACTTTTTATCCAAAGAACTGGTAAGGAAATAAAAGCAGGAAAATAAAAAATAAAAAGACAAATGCACCAGATTACCAATTGTTCAAAGCATATCATATAAGCACTTCAGATACATCTCTTGATGCAAACCTGAACACATCGTCAGCGATGTAACCTGAGGTCCTCGAGTGTTTCAGGTCTTTCAACATCAGACACCCTCAACCAGGCGGACTCGCCTTGGTGGGTCAATATGTGTTTAAGTAGTGATGGTCAGTATTAGTGTACTTTGATACTGAGGAGGAGCCTATCTGTAGCTTTGCCCTTCATCAGAACAAGCGATCTTGACTTGCCCGGTTTAAACACTTCTTTCCCTCTCCTCCAAATGGCTCTTAAGATCTTCCAGAATCACTTTAGTCGCAATTGACAGTGCTTGCAAACCCTGCAGGACATCACTTGGTCCAGAAGCTGAACTGGATATGGCTTTCCTCACAATCTCCTGAACTTCACTCAGACGAGGTTCCCTGGTGTCAGTGTCCTTGGTGGGAGGTGGAGGATCCACCAGGATGTCACAGTGGTCGTGCTCAGTCTGTCTATTGGGGTCACTGTACATGTACTGCATGTGCTGATCCAGTTCCTCCTTTTAGCAGGCCAGATTGGCACTTCTCCTCTCCTCCAGCAGCAATTTGGTAAAGCCAAAGGGACTTGTTACAAAGGAAGCATGCTCCCTGGCTCTTTCTTTCTGGCACATCCAGTGCCATTCAACTCTCTGCAGAGTTATGATTGTCTTTCTCAGGATGGCCTTCAGATGTGCAAAAGGGCGATGCTGTTCCTTGCTGTCTTCCTTATGCTTCCTTATTAGTGATTTTAGCTCTTGTCAGATCTTATGAGTTTTCCCTGCCCTCTACTTCATGGAGTAGGTTGTCCGAGCAACTCACTTCTCACCTGTACCAAACCAGGGAAATAATGGTAATTGTTGTCATTGCCTGCAGTCTTCGATCCACAACTCCCTTCACAGACACTTTGAGCACTTTGACGACAAACTACTCCCAAACTGCTGTCTTGCAGGTCTGTGGACACTAAATGCCCTCCTTTCACTGGAAAGAACTAGGGGGAACTGCATGTGCCACATCCAGACTCTGGGCACATGGGGTGCTTCCTGGCCTATTTCCTCCTGTGTTTTATCACTCAGAGGAAGTCTCTGTGTGCTGTGGTCCCATGTCCCTCCCCAAGCACTTCTTCTTGGCTTGGTGATTCTTCAGGCCTTGGCTGTTCTGCATATTCCTGCATCTGCATCTTGCGGCTGAGTCACCCTTCTATTGCCATTTGTCACTGCCAATTGATCCGTCAGCTTGAGGGTCCCCCCCTCCCCTGGAGGTATTGTTCTGTGAGTTGATCTGTAGCTTGATGATGGTTTTCCTCCTCTCAGAGAGGAAGCAGATTGGACTGCCAACCCTTCCCACCCCAGGTTCTGTCTTTCCTAGCTGCCAACTGTCTCTCCAGTTGTCACCAACCTATTCTTGGTCGTCAACAAGTCTTTCCTGGTCGCCACTGGTAACACCAAATCAGCTAGAAGATAATTACTCAGGATGATATTGAAAAGAATTATGGCCTTTAGAAGTGAAATGAAGTGTATTTTATGCACAGAGATGTTGCAGGTGGTCCTTGCTACTGGAAAGTATTATCATATCATACCAATTGTGAAACAAATATAACTATTTGTGAAAAATGACATTTCATGTTCCAAAAAGTCTTTATTCTCTCATTTTAACCGATATAAGATCTGAGTAGTGATTATTTTATACCTAATTCTCAAAAGGCCTTTTAATGCTGTGTCTGTCACTCTTAAAGTATTTGTTCAACACCTTAAACATATTTTTTATTATTTTAGTTTAAGATTTATTTTGCACATTCTCTTTTGCTAGGTGCATCGGTACAAAAGCATCATCATCAAAAGACTGAAAAATACCTAACTGTGATAAATCTTTCAATAAAGTCTGTCACGATGGAAACATTTGAAGCTTCCATCAAATTTCGGCAGATCGTTCTGTCATTCCTGGGCTGCTCCACAGCTGTGATTTAGGAAACCTGATTAGGAAAACACGGCAGGATTTTGACTGATATCAGTCTGTAATCTGCTCCCTGCTCTAACTCTATTTAAGCTGCAGTTCCAGCCTGACAGCTGTCTACAGTAAGATATGAAACTGTGTGTGTACGCTTATTGACTCCTGGTACTCTGCATGCACATGTTTATGTTTGTGTGTGTCTGTCCTTCAGGTTCGCTGGCGACAGCTTGCAGAGATCCAGGTATTCCCATGAACGGCAGTCGCAATGGGGAGGGCCGGGAGCCCGGCGACTCGGTGACCTTCTCTTGTGATCCGGGATATGAATTGCAGGGGGAGAGCAGAATCACCTGCATCCAAGTGGAAAATAGATACTACTGGCAGCCCAGCCCTGCAAGCTGCATCGGTAAGAAGCCGGTAGATAGAATGAGGTGGAGAGGGAAGGCAAGTATGTATGGCAGGACAGAGCAAGGTTTCTGGAATGAAGGGGAGGAGGGAGGTGAAAGAGATCGAAGTGAGAGAGAGATAGTGGGGGGACACAGGCAAAGAGGGAGTTTTTTCTATTAACTGACTGAAGCAGAGAGGATTATTCTTTCATTTTACATCTTCAAATATGTGTAGAATAAACAAGACTCTTCAGCAATGTTTGAGTCATTGCCGACTGTTGTGTGGACATATCCACTTCTTCTGTAGCCACCCAAGCAATGAGCATTACAGTTCAACAACACATTTTCTTAGTTAAGCTTTATTGCTAATTAACAATGCAATTAGTTATAAAAACACATAGTAGGTCCAAAGAAACTGGTTTTATTGGGTCCCCGCCAGCTAGTCTGACTGAATGCTGAGCATTTTGTGATGCTTTATTACACTCTGGGGATAAAATGACTCAGCATAATGTTTTGATACCAGAAGCAAGTCTGCATGAGTGGAAAGTGGATGTAAATGTCAGATGTCCCCATTCACAGTGAGAGTTAGCATAACAAATAAAATACTCACCCCGCTCAGCGCATTGCTCACACCTCTAGCCAGTGATATAATGCTACTGGGTTACAATTTTGTTGGGGGTTTTGGCATAAAGTGTTTTCTTTAGCATATTCAATAATTTTTGATTATTATTGGACAACTTAATTTTAAATTTCATGTTGCATGGCTCATTTTTAGCTTGTTTTCTGCATTTATCTTATTTTTTACATGACAAGAACAGCTGAATGTTTTGCGCAGCTGACCTGTAATACACTGAATGAAATATTTAATAGGCTACACCAGAATTAATTGGAAAATCTCGCAGCATGTTCCACTGCCTTGGTGAGACAAGTGTCCAGAAACTAGCTGTTTTAATCATTATGTTGGTGAATAATGGCACAGTCTTTCTAATTCCCTGCTTTTTGGCCCTATTTCACTGCAGTACCTGATGGTTGTTGCTGATGGAGGTTTACAAAGGTCATTGAATGGACTCAATTATATTTAATGACCTAAAAATGTCCATTTTGTACCTGCCTCAGACAGAACTCAGCTCAGCCAGTCATGTTTGCAGGAGGTCAGGTTGGTTAAAGACCCCTTTTGTCATCATTGTATGCATCTTTCTTATTGAATTTCCTCTTTTTTTTCTCTCAAGCTCCATGTGGTGGAAATGTGACTGGATCTTCGGGATTCATCCTCTCTCCCAACTACCCACACCCGTACCCACACAGCAAAGACTGTGACTGGCTTATTGCTGTCCACTCGGACTATGTCATCTCATTGGCTTTCATCAGGTAATATAGCTGTCTCGTCTCGAATTGCCTTTGGTTCATTGATTTTTTTTCCCTGGTGACTAAATTAGTGGTTAATAAGAAGTTCATTTTCCTTTGCATATACAATTTACTAAAACACAATACAAAACTGACTTGTAATTTTATCACCTTTTTCAAAACATTTTATTGACAAGAACGAATTTGTCATGTTCCAAGACTTGTGATGAAGTACAACTACAAACAAACATGTTGTGCATATTATAAGTCACCATCACACAGAATCAAAGGGAGTCATGGGCTTGTTTTTAAACTCCAATAGGATGACACTGTTTTAGTCAACTCCTTAACAATACCACTGATGAATGCACTTCATTTAATGTCCTCAGTTAAAAGAATAACTTATTAATAATTATTATTATTATTAAAATGGTTCATCTTCAATGGAAAATTCTTAAAAAATGCTGTTCATATGGTGCAGACAGTATGTGTTTTATCTATTGGCCATTAGTCTGAGCAGATCTGACGTTTCTATTAATTATAGATGGCCATGTCAGGAATAGAGAGTGTCTAATGTCTGTATAGTAAAGCTTAAGTGATGGATGTGCAAGAAGCTGCCTCCTTTCAAAATAAAACATCCCTCTGCATCCATTATTCAAAAACATTATTGTCTCTTTGGCCCATGATCAATTGAACTACGACCCTGGTACCAGTCTGCAGCCCTGGAATTTCTACTCTCGATATATTTCTCAGTCACCAGAATTACATATATGCGAGAGGACTAATGCTGCGTTCCATTAACCTCAAAACTGGGAACAGGGAACTGGGAGTGACGTCATCTCCGACATATCAGCGTTCCAGTTACAAAGTCGGGAAAGACATGCCGATCTGCCAGGCTATTGTTAGCCATTGTTAGCACGCCCTGCATTGTTGTTCGTAAATATCACATGAAGAATGTGATTATCACTATGGCAGCATTTTTGTAAATACAAGTCCAACAATATTATGTATACAGCTGATCTAGTGCGACACACTCCACTCAGAAGTGCTAATAAATTGATTATTACAGGAGCTAAATAACTGTTCACACTGGGGGCAGCCGTCTTCGATTGTCAACTCGGGGGTGACGAGGTTCTCCCGAGTTCCCAGTAGGAAATTCCGACCTCGGGGGGCGTTCCAGTTGCAGTTTCCTACTCAGAACTTGGAAATTCCAACTTCCGACTACAACGGGAACGCACCATTACATGCACTCTTACAATGCTGATGAATGGCTACAAGACACAAAGACAATCAGCAAGTACATGTCCAATAAAGGTGCCCTGATCAGTCAAAATCATTAAAGGAGGATATTTCTTAAAATGACAAGATCAGCTGGTTGAAACTATTACCTTTAGTCAGTGATACAATCACTTTTATTTAAACTCAATGCTTACCTTTGGGATGTTCTCACCCACTTGTCAGCTGTCACCCCTGCTGCTCTGTCACTCTCACAGAGGTACTGTGGTGAAATCCATAGAACTTTATTAGAAGTGTACAAATTTCATCCACTGTTGCAGTATGTGTTAAAATTTGGTCTAAGACCTACATGATAAAGCTGACAAGCTTGGCTAAAAAGCTTCACATTGCTGCACAACATAATCATGTTATATTTAGTGATGTGTTTGAGGTCCAGTCTGTAACATGTCAGTGTGTTTTTGTTGGCTCAGTTAAAAAAGTATATGACAAAGGAAAGCACTTGATGAGTTCAAATTAGCTTTTCTTTAGAGATGTTAAGTTAGATTTGGGCTTAATCATGAATAAATAATGTTGTTTATGTATTTTCTTAGCAGTATGAAATGATTAAAACAGTTGCATTATATAAGTGAGTTATATTAAATAAAATGTGTAAGAAAGCATATTGACTTTTATTTATCAGACTATTTGCAATGTTAAGCCTGTTGGATAGAATTAATCAATTTTCATTGTGTTAATTTTGTTAATTTTCATAACTGAACAAAATAATAATAGTTAAATTTAGGGATGGGAATCGAAAATCAATTCCAGTTGAGAATTGTTAACAGCTCCATCAAAGAATTGATATCGTTATTTTTTATGCTAATTAATTCCCTTATTAATTCCGTCCACTGACAGGGTTCACAAGTGTCAGAATTGTGACTTAATTTTAGTTGCACCTGCTGCACAACCTTAAGTGAGTGGAAAAAACAGCAATTTGCAGAAGCAGTTATCTATGCTGTAACATGTGTTTGACATTATTGACACTGAAAATCAGACTGACATTTGCCCACATGGAAAATCTGCAGGAATCGATAAGGGAATCGTTGAAGAATTGGATCGATTAGCAGGATCGTTTACAGCATTGGTATTGATAAAATCTTATCAATTCCCATCCCTAGTTAAGTTATTACAAGTGTTTATTTCAGTTGTCCTTACTTCAAAGTATTTCCGACATTACTCTGCTACAAAGTTTTTATTCCCTTCTCTGTTGAGTAACCACTTAACCAGTTAATGTTACAGAACAAGTGACATGACAAATACTGGTGTTGTAGCAGGTTATTGGTGATCAGTATTGGCTACATTAGGCCTGATCAGAGCATCCCTTATTCATCCACAGTAGTACTAATGGACTAGCTTTGGACACAGGGAAAAAAAAACTCTTTGTGCCTTGAGTACATGGTTCAGTGTTTTACAAGATGAATTTTGGCCTACACCTGTTGTATGCTTGTAACATGCCTGAAACAGAATGGATGTGCATCAGCTTAGGTACTTCCATGTAATTGCTTACCTTCTGCAGTGGAGTCGGCTTAAACATCATAGTATTGAGTGCAGTTGGTTGTGTTAAGCACTCGGCCTGAGATAGATTCCAGGTGTGTGGAGTGATAGGGAGGTGCAGCAGTCCCCTTTCAAACAGGTTGATGGTCTGTATTTCTGCCACTTTGCTGAAATGTGTTAAAATAAAATGTATGGATGAATGCAGGAGGTGGCAGGCAGGCTTTTGATAAGAGTGCAGCTCATTTCTCAGGCTGAATGTCACTAACTGTATGCTTTACATTATTAGCTGCAATCTTAGTACGAGGCAACAATAATGGAAAAGGGAACTCATGGATTGGCCTCAAGCCACTCCTCATGTGCAGTGCTGCTCTTGACTGTAGAGTTTAATTTTTATCCTTATTCCATGATGAATTGAAAAGAGCTGCAGTCTCTCTGCATTCCTCCTCACTTGTCCTCTTCTCGACGTACGGAGAGAAATTCTGATTCTGTTTCAACTTTGTCCTTCAAAACAAACATGTAATATAGTTTGCACAATGCAGCTTTTCCTCTTGGGGAAGCCATATGAAAGGATGGAGTTATGATTTAAAATTGGAGTTGCCTTGATCCAACTCAAACGCAATTATCCTCAGGCTATTTACATTTTGTCATAAACCACGCTCATTATTTTGAAAACAAAGTTGCACTCTATCTTCCTCTTGCTCTCTCTCACTGCAGCATGTGATTTGATATACAGAGCTACAATATGAAACGATCTTTTCACACTGCATTGCCATTACCGTCTGGGAGGATTTTGTGCCAGCGCAATGTCACAACAATTTAATCTCTTCTCACCTCTTGGGGGAGACATCTTTTTTTATCTCTTTGTCTGAAGATGCAAACAAATCACTTGGCGTGACTCACTTCTAGCGCTGCAGTGCACACTCTCGTTGTATAACCGCAGTGCATTCTGAATCTCTCATACAGTCTATACAATCTAGTTCTGCTAAAGTAACAAAATACTGTTTTATCTTTGTTTTTTTTCTTTGTCCTTTACATGCTGCAGCTTCAGCATTGAGCCCAACTATGATTTCTTGTATATCTACGACGGCCAGGACAGCACAGCTCACCTGATTGGCAGTTTCCAGGACAGCAAACTTCCCGAGAAGATTGAGAGCACTTCAAACTATATGTACTTGGCATTTCGCAGTGATGGCTCTGTGAGCTATACTGGCTTTCATCTGGAGTACAAAGGTATTCTTAAGACCTGTATAATTGAGTCTTTATATGGATGTTCACACGTTTATGTTTGTTTTGTGGCAGGGGATTTATTTGGATGTAAATGTACTGGACAAAACAAATGTTTAACCCTTTAACTCCCTGCTCAATTGCTTGGCAGAAGTCAGTACATTCAGGAATATTTTTAATGTCTTAAAAAACACATGTTTGTTTCTGTCACTTTCTTAGAATGCAAAAAAAACTGCGAACAAACCAAAATAACTGATATTTTCTTTGTGTAGGATTTTAAGGTTTAAAAAGCTAAAAGCTATTATTATTATTATTACCATCATTATTATTTTATATACTTTACATAACCATTTAATGCTAATATGATTTATATATAATCTATCATTCATCAAAAACATTTTGTGCCTTTTTCGAACTCAGTACAGTATCATCTATTTTAATTCATTTTTAGTTGCTACTTTATTTACAAACATTTCTGCAATTTCTGTTTGATTTTTATCCCAATTATTTGTGCATTTTTATGTCATCACAATCAACTGTTAGCTTTTTAAACCTTTAAATCCCGCACCAAGAAAATATCTGTTTTTTGTTTTAGTTTTCTTTGTTCCCTGATGTGTTGAGGGGATCAAACAATGATTTGATTTGTTCTGTTCTGTTTTAAAACATTGAATATCCATGAATTTATTGATTTACCCGTCCTCTGCCAAACAGTTGAGCTGGTAGTTAAAGGGTTAAAGCACACTGCTGTTGGTCTACACACCAACTTTTCTTTTTTTACCAGATACATGAACAGCCACTGATTCATCCTCTTCCATCTCCACTGTTCTTTTCAGTGTAACTTTTTTAAAGAATGTTTTGTAACACACATTATTGCTGTGCTCCTTGTGTAACAGTTTAAGTGTCTGTGACTGATTAGAAAGGCTTCTTATTTTGGACAGTCTCTGCACTAAAACCTTTGTTCTTGTGACTGGCAGCAAAACTGCGGGAGGCCTGTTTTGATCCGGGGAATATGATGAATGGCACCAGAATGGGCACAGACTACAAGCTGGGTTCTATGGTGACATTTCATTGTGAGGCAGGCTATGTGCTGCAGGGCTACTCAACTCTGACGTGCGTCATGGGCAACAGCAAGAGGCCAGAGTGGGACAGAGCCAAACCAAGCTGTCAAGGTGAGAGACAGTGCTTCTACATTAACAGAACGTCTGGGTAGAAGAGAACAGAGCTCCAGCTGTTTGGTCAATATTTGATACAATGTGATGCCAGGGCTGCACTCTGTAGAAATAAGTCAAAGCAGGCATGCACAATTCATACCAAATACAAGAAAAACAAATATGTTTTATAAATATGTATCACTTTTATCATTGCTGTTTAATAATCATATTTTCATGCATGTTCATTTGAATACATGATGGGAACAGGGCCAGCTTTCTTATAGAACATCAAAGTGTGCTTTGTTAAAACAAATTAGGGGCAGTAGTCTGGTGAGTATTTTAAGGATATGATAATAAAGACATCTAAGTCCCTGCAGGGGATATTGAGTTACAAATAACAGCCAGTCAGCGTCTCAGAGGCATGTAAGTTACTTTTTGCATCACATGAAACATGTTTGAAAAACAGCATATCAAGTTTCCTTGTACCTAATTTTGTAAATCCTTTCATCAAAGGTCCTTTTTCAATACACCCAACAGCAGGACCCTTTCTGTGTAAAAGGACTATTAGATTGTACACTACGCATGATCTGTAAGCAGGTAGCAACAAGATCATACTTTGCAAGCAATTTACTTGGTCAGTTTTAAGCCAGTAGATCCTTATATAAACTGATCTGACACCAAAGAATGAATAGATGTAGTGATCATGGTCTTATTTTTCAAAGGGGAAGCTAGTGCTGGCTGCATACTAGAATTCACACTGTGAAGTTGTTAATACAAACAGCAGGTACAGTGGTAAATGGACTTGAACGTTTTCTTCCTTTTTTATCATTTTCCTGGTTATCAAAATATTCAAAGTGCATTCAACCCCACGGGTCACAACTATCCATTCACACACTGATGTCTGATATTTTTTGGAAGTTCTAACTAGTCAAATCCATGATCTTTGGTGCTTTTTCATGTCACAGATGTAGCAGTGGGACTAATGCGAGGTTAAGTGCTTTGCCTAATTACTGCTTGTTATTGCTATGTGACACATGTCTTGGAGAGCATTCCTCAACACTGTGGCTGGATGATTCATCATTTAGACTCCACCAGGGTGTGGTCTCGTGTACTGGCTGAATCACCTGTGGTGTGCATTTAAAGGGTTACACTTTAAAAATAATGTTAAAAATATCCTTATGCCAGTGGTCTTAGTTTGTTATGTTTTGAAAATTGTTAAGAGTGAAGCCAGTGTATGTAGAAGTGTTACAATCCCATGATACCTTTAATGGCTAGCAGGGGAAGTGCTGAAAGCACTCCTCCTTTGGTTTTCACTTGTCTTAAGTATATGTCTTAAGTCATCAGTTTCAGGTCTGAAGTCAGGATAGCTCTGTGAGATTAACTATTTTCAGTACACATGGCTAACAGCAATTCTTATGCCCCTTCAAGTGGCTGAATCAGGGTGCAACAAAATGTTCCAAGCCTCTCATTCAGATGTCAAAGTGGCTCAGAAGTCCTGATACAAGCCAAACTTGGAGGGTCACCAGCTAAGGCTGCAGGTATACTTGTAGCAGAGACACTAAGGACAGTGAACGAAGGAAAATATTTTTCAAAAATGCTGTTTAAAACAATTTTTTGCTGATTACATGGATTATTGTTTATATATTTTTTTACTTAACAGAATTACTGCAATGTTTGAAGTTTACTTCTAAACCAAAATGTAAATTTTTTTTACAGCCCAGGGTCTTCTGCATCCACCAGTGTAACATAGTAATGAGTAACTCCAACCTCTGTCTGTCTTTCATAAGCTGCCATTACAGATTAGTTAGATAACAGGTCTTTATTAAGTTTTGATACATGTTTGATATTCAAAGCTCAAACTTTACAGGACATTGTTAAACACCTCAGTGCTTTATCCCTGTTATACTTTATCTGGACTGCAGGATTAGTTAATTTAAAAGTAACCCTTGTTGAATATTTAACACCCAACATCATATGCATGCAGCAGATAAACAGAAATTGCTGGCAGGAGCTGCTAGAGAGAAGTGTCCATTTTATGGTTCAAATAATGACATTCAATTTTATTGCAACAACATGATGAAAAAAACGGTTTATTATTGGCAACACAATAGCGCAGAGTAAGTATTTCATTGAGCTCTTTAAAATTGCGCCGATCTGTGTCGAGGAGAGAAGGGTGGAAAAAAGTGAGCAGTGTCAAGGTAGCTACACCGTGCTCCTCCCTCCAGAAGCATTACACCGTTTTAATCCTCCTCAAACCATTTGATCTGCCAAGGTTGAATTAGAATTCAGCTCTCATTTTCAGCAGCGGGGAACGAGGGCACCCACTCCCCACCAGGGAGCTATTCATTACTTTTACAGTTGGCACCTGTGTAACTCCACTGAACAGCCCTGGGGTTGTGTGCTTTGCTAAAAGGTCCATCAGCAACCCTCACTTAGTATTTTCACTTGGAGACCAAATTTGAGCTGATAACTTAACAGTCTAAAGGCTAAACATTATGGCTTCAGCTGCTACAACATATGCCCAGCTACTGTCCCCTCACATTAATCTGCAATTAACTGAAGTTGATCGTATTTTTCTAAGAAGCACAAATATAGTGTGCTTTTAAAAGTTAGTGGTTGGAAACAAAACTAGATTATGCTCAAGGGCAGAGCAATTTGTCATATTTTAGAGATATATTTATAACTTTTCAGTGAGATTTAGGGTAAAACAATAGAGCTTCATTTGATTAAGCTGTGAACAATACATTGTGTAAGAGCTGCATTTTGTACAAGACTATTATCATTACATGTATTTGATTGTATTAGAGCAAAATTATAATGTATTTATTTCTTCTGCAAGCAGGACTTGTTACTGTGTAGTTGATAAATTAAAGGATCTTTGTGAGATTAGGCATACGATCCATGAAGAATTAAATGAAAACTTGCCAAGTTTTGTTATATCTTTTTAGGCAGAACTCCTGGAACAATAAATAAACAGTAAGGTAAAGCAGAGACTAAACAAGTTACCCTGATGCTGCCCAAGCCCAAGGACCACCTGGGTGCAAGGGTCCATTTATTGCTGCTTGCAGCCCTTTTAAATTGATTGGTATGTTGCATTAAATGAGGAGGGGACTGGAAGTGGCTTTTGGGGCAGCTAGTAATTTACTTTTGCCTAGAGGACACAAGAAACTGCAAAAGACGTTTGACATAAAAAAAGGTTTGACTTCCTACTTAACAGTGTATCAGTCTTTTTTCAACAGTGCTTCTGCTGTCACCATAACCCTGATCAGTTATGATATGTTTGTCTTATTTTTATTTCTTTTCCACTCAGCATCATTTTCTTTTGAGCGCATTTTCAAGCACATTCACTGAATTAGATTTGTTCTTTAGGATGGTTCAACTGGCATCCAAGTCTTTTTTATGTGAAGTGAACTGAATAATTTAATCATAGCCCTTTGAATATAAATGCTTCATTTTAGTTGCAAAGCCCTCACACATCTCATAAAGGCTAGGTATAACATAAAGTAATGTATAGAAAATAAAAAGAAGAACTAGACACTACATATTTCAAAAATAATTTGAGCTCTCTCTTACAGTCATATCTTTAAAGACAGTCTGATTCTCAATATCGTGATATAAACAAAAAGTCAACTTTTGTCAGGGCATTATACCTCTCATACCTCTCAGTCTCTCACAGCACATTAAATGAAAGGGTATACAGTGTGCCCACTTCTCTTTTCCACAATGCTCACCTGTCAGATAGGAATCATTAAAGCATATCTTGAGAATTTTTTCCCTCTCGCCGCTGCTGCTGCTGCTGCTGCTGCTGCTGATTGACAGAACAGTATGCCCTCCTTCACACCACAGCAGCAGTCTCATATTCCTCAACCTCCACAGCTCTGCGGCTCCCATTCTGTCTGACAAATCACCCTGAGTTAGAGTCTTACTTGCTGTTAACACATATGCTTGATTACATGTCTCATGCTACTCCAAATACCAAACGTGGATATATTGCTTATCCACCTTTTACATAAGCGCCTCTACTCTACTTGTTGTTCATCCTCCTGTGCTCCGCTCGATGAAACAGCAGTGACATGTGCATTGTGTCAGCCACATGAGGTTCAGAGCAGCTGGTGACAGCCTCCCTCCAACAAATGAGTGTTTGTTTGTTTACAGCCACGGCTCCCCTACCTGATGGCGGGGTCCGCGAGGTCTGAGGCGACTTTAGTAAATAGCCTCTTGGCAAATTAGATACATCATTGGCAGCTTAAGAGAGGAGAGATAAAGGACAGACAGCAGCTTACGTTGATTAACCAAGTCACCTGCTGAATATCTGCTGACACAGTGATGATGGTGCAAAATAAAGCAGCCTTGCACAGGACAGGAACTATTTTTGGAGGTATAACATGCTGGTCCCTACATTTGCATGGGTTCATCAAATCTCTATGTGACTTTAGCACTGCTGTTTTCTTTGAATGTCATTGTTGGAGTTCAGAAACATTGTTCTCAAGCAAAAGTATTTTTACACTGATAAAATACTAATTTATTCATTTTGGGATAGTAATTTATAAAACTAACAGTTGATCAAACAACACAAGCTTAGATTAGCAGACTGCTCTGATGTATGTATATATACTTCAAAATAACAGATTGGATAGAAAAAGTGTTTTTATATTTTGTAAGTCACAGTCTGCATCAGCCCACTCTAACAATATGAATAGAGAATACCACATATTCCAATCAGGCATAACTAGACAGGTACGCTAGAAACTCATGCACTGTGTATTCTGACACCTCTCCATCAGATGCAGTTTCACCTTTTCAGAGGCTGGCTTGTATTATCAGATCAGATGGGCCAGCCATCCTTCCACATCTACATTAAGTGAGGCTTGGCTGCCCATGACCCTGTTGCCGGTTCACCCCTGTTCCTTCCTTGGACCACTTTAGATAAATATTGACCACACTGACCCAGTCAGCATTTGTCAACACTTGTCGATGGTTGCTCATTAATTGATATCTCGAGCATTCCCTTTATGCACTTAAAGTACTTGAATGCCATGTGAAATTTTACAAAGTACTCCAAAGTATTTTTCAAATAAAAGCATAGTAAAAGTAAAAGTACTGATTTTAAAACTAATACAAACAAATGCAAGTCCGAAAAAGCTACTCTGTTATACTATGTAGTGACAACCTTTAGTGATGAAAATGAAGTTAAATTAGAAATCAAAAAATGAATTAAAAAATGGATATGTATTAACCCGGGGTGATAGGCGCAGCTTTGACAACCTCAAGAGCACGTCCACAAAAATCTGTCTGTTTGTTATACTGAGTGCCCCTGATCCATCTGTATTCTCAGCCAATCTGAGTCACTCTGTTAGAGTTCCTGCCATTTAAAGCTCCCTACTCCACGACAGCCCAGTCTGCACTGATTGTTTGACCAGTCTAACCTGTGATAATTGATCCGTTTGGCACCGTTTGGAGCTGTTGTTTTCTGCAGTGCTGCATTCATTTTAACATCTGCTAAGCACTGGGCTGGCTGACTCATGTCAGGGGGCTTCAGTTGCTGATGGCACAATGGTAGGCAGTCACACTGGTAGGTCTATTTGAGGGGGGCCAGGGGAACAAGCTGTTTCAGGCAACTGCTGGCACTTTAAGAGAGGGAGAGGGAGAAGTCCAAGTGCAACAGACCTTTTGTCTAGTGCATAGAAGTACTGTGTTGTAACACACACTCATTTTAGTTACTGTTTTTCAATGGCATTATGATGTTTTAATTATAAATAACAATTCTAAGACACAGACTGTTTATCTTAAAGATTTATTCTCCATTTGCACACCCACATGCTGTGAGCTTTGCTATCTCCCCGTGTCCTGTGTTTAATTACTATACAGTTTGCATATTCATGCCGAAGAGAACTCATTGAAACCTTCTGTGAGTTCTTGCCCTAAAAGGATTTCGCTGTATATCAAGCTATTAAGTTACCTGAAGGTGGAGGTGGTGTTGGCATCAGTTTGCTCTATTCCAAAATCTGTACTTTGGACACACAGCATCCCACGTGGTATTGCTCTTTAAGTATACAAATATAGACTCCAAAAGCAGCTATGGATAACTGAATGCAATATGAAATGTAAACAGATCATAAAATGATTTAGGGCTAAAATTTCATACGAACAGTGACAAAATGGCTAATGTTGTCAGACTTTGCCTAGTACTTTCTACAATCCATATTATTTTCACGGACTTGTAGTTTTTCTTTTGGTACCAATCCATCAGGACTTTCCAAAGTTTTTTAGAAACAGCAAACTTGGCTGTATGTCCAAAGTCTGTGAGCCTGTTTAGGTTAGAAAGTTGAACTTGAGTTTTTCCAAAACATGCTGCTAGGCAATATGGGCTGATCAGAGTCACAGGCATGTGGAACTTTTGTGATTGTGTGTCAGTTGATTGATGGTGTTTTCCCACAGTTTGAAGGCAACAAAAATTTCTCTCTGATGTTTCTTTTTTCACCCCTTTAGGATTTGAACCATATAACACAGCCTTACATTTCTGTTCATTTACAGTGTACGTTGCTTTGGAAAATGTCCCCAAAGTGTCTTTCAAGGTTTAATTTATTTTTATATGCTTGCTAAAATTATAAATGTCAGCAGCAGAAAGTTCAACAGTGACTTTTGATCTCATTTTGTGATATAGACTGCTTACCGGTGCACTTGTGCCGGTTAAAACAGATTTGCTGATCGTATTTTATTACCTCATTTCCCCAGGTATTGTAAGGTGGTTGTCGCACATTTTCTAACCATGCTTTTCTGTTGCTGTCTGTCACGTCCCTGCAGCTCCCTGTGGAGGTCATTTCACTGGTTCAGAGGGAACTGTTCTGTCCCCAAACTACCCACATAATTACACCCGAGGCCAGGCCTGCATCTATGACATCTTCGTCCCTGGGGACTTTGGTAAGAAATTTGTGTGCTTTTTCCACAGAGTTGCAGAAACTGCTCCCCATCCTGACTTGAAATGCTGCTTATAGCTCATATGTGGAGTCTGGTTCTATAAATATTTTAGTTGCTGCATGACGCTGAGAGTGGGAGGCTAAGGAAGATAATTGTTCGTGTTTTCCGGGAGGTTTATGTTAATGATGACGATAGAGGACTGTCTATACAGAAATGCAGGCTTGCATTCAAAGCTTGTCATAGGTGACCGAGTGCTACCACACTAAGTGATCTGACTTGCATAATTTATCTCCTTGTTTTCTCTAATTGGTGTTCCATGGATTGTGTGTTGGTTTTGATTAGTATGTTTGATGTTTACAGCTATTGACACTAAGGTTAAATGCTTCTGTGCTGCTGGATTATTATTCAGTCCTTGTATGCCTTACACGTTTGACAACCATATTGGCAGAAAATCAAGTCAGTGGTTACACTCTCAATAGATAAAGGTCAGTGAAGGCCACAGTGATTCCTCACTGCATTGTGTGTCCAGTGAAATCACATTTAATCAATACAAACATGTTAAAATTCCATACCAACACTGTCTCAGGTCTGCTGCTTCTCTTGTGGCTGTTTCCTGCTGCTCTGTGTGAGTTAGATGCACCCTAAAGAATGGCACTGTCAGACTACAGCAAGAGGCATGAAAGCATTACAGGATGAAGGAAAAACTAAAATTGATCGCCTTGACATGAAAAATGCCCTGAACTGTGGGTAATGGTGGGGAAGGTCAAACACGTAGGGCTGTGGGCAATGTGTACGAATGTTTAGTTTATCCAAGCGCCCCTGTGTATACATAATTCAGCAAAGATCTCTGCAAAACCTTGATGTGCTTCTGCTCAATATTCCCTGGTAGTCATAAAGAGCTGCTCGAACCGTAGGCTGAGGTTTTTTACTCTATGAAGTCCTGTGCTTATGAAACTCAGATTAATCCCCTGTGTGATGATCCAGCCCGACAGTTTACATCTTCTGTTGCCGTCTCCCACTGCTTTACTCGTCCAGGAACCCACAGGTCTTCTCACTCTCTCCCTTGTTTTTAATAAATATTGCATACAAATGCAGCCTTTGCTTAAACTGCCTACAAAAGCTTAATGGACTGTGGAAGTCGCCAAGCAACATTCCCACCTGGGCCTGTGAATTTATTCCAGGGAGAGCAGACACAGAAGCTAAAGAGTCCCACTGATGATGCAGACCGCTGTGGCGTGGCTTGAGGGAAATGTACTCAGAGAAGTAACTAACAAAGCACCTGGGATTCACAGCCTGAGTAGAACAAATTGAAATTGTTAGAGCTACAACTGTTTCCAGGATGTTACAAAACATCCTGAATAATCAAAAGCACACAGTCCGTGTTTGACTCATTATGAATGAATCTTTAATATAAGAGCTAAAGCCAGAACTAATAATGCCCTGGAAGCCGGATCATATCGCCTGAAGTGAAAAAGAAGCTCACCGCAGTTTTTTAATATGAAAACAGATGACAATACTGATTGTATTTCATTACAGTGTATACAGAGTTTCTTTGATTACCAGCCATGACCTCAGTATAGACTACACTTTACTGAAACCCCAGTGCAGCCATTAGATTGCTATTTGTTTGTTTACTTTAAGCTACCTGAGTCGCGTCTCTTTATCAGTGTTGCTCTTTAAACTAGTTTTGGCTGATATCTTACACACCAGTATGTCCAAAGTCATTTAAGCCAGCACAGGGATTGATACTCGAGTACTGTTTTTAGTATGTTTTTTAACCAACATAAAGAGAAAAAAAAACATTTGACTCCACAGTTATTAATGAATGTATTTATACTCAAAAATGAAAATATGATCATGAAAACTGGCAGTAATTGGCAGAGTATGTGTCCATGGTATGGAACATACAATACATATTCAACATTTAGAATAGAATCAAGGTTTGTGAGCCTATTTGAGAGCTACAAGCAGCGCTGTTCTGCTGATGAACAGTAACTCTGAGATAGTAAAATAAAATGTGCCCCTTTTTAATGGATTTTTTTCCAATTCTCTGATTGAACAGCAGCTTGCAGTGTGGCTGCCAAAGACAATCTTGACAAAGTGCCTGAAAAATAAATACATCAGTAAATAAATTCTTCTCGGGTACTGGAAGAGTTAAAGTTCAGCTATTTTTCAGACATGTTTTTTTTTTTTAACTAGAACCCAAGGCATAAAGGGTAAGACAGAGGAGTAGAAAAATAAAGGTTATAATTTGTATTCTGCTAAAATCAGAACATGACATGTAAAGCCAATGATATTGGCAGAAAATTGTATATCTGCTAATACTGATCACACATTTCAAGCACACTTCCATTAATGTTTTTTGCAGATCAGGATTCCTGCAAATTCTAAAAGTCTTGATTACTCTTAGTTTTTTTCTTTTTCAACAAGGGTTAAAAATGTCATATAAAGACTTATTTTGATTGAGACAGGTCTTACATACAATAAGATACTTTGACCAAGACATGCCTGAATACTAGATTTTTCAGTGCAATTATTTTTTGGGAGGATTTACGCTTAATGAAACATCTGGCAGTTGTATTTACGTCACAGCATGATCTGAGGTACATTAAGGCAGATAAGGGAATGCAGCTTCAACAAGATTCAAGGGTGCAAAATGAAAATAAAACAGAGGGAAAGGATTCTATAGACAAATCACAATTATTTAAAGGTGGCATTTCATATTGCATTTTCTAACATATCACAAATGCCTAATGTGCAGTATTATATAATTAAAGTAGAACAGACGCCTCCATTTTATGTGATCTAATATTAATGTTTAACATCATCACCCTATGTGGTGCTGAGACTGTATTGATTTTTCCATGTTGAGTTCTTAAAAAAAATCTTCATGAGCTTCAATGCAGTGTGCTGTAGCTCTGATGCTGCTAGTATGTTGCAACCTTGAATTATTTGTATGTGTAAGGCATGTGAAGTCATACTCCTGTTTTAGTATTTTTATGACCAGATGAAACAGTACAAAGATAAATTCTGTTTTCTCTCGAGCAGTCTTCCAGCTGAGTCTAGCCGGTAGGCTGCGTGATAGCAGAAATCACATTTCAGTGTCCGGTGTTCAGGTAATTGAAATTTGTAAGTCCCTGGGGTGGAGTATCAAACGTGTGTTACTCTGTCCCTCATATGACCGATAGTGCACCATAAGCCTTTGAGACACCATGTCAGTGCGGTTGAACCTGCAGGAAAAGGTCAGCTGGAAATATCATCTCATGACTCTGGCTAAAAGACCAGAGGCTTTGTTACACCTGGGTTAGGAGGGGCATTGTGGCCTTACATGTTTGTGTGTCCGTCGCTGTCAAGCTGTGGCTACAAGGACACCCCTCTGTATAAATACATGTGCTGAGAGATGTTACTGAATGCTAAAACAACAAAAAAATGATACTGGAACACTTTGTCGTTTTTGGAAATTGAACAGAGTTGAGTGATTGAAGTTTGAATACATTTGCCATTATAATTAATTAATATTGTTGTTTGAAATTAGGAAGTCTGATTCATTTGGTGTCAGTTTAGTGCCTGCAGTGTTTGAGTTATTGCTGCCAGCCCGACAAACGGGCATCAGCCATTGGTTCATAAACCAGAAGCTTGATTTGTTGTTAATTATCATTTAAAAAATTGATGTTGGCTCAAATGCACAGTTACATTGTTGCAAGGCACAGCAGCAATGTTTGGTAGTTTTAAAATTCTAAAAATTCATTTAAAATTGGTTTAAATGAGCATTATTAATCCTATCTTTTAGAAACGTTAATTTTGAGACTTTTTAAAAGTTGCCTCCATTTTCTGTGTTCTTGGAGGAAATGCAGGTTGTCAAAAAAATGCCTTTTACTTTTTGTTAAGTCATTTTGACAGAGCCAGGCATTTAGGGGAGTTTTCTCACATGTGGATCTCTGAATGCTTTATCACCCAGCTGACTGGTGAGCTAGTTGCTGCACACTAAGTGTACAAAAGAAAAATAAAGGTGACAGCAGCATCCTCGCTTTCCTTCCACACCACAGTGAGGATTCAGCAGACTTTAGTTGTTGTCTCTTTTTTTTTTGTTTTTGTGTGGCAGTAGGAGCTGGTTGCCAACAGGAGCTAACACATCAGATCTTCAGACATGTTCAGATCTTGTTGCCTGGGGTACAGATGTTACTGCTGTGGCTTGCCTTGCACACTGTTACCTGGAGCTTTGATCATTGAATTTTTTGCTTGCTCACATAAAGGATTAAAACTGATGACATAATTGTAGTTTTCTTCTTTTTGTTTTGTTATCTGCTGCAGTTTTTTCCAGCAGCACTGGCTCATGATGTGTGGCTCTGTGATTCTCTGACAGGTTGTCAGTGCAGTACATGTTGGCAGCATAAAAATTTAGAGGTTTGTGTATGGAACATATATCGGATATTCTCTGATAGTTTGTTCATTGGGGAAGTTTGTCTAGTTTTATTTTATTCTCTCATGGCTTCTGTTTGAATGAAGATGTGCAAACTTGGGATATGATTGGGCTTAAAAGAATCCAGCCCAACCCTTCAACTTTCCACTGCATTGGGACAACATGTATTATCTGGACAAGATTTTTCTTTTTTCATACTCAAACTCAATTTTCTTGGAAATCTGTTTGCTGTGCAATGAAAACTGAGGTGAATCAAAAGAAGATATCGTGATCACGCCATGCATGCACGCTGAAGATAATATGCTTTAACCTTATAATGGGCGCAGTTGGATAGTGCACTTGGTCAGTGATTGGGAGGTTGCAGGTTTAAGCCCAGCTCTGGGCGACACATGGCGATGTGTCCTTGAGAAAGACACTTAACCCCAAGTTGCTCCCACTGCTGCATCAGTGGTGTGTAAATGGGCATGAAAGGGTGTGAATGTGTTAGAGATACTGATGGAAAAACTAACATAGAAACTTCAAGCATCAGTGAGTGAATGTGTGAGTGAATGGGTGTGAATGGGCTAGGAAGTAAAGCAGCTTTGAGCAGTCAAAGACGAGAAAAGTCCTATATAAGCTCAAGTCCATTTATAATGTGTACAATTTATATATTGAGCCTGTGCATCAAAATGTCGATACAGAAAATTATGCTCTCTTGAGGATACACTTATCGCTACGGATATGGCTCCATGTTTTGGCAGTTGTTTCAGCACACTTTTAAAGTGCTATTTATATAGCACTTTTCATACAAAAAAATGTAGTACAAAGTGCTTTACAAACAGACAAATGAATTAAATGAAGGATTTTTAACCCAAACCCACTCCACCCAGCCCCTGAACCCACCGACACAGCAATCCATACACAGTGTTGATAAAAAAGCATCATAAATAAAAGACAATAATAAAGCACACTGCTGTACCCAGTACGTACTGAGGAAACATTTTACATGTATCAGGATACATATTGTATTGTGGCCTCGGTGTGGGGATGCAAATTGTATCATGAGGTTGCTGGAATATATAAGATATAGCTTTATTAGTCCCATGGGAGGATTTTTTTTTCTCGGATAAGATGAAATACCCAGCCCCAACATGTATAATAGCTTAGCATGTTTGATTGCTATATGCACGTTATTCATGATTATCACTGTAACTTATTTCCCCTCAGTCTAGCAGAAAGCAGGCCTGGCTCAACATGACCCCAGAGAAAAGTGTTAAACCCCTTCCCCAGCCAAACCTGGCTTCGGCCTGGGGGCAGGGTATGACCAGCCAGCATTAGGGTAGGGATTCTTAGCTTTTGTGTACACCTCCCTTTCAATGGTTGTCTTCAAAACTAATTTTTCCATGTAGCTTTTAAAACATGCATTAAGTTTGAACATAACAAACATCCACAACATCTCATTGCACTACAGTGTAATCTGATTAAATTTAGCCCCAAGCATCACCTCAATCATACAAGTACAAGTCTCGCTGGCCCTACAAGAACATTTACGAATCCTTTTCTTCCCAGAGCGTTCATGTCTATATTGCACCTCATGGAATGAAATCCAGTTGATCATTGTGACAGTTACAAAGGATAAGGTGCTGGCAGTAAATTTCTGTGCTTACTTGGGGCAGTGAGTGCAGTTAGTGAAAAACCTCTTTTCATTTGCGAGTCATCAAATCATAGTCTTTTCATGCTCATACACGTGCTTGCTACTCAGCTTATTTTACTTTGCACCATTCAGATGTCATTAAGGACCAAATGCATCTATCTTGCCCTTTAATGTTTAATTATTCTGTCAGGGATAATGGCTGTGGTCATATTTCAAACAATAACTCTGCTACTTTTGTAAAGAGATGAATAATTCATGGCACTCAACCTTTGCCTTGGGCACTGCTTGTAAACATACAGACATACACCACCCCACAGGAATTCAACCTCGTTTACGGCACCTCATAGCTGTGCAGCTTTTCTTCCATCATATACTGTGCCATATACTCTTCACTTCTGGTATTTATATGTTTAAAGAGGTTGAGATACTTTAACAGAATAAAAGCCATTTTTTCTCCTGAAAATAAAGTAGAAATAAAGAAGAAAAATGGACACAAGTTTTATCTTCAAAAAAATAAAATAGTTAAAGAAAGTAAACCATGCTTCAAGTTCAATTGATTTTTTTGCCCAAGTAAGCACAGTTTGTATTTTGCCTAGAGGATTTGTTTGTTTCTGTGAAGTATCAATTGTGAATGTATGATGGTTTCAAACATTTTCCTCCAATTAGCCGAACCTGTCATTGTATCATTTAAATTGACTGAAAATGTTTTCTTTTGCAAGGGAATACAGGCTATTTTGGCTCTTGCACACATATTCAGGATATTTTTACCCGTCTTATGCCAAACCTTTTTATAATTCAAATTTGAAAGTGATATGTAGATCTTAAAACCTCTTTCGTGACTAGAATGTCGCTATTTAATTAATTTCCAAACCCCAGCACAGCATTCCTCATATCTGGGTTTAACTTCATTGCATTTCATAAAGGTGCTATGAGGAGAATCTATTTGCGGCGACATTAGGACTCTGTTACCCATGAGCACACACAGCAACTGTCGTAATGCTGCGTTCCAGTAACCATGGAACTGGGAGTGACATCATCTCTGACTTATCGGCGTTCCAGTTGAAGTCGGAAAAAAACATGCCGATCTACCAGGCTATTGTTAGCTGTTGTTAGCACAACCTGCATTGTTGTTCACAAATATCACATGAAGAATGTGATTATCACTATGGCAGCATTTCTGTATATATAAGTATAACAATACTATGTATACAGCTGATCTAGAGCAACACACCCCAGTCAGAAGTGCAAATTAATTGATTATTACAGGAGCTAAATAACTGTTCACAATGGGGGCATCCATCTTTGATTGTCAACTCGGGGGTGGGAAGGTTTCACAGAGTTCTCAGTAGGAAATTCCGACTTCGGGGGTCGTTCCAGTTGTAGTTTCCTACTCGGAACTCGGAAATACATACTTCTGACTACGACTGGAACGCACCAAAAGACGTGACCCAATCCAAAGCGTGTGTTTGTTGTGATGCTATAATAAATGCAGCTCGGACCTTCCTCAGAACTCTGCATTGCATTACAACTTCTTTTTTCAACAACTTATAGGATGCAAAGCGGCGAGGTTATGTATTTCTTTCTAGTTACGTAGGGGTAGTTTTTGATGTGCGACAACAAGCAATTTTTGGAAAACTTAGTATCATAGTTTTGTAGCCGGCTATATATATCGCTTCTTACAGCCTGGTGCACGTGTCTAAATAATATAAATTTGCTCTAGTTTTAATTGTCTTGTTCCCGAAGTTGAGTATCCAGGCCAGTCCAGCCCTGTCCGACCCGACCAGACGGCTAAGGAATAGCATTTATAGATAACCCATTTTGATGGTATAAAACTCATCTTAAAGTGTGTATTTCGATCAGGCATATATCTAAAAGTGAGACTTTTTGTTATTACTTAGAAACTCCTCACGGTCCATTTAAGCAGATTAAATAACAATTGCAATAGTGCACTTTTTGACTTTAAAAAGCTGCATTTTAATGGTCAGGTAGCCTCTCACTCACAGGATCTTTTCTTAAACATGATTGGTGTATTTTATTTCACAGACACCACTTTCAGTCACCTCTGTTTATCAGCTCCAGTGTGAGTGTTTATATAATACTAACTGGGACATATGTATATTGGTTGCCACAGAAAGTGTCAGGAGGCGAGACAGGGATCCCTGACAGATTGCCATAATAAATCTGGGCTGTAACGAGATGGACAGAGAATGAGCAAGAAAGAGAGACTGTGGAGACAGCAAGAGGTGGAGGGGGTGAGTCAAACCAGGAGAAACAGGCACATAGATCTTGGCTAAACGCTAAAGTCTGAGAGAGAACAAGTTAGATAGAGAGAGTGATAATGAGTAAGTGAATCATAATGAGCCAGACAGAGGATGAGACGAAAGCGAGAGTGAGAAACAGTGCTGCTGAGAACGATCATAAAAACGATGACCCCGGGGGCTGATTGTTGACTCATCAGTAATGCGCCCTGGGGAGTTTGATTATGCTCGCAGCCAATCTGGTAAAAGACTGAATTCATCCCACACAAAAACCTTTACCTTGTCTGTATGTATCAACTAAATGTATATACTTCTCCCAGTGGGATTAGCCCTATGTGAACTGTAAATCATCTCAACCACTACTATGATTAAATGTGTTTTTACATTGGTCTCAAAGGTACACCTCTGTTTACTTATATGAAATAAGAATGTATTACCCTGTCAAATACAGATGTGCACATTTTACAGTCTTCAAGATGCTATGAGGAGTTTCTAAGTAATTACAAAAAAATCTCACTTTTAGATGAATGCCTGATCGAAATGCACACTTTAAGATGAGTTTTATTGCATCAAAATCGGTTATCTATAAATGCTATTCCTTAGCTAAGCGGTCGGGTCGGGCAGCTGGCTACAAAACTACGATAATAAGTTTCCAAAAATTGCTTGTTGTCACACATCAAAAACTACCGCTATGTAACTAGAAAGAGATACATTACCTCATCGCTTTGCATCCTGTAAGTTGAAAAAAGAAGTTGTAATGCAATGCAGAGTTCTGAGGAAGGTCCGGGCTACAACACAACAAACACACACTTTGGCTTGGGTCACGTCTTTTGGTGCGTTCCAGTTGTAGTCAAAAGTCGGAATTTCCGGGTTCCGAGTAGGAAACTGCAACTGGAACGCCCCCCGAAGTCTGAATTTCCTACTGGGAACTCGGTGAAACCTCGCCACCCCTGAGTTGACAATCAAAGATGGATGCCCCCAGTGTGAACAGTTATTTAGCTCCTGTAATAATCAATTAATTTGCACTTCTGACTGGGGTGTGTCGCTCTAGATCAGCTGTATACATAGTATTGTTAGAGTTATATTAACAAAAATGCTGCAATAGTGATAATCACATTCTTCATGTGATATTTTTGAACAACAACACAGGGCGTGCTAACAACATCTAACGATAGCCTGGTAGATTGGCTTGTTTTTTTTCCGATTTCAACTGGAACGCCAATAAGTCGGAGATTATGTCACTCCCAGTTCCGACGTTACTAGAACGCAGCATTGCGACAGTCCCCACGCTACTCATGGGTAGCAGAGTCTTTATGTCTTCGGAAATAGATTCTCCTCATAGCACCTTTAAAGGTGACCGCGGAACTGGGACTGACATCAGCTCCGACTTATCGGCGTTCCAGTTACGAAGTCGGTAAAAAACATGCTGATCTACCAGGCTATTGTTAGCTGTTGTTAGCACGCCCTATGTTGTTGTATGAAGAATGTGATTATCACCATGGCAGCATTTTTGTACATATAAGTCTAACAATACTATGTATACAGCTGATCTAGAGCGACACACCCCAGTCAGAAGTGCAAATAAATTGATTTTTACAGGAGCTAAATAACTGTTCACACTGGGGGCATCCATCTTTGATTGTCAACTCGGGGGTGGGGAGGTTTCACCGAGTTCTCAGTAGGAAATTCCGACTTCGGGGGTCGTTCCAGTTGTAGTTTCCTACTCAGAACTCGGAAATACATACTTCTGACTACAACTGGAACGCACCAAAAGACGTGACCCAAGCCAAAGTGTGTGTTTGTTGTGATGCTAATAAATGCAGCTCGGACCTTCCTCAGAACTCTGCATTGCTTTACAACTTCATTTTTTCAACAACTTACAGGATGCAAAAAAACTTGTTATTGTAGTTGTAGCCGGCTATATTTATCGCTACTTACAGCCCGGGTCTTTAAGACGTGTAATATAAATAATAAAATAATATAAATTTGCTCTAGTTTTAATTGTCTTGTTCCTGAAGTTGAGTATCCAGGCCAGTCCAGCCCTGTCCGACCCGAACGGAAGGCTAAGGAATAGCATTTATAGATAACCTATTTTGATGCTATAAAACTCATGTTAAAGTGTATATTTCGATCAGGCATATATCTAAAAGGGAGACTTTTTTGTAATCACTTAGAAACTCCTCACAGTCTCTTTAAGATTAAGTCAGATCACATGGTAGTCAGCACCACAAGTTCTAGTCAGTTGAGCTACAGCTAAATATTTTTCAGTGTTTTAGAGCATAAACCCAGTCAAATACTCTGCTTGCTTCTAGTATCCACAGCTTCAGTATGAGCACTTAAGTTTGTATTTGATTTAGAATTGAACATAATTTGTGTGGCACTGTTTGTATTTGTGTATAAGCATTTATGTATTTGACCACTCCATTTGGGACTCAAAATCCCAAACTGTAAGTGGCTTTGAGGGTTTCTCATAGCTTTATTTATATTTCCATACTCACACACGCTGTTGTCAGATCTCAAAATTGCTATTCCATATGAGTCCTTCAATAATTAATGTATGTAGATATTGATACTTTACTGTCAAACACTTAAGGACTAGAAAATTCAAACACAGGTGTATCACATCTGTCAGAATACTTTTTTTATGTTGGTTGATGTGGGTAAATGGATGATCAAGATAAAAAGATAATTGTTTCAGCGTGACCTTGTGTCTGTGCGCTTTTTAAAGAGCGGGTTGCAGATTAGGTTCTTAGTTGAAACCATGTGCAGAAAAATGATGGCAAAGCTTTACTTGAAATGAGTAAATCAATGAACTACATTGAGCTCTAAAGATCCTTTTGTACGATTTCTTTAACATCTCTTTCAAACACAGACTGATAGCTGTGATGTCACTGAAGCGAAGATTGTTGAGTCAGCCCATGTTTATGATTAACACATATGAATCATCATAATAAATGTAATGATTAAGTGGAGTAATTTCTTTGTACATGTGTTTATCAGTTATAATTATAAGCTTCTTCAATGTAGTTCACTTTTCAAAATCTAATAATACAAAACAAAGAGATAAAGACCCAAGCATAAAATGAAGTACAATAAAGAAAAGGTATGGAGCTTGAAAGAAAAGTAATAAAACCTGAGTACATGTTCTTGTTCTCCTCCCCTGCTCCCCTCTGTCTTGAAGTGACCAGTACTTACAGCTTTTCAATCCATGGAGGGAAGTTTTTACCCAAGATAGAAGCCTAATGGACTGGATGTAGCCTGTGCCAAGGTGCAGCCACATACTCCCTGCCAAAACAGTGCTGATGCAATTTCACTGTGATAATGGGTCATTAAAAATATATGTGTCATACAATCCCTCCGGTTTCTGTAAATGAGGCCTGTGTATGCTGTCACAGCCCAGAATCTCAGAAGGCCGGTGCCACCGCAAAGCAAAGATGACAGTTAGCTCTTCCATAATTCATAGCCAGAAGGACAAACATATGCTGCCATTTTCCTTACCTTTGCTGTTGCCTGTGCAGCAAGTGTCTCCAACACCTTATCAGGGCTTTGTGCACAATTTGCCTCTCAGCACACATAACTGATGCAGTGGTTGGATTGCAGGAGGGATTGCATTACATTTAAGTTACAGTAGTGGTAATGTGGCAATTAACTTTAAAGCTGCACTATGTAAGCTTCCAGCTCTCAGCTCGCTAGGGGTCTCTATGGTTGTTGAGTGTAACTGCATGGTTGTACACCAATGTGCATTTGCTGACATCCCAAGGGAGGAGAAGCGAGCTGACAGGATATCCTAAGAGACGAATAAACCATGTGGACTGAATAGGTACAGTTTGATCATGTTTCTTTTCAAATAGATTATCATGTATTTCTAAGTCCAACAATAACAGGGCAAAATCAGAATCCGTCGGATATCCCACCTGGTCTTTCAGCTCACACCAGCAAGTGAGCCCCAGGCCATAGTTTATCCCGTCCGCGCATATAGCTTGTTACTTTCCTGCTTTTTTGGAGGAGCTTAGACATTAGAGGAGCATTACTACCACCTACTATGCAGGAGTGTGAGCCAGAGGTCCCTATTTTCATTAGGAAAATGGGGGGCTTATTTACTTTATATATTTATTAAAAGTGTTTTAAAAACTCAAAATCTGCTTTATATTATCCTTTTCCCAATGTTGAGTGTTAACAGGGGGAAGTGATGTATGCCATAAAGCAGTCAAAGCAGTTAACATTTGTGTTTTTTTTAGTGTGTAAGTATTCCCACCATCCACATCAAAGTTACATAGTGCCAGGGAAGGGGATACAGACCCCCTCAGACCATGACAGAGGTGTCATTCAACCTGTTGTAAGGTAATGTACCATCACAATGACTCTAGAAATACTATATTAGGGTAAAAACTTCCTAGTGTTGGTTTAAATTAAAAGGCCAAATAAAGGTTTGAATGACAAACAGTGGTAAAAACAAAACATCACATGTCCTACTCTTAAGTTAAATCTAAAAAATATAGAAATGTCAGAAGCTTGAAAATGATGCCCCTCAGAATTTTTTGGGACACACTAAAGTACTCCAGTGACCTTAAACAGACTGCAGGCATTTTGAATTTAATAGCAGAAAAAGTACAAAGGGAACTACAAACATTAATGATGGCTCAGTGCCATAAAAGGACGAGCCATAAAGTTCTTTGGGAAACAGACGCCTTTTCATAGGAGCACTTTGATGAGTCTCAGAGGAACATATGCCGTGAAGGTAGCTGATCACAGGAGTAATAATCTGATAGGAGGAAAGTGTCAGAAGACGTTTGCTCTTTTTTTAAAAGGTTGTCCATTGACCTTGATGTAAAGCATCAGTACACAAACATGAAGGAGACATATTTTTGTTTAAGATGTAAATTAAGATGAGCCTGCAGCTATCTTTAACACATCTCAGCTGAAGAAGCCAAGGTGGCTAACCCATAAAGGTGCAAGGAAGGGTGATTGAAGCAGTTTTCTTTTGGAATAACTGAAGCTGTTGAGGCTGCTTAAAAACATCAAGATGTTTTCTGCTTGATATCACTGGAAATCCCTTTAAGACCTTTCAGACAGTGGCAAGAGCAGAGTGGAAGTGAGTGGACCTGCAAAGGCAGGCAAGTTTCACTGATTAGCTCCCACATGATACCTAAGAGCTAGAGCCTGTTATCTCCACTTCAGATAATATTCCCCAAAATTCTGCTTTGTCAACAACCAGAGCTGGTGTGCTGGAAAGTTCTGTGAAGCAAAGTAAATGAGACTACTGTATGTTACCATATGGTCTGAGCAGAATTCAGGCAGAACCTAAAGTCTTGAGGCCAGAAGAAGTGCTATATTTGCTTGTGAGAGGCCTTAAAGGATAAGTTCGGTTTCTACAGCTTTCACATTGTTTATAGAATGAAGTAGAACAATATACTCACCCAGAAGGCTCTCCTGATCCAAGGAAGATATTTAGATCCAAAATCAAGTACTCTCTGGAGAGCTGTTCTTCTCTTTGCATCCACGTCCTCCTTTCGATGAGCTCCTCATCTGTAAATTCTGGCTAGAAACTGTAAGGACACCCATCATATTCAAAGTTCTCCTCCACAACATCTTCCTCCGATAAATATTTGTCCATTTTGCACAAAACTGGAAGAAGAAAGTCGTTGTGTAGCCGGCAGTCTTCCCCTGAAACAATGAGCCGTACTGCGCATGCGCGGAGGCAGCGGTTCTTCTTCTTCAGTTCAGAGGTCAGCACAGTCACAAAGACATGTCTGGAGCGACACAGACTGTAATGGAGGAGTAGCCCGAGCAGACCATGATGAAATATTGGTGAAACTAATGAGTTTTTGGACGATTAATGCAGTTTTAGGAGCAGCGCTAACATGCCCCATGTGCTACCATTATACGGATGTCCGCCACTCGATTTTGGATCTAAATATCTCCCGAAGCACTGTTTGGATCAGGAAAGCCTTCTGGGTGAGTATATTGTTCTACTTCATTCTATAAACAATGTGAAAGCTGTAGAAACCGAACTTATCCTTTAAATTCAAAATGGCACGTTGACTGAGATTGTCTCCATGTAATCTGTTTTGGCCTACCTCAATGTCTGCTATAGAAAAATAATAAAAACAGACATTGACAGCAAAGCAATGTGTGCATTATCTTATGTCTGTTTCTTCTTACTGTTTTGAGAGCCCATTACACCTCGGTGTAACATATTTAAATTAATATAGCACTCTGGTTTGTAATGCTTTATGAAGAATAACAATATCACAAAGACACATTGGAATATAAGTATACTACAGAAAATCAAGTCAACTGTAAGTACTCAGAAAGCACAAACCTCTGACAAGTCCTTTTTGACATTTTTAGTCGAGTTATTAGCATAATGTGACAAAGTGTTTTATCTTGCAAGGTTAAAAATCCTTGAGAAAATTCCATGATCCACATTTGTATATAAATCACAACCAAACTGGAATCACTTCTCTATTGTGCCACAACCAACATGCCCAGAAGATGTTATCAAAATCCATTGAGGGCATTTTGAGTTATTTCTGAACATGTAGAAATTGCCTTCTTGGGTGCTGTTGACAAATCCTTAAAAAATCGTGGCACTATATCGGTGTAGTTATCACCCCCAAAGTCAAAATTTTGTCTTAATTGTGCCATTACTAATATTCCCTGAATAGTCCGTCCAAGTTTGTTCAGAAATTGTTGAGCTATCTTGGTCACAGGCAAACAAACCATCAAACGGACAAACACAGTGAAAAGCATGATTATATGGTAAATATATCACGATCATTAGTAACTCTGTTTTTCCTGGTTTGCATCATGAAGTTCATAAGACCTCCCGATTGAAGTAAGCCTGCCTGTAAGCACCTTGTTTATTTAAGCTTAACAGTGACACATAGGATAAATAAATCATACTTTCAGTGAACCTTAGTCACATGAAAGTGTTTTTTATATAGACTCTTCGATTACTCAGATTTTGGGCTTTTTTAGCCCGCTGTTGCCTCACCTCAGTGGAGGTTTGTGTGCCTCTCCGCATAAGTGGAACAGTGAAATATTATAAGCTGAATTGAAATGGAACAAAATGTGCAGAACGCAACTATGACTCAGTGATGCAGCGCTTTTCAACTGATATTGTTAGGGTGATTCATAGTTGGTGACTTTTTTCTTATACCTATAGGAAAAGTACAACACTGTAGTCATCAGCCAGTTTTGATGCAAAGTGCAAAGAAATCACATTGTCAGTATAATTAAGTAAATATTAACAGTCAAAAGTCATGTACAGTGGTATTTCTGTTTTGTGTTAAACCATTATGAACATAACAAAAAAACAAAACGGCAAATTTGTACAGATTTTTTTCTATTTTTTTAGAACATAAACATATAAAATAATCAGAGATATAAACACAACTGATCCAGGGGGGCATGCTCAATCATTCTGCAGGAGAAGTAACAGAGAAGGGATAGACTGAGACTGAGAGAGCCTCTCAAGGAGTATGACATTTTTCTCACCCTGCTACATTGTAATGATCCTATCTACAACAGATGCCCTTGTCTTTGACAGGAAAGGCACTCCATCCCAGTACGAGGGGTGATAAAGAAGCATAATGAAAACTGAAGAGTGCAGGCAAAGTTCAGAACTGAGGGCATTAGCATTAAGCCAAACCAAATATGGTGTCTGTCCCTCCTTCCTGCTGTTTCTGTTTTTAGAGAGTCTTGCGTGCCTTTCTTTTTTTGTTTCCCCTTCACCACTTTGGTCCTTTGAAAGTGCAAAATGCCCTGTTTAAAGCACATCCTCTTCATACTCCTATTAACATTGAGGACTCTCCAGGTACGAGGCAAGGCATATTTACTGTAAGTTGCTTGATTATGCATGAGTGTTTTGTGAGTATCATTAAACCTGGCTAACATGCATAAATAACATCAATAAATTAGAGTTTAATGCAAGACTAAGAACAACTTGTTTGCTTTGTTCTCCAAGTCCAGAGAGCCAACTGGGAGGGGCTAAAGAGCCACGTGCAGGTCCAGAGTCAGGGGTCTCAGTCCCCTAGTGTAGGTAATGCTACTCTGGTCAAAGACTAGGACACACTATAAGCTCAAGTTCATTTTCAATTTACCATATCTTTCAGCTGCTGTACCTTCTAATCTTGACCTGAGTTACTCTCATCAGTCCACTGAATGGCTTGAGGCTGCCGCTGCAGGGTTCGCTCACTTGTTATTTAGGCAGCTTAATGAAGCCTTAACCATGCGTTCACCCCTTGGTGGTTGGCTGACTTATGTTTGAGGAAGTGCTTAATTAGATTTGCAGCAAAACCTGCAATTTAAATACAAGTATCGCTGACAATCAGGTTAATTTAGTCGTGGCAGCCAAAATCAGGATCATAATTCTAACTAGAAAAGCACTCGGAGAGCGCAGACCGCCGCCAGCGCCACAGTCCTCAGCCATATTGTGATTTTCACCATTAATATTGTTCCTACCTTTATTTCATTGAAATATTTAGATTCCTTGACCATGAAAACATACCATTAGCAATTGGATTCATAATGCTATCTGTTTTAGTTCAGTAGTTATTCACAGAAATCACATTTTTCGCCATGGCGACCAGATGCGGATCCGGATCATTACCAAAATCAAATCAGTTCTTTCTTTGGCCATGCTGAACATTTCCTGAAAATTTCATCCAAATCCATCCATCACTTTTTGAGTTATTTTGTTCATGGACGGACAGACAGACAAACAAACTCTCCCGAAAACATAACCTTCTTGGCGGAGGTTATTAGATTAATTTTGCACTTCTACTCCAAATAATTATTTTTGTCTCATGGAAAAGTTTTATACAATCACTTTTTTGTTGAATAATGACAAGACAGCTGAGTTTGCCATGAAAGTAAACAATTTGCTTGTGTTTGGTCAATTTAAGCACACAGAAGTGAAAGCCATAAAGGGAAGAGGATTAGACCATCATCATTAAGCTGAAGTATCAGACATAATTCTTAAGCAAAAATAGACGACAGTCAAAAGACAGAACCCTCACTTAAGACATTTTCATCTTAAAGCTTTTCCAGGAATCCAAAATTCATGACAAAGAAATATGACTAAAGTGTGTAACTTTAAATGTACCTGTTGCTGGTTTGTTGTAGTGCATCATCATTTTTTTTTAGCACATCTCAAATCTTTGATACCATCTGAGCACCATTCAGACACCACCAGTTTCTCTGACACCCCTGACCAGGTGCATCCATTCATGGCCACAATCTGCACTCTTACAAATGGATACTTTAAACACGCCTTGTCAAAAAAGCTCTCATCACCCCAAAATGGTTGTGGGAACATGACAGTGATCTTAATTTACTCCACTTCCCTGCACTTTCTCCAGACCCCTGCCTCGAAGAGCCCCTTTGAGAATGGCACAGAGGGATTTTTCACAGTGTGAATGTGTTGGAAAATAGCCGTTGGGAGAGTGTGTATTGAGTCAGAATAAACCAAAAAGTGAGATCCAGCACTTTGTTGAGTACATGCCTTTAAGAATGTGGGGTCTGTTGAGGCAAAAGATTCTTGTGCAACACTTTGTAGGTGTATCACTCAAAGTGAAGTGAATAATGAAGTGCTAACTGTATGTGAGTATGCTCTTATTGTGAGACCTTCATTATCTTTAAATTACTCTAATGCATAACCCCCAGGAGTGATTACTTCAGCAACATAATTAAGTCAAACAGTCCCCTGCAACCATTGATATCTGATGGAAGCCGCCAAGGACAGGAGAAGCACCACAGCCTCTTAATATATATATATATATATATATATATATATATATATTAAGAGGCTGTGTATCATTCAGTTATTTATGCCAAGCAGGGATTGTGGTTTGACATACAGAAATGACCAAAATGTTATATGAAGCCTAAAGACATTAATGATTTGAACTTCTTTAATGCTTACAGATAAATCACAGCAAGGATGCAGGGATGAAAATGTCCATAGTCTCAGTACATTGTGCTGCAGCACCATGACTGGGCCCAGAGGACAAAAGATTCATCATAGTCCCGCATAAATTAGGTAACAAGTTTACAATGATTTATTGACTTAATATCTGGACGTGATTACAGCAAAGGAGCAGATTGGAGTCATGCATGGATGGCTTTGGATTAGAGGCAGAAATGAGGGACACTGTACTTGTGTAAGTGTGTATGCACTTGTGTATGTGCCTGTGCATAACGATTGTGTGTCTTGTCACAAAGCAGGAGGGTGCAGCGTATTCAGCATAGCACAGTGTTGGTATGCTAATACGACAGCAGTGAGCTGTCCCTAAGGGTAAAATCATCTCTTATTCAGACTCTGGTTCAGCCAAAGGCATTCTCTCAACTCAACAGATGAAGAAACAGGGATGCCTCAGCTGCACTGTGTGAAAACACCGTATGGTGCAGGTGTGGGCATATGGATTTTTTTATAAACCTGTCAGGGTTCTGTAGTAGTCAATTGTCTTTGCCTGCTGTTTGGTTTGTGGGAAGCAGGAATACCCTTCACATAAAAATGGAACATATGTTGAATGACAACATTCCTTGAAACCCCAAAAAAGTTGTAAAGGTCTTGCACTAGTTCTTGTTGCTTTTTGTCCCTGGGCTTCTGCCTTCTTTTACAGTGCAGAGAGACTGTGGACAGAGCCAGAAAGGGTCCCAAGAGCAAGGAAGACATGCAGCAAGCCTGACTGGATTCAAACTCCAGCTGAATTTCAGCTCCCTGAAATCCTTCTGTTTCCAGACCCATAATACAGAACCTGATGCATACAGCACCTTATCTGGAGTGAACCCTTGTGAAGTGATTACCTTAACAAAAACAACACAAGTGAAACGTATAATAGATAGATGTAAAGTTAGCATTTAGCACCAGGTGTGTATGTGAACTCGGTACTTCTGCATTCAGTCTACCCAAAATGGACACTCAAAGAACTTAAGGATTTGTCCTTCTGTAGTACATTCATTATTCACAAGTGGATGTTATTGCTTCATAAAAACGATGCTACAGAAACATGACATTTTCCTCATCAGACTTTTGGCAAGTTCCTAATCCTAGGTTTTAATTCAAAAGTAGTTTGTCCTGAACGTTAACCTTTTTGTGATGGGTCCAACGTTTTCTCCTGTGACTTTTGAGAGGTCTTAAGTATGTACTTTTGACTTAACCTCCTGTTTTCTCTTGCTTACTGCGCTTTTTTGTAAGATTTGTGGCAAGTACATCATTTTTACTTTGCTGCTATATGAGAAAGCATGCCAAAGAAGATCCGAACAGCTACAAAGTGGAGACGACAGGAAGCTGTTCCATAATTCATCGCCAGAAGGACAAACATATGCTGCCATTTTTTCTACCCTTAGCAATTCCCTCTGAATTTTTTCACTCTCTTTCAGGTGGGCCTTGTGTGTTTTCTGCCTTAAGGCATGCAGTTGAAGCTAACACATTCATGAACGCTGTAACAGGTCAACAGCCTTGCCTTTCATTTAACAGCTCATTGAAGTGTATTCTTCATGAGTGGCTGAATTGTAATTACCCTTCATATATGTGAACCTTTAGTTCCCCACTCAAAGACTTTAGTTGGGGGGGGCTGCCCAGGTTTATTAATATCTTCCTTTTGTCAACAATTTGAACTTTTTGCATTTCACACATTATCTGTAGAGATATCATGCGCTGCAGCCCTACACTGTGTGCTCCAGTGGCTGGTGGAAATTCTTTCTGCTTCAATGCCATTGCTTTTTCAAGTGTAGCTGGTAAATGCCAATGAGATTTAGTAACTTTCCATCCATTCATTGTCTTTATCCCTTCTGGGGTCCCTGGGGTACAGAGACTACCCCAGATGACAATTGCAACCTTGACTGGTCCCCAGCCAAGCTAAGAACCAACCAAGACAAACAACTATTTACACACACACAAACACACACACACACACTCCTACACCGACAGGCAATTACGAGTAATCAATTAGCCTAACATGGAGAACAGGAAGGAGCAGTGGCCAGTAGCCATATTTTATTTTATTTTATATTTAGTTTTTATAATTGTATTTATTTATTTATATTTTTGTTTATATCTATATTTTTATGTAGCTTTATATCTACTTTTTCTAATTTCTATTGGAATTCTAATTTCGCTGAGGAGTTTTTCAAAGGGATTCATAAAATACTATCTAATCTAGTCTAGTCTAATCTAATTTTATCTAATCTAACATGCATGTCTCTGGTCCATGGGAGGAAACCAGAGTACCCCAAGAAAACCCACACATTCACAGGGAGAACAGTCAGTCTCCACACAGAAGGGCCCTGTCTGACCGAGCAGCCTTCTTACTAAGAAGCAACTGCACTATTTGCTGCAGCACTGTGCAGCTGGTACTTTTACCAAGTCATTTTTATTTTTTTTCTTATTCTTAAAGAATTGTCATGAATAAAAATCAGACTGTTTGCAGACTTAAATTGAAATAAATGTGAGAAAGAAACTTTAAGCATAGTCTTTATATTATTGGCAATTTATTAGAAAAATGTCCCTAGTAAGACAATGAACAAAAAAGCAAAGAGACAGAAGCAGACGGAGAATATGTGTATGTGCTGTAAAGAATCAGAGTTACTGGTGTGTGTATTGTGCGTGTGGGTGGAAAAGACAAATGGAGTAGGGTGAGAAGATTTAAGTAGTTTGTGAGTCAACACTAAAATAAGTTTAGGTTGAGAATATTGCCTGTTGGAGTCTAACATAGTTAAGTCTTTAAGCAGGGAATGCTGTTTCTTGGATTAAATCCCAGTTTGAAAAGCTGTTGTTAAAACAATGATGTTATTACTTGAAATGAACCCATTTAAATCACCTTTTACACATTAAAACAGGATGAGCTGGTGTGAAATTTACTGTTTTTAAGTATTCTTTTTGAAAAAATGCCCCAAGTACATTTTTATTTGGATTGCTTTTTAAATTACATTCTGCTCTTTAAAAGAAAAGGGGTATTAATTCAAACCTTTTTTTCATTATCCTCCAAAGTTTTGTTTTTGTTTCAGCAAATGGAAACTCAGAAAAGCAATTTGGTTTAGGCTGTTATTTTGGTAAAGGTAAAGAAAAAGTGTTTTTGTTAAAGTTGATTTTATTCATTTCCTTTCATAACACTGTATTGTTTGGCCATATTGTAAAAAATAACATTCACACTTGCAATAATGCCCTAAAACTATTATGTAAAGTCCAAGTGAGCTGATAGAGAGCAACAGGGGAGGGTGATGTTCAGCCTGTGTGACCAGTGTGAACCTGGAAAACGGAGACTTGACGGGGTCGGTTAAAGGAGAGGAGAGTGGGGAGAGTAATTGAATAGACAATCACTGAGGATCTCCTTTTATTGGAGCAGTATGCATGCTTAACAACAAGTATATAACTCATCTAATTAAGACTGGAGATACAAGGTTAGTGGTGGGTATCATCATAATGATTCACTGTGATGTCACGGTGAGCACACTTTTTATACAGACATCAGATGTAATGTTTTAAGACACAGGTGAGCCACAAACGAAGGACAGAGTTGTCCTTATCTGTGGGTTCAGGAATACTCAGATTACCCTAATATATGTGCATGAAGACTAAAAGAATAGGTCCTTTATGATATGTATCCTTTAGCTCCGGTGATAGGTCAGTATGTATGACAAGGCTTTGAGGTAAGTCAGCGTGTGCACATCCTCAGTTAACCACCACAACAGTTGTCGACAGAAAGAAGCTGTCATTGAGACACACAATGAGAATGTTGATAAGCTCCGCTCACTGGTCCATGTATTGTTATAATGAGCCAAGTGGCCAGACAGAGTCAAGAGGGGCAGCACAGAGAGGGACAAAGGACTAAAACATCAAATGTGTAATAAAATGAAGCCTTCACTGGATACCCAAGCAACAAAGAGTGAGATCAAGTTCATATATGTGGCTGTAATGTCACTGTTGCCCATACACACAGTTACTCCTGCATGCCTTAACAGATAAAGGATCATCTGTGTCCTGTAATTTGGCAAGTTAAGTTCAGTGAACTACATAAAGCATTTTGCCATTGATGTAACTAGGAAATATTGTGGATGCTTTTTGAGGAACAAATAAGGCTTTTTTGGAAGGTCAAATTTCTGAATATTAAAAAAAATGACATTACTGTACTCACAGAATATTCTAAGTACCTGGATGCAATTCCCTGTTTACCGACAGATCAAAACTTGCAATACTTTATTTTGATAAACCAACTTTAAATTTCTTCAAGATGAAACACTTGCACTTAGGAATCCTAAAACAGCTTGTGTTTTTTTTCTCCATAAGGCCAAGGTATAGAAGTATATTGTTTTATTTTCTAAGTCTAATTTAACTCAAAAAGCATCTAACATTTTTCACCATTTGACAGCAACTTTCATTTAAACATAAGCAGAAAAAACAGCAAGGGACACTTAACACTACTGAAAATAATGGCACAAATTCAGAAGTTTAGTTTTAAAAGATTATTGTGCAGTAGGCCTGTGCTGAAAATATCGATACGGCAAAATATCGTCATGCACTTCTCGGGGATACATGTATCGATACAGATTCTACAGAATTGATACGGCCTCAATGTTTAAACAGTTGTTGTAAATACACTTTGGGTAATATTAACAATGGCACAGTTCAAAGTAGACATTAAGCTACATGATAAAACACGTTCCAAATTTAAACTTAAGTCTACTATCGTAGGTGACCTGAATTAATGTTCTTAAGTTGAAGAATTATTTAAAACTCATGCTTGGCCTTTTTTCTTCTTGTAATAAAAATAAAAGTTGCAGGGAGTTCTATTAAAAGCGCAGTCAATGTTCACAATTTTTGTGTATCAGGATTTGTATCATATTGGGCCACAGTATCGGGATATGTATCGTATCGTGGGGCATGATGGAAATACCCAGCCCTATTGCGCAGTCTGTCATTCTCCAGCTACATTGTGTGAAGGTTATATCCCATGTCCACCATGACACAAATGAGAGTGTAACAAGGGAAGTGCCATAATTATTGGGTGTAAAGAAAATATTGCATGAAGGGAGCAGCAAATGAATGCAAACCACTCTGCCCCAGAAATAGTTACCTGTAAATAGCCATTATTTTTTATAGTTGTAATAAATTCGATGAATATTCGTCTACCAAGATTTAGTGATTGGAACTTAGCCGTGTTCCACATTAGCCAAAAATTCCCCTCCCGCCTTGTTCTGTCAGAATGCAGCAGCGAGGCTTTCACTGGTCGTAACAGGACACATCACTTCACCCCCGTTTTGACCTGTTTACATGGCTCCCTATTTTTTTTAAAACGCATTTGTCATTTTATTTTTTACCTTAAAAGCACTTGAAGTATGTCTGCCCTCAGCTACACGTTGGAATATTTCACTCTTTATAAACCAGTTTGCTGCCTCAGATCCTAAGTCAAGGGCTTCTTAATCGTTCTAGAGTGAAGACTTTTAAGTAATGGTGATCATGCATTTTCTGTACTTTCTGTACTGTACTGTAAAAAAAACTTGCATGAGATAAGGCATGGAGAATCAGTTTCATCCTTTGAATCACTTTTGACAAATCACTTTTATAGATTTGCTTTTAGGTAATGTTTTCCTGTTATGTTGTTTAACTATCTTTTTGGTATCTTTATGTAATCCTTCAAAATCATTTTAACTGGTACTTTGTATTAGATATTAATTAAATTTCATTAGCATTTTAACCTTGCTACTTTTCTTTTCATATTTATAACAATTATTTTTAAATTACCAAAGTTTTCTCTGCCTTCTTGTTTAATGACTGTTTGCTGTTAGTTCCATTTTCCCTCAATATTACTGTCAACAAATCTTTGAAAAATCAACAAAACCAAATAATTTTCCTTGTGCCCTGACAACCATTCTCTGACAGTGTCACCAACATCTGTTCAAAAGTTAATAAGTTATCAGCGAAAATGTGGAAACTGCCCTTTCCTGGAACAATAACAAACTGTTATAAAAAAAATCAATCCACATGAACACCCCCAAATCAAAACATTTCTTCCTTGTGCTATAACCAACATTCCCTGACAATATAATACACTTTTCAAATTGTTAGTAACTTATTGAATAATCCTGTTCACAAAGTAACTTACAAACTAGCCAAATGTCAGGAAACTTGGCCTTTTTGGCAGAAATAATAAAAACAAAATGACATAATTGTGTGACAGAGCAATCAGGGCAAATATTTCTTGCTTTTGAATTTTAAAATGTTATTCTCTGTTTAAAAAAACTGTTGCTAAAATACTACGGATAGGTTCCACAAAAATGGTCAGGAACCCTGCTGTAAGCATTTTGGATATATTTTTTTTAATTACCAGTAACTCAGAAACCTTTGCCACAACCATGAGAGCCAACTTGACCAGATCATATGATTGTGAACAGTGTTGTGTGTAACGCGTTGCAGTAATGTAACTACTTTTTCTGGTAAAAAGTAAAATAACACGCTACTACTGAAAATTTGGTCATGAAACGTAGTTCCTTTTTTAATGTGGAGCGACGTTACTCTTCCCCCAGACATCTCTGACACCGAAGCTGCCTTCTCAGATGCCCGCACAGGCACGAGCAGCGCTGCCAAGTCTGCTCGTTATAAGTTTCTTAGGGCAGCAAATCTCGTGGGTCGCAGCTTTTTGGGCTTGTTTCTAAACGTGAAGTTTCTTCTTGGGGCCTTTCTGTCTGTGTGAATCCTCCTGATTATCTTCCAGTTCCTAACATAAACCAGACACGACTGTGGTAGGCAGTTTGTTCACTTCCCCGTTTCCTGGTTATCGCGCACACCCCCAAACACAGTCACGCACATGGCGCATGCTCCAGAGCAAAAGTTGCCAGGTCTGCTTATTATAAGCGACATTCTTTTCCTGAATAGATGCTCGGCACTGTAATTACCTCCACCAAGGAGGTTATGTTTTCGGGAGAGTTTGTTTGTCTTTCCATCTGTCCGTCCGTCCATCTGTCCGTCTGTCTGTCCGTCTGTGAACAAAATAACTCCAGAAGTTATGGATGGATTTTGATGAAATTTTCAGGAAATGTTCAGCATGGGAAAAGGAAGAACTGATTCGATTTTGGTGTTGATCCGGATCAGCGTCTGGCCGCCATGGCGAAAAATGTGATTTCTGTGAATAAATACTGAACTAAAATAGATATCATTATGAATCCAATTGCTAATGGTATGTTTTCATGGTCAAGGAATCTAAATATTTCGATGAAATAAAGGTAGGACTAATATTTATGGTCGAAATCACAATATGGCTGAGGACTGTGGCGCTGGCGGAGGTCTGCGCTCTGCGAGTGCTTTTCTAGTTACCTCCACCAAGGAGGTTATGTTTTTGGGAGAGTTTGTCCGTCTGTCCGTCTGTTAACAAAATAACTCAAAAAGTAATGGATGGATTTGGATGAAATTTTCAGGAAATGTTCAGCATGGGAAAAGGAAGAACTGGTTCGATTTCGGTGTTGATCCGGAGCAGCGTCTGGCCGCCATGGCGAAAAATGTGATTTCTGTGAATAACTACTGAACTAAAACAGATATCATTATGAATCCAATTGCTAATGGTATGTTTTCATGGTCAAGGAATCTAAATATTGACATGGAATAAAGGTAGGAATAATATTTATGGTCAAAATGACAATATGGCCGAGGACTGTGGCGTTGGCGGAGGTCTGCGCTCTCCGAGTGCTTTCTAGTGTTGAAATGTAATGTAGAGGTAAATTAACACTTTATGTGGATTTCTCTTTACAAAAGGAAATATATCACATTAGGAAAGGAAATAGTTAGAGGTTGCTTATTTTGGGCTTGTTTTTATTGACTTGGTTGCTTATTTCAGAAGCAGAATGTGGAATACTGGACAGGAACTCTTATTCCACAGGGTTTGTGACATGATTTTGTAAAATAAAGAGCACAATAGAAATAACTGTTATGTTCTCTGTAGTAGAACTTTGTGTAGGCCTTTACATTTAGGAACAGATATGGGGTTCTGTCCAAGGTCGCGCAATGTAAAAGTAACGAATAACGTGAAAAGCTACTTTTCATAGAGGGTAACTAAGTACAGTAACAAGTTACCTTTTTCAGAAGTAACGAGTAAAGAGCAAACGCTAAGTAACTTCCCCAACACTGATTGTGAGGAAATTCTAAACATGATGATATAAGATTGAAATATATAGCAACTGCATCTAAGTTAACTGCCATGTTGTCGTTTATTAGCAACATAATACATAGGCTTTTTACTCTCACAATTATATTTAGCCTAATAAAATAAGGAAAGCTAGATAAGTTTGTCAAGATTATCACAACAAACAAAATGAATTCTTTTCATACTTTAATAGTTTTTTTGTCTGCTGTTTTTTGACCAAAGTGGAAAATACACGTTTTATTGAAGAGAATACTTCAACAAAAGTAACATCTGTGTTGGCTTTTAGAAATACATCATCCCTGCGGTAATCTACATAGGATAGCTTAGTGAGAGAAGACCACAGAGATTGTGAAGCATCTTTGGCTCTAAAAGGTAATTGTAAAGTACTTGAATAAGGCACTGAAATTTGTCTTGTTGTCATGACTTGAACTCTCAAGGCACCCAAAGACCTCAAAAAGCAGACAAAGCAGGTCCATGAGGCGAAAAGCAAGGTTCAAGCAGTCCAAAATCCAGTACACTAAATGGCAAGCAGAGTCAAGCAAAGGTATCAAAGAAATGACAGGAAAAAAGGCCAGGCAACAAGACAGGGTAAGACATGAGGGTTAAATACATGAGGTGATTGGGGGTGATCAGACACAGGAGTGCCAGAAAAAAGCATAATGAGGCAAGACATGGAAACAACAGAAATGTTGGAGTGAGCCTTTAAGTTCCTGTATTTTATGATGTTAAAATGTTTGGTGTTGTTTTAGCTAACTGTTAGGCTTTATTTTGGAGGCGTGTCTCCTCATTTCTTCATGTATGATGTTGGGCTATAACTCAAAAAATCATCACATGTGATGATCCTCATTAAAAAAGCTTTGCAGTTGCTTCTGGTGTGCAGGCTTGTTCTCCCTTTGCAGTTTTGGGTTGTGTGTTCTTTTATATTTTATGTGCTTTGAAGAGTAAAAATGAATCACAAAATCCGCAAAAAAAGAAATGGTGAGAGCAAATCAAAAGTCGTGATGAGAAAGTCTCCCATCAGCTTAGAAAATGACTTGTTCCTCTGCAAGCCCTCTCCCACACAGTCCACCCAGTGAGTGTCCTTGAATGAGCAAGTGTGACACCATTAAACGTTGGTTTGACTTTTAAGTGTATCTGTCATCTCACAATGTCTTACAGTTATAAAAAGGAGACTTGGTCTGTCTATTTATATCGTAATTAGACATTGATTTATTTATTTATTTATCCATCATATTTGAAGTTTTCTGAAAGAGACACAAATTCCTTTTGATGCCTGTATATTTGTGTTTAACCAGGATATTACGGTCAAACTAGCTTTTGCCTTTGTGGCATCTCTTCAGGGATTTAACTTTGGAAGAACAGTTAGTCGACTAAAGTGCTCATATTATGCCTCCTTAGGTGTTTATGCCTTTTGTAGTTATTAACATGTGTCCTTTATGTGATAGAGAAGTGGTCCTCATAGTTTTTTATTCCACCGCCCAATTTTATCTCATGCAACATAATCACAGACTGGCCATGGTCTTGTTTCTAAACCTCCCAAAAGAAAGTGGTATGGGGACTCGCTCTGTTTTTTTCTGCTGCTCAACAATGACATTTAGTCACTCAGTCAGCTGTGAAAGTCACCAGCTGACTCATTTACTAATCAAACTGCTACACGTTTTTAGAGTGAAGGAAAATTACAGACCAGCTGACCTGATATTTCTATTGATTATTGATAGGTATTTCATTAGTTCTTACCTCTGAATTGATTCCTTCTAAACAGCTTCTTCAGTTACGCAATGGTCAAATATGTTTACAACTACATCCAAAGTCTTAGCGGGATCATGAATGAATGAATTCTTTCTATTTCTCTATTTCCTGGTACCAAATGGTTTATGGCTTAGTATTGGTCAACAGTCCAGAGGTTTGGGCCTTTGTGATGAAATACTGTTATATGCACAAGACAAAAGTCTATGACATTGGGACTACTTACTATTATAGTGCCAGTACCTGACTGAAACAGCTTGCTCCCCAGGCCCCAACAATAGACCTACCAGTGTGACATCCTAAGATTAATTTGTTGCCAGTTTAAGTCCATCAGCAATCCCAGTGTAATGCAATTACTGAAGAATGAAAGCAAAATTGTCGACAGCATGGTACCAAGCAGCTCTGAATGGATCAATTACCACAGAGTAGATCAGTCAAACAATCAGAACGGACTGATCCCAATTTGTGAATGGAGCTTTAGGTGGACAGGAGCTCTAACAGAGTGTCTCAAGATTAGAGCTGGATGGGAGAGCTCAGTGTGGGATAACCAAGTAAAACATTAACAGTTGAGATTGTATGTGAATGGACTGGTTTCCAGACGGTCACAGTACTAACTTGTAGGGAAAAACAAGTATGTTCGTGGTCCATGGATAAAGCTGGACTACCTAAATATAACCCATGCTTCAGAAATCTTCTTGCTGCGCTCCCCCAGCGCTAACTACTGCACAACCATCCAGGCCAAGTTATTGTCTGTGTTATTTCACACTTCCTTATTTTGCACAAATAGATAAGATATGGTTGTGCTATTGCATATGTTTTTGCTACTCAGCATTTTGCCAAAATGTGGTTTTGCTTTGTGTGATTGTGATTCCAAATTTTGGTCTTGGATATAATATCCAGAGTGGGTACTACTTGGTGTTTGAAGTGGTGGAGAGAGAAAGAGGATCTGCAGTGGGTGTTGTAACTTAGTAGCAAATGATAAAGTGTGAGTTGTATCAGTTTATTTTAAAGCAACAAATCTTATAGGAAACACATTGACCATTTGTATACATATCATCCATACTGAAATACATCAGGCTTGCAAATAAAAGTAACATGTCTTAATGTCCAACTAATATGTCAGATGATAGATTACAGACCAACTGAAAAGTATCAGCCCCAAGCAAAGATTATAAGGAAATGTTTTTTAAATTATCGGAATTGGTACCTGATTACTATTCAGTGGCAATAAATAACTGTGAAACAAACAATGGACTCAGCATTTGCATATCTTATGTTTTATTGCCGCAGAATTCACCTACATATTTTGATGTGCCTAATAATTTGTATATATATATTTTTTTTGCAGTGCTATTCGGCCAGTTTGTGGTATTCCAGACTCTGAACACTGATGTTGTGGAGATCTATGATGGAGCCTCCACTGATTCAGCACTTCTCTCCTCCATTTATGGATCACATTCAGGTAGATTAATAACCCTGAAACCACTCAGTGTCTTATTTGCTTTATGAGGCAAGCTCAAAGCTATGAGTACTTCTGTCAAGCACACTGCAGGCAAGACACGGTATTTATCTTTCATTTCATTTCAAATCATACAGCTTTTTTTCCAAAACAAATGCAAATTTAGTCACTTTAAAGCTCTTTTCTTGCCATGGTAGATGTTTGTTGTCCCTCACATCTTAATTCTTGCAATGCTAATATAATGAAACATAACGATGATACATAATGCCTTGTGAAAAACAATTTAAGAAACTCTCAAGAACCCAACTCAACAAGAAATGTGAACCTGCTGTTGTAAATTGTTGTCATATTCTTCTTAATTGGACTGAGACAGCACTTGTACAAATAAATCAGATCTGCCATTTAAATGATACACTCTAGATCAAATCAGACCAACTACAAATCACACACTTCTTTCAGAGCTGTGTTGATGAGATGCCAGTTATTGTGTGAAAAAGACGCCATGTGTTTGTCTTTGTGTTAACATTATCTTTGGTCATGCATTCGCTCTTACATCTGAAGTTGTTGCTCATGTCTCTTTTTTTATTTGGGATTCCAGGTGAGACGCTCCCTTTGAGCTCAGGAAACAAGATAACGCTCAAATTCACCACTAACGGAACAGAAACTGCCAAAGGATTTCATTTTGTTTACCAAGGTGAGGCTGATTTTCTGATACTCATCCAGGTTCCTTATGTGAAACTAATTTGGCGCGCTGAGTGAATTAACTTCCCTTTGAACAAAAAAAAAAATACTCTATCCCCTCACTCACCACATAAAGGGCTGTTCAGCAGATTGTCATTGGCTGTGGCTGGGCACGGCTCAGCAGAGCAGGAGGCTGTGAAGTCAAACAGCCTATCCTGGCACAGCAGACGAGAGTGACTAATGACGTGCAAGGAGATTCACAAGGGCTTTACCATTTCTCTCTGCCTCCTTTGTCTTGCCATCTCTCTTTCTCCCTGTTGTCTTCCTGCCTAGGCTGCCCATAACCGCGCTTTGTCATTGTCTTTCTTCCTCTCACGCTTGTTTCCTCCCTTCTTATCCCCAGCTGTCCCCCGGACAAGCGCCACTCAGTGTAGCTCGGTCCCTGAGCCCCGCTTCGGGAAGCGGATAGGGAACGACTTTGGCACTGGTATGGCCGTACTCTTTGAATGCAATCCAGGCTACACTCTGCACGGCTCCAACGCCATCAGGTGTGAGGCCGTGCCCAACGCCCTGGCCCAGTGGAACGGCACTGTGCCCACATGTGTCGGTAAGCGTGCTCAACCCTCCAACCCTCCCCACATCCTCTACAAGCACCGTCCAACACACACAAACACACCCCTCTCCAAAAATAAGGAGCAGGTGTACAAAAAGATGGGTGCCTATTTGTCCTAGTCATTACTTATCCTGATGTCTGTCCCCCATTTCAAAGCATCCGCCTATTTCTACTCTTGATTGTTCAGACAGGAAGAAACAGACAAGGACAAATAGAAAAACAAAGTGTCACATAAATTTTCCTGCCAGACGAGGGATTTCGGGTCCCTATGCCTCAAAGATTAATGGGAAAATAAATAGAGGAATAAAGTAAATATGTCCAACAGCTGCACGACTTTGAGCAACTTTTTCTAGACAGTCAGAAACTCTTAGGTATATATAACATAATCTCACTTTAAAGTTAATGATCCGATACATGTCAGTCCAGTCAATATGCAAATACAGGAGATTCTAGTTCACTGTTATCTGATAAGTATAATTAGGAGGATAAAACATTAAAAGCACTCAATGAGATACACAGCCAAACCACAAATTAATGCTCGTCATTATGCTATATACTAGTGGTCCCCAATCTTTTTTGCACCACACACAGTTTCAAGTGAGAATTTATAGGCTCAGGGTAACAGGAGGATAGACACAAGTTGTGCATAATTTAACTCATTGTAACTCATGATCAGAGGGATCTATAGGCTTGTTTTTAAAAAAAAACTCAAAAATCGTCAAGAAGGCATTTACTAGAACTCACACTGCTTCCATCAGCTACCTAACATTGATATTTAGACATGCAATCAGCTGCATGTCACCAGTTGACACGTTAAAGGCTTGTGACACCCACACAAGTGTTAGTAAAAGAGTTCCTGATTCGACCTTATTCCAGGATTATGTATGTGGTAGTTATTTCATGTTGCTCTGTTTTTATTCATTACAGCATAGGCAGGGGCAGAGAGCCTGTGTGTAAAGTCTGCATTATGAATTTACATAAACTTTTATCCCCCTCCAGTTTCCTTTTTTCCATAAAGAGAAAAGTCTTTATTTATTTTTTATAGCCCAGAAACAGTAAACAGCCTGATGGATGGGGATTCATGTTATAAACCAGACTGTCACTGTTGGGCACAAACTTCCTTTAATAAAAATATAGACTTTTCAGGAAATGAAAAATACACTCTACAACTGAATGAATGAATATTGCATCATTCTCATTACAAATATTATTTTGTTTGATTTGATGAAATGTTAATAAAATTCACCCACCAACATAGAGGGTCATAAGCAGCACTATTTAAAAAAACATACAGCCATAAAAAATGGAGAAAGGAGGTTTGTGTCCTACAGTGATGCTATATTGTGCATGAAACATTGGGGCACAATTTAAGGAGGTACTTTATGCTGTATATCTAATGTAAGTTCTAACATATGAACTAAATATAAGCCCCTATCCTGTATGAGCCTAAAATGTAAACGCCTTAAAAAACACCAATAGCTAGTTAAAACATCAGGATTAATAGATTAACCGAAGCTCATCTTTCCTTAATAGAGCTTTGTACTTAGTTTTGATTCACTTCAGAATGCTGCTGTTTTCTGTAAAAAAAAAAAATGAAATTTTGCTGATCACCTCCTGCTGGAAAAAAGAAAGAGGAACTCACACATGGTTACCAATGTGGCTTTTGAATACAGTTGAGCATTTGGCAGCCAGAGAAAGACCCTCTTTGAGTTTGGGGACCAAAGGCAATTGTTGGACTTATTTATTTTATTCTTTAGAAATAAAAAAACAAAATAACTGACAGGGAGTATGTTCAGATGCAAAGTTAAGTACAACAATGTTGACCAGATTAGTCTAATTTTTGCAAGTTCATACTTGTTGTAATATTCAGGACCAAGGACAGAACTGATATAATGGTGGAAGGTGATAAAGTCAACAAAAAAGCAATTAGTCAGCTGGTAGTAAGCAAGGGTTTTTTTTTTTTTAATTGGGGCAAAAGTTCAGATATGTCATCAATGACATTAGAAGAACAAATGACTATCCTCTCCAAAAACTGACCATAAATATAACTAGAAAAGCACTTGGAGAGCGCAGACCTCCACCAGCATCACAGTCCTCACCCATGTTGTGATTTTCACCATAAATATTAGTGCTAACTTTGTTTCATCTAAATGTTTAAATAAAAAATAAATAAATCAGTGTCTAATTAAGATATTAATAGACGGACCAAGTCTCCCTTTTATAACTGAAAGATATTGTGAGATGACAGATACACTTAAAAGTCTAACTGACGTTTAGACCATGAAAACATACAAGTATGCAAAAATGCAGAAAATAGTCCAATCTTGCAACGTTAAAGAATCCTTTCAAAAATTCCTAGATCCAGATGGTGAACCGGATCACTCCCAAAATTGAATCATTAGTTCCTTGTCCCAATCCAGACATTTCCTTGATTTTTTATTGAAATCTGTCCATAACTTTTTGAGTTATGTTACCAACAGAGAAGCAAACAAACAGACGCCGACAATAACATATTGTCCTTGGTGGAGATAATGAATCTGTTCTAAATTCTGCTTTATTTCAACCAGATATCAGTTTTTCCAGGAGGTTTTCCTGTCAGAGGGGCTTGTTCTTCTTGAGGAGGGTGGTTTTGTTTTTGTGGAAATGTTGTACTCTCTAAATGCTATGCTTTTTTACAGATCTAACGTATGCTATGTGGTTGTGGGACATTGCTGCAGCCTCTGCTTGGCTCAGTAAATATGCTTTTCATCCCAGCAGTCAAAGCCTGACTTAACCCTTTAACTTCCAGCTTAAGTGTTTGGCAGAAGTCAATTAATCCAGAAATATTGAATATGTCAAAAAAAAATACACATCATGTTTTAGGATGCAGAAAAAAAATTGTAAATAAACAAAAAGAACTGATATTTCCTTTGTGTGGGGATTACAGGTTCAAAAAGTGAAAGCTTTCATTATTATCACCCTCAATATTATTTTAAACGCTTAACTTTAATGAGATAATATAGTTATTCATAAAAAAATGGTGTTTGTCAAACTCAGTATCATCTATTTTAAGTCATTTTTATTGCTATCTTATGTGCAAACATTTATTCCTTTTGTAATTGATTTTGTCCCAAATATTTGTGCATTTTAAGTTATCATTTAATCAACTTTTAACTTTTTAAACCTTTGAATCCCACACTATGAAAATATCTGTTTTTTGATTTGTTTTTATTTTACTCCATTCCCTGAAATGTTAAGAGAATCAAACAGTGATTTGACATGTTCTGTTTTATACAGCATTAAATATCTTTATTTCATGAGTTTATTTTTGACCTTTGCCAAACAGTTGAGCTGGAAGTTAAAGGGTTAAAAACTCTGGACAAGTTTGTCTAATTTGACCCTGATTCAGGTGCCTCCATGCAGGAAAAGAAAAATTTTGCTTGTTGCATCAATCTGACTTGGAAAAATTTGCATGGTTTCAGTTTAACTAACCCCTCATTAGCTGACGTGTATAGAAGCAGTGATTTCTAACATTTCCATGGAGCTGGGCAAAAACTTTAGTATGTTTATGCTTTTTTGAGGTTTAATCAAACCAAAGACTGAGTAACAATGTGACTTTTCTACACTGTAATAGCAGATATGTAGTAGATTTAACAGTTTAGTTCAACGTGATATCTGTCCTACTCTTTTTTGTGGCTTTTTTATCTGTCTTCACATTCTTTTTTATTTCTTGCTGTCATCCACTGATGGCCTCTTTCGTCCCTTACCCCTGGGCTAACTGGTGTCTTTTAGCTGAAGTCTGGTGTGTAAATAAGTGTGATAACACTGTCACACTTCTTACAGTCAGCTGCCATAGTTATATTGCCCTGAAAGTTGGTGACTGGGGCCATTCCCCCTGTTGGAAATTTTAAATTCAAAACTGCTACTATAAGGCAGAGGAGTTATGCTTTACATTACGCATGTTTTACTGACACATCAATTAGTTCGAACAATATTGTAAAATTGTTACCACATGGATGTAGGATTGGGGGATGTCTTGATGCATTCATTTACCTCTTCTTTTAATTTCATGTACAGTATTTTATTGTACTGTATTTAATATATAATTGGTGTTTTCAGTTATAACTTATAGCTGTCTTAGCTCAAGTCAGCAGTGTGTTCAAACACTTTATTGAAGCTGCACAATTTCAGTCAGATTAGTTTCATTGTAGATAAAGTCAGTCAGAAGTTTTTAAAAGCCGTGATGTAATAGTTTCTGTTAAAGTGTTTAATTCTCAAAGGGACATCTTTCCAAGAGCTAAGAATTCAGTTTTTTGAGAGGCAGAAAATTAACGAAGCTGAAAATAATCTGAGACCCTTATAATAACAGCAGCAGTTAAAGCTTTTGCAAACCATTGTCCAAAGAAAGCTACATACCTAATATGTGGTTTATCAGAAAGCATTACACACAGACAAATATGCCATTGCAGAAATGTGCCTCACTTTATTGACTAACTTATGGTGTCTGCAAATGCTGGCACCCTAAACGAGACCAATGCAAAAGGACATGCTCTCTGTCGAACAATGACACCCACATGTCTATCCCTGAAAGACAACCAAGTAAAAATGAAGTTTAGAGAAATCTATCGAAGTCAGGCATTGTGCCAGCCAGTAAATAGTCCCCGCCGCTGAGTGCAGGAGATTTCATCCAAAGTTCATCCAAGTTTACTGCCAAGTGGAAAGGGAATAACAGTGGCATGCGCAGTTCCATTTTAAACACAGTGATTGTTATCTTGAGATTGAATCTAGCTGCAGCATCTCCCCAGCAGCAGTGTACTCGTCCAGAATAATGGATGTAGTTTCATGGAGGCTTCAACAAAAACACTATGCTCAATTACTCAAGCTCTTTTTACGGGATATGACGGCATCAGAAGATGCTCTCCTGTGAGATACTTGTGTTTTAGGCGATAGATTTCCAGCACCATGCTGAGCTGTGATTGACCTGGCTCATCACGCAGTGCTTGTTTTGCTTCTGACTCAAATTCAAGCTGCTGATTTAAGTATTTGCCGGTGAGTTTGTCTTGCTCAACATTCTTCTGTGATTTAATCAGTGTTACTCGAGTAGATGTATAACTTTTAGAGGCCTCTGTTTTTGCCTTTGCAAAGATTTTTTCAGTGATTTAGTTTGAATTAATGGAGAGTCTATAAAAGGTCACTTGATGTCTCAGTTTCTTTATTTTCTAATTGGTAGAATCCCTTAAAATATGCTGGTGTCGCCTGTAGACTGTGAAAATGAGCAACATGTTAGATAAAAGAAAGTCGGGTTTAAAATGACAGATGAGCACAGTTTCTCTTGGATTGCCCCCCTACAGCTGAGAGCGGATCAGCTCGTCCTCACACACAAACCCAATTACCTCTGATTGTAGAAAATCATGACTGCTATTACATAAGCTCCCAGATTGCAGTGATTCATACTCAGTATGCCCACACCATGGGCTCACTGTTGGCTTAAACACTTTGTTGAAGGTGTCAACAAATAAACAGTGTTGCACTGAGCAGCATTTAAAACAGTGGGTTTTTGATTGTAAAATAGCTTCTAAGGGCCAAATATGTTGTGTCTATGTGGCACTGTGTCATGAAGTCAGGGCAGAGGTTTTATCTGGGACTTGGTGAGTTGTAGATCACGCTATACATGTAGCGTGTTATGGGAGTGAACTTTACTGCCAGAACAGAACAGTTTCTATTAAGCACCAATTATAGAAGTAGAACAACATATATAATTTGAACTTTAAGAACAAGAAGCTCCAGTCTAATTTTCCAATAATGCAAAGGACCAACAGGTCAATATGGTAGATGGCAGCGGCCTTAGTATTATTAGTATCAATTCCACTCTGTTAATTGAGCAGTAAAGTAAATCAGATATCTGTGGATTTACATTTTTTTAAATTGTTTCATAGATGGTTCACATTTAAAATGCAAATGTTTTTCTTTGAAAGTCATATTCCAAATAAACCACTTCTTAGTTTCTCAGTCCAGCTATAGATCTTAATTTAGCAGTAGAGTGAGCTACTGATGACTTTTGTTTTCAAGGCGAAAAACAAAAATCTGCTAAATTAATGGATTGGTAGGGGAAAGAATGCAGCCTTGTATACATCATTAAGAGAAAGTGGATTATTTATATCTGTTTAATGTTGTTTGTTTATTGTAGAAATAATCACTCTGATCCCAAACTTAAGCACAGTCGGTGACATTAATGCACATCATATGGCAGGTACCACCTACAAGAAAATGAAAAAGGGGAAGAAGAATTAGTCCGGCGGGGATTAGCATAGTGCAAAAACAGCAAAACAGCTGTTTGGCAGTCATACAACACACCTCCAAATACAGTGTGCTGTATATTTGTGTGTGTTAGTACCATATGTAGTAGGCAGTTAAAAAATGACCCAGAATTTCAAACCTTTATTTGTGTTGGTGAAACTCGGCACTAATAAATGTTTCCGTCTTAACAAAATTGGTTTCCAAGCACAAAATGTCACTTTTCTTTGTTTGCTTGTATTTTTTTGTTGTTTTGTGTTTTAAATCAATACACAAAGAGACAAAGGAAAAGTCATTTACACTGTCAATATTGCACTCATGCTTTGTCAATGTTGTACTGAAGTAATTGCTTATTTAATTGGCATTTCCCTCTCTTATTTTAGAGCCTTCAAAGATCTGTTGGTTTTAGACCTTAACCATTCTTTGATTCCTATCCATCTTTTCCTGTTGTTAGTTATATTAAAAAAACTGTATGTTTTTAAGCATGTTTCAAAAAATATCAAGAATTAAGACAGTCTGTCATTAGCTTTGAGAAGTGTCAGGGTTATAAACTTAGATAATTAACATGTAGGTGGTGCATTTGATGGGAAACACAATACACATGAAACATTCCTGGCATCTTGATTAAAACACTTTTCATTAAAAGTTGCTTAAAATTCCCCACGTATCAGATGGCGCTAAATGGTGTCTCATAATGTGTGTCGTCCCACACGCTTGTCTACCTTTGCTAACTCTGACATACGAGCCTGCCACTGATTGAGATGGCTGTGGAGCATTCATGCTTTTATGAGTGTCATGATTTCTAATCTTGCTCGACCAATTACATTAACTGACAGCTCAGGGGACTCAGAGGAGCTGTTAAATTAGACTGAAATACTGGGTACTCTCCCTGGAGTGAGCAGGGCCCGCTTACTTGTTGTCAAGGATTCGTGATGGAAGAATTGAAGTTCTGTAGACCAGAACAGAGCAGACCTATTTTTGTTTTTTCCTAATATACCTGAATAATTCCTCTGACGTTTGAGTCACCTTTGAAGGTTGAAACTGATGAACATCTGATGGTGAAAAACAGACCTATTTTGATATCATTGCCTTTTATGTTGAGCATTTAATTTTGAATAAAAGAGAATTTTGAGAGCCATCTGGCAGTGAGTAAATGTAAAACAAGGTCAGTGTTGACGGCAGTCTGTTCATTGTTGTTACTCATGCTATAATTAAGCATATAGTCTCTGGAGGATATAGCATGCAGGCCCCAGTTCTTATAGCATGAGCTGTCCTTCTGTGGTCCTGGTTAAGAGTTAATGGATTCAAACGATGAAAGGCCTGCATATCACATGCCTTAGCTGAGGCTGATGCTGTCATCACAGTGAATACTGTATCTAAAAGTGCTTTCACACCACCAGTCCAACTCCTTTAGAGGAGTTGGACTGGTGGTATGTGAACACAGCAGTCAAATCACAATTACTAAAGGGTTGGTCCTGGCGTGCTTCTAATCAAACTCTGGATTGGTTTGCTTGTAGTAAGAATGCTCCAACCAAGTAACAAGGACAAACTTGGCTTATTGGTTGACACATGACTCCCTTGTTGTAGAGTATGAGCAGCATCAGCAATATGACAGTAAGGAACTTTATTTTACATTATGACACTTTTACATCCCAGTGGCTGTGGCTGCTCAATTATGGAAAAAGGTTGTAATCATGATCATTTTGCTCAAAATTAATGCAATTATGATGCACAATTATTCAGTGATTTTATACAATCTTTGCAAGAATTTTTAACTAGCGTGTATAAATTCAGCAGCTTATCTTGCACCATCTTATAAACTGTTGTGAATTATTAACTAGAAAATTGACGGAAAACAGAAAATTGAACGTTATCTAGGGTTGGGGATAAATATCAAAATGTCTATCTCACTATATCTTAAGCTGAATCTTGATATTTGATATTCAAAATATATTCTGATTTTTTTTTTTTTTTTAATGTATTTTTTGGGCATTCTTGTACCTGTATTGATTAGAGAGAGACAGTGGATAGGCTTGTGAAAGGGGGTGAGAGAGTAGGGGAAGACACTCTGCAAACTGGTCACAGGCGAGATTCGAACCTGGACCGGCAGAAGCATGTACATGGAGTGCCTGGTTGCTAACCACTCCGCCGAACCAGCACCCCATATTCTGATGTTTTATGTAAATAAATGTAAACATGTGCAAACAACTCAAACAGCCCATAAAAGCAGTCACACCTCTAGGAAGAAACTAAGTCAATGACCCTGTCAAGGAAAGTAAATAATGAAATAGAAAAAATAGTTCCTTTTTCTGCATAACCAAGAGTATGAAGCTATGGAAATAGCCATAGTGTAAATAGAGCAAATACAAAACTAAAACAACATTTTCTACACCTGACAAAGTGTGGTCCTGGAGAAAACTGCTTGTTCAGACATTTTTTTTACCTCCTAATCTTCCATGCAATGTTCTGTTACACTCACATATGACTCACTGATCCCAAAAGTGTCCTGCTGTGTGGCCAGGCCATCCCAAAAGTCCTGTCCAACAACAGATCTGATGAATCCTTACCTGATGAGATGTAAATGATTAGATTTAGATAGGTATTTTATTTGTTTGGTCAGCAGATTCAACTGAATACACACTTGTTTCTGGATCAGAGGTAAACGGATAGAAAAGAATGAAGAAATTCCTGCTCTGTGGGCTTAAATACACGCTTGAACTTTTCATCTTTTTATTGGAAAATGTTTTTGATTTAGACTTACGAAAACAGAAAAATAAAAAATTAATGAAAGCAGTTAGTACCCCACTCATATTTTTTTAATGCACAAATTGTTCACAGTACACGACACTGACAGCACAACTTCCCCAGCGACTCAAGTTTGATATTCCTTTTGAGTGCCGAGAGGACTGATAAATATGTAAGAAACAAAATGGTTATGATTGAAAGATGTGATTTCTTCTACTGGCAGCAGATAAAATTATCCATCAGGGCTCAGCTGTTTCTGATAGCTGATTGTTGGCCACAATGTGGCAAAAACTCTGTGCTGTATGAAATAAAACAGATATCATGTGGACAGATGCATGCTCCACATTATGATCATACAAACTAACATTAAAATGTTTTCTTCTCCCTGCAAAATGTATTGCGATGTTTTTAAGATGTTGCACCAGATTAATGCAATGTCTAGACTGATATCTTTAATTCTTTTTTGAATATTGGGTTGAAGAGCGTTCTCCTTGAGCTTTGCAATGACGTGACAGTGTAACAGGTGACTGTGTAATCTGGTGACTTCCAAAATTTATGGTGATTGCTTTTAAAACAGTTACATAGGCTGTTATACTGTAGCTCAGAAAATTTCGTTCAGATTCCCTCTATATATCCAAAAAGTATTTTTTAAAGATATTTTTGGGGCTTTTGCCTTTCTTGATAATGAAAAGAAAGTAGATGGAAATGGAAAGACATGCAGCAGATGGACCACAGTTCAGCATCAAACCTGGGCTGCCCGCACAAGATGAGAACCTTAGCATATGTTTAGTGCATGGTTGCAACCCACTCTTGCACTTAACATATACTTTCCAATAGGGCTGGGCGATATGGCCTAGAAATAAAATCCCCGATTTTTTTCCACAACACTCGATTTACGATTTTAATCGATTTTTCCCTCCCTAAAAGAAACAAAACTCCCAGTGACATAAAAATGAAACAAATCAAGTTTTGCCTTTATGCTGTCCAAATGTTTCCCTCTTAAAGTCAAAGTCTGGGTCATAAAGGGTTGATTATGTAGTACAAACGTAGGCAGGTTTGTCCACATAAACACTAAAAGGCTGAGGTATTTTTGAAGTACTAGCATGAAACTCTTTGATCAATACTTAATCTACATAAAATAACAATTACAAGCCTATAAAAGTGCTTGTGCAAACCCTACAAGGCTGACCATCATGAAAATTGTAATTTTTTTTCAAAAATTGCAACTACTTACAATTGGACTGAGGCCAGAAAAAAAATCTCGATTTTTAATTTTTTAAATCTTCTGCAGAAAATAATTTGAATTAATCGATTTAAACGATTTTTTGCCCAGCCCTACTTTCCAATGATTATTTTTGACATTGTGATAAAAAAAATAAAAATTGACCTCAAAGTCCTCAATTAACATGGTTGCACTTTGAAATGACACAGGTGTGCAAACGGTGTGAAGGCAGCAATCAATCAATCTTTCAATCAATATTTATATCACAAATTATATATATACACACATACATATATACACCATGCTGTTTTGGGTGTGTGTGCAAAATAAAGGGGGTGGGCAAAGACAAGTGGACTAAAGTAAGAACTAAAGCTAATGACAGATCCATGTGCCAATCACTGTCTTTGCCATAATTGTCACTGCTGATTACATATTAATAAGGGGTTAGCCCATTGAGGTGCAGCATCTACTTTTCAGGAGGGTCCTCATATCTGTATTTTTGTAGTTATAGTTTTTATCGAAGTATGATCAATAATTATCATTAAAAGAGTTATTAATCTAATATTTACATTAACAAATAATATCAGTGTCTCCTTGCCTGTAGGTTTCTCTGTAGCTGAGGCAAAAAGATTCTGCATGCTCATTTATCAGTTATCCCAATGCAAGCTTTTGTTGAAGATTAGTCATAGGAAAAAAAACAACATAAAAGTGCACCTTCTGTGATGTAACATTTGTTCATGCGTGACATAGCTGTTTACATGTCTGGGATGTGACTTCAGTTAGTTCCTGGCAGTCACTCCTGCACATCTTTCCCATTGCTTACATCTCAGGACTCCAAACCTTAAGTAGAATGTATAATTCTGTGGAGCAGAGCTATTGTGTAACTTTTTTCAGATATCCTTTGGAGTCTGTACAATTACACCACATTAAGTCATGTTTGCAGTTGCACACACCATACACAAGTGCTGCTCTTCTGTAGATATAATGATGCTTTTAAAAAGCTTGATACTTTTAAACTATGACCCCTGCCCACCATCTTTGCAGATATGTAAGTGCTGACCATCACCACTCTTGGTCACAGTTTCAACATTTGTATCTCTAACTTTCTTGTCATTTTTTTGTCAAAATCTTGTTTACTTTGCTTAGTTCCCTGTGGTGGCGTGTTAACTGCACGGAAAGGTACAATCCTCTCTCCTGGATATCCTGAGCCATATGCCAACTATCTGAACTGTGCGTGGAGAATCTCTGTTCCAGAGGGAGCTGGAATCCAAGTAAGGCCATAAAAGCAAAGTTTAGTTGCACAATGATGAGAGCTTAAAGGATTACTAATACATGGTCTGATTAATAAACAGCAAGAAGTCTTTCCTAATTAGACTCCTTTAATTGCCACTGATGTTTTTTTAGGCACTGTCTTTTGTGTTTCAGTGAACATTTTTTGTTCTCTTTTAGATTCAAGTTGTGACCTTCGCTACAGAACACAACTGGGACTCCCTTGATTTTTTTGACGGGGTTGATGGCAATGCTCCAAGGCTTGGTAGCTATTCAGGTAAAAGTGATACAACTAAATTTTAGTTGTCAGCTCCCTCTTGAATTTCAATCAGCCGTCACAGGGCCCCAGCAGCAGACAGATGGGGTGATGGAGCTGATGACATTTGGCATGTCCTTTGAGAAAGCTGTCTAAAAACGAGTTTAAGAAGTCAAAGAAGAACAAAGTATCCTGCTGCTTCACACAGTATTCTTTTCTCTTCATTAGAGAGTTTATCATAATGCTGGTCCTGTTTTAGACTGGATTCTTGCAGATTTAGTGCTGCCTTAGGCTTTCTGCAGATGAAAATGGCGCTTTTGTCACACGATAACCAGCCAGAAATAGGCCATTGCATCATTATAGATACTGCAATTTAACTTAAGAGGGAGTAGTGAACCCCAATGACTTCTATCACTATATCTTCTCTCATTTAATGAGACTAGGTGTCCAATTTCTCAACTGGTAGATTTCTTATCTTGGAAAGAAACTTCTTACCTATCGTAATACCTTTAAATGACACCTCACACAGTAAAGGGCAGCATGACCCAAAAAAGGCCAAGACACATTCAAATGGATTGCAATCTATCCAGAGCTAAGCTGATGAAGGTGATTAAGAACACATATATAAATGTCTCCATGCAAATAGCAGTCGATATGCACTTGAAATAAAGCAAAAGATCCCAGACTCTTGAATGTCACTGCAGATATAGAAGAGTTTCAGAGCGTGCTTATTTTCTTTTTCAAAGGTTTTAAGAATCTGACTATCTGATTAAACATACAAACAAATGCAAAATGTAGTGTTACTGGAATAAAGACATCAGATACCAAAAATCAGTTTGCATAGCTCAAAAATCCTACAAACATCCTGCTTGCTCAGAGTAACTGTCCCACAAAAGTGAGACACTGTAGTCTTAACTGTTCACTGACTGAACAGTTTAGACATTAATGGCTGTGTGTTGACTTATTTAGAGGTGACAGTAAATTTACACTGTTATACATGCTGGACCCTCACTACTGTACACTGTATCAAAATGTCATTTCCTCACTGTTGTCCCATGAAAAGTTATAATAAAATATTTGCAGTTATGTGAGGGGTGTACTCACTTTTGTGAGATACTGTATATCCTTTCATTACTAGGCTGTCTTTTGCTGTGGATTTTGGAAGGTGCACTTTTTTTTAACCTTAACAATTGGCTTTTTGTTTTTCAGCCCAAATCCATGCATGCCATTGCTGTTTTTTTTTTTATTGTAAAGTTGATTAGTGTCATAAAGACTACTTTAACATACACCACTAGTCATGTGTATGACTGTTTATTGAAAGGATATGTTGTTAGTAGGAGACAATAATATGAGGTAACTAAAACCAGACAAATGTCATCAACGGGTTTGTCCCTATGGCCAGCAATATGTATACCTTATTCAGCTTCTGACATGTAATGGTTAAACTTATTTTTGATGTCTGACTTTAGCTTGCATGCTGACTCACTCATTTATTAGACAAAAAATTACACTGTAATTACTGCCTTCCATACTCCAAAACCATATGCAGCGTATATACAGAGAGGGGATTGTTATTATTGCAAGACAAAGGAAATTAATTGGTTGAAGATCATGTTTTCATTGAGACAAATAAGTTAGACTCAGAATGCAATGTTACAAAACTAGAGAAGTGTTTTTTTAAGAAGTTTGGAGGTTTGTCTATCTTTGATGGGTGAATCAGAGAGACAGTGAACACATCTGGAAAAGGGAAGAGAAAGTGGGGAAGAAAACTGTCAGAACACAGATTAGATATGCAACCTGATCAACCAATTACACCCCTAAAGCATATTTTACAACATTAGACTACTGTCTACAGTGCATTGCTGAAAATATGCTTGTTTTCAAATGTTCTAACTTTGTTTTTGGTTGAATGTTCGACATGGACTGAACCTTGTTTGAGACAGTCCCTATCTTTTTGTACAACCCAGGTACAACAATCCCTCAGCTTCTGAACAGCACTTCCAACAACTTGTACTTGACCTTCCAGTCTGACATCAGTGTTTCTGCTGCTGGCTTTCACCTGGAGTACACAGGTATGAGGAGAGACGGCTTGTCTCGCTGCTTGTCACTTTGTCTGTTGTCATTTTTTCTTCGTGTCCATCTGCCACCAGCTTCCAGCTGCTGCACAGGGGCATAAGATATGAGAGGGAATGCTTTTCTAGGTGTCTCTGGTGGACATAGAACAGAGTGTAAGTAAGGACAAGAGTGAGTTAGTGAGTAATTTCGTCTCTATATCCTTTTTATTTTCAGTATTTGGCTTTCTTGAATGGTATTCCCCAATGGTGTTGTTTTTAAATCCTCCCATTGCCTTAAGTAACTGGACCCACATCCTTTTTCATTGGTACTAATTGTGTCCATCTACTAGTGAGACATTTATTTACCAGACACTGAAATTTAGAGTGTAGTTGTCCCTGATGGAGCAGTTGATTAACTAAGAGCCTCTACTTAAAAATTGTGTGAATGAAAATAGAGGTGTTGAATTGAAAGGGATGCTTTGAAGCTTCTTTGCAGATCTTTAATAATACAGTCCTCAGTGACCACTTTCTCCGCTGTTATTTACATCCAAGGCACTTTCACTTATCGCTCTTAATGTCAGGATAATTTTCCTACATTTAGTCTTTTTAAGGTTAGACTGATAGCATCTCATCCTCAGACGTGCCTTAATGCTAGTTTGTTGTTTACTTTCACTTACCCACTCAAAGCAGTTTCCCTACTTAAACGAGTGACTAAGGGAGACCTTTGTCATTCAGTACAGAGAAGCACATCAAGGGGAGTGACAAGCAGCACCCACAGAGACAGCAAGAGTGGAAAGAAAGAAATTCTGTAATATTACGGTAAAGTAAAGTGGGAGGATGTTCAGAGAGCACAGGGCTGTGATGGGAGGCATGCTCAAATTTCAAACTTTGTGGTTCCATATTCAAAACATCCAAGAAATAGCAGGCTCTTTTGGAAAATCATTTTTCACAAATGTGTGACAAAGCAAAAGATGACAAAAACATTTCTGTCACTGAATCTGTCCTCGCTGTCAGCCGTGTCAGTCCGCGGGCATCATACCAGCGGCGAGATCGACTTCACAGTCGTGTCTCTCACAGTCAGTGTTTCGTCTCCTCGGCTCCCTCCCCTCGCTTGGAGCTGCTCCGCAGCATTGTCTCTCTGTGGGAGCTCTTCTCTCTGCACTCTACCCCACCCCCACCATCCCAGCCTACTGCTGAGAATCACTTTAGTGCCGTGTCTCACAGTCAAAACTTCTTTTACGTCTGTCTTACACTTTGCCACTGCTGCCGTAGTAAATGTTCACTCCAGACGCTCTGTGTAAACCAGACTTCATTCATACCCTCTTTTACACTTCCTGTTGATACTCAAACTTTATGTTTTTTAGTTTGGCTGCCATATGCCTCCACTGTCTGGTTGTTGGCAAACATTTGAGAACCTGTAATTGAGACATGTTGCTTCTTTGTGAAAGCTCATGGAGTATTTTCCTGGTTTTTTGTTCAGTTGTTTTCAATTTTTAGATGCTGTATTAAAATCAGATTTGATTTTAAATTTATTTGAATAAATTTTAACACTCCTCTTTTTCATCCTCTAACAACTTTTATTGTCGTATCTTACATCCTGCCTGCAGTTAGGTCCAACAGCCCATTTATTTTTCACACTCTTCAGTTCTTAGCTACAAATTAATGCCCTGAATGCTAACTGCAGCGGGAAGAAAAATGGAGGGAGGATCAGCTCAGACCCAGCCAGTCAACCATCTGGTTTTAAATGTTTCCTTTGGGTGATTGCTGCAGTCCATTGAGACCACTCATTGTCACCCTGCATACCACCCATTACTAAAACTTCTCAGCAGCCCAGCCTTTTTCCAGCACTCCTAAGGCAAATAGTATGCTATAGTAGGACAAAAGTTCTCTCACAATATGACTGTTTCCATTTCAAATGGAGTCCCACACAAAGCTTCAGTTGGTGCAGTCTGCCGAGGCATTGATTATCTCCACACAACTTTCAGTCCGTAATGTTCAAAACAATATATCTCATGCCCCATGATAAACTTGTTCGCTAAGTATGTGGTCTATCAGTATGTATTTTTTTAAGCATCACAGTTCACGAGTCAAATTTGGCATGATGTGTGCCTTGAATATAATCATTTTAAGAGAGATCACTTTTTGGATTTTTTTTCTTCAGAAGTGCGAATGAGTTGTTTGAAAAGGAAATTGGATAAATCTTAAAAATCATATTAGTATTATTTAAATGGAAACAAGAAACAAGTGTAATTTTCAAAATACTTCATTACAAATTTGATGGCACTCATGATTCTCATTTTATTCATCAAGTCGCTTACAGCTAATAAGAAGTGTACATGCCCCTCACCACTTAGCTGATTAAAAGCAGGAAAAAGCCAATTGCATGTGCATTATTTGCGAAATGAGATGTGAAGTATATTTTGTCATAAATAGTTATAGTAGTTGTTTTCCTTGACAGCACTCAACAATTAAAGTTTTTTTTTCAAATATGTCACATCAGGAATAAAGTTGACATGAATACGCCTTCCACAAAACCCCAGACATTTAGAAAAAAAAAAAAAAAAATACTCCACCAAGCTTTCCAAATACAAAACAAAACAAAACATTGCTGCTCCTGGGTAATAGTGACATATTTTTTGCAAATAAAACCAAATATATTATGTTATATGTTGTCCTGTGAAACAAGTCAGTCTTTTTCTCAATCCATTAGTAATTCGTGATTGTTTATTTTCACTTTAAAGACGCCAGTTTTCAAGTTGTGATTATCAGTATCTTTTTCTTGGTAATTTTAAATGGATAAAACACTAACAACAGTAATTCAAATCTGATTCACTGACAATACTTTAACCACACTATTCTGATTTTTAAACTATAGGCCATTTGTAAAAATGTGTATGATACGCCTGATAAACTTTGCTGTTTTTACTCATTCATTCTTTACTATGTGACTTGCATGCTTTTTTTTATCTGAAGAGTAATATTAATTGTTTTATAGTTATACTTTTACAAAAATTGCTTAACTCAGCCACACCAGTTTATTTCACAGACTCTAAAAAACACAAAGCCATCCATTATAAAGAAGTATGTACTATTTTTGATAAGGACAGGAGTCCCTCCAGACATAGTCCAGCACAGGAACAGTGGGTGTCGACCTTCTCACAGCAGGGTGACAGCAGACTTTGCCAAATAGTATATTTTGACAGTCTGACTGGAACCCATCTGGCGCTCAACAGGAATCAGTCCCGTCTGTTAGCCAGCCTCCACATTTAACCTGACCAGAGCACAAAGGTTTGTCTTCAGCTCAGTCAAGGTTTGGCACACTGCCTGAGGCTGTGTGAACGGCACTATAACTTTTACTCTTTGACATGATTGGAAGAAGAGTTCACAGGGTTCTCTTGAGGTCTTGTATCAGGCTATTTAATATGATTTATCTCTAAAGTTTATTGTTTTTCTTGACATGAATGTGGGGGTACGTCGTCTATTTTAAGCAGTTGTTATTGCATCAAATTCAAGGTTTTTTTCCCATTTATCCAAACATGTCATTGCTGATTTCTAGATGACGACTAAAGTTGATGTGAATGTCTAGTTGTCATGTTGCTGCACTAACCCCAGCTAAAGAAGTCAACCTAGTTCTTTGGCTATCAGGCCTGCATTGCCTTTCCTGACAAGATGTATGATATGTGAAAGTGTCACTCAAGCTCTGTTAAGAAGAGCGAAACTTCCATTCATTGGTGATGTGTGCAGATGATCAGTCAAAGCCATGCAGCATCGCAAACACACTCAGTCTGTTCTCCAGCTTGTTGTCCTTGACTAGCTCACATTTGCTCATTAACTGATTAGATTAAAAAGGTGCAACATAAACCTTGTTGAGTACTGCTTTATAGAAAAAGCCAGTAGCATGACGCAGGTTTCTAAATCATCAGATTCATCATGGTACAATCCAGTATGAGTTGTTTAGATGATATTATGATATTTGCTGATTCTACAGAGCCTACAGTGATTCAAAGTCAATACTACACAAATTAACAATCTGCAATCAACTATACACCAACTATATGGTTGCTGAACCATAAAATATGCTGATTAACATGGTTACATTTTTAAAAAGAAAAACAGTTGTTTGAAGTTTTTAAAGCACAGGTGCCTCCGTTTTATTAGAAAAATGGATGAATCATTTATAAAAAAACAATGAAGCATTCAGTGCCAAAAAATTGCAATTTGGATATGATTATTGTTTTTACCTATATTAATAGGTATGCGCATTTATATGTACCTTGAACACTAAATATTCAAGGCACCAGACATTTTTTAAATAACTACTATCCTTTTCTGTTCTCTTTTTTGTAACATTTATAAATTATGCCAAAACTGAAGTGCTATAAGTATTTTTATTTTCTGTTACCTTAGCTTTGATAGAGGGGTTTCTACAGTCACTGGTTGGGACATGAAGATGTAGTGGTTGTTGTGGGATGAATTGTGGACACTCTGCTTGATTTGTCATCTGTTTAAATGGACATGGAGTGGCTTCATAAGTGTCGAGTTCATGCAGCTCATGATTCAGATATAGTAACCTAAATAATCTGTACATCCTAACACGAGTGTGTAGTTGGACTTCCAGAATAAAGCTGTGTCATATAGACAACTGTTTGAATCAGTATTTTTACTTAAGTTGATTTGATTAGATAATTGATATATACAGTATATTGATATCCATTCTGCTTTGTCTTGACTGATCTCGGCTGAGCACAGATGCTGTCTCTTTGAGCTGATAAATCAACTAACATAACCTCTAATAAGTCATAAGGTCACTACCCTAACACTATCTCAGCTCCACCATTTACTAAAAGACACTGTCCCAGATAAATCTCCTCTGATTTCATTAGAGGTACTTATATTGAATTTTATCCATAGTTTACCCTTTGACTGCATGCAAGTGATGAAATGTACATCTTAATCTTCCCTTAATTGAAAAACAATTTTATACATTAATGTCACATTTGGATTCTCAGCAGTAATACTTGAGTCTCAACTTCACAGCTTTGAGGATCTATTCACTGGCTATAGAGTAGCTCTTCTTTAGGTGTTGCATCTTTTGCTTTCTGTTTATGTCTTTTAGGTTACTGTCTTCCCCCCACACAATTATCCACTCATACTTTCACTAGACGCTGAATGAAGTGGCCACTCCTCCTAGTCATCTCTTTTGAGAGTTGTCTACAAATGTTTCTGAATGTTTTGTTACCATCTCTGCTGCCATGTTTACATTTGTCCACCCACCTACTTGTTTGGACTTGTCAACTCTCTGAGTGGGCTTGTGTGGGACTTGCTCTTATTTGAGTGGTATGTTCTCCTCTTTTTTTGTCATTGTGTCTACTCTAAGATGAAGTGGATGTTATTGGTTTCTGATTTCATGCATCTTCCTTCCCACTACACATCACCCATCAGCCCACATACTAATTATGCTCCAGAGACAAGACTTTTCTGAATGTATATGTACTATTAGAAGTTATTACAAAGTGGCTTTTTCATACATTTCTTATTTACTATGCTGCAGTAGAACAGTCATTTCTACAACTTGGTTTTTACATTAAAGTGAGTATTCAAATGGCCTACGAACAGATTAGTTTGGTCTTCAGCAAAATGATCAACCATGTAATGCTTTTCCAATGCCAATCTAACTGTTTACCATACAAACAGCTTCATCTGTGATGAAGGTCCCTTGCAATTTTTTTTCTCTGCATGTAAACTTAAGTACATCAAATTTATGTCAGTCACAGCTTGAACAAATAAAACTGAAATCTGTCTAATTTTGGTAATTTTTCTTTTAAATGTGACTTTGGCCTATATATTCCTCAAAACCCCTACTTAATGCAATCCAAAAATGGGATCATTAATACTTCTAACAATTAGGACACAGTATTGGGCCTCTTAGTACCTGGCAAGTGTCACTGTTATCACTTTGTTCCAAAGGAGCTTGATGCCTCTGTCAAGTAATACTTCAGGGATTGCTTTGTAATTTCACAGTGATTGCTTCAGTCCACAGTCAGAGGGAGTTTTCCATTACAGCCAACACTAGAATAACTTGGTGACTTGTCCCAGTTTGTAAATGTTATGAAGAAGGAAAAGAAGAAAATGACGTGCTCAATTATTATTCAATTATGAACACTTGGAAATAAGGCACTGTGTAATTACATGATAAAAGGTTTTCTTTAAACTTAATTACTTGCCTTTCACTGTAGATACCAGATGCTAAATTGAATATTGCCATTTAAGAAATGGCCTTGTTAATAGCACTCAATCAAATGTGTTGTAGTTTTGATTTCACTCTTGTGCAGAAGAATGATCGCTGTCCACACTTGTGTGTTGTGACTCTGTCCTAAGCAATAGGTTTGGATTCGTGCCCAGAGCCGCTGCCTCCCAGTAACGGCCTGAGAGTCGGCGACCGTTACACAGTGGGTGACATGGTGTCTTTCCAGTGCGATCAAGGCTTCTCGTTGAAGGTATGTAAGGCATGCGCCAAAGCTATTGCAGATATATTGAATATAACTTTTATTGCTATGATAACTGCATCATGTCTACCTGTCAGAAGTGACAGTTTCAAGGCAAAGCCCCCAGGATGAGTCTGTCTAGGACAGAATACAGAGTGCCTTCTTTGTGGTATTTGTGTTTCTGTAAGCTGCAGAGTAAGTGCTGGAAGGAAAGGAGTAAATGCACAAGTGTTGGGTAACTGTCCATGTATTTATGCTTGGATCTTTATTCTTAAGTGTGTGTGTACTCTGCTGCTCTGTCTTTGTTCTTGAATGTCTGTGTGTGTCTGCAACAAAGCAGCTTTAACTTCCTCCAATCCTCCTCAAGAAGATTCTGTAGCCGTGGCATTTTGAGCTGTAGAACTCCACAACGCCACGGGCAATGGATTGTGTTAACAGTCGCCTCACTAATCCCAACCCGATTTTTCTTCCCGGTTCGGGCATTCTCTTCACTTCACATTCTCTCTGGACCAAACAGCAACTTCTCATAGAAATCTTCCAGCTCAGTGTCTGAACACCAGGAATAGACTGGAGGCCATAGTAGAATCAAAAGCACCAATATGGCTAAGTCTCCTGAGCTCTGATCAGTGTGTTGTGTGTGCAGTAACATTGCATACACAACAGTGCTATGGATGTCATACTGGGGTGAACCCTTAATATCCCTCACTTCAGATTATTCATCTTTTAGAGAGAAAACAAATGTGTTAACAGGATGTTTATCTTTTCTTGTTTTCTCAGGCTATAACACATCTCTCTGTAGTTAGACCTCAGGTGCTTCACTCCCTGCCCAGGAAGCAGCAAGAGGTTCCCCCTGCTCTTTATACCATAAATTATTTACACATAAGACCTTGAGAAGAGGATTTTGAGAATCTAAAATACTAAGTGTTAACAGATCCATAAGACAGGGATACTATCTTCAGTGAGAACCTGTGGTTTTGATCTGTTTTTCTTTTTTATTGCGAGGAGTTTTTCAGGTGGTGACTTTATTGTATTTGTCTGTTTTCTTGAACAGGGTAATGCATATATTACCTGCATGCCTGGGCCTGTCAGAAGGTGGAATTACCCTGTGCCTCTGTGTTTGGGTAATGTATTACTTTATACAGTTTGACACTGCCAGTCTGTGAGATCTCAATAAGGTGTTTGTAGAGATAACAAGATCTATATTTCTCACAATGAACAGACAGTCTCTGTCATCCTATCATTTCCCATCCACCCCACTTCCTTGACTTTTTCTTGTAAACCTTTTTTTAATGTTTACCATTTATATTACTCTCAATGTTTTACTATATGAAAGAAAAGAAATACGAGTAACTTTGTGGAGCACTTGTTATTGCATTAGTGAAAACATTAATTTCACCACAAGGTCAGGCTTTAGTTTTCTGAATGTTTTATATGTGTAATACCACTGATAAGGGCCCTGCCTCTCCTCTGATGTTTTCTACAATGCCACAGTGGAAGCTTAAGGAAGGGCTCTGCTTGAACTTTGATGCCTTACTGTTCTGTTTCTCTTATCTTCACACGTGTACACAGACATAAGCGTGAACAGACCCTTAATATGCATTTAAATGCAAACAGAATTGCAAGTCTGCAAATGCAAGCTGGCTCTTAGAGGCTCTTCAAGTAAATTTTGTTTCCCGTGGCTTTCACAGCTCACTGCAGACATAAATCCCAGCTTTACTGTTGACAGGCCTGTCCGTGGACGTGCGTGTATACTCGTTAGCTCATCTCCTCGCTCATTTATAGAACATACGCTCACCCCAGTGCCCTGCGATCGGTGCTCACTTTGTTGCCGATAAACTCACATCAAAGTGGCTTTGTGCCCCAGTGGGTATGAAATGTGCAACATCCTCACAAGTGTCTCTCCTCTCCACTTCTCTTTCATTTCATAACACAAACAGGTCAAGCATGTGTCCTCCACCAGCAGCACAATTAAACCGGGGTGTTTTTTTGTCCTTTTTTCTGCCATTAGTTGACAGTCCCCACAGAAGGGGCAGCATATTTCCATTGTTATATTAACTGTTGGGGTTGTAGGAATGACAGAACCGGTATTCTACATTAAAGCTGTAATTGCATTACACTTGGGTGTTTATGTAAGACTTTGGTCTGAGTGCAACCTTCACAACAGGATGAAATGTTCTCTGAGGCATTGTCAAAGAAGAGGGGCGGCATCTTTCAGGCTGGGTTATAATCACAGCCACAGCCGAGCAAAACCATACCGCCGTATCAAATATTGACTCCCTCATTAATTTTAATTTAAAGCATCACCAAACAAGAAAGGTGCCTGTGTCTGTTATCTTTTCACGGTTACCCTCATGGAGCATTATCCACTCATAGCACCAATGTATATGCACGTCACAGACATGCTCAAATATATAAGCACCTTCACCCTAGAATTACCCCCACTCCTATCCAAAGCTTATAAAGCACACAACACTTCATTTTCCCTCTCACAGACACAGCCACCCGTTCACCACTTTGTGCAGTTAAACACACACGCACACAGATGGACTTAAGAGCACATGTGACACAAACAGCACAACTGCTCAACTGCTCTTCATATAAAATAATTATGCATGTACTGAGCCCAGCAAACGCACAAAGAGACAGCTCTTTGCCCTCCCCTTCATGCTCGCCCCCCTGGTCATTGTTTTTCTTTGTTTTCCCATCGAGTTGTTCCATGGAGATGTGACATGTTTTTTCTCCTTGGTTGGTCTCCCTCAGCTCAATGTGGCGGCTCCATGACAGACTTCAGCGGCGTCATCCTCAGCCCGGGCTTCCCAGGGAATTATCAGAGCAGCCTGGACTGCAGCTGGAGGGTTCAACTCCCCATTGGCTTCGGTCTGTCATCCCGCCCTCTGTTCACCTTTTCTTCTTCTGCTCTCTCTTTATACATCTTTCTGTGATGTAAAGGCCACACTGTTTTCCACCATTCAATCTGCACCACTTTGTTCCCTTTCTCCTCTCCTTTCTTCGTCTCTCTGCTTTCTAATGTATCACATTAAGTTAAAGAGAACCTGACAGTTTTATTCATGAATTTAAAGTTATGTTCAAGTACACTTCTTTAAAGTATCATAAATATTCACTCGGTCTGCCTTCAGCTTGATATCTTCACTTATCTACTTTTGCCCGCTGTCTTTTTTTTGCCTTTTAGGAATCCATATGCAGTTTCTGAACTTTTCCACAGAGCCGGTTCATGACTATCTGGAGGTCCGCAGTGGGAGCCTGGAGACAGGAACAGTGATTGATCGGTTCAGTGGCCCAGTGGTGCCCAACTCCCTTTTCAGCACCACCCACGAGACAACGCTATTCTTTCACAGTGACTATTCCCAGAACAAGCCAGGCTTTCACATCGTCTATCAGGGTGAGAGGGCAGAAGGGTTCTGTTTTGTGTATGATCAATACAATTTAATCGATGCTAAATAATGACGCAGGGGGGAAAGTTCAAAGGTTTAATAATTGAACACTTGAAGTCTCCCTCGCTCAGTTTTGTGTTGTGCACAAAAAAGTTAAGTCCTGTAAGCAGGCTCTTCAATTGAGGTTGAGAGATTAGGTTAAAAAACAAAGAACAACAAATCACTATCAGCTTTCAATGAGAAATTCATGAACACATATCCTTGAGGATGATAGCAGCGCTGGATTTGTCCATGGTGTTTTTTTTATGTTTTATAACCAGTGTGTCTACAGTTAAAAAGTAGCAGGGAGTCAAAAAAGAATGTCAGTCCATCTAGTTTCATGAACAAAGAAAATATGACCTTATTTTGAATGTTCAGTTTATCAAAATGTCGATACTACCTAACAAGGTCTGACAGAAGACAATCTCAAACAATTCAATGAGAATAATAAGATGAGGACTCTTATAACCAACTTTCCCTGGAATAATTTACATTTGACAGCTTTGAAGGGCCAATTTTTAAGAATTTTACACTGGTTCCTGATATTTTCAGAACATACTTTTGAAGTTTCTTCCTGAAAAATCCACTCAAATATTGTATTTTGGTATACGTTTATCCCCTTCAGGCTGTCGTATTGTAAATCTTTATTAGCTGAGTCTGTCCACACCCTTCTCACAAATTCGATGCGGCTTCAACTTCCAGAAGATCTAATGTTTACTATGGCTGCACAGACATGCCTGGAATCTTTGCCTGGCTCAAAAACTAAAGCCTAATATGCAAAAGATCTGGGTGGTCACCAGAAAGTCATTGGCAGGGCTGTTGGCCTGAGGTGTAACTGAAGGGTTTGGGTCATATGTTATTTAGGCTGCGTTTACACAGGGCCAAATACGATAAGTTTTCATTGTGTTTTGGTCTCTCGTTACATTGAAATGCTTTGCGTTTTGTCTGACAATGGTAACTTTTGAAAACAGGCTCCAGAGTGGAAAGTTATCAATACGCTCTCTATGCAGCACCATGTAAACCTGAATCAAAACGTTTCAGAGTGAAACAATGACGTCTCTACATGCGCAGTACTCTTTACCATACCAGGAACAACAACAGCTTTGGCTGTCTGCCGAGTAACGAGTGAGCCTCTTACCGTGTTTGGTTTGTTATCCAGACAAAACTATCCAGACAGATTTATTATCCGAACTGATTTGTTGGTCAGAAAGTTATAAAGGGACTACTCGGCATTGTTGTTTGTAAAAAGTTTTTCTTCTTCGTACGTGTAATGTAGCAGCGCTGCCTCTCTGCAGAACCACACTGCCATCTATGGAACCAGCATGCATACTACAGCAGCTTCATTTGTCTCCAGCATCTTGTCTAAACCCACATCGCCTTTGAATGCAAAGGAAAAATCTTTGCGTTTTTAAGTCAGAAGTCATTTGTTCCTGTGTGGAGTTGTTGTTTGATTTGTGTATGAAAGGGATCCAAAACTGTGTAAATTGTGAGAGATAAAACGTGTCTTAGTCTCCCACTTCAGTTAAGCTATGCCTTTCCATCTTGACAAGATGGCTTCCTTGCCACTTGGAGCACCATTTGATTACCAGGACCTGAATAACTGATAACCTTCAGAGACATTTTAGATATTTCTTGGAATAAGTTCATCATTTGCCTCTTTTTATGACTGTCTTACATTGAAGTGCTATTTTGTATGGATGTGTTTCTTTACAGCATATGAACTGCAGAGATGTCCAGACCCACGGCCATTCCGTAACGGCTTAGTGATCGGCCAGGAGTACAGCGTAGGGATGACGATTTCCTTTGAGTGCCTCCCAGGTTACACTCTGCTCGGAGAGGGGTCCCTCACATGTTTGCACGGAGTCAGCAGGAACTGGAATCACCCCATTCCTCGCTGTGAAGGTGACTGACTGGTGATCCTTAAAAACACAGCATATGGTTTGTGTGTCTGTGTTGTTTTTGTGTTGCAAGTATGGCAGGGAGTAGCTCTCAGTACCAAGTCATTCTTCAAAAAAATTATATTCACACTGTCAACAATTTATATGTTTTTAAATAAATTCCTCTGCTTGGTATGTCCCTGTATTCTTTAGTAAACATAGTGAGAAAATATTTAAATAATTGTGTGCTTATAGATCCTTGAAAAAATAATGGGTGCAGCTTTCTTTAAATGCTGACTGAAGTAAAGACGGATATGCTTTCCCATCAACATCCCCTTTTAAAAAGACCGTCTTTGAAGTTATCTTGAATGGGAGAATATAGGTGATTCAGCATGAATGCAGCCCTGTCTTTTATGCTCATGCATTAAGGCATCTGAGTCCTTGTTAGCAGGGATGTTACACCACTTAACAGAGCTCAGAAACGGATCCAGCCCATTATAAAGATATACAGAGCATTTGCAAATCTTTATTACAAAGCTGATCACAGCTGTCTCTCCCGTAATTTCTCTCAGACTCTGTGGATGTTACTTGGAGATGAAATAAACAGCTTTTCTTCCATTAGTTAAGTGAAGCAGTAACATACGTTCAGACTCCACTGCAAGACTGCAATGTTTTTCTGTGACAGTGGTAAATAGTTTTGTTCTGCTCTGATATAGTGTTGTCCCTGTCGAGTTTACAGCCCTGTTCTGCTCCCGAGGGCACTGCTTTGGCTTTGACTCCCAAGTTCAAAGTCAAATTTTAACACAATCCCACTGATGGGGTTTGACGGGGGAGTTTTAGTGTCTGAATAACTCATCGTTCACAGCAACCAGCACCCACCGCCTGCAGTTGTATCTAACAGGTGCATCCAGTATCTCCATCTCCTTAGCATCTCGATGATTACCCATTAACACAGAGTTATGGCTTGTTTCATCAACAGATAGCAGTATTACAAACATCGAAACATGTTTTATGACACAAGATGGATCAAAAACTGTCTTCCTACTTTTATCTGGCCTCTCTGCTCCTTCTCTCACCCCCTCTAGCACTTTGTGGAGGGAATGTAACATCGATGAACGGCACAATTTACTCTCCTGGACATCCAGCTGAGTATCCGCACTTTCAGGACTGCATGTGGATGGTCAGAGTACCCCCTGGTTATGGCATCTACATCAACTTCTCAGTCATCAATACAGAGCCAATCTATGACTACATAACTGTGTGGTAAGTTGATATTACTCTTGCAGTGTAACATCATTCATCAATCATATGATTATGGCAAACATCAAATAAACACTTAATTTTATTGTTAGTTAGACTTCAGGTGCATTTTGACAGCAAGTACATTTCTGAAAAACTGTAAAAAAAAAATTAAAATGTTCTTTATTTATACAACCCTTACAACAACCGCTTTGGTGAACCAAAGTGCTTTACAATAGGTAGTAAGTAAAAAGCAACAGATTAAAACAATTAAAAACAATTCAAAGCAATTAAAGCAATAAAAAAACTGAAGAAATAAAAGCAATAAAAGAGAAAATATAATACATTGAAAAAAGTAAGTGTCAACAAGCTACTGGGTATTAAAGCCATCCTAAATAAATATGTTTTCAGTCGAGATTTAAAAAGGCCCAGGTCAGAAATGAGACGCATTTTGGCTGACAGCTTATTCCAGAGACTGGGAGCAGCAATGGAAAAGGCTCGGTCACCCCAGTGTCTGGGAACTTCCAGCAAAAGTTGGTTAGAAGACCTCAGAGCTCTACTAGGCTGTCGAACAGTAAAAGGCTCACTGTGAACATTATGAGGAACTCTGTCTGTTCTGATGGCAGAAACCAGGTCTTACTTTAGGTCTTTTGTATTTGATTCACACATCAAAAAAGCATGCTTGGGCATGCTTAGTTATCAGGGTTTGAAGAACCATTTTGACCAACAAGTCCAAGTTGTACAATGGGCCAAATTAATGTTATAGGATCTTACAAACATATGATGTGGGAATGCTCCTCTGTTCAGACCTTCTGGTACCTGGTATCCAGGACCCTGTCCGTGCATTTGGGTACTGCTATAACATCTAACCCAACTTTATTTCTCCTTAATGATGATTCTCAATTCATGTAAGTGGAAAACAGCGTAAACTGTTGCTAAGTGGCCTTACAGCTGTGAAAAAACTTCTGGTGCAAAGATGGCTACCACCTCATGATCTTAGTATTAGGAAGTGGTTAACTTACTTTCATGACATAGTGTTAATAGAGTTATCTACCTTACAGATTAATAAAGCTAAAGCCCCCACTATTAAAATGTGGCTAGGTGCGGCCGCATAAATAAAGGACAAACTTCTTGGTCTATGAACAGAGGTACATCGTCCATTACAGTATACAGTAGACACTTGATCTAAACCAGGAGACCCTCGGGAGTGGGGGATATGTTCGGAAAAAAATTTGCAATTACTTGATGTAATATATTAATTGTTCAATAAAAAAAGTTGTTCACAAAAAAAAAGTACTTGGGCAATAGCTCTTTGTATAGGCTTAGGAAACTTTTGGAGTGAGGCCTCTTCAGGTTTCTGGTTGGTTAATCATTCACACTGGTTAATCATTCACGCTATTCACACTTGGTAAAACAAGGCAAGTTGTGCGTCCCTTGAAACAATTAGGGGGAAGCTATGCAATTATTAATTGAAAGTCAACTGCAGTAGCTTGTGACTGGGTGTCCCAGAATGCTAAGTGCAGTGAAGCTACTAGTAGTCAGACGTGAAAGGGGCAGATTAGCCACATCACAAGGGGCTTGCTGCACCTCTTTCAGAGTCTCACAAATGATGCTGCCGGCTTGTCCATCACATTTCATTGTGTTTTCTTTGTTCTTTGACCTTTGTTATTTCCCTATTGCCATCCACTGTACTTGCAGTGTTATGCTTTGACCTTTATTGCTTCTCAATATGTCATTGTCCTGGTTTGCATAATCTCAGAATTTTTGGTCATGGTGTAAATACAACATACAACACACAACAGTGAACTACAGAAACCATATAGATACTAAAAGAGATGTTCCTGGAAGTAAGATTCCTGGTACTTATGAATGAAATATGTTTTTTGTTATATAAGATTGTTTTAACTTTCTTGCCACCATGTTATAGACTATTATTGTTTTAAAACTTATCCCCAAAACTTACGAAAATCTGAAAAAAGATGTCTTCACTAAAGAAAACCAGACATTATTTCGAGTTAACAGAATAACCTTCTGTATTGTAAGCATTTTCCCATGGCAAAAGCAAAGTCAAAAGCTGCTCAAAATGTTAAGATGGTAAAAAAATATATTTAACCTGAAGGCCAGTTGGACAAGTTTTGTTCACAGCTTTTGATGTGACACCTGTATCAGAAGAGCCAACAGCCATTTAAATGTGTTGACCTTTGTCTGGGCTTTTGCGGATTCATTTTTCTTTCCCTGACAACTTTCTTTTCAGCCTCTAGCTAAAACAAAAGATTGTGTTACATGATGAAATAAAAAAGACTGAAGTGAAGTCTGAGTCACGAAGTGTCCCTCTTCCCCTCCAAACTTAACTTACGGTAGATGTTTAACTGCAGCTCTCCTGTGAGTGTTACATAAAAAGGGGAAAATGTGAACAAAGAAAAACATTAGCCCTTTTTTACTTTGGATTTTTGTCAGACTAAAACTCCTAATGCAGAATTGTACAGCAGTAAACTACTTTATACCACCTGCTTGTTATCACTTCAGCAGCTGCCTTTCTGTCTGTGTCTCCTCTGAAGTATAGAAACCCCTCAGGCAGTCAGGATGCTGTCCTCGTGGGTGATAGAGGAGGGAAATGCCCTCCAGCATCTGGGGCTACCACTCTTATTATGGGAGGAGGGTGCTCCTGGCTCGACTGTTTTCAATGAAGTAGCACATAAACAATCTGTCCCCTGATGCTACCATTTCATTTCCCTACCTGACTGCCATCTCCCATTTTGCTGATCACTAGATTGCATTTTTTAAAAATATATAAGATATTAAAAGTACACACACATACATACAAAATGCATTTGGTGAGAATCATTCAGATGAATTTTTGCTACAGCTACTACAAAGTACCAGTAATTAGATACTCGTGTACAAAAACAAATTTATATTCATTATATGATAATTCTGTCTTCTCAGGTTGATAATTCTCTATACCCCATAAAACTCTGCTTGGTTTGTACCCACAAGCTGCCTTAACCCTAAATTTGAACCTGACTTGTTTTTAAAGACTCATATCAGACACACATCTAATGCAATCTAAAGCAACATCTAAAGCTAATGCATGCTTTACAAATAGTTCCAATGCAAAGTTTTGTAACCACACCACAGCCATTCATCTATCTTTTCTTCACAGAGTGAGGAACATGGAGATACGCCTGGTGCTGATATATCAGTTTAGAAACAGTGTAATTGGCTGACTCAAAAACAGTATGAAACTAAATACCATTGTTTTGAAATTAACCATTCTAGATTCTGTAGATTCAATCTTCCTTTTCCTACTTAATTATGATAATTGATTGCTCCATCTGAGTTAGGGGAATTTATAGGCTCATCTACAACCAAGACCTGTTTTGAGGGCCAAGGGGAAGGCGTGAACACAAAGTTGAGAAATGAGACGCCACTTAATTCCCGCTACATCATCACCCAGAGCTGCTCACTGGCTGTGACAGGCAGATGTGACAATAACCATAGCCATGGCTGTGAAAGCTAGCTTGTATTAACAAGAAATTTTAAAATTTAACCAACAACTAAATACATGATTGATATTTACTTGACGATAAAATCATTACTTATAATTAAGCGCTTCCTTCGGTCTCTGCTCTGCTTCTTGTTGCCAGGTGTGGTGTATTATGGGAAATTCTCTTAACCTTCGGTTTCAAGTGAGTCCCCGGTCTGTCTTTGTTTTGAGGGGTGTGTAGCCCTTGGTGTTAGCCCTATGGAGTATTGGGACACCACTTTACTTGATGTGAATGAGCAAATCCAAGGGGTAAGGGGTAAGAAAAGGGCTAGACTTGGAATTTACCCTTAACCTGAAAATGCCCCTGTGATGTGGCATTGTACTATTAGACACCTCACACAGTATCCTCTGCCATTATTGTCCGAATTTTGTGTGAATGAATAAATGTTACTGCTGGTTTAGTATGCTAGATTGCAACTGTAAATTCATATGATGGTTCCTTGTAGGCAGGTTTCAGCTTGATAGGTCGAATAATGTATGCTGCTTGGGACTGGACTATGATAAGATTTTCTGATATCAGTGTTATTATCTCTTCTGTTTAAGGAAACAAGTCTTCATCAGTCCTTTTATAACTTTCTTTTGATTCCTGTCCAGAAAAAAGTTTTTGTGTCAACAACTCAAGCACATGGCATTCCCAGTAACAGTTTTTTAACCTCAAACACATGCCCGATGTTTAATAATGTACTGCATCAATTTTCAACCAAATAACTGGGGTTGGAATCACCAGTGATTTTACTGTGATTCGTATTTTTCATTTTGCTGAGTGCTGCGATGCTTAACATTTTATCATGTCGCAATTTATTACCTTTCTTGCCTATATTTACATCCAAAAGAGAAAAATTGAGTGAATTATATGAAGTTGAAAAAGAAACATCTCTCAAAATATAGCATACTAAGTGTTCACTGGTTTTATGGCGGGGTTCACTTAGCATTAGCTTTGCTGTCATGGGCTTTTGTTTTCCCAGGGTTTAGCCAAGTGAAGTGAGTCATATTTCCAAGAATTGTATCCTCATGCGTCACCCCTCACAATACTGTTTTTCATGTACAACACATATGTCCATTTAAAGACTAAAATAATTCCAAATTTACAGATTTAAATGACAACAGAGCATCCATTCTGTGTCCCTGCTGTGCAGCCATGTTTGTTCACTAACTGTCTCCTGTACAATGAATGTCACCTCTCCTCACTTCACCTCCATTGGCCCAACAGCTGCATTAAGTGTACTCAAAGAGTTATTGATTTTATTTCTATCGGTCAGTTCAGTGGTAGCTCTGTACAGGACGGTGTGTCCACCACAGCCAATCGGGTCCTCATCAAATTCCTGCACTGCATTATCCCAGTAGCATCCGCTTTGATTTGGGCTATAAAGACCTTGCTCCATACTGCAGTAATTACCCCTATTCATCAGATGTACATTCCGAGCATAGCTGACCTCTTGCTTCTGTAATGGAAATCACAATGAAACACAGTCATTGTTCCAGTATTGTTTAGAAAAGACCAGAATTTTCACTGTTTTTATAATAGGCCATTATTGGTCACTATGATATTTCAAAGTCCTATTTCTTCTTGCTCCATGTAATGGTGATCATGAATTCCTCTTTTTTTGCGATCTCAAAAAATGACAACAGTGCAGTCTTTCTGTGTCCCTCATGTGCAGCCATGTTTGTTCACTTACTCTATCTTGTACAATGAATGTCACCTCTCCTCACTTCACCTCCATTGGCTCAACAGCTGCATTGAGTGGACTCAAAAAGTAATTGATTTTATTTCCATAGAACCAAAAGATTAATCAAATGTTGGAAATAAAATCTTAAAAAAAAAAATTAGTACTTGAATCAATATACTATTGCCACACCAAGTACTGGGATACAATTGTGTTTCAGTGTTTCTCCCCATCCCCCTGATGATTACTTACTTCCTTACCTGATGATTACTTACTTAACCCCCATATCGACTGATCAAGCTAGTTGTTAACAATTATTGATAGGAACTGGTTTTGAACTCCTATCTCGCATATAGGTGATGTACATGGTTGTGTACATTTTTTTCTCCTTGAACTATCTACCCCTCAAATGTACAATGTGAAAAGTTCAAAGCTCAAGTTAGATTGTGATAACCAGAAAGAAAGAAAAACATCCTTTATTAGTCCCTCATGGGAACATTCCATTCTTTACACTCTGTTGAAACATGCTTCACAAAAACAGGCTGAAATACACGTGCACATGCAAACAGGTCCTGCAATCATGCTTTAATGGAGAGATGCCAGGGTGATGGCTCGCTGCGCTATCGAGCAGTTTTTGGGGTTTAGTGCCTTGCTCTAAGGCAAAGGCCAGAAAGTCAGCTGCCACCTCTTGAGCTACCAAACCAACTTCCAAATATGGTCTGGTCGGGACTTGAACTGGCCACCCTTCAGTCCCCAAATCAAGTCCTAGCAGAATTGGCCAGTGCCAATGTCTGACCTACTCAAATTGCTTTATTTTATAGGAGCAGTGGGGCAGGAGGCCTGCTTTGACCTCCTCCCAGCTCCCTGATCTTAGCTTCTGCAAGCAGCTCATTCCAGCTCTTAAGAAGCAATTTTAAGAACATTACCTTCAGGCTAAGCCTCATATTTAGCATGACATTTCAGCATCTGCCACATGTCAGTTTCACTACATATTGTTTGTTCATTCGGAAACAAAGCCCATAGATACTTAAACTCTTTCACTTGAGGCCACATCCCAAACTGCCAGAGATGGATGCTGTCCAAGAGATGCGTCAAGCTGACAACATTGAGCTCCTCGGCTAAATCTCCTCCACCACTGGAATCATGCCAGTAAATATGTCAATGCATATCACTACCCTTGCTTCTTCACTTTGCAGATGGTTTGCTATTTAGAGGTGGCAGCACAAGTAGCTGGACAATTTGTTCACCCAAAATAGACTTCTCTTTTCATTATGCCCACCATACTCTGTAGAGTCTTATATAAAACTTTGTAAAGACTTTATAAAGACTGTTATATGACCCCCCCCCCCCCCCCCCCATCTAAAGATAATTGCCTTGAAAGGGTCCTTTCATTTCCCTGATTCAAAGCATTTTGGCCTAAAGTGCCAGTGTCATTTACAGTATGTGCTGTTGTTTTATATGCACCTGCTTGTGCCCAGGGGTGTGATTGTCTGAAAATGAGAAGTGATCAGGTGCAAAGTTGGTGTATTCCTACCTGAAGGACCCAAAAATGACTGCACTTTAAACCTACACTTAGTCTAATGTCAGTGACGTAGAGTCCATCTATTATTTTGAAGATGTTTCAGAGAGACCGACACATATCAAAACACACACTTTGCTGAGATTGTTTCACTCAGAAATGTTGCACATTAGAACACCTCTGTTCATATGACTGAAGATTTTCATGCAACACAAAGCTGCATTAAAAATATTTGTAGGCATACCAATGAATCTCACCATAAATTATGTTCACAAATAATAAAACAGACTGTCCTGTGGATTTTAGACAAAAATATGGAACAAAGCCACCAATTAATGCAGGGTATTTATTAAAGGTACAGGTTTTTGGTGTACAGTACAACGGTTTATAATAAACACATAGAAGCCTGATTCTTTCTGTGTTTAAATAAGCAATGAGGTTCTGCTTTTACACTCATGTGGAAGCGTTTTACTTGTCTTCTTGGTGTTGTCTTGTGGGATGCTTGGAGTAGGAACAAGGTGTGAGCATTTTGGTTCAGAAGAGGTTTTGTCTATATTTATATTGAATATTTTGGGTCATTGGATTTAACTCTATTTTGAGTTTTGTTTTTGTTCACTTTGATGTGCCCTTACCTTTATCCAACAATAGCATCGAAGAGCAAAAATAAGAAGACAGAAATTGCTTAAACTTGCCACATCCCTCTTTAAGTCTGCTACAGTAATTTAGCTTTTAAAGAGTTGGGCTCTGGTTACTGTCTAGCCTCATCAAGCCTTTGAGCTGGTATTATATTTTTATTCTAGATTGCTGGAAAATACTGTGCAAATGAAATCCCAATCAAAACACACCTGTATGTGCAAGATTTAGACTCTTGCAAAACTGTAAGGGGTGTTTTTCTGCCACTTTAAAACTGCAGAGAAAATCGTTGGGTGTAAGGCCTGGCCAAAATTTTGGTTGTGATATGTTTTTCATATCATTGATGAATGACCACTTGCAATGATACTGGCTAATCCATTCTTAAAAGATAACAGCATGTAGATCAATTGAGGACGAAGATCAAAAAGGTAATGATGATTTAATTATATTGAAACCCCCTGGCCTATGGTATCCTTACGTCTAATAACTCAGTAAAGAGCTTTAGCTTTGTGTGATAAGCATCCCTACATTTTCTAAAGGAGCTCATCCCTCTAGTGTTGTGAGCAGGAAGCCAAGCATGAACCATACACCCTCCTTTGTTTTTGTATGTACAGAATACTGGCAGTCATTTCTTAACTCCAAGACAGATTGCACAAGAAAACAAAAGGCCACAATAGCACCAACATGAATTCACAGATGCCATATTGTACAGATTTTACATTAAGACCACAGGACTATGGGGTATTTGAAGGGCTATGTCACCTCTCTTCTCACCTTCTCCTCCCCACAATTTCACTGGGTCTACCTCTCTTTTTGTCTGTATCAGGGATGGACCTGACCAAGCTTCACCTCAGATCGGTCAGTTCAGTGGCAGCTCAGTACAGGACGGTGTGTCCACCACGGCCAATCAGGTCCTCATCAAATTCCACAGTGACTTCAGCACCAGCGGCTTCTTTGTGCTGCATTATCACGGTAACGTCCTCTTTGCTTCGGGCTGAGTAAAGACCTTGCTCCATACTGCTGACCCCTGTTCATCTGATGTACATTCAGAGCATAGCTGGCTTCTTGCTTCTGTAATGGAAATCATAATGAAACACGGTCATTGTTCCAGTATTTTTTAGAAAATAACTGAATTTTCACTTTTTATGGGTCATTATTGGTCCTTATCATTTATCTAAGTCCTGTTTCTTTTTGCTCCATGTGATCGTAAATGATGAATTCCTCTTTTTTCTTTGCTTTTTAAAACCCTTTGATTCATTGAAATATCTCTTGTCTAAGCAATGTATGATATTTAGTTTTTGTTATGATGATATTTTTTTGTTCTATATTTGTGAAAGTGATAAATTAAAACCTTTAATATAGAGCAGCCTTTCCCAAAGTTCAGTGTGTTTCAGCTCAGTTTGAGACCACAATCTTCTATGTCCCACCAAAAACATTATACAACCGTAGCAGGGGACTTTAAGTCCTTTATGTTTCTATAACAAATATAGAACTTCAGCTCCTGGAGTGGATTTCCCCCACGTTAAAGATATAAAGTACTGTATGTTCAGGTTTTGTGCAACACAGCAAGTCCCAACTTTATGTGTCACAAAGGAGCTTCAGCACGTAATCAGCTTGATTATACTGAATCCTACTGGAGTGTCCTAGCTACCCTCAAGCCAAGAAGAGCAAAACAACGTGACACAGTGCACTATTTACATTTTTCCCCTCTCTTGTGGATGTTAACACAGAATTTTTAGATTTTCTTGCTTGTCTCCTTCAGAAGCCTGTTTGGGTCTTATACAAAGTTGAAAATGAGCTTACTTACTATTATCTATAAGCATGATTAACATACTATGCTTGCTTAGAGAAAATGTATTTAGCTCACTGTGTGTCATATATGAAATGTATTTGAGTCAGCAGTGTGCCATGAAGACATACATGTCTGCTTCTCCACCTGTATAATTACAACATTTGATGAAATGCGTTTGATGTTTAAGAGATGAAATTGGACAGCAACCTGTGAAGTTGGACAAGATAACGCAATATATACAGTATATAACAAACTGTTAGGTAGGGCTGGGTGATTTTATCTAATCTCAATATCATGATTAATTGAAGCTCTTACTTTGATTACGATTAATGAACGATTATTTTATGGGATGCTGGAACAAATTAGTGGTGATACCAATGACCGTCAGCACGGTCAGTCTTCACACTTAACTTCTTTCTGCTCAATGTCCTCTGCACAGAATCCAAATGTGCCCAAACAACAGAGACGGTAGTTTTCTTGGCTACAAGGTTCCCTGATAGATTGGCATTTGTCTCCTCCATGTTGGTGGTGTGTCAATCACTCTTGGAAAGTGTGAAAGTGAACGAAGACTGTATGGAAGGGGCGCGGTCATGTGACTTACACAGGGAAAATATTCAAAATAATTGACATGAGTAAAATTACTTCACTTACAGGGTCTAAATGTCAGTTTCGATTATTTTTCGATTAATCGCCCTGCTCTACTGTTAGGACACAGTTTGGTTGTCAAGCAAATATTTGAGTCAGCAGCACTTAGGAACTGGAAACGCAAAGACTTTATTCGCATAAGTGCCATCACATCTTATCAAATCCAATTAATTATCATTTCCCTTTTCAATTCATTTGTGTGGACTAAAGTTGGCCCTCACAAGTTTTCTGTGCCACTAAGGTCAAATACATGACATTCCAGATGTCTGATGTTGTGCTCCTTTAAAAAAGGTTTCAGCACGTTGCTGGTCTTGCTCTAACTAACTTAGACACAGTTTATCTTTGTTTTTTTCACAGTCATTTGTGACAGACTAAGCCACAGTTTAGACTTCTTTTGTCTCCTGCATGCTTTGATTTATTCACAGAAGACAGCAGCTGAAGCAGCACGAGCGTTGCGCCTCAGAAATGACCATCTGTGCCAAACGCTGTGCGCTGTATTTTTGTTCAGATTTTAAAAAATCCTCGAGGCAAAATATGCGCCTCGAGGATTTATTTGTAAACAAATTACACGGATTATCCCGTTTTAGTCCTCGTTTAAAGTACTACACTTTTCTCTTTTCAAACATTATGATCATTGATATGTTGGCTGAAAGGAAAAGTTCAGTTTCTACAGCTTTCGCATTATTTATAGAATGAAGTAGAACAATATACTCACCCAGAAGGCTTTCCTGATGCAAACAGTGCTTCGGGAGATATTTAGATCCAAAATTGAGCGGCGAACATCCGTATAATGGTAGCACATAGGGCATACAGCGCCGCTCCTAAAACTGCATTAATCGTCCAAAAACTCATTAGTTTCCCCAGTATTCCATCATGGTCCACTCCGCTCACGCTACTCCTCCATTACAGTCTGTGTCGCCCCAGACATGTTTTTGTAGCTGTGCTGACCTCTGAACTGAAGAAGAACAATGTATGCCTCCGCGCCTGCGCAGTACTCTCTGGAGCGCTGCCTCCGCGTCCTCCTTTCGATGAGCTCCTCATCTGTAAACTCTGGCTCGAAACTGTAAGGACACCCGTCATATTCAAAGTTCTCCTCCACAACATCTTCATTCGATAGATATTCGTCCATTTTGCACAAAACTGGAAGAAGAAAGTCGTTGTGAAGCCGGCTGTCTTCCGCTGAAACAATGAGCCGCACTGCGAAGGCGCGGAGCAAGCGCTCTTCTTCTTCAGTTCAGAGGTCAGTACAGTCACACAGCATGTCTGGAGTGACACAGACTGTTGTGGAGGAGCAGCCCGAATGGACCATGATGAAATATTGGTGAAACTAATGAGTTTTTGGATGATTAATGCAGTTTTAAGAGCGGCGCTGTATGCCCTATGTGCTACCATTATACGGATGTCCGCCGCTCGATTTTGGATCTAAATATCTCGGGAAGCACTGTTTGGATCAGGAAAGCCTTCTGGGTGAGTATATTGTTCTACTTCGTTCTATAAACAATGTGAAAGCTGCAGAAACCGAACTCATCCTTTAATTAAAAATGCAAGTAGCCACTCATGAAGGTACCAAGTTTCCTCGCTTGTTTCTTTTTAACGTTTCTCTTTTACAGTCTGGTGCCAGTTCCCCTATAGCACATCATTATGGCAGGGATGTTGTTTTAAGTCTCTGCTTAAGTTTTCTCCTTCTCATAATTCTCGAGGCATCAACTTTGTTTTTTTTTTGTTTTTTTTTTTTAAAGTTATTTTTTTGAGGGGCTTTTATGGCCTTCATTATATAGGATAGCTGAAGATAGACAGGAAAGCGGGCGAAGAGAGGGGAGACGACATGCAGCAAAGGGCTGAGGCCAGGACTCGAACCAGCAGCCGCTGCCGGGGGCGGGCAGCCCCCGCACATGGGGCGGACGCCCCACCAACCGAGCCAATGTCCAACCCATCAACTTTGTTTTGTTTACATTCCCGTTTGTTGCACATGTAGAACTCCCAGTACTCTGATCATTCAATGTCTTTTGCAAAAGAAATACATCGTAGGAGGCAGACATGCTAAATTTTCTGTCATGGAGTTGGGAGTATCCCCAAACCAATGTTTGCTGCTGTTGGTGTCATGAAAATAGACAGGAATGGAAATGACCGATTTTGTGGCAGACAGGTCCCAAAACTCTGAACTGTCAGGTTGGGCTGTAACTGTGCATGCATTGTGTGGTCTGACTTTTTCAGCAAGGGTTTTTTTTTGTTTACAGATTCAGTGTGGACAACGATAATTTAATCATAAAATGTGATGTGATATGTGAGACTGTTGTTGTACTGGAGGTGCTGGAAAACACTGATTTTCAGATACATAAAGAAGTGATTAAAGTGAAATAATATGCACCCTGTCTTTCTCTCTCTCCTTTCTCTCTGTCTCTAACTTTCGTAACACAATGATAGTTGTTGCAGGTCTCATCGTTTTTCTTCTCCCAACAGCATACCAGCTGAGGACATGTCAGCCACCCCCTCCTGTCGCCAATGCTACCATCTTAACTGATGATGACGAGTTTGAAATAGGTTTGTCTTATTTTATTTTGCTGGTATACTGGCTGGGGACAAAGCTTATTAAAAAAGAGATTGCACCAGACATACAGTTATTTGCTTGGAAAGCCCTGGATGAAAGAGGAAGATAGGACTAGACATATCAAATGGTTTAAGCCTTTTATTGAATAATTAATTCCCTTGTATTTTTAATCCCTCATTCATGCATTGTTTGGATGTTTTGTTTGGATTGATTTGTTTCTCCATCTGTCCATTTCACAATAAGATACAGCTTTTTGGTTGAATGTATTTAAACAAGCACATTTTTTTTCCATAAATCTGCTTCCTTGACAGATGTTTTTCACAACCTTCATTTTCTCATTCAATCTGCCTGCTTTGTTTGTCTCTTTCACTCAACCTCTTCATACTTATTTTCTTGCCTTTTAAGTTTTCCCATCTATCAAAGCCCCCTGTAATGAAATTGAGTTTAAGGATAGAGCTAATTAGCTCAGCACATAAGCTGTTTGTACTTTCAATGTTCAGAAGTGGAAATAATGTGGCTAGTGGCTGCTTTACTTTGAGTGTGGGCATAATTTAGATTTCATGAAAAGTATATATATGTGTGTGTGTTCAGGGTTTTAGGTCTGTAATGTAATGAAGTGCCTGTAGTACTGGAGCTAGCTAAGAGGATGTCAATCCTCATTAGGAAATGTGTTGATGATTACTGCTTGAAGTGCTGCTACTGAGAAGCTTTTCCTGACGTAGCTCAGTGGGGTTTTTTTAATGTATGTGTTTGTGGTGGGCAGATAAATGATGCATTAATGTTTTTCATGTCTGCTCCTGAGCTGTGTGTGAGAATGATTGTGGATGTAAATCTTTCCATAGGGGACATCATTCGGTACTCGTGCCTGCCAGGCTTCACCTTGGTGGGCAGTGAGATTCTGACCTGTCGACTTGGAGAGCGGCTCCAGATGGATGGACCCCCACCAGTCTGTCAAGGTTGGTTTGAATCAGTCTTTGAGTTTAAGTCTGTGGGCATGTTTTCATGTTCTTATGAGACCCTGTGGATGTTATATCTGAATGTAAAGTCCTCTAAGTCTGTGTTCATATATTATGTGCCCACATGCACGAACTTGTGTTTGTCAATGTCCAGTTATGATTGCCTCACTGTTAGTCCATGTCACTCTGCCAAGACTGGCTGTAGTCAGCAGCCTGAACTGTTGATGCATCATTTAACAGACTGGCAGCAGGGTCCCTTCGTGCCGGCTCCTGGAGGCTAACAGCATCTCTGTTGTGATTTATCCAGTGTCACGGAGTAACACGACTACTGACCCGAGATCATAGACACACACTCCACTTGAACCAGCACATGACTGTGAAGGATCAGCATGAAACAGATTACCAATCAGCAGGTTTTATTGACTAGTGCAATGTAGCAAGGCAGATGTAGGAATTATTTTCCCCTTAGTGTCGGTTTAAAATGCTCCATTGTTTTGACTGATGTGAACTGTCTTCAGATTCATGTTTCCTTAGGAGATAGATTTTCAAGCAACAAAAAAAAAACTAAGAGAAATGTCTGTTTCGTTCGCATCAAAGTTTTTGTTTAGACCAAAAAATAAATGCCATCAGCCTGCCTGTCGTGCCAATACATCTATGCTGCAGACATCAGAGCACTTGGAAAGCCTTCCATTCCCAGCAGAAAGGCATTTTTTTAAGTGCCCTGAAGTCCATTGTCTACAACTCTTGAGCTGATGAGCATTTCTGTCTTTTTATGTTGAGAAAGTATGAGTAATTACATTGGACTTATGATCAAGGCATGACAGAGACTCCACAAACCCAGAGCTCCCAGTCATAGAGCATTTTTGAATAAGACTATTGATTTGGAAGCTATTTGCTTATCCCACACTGTTATTTGATGTCTGGCTTGGTATCTTAGTTGTTTCCCTTCAGCGTTTCACAGCTGACATTGCTTTGCTTTTACCATAAAGAAGTTGGCTGGTTTTGTTCAAGTTGAAAGACTATTAAAAGCAAATGAACAGAGTGATGGCAGAGCATTCGACAGGTGACCTGACCAGTGATCCAGAAACTGCAAATTGCTAATGTGCTTCTTCTTAATTTATGAAGCCTTCGGGCAAAGCTGCCTTTGAAAACTATGAATGTTGGCACAGATGTCAAAACATACCACTATTTGAAAAAAACTTTCAGTGATGAGTGTTCAGGTCCTCATTTATCAACTGTGACCAACCTATGAGTGTGCAGTCATTCCACACTCATTTCTGCATATACAAATATGTGTTTGGGTGTTGGGTACTCTCACACTGGGTCTAAGCTTGTGTGCACAAAGTTTGACTTAAGATCATTAACTTAATCTCTTTGACTCTGTCACTTTTAAACAGCGGTGTTCAGATCAAGCTTTGAGTTGACTTATTTGCTTATATTTAGTTAGTAAGTATATTTTTATTTATTTCAAATACAGGAAAGGCTGCTTTCAGTAATTCTAAGTATTAGTTACAAAGCAGTAAAAGGTACAGCAAATATTGTGGAGCATTTGAATAGAAAATATAAACCCAATGTAATTGACTGGAAACTTGTAGAGGAAACTCTAATTATCAAGCAATGCACTGGTCAGCTTAGTAGAGCAAAACATCTTTAGTTAAGAGTGCTATTAGACAAAACCTGCACTGTGCATATGGTATTTGTTTTACTTTTTCTGGAACTGAATATTTTTTGGTTCAATGAGATTGGGACAGTCTGGTCCATGCAACATGGGGCATGTGGCAAAAGGGGAAGTGAGCACATAATTACACACAAAGTTACAGGGAATAACACAATCAAAAACTTAATTTGTTGTTCTGCCACTGAGTTTGTAAACGATTTGTCAAACATATGTATTACTGACTTGTATTATAGAGCTGTTATAATATTGCTTTTCTGAGTGACAAAATTAAGGAATTACATTTTTTTAACAGGATCAGTTTGACAGTAACAGATCAAAGTATTGTACATTTACTTAGAAATATAGAGACAAAAGGCTCCATGGTTCACCTGCATATATCTGTCTTGCTAACTGACATCGAACCTGTACTTAGATTAGACAGAATAAGATGAAAGTCTTCCCAACACTTTAACTCATGATCAAAAGTGACCAGTTAAGCAGATAAGCTACTGACAGGGTACTTTGGAAAGTTGTACCTTTTCTGTACCTTTCTTTTTTGTGCTACGCGAGGGCATTTATTCAAAGGACAGCACATTTTTAAGGCTATCTTGTTATGTTGGTCCTGCCAGCTCACTTTCTCATGTATTACACTGAGCCCTGCCAGGACCAACAAGCCTTTATCATCAGCAAGTAACAAATTGAGCTTGAAATGATTTCCCATGCTTTAGCTTGGATACTAAATTAGGCTGCCAGACAGGCAAAGCATGTACTGCATAACACCATGATTTTGTTTGGCTGATTTCTTGTACAAGGCAAACAGTGGCAGTTGGATGTTTTGGAGCGTTTTCAAGAGAGAAGGCAAAGTTTTTCGTACTAAGAAAGTAAAGTGAGTCACAAAATTGGTCCTCCTTGTCCTTTAATTCTAAACAGATAGGTCGCAAATAGTTGCATGAAAGAAGAGATATGTCATATAAGGAAAAGCATAATGTCAATAATAATTATAATAAGTGTCTGCTGGTTTTTTAAGGTATGTTCTGCCTTTTTTTAGTTCTATGCGCCCTCAAACACAGTGCACCACACAGTAAAATGACCTGTTGAGTAAGATATATTTTTAATTATGCTACACCGTGAGACCAAGCCATCTTATCTTGATGAAATAATCTTAAACTCCTGTGAAGAGCACTGCATTGGCATTGTTAAGGCTATTTCAGGACATCTGGGTTAGTAATTTATTGTCTGACATTTTCCTGGATCACCTCATTATTGTACTCACAAATTCATTACATTTTCTTGTGTTGGATAAGTTATGTCCTTGTGCCACCACTCGCAAGAAACTAATTACTCTCCTTGGGACATGTGAAGTTGGACTTAATTTAAGTTGACCTGCTACTCTCATCCAGGAGACGACTACAGTAAGCTTGTAAAGAGGCCACTTTCTGCCAGCAGCTCACAGATAGAGCAAAAAATAGCCTATTGTGTTCCCCCCAGATTCTGATTTGTGTGCTGTCAACCCTCTGTTAATTGTCATTTTATGCTTTTAAGATAACACTCAAATGCCCTTGCCTGGTTCGGCAATTTAAGCCCCCAAATAACCCTGTTTATAAAGATATTTCCCCAGGCTCTGTCTTTATGAACTTCTATGAGAAAGGTTATGCAGTAGCTTTGATCAAGGATAGAGCCACAATTGAGTGGACTGCTCTGTTTGCCTGGCAAACCATCTGCCACATTGAGGTTGAGTCTAACCCATTTAATGTTGTCAAATTGATCTTCACTTTCCCATTGATTTTTATGGTCTGTCAGATAACCTAATAAAAAAGCAATCCCTGCACCAACATGCTCTTCTCTGTACTTATATAAGCTTTATTGTATGGTATAACCCTCCCATATGCACAATGTGTTGACTAGAGTAAAGGTAACAGATGTTTGTTTGCTTTATGATTTACAAAGTTGAATCTTTGTTCAGTATTTAATTATCTGCTGGTTTGTTAAGATATACTCTGCCTTTTATAGTTTTATATGCTCTCGAGTTCAGTTTACTATGTCTCCTCTGCATGATAAAACACCTCTGTAAACAAAAGAAAAAGCCTGCAACATAAAGACTTCACCAACTCCCCCTGTTTACACCAGATTCTGCCTAAAACACCCCCCACCCACCAGTATGATGTCCTTCGCTTGTTCAGTTGTCAGTTTCAGCTCTCAGCAGCAAGCAGAGCATAGACCTCAGAATAAACACAGATTTGTTGACAACATGGCGCCGAGCAGCACCGTCCAGACCAGTTATCAAAGAGTTGACCTGTAAACCAATCAGAGTTGACTGTTCCTACATGGGGAGGGGAGTCTGAATGGGGCAGGACAAGTATAGCACTAACAGGGGTTGTCTATATATGAAACTAGATGATTTTTTAACAGTAGTGATTGTGAACATACCATCACAGTCATCAAAAATCAATTCATGAACCTGATTTAAGACAAAACATGGTCTGTTTGACAGATAACAGCCTGTTTCATGCTGCCATTTAAATGTCTAACATTTAATGTCTCCTATGAGTTTTAGCTCCTGTCTATAGCAAGGAAGCAATATGGGTGATCAGTCTAGATCTCTGTTGGTTTCATCTCCATAGGCAGTATCAGATACATAATATTAGTGAGAAGCCAGTGGGGAAGCGCAGCACTGAATGTTTTTTGTCTGCCTGTTTGAGTATTTCTGAAACATGCATCAGGCTCTTGTCATGTTTCCTCAAAGCTTTGCCTCAAGTATCACATCCCTCACAGTGTTACAGTGCATAGCTTGAGGAGTAATGACAGCAGAGCTTTGCTGCAGTCCTTTGGACTAAATACACTGTGATAATGAAGATAATTTACCTTTAATAAGTATTAGGGCTATCGCATCATACTGGTACTGATGACTACTGTCTTTAACAATCATATATTGACATTGAGCTAAAAACAGAGACAGAAGATAGTTATAAACTGCTTAATATTATGGCGCCATAGCATTGTTGTACCCTTGTGTCCACACACTACTGATTGGATCAAAGACAAAGAAATAGCAGCAGCAAAGGACGAGTAATTTGCATCTTGTCTGTATTTACCATTGTGTGCATCTACATTGTTGCTTAAATCATGTCAGGGGAGAGATCAGGGAGGTATTATACCCTCAACCAAACAAGTTTATTTGCCTGTCTGGGAAGTTTGGGGAAATGTGTGAAATAAAAGACTGTTGACTCTATCCAGTAGAAAATACCAAAACGGGGAGGCTAAAGGTGTTTACCCCTCAAAATGGGGTAAACCTGTTCACCTTATCACACTGCTGAGCTTTTCATGAAACATTCAGACAGTGTTTCACACCATCAAATATGACAAAAAAAAGAAAACTGTATTAACTAAGACTTAGAAGGAATGAACAGGGAAAAGCTAAAGACATAATCACTGGACGATAAGGTTAAGATGTCGGAGCAGTTTCATGTCAGAATTTTTGTTAATTCTTGCTTAATTTTCTTTGCAGTGAGATACTCTCACCGTGTGTTTTGTTTCAGTTCTTAGTTAATTTCACACACAAACTCTCTGCTCCTGTACAAGCTACTGTGTTTGATTAGGTCAGTGTATTAATGAAAAATGCTGGGCCTCAGGGATATTTATCAGTTCAGCTGGTTGCCTTTTTCAATATTAATTTTAATAGTGTGTTTTCAACCTCATTTTTTGGGGATATTTTGCCAAAACATAGACAAAAAATAAAGGTGTACATTGTGTTGTCTTATAGTACTTTTTTAAGTGTGCTAATATATAATCATAATATTTATATTTCTTTTACTCACAATAATCTTAGTAGAGAAGCTGATATTGTGACAGCCCTATCACTATAATTGATTATGGTAGCTTATATTAAATCATGTTTTTAATTGAGGCATGACATGATTCTTTATCTTGGCTGCCAGAAAATTACTATTATTCACTTTTTTTGGAATATTTTATTTTATTAAACTTTGAAACATGAAGTCTGCTGTGCATAATCCTTTTCCCTAGCCTGAAATTATCGACAATTCTCAGATTCAATGCCATCAAGCCCTCAAGTACATCATTAAAGTGATATAGCACTGGTACAAAATTAAATATCTGAATCATCACTGTCACACTATAGAGAATTATATACAGATAAGCCAAAGAGTAGGATAGATTGTGATCAAATTGGTTGACAAATACTCCCAAGAGAAGCAGAGACGACCTTCTTTCTCTACTGTGTTGAACTGCCTTGTGTAACATGCGATGCTGCATTGTTTATTCACAAAATGAATCAAACTTCCTGTAAGACAGGCACAACATTAAGGTTACGCGTAAAGTGCTGATTAGAAGGTATGCAGTAAGACTATTAAAATACAAAAGACATAAACAATGAAGTATTGACCAAAATGATTAGATATTAGTGTGAAACATCACCACAGTCATACATATATTTGGATTTTGTAAAGTACTGATGACCAAGCTCATCCTACAGCCGGATGCCTTAGTGTTCTCCTACTCTTTGTGTAGGTTGGTTGAAATGTAAGAGTCAAGATTTTGATCATGAAGATGATTTGTTGTGCAGAGGTGTACACAGCTCTCAATACTGTTAGTATTGCTGTTTCTTCCTCAGTGTGACACAGATGAGATGTTTTGGGGGTGTTTTCCATCATGCTGACAGAACATGTGTCTACACTCATGTGAAAACCAAAGAAAAACTGATGTAGCTTCCAACACTTTTAGGGGACCCCTTATCACTGTCATGTGTTATTTGTCGCCAATCTCCCTGTTCAGCACTTAAGAGATGTCCGACAATTTAGTTTCCTCTTTTTAGTCGCTGAACCTTTAATTTTAAAGTGAAGATGTTCAAGCCACACCTCTGCTCAGTGCAAACACTGGTGTTTGTTTCCTAGCAACACATGCTTATTAAACTGGTATTGGGGCTCAATTATTTGGAAAACACACTCACCCCAGATAGGTGGCTCTTCAATCAGATCATTAGATCACATCAAGTGAGTCATATTGTGTTTGTCTCAGAGCTGTTTCTAATGTGAGACGGGCTGTCGAGAAGGGGAGTAGTGTTTTTGTCTATTATCCTGGCGTAGTTATGTGTAAAAATATTTGTCATTAAAATTAGCAGCTGTTTTAAGCAATTACTCACATATTAAACACATCTCTGTGAAGCTTAATATGTGCCAGCGGTATGACAAATATTCCCTGTGGCATCCGGAGAAGCAGAGGTCTCTGCTGACGACAGATGTGACGAAGCCGCTCTGAGAGTCAGTGTAACAAAATGAACCAAAGACCCTGTATTGAACTCACTCCAAAACTAGCTCATCATACCATGTTTTGTTGAATGTAAACTGAAGTCTCTTTACTGCATAAGAACTTGCTCTGATTTTTATGCTTATATGATGCTTTTGAGAATTAGTCACAGCTTTTTCTTACTTTCACACACTGCCATGTTTTTAACCTTTTAGCATTTTTTTAAGGATCTTTGATATTTATCATGACTCAGATTGTATATCTTCTTCTCATTTATGTATTTATTTTGGTTTACCCTCTTGCACATGGAACACAATTCTAACATGCACTAAAATCCTTAAAGGTTAAGTTCATATTTGCTGTGGCTGAGCACTAACTCATAAATGATCAGAACCAGGTTAGCTCTGGTGGTCAGATATATTGAATATGAAATGTTAATTATTTTGAGAAATGCAAAAGTCTCAGGTGCCTTAAAAATGGAGAAGTCTCCTTACAGCATGTACTATATGATATATTGATTACTGTACAATTGTTAGACATTGGCAATAATGACAAACTGCTGTTTCATCGCAGATTTATTGTAATTTATTTCCTGAATAATTTAAAAGATGTTGTCTTCCATATCAATACTTTCCTGGGGTTCTTTCAACAACGATCCTGCCATGTACAAATCCAAATATCTATGACCTTGATGCCCAGACACTGCTTTTAATGTTTTATTTATTCAACAATTATGCATAATTTTGAGCAAAGTAATGTCTCCCTGTCATCCTTTAGCCAAAGGCTGTTCTCGGTGAAACTTCGACCCAGGAATATTCATATTGTTTTGTGTTACATCTCTTTCCTGCGCCTTTCTTTTTCTTGATATATGTCCGACTGTTTCCAGTGACCTTTTTATCTGGAACAGTTGTTCACATTAACCTTTTCGATGCGTCATGTTTCTTCACTAGTGGTCTAGAGGAGAAACTTCTGTTACCAGTGGAGAGATAAAAAAAAGAGTGTCTTTATTTCAGAGCTGCCAGCCTACAGGAAATGAAAGTGTTTGTCTGAGCCAATACACATAAACTCACACACACACACACTGCCTTTACACAAGCACACACCTTTTTCCATACAAAGTAAGCTGTCTCACCCACTGAGTATTATTATTTGATAGATTGTTATCAGGGGAGCGTGGTGACAACAGCAGTCTTACCAGCTCAGCCCCTAGCTGCAATAGAAGTCAGTCTGAATGTAATTGTTTCAGGACTAGTTATTCTTTCAGTGTAATTCCCACTGTCACAGCGCTGCATTGAGGGGGGGGGATAGGGAAGATGGTCCTCTCCTCACCTCGTCTTGACTTTTCTTTTACATCGCCACCATTCCCTTTACTGTACTGCGTATTCCTTGGTTCCCGCCCCTTATTTGGTTCAATGCACCACATTTTCTTCTCTGTCCCTCTGTTTGTCTTTTCAGTCCGCCTCTACATCCTTTTTTATTCTAATATCTACATGACCTTTCCTTGTTTATCTTTTATCCAGTCCAATGTCCAGCCCATGAAGTGCGTTTTGACTCAACGGGGGTGATCTTGAGTCCAGGCTTTCCTGAAAATTACCCAAATCTCCAGATGTGCTCCTGGCTGATCAATGTGGAGAAGGGCTACAACATCACTTTGCACTTTGAACTTTTTCAGACGGAGAAGGAGTTTGATATTTTGGAAATATTTGATGGTAAGTTCGTAATTTTAAGTCAACACTTATCTGACCACCAGTAAAAGAATAAAAGTTTGTTTGCCTTGTGTTATAACTTAAAATTAGTCTTATCCTTATTTTTTTTTTATATATATATATTTTTTTATTTCCTTTGATTACAATTGATTGGTTAAAGTCATTATCAGTGGAAGTTAAGCTTTAACTTAATTTGGACTGTCAAACAAACTAACATATATTTTGTTTATGAAAATTCAGCCTTTAATCATGAATGCATCTGGGCAACTTGATTTGTACAGCAGTCTTTATACACACAGCTGTTAAAAGTGTTATGCAGGGTTAAGCAGAAATATATTCTGATGTTAAGGGAAATGTGATCACTGATTTTTTTTTAATAGGGAACAAAAAAATACTGATCCCATTTTATATAAATGTATTTATATTTATATTGATCCTTTGCAGTAGTTTTTCAAGGAACATATCCGCCCCATTGTTAACCTCTTCACCTCTGGTTTTTGGATTTATAAATTGAATATTGTGAATAAACATTAATTATTTTGAGAAATGCAAAAGTTACTGGGTCTTTACAAGTGGAAAAGTCTCCCTATAGCATGTACTATATGATATATTGATTACTGTACAATTGTTTGGCATTGGTAATAAAGACATACTGCTGTTTCATCACAGTTTTATTTTAATGTATTTCCTGAATAATTTAGATGTTGTCTCCTATATCAATACTTTTCTGAGGTTCTTTCGACAATTATCCTGGCACGTACAAATCCAAATTTCTATGACCTTGATGCCCAGACACTGCTTTTAATGTTTTATTTATTCAACAATTATGCATAATTTTGAGCAAAGTAATGTCTCCCTGATATCTTTTGGCCGAAGGCTGTTTTAGATTAAACGTCTGCGCTGCATGTAATCATGGGTTTATCTAACTAAAATCCCTCTTTGTGGGAATATTTGTCAGCATCAAGTTCCAAAAAGAAAAAGAAAAATACTCTTACTGCATTCATAAACTGCACATGAAAAAAATACAGAAAGTCATTGTTGATGGTGAATAATGCCCACATGTTGCTTCCATCCTGTCTTTCTCCAGTGTTTTTCATATCAAAGCCAGAGTGTGCCCTGACAGGACAGTCTATTTTCACAGTTTAGAGTGTGTGTGTTGCATTTCAGTTCACTTAATATCAGTGTACTTTCCACTTTTGTGAGTCTGCATGTATTTGTTCAGTCCATGCCCAAACCGAATCAAGCAACCAATACCATAGTGGTTAAAAATACTTACACCATGACAACTGTAGAGAATGTAAGCAGTGATGGTGGGTAGAATCTAAGTCTCTTTTTGCCATCTTTTATTATCCCTTTGGTTGACAGCCCCAGATAGTGAATCATTCTGTGCATTTCAGATATTGAAACTGTTAAAATTGACAATCAAAGGGGGAAAAAATTGGAATCAAGCACAAAAAACGTTTTTTTTTTTTTCTAAAACTTCTTGTATGTAATGTTTCTTTTTCTCTGTTCCAGGTCCAAATATTTACAGCCAGAGCATGGCCTCACTCAGTGGTGACATTGAAACGCCATTCAGCATGACCACCACGGGCCACCAGCTCCTGCTGCGCTGGTCCTCTGACCATGGCACTAACCGCCGCGGCTTCCACATCAGATATGTGGGTGAGTATCAAAGTATGTATCCAGTTTATAATCATATTCTTCTTTTCTGAGAGCACTTTGAATGTGTCTTGTTTTTTAACAACAGAAAAGTGATAAAAGTCATGGGTTAGCTATTAATATTTTCATGAAATGAACAAGTCATAATGCTTTATAGGGGCAAAAATCATTAAGCCCTCTCTGCAACTTCCGTATAATATTATGATTATAATGTGATCCCATGATTTTTCTCACAGTGTGATGCAATTGTTTCAGGATGTTATTCATTGAGTTTTTAATACCAGTTAATTCACAAAAAACTTTGCGTTTCTACAAAAAGTGATAATAGCTCCCTGCAGGGGAGGATTTTAACACACACAGAAACCACAAGACAGTGAGAAAGTCAGAGGAGGCCTCCATGCTGCTTTGCACTCCTTAATTTGAAAAAGGTCTTAAATTCTTAATTGGCTATTTAATAAAGCAAGTAGTGCTAAGCAAGAGCAGCAGAGGGAATCTTATTCCATTCAAATGCATCAATAATAATGAATAAAGCACAAAAGACATTTATTTTTCATGTCGTGTCTTACCGTTATATTTAATACACGAGAGTGTTCCAGTGAAAGCAAGTCGGTGTGATGAATTTTGTAAAGACAACTCCTCCTTGACTTGATTGACTGGATCAGAAGCTAGCTTTAGCTCCAGTATGAGTCCTTTTATTTTAAATCCCTGCTTTTTCCCAGTCATGCTGGTTTGAAGAAATATTTGACAGCGTTTTAAAGAGTCAGATCCCTCCCCCTGCATATCCCATCCTATTAGATGTTAGGTGCTCTTATTCTGGAATCAAATTGACCTTTTTATGTTTGATGAGATAAAGATGGGAGAAAGGGAGGCGTTGTGACAAATATCTGGAGGTTGCATGTATTAAAGTGAAATTGAAAATGTGCTTGCCCATAGGCCAAAGAGGAATAGTCATAATGTGACTTTGAGGACTTCCTTTAGTGTGTGGCATGCAGCCCATGTACTAAATAGATGTGATGCTCCTCAGGCCTTTTTCTTCATTATCTTCCTGCATTTAAAATGGAGCCTTGCTGTGACTAAAAATGTTCTCCTGGGTCTTTCTCTTTGGGGCTTTTTTAATACCTCGCTCTTCTCTTTTCTCTGCTTTACTTCTCTCAGCTTTATTTCTCTCTTTCCTAGTTAATATCTGCTGCTCTCTATTCCCTTGCCTAATTTTATTTCTCACCATCTCTCTTGTATCTCTTTCCTTTCCCTTGTCTTTCCACTCATCTCCTTTCCTTCCCCCTGGTCTTGTCTTTCTTCTTTATTGCAGCAAAGTACTGCAGTACCCCGGACTCCCCACAACATGGCTTTGTGGTAAGCCAGACCGGGGGTCACCTCAACAGCGTAGTGCGCTGGGCCTGCGACAGGGGGTACAAGCTGATCGGAAAGGGCTCAGCTGTGTGCAAGAATACCTCCTATGGCTACTACACCTGGGACGCGCCAGTTCCCGCCTGTCAAGGTGAGCACATAGGGCCTGGCAGCTTTTTATTTCCTACTTCAGCCTGCCTCTTTCCTGGTTTTCTGGTCACTGCCTCTGCCCTGCGCTCAGCAGGCAGACAGGCAGGCGCTTGAGGCAGCTCAGTGCCTCAGCCTGAGCTCTATTCCTGTGTTCGTAGCAGCTGAACTGTATCCAGCCTGATTGAGAGCCAGAACCCTGTCAGGTGGAAAGGGAACAGAAATCAATCCTCCCTACTTCTGTCAATTTCCACTTCTTCAAATTACTTTGGCTAACTCACCATTAGCATGCAGTGTCTGCGGCTGTTTGGTCTCACTCGACTAATTGAGTTCTCTGATGCGCACAAGTGAAATGTGTGCATTTACACTCACATGCCCTCGCACAGACACTCTCACAGAAGCAAACAGCAACAGATGGTGTGCTCGATTGCATTTTATCAGGATGCAGTGAAATCAAAATATGTATGTCATGTACTTCAAAATGATTTAAAAAACACCTTCCACCTGTGATTAATTTCATCAGTTGTGTAATTGCAAACAGCTTTTCTGAACATATAAACTGAAGCGTAGCTGCAAAGGAATTAATGTATTCATACAGATGCTGTCCATCTGCCGTCCCCTAGATGGGGGAGTTTACATTACAGTGCTTCAAATCCTTCTCTCTTTTCATTCTGTGTTGTTTGACGGTTTGAAAATATGAAGTGCATAAATCCGTCACTGTTGGTCATGCAAGAACATTGATCTTATGTAAAGTCTTAAGCCCACTTACCTTTTAAGTTTTGGTGAATGTGATTGTCCCACAGTGAAACTTTCTATCCGCAGTATAGAAAAGTATTGGTGTTGTAATTTTTACTATCTGTTATATTGTGACTTAGCTGTACTCACAAATGAATGTTGATTGATTCTCTCATGAGGCAATAAGGGCCAGTGTAATAGCTGCAGGCTACGTTGGCAGATTCTTAACTTTGATGTTTCACAGTGTGCAGAGACCATCACTGCTCCATTTTATGATGAGTGTGTTTGCATAACTGCTCTCATTTAGTGTGGCCCTGCAGATGTTGGTTTCCTCGCTCTGTTCTCTCACTCTGCCTCGGCTTGGGTGATAAACACCTTGAGACCTACTAGCTTTGGCTTTTTGAGTGAGTGAGCACTGAGGCCATTGTAACCCAGATTTAAATACATTGGCGTAAGGACACAGTGCTGTGTGGGAGTTGTGTGAAAGCATCTGTATGCTAAGAGGAGTCACTGTTGGAATGCAAACTGTTTTCTTAGAAAATAGATAGACTGTGTTTACCTTTTAAATTAGTATGTGTTTCCACTGTATAGTCAAAAATTAAGGATGGAAAGAAAAGAAAATTATTCACTTAAGCAAAAATACAATTTACTTGATTATAAAATGTTACTCAAGCAAAAGTTAAAGCAGTGCTTCATGATTACACTGAAAAGTAAAAGTTAAAATTACTTTGTTAAAAATGGATTCACAGTTCTGGCAGCTTTAGTACATTTTCCCTGCTGTACAAAAAGGACAACAGCTGTGGAGTTATGAGTCAACCAATTATTTGTTTTTGTATTTAATGGTTTACTGTAGTATATTTTGACATTTTACCAAATACAAGTACACAGAAAAATTATCAGTTATGTTTCATTTAATACATTGGATATATGATATGAAGTACTACAGATGGAAGTAAAATGTAATTTAAAATATTGCTGAGTCATAGGTAAGTAGAAAAAATGCTGTATTCGACCAGATTAATTGAGAACACAAAATATTTTAACATGGATTCACAGTTTGCCAAATAAATTTGAGCTATATGACTTGATGTTGTCCATTGAGTCAAATCCAAATATGACTACCTTACGTTAATCCAGTTTCTTATCTATTGGATATTTAGCCAGTTTTGTTCTGCTTTCAAGTGTAATTTTGGTACTGAGTATCATGATACTTCACTGAAACTGTGGTCCTGTGACAACACTAGTTTATGGAAAGCTTTAAACAGATTAGTTAGTTTGTTTTTTTGATGTTTGATTCTGTAGTCAGCCGTCTTGGGATATAATTAGTTACTCTTTGCTTCAATGTCATTGCTCTTTTGAGTAACTAGCATCTGGGATCAGCGATAGCTCAGTCACAAGTTAGTCAAAATGGAGTCATGGGTTGGGAGTTGGTATGTTGCCAGTGTATAATTATCATTACCTTCATGAGAGTATTCTGGGATATTATTCTTTACTGTATGAGGTCAATATCATGATAACTTTGTCCTGATTGTAAAGTTAACACAATGAGTCAAATATTCCTTTAACATCAGCTGAGAATGTATCCTGCCCGGGGGGAACAGTGTCGTAATATAATTGGTCAAAACTTGAAGCTCTCCAGCCGAATAAAAGCTTCTGACAGCTCACTCCCTAACTATCACTTTCACTGGTCTGTGTTTTTGCCACTAAGTGGCTGGATTCCACTTATTTGAGCTGTCTGTGACCTCATGTACATACCCTCCACAGAGGTGGTTAGTGATGCATTTTTATTCATTGGTGGTGTTGTGTGGCTCTAGTGTACTGGAATACACACACACTAAGACCATTGAACCTATTTCTTAAAGTGTCTAGCCATGTAATTTGTGGGAGGTATCCCAGCATGCCCGCAGCCAATGGAAATTAGCCCTCATCCAGTTGTTTTTCAAGAAACGTCACTTTATACCATGCAGGGATTCAAAGCATCAGGCTCAGAGGCTAGTAATGGATCTGTGAACAGTGTTTCTTCATCATGTTGCCATAAGCATAAATCTAAATGAAAACAGTGAAATATGTTTAGTAAGTAAACCTGGTAAGTTTGTTAGCTGTTTGGGTGAGTTGTTGGTAAGTGAGTTGTGATGGAAGCTCTACACGGAGGAATTGTTGATGCAAAATATGAATTCATGGCAAAAGGGGCAGTCAGCTTGGTGCACAAGTGTTAGTGCAAAATGTAATCAGGGTCTTAGCTATCATCAATTTTGAAGGCATCCCTGTTTTTTGTGCAGCTACTGACTTATTAAAAAACAGGTGAAATGTCACCTCAGCTGCCTCTGCAAGTTTAAGACTTACTTGGTTGATTAGCTAATTGCAAAGTCTGTGGGTAACTTTTTATTTAACATAAAAACCATCTTAAACTCTGAAAGATTTATGAAGTACTTTAAGTTTGATGTCATTCGCTCTACAGAGTGTCGGATTACTTTCATCCTCAAGGGCCCAGTCCTATATGTAATATTTTCAAGGATTTCTCCAGCAAGAAGGTTTTAAGAGCAGTTTTATGGCTCCAACAGCCCATAATATATACAGTGTTACAAAATGACTTGGAGAAGTGTTTACATGACAGATGCAGTCACACATCCTTCTAATAAATGCATCAGATGGGCAAATATGCTTGGATTTGAATAGCTGAAATGTTTACTGTTGCTTTTTATTGTGACCCCCTGTATGACTTTTCAACTCATTAAAACAAAACAAAAAAAAATACTGGAGAAAAGCATTCTGCTAACAATGGCTGAGTTCAAGAACTGTTGTGATAAATTGTTCAGACCAGAATGATATATACATCATCAGGGCTCTGGTAGCCTAATTGCTAAACTTAGCTGAAAGAATTCTAAATTAATCATTTTAGTTACACTTGCGCTTTATGTGATGTGTCTGCAATTACCAAAGCTTGCTGTCAAAACAGTGTTTTCTTTTGTTTTGACAGCAAACATTTCTTTGTTTGTACATCTCATTCCAATTGTAACTGTTAAAAGAAAATTTGCATGATAACAAGAAGAAAATACGATTCGTAAATCAAGTACTTTGCTTTGCTGTGTTTTTCTTCACATGCTCCCAAAATATGACTGGTGTTACTTCTGCTATGTCAGTGCCTGCCAGCTCTCTCTCTTCAACTCATGCTTGTATGTGTCCTGAACTGAGCACAGACCTGTGAGTCGACAATCTCTCTGCTTGCAGCCGTGTCTTGTGGTGTGCCCAGTGCACCAGTGAACGGAGGTGTGCTGGCTGCTGATTACTCCGTCGGCACTCGGGTGACCTACTTCTGCAACAGCGGCTACCGGCTCTCCTCCAAAGAGCTGACGACCACAGTCTGCCAGCCAGACGGCACCTGGAGCAACCACAACAAGATACCCCGATGCATTGGTGAGTAGAGGATGATAGAGGAAAGCCTGGGGATGTAGCAAAGGGGGGAGATTGAGCTACAAAAATGAGGTAGCCACAAAAAAATCACAGCATGCTTTAGCAGTGAAACGAGGAAACATTTAAGAGATTAGAACAGGGGTAAAGGGCTACGAAGAAGACTCAGATTTGGTTTTTTGAACATTTTTTGGGGGCTTGAAAATCCACTCAGTGTATTATAGAACAGTATTACCATCACCCTGTACCTTAATAAAAACAAGTGTACCACTTGAAACAGAATTGCTTATCACAAAGCACCCAAGATTTAACAAGGCCTTCTCCCCAGGCCAAAAACCAGGCCAACTATTTCGTTTTGTGTACCCCACTCAAGCTATCCAACAAAGCCTGAAGCTAGTCCTGAACCCTTTCTTTTAACTCAGACTTTCTGCTATATCTTTGGCTATAAAGTAACAGTTGCTGACTGTTTGTTTCTGGTAGACAAAAATAAATAAATAAATAAAATAAAAGCCATGATGAGTATACAAAAAATGTAGTTAAAACACCACTGCTGGGGTGCTGGTTTGGCGTAGTGGTTAGCAACCAGGCACCCCATGTACTTGCTTCTGCCGGTCCAGGTTCGAATCCCACCTGTGTCCAGTTTGCAGAGTGTCTTTCCCTGCTCTCTCACACCCTTTCACAAGCCTATCCACTGTCTCTCTCCTATCAATAAAGGCACAAAATGCCCAAAAAATACATTAAAAAAACACCACTGCTACTGCATGCAAGGAGAAAGACACTGAAGATCGTTAAAATATTAATTTTTTTTCAACATATGAAGTTGCCTGAGTTTAAAACTACTTCTTATGATCTTAATCAGTTGAACACAATTTAAATTGAAAAGTCTGGAAACCAAATCAGGGTTCAATCAAATATTATTGGAATCTAAGTTTATAATAAAATGTGTCTAATCAATTTTTCCATTACGTTTTTCTTGTAAAAGTTTAAGACATTAGAATCAAACATGACAATACCAGTGTCTTTTGTAAGTTTGCATTATAGTTATTCAAGTTTTTATCTGTTATGATTGTTTGTTTTTAATAACAAGAGGCCTAGCCTAACTTTAAGCTAGAAATGTGGGTTGGCCAAGTTATAAATTTAGAGCTTGATCAAAATGGTGCTCTGTTTAGAGACAGACAGCTTTGACACATTGAATGTTTTTCAACAGACATAGCTTTTCCTCTGAACCATCTTCATGATACTTTATCCAGAATAGTTAACTTGTTCTAATGAGTGAAATTAAGAGCTAATAGTTGTTGGGATTTTTGCATTGACGCAGGGGTGAGTGTTTCTATTCCAGTTCAACTCTTTGGTGTTAAACTAAACAGACCAATGGATTGACCACATATTTAATGTTTACACCAGTGTCTATTCCCTACTGTATATAAACTCATAGCAATGCAGAAAACAGAGTTTGATTTGAAACTTGATTGGTTTTGGAAAATGGCAATTTATGTACAGCTTTGTAGTGGAAAACCATTCGTACACAGCAACTACAGAAATATTGATTTTGATAAGTTATTTTTTGCATATTATTCCTTTCCATTGATACTATTAGAATTTCCTATTTGTCCTGGTTTTGTCTTGGAAGTGTTGTGTACAAGGAATGGGATAAGAAAATCAAAAGCAGACCATCTGAATGATCCAAAACTAAAAATGTCCACTCTCTTTTCAAGTCCCTCTCTTTTTGTTTGGTACAGTCATTACATGCCCCAGCCTCAGTTCCTTCTCTCTGGACCATGGGAAATGGAGGATTGTCAATGGATCACACTACGAGTACGGAACTAAAATAATCTTCACTTGCAACCCTGGGTACTATCGTGTCGGCCCTGCTCACATTCAGTGCCTGGCGAATGGTGTGTGGAGCTGGAGGAATGAAAGGCCCCGATGTAGAAGTAAGTTACTGATGATGTAGCAAAAAAGTCAAAAGCATGATACCAGCAATTTAATTGCACCATTTCGATGTCCTGTCTTACTCTCAAGTATTTCCTATGTCAAGTTAAAATTTAAACATCTACTAAATCTCCAAATATATGAAGAGAGCCTTGTAAATGGTCTGAGAAAGTACAAAATTGAAACTCAGTTTCTGGATATGTATGGTAAATAATGATAACTTTGAATAAAAAAGAACAGAAAATAGTATTGAAAGATATGTATTTATTTTATAATCATAGGTTGTATTACTAGGAAATGTAAGCATCACTGAATACACAAGTTTTTTTAATACAGTGTCTTTGTGTTTTATTAGTATTATATAAAAAACAAAATATAGAAGAAAATTTCTTTTTATACAGTAAAATTGAATCTTCTTTATCCTTCATCTTCACAAATTTTAACAATGCAAGAAAACAGCCTCTTATTCAAGTCTGCAAGATTCACTGCTGTAGTCTTCGCGATTTGCATCTTTACCTCTGTTGGATATTGTTCATGAAAGAAAAAGCACTCTCTCCTTTCATAGGAACTACTTTTAAAGAAGCAGAAGGCTTAATACTCTGTGTTATATAGCAGGAGAGATGTGAGCCAGCATGATGAAAGATGTTGGGACAAAGGCAAACATCATCATTATCCTCTCTATGAAATAGTACAGGTCACTCCTTTATCGCATTAAGGTCGGTGCGATGGGTGTAAATGACTGTGCTCTCCATTGACTGGCGATGTAAGCCAACTTCAGCCCCCTTTTTTCTGCCTCTCGCATTCACTCACACTCATTCACTGACTGCCTTCTATTTTTCTTTGCAAACTTATCAGTCTTTCTTTCTCCTTTTTCCTTGTCTTCTTTTTCTTATTGCAGTCATTTCCTGTAGCAGTCTGCCCACTCCTCCTAATGGGAAAAAAATTGGGACCCAAACAACCTTTGGAGCTTCAGCCATTTTCAGCTGTAACCCTGGCTATGTCTTAAGCGGGTCCACAGTGAGAGAGTGTCTCCTGTCCGGCCTCTGGAGTGGAATGGAGACTCATTGCCTGGGTAAGCATGGTTTAAATGATCTCTTTAACTTTACAGAGGATGGTTGTGACCTGGGTCAAATACTGCAAGCGATCTGTCTGGACAGAATATGAGCTGCTTTGCTGTTTTGCTTCAGCCATCATGGCCAAAAAAAAAAAACAGATGGGGAAGCAGAGAGTGGCTGGAGTTGGCTCACTTGCTGAGTGTGTCGGGGTAATGACAGTAAATGTAAAATGATACACAGTTTTTTGTCGATTCTGGCATCATGTTGATTCATTATGTCACAACAGCTTGTTAAGAAAGTTGAAAGTTCTTCTAAAATATCAGTTATGATATTTATCTAAACCACATGCAGATCAAAGTTTGAAGAACTGGAACACAACCAGACTGTTAGACTGTTTGCAGAAGATGTTTGAACTGAGCTGTTGCAGCTGATAACATTGCCTGCAGTTCAAGTAGAATAGACAGTTAAAGCTGATTTTTGAACTGTAAGGTAAGTCGGCAGCCAATCTGCAGCCTGTTGCACCAGCTATACACACAGCTGTACAAGTTCCATCTTAAGTTATGGTGGTAAGTCCACAGTAAACCCTACGTTAAAACTAGTTAAGTTATATGCAATCACAAATTCATAACTACTGCTTTACCAATGCATCAATTAAATACTGGTAACCATGTATATAAATGATCATTAAATGTTTAATAAGTCCATGCAGTAGATGCCTAGGTATTCACTTATGCTAAGCCAATGCTTGACCTATGCTTGATAGTATCCTGTGTGTTTATCAACAGTTATGGCACACTTGTTGCCAAAGAATTTTGCCTTTCAGTCCTATTTTATTGGTAGTTAATTTCCACCATTTATTTTTGACAATGCAAATAGTCAGTTGGATTTTAACAGCATCTGCATCTCAATGCAATACACTTGATTAAATTATTTTGGTTTTGTTTGTGTTTCAGATTTGTTTATTAGTTTATTTCTTCTCACAGATTTACAATTAATAAGTAACCATGCTTAATAATTGTGATCTCATTGCATTTATTATGATCTTAGTTTTTGTCATAATTGAGCAGCCCTGGTTGTAGCATCGTTTACTGATAGGCTTTCAGAACATTGCACGGCCATCTGTTGCAAGCAGTTTCAAGTTTGACCCTAACTCATCCTGACCTAAGTCTAAGCAGAGGTTTACAGCAAGAGTGATTTTTTGCTTCTGTAAGGTTGGATGTAAGCAAACATAAGAATATATATCTATATATATCCATATATATATATACATATATATATATATATATATATATATATATATATATATATATATATATATATATATATATATATATATATATATATATATATATATATATATATATATATATATATATATATATATATATATATATATATATATATATATATATAGAAGCTATGAAGCCATCTACCAAGTTGTGCCAGATATTCTGGCATGTAACTTTTTGAAATGTTTAAACAAGAAAAGATGCTACTGCCAAGCTTACCACAGCTTATCACCCCTCTGTGCTGGAAGAAAATGAGACGTATATAATTGCTTGTGCTGCATTCAAACCCACACAGCGGCACAATGTGACATTTTTTTCCTGTAGATGCATTAGTCTATTCATCAACCCTGTGGCACCCGCACTTTAAGCTTGGTTACAGACTGGTATGGTTGATTTAAACAAGGGCACCTCTCTCTTTTGTTTAGTCATATGACTGTCAGGGTTAACATAGTCCAGGACCTCACTGTTTCACAGCCTACTTCAGCTCTGTCTTCATAGAAGCTGGCCGCTCTTGACTGGAGTGTGATATTTAAATGCTCTGTTGAGTTTCTGGGTGCACGAGTGAATTAGGGAAATCAGACTCAGTCAGTGGCAATTTCCCAGGTTTTAAGTGGCAGTGGAAATCTCTGCAAGATTCCTTCTCTCTGAAAAGGATTTATTGTAGCTGAAAGTAATACGATTACGTGCATGAATGTATTGCGCACATTCTAAAGAGTTTCACATCATACGGTTCTCTGTCTACTGTAGATGAGAACGGCTGAGTTATCAACACAAGTAAAGCAGAAACCATTATGAATTGAGCAAAAAAATATTCAGAGATAATGATGCTGCAAAATGCCTTCCAAATCCAATATGTTTTATGAATACACTGACTAATTTGTTTGCCAGCATTATAATTCCAAGACCTTTTAAATCACTCTTTCCCTCATTTCTTTTTCTAATACATCTGTCAAAATGCAAAGTTATTCAATGGATAACAGTTAAAATTGTCTTTCTACCCCACAACCACCATCCCTTGGTTCAGTTAATACCACTGTGGGCTAATATTCTTGAATTCCACAAGCTGGACCCAAAGTACTGCAACACATGAATGAGAGAGATAATTCATTGTGATTCATGCAAAGTGCAAGCTCTCAGCTGCAAGAAATTGGAATCGCCACTTTGTCTACTTCTCTTACCACATAAAACTAAAAATATGGTGTCTTTTTACGGGCAAGTTTCCCTTTACATGTAAATCAAACACTTATTTAGTGAAGGAGTTGTTTGAGACCTTGAAAAGACAAACACATCATGTTAATTATATGACATCAGACTGGTATCAGCCACCCAGACAGTAATGAATCTGTATGTTAATTAAATTTAATGTGTAAATTATGAAAATATCTCTACCCTCTCAGGTTGTTGGTGTATTGTGCTAAAACCACACCCACTCACAGTAAAAATTAAGGTTTGATAAAAGGATTCCTATCAGTCCCCTCGTCTGGACTTGTAAGCTTTAGAAGTTTGAGCCAACAGACACAATAAAGATAAAGTCCTGTTATAATTTTGCACATAAAAACTCATGACTGGTCCTCCCAAGGGTGTGTGATTTAAGTTATGTTTCTTTCCTGGGTTTATGTTTAAGATGTCTAAATTGTTCAGGCTGCCTGTTACGTTACAATTCCCAACATTGCTCCTTCAAAATGAAGGTCCTAAATGAACACCAGAGGTGAGGACCAAAACTGAGAAAACTTTGTCAGGATCGAAATGCCTACAGATGGACACGCAAAATTAAAGCTTGGGTCGTTGATTTGGAAAACTAGCATAAATTTGAATGTAGCATCACCTCAGGGGTCTGCCTAGTCCTTCCCAGTCCACCCTGGAGCTCCTCCAAAATAACAGCCCCAGCTCACATGCATGAGCGCCGCGGATACACAGCCAGAAGACTGATTCAACTCAAACTCAGTCCTGAGCACAACCATTATGTTTTACACTACGCCATGTCATGTCTCTGTGAGGGGTAAGAAAACACCAAAACATTATCATAGTATCGTTAAAAAACAAACAAACAGGGCAAGTTAGTTTGTACTCACAACCCCATGTTGATCGGGGTATAGGTAGTTCCTCTGCCATTCTCCACATAGCTTTCAAGTCTCTTGTTTTGGCCATGAAGCTACCGTATTTTCCATATTTCACCCCTCTTATTCTCCCGTAAATCTTCCTTATGTTGATATAATAATAGAAAAAATTCCTCTGCCTCTTCAAACTGAACTCTGTCACTAGCTTGATTGGGGTGGTAATGCTCCAAAATGATGGATGCCAACCACCATAAAACCAAAGAAGAAGATAAAACCTTGAGAGAACTGCCACCTGCAGTGACCTGGGTGGCAGCTGTTGAGAGATTAGAGCCAACAGCTGCCAAACCAAGAAAAAAACAAAGTGTTTGTTTTAGATTTCTTGTACAAATACTACTAACATCACCAAACACTTGGAGCAGGCGCAGAGTATAAAGCTAAAGGAGTGTGGGCTGTTTGATTGCTATAGCAACACGAGTAGAGTTAGCAGCCCGGCTAACACTAAAGACTGCAGCACCAACAGAGACAGAGACTCTATTACTCTCTATTATTACTCTATACCCTTCGGTAAAAACCCTGCCGAAAACAACACAGTCACACGGGGTTAAACTCTTGACAAAACGCCGCTGCACTTGGCCAAATAACTTGGATGAAAAGCCGAAGGAACAGCTCACCGGAGCTGTTTATGTCCGCTCGGAGTGGAAACTCTTTGTTTACTGAGGTCAAGAGAGCACCGGATGTGACTGACGGTCAAGCTGCGCTCACAGCGCCCTCTGTTGGATGAAGCGGTCCACTGCTCCAGGCGCTCTGATGTGCTGCTACACTCAGTATTTTACATTCGAATATTTATTTACTATTTGGTTACAGATATTTATCTCCATATTCGAACGGTTATTCATATATCTTATATAAAGTGAGAGCCCTAGTAGTCATCTTTACAGCATCTACATGTATTTTAGTACTACAAGATATATGGGTCTGTCTGTACATGCAGTCTGTTGGGTGGCATGAAGGGGTTCTGCCATCTCCATAGTTTTCTTTTTGCCTCTGAGAAGCATTTGTAATGCATTACTTCTATTCTGTTGAAACTTTATTATTACCTTGTGGTAATAACAAAGGTTGAATCTTTTAATATCTTGTAAAATCTTTATTTTTTACACAAAATTACGTGTTGTAGTATCGATAAGAGTATCGATAAGTATCGATACCGATAGGGAGTATCGGTATCTGTATTGGTATTAATAAAATCATAATGATATACATCCCTAGCTATGCCCATTGAATCAGAGTCAGTGCACGCCGGCAAAATGTACTCACAGAAGGTGGGAATAAAGGCAGTACGGGATTTGATTGGTTAAATAAATTTGGGAATGATTTGGTGTGATTGGTTGGTGTTTTTACTTGTTCATTCATTGATTCATTCACTGATATCCATCGGGGCATAACGATCATTTTAAACAGTATAACAAAACTTGTATTCAAAATCAAATTACCAATCCTATAAGAGGAGCACTGCAGCAATGAGGAGAATTTGATATTTACTACTACAGCTTGTTTTTTATTGTGCTAGACTCGACACAAGCAGACTAGCAGATAGAAAACATCTTCAGCAGACAAAGCTGTTATTTGATGTTGCATGACACAGACATTGTTGTCTACACCCTCAGAAGAGAATCATGCAGGAGGAAAATGTGGCTAGTTCTGTATCAGAGGGGCAGAAATCTTCGATTCAAAGTTTTTCTGTGCACAAATCACTCTTTTACATTACTTTTATCAACCCACTCAGTTGTGGCTCATAGTTTGAACAAATTCACCCAATACTTCACAAAATAGTTAATTTATAGTCTTTGAATGATGGCTTCAGGTAGCAAGCTAAACCATAGATCATTTTGAACCGAGCTCTTCAGTTCATTTTACACAGTGGGAATATGAGGGTTACTTTGGCTCTGTTTTAAATCAACTTTAAGTTAAAAGTAGTGAGCCCTCCTATGACCCAATTCAATAATGCATTCACACAGTTTCCAGTCTTTTCACATGTGTACAGCAACTTTTTCTTATAAGATGTACAATATTGTATTTAGATATGTTACTTTATTTGTCTTACTGTTACGTACATGATATTGGCACTGTGCTTTTTCTATCCACGATCCTACAGCTGGCCACTGTGGGGTTCCAGAGCAGATTGTTAATGGGCAGGTTATTGGAGAGAACTTTGGTTATAGAGACACTGTGGTTTACCAGTGCAACCCTGGCTTTCGGCTCATTGGCTCCTCAGTACGGATCTGCCAGCAGGATCACGTCTGGTCTGGATTCCTCCCAGTTTGTATCCGTAAGTGCTCAAACTGTTATTTACCCTGCCTGGTTGACAGAAGGATGGAGTGCATGTTTGTGCATGTGTGCTCATGTTTCCAATGTTTCTGAGTTTCTCTCTTTAGATATAGATATTGCAATTTTATTTTATTTTTTAACAAAAAGTATGCAGGCCTACACATCACATTCTTTGAAAAGCTTCCCTGGAGGGCTCCCCTCTCCACAAGGTTTAGAGGCAGTGAAGTCAATACATATCTTCATAATGTGATTCTTAGAGTCCTGTTCATCTATCGATGCACTACATTGTGCTGTTTACCCTTTTCCAAACGAGGTAATGGCTTAATTCCTAATTCCCATGCTGTCCTCTGAGGTTAATTATATGATAATGATATTCCTATGATGGTGTCACTGTACGTCACCTATCGATCACATTTATTGAATTTTCTTACTCTTCTTTATTCTTCATCTCTGCCTGTCTCTCCTCTCCTCTTTACCTTTTTGTTTGTACCCTTTCTCTGCTAATGTTCATCTTCCATCATCGTCTCTTTGCCTCCTCCTTTCTGACACATCCTCGGGTGATGCTCGTCTTTTTCAGCTGTTACATGTGGCCACCCAGGCAGCCCCATCTATGGCCGTACCACAGGGGACGGCTTCAACTACAACGATATGGTGCGCTTCTCTTGCAACAAAGGCTACACCCTGGAGGGACCCTCTATAGCCCAGTGTCAGGCCAACCGCCAGTGGAGCCAGCAGCCACCAACATGCAGAGGTAAAGTCCGACTACAGAAAAAAATGTATGATTGGCAGCCGGGCTGACTTGAAGTATCAGCGGGACACAGATGTATGTTGACAGTTGAACTGAAAAGCTGCTTGTCTCTGCCAGCATGTTTAGCTGGACTCAGATTGGATACATTGCCTCAGGAGGTGAGACTGACAGGAGCAGAGAGCAAGAATGTACTACAAGGATTTTGAACTGGCAGATCTGTCATATTAATAAGTATCTCATTAACCATCTGATGTGATCTGTTCTGAAGAGGGCTACTTTTAGTCTAACACATCAACGTAAGGTGTTTTAATGTTTGATAACAGGCGGCTTGTCCCTCTCTCCAAGCCATCGGTGGAGCAGCAAGCTGCCAGCCAGCACATTTAAGACCCAGCAATAGCGTTAAGAGAGATTAAACTTGAGTTTGTGAAGGTTCAGAAATGACAAGCAAAGATTACCATAAGAATTCAGCCCACAGAAGATGTATTGTGATCACTTATATATCTTAAATAAATCAGCAGCTAGTGCCTGACTGTGCTCTGACACAGACACAGGTGCAGAATGGACAGAAGCAGCGCTCACACATCTGTTGATCTGAACAAGAGAAGTCACCTTCTCATCTCCTTCCTCAGAACAACAGGAAAAAAAATAGAAATAATGAGCTTGCAGGAGGATTTATGGAAAAGTGAGTTTTAAATTGTTTTTTTTCCTATAATTTTCCTGCCAGTTTCTGCCAAGATGCTTGCTGCAGGAGGAGATTGCTTGAAAGCAAAAAAGCTTAGGGTACATTCAGAGATAGATGTCTTACTGTTTGTGTCAGATGGTGGCTGTGCTTTTGTTGTGTCCAATTTAAGTAAGCTAAGGTAAGGCTCATTAAATGTTGTGTTTTTAATCTGCAGCAATCTGCACAGTTTTGTTTGTGTACATTTTGAGAGATTCGGTTGTGTTTTTCAAAACACCTCTTCTTACTTGACAGAAGATTTTTTCAGCTCTGCTATATTTTTTTTTTGTCCCCATTTAAATGGAAAAACAACTGATGCTGCTGCATCATGATTGGAGTCTTTTAACAGTTTGAGAGAAAAAGTCTGTTTGTATTTATGTGTTTAGAAAAGTTTTACATATTTTGTGCAGTAAAATATGTAGTAAAACTTAGTCTATAGAATTCCTAATGTTTCAGAGTAATCTTTAAAACAAAGTGAGGAAATCGCTAAAACATTACACTGAGGAAATGAAAAATGTCTATATCCTCTGCGTCTTTCCAGCCCAAGCTAAATTTGCCAGGCTCTGCCCATTTAAAAATATCTCCTGTCTTGGCATGGATTTTTGTTGGCAGCGAGATGTGAGGAGACACAGTTTTCATATCTTTGAATTGCACCACAGAGACAAACCTGGTAAAAGATCAAAAGAGTCAAGTCATATTAAACTGTCATGACTTCTGTTGTCAAAATATGTACTCCAACTGATTTTTTCTCACATTAAGCCAGCCCTCTGCTCATTTACAATATTGATTTAATTTGATGTTGCTCTGAACTTAATTTCACCCTCAGCTACTCTCAGCCTTAAACCAGTTTGTCAGCTGTGTGCTTTTGTAGATTTCAGCAGCCTCCAGACTGGTTGCTTTTGAATCTGTGACAATAAATGTGCCTCTGGTTTTGTTGTTTTTACGAGGAAGCTTTGGTTGTTATTATGACTGACAGTGTTTAAATATAGCACAGACCCAGTTGCCTCCCTTTTTGTAGAAGAAACAGAAAGCGCCACAGCTCAGGTCATATCTAGAGTTCTATTATTAACTCACAAATGAGCTTACTGACAGACAGCATTTATGCATATTACAAAAAGAAAAATGACTGAATAGTTTCATGGAAAAAGCCTGATCCCTTGTGATGACTTTGGGTGTTGTTTAAATTGCACATTACTGTTGTCAGATTTCTTCTTCTTTTTTAACTCAATGCTTCTTTGAATCAAAACCATTCAAGTCAGAATGCAATGTTTTCAGATATAAACCCAGTGTGTATGAACACAGTTGAGAAAGTGTAAACAAGGGCAAACCCATAGCACTTAAATATTTAAAATATGATGAGAGACCTTATAAAGTCCACAAGCTACCCTGTACATTTTCATAGTTAAAGTGGGGATTCATTTTGTTATTGTCCACCTCATTTTTGCTGTGGTGTAATGTACATTGAGCTTTTTACTGCCCTGATGTTCACATTACTATTCCATACCCAACGTCAGTGTTTATTTTTCTTTCTTTAGAACAAGTGAGAACTCGTGTCGATAAAATAATAAGAGCAATCAAATGTGCCTATAAAGAAAGGCTTGTTGATAGCAAACTGATTCTGTAAATTGACTCTGTATGACTGCACTCAGGTCAAAAGAAATGAAGGGGAAGGAAATCTGTAAGTTTTACAAGTAATGGGAGAGTGGAGATCAGACACTGATTTGCTTCAATTTGTACAAAAATGTATTTCTATCAGAAACATCTTCTCAGCAATCCCAATTTAATGGTATGTGTGTTAGTATTCTGCTGTATGCATTCTAATATTGTGATTAAACAGTGAATAATTCATGAGCCCTTGCGCGTTTGTCTTCCTGTCTTTTTCATAACAGTGGTGAACTGCACAGATCCAGGTATCCCTGCCAATTCAATCCGGGAGAGTAAGATCGAGCATGGAAACTTCACATTTGGCAGCGTTGTCTTCTATGACTGTAACCCTGGATATTACCTGTTCGGCTCATCAGTGCTCACCTGCCAGCCAACTGGACACTGGGACAAACCTCTCCCAGAATGTATCGGTACGACTGTTATTTTTCTTAAAGCCTCTGCTAATGTATCTGTTTATTCTTTGTGCTACAAAGGGATCAGTGTGTAAAATCAAGGGTTGTCCACTGGCAGCAATGGAATTTGATATGTTTATTCAAGAGAAATTAACCTACGACGATCATCATGTTTTAATTACCTTTGAATGAGCTCCCTTAATCTACAGATGGAGCAGGTATTCTTTTACAGAGCCCAGTGTTTTATAACCATGTTTGTACTGTAGCCTAGAAAGGATAATCTTGGCTGTAGGGTATTACACGTTTATGGCTGAGTCATGTTGTTTTCTTAATGCTTTGAAGAGGAGCAGATTGCAATCTGCATCTTCGCCACTTAATGCCTCAAAACTCTACTCACAGACTCTTTATGGGGTCCTTGCCTTCTGGCTTATAGACTGTATAAAAAAGTAAATATTGCCACGCCGACATCACCAAATGGTTTTGGGACAATTCTCTGCCATCTTAAGGCCTTGAGCCCAGCATGTTAAGTGTTTTCACCTTCCTTTTTACAAATAAAAGTGATTGGGTTTAGACAACAGGATGGATGGCCATTCAGAAAGTCCATAGTTCAGTTAAGTGGAGTCATTGTTAAAGCTTTAGTATGAGACTTTTGTGAATTTCTGCCCTTGTCCCAGTATTTAAGCACCAGGAAAAAATATGATTGATCAACTGACTTAGCTACAATAGATCTTTCACGATAACGACCGTACTTTCACTAGAAATAAAGAATGAGAACTGAAAACCAATTCCAGTTGAGAATTATTAAAAATAGCTAAAATACTTGGTATTATTTGTCTTTTTACATAACAGCTCCCCTGTGAATCACCTCCACTAAGTTCTGGAAGCTTCTCAAATAAAGTATTCCATGCTCTCAACACAGACAGTCAGCAACAACCACAAATCAAATAAGTAATCATGGTCCACAGGAGACAGAAAAAGGGAAAAGTGTAGCTTTTTTTATTCAGTATGACCCTAAATGTGCATTATCTTGTATCTGTGTCCATGTTGTTTTAAGCAAGGGTGGATTTAGGACCTTGCTGAAATATTTGTCTGGGCAGAAAAGCATTAAATATCATGAATACCATGTGTTTTTGACCCTGAAAATCTTTCAAGGCCAACTTCTTTCCACACACAGAATCTACTAGAGCTGATAATGTAGAATTGGAATTGGTTCAAAAGCAGGATCAATAATGGCATGGGTGTCAATAAAATCTATTTAGTCCTCATCTGTATCCAGATATGATGCATGGTAGTGAATGGTCAGAGGGTAGATAAAAACACGGCTTCTGCTATGCCATTCATTTATGCCATTTGATATCATGATAAAAAGCAAAGTGTAAATATTTTGAAACATTTGCAAAACACTGTGTCCAGTTTCATCTCCAATGAGTGATTCATTCAGGTGTAAATCAGTCTCCAACCACATAATCTAGTTTTGTCAGGATTAGTTTTCCTAGTCAGACAGCTAAAAAGTTGGTTCCTAGCTGCATGCAAAGGAACTAACTTTATGTCTCTGTCTGAGTAAATAGGTCACTTCTGATGCCACATGTCAATCACAGGTAGTCCTGCCACAGAGTAAAGCAGATTAACACCCAAATGGAACCCTAATTCACATAAAAAGGACCTTACATTTGAAGAGTATACAAACCCTATGATTCAGATCAAACATTTATTAACAAAATGTGTAGCAAGACAATAGGTTAAATCAGAGGAACGGGTACTCCTTGTTTTTCATACAAAGGTTTGTTTTTAAACCCCTGGTCAACCATGCATGTGGTTTTTTTTCATCACTCTGGTTGGTTAGACCTGGGAAAGGCTGATAACAGATGGGGCTATGGTGGGAGATTCTAATGTCATGATTTTAAAGGATCAATTGAAATATAAAACAAGTCCTTCTACGAATACAAGTTCTACACATTTCTCAGGGTTGTGGAGCTGTCAGGCAAATTACAGTAATTCAACCACACCCACTCAATTCCTGAGAAGAGGTCTGATCAAGGTTTTTTGTTTTTTTTCACTAACGCCTGCACGAGTTGCCAGGGACTTTAAATGTGAAGTTGCCCCATCAACATCTTGTTTGTATTTGGACAGTATTATTTTTTATTTTATTTTGTTTTCTATTTTTGATGCTATTGTTTAGTATCTTTTGTGCTATTATTTATACCTATCATTGTTTTTATTCCTTATACCTGGCATTTGTCGTGGACAGCAGAGTAGGAATTTCATCGTGCAGGAAAAAATGTTTTTCAATGTACAAATGACAATAAACACTTTGAACCTTGAAAACATCAAAAGAAATATACTGTTGCATAGAGTTCTCTTTTAATATCACAAGGCTTTATCCTTGCCATTCATACAGCCTGTTTATGATATTACAAAACAGCAATGACATAACACATCACACCAGTTGCAGATGAAGATAGTTGAGTAAAGTTTGAGTCTTGATTTTGTCTTGTTTGTTTTCCCATATGCCTCAGAGCTTCTGTATATAGATTGATGCCCTTGGAGCATGTGGTTTTGTAGGGCTGTCACAATATTGGATTTTCACCTCACGATAAAATATCACGACAATGATTATTGTGTTATTTATCGAGACTTGAAAATATATATGTTGTTGTGAAATAGATCCACAGCCTATTTTTTGTCTCTGCTTTGGCAAAGTATTCCTAAAATGTTGCATGGGGAGATGGAGAAGCTGAATTTATCCATAACTCTCTGAAAAATCTGCTAGAGTGCAATAACAAAGACTTAATCATAATCAACTAAGCCAACTTAATGAAAGTGTGGAGTGATGTTACCCAAATGTCTCAACACGGGGCGTTTTTCATTTAATGAGATATTTATTTTTTATTTGCCTTTTCTTAGTGCAGCAAAGCAATCATTACAAAGCTAGAAGAAATAATGTATTTAAAAATGTTTTTTGTGATCTACAGCCCACTCTAACCCCCAAAAATCAACCTCATAATTTCACAAACAGCTTATATTTGTGTGAAGAAGAATCTGCAGAGATGCTTCCATTAGGCTCTGATCTCAGTTAATCTATTGTCTTTGAATAATTCAGTGGTTCTTTCACAGTTGTAGTGGCGTTCTTTCAGGACGTCGAAAAAACCACTTGAGCTGTAGACACGGCAACTTAATCTCACGCGAATGACAGGAGATGTAATTCCATTCAAAAATCAGTGTTTAATGAAGAAAAACAAAGTTTACAATACACTCCAGTCACACGGTAGGAAAACTGTGAGCTCCCGTGTCTGTCCGCAGCTCTCTCTCATCTGACCCAGCTCTGACCTCCAGGCACGTAAAAACTGCACATGACATCACTTCTCAAATTAAAGGGGTACAGCCTTATAAACAAACTAATTATTTTTTTAATCTTTGTAAACATTATGTATCTTTTTATATCAATAAAACATGAAATAAAAACACAATAAATCAACAATGAATTTTGTATTATATTTGAACTTAAATCAATCCAAGACTTGGCTCTTACAACAGTGATTGTTGTGAAGCTGTTATTTGAAACAGATCATTTCCTCTTTGGGTTGTTCATATCCTGTCAAAATAAAAGCATTTGCCTTTATTACAGGTAATGACTATTGTTTTGAAAACATATCCAAAAGTCCTTGTTATTATAGCTTTAACTTTTCTCTCTTTCTAACAGACATCAGTTTAAACTCACGTCTAAACTGTTGACGCAGCAGTTAAAACAGGGACCTATGTGCTTCAACCCTGATCAGGCTGATTTGCGTCGATATACATAGCACATAGTCCGTGTCAATGATTGAAAACAGACGACGCCCTGCAGACTGAATTCACTTCATTAATCTTGCAGAGTGTGGGAAACACGCTGTAAACCCACACACTGTTCAAGAGGTCGATGCTGCATCATCCTATGTGATTGTGAGCATGTGTGAGTCCTGCTCTGCTTGTGTTGTCGTCAGGGCCCTGTCACCATTGTGTAGAAACAAGCAGTCACCCATTACAAAGCAAATAGTACACAGTATTACCTTATGCATGATTTAAGCCCAATGTGATAATTGAATTTTTAAGGACTGTTGTTGTTAATACCGGTTTATTGGGACAGCCCTGTGTTTCGCTTCTAATGTAGAAACGTTTTGAACTATCACAGGACCTATTGTTCAGAGTAAATCAAATGCTTCCTCTAAATCGAGTGCTGAAAACAACCAAATGTAACAACCGTCCATGAACTGTCGGGGTTATCTGAGGTTCTAATGCTTCTCCAGCACCTGGCTCATCAAGCACTCTCCTTCTGTTTGAGACTGCCAACGGTAATGGCTTATTTCTGGTGAAGAGATCTAAAGTAAACCTCTACATTTTGCACACAGGCTCAGAAAGCACTTCATTTCATGGTAGAGGGATGACGCACCCCCATTTAGTCTATCAAACAGAATAATAATTACAGAGATATACAGGAGTGTGTGGCTCAAAATGTTTATTCACAGCTCCAGGCTGACTCTTTGTTAGGAAATTAGCTCTGCAAAATAACAGAAACTTTCTATGCATTTTAGACTAAGCTGATTATTAAAGCTCCAACAAACATAGGTTAAAGTTAACAGACAGCAAACACAAAGCATAACAAAAAAGGATTAAGTCCTGATATAAACCAATGAATATCTTTTTAAGTTTAAACTTTATCACTCTCTTAATGTTATTTGTGTATTTTGTCTACAGTTACTGTGACAAGTTATTTCCAAGCAAGACATGTATTCTTCAAAAGGCCTGTAGCACATTAATCCTCTAAAATTGTTCCTAAATATGTTACCTTAAAATAATTATATTTTAACTTCCATCGCAGTGTACATCATAATGCTCTGTTGTTTAAATCTTTTTTTTTTTTTTATGAGGGAGCTACATTTGACATAAAATGTACAGACTGTCAGGTGTCAGAGGTGCATCATTTGCTAAGTCCTTTTTTTTTAATGTTACATTTTTCCCATGTAATGTTACCATTGCATTGTAAGTACCAGGAAAATTTAACTCTATCACACAAGTCCTATATAAAGAAATAAACACTTTATTCAAGTAGGTTATATTTTGCCTTAAATCTGGCTACCTGTCCTTTGGGTATGGAGGTGACTCGGCTATCCTCATTCACACTCACTGGCAGTGTTACATGGTAACTACTGACTTGTATATGATACCATAATGTTGTTCTGAGTATCTAGTAATGTAAGGCACTACAGCTTGTAAAACAGGAAGAAATATCAGTTACCAAAGAGATGCTTTCTAATTAACGGGACTGTGAGGAGAATCTGTTTCCGGCGACATTAAGACTCTGCTACCCATGAGCACGCGCGGCGACTGTCGTAATACTATGTTCCAGTAACCTCGGAACTGGGAGTGACATCATCTCCGACTTATCAGCGTTCCAGTTGAAGTTGTAAAAAAACATGCTGATCTACCTGGCTATTGTTACCTGTTGTTAGCACGCCCTGTGTTGTTGTATGAAGAATGTAATTATCACTATGGCAGCTTTTTTGTAAATATAAGTCTAACAATACTATGTATACAGCTAATCTAGAGCAACACACCCCAGTCAGAAGTGCAAATAAATTGATTATTACAGGAGCTAAATAACTGTTCACACTGGGGGCATCCATCTTGGATTGTCAACTCGGGGGTGGCGAGGTTTCACAGAGTTCCCAGTAGGAAATTCCGACTTCAGGGGACATTCCAGTTGCAGTTTCCTACTCGGAACTCGGAAATTCCTACTTCTGACTACAACTTGAACGCACCACAAGCCAAATCGTGTGTTTGTTGTGACGCTATTAAAAATGCAGCTCAGACCTTCCTCAGAACTCTGCATTGCTCTAGAACTTCCTTTTTCAACAACTTACAGGATGCAAAGCCACGAGGTAATGTATCTCTTTCTAGTTACGTAGCGGTAGTTTTTGATGTGTCACAACAAGCAATTTTTGGAAAACTTGGTATCATAGGTTTGTAGCCAGCGATATATCGCTACTTACAGCCCAATGCTCTAAGATGTGTCCAAATAATATAAATTTGCTCTAGTTTTGATTGTCTTGTTCCCGAAGTTGAGTATCCAGGCCAGTCCAGCCCTGTCCGACCCGACCGGAAGGCTAAGGAAAAGCATTTATAGATAACCTATTTTGATGCTATTAAACTCATTTTAACGTGTGTATTTTGATCAGGCATATATCTAAAAGTGTGGCTTTTTTGTAATTACTCAAAAACTTCTCACAGTCCCTTTAAAGGTATGTTGGTCCTTGAAGGGCTGTTGCCATGAAGATGTGTTTGCACTGAGACTTTCTAAAAAGTTCAACGAGGCATGGAGAATGAGAGGGAGCTGTACTTTCAATGACTTAGTGCCACAAAATATTACGTTTATTTTGAGTTTGTGCCTGTGAAGATCAAATAAAACTTGGTATTTTATACATCTGTTTTTCATTTGCAGTGACAAATATAAGTAGATTGGTGTAAAGTAATTAGTTCCTTCTTACACCAGCAATCTGTAAGGCAGTTTTATTCATTTTAAGGTGTTTGGAAAGAAGTAACTGATTGCAACTTTTAAGTAACTTGCCCAGCAATGCTCTAAGGCAAGGAGACATCATGTCCGCCTAATGACACCTAATGATAAAATTCGACAGGCATGGAGTGCACTGAAGAAAAAAGACTGGATTAACCTGACTGTTCTTGCTCAGTCATTACAATTGGCATACATACAAACAATTGTGTTTTATGATCTACTGAAAAGTGTTCAATATGTCTCTCCAGCCATGGCCTATAGAATACCTGTGTTGTAAGCAAGGAAAGGACTTTTTCTAATGATCAGAGTTGTTCAATATGTTGAGCTGAGTTAAAGCACTGGCTTGTATTGTAAATATTAAAATTATCACATTGTGTTTTGAATCAACAGAATTTCCCTGTTCTTATTATTCAAATCTGTCAAATATCTGTTTTAATCAAAAGAAAAGCTTGTCATGTATTTGACAATCATATTTGATTGTATTTCATATCTGTTTCTTTAACAGATTGGCACAATAAGGGTAAAGATGTGTTTTTCTAAGTTTTAGATGAGTAAATAAATCAAAGTTTATGAAATAATGGGCTGCAGTTGAGAAAATAGCACGCACACTCAAAACAGTCTAAAATATCAGCTTATCAGACACAGTATCTGCATAACTCTGATGGGGTGTATCTTTACTGATAACACCGGTTTTCTCTCCAGATTTGATTAATGTTTTTGCAGTACAGACAAGAATAAATTCTTTTTACTTAATCGTAATGTGGTTTTCCGCTGCAGTATTTTCGACCAAGAACTGATAATGAAAAGCTGTGGTTTTGCCAAAAAAAAAAAAAGAGATAGCGAATTGCATGAAAACAAAATTGCATACCCTGGTTATACGTTTCAATCTAAGCAAATGATTTGTATCTTTTATTCATCCAGTTCACTCCCTCACCAGCCTTACTGGTGATGTGAAATTGGGTTTTAGTCCAGGCTTCTGATCCTTTATCTGTTCATCCATCCATTTATTGTCTTGTTTCCTTCCTTCTCTCTCTCTCTGTTGTGCAGAGGTGGACTGCGGCCACCCAGGTACCCCTCCTCATGCAGTGATGAGTGGGGAGAAGTTCACCTTTGGCTCCACGGTGCGCTACTCGTGCTCTGGAGAGCGGCAGCTCATAGGAGACTCATCACTCACCTGTCAGCTGAACGGACACTGGAGTGGTCCGCTGCCCCACTGCTCAGGTAGATAAAAACAAGCACTGACATTGGTATCCTGCAGAAGGCTCATATTTTTTATTTTATTGCACTCATTCTTTTTAGCTGTCTTCCTGTACAGACAACTATGAAATAGGAGAAAGAGTATGGCTAAGTCTAGCTTTCCCTTATAAAAATATGTTTTTCCACGTATTTGGTGATAGATGAGCCACACAGAGAGTTTTGAGGTTATTTGCATGCGCCGTGATATACTGTATCTGCATCATACTAGCATCATCCCGATGCTCAAGAGTTTAATATAATTCTGTTTGTGATATCTGTAGCTATAAAAAAGCTCTTAAAAATACAGCAGCTTTTTTTGTTTCTTACAGTCTGCAAAACACAGTCACTAGTTTAATGGCACCAAATAAAGTAGTTCTGTCAAGTGTTTACAACAATATATACAATATACAGACTCACCAGGACAATGACTTGATCTGCACAGGTACTTTTTTCTACTACATTAAGCACTACATCAAAACTTTATTGACCTGTTTGACAATTTTTTAAAGAGATATATCCTCAAACATGAAATGAAACAAATAAACATCTAAACAAACACTGCAGTCATGGCAAAATGGGATATTTGAGAGGACCTTGTTGGATGTTCATAGAAAAGGGGATAAGATATTTCGCACTTGTTTGAGATTATAACAAAGTAGTACATTTTTCAATTATCATTTTGGCTGAGCCAATTTTTTGTCATTAAACTGGGGGCCTTTTACAGCTCCAACAGGTTTTTTTCATAACGATATGTATTTGCCAAAATATTATAATTGTTTTAAATTGTCTACTTTGCAAATTTTAGAGTTTTGTTTCAAAATACTGCTGCTTTCATAATTAATCTAATAAATCTGTTTTTGACTGACCTTTTTGGTCCAGTTAAAAACTAAAAACACAAGTTTATTAGCCAAGATATGGTGTTTTGTTTGTGCTGATATGGAAGCCAACTCTGGAGTGGACTAAAGCACTAAACTGAAACCATCTGAAAAGGTGGGCCTTGACCCTCTTGTAGTTGGAGTCTTTTTATTTAAAGATGGAGAACTGACCCAATCAGTGATAAATTACTAAACACACATTCTTTGTACACTTTGCTCATTCCCACTGTGTGACGCACATTTTACTGTGGAGCACACTCATTACCCTTTTGTCCATAAACAGGTTATTTTTTAGATGTAATCTCTTCTATTTTCATCTTCTCCTGATGTTTTAAGAATGCAGCTGTATGTTTATGGTGCACTATTAAAGCTATCATGATGGTTTAATATGCAACTTAATAAACATAAAGTTTCCTTACCATGCAATTTAGTTATTGCAAATAAGATTGCCAGTGGAAATTTATCAAAATTGAAAAGATTTGTGTTTTTGATAAATTATAAAGATAAAAAGGGAGAAGGTAATAACTTGAAAACAAGGAAACAAATCTACTGGAAATAGGGCCCCATTTCAACAGCGTGAAGTGTTTTGTCTGAAGTGGCTGGCACACCGAAGTTTGGTACATGTCAGTCTATCTTATGCTGGTTTTAGGACGTGTGCTCTCAGTGCAAAGCCAGGCACCGGGCACAAAGAGGATGGATTACGTGCCTTGATTATGCATGGGTGTGTTTGGGTGTAACACAGATCAGACCAATACGACTGCCAGCTCTCATTCTCCTTAAATCATTGTACCCCGGGTGGTTGGCTTTTTGCTATTTACACAGCATGTTTAGATGTTTGGTCTGAATTTAAGATGGATTATTTAGTTCTCTTACTTTGCCACTTTACTCAAAGACCGCTCACAGAACACTGTTGGAAATATGTTAATGCTTAGATTTAAGTGTTTTTCTTTCCAACAAAGCATCCAAAGTATAAGAAACTGTCAAAAAAGTTGAGCCAAAGACTTCTGCATTAACATAAAAGCAAATTAATCAGTTAATTAATAGTTAGAATCAGGCAGGTTTACGTTTATGTTAGACCTTTTAACTGTACATCAAACACCTGTTGGATTTAAGCAATTTAGTTTCTCATTTTTCCTGCAGCCATCACTGGCTCTTTTCTAGTGTGCGTTAAACACAATGAGCAGCCTGTTCTATCATCTGTTGGCATCTTTGTCAGTGAGATTCATTAGTATGTACAGTATGAACATATTATAAATGACGCTCTATGTTTTCAGAGAATCTTATATCCTGTGTGTAGTGATACTCGTTTCTGTGAATATTATGCACTCTGGAGCGCACAGGAATGGAAGAGCACTCCAGAAAATGCCAGCCTGTATCTCAGCTCTGTCCTGTTACAAACATTAAACTGAATTTAGAAACCAGTGCTTTGATATTTAAGTTGAGTGTGCTGCTATGCATCCCATGTGAGTGAGAAAGCTCTGTATAGTGCGTGTTTTGATCTTGCAGATGTTTGTTGATCTCTGTCTTGGGTCCTTAAAGTAAGAGAAACACTCTGCGCCACAGACTTTTTCTTTAAAGCGCTGTCACTTTCTGCGTCTTCAGAGTCAGGAACACACCGGCTTTGCCTCTGACCACTCCTCATTTTCAGATAAATAAAGCCCCGGGCATAAATGGGACTTCATGACCATTTGCTATCTAAACACCATGAGCGTGCAGCGTATAAATGACCCCCGTGTCAGGCAGATAAGACACCTGTGCTGCACATCAAAACACTTCATGCCACGCATATGACCAGGCCAATCATGAGTTACGTTTTCAGTTGCTCACACACATATACAGGGTCCTGCCAAATTGTGAATGTAATGATGTAACGATAAAGCTTAATAGAATAATGAGACTGCTTGGTGTTATATTAGAGGAGCCACATCTAGTGCAGAAAGAAATTCCAACCAATCAGAAAGCATATCACACATCATAGTCCTCTTGTAAATGTCCTCAAGTGGACACAGACTATTCATGCAACAATGGACTGCTGGTGTTAAATGACCCTTGGATATTGTTCAATTTCATGACTTGAGTCAAAGTATAAATACTATTGGTCATTTATGTACTCCAATATAAGTAAAAGTTTCTCATGATATTATAACTTGGGTTAAAGTAGTAGAAATTTTCTTCTTAAATACTTTTGTTTTCAATCTCTTTGTTAAAGAAATCTCATTATTATATCAGTACAAATCATTTTATATTTTGATGTCATTATATATTGTCATGAGATGTGACCATGGGTGCTTGGAATAAAATATGGAAACCTTTCAATGGATGTTCCAGTCTGAATAACGATTACTTTGTCCAATAATGGAGACCTGCGGAGGCTGCGTTTCAAAACTGGTTCCAACACATCCAATATCCACTGTGCAGACTCAAAAACCTGCTTTAGGTGCCTCATTATAATACCATTCAATAAATGCCCGAGCCAAAGATGCTTGAACCCTCTCTGCCTCCTCTGCATCATTTTACAAGAATCAGTTTGTCACTGGTTATGGAAAATCAATACCCAGCCCTGTGTGTGAAGTACAAGTACAGCTGCATTACTTGGACTATCTACATGCAGCAGTGCAAGAAAGAAAAGGATTGTTAGTTTGATTGTATTTTAGAAAAGAAGATAACAGAAAATCTTATGAGCTAACTTTGGAGCAAGCTGTGCCAAGGCAAAATATATGTTAAATGTGTTAAATGCAGAGTAAAATAATCAAGTTTCCCCCCCAAAAAAATAATTTGAAGTTAAGTACATGCACTAAATGATATACTTCAGTGCCATACTCCAGTTTATAAACCATGTCACTGTCCTCCACTGCCTTCAAAATATCCTAAGTGTGTACTCGGGTTTACAAAAATCCCTAACAACTCTTTGTGTCCAATGTTTTGAACATGTAGATTTCACACTCCGTCCTTGACATTTGCTGAAAACCTGTTAAAACAGTTGGATCGTGTGCATCTGCCAGACTACAAACTTTTTCCATTAAACACCTCTGCGTATTCCTTCTCATCACACTTAAACACTCCTGACCTTGTAAGTGGATTCCTTTACTGAATGCTCACTCGGTTTGTTCAGCTCACTGGCCCAGAAGTAATGTTTGTAAGCACACTCGCGTGACTGTGTTTCTTTTTCCCCCCTGTAAACGGGAGTGTGAACCCTCGACTCACCTTTGATATTTTGTATTTAATCAGACAGCTCCAGAGAAGAGAGCCAGCAGTGAAACGGGGCTCTTATACAGTAGTGGGATATCAACAGAAAATATACATTAATGTTTGAGCTCAAATCCGTTTCAGAAACAGAGCTTTCATTATATGTTTTGTTAGTGCTATTAGTCTTCCAAAATGGAGGGGAATTATGCAGTGAAGTGTTTTTCTCTGCACTTGTCTGCTTAATTAGCTGTTGCGTGCAGCCTAATAACTGTTTTCAGGCTGGAATTATAATGTGCTGTCTAATAAAGCATGTCATTTAAATGTTTATGGTCAGACAAACAAGAGCTGAAAGGTCTTTGTCACCTGGCCTTTGAATCCAATTTTGCATCTATTATTGATCAAATTTGATCAGCACCCTTCTGTGATGATAAATGAGCCTGTTGGATGATTATGATTTATACTGTTGTACTTTATTTAGTTTAATCATTTATTCTGAGCTGTGCATAAGCAGCATGAGCTCTGCTGCTTCTGTGTATCTGAGGAGGCTCCGTTAATAAAGTTGTTTTTTATCTTTTCCAGACGTTGATCACAAAACCACATCTAACGCATTTAATTTCACTTGTCCTACTAACAGCATCTTCCCATCACTGCAAAGAGAGATAAGTAAAGCCAACATTTATCTGTTCCAAAGTATTTAAATTGTCAAAGAGCAATCACTGTTTGGAGAAGAAACCCCTGTGGAGGAATTTGGGCAGCAGAAAGAGTCCTGGGTCACTGATGAGAAAATTTAATCAGACTAATGACACTCTGACTTTCACAAGCTGAAAAAAAAAAAACTGCAGCGACTAGCTCAAAGACCAAATTAAAAGTTTTATGAACATTTCCCTTACAGGTTTAGTAAAAGTGAAATAAAAATGAACTTGTAAGACAAGGTACAGAAATTTTTATGAATTTTAGTACCTAGAAAATATGGAGCAGTGAAATGATGAGTCCTAAAACCTTGCAGTCATCAGTATTTCAGGACCTCTGCTTTTAAGGGATTTTTAAAGGAATTTCAGCTCAATTATGCAAATTAAGGGGATGTTTTTTTTTGGTTCCTAACATATTTGAAAAGGCATCATCGCAAATTTATACAGTCTTTTTTGTTTGTTTTTAACAACCGACATTTCCATTTTGATGCTCATAGAGACATATAAATCAGCTGCATAGCCTCTGTGAATCTACTTTGTCCTAATAATGTTACCAGTTCTCCATTTTCTTTACCAAGATCATGACATTTTTATCTCTTTATTGGCTACTTATCTGCATTTAAGTGAACAAAACAAAGATACAGATAGGTACTTGGCATACCTCCCAGTGCATGCTTCACATTTACTACTGAGCTCTGAACATTCATTTAGTACATCGCTATCCCAAAGGTCATACACATTCTGGCAAATTTCATAAAAATGTAATAACTATGGGAGCATATTGTGACTCATTCAAATGGGTAGAAGGGTTGTGGATTTGTTTTACAGGTTTTGCAAAAATAATTGTAATAAAAGCTTTTAATAGAATCAACATTTTCTATTTTTTTCCCTGACTGTATCCTCAAGGTATCTCCATTTAAGAGAAATTCCAAAATTAACCCATACAAGGCCTCCAATGTAGGGGCCATCATCACTTTCTGGTAATACATTTTCTGCTAGCTTTCTATATATGATGCAGCAGAAAAAGCTTAAGTACCAACCTCAACAGATAGATTAGCTAAAACTTGTCAAGAGAATCAGTTAGCAAAGCATGTTAGCAAGACAACTCAGCATCATTATTATATTGAAAATCTTAATCAAATTCAACAGATCATGTTTTAACTAGCTTTGGGTTTGCCACTGTGGTTTTTGTTTTTTCAGCTGGGTTAGGATTTTTCATAACAGAATATTTGAAGCCAGTGTTCATCACCAATAGCAACACAATGATCAAGACTATGAATTCTTCAGAAGTCAAGCCCAGTGTTTATGTATCCATCCATGCATCTTTGCTCTCTTCATCCTCCCTCTTTTTTTAATTAGCAAGACGGGGCTTAAAACTGCTTGCCAAGCCATTCCCCTTTTGTCCTCATCCATTGCATGGCTGAGTTAAAGGCCTTATTATTCCTTCACAAAGGGAGCCTTGGTGAACAGACATTAACTCAGACTCAAACCAAATCCACCACCATCCCAATTAGTGAGATTATAGCTGTCACAGTGCATGCCGAGCCGGACCGCCTCACCTAACGGAAGGAGTCTAATGAAGTACTGACAGCTGCTGTGAGACTTAAACGCACAAACAAGCACACAGAAGTGGACATGTGCACAGACACACTCACTCCTACAGGGAAAACATAAGTATACATCCTTGACATTTACTTTTAAAGAACAGTGTGTGTGTGTAAATGCATGCAGAGCCTTGAGGGGGGTTGGGGTTCATTCATAATTGTGGGGCTTAAATGACAACAAGACACTGTCAAAGTCACAACTATTTTTTCAGAATTTTTGGATTCTCTAAGGGCCACATGGGAAGCTTGGGGAACCTGACATGGCCTGTGGGCTTGCAGTTGATTACCACTCATACAGAGGAACCAGTCACCCTTTTCCAACCCCGAAGTCTGCAAAGTTGATATTTAGCGTTGTGGGTCCTAGAACATAATAGTATATTTTTTAAAGAGGTCTGTCAATATTATAAATTACCAAAGCACAAATATATTCTGATTGTTTGAGTTCCTAAAAAAGCAGAAGTGCAAGCCAATTTATGTTTAGAAAAACAGGACAATTAAACTTAGAAAGAAAAATTGTATGTAATGTATTGTAAATGATTTTTTTTTTTTTATCGATCATACTAATGCATTGACATTACACACACACACACACACATTTCCATTTTTGTTGTAAAGATTAGGGTACTCTTCCCAAACTGAAGTGGATGGCAGACCATTTTAAAATGAGTTGCAATCCCTTTTTATTTTCAGAAATTTGATTATGAATGTTTAGTTTTGCTACTATGTTAATCACTTATCATACTTGTTTCTGAACATACTTTGTCACACTACAAACTCTTTCCTCTTTCCTTTCATGCCCTTAAAAGCATGAATGAATTCTTGAAATCAGGAACCAAGTGGTGCAGTGGGATGATTAATGAAATGTCCGCAGGTAATTCATCACCAGCTAAACCGTGATACCGGGCAATGTTGATGATGAAAAGTTAGCGTGTAATTCAAATCTCCTGGCTGTGCGGGAAGAACTGGATCAAACATTGTGTTTTAATAAAACTTCAGTTCATTTTTTGATATTGAAAGCAAGCATGTTTTTCAAAAACAATTGAAACATGGATTTTGAATGCTTTGTCTGCCTCAACATGTTCTGGTCTTGTCAAAAGAGGAAACTTTCTTTTTTCAAATTTATCTGTTCATTAATAAATGTATTTAAAAGTCTATTGCTGAGGTGGTATGCTTTTTTGAAACAAAAGGAAGATGATCAAAATTTTTGTCATCAAAAAAGCTCGATGTTACAGGGAGGTTTGAATAAATTTTTCTATAGCAGTATCTGAGGTTGAAGCACATCAGAACTGTGCAGCAAATGAAACCAAAATGCAGTACTTCAGGATTCTTACAGTTAAAAAAGGTTCAACCCTGACTTCTGCCACTTGCTAAAGGCTTCCTCCTCATCCATTCAAAGCGGCCATGGTAAGGACATCAAAATGTTTACCAGGCCCTTTTAGTTAAGAACAGGACAAATTGGATTAAAAACTTAACTCAACAGAAAAAAAAAAGCTCATCTAACAAGCTGACATAAAAATATTAGTCTTTCAAGGACGGGTCAGTAAGATGATTATACGGAAAGATAAGTAAAATGTCATAGTTAAATTATTAATGAACTTCTGCTCATACTGTGCTTCTGTAGCTTTTGACTACTTAGTGCTCTCTTACACCACTCATCACTGTGAGAAGATAGATAGATAGATAGATAGATAGATAGATAGATAGATAGATAGATAGATAGATAGATAGATAGATAGATAGATAGATAGATAGATAGATAGATAGATAGATAGATAGATAGATAGATAGAAAGAAGTGCATTCTGCAAATGTAAGGGGAATCTTTAGAATGTCTCTCTAATGACCTGTTAAACTGAAATAAAACATAAGGATCTATGTTAAAGAATCTTGTCCTCTTATCTTTCTTCAAAATATTAGAGAATCATTGGAATTGGTATCTTAAAAGATTTGGACTTTCAGGAGTCTGAAAATAAGTATCAGTTTCACTAAGAAATAACATTAATACCCTTCTAAGTAAAGGGCTATATGAATAGTACAAACTGTGTTTCTTTACAGACCAGCAAGAAACAGCTGTATCAGCAGAGTTGTTGACAAGCCTCAGACAAATTAACCGACATACAGGGTCTGCACACAGCTCAAGGAGCAAGATCTCAAACCCAGTAATCAGAGATCCTTCACAAAAAGACCGCACACACAGATCTTGTAGAGGCACAATGTCAGATATGGTACAAAGTCGAATAACTCTATCTGCTTTGTCAGTCAATCTGGATTTTGCTCTTCTTGTGATGATTTGCCTTTTGAAGCCAAACACTTTGCTCTTTTCTTTCCTTGCTCTTGGGTCTGATAACTGTGGGAGAGTTGAAGCAGCATCAGTGGAAATGCTGGCTGGGGTTCTGTGTGTTATTTGCTATTCCCTTTGCTCAGAGAATGTCCTGTATTACAAAACAAAAACCAGCCCACCTCCTGAACTCAACCTGACCCTACACCAACCAGCTTTGCTCGCTGTTCAGCACAACATAAAATGTTCAGTCACCACGGGACCCCAACTCCATAACTGTCATCTCTCTTTCCCAATGGCTCAGACTGAGAACAGGTCTCATTTTTCATCCAAGCAGAAAACAACCCTAATGGGGACATGGGAGGAGAGTATACATGAAACACAACTTCATTTTACTGGAGCTATTTCATTGGTGTGCAAAATGAGTTGTGCACGATACTAAAAGTATTGTATGTTCCTCCAAAAGAGACAAGACAGGAAGGATAATTCATGATAATAAAAAACGCATTTAGCCTCAGAGGTCAAACTGTATTCATCATTTCTCATAACCACAGCTGGTTGCCTTTTAATGCTGGCCGTGCTCTTTTTATGGACAGAAAGCTCCTGGTGTCAGAGCCATGAAACGTATCGGTCCTCCAGGTTGTTGGCAGTGTGACAACTGCTCATTGGTGCATTGTGTGCTTTATAGCTGCATCCTGGAGGGCTCAAAAGATGTACAGTTTGAGTCTAAGTCTGCTCTGTATCATCCCTCTGCTTTACAGACACCAACACATTCTTATATTTCACTGCAATACCACCTTAAAAGGTCCCATCTCCCACAAACACAGACACTTACAGAGAATGTCATCTTTAGTTTGTTGTTTTCATTGCTCCTTGTCTGGTTATCTCCCGATGCAGGCGACACAGCAGACACCTGTGGGGATCCCGGCACGCCTGCCCACGCCAGCAGGGAGGCAGGGAACTTCAAAGTGCGCAGCAAGGTTCGCTTCACCTGCGCAGTGGGACACACACTGTACGGCTCAGCAGAGAGGATCTGCTTCCCCAACGGGACCTGGTCAGGCAGACAGCCATTCTGCAAACGTAAGGGAAATCTTTAAAATGTCTCTCTGTGATGTTTTTATAAGTAACAGCAGGAGAGGAGTGCATAGGACTCAAACAGAAAGGCAACACATACACAAGCACTAACACAGTGAAACACTAATGCAAAAATGTGCTTACTGTGAAATCCAGTTCATAAGCTGAACTTTTTTTTCCTTCTGGAAACTTGGCTGAAAGCTATACACAAAGTGTAACCATTCATCACCACAAGGACAGCAGCAAAAAACATTGATAACACACAACATGGTGCAATTGAAGTTTGCTGTCATTCATTGTGTTTCGCAAAAAGCTGCCTTGCAGCTAAAAATGTGAAGGGGGACAAAGTTATGCTGAACAACAATGTAGCACAGCATTTTTCACTCATTTAGATGTAACACAGTTATATCATTAAGCAAAAGGACTCTATATTTGATTTACTTGAAAAGACTCCCCAGTCACAAGGGATGGGAATTGAAAACCAATTTCAGTTGAGAATGGGTAACAAAAAACTAAATAATTAATATTGTTTTTCCTTTTGCTTAACAAGCCCTTGATCAATTCCTTCCTCTAAGTTCTGACTGCCCTATAAATAAAGGAGGCTCTTCTTTTATCCAAGACAGTCAGCATAAATGACAACAAAGAAGTAAAAGAAGTAACCACAGCAGACAGGAGACAGAAGCAGCCAAACTGAGTTTAATTTAGCACAATATGACCCAAATTTCCATTGTCTATGTGATTTCAAGCCAGGGTGGAAACACTAGAAACTTATGAAAGTATCTGCCTACTTTGAATAGCCTGAAAAATCAAAATGTCATGTGTTTGACCTTGTTGGCCCTGAGAAACTTTTTAAGGCCCTTTGTTTTCCTCACAGAAAATCAACAAGGCAATTAATTGAGAATTGGACTGATTGGCAGGTTGGATAATAGCGTTGGTATTGATACAACCTTATAAATCCCCACCCCTGTTGTGAAAAGGTAACAGATAGAGGTGAGCAGCTCTCACAGGCTTTTTGTGTCCGCTCTTCACAACAGCCCCCACAGACTGAGAGCAGTCAGGTTTCGCTATAACAGCGTCACAGCTGCACAGAAACTGAATGTTGTGGATTAACTGAATGCAGCTTAAATTATCATACCAGAAGACAATTGAAACTCTGCATGGATGCTCTTGAAATGGACTGCAGCTTACATACCAGTATGACTTTTTTCTGGAACTTGTTGATGCTCTTGAAATGGACTGCAGCTTACATACCAGTGTGACTTTTTTCTGGAACTTATGTTTTTTATTTAAGAAAGAATATCAGACTACAATTTTCATTTGTTTTGAAGTAGTAGTTTTTATACCAGCAGTGAAAAAGGGTCCTTGCTTCAGTTCTTATAATGAGTCAGTATTTCTATTGAACATGTTTCCTCTACTGTCTGCAGCCATCGGTAATCCAGTCTGTACTTGTCTGTATCTTGTTATCTCTGTTTTGTTTTGCTCTTCGTATCATGTTCAGTGCCTCTCTGTTAGAAAGTTTAATGCTTCCCCTGTACATGCATAGGTTATCCCTGTGTATTCTGGCTTCTTCTCTACAGAACAAAGGAATGCTTGTAAGGTTGATTGGTTACTTAAAACGTCCACTGGTGTATACCCTGGCTGCCTGTTTGTCTTTATATACTAGCCTTGTGACTCTGGCAACCAGGAGGTAGCCCAGTGTTCACAACAATATTGGTACTTGCAACTTTTACTTGTAAGTCACACAGTTGGTCTGAAAGTGGGCCTACAGCGCAGTGTATCGTAAGCTGACTCTTGAGAATTAAGAATGGATATTGTGTTCCTTGACGGAAAATGTTTGTAGGAAAGATAGATCGGGTTCAGAATCCTATGTTGTATGCCTCGCTAGTTAATGGTTGTTTGTCAATTAGATCTGAGGTGGGCAGGACCAATGAAAGATCTGGAGGAATACTTTGACAAATTTTGGTCATTATCACACAAACCAACAAACAAGCTGATCTAGGTTTCTCCAGACATCTAACTCCTTGGTAGTGTGAATGTATCGTTGATTTAGAGGTCACTGTTGTCGAGGTGGTACATTGAGCACTAAATATAAATAATTAATCCTAACATTTGGAATATTCCTTACAGATACATCAGTTTCTGAAAACCCTTTGTGAGCACAAATTTGGCTTATTTGGGGAACAAAAAATGTTATACGAGTTCCAATGGTCCTTTGACTGTACTTTCAAAGCGAATGAGGCTGGCTATGCACTAGATGAATTTATTCTGCATTTTTGCCCTAATTTATTCCTCTCAGTGATTGGGGGTGTGTGACCTAATTCTAGGCATATTTGCAACAACAATTTGTCCAATTAATCCTCAAGTGTATGCTGTGCTACTATGACTTTTTTACTGCTCTAAATTATGTTAAAGCTTCTGTGATCTCAAATTGTGCGTCTAAAAAGTTAGATTTTTTGGACTCATATTGGGTTGTACGTGGCTTCATATCTGCAAAATGAGAGTGAGAAGTATAACTGCCCTGTTGTTACGTTAACCAACACTGAGGACAGTGCTGGTTAGCAAATGTACTATTTGACCACACCTGATTAAGGAAAAAAGTAAGGAAAGGTCATCCTCTTAACTTTTTGCTTTAAACCAAAATAGAAAAAAACACAGGAGCACAAGCGAAGTAAAACAAAAAGGGAACCCATTTCTTATTTTCACTTGAAAAACTGGTTCAACCAAAAACTGATTATTCTTTGGTAATTTCTTTGAGAATGTCGGAGTGTGTATTTACAAGAATCTTGGATACAGTACATATGCTCGGGACCAATGATTCAGTGTATCACACTATACCATACTTCAATGCAACAGCAATTTTACATTTATCTAATTGTCTGTTTTATATTTTTTATTGTGTTAAGAAGCAGATGTGTTGCATACATGATTCTATTCAATATTATTAATATAGAACATTCTGGAAGATGGATACATATACTTTTTCTGTTTTAGTGGCAGAAAAAATGCAACTCAATACAAAACAAATGCAGAGTATTTTTAATGGTTATAAGCTAATAAAATATAAGTACTATGCTGTTAGATATCAATATAGTTTCCTGAATTAAAATATTGTCACACATTGGTTTATGGATATTTTCTTACACCCCAGTATCCCAAGTGGTCTCACAGTCTGACTGAATTGTCTTTTGTGTGCATTTGAAGGATTATAAGATAGTGTTTGTGGTCCACCATGTTCTTAACATCTGCTAAGATCTGAGAGTTGTTTAGTGTTGCCAGCCTAAAGAACAGCAGTGTTCATTTGGGCACCACAAAGACACAGTTTGAACTTTGATGTGTTCCCATCTGTGCGTGGTTTGGATCACAGGGACACATGTTCAGAACAAGTATAATCTTGGTCTTTGGTCTTGTTTTATGGCATGATTTCTAAGTTCAAAAAAACGGTTCTATTCTTCTATTCTATTCTTTCTCTCATCTTTTTTTCGGGTTGCATAATGTCAGCCAACGGGCTACACAGTTGTGTAGCAGGTGCTGCTTGTGCCTCACAGCAAGCATCTGGTAGTTTGACTCTCTGTTGGTCAGGGCCTTTCTATGTAGAGTATGCATGTTCTCACTGTGCCTGCTTAGGTTTTCTCCAGGACACTCCAGTTTCCTCCCACAGACCAAGAACATGCTTAGAAGGTTAAGCAGCGACTCTAAATTGTCTTTAGGCGTGATTGTGTGTGTAAGTGGTTTTCTGTCTCTCTAAGCTGGCGACTGTGCCAGGGTGCATCCCACCTCTTGCACATTGTCAGCTAAGATAGGCCCCTGCCCTCAACAATTTGAAAAGGGACAAGTAGTGAAGATAATGAATGTATGGATAACGTCACCTATTCAGCTGATTAATGGTAACCTAAGGAAACTTTGAAACAAGTGTAAGTTGTTATTTTTTTTGTTTTTTAAATGAAAACAGCTAAATGAAATTGACAGATTTTTACACACTGAATTGCATCGACCTTGTAACCAACAAAAAAATAAAAACTAACGGTCCATTCCTTTTCACATTAACATATGAAACCCATGATCAGCGTGGAGTTTTAAATATTTATAAAGTGCATGAATGTTTGACATCCACACCACACAATTATAGAGCATAACAAACACAGCACTGTACCAGATGGATAAGTGTCCCTCCTCTGCAGTCTGGTATTCTCTGCCAGCTCTTGGTGGTCTGACTGGCTTCCAGATTTCCACCAAAAATTATTAATATTGGTCACATAAAGCCAAGTTCTTCTTGGATTGTGATGAATGAATCGTAGTAAATTTGAAGATATCAGTTCACAGAACGTCAGTTCTACATTCTGCATAAATTACCCTGAGGGGTCTGCCGGATATTGAAGCAAATGTTTGAGTGTCTTTTTCTCCCCTCTTCTTACTACCGTCCACCACATGGCACAGAGCCAGTGTCATTTTTAATGCACAAGCCTTTTTCAATATTCTGTGTATATCTGCCTCTCATTACATCTCTCTTGTGTCTCTCTCCCTCTTTGTCTTCATCCATGTCCATTCAATCCCTCATCCCCTCTGATGTCAGCCTTTTCACTTGCTTCTTCCCTGATGTCTCTCCATCTTAATCTCACTGCATGGCTGTCTCTTCATCCCTGTCCATTCATACAGCCGTCCATCCTCCTTCTCCCTCTCTGGCTCTGTATCGCTCATCCCCACCCTGCCTCCCCTCAGTTTACCCTGCATCTCTCTCTTCCCATCCCCTTTTATCTCTCCATCTCCCTGCAGAACTCCTGATTTAGAGATTGTTTTAACCACCTCAGGAGGGTGGGGGCATGAATTCACTGGAGCCTGAATGAGTTTCAGTGCTGTCTGTGTCTGATCTAAAGCCCTGTCTGCTGTTAAAGCCCACCCATCCGTTATCCACAACCCTTTACAGTTCCTTGAAAACAGATATTCAGCTTAATAATACCCGTCTTGCCATACCATCAAGGTCTGTTTTGTGGTTCTGTCACCATGTCTTCCATGAATTAAGATGAATCAAAGAGACAGCCATGTTTTTTTTTTTGGCATATGTCTCTGTGCGTTTGAATATGCTTGCGTGTGCTTTGATTGCTCAGTAATGTGAGCATTTTGTCACCTGGTGTAAGTGTGTATGAGTAATAAGTTTGCATCCTGCTGTTGTGTATGTGTGTTCGTGACAGCACTGCACCTACCTCCTGTCTGTCTCTTGCAAGAATAAATAACGTGTTTTCAGACACTTTAGGTAATTATGTGTGGTCAGATTCAAATATACATAGTTTGGAGCGGAAAAAAATCAACTTTAAAACATTTGATGCTTCAACTATTTTCTTTGCTTTTTTGCTCCATAATTTAAATTAAAAAAAAAATTGGTGTTTAGGCAATTTGTCATTTGTCTGCCATATTCTTAACCGACAGAGAATAAACTCTGTTATATGCCAAAGTATGTTGTCAGCATTTGGAAAAGTGTTTGGAAGTGGTGCAGAGTGAGAACACTTTCATTTCTTGTCAGCACCACTTAATTTTCTAATTGCCGCCAACATATTAATTAATTTGCAGTGTCTACTCTTTTTTGGTTAATATATATATGTATATGACAGAGGATGGTTATGTCTTATGCTTATTGGTGCCATCAGAAAAGGTTGTGAGTCTTAAAGTTTTTGAATCACATGGTTTTCAGGGTTTACCAGAATAATTGTTGGTCAATATTTCTGGTGTTATGACACCTACATGTTATTTTTTACAGGAACAAAACTTTGAGATAAACTTGATGAACTAGCAATTAGCTAAAAAAAATTAAGATTTAATTTCAACTTAATATCACCCATCACTACATTCATCATGTTGGGACTTCAGTTGTTTAGATTTTTTTTTTTCTTTAAATGTTTGTTTATTTGTTGGAACTACAAAGGAATATCCCGATTCACCAGACTGTTCAATTTATTTCACCAATCAATCTGGACAATGATCCACAAATGTTTGGGGCTATTCAGCAGATGATTGAACAAACATTCCATCAATCCCCCTCAGTACGAGCCAATTAGATAGTGTAGAGGGCGGGTGTTACAGCTGTGGTCAAAGAACAAAACAGGAATCACTTCACAGAACAAACTATTTTCAAAACATTTCGGAAGTGGGACAAAAGTGCCTTTTTTATATAAAAATGTTTTATGTGTTTAGCATTCAATAAAGAAATGCAGCCCCGATCTGATGAAACTGCTGCTAAAGTTGTTAGCATCCATGCTAATCTCTGCACGAGCAGACATACTGTCATCTCACTCATAGCTTTAACCTCTTTCTGCTTCAAAGGACGCTGACTGGGTTGTGCTGCTTTGGGTGGTAGTTGTAGACTGCTGCTTGGCAAGATGGACCTGCCTGATTACAGACATTTAATCAGGCTGATCCATCTGCAGTACAAGGTTAGCAAAAGAATGCCCTATTCAGAATGTCCTAGTTTTACTTTGCTAACTGCACCAGCTAAACTCTACATGACTTGATATAATTTGATAAATCATTAAAAACACTTTAATGAAGGTCTTTTTTACAGTGCTGCTTATTGTGCCCATTCATTTGATTCAGAACAGACTAATGACCAGTAGTTACTTCTATCAATCAATAAACAACAAACAAAATATATGTCTGCTTTTCAGAGCTGATGCAGCCCATTACAGGGAGATTTTACATCTAAAACAACACTTTACAGCATAATCAGCATCCTTTGTTTTACTCTTTGGTTTTAATTGTACATAATGATCAGTCAGCATTTCCAGATCTGCTAATTATTTTGTTGAATCAAATTCAAAAAGTATGTGATTATAATACGAATTCTGATTCATTTCTGTTACAGCTGCAAAGTCTTACATTACTCCCTCATGCCTTCTTTTGCTTTCATCAGCACGAACTGTCATTACAGATGTACTGTGGGACCTGAACATACACAGACTGCCCCTTAATGCCCGATGACTTGTCAATAAAGTAATGGGGATTTGTGCACTGTAGAACAGGCTCTGCTTATTAGACTCTCCCTGTTAAGGGTGGAACTGTTTGGATCGATATTTTTAAGTTGTTCTGTTCAAAACTTCTTTTAAAAGGAAAACAATACTTCCTCACATATCAAAATGTGTGGCACGTGTCGATATGAGACCTCTCTGAAGACTTACTAAGATTCATTATGTCAGAAGCAGAAGGGCAAGTGTTTCACAAATGCTACTACTCTTCACTTAATAAAGAATATATATTTCAGTGTCTTTAAATCAGATTTAATCCTTTGAATGTCATCTTGCAGCCACGCCAGGGCCCTCCAGCCCCTCAATGGTGAATCACTGATATAAAAAATAGAAAATTCATAACTATTTAGCACATCTGACCTTCACCTCTTCCTTTTTTCTTTCCTCTTTTGCAGCTGTTCAGTGCAGTAACCCTGCTACACCTGCCCATGGCCGAATTTCCCGTGTGGATGGCACGACTTTCTCCCACTCCATTGTCTATTCTTGTATGGGAGGCTATTTCCTCACCGGCTCACCCACACGTCAGTGTCTGGCAAATGGCACGTGGTCCGGCACAGCTCCAAACTGCACAAGTGAGTTTTATTTGCAGGCAAACATGAGGGGCTAGTGAAGTGGTGTGCCTTGGTTTGGTATCATGAAAGGTCACTAGACTGCACTGTTTTCCTGTTTTGAAATAAAAGAAGAACAACGTATTGTCTGCTCACTGCAGTCAGACGCTGTCCCAATTATAGCTGTGCTGAAAAATGTGACGGACCACAATCCAATTGGTTGATCTCATTTAGTTCAGTCAGATTTCCGCCAGCGTTGGCAGCAAAAGAATTTGATATGGTTGCATTTAAGGACAAAGGAACAGGAAAATGAACAAAATAGGACATGAAAATTCAGATCTCTTGTGGGTGTCCCGATTGCACATAGGGTGGGCATAGATTTATCACAGAAGTCTGCTTTCATTGACAGGTCTCACATGGTCAAGCATGTCAGTCACAGTAAATGCAGAGGACAGAATCAGCTACTGTTCTTGTTTCTGTGATGTTGTGTGAAATGAAATGAAACATAGGACCTATACTAGAAGGCAGATCAAACCCTCTTTAAAGAATCAACCCGGACAGGGCTGAAGATGATTTGTTTCACATCTCAGCCAAAAGTAGGCGGTCTGAGTGATGAACAGTGGTGCTAAAATGAGGTTTAAAATTTCAAATAGGCCATAAATTGCATTGAACCACTCTTCCTGCAAAGCGTCAAAACTGTCAGGCAGTTTTTAATTGTCTGAATATCTCCAAATGAGCCCTGTGGTAATTAAGAAATATGCCAATCCATACTCAATTTGCACCAGGCTGACTATCAAAGAAAAATTACACATTGTTCTTGCCTCTAAAATCACCATATTCTCCCTCCCTTATCCATTTTGTCTGCTTTTTATTGAATCACAAGATAAATGGTTTGGGCACAATTTCAATTTTGAAATGAAATGGGTCCCTGAGGGAGACGCACAGGAAGAGAAAGGAGGAGGACTGGAAATTGGTTTGAATAATAACATCTAAAGAAGGAAAAGGCAAAATGTTTTTTGTTTTTTAAATATTTTGACACTTTTCTAACCCTTAAGTCATCTAATCCCAGAACCTATTATCGTCATCCTGTTTCATACTTTCACTTTACTTTGAATGCTGATAGTCAGTTCAGGGACATTGTCACTAGATGTGTCAGGATTAGCTTAGAGTTCCTTCATTAAGAAAGCAATTGTCTCCATGGTTCATGGGCAATCAATCATGCAGGTTACTGGATCAAAGTCACACAGTATTCACAAAGGGAGAGAGCTAGCAAGGTTTTCCTTTCTTTTCCTTATTAAAGTCCTGGATGTCTGATAAATGAGATTTATAGAGCATGTTAAGGAATTAAGGAATTAGTCAAAGTGCCCAGGGGAGGAGACTTGCTTAGTGAGCTGTGAAGTAAAGGCATAAAGCACTTGGTGAAATAAACAGTAAACATTGGTTATCCAGGAAGACTCGTTGCCCTGTAACATGCGGGGATCTACTTGATTTATATCTGATGTTTTTAGCATTCTCCTATTCTCTTTGCTTCAGTTTTCTGGTCCTTCCTCTTGCTTATTTTCATTGTCCGCTTTGTAGTTTAAAGTTTTTGTCAGGTTCTGGTGGTAGGGTGAAGATATCAGTGCACTTTTCTTATCAGTGCATTTATAACCAGCTTTCCTGTTTCCAGCACTCACCTTACATCATTTAAACTAACAAATAGTAGTTGGGTCTCCTCTCCACCGCAGTGGTCTTGTATACAAGATAGTCCTTAAAGAGGCTGCCTGAAATTTCATCTGCATAAGTCACATGTCCTCCCCCACACTACAGATCTTGTCCTGCAATTGAACTCTTCATGGATATGCATCAAAACACATCCAAGATATGTCAGCAGGCTCTAAAAATAAAATTCAGAAAGGGAATACGAGAGGAATGATCTCTGACCCACTATTTCTAAATGCATGTTACACTGAGAGGTTATTGCAGTGCATGCTAATACTCTGAATTTGAATCTTCAACCTTATTTCTCCAAGTAACCAGTTTTCCTGAAGGCAATGGAATGTTACTGGAAAAAAACAGTAAAATGAAGTTGTTGGAGTCAACAGCCTGCAGCTTCTCTGCATTTTGCTGAGCAACTGGATTTTTGTTCCCCAAGAAAGACAACCACATGTAAATATTAACATTATGCATTTATTTTTTTCTATCTTGAAACCTATCATCCATCTCCTGAGAGTACTTTAATAGATAGTAGCTAACCTATTATTTCTGTCATAGTGTGCTGATTCTTGCTAAAGTTAAGAGAGAGAAAATTCTAAGCTGAAGATAAGGATCCCTCATTTAACAAACATACATTTGACCCAAAAATGCATATATAGATTGGCATTTATCAAGCTGGACCTAAATCAAAGAAGCGTAAGCAAACGTGATTTTTTTTTAACCCTATAACGCCAATTGTATCATATTTGATACATACTTCTTTAATACCTCTATTTACTCAATATGATCAACAAATTACAAAAAAAACATCTGAATACAATCAGATAAATGATAAAAATGTCCTCAAATGGATCATCAGTTGCCAAAAACACCTAATGTATCAAATGAGATACGAAAAATCTATATGTTGAATTTCATGGACATTTTGATTTTTGTAGGACTTTAGCAGAAAGTGAAATAAAAATGTAATCTCCAAAAAATTATAATTTTCTGGCTATAATCTACAGTCTTGGCCTTACAGGGTTAAGTATAAAGCAAAAAGTCTCTTAAAATTACCACATAACTTGTCAGCCTTAACACAAACATCAGGACTGAATAATTATTCTCATTAGTCCTACTTTGCTATCTACCTGCTTAACCACACAGCACTATCCTTCCTGTCCGACTTAGGCATTTCACTTTCTGCCTGCACCCAGAACCAGCAGCTGATGTTTCCTGTCAGGATAAAACATTTGTCCTGGCCAGCGTTGATAGATATGCTGGACGTCCTTGGCAGCAACAAGTTATACACAAACAGAAAGTAATTTAAAGGAGAAGGCATCAGCCTGCCATATGCATCAAACTGACTTCTAACATTAAGACTGACAAAATCAGGAAAGATTCAGTAGTACTGATAAAAATTGTAAGATTAAACAAGAGCGATGAAAAACGATCAAACAGAGGCTGACCACTAGCAGCTTCATCCAAGATAACACCAGGTTAAGACCTGACAATGCACCCAGCCAACACTCTGCCATCTGTTTATTTTGCACAAGTTGAGCCATGAGAAGAAGCCAAGAAAGACATGTGAAAGAGGAGGGTGAACAAAAATCCCTGGAAGAGGAAAGCTTCGTTAGTTGATTATTACATTATGTTCTTCCTTCCACTTAGAACAAAATTATGTATAGATAGATAGATAGATAGATAGATAGATAGATAGATAGAGAGAGAGAGAGAGAGAGAGAGAGAGAGAGAGAGAGAGAGAGATAGATAGGATATTCAGAGAACTCATACAAAACCCAGACATACTGTGTGTTAATATGCCACACTAACTTCTTTTGGCATATTGCATGTTGTATGTGGTGGGTGTGCTAACATGAGTACAGCTGTGTACCTCTGGGGTTTTGAGAGAAAATCCATATTAGAAATAATGTCAGGCAAGGGCCATGTAAGCACTGGGACTTCCTGTGATGTCTCATGGCGTGCAGATTCTAGACATACCAGCTTGTTTCATGCTTTAGACATGTACCTAAAAATGGATTGACTGTTTTAAAATATGTTTGGTATGGCAGAAAATTTTGTATAATCAAATGCATGTGCAACACTACAAAAATGTTGGCCTGCATTAAGCATCCCTCTGATTAATATCAGCACAAATAACACAAACAGCACAAACACCTTGCTTTGAATGAGTTACAGAGTCTTGACAACTGTTTTAATATATATCTTTCTGTTACTGAGTGAGGTGTGTAAAATAGTCCCTAACTTGGACATTTCAAAATAATTTACAGATTCAGTTGGAGTAGACATCACAGTTACATTACAGATGCATTCTGGTGGCAATAACACAGTGTAAAAACACAGGGATGAATACGAAGTGGCAGTTTGAATTACTAATAAAAGAGGAAAATATACCAAATGTTTCATTAGAAGTGTCTCTTTGTTTTCTTTTAATGGTAAATGGTTAATGGACTTGGGCTTATACAGCACTTTTCTAGTCTTTTGACTACTCAAAGCTGCTTTACACCGCAGGTCACACTTATCCATTCACACCCATTCATTCTCACACTGATGGATTTGAGTTTCTATGTTAGTTGTCCATCAGTATCTCTAACATATTCACGCCCTTTCATACCCATTTACACGCCACTGACGCGGCAGTATTGTTCAACATTGCCATGTTAAGAACTGATTGTTCAGAACCACATTATGCAACTGACCAACCACATTATGCAATTGATGCCTTTAAGTTGAATCTGATGTGCATGCCTGACTTTATAATCATAAGACGTTTTACACTCTGTTACAGTTAAAACAACAGACATATCTTGGTGAAAGTCAGCAGATAGCACACATACTTTTGAAAACATTACACTGTGCATACCTTCAGTCCTTATTGCACAAAAACACATGATTGTAGTGTAATTGTCTTCAGCCATGTTTAAATGACAAATCTATCTCATACTGCAGGATTCATGCTTTAGGATTTGATGTTGCGGACAACTGTAGGTAATGATTGTTGGATTGGTGTTTTGGAATGATCCTGATGTGCTCATCTGCTGAACATTTCACTCTTTTTGGAACAATTGAGCACAGCTGAACCCCAACATCACAGGAAAAGCTACTTAAGAAGATGGCAGCAATAAATAGTTACTTATGATTACCAAAAATAAACCACACTGATTTTTTACCTTGTTACTTCAGCTTAAACATCATTAGACTCTGCATTTGCTCAGAAAACCATCAACATAACAAGTATGAGCTGAGGGCTGTGGATCTAGCTGCCAAGGCTCTCAGACTAATGCTCTGTTTGGTTAGTGATATTCATCATTCGGAAATGTATTTTGCTTAGCTGTTTAGAACCTTATAATACTCTCGAAATGTAGCTGAGGGAATTATTATAAAAGGCTGAGTGGATCATTATAAATCATCACTCAGTCTTTGTGTCAAAATGTAATGCTGCCCAGAGACAAAATAACAATTGCCCAATAAGCCCCTATAGGGTAAGTGATCAAATGCAACAATAGCAAACCAATTCAAATGTACTGTAAGAGTGCTAAGGATAGAAAGTCTGCAGGGAGATATGAACTCTTAGAAACACAATGAATTATGTTTAGTACACTTCATATACCTAATGATGTATCATCTTATCTCAAGTATAACTGTTTAAGAGTGTATCTAATGCACGTTCTTTGTGTTTGACTTGAAATGACAGTGATTACCTGCGGTGACCCTGGTGCTCCAGCAAATGGACTTAGACTTGGTGATGACATCACTGTGGGCCAGAATGTGACGTTCATGTGCCAGCCAGGGTACGTGATGATTGGAGGCGACAACTCTGTCACCAGAACCTGCACCAACAACGGCACCTGGAGTGGCACCATGCCAACATGCCAAGGTAAGTTTCTCCACAAAGTGCTCACACTGACATAGACTGTATCAGACACGAGCTGCAGTGAACGGTCAACCTTGATAACCATCAGACAGTGCTGTAACAACCTTGGCACTCCTGCACAGCGGTCTATAAAACATGCTTGCTCAGCTATCAGATAAAAAGTAAAATGACAATGTGAACAAACTGTGATACATTTAACTGTGATTTACCACACACTCACTCATAGATGCAGCTGCTTTTTCTGGCACAAGCACACTACAAATTTTTAGAATCTCTTCTTCCTAATTATGTTCATGCATCCCTCCATTAGAGGACCCTCTGATAAGAGCAGCATTGCTCAGCTGGCTTTCAGAAAAAGAAGTAAAATGAAATGTAAGAGCCCTTGATGTGGGACAAAGTGAGTTTACCCACACCTGCGTGTAGAGTTGCACCTGTGCTGGCACCAAGCCAGGCTAAAGTTTTTTGAGGCATGAGGATTGATGGACAAGTCCCTCCCTTGCAGCAAGGACCCCTGTAACTGTACAGATTATCATTGGCCCACAGCACCATCACTTGATCAGGTGAGGCACAGATTAGCATGTCTGCCATCGACAACCAATAGTAAGTATTGCAGGAAAGATTAACGTGTGCAGTGAACAGTTCAAAAGTACACCAGGAAAAGGAGGAGCCCATGAGGCACATGGTGGCTCATTGTTGCTAAGGAACTGTTCAGGCTGCTGCCTCAGAGAAAAGCAAGCTGGCATTGCATTTGTCTCCTGTGCAACAGAAAAGGAAAGATGAAATGTGAGAGGGATAGAAGCAGAGTGAGACTGTAACATGCACACAGATTAACATCACAGGTTGGAGACATACACACACATATGAGTTATAGAAATACTGGGTTGTAGAAAACTAAACATCAAAAACAACAAGAAACAGTAAATGCAAGAAACATCAGGATTTAAACAAATAAAGCTTGTTGACCTTTGGTATACCTATGTAGCATCTTTCTGTTGTACTCAATGTTTTAAATACTATTACAGACCCAAAGGTTGTCCGTGCCACCCCCTTTCCTTTACTCATGTTAAATAGCGCTGTTGTTTTAAGCAGCACACTCCAACACACTCCTTAATCTGTCATGGACCTTTCCCTGAAGTCAACAACACTGAAACTGACACTGATTTGTAATAATTAATGGATGTGTTTTATTATTAAAGCACTCTGTTTCTTGATATGTCAAAGCTGTTGGATCAATAGACATTCCTACAACTGTTACCAGTGGCAGTTTAATGGAGAGAGAGGCACACACCAAGGTTGTGCAGACGTGCACTTGTGTGTGTGTGAATCTTGAGCCTAATCCCAGAGCCAGCTCAGGCTTCGGTCAGCACTGTGTTATGGTGTGTCAGTGGGTGTGTGTGGCAAAACCCCAGGCTTAGCAACCTCTGCTTAGCCACTGCACACATAGAATTTCTATACATCTTTGGAGCACCATGTTATACAACTATTACACATCTCATCTGTGTTTTATCACAAGCTTGTGGTTTTTCTACCTGTGGGGTAAGCAGCAGGGTCCCTCCTGCATCCTCTCACCCCCGCAGTGCACTCTGTTTTCTCATGGGGCAAGTGAATAAAAGAAAATCAAAAGAGAGGAGTTTTACTTCCACGTTGGTGAGCCATTTTACTTTTTGGATTTCTTGTTATGGATGTGGTATTAAACGGGATACAGATGTTTAAGGCTTTAGGTTCTTCAAGTCGTTGCTCTTTCCCTCCCTCTTGATGTCTTTTAGAGTTTATCTAGGACATGCAATATTACAGCTCACTGGTAATTACAGCATCTTTTTTATTATCTTCCTCACTGACAGCCTACGCAGCAGTAGGTCTTAGAAAAGGACTGAGAGAGTATCTGTTTTCTTTTCCGTCTATCTGAGAGCAGAAATAATGCCTTTTCCAATGAGATCAGTTGGCTTTTTTTTAGTGTGTGATTGGGTTTGAGCTGAAGGTGCAGAGGCTGAGGGGGTGAGAGTGTTTATATTTAATCAAATTTATGATGATCTGTCATCTGTCAAATCTTTATCATGTGCTGCTGGGGTATGAGCCTATACACAAATGTCAAGAGAAAGAGTGACTGAGAGAAGAAAGCTAACATGCGAGAAACTGTGAATAATTTTAATATTGCGTGTTGTCAGTAGCTGAGCTGTTAGTCTCTGAATACACACACTGCTGAGTTTAACTGGAGCCCGCAAGGTCTGTTTGAATCCCAGGTTTGGCGTGTTCAGCTAAGAGGCACTAATGCTGCTTAGAACTACTTAGGAAAATGGGGACACTCTCTGCTTCCCATTCAGTTCTATCTGCCACCCATGCCTTTTTTGATTTATTTAAAGTAATTTCTGATGCAGTGCTTATGGGATTAGTAGGCCTACTCGTCTAATCAGTGTAATTTGCCTACTCACACAAATGTTTATTTTTCTGTCTTTATCCCTCTGTTTTCTCTGATTTCCTAAATACACACAAACATGCAATAACACACAATGGGCATCTCAGTAAGGTATTTCACAAGGCATTTGTTTCAGTAAGCAAACATGGAAAACATTAACACAACATTATTCAAAAAACAAATTCAAGTGAACTGTTTTGAAACTTTAAAGTGCAGAAAAAACATGAACTTTTCTTTTCAGTTATTTTACTTTTAAAATGGGCCCATGACAAAAATCCAGATATAGCATACAGCTAAAGCATATATACTGTGCACTGATGCAACATGTCCACATGGAAATATTTTAGAGACTGCCAAGAACAAAAATTAAATTTCAGTATGTGTTTATGTTCATATGTGTTAGTCAATTACTGCTGGAAAAAGACAGAAAATTGACAAGGCATGTTAAATATTTTTTGGTTGTTATTGGTTAAAATAAATTCATAGTTTAGAATTATGCAAGTGAAAACATTCTTTCAAAAATTGTTATCTTCATGTGCTAGATATCATTGCTGGGGATAGTGTTCATTTCTGTGTATGGCAGTTTAAGTGTTTTATAAATCAAATTATGATATTGTTTCCTCATACAGCTATTACAGTTGTTTGGTCAAGAGCAGATCCACTGTCAATGAGAAAGAGCATGCTGAGCTCAGAAGAGGCAACTGGAAAATGAATGATTTTCTGCCTGTTATTACACAAGGACAGTTGTCTGTTTAAATAACCTTATCAGGCAATTACTATTCAGACTAAACTGTGCATGAAAGTATGTATAAAAATACAAGTTAATTCCACCAACATAACTTTTCCCTTTTTCATTAATTTGAATTTGATTTTTTTTCTAATAGGACCAAAGTAGTACAACCATTGATGTGCTGCACAATTTGTAGTTGTTTCCGATTCCCTTTAAAAAAGTACACTATATAAAACATGCTCCTCTTATTTGTGTGATTAAACACTCTTTTGAATCAACAACAGCTTGCCACTCTATATTAAGTCATTACTTTCCTGATATTTAGACTCTTACAAGGGCCCAGATTTGGCATCAAAAGGCCAAATCAAATTTGGATTTTGAGCTGAAGTGTCACACTCTCAGCAGCAACACACTTCAGAGTGTGAGCAGGTACTTGTCCGGGTCAGTGTACTTTAAGCAGAGGTGTCTTATTGTCTCTGGCTGCATCTGTTTCGGTGGGCATTTGACTTGACGCAAACATGACTCTGTTGTTGTTGCATTGTCAAAACACAACACCTTGAGTGCAATGGTGTTAACATGACAGATTAAGTTACCAGATTTTAAACTAAATGTCTGATCTTGCCAGACAGTTTTAAGGCATGGAAACTGATTTTAATCCACAGTTCTTTGTTCAAGTGTTCCAGGTCTAAGAGCATGTGTGAGAGCATCTAAAGAAAAGAGAGACTAAAGGAAGCCATGGATGCTGAGGGAAGATTGCAATGGTATAAAACAACTGCTATAATTTATTCACATCCCTAAAACCCATATCCCATCTGGGTCCCCATGGGTTCAGCTCCAAGTGTGTCAGAACAAACTCTAAGCTTTATTATGCATTCATTTATTACATTTGTTGAGCAGTAAGTTTATGGCTTACACAGACACAAGATGTCCCCTCCTTTCACAAAGAAATTATTCAGTAAACCCCAAACAGAACCGGCAGAAAAATCCCACACAGTCACAGTCAAAACACAGACCATTTCTCCGGGCTGCAGACCTAGTTCTCCCTCAGCCTTAATCCACAGTCAGTTAAATGGTGAATTAGTCCCACCTCTGTTGCCTCCAAAAGCCTGTAAAATAGCACCATAATTTGAATCATGCAGTATACAAATAAGTTTGACAAAATATGTTTATTTCTAACTTGCATGAAAAAGCTAACTTCAATCCTGTTTTGCCATGAAAAGAGGCAGCTGGAAAATGGTTGAATGTTTGCTGTTCCTGGATGTATTGAAGAGCTGTGAGAATAACCCTACAGGCAATTATATTTAGACTATAGCTTTGATTGAAATTCAAAGACTCCAGATAAAGCTTTATCCTTGTAAATCCCAGTAATTATCTCTCTAACTTATCACGGTGTGTTATGCTTGAGTTGCAACAAATTAATTTCTCAGTTCAGTTCTTGAAAGATAAAAGAGTCAGTATTAAGATGACTATTTATCATCAGTGTCTACCTCTACTAGGGCTCAAAGCAAATCAATAGAGACATTTATGACATGCATGTCCTGTCTTATTATTCATTAGTGGATCCTGATTAAACAATTGTTTTTCAGCAGCAGTCATCAGCACACAAGTACATGATAACACATATGATAGCACATACAGGCATTACGGAAATCAGGAAAAATCATGAACTTAAGTGAAAAAGGACGGCACATAAACCACAAAATGCCAAAGACCAAGAATCAGTTCAAGCCCATAAAGTGCATTCAGTCATCAAAGTGCTGTGCAGGAGATAAATAAACAGTTATGATGAACATGCAAGTAAGAATGTAACTGTTACCAGTAAAATGGTAAACCATGGTAACATTTCCCATAGTAATCATTATCGTGTTCTATTAAAATCACCGTTATACCGTGTTTGATCACCACACTGTGTCAATAACTCACGGTGATGCTGCTCTTTGCCTGGAAAAGCCGAAAGTTATGTGTGTCTGCCCCTCGATGAAGCTATCTCTCGCAAACAGAGGCGTGCATGCGCAGCTTGCAATGTTTGGCCTCAGCAGTTGAAGCCTCGCTCAGACACTAACAGGTTTTCCTACTCAAAACGGCTGAAGTCTAAAGTCTGGTCGAAGTTTGGATTTTAAAGGATGTCGAGGGGAAACTGATTGACGACAGTCACCCTGTCTAAAACAAACTGCATAAAGACATAAAACAAGAGATAGAGATAGAGGATTCAGTGAGCCATACCTGTGTGAATAATAGGCGGTTTATCAGTATTTTCTGTGTAAATAATGTATTTATATTTAATCTTTTTTCATGGATTAAAGCAATCATAATTTGGAAATATTAAAGAAGGAGAGGTGGAGGAGATCTGCCATGGAATAGGGAGACCATGAGGAGAGTCATGAAGGGGCTAACTGCTTCAGCGACTACTGTTGGTAAAACAAAAAATTAAAAAAAAGCCTGAACATGTTCTAATATAACGAGCTGTAGCATGGACACTAATGCTGCAGGCAAGAAAATTGTGTGAGTGTACGTGAAATAGGTTAGGTTTATTTTTGGTCATCTCAAAACTTTGAACTTGTTCATTTACAATTGTTTATGAAGAGAAACCTGATTAAAGTACAAATCTGTTTTTTTTCTATTCTTGTAATTACACACAGTTCAAGCATGTATAACAAAAAAATGACAAATACTTGCCCGTATTGATTACTTTTATTTCTAATGAAAAAAGTTTAAACAAATTTACTTATAGGACATTTCCTGACACAGTTATTGACAACAAAAGACAAAAGACCTGTTAAAATTTTAATATTAAAGGGGTTAAATGATTTCAAGATTGTGTTAAAGTACTTTTTTCAACTTTTTGAGCACACTGCAACGTTACCGCGATAATAATGATTACCGTGATAATTTTGTTCACAATAACCGTGATATATAATTTTTTATTGTTACATCCCTACATACAAGATAAAGCAGATAAAATAGATTCAATAAAAAGTCAATAAATACTCAAGGATAACAGTCTAAAAGTCAACAATCATTTCTATCCACATGATGCATGAAGCACAAGAAAAGAAAGCTGGTCAGGCCAATGAATTAAGGTTGTCAATAGCAACTGGAATAAAATAAGTTCTGGCTCGCCTAGCTTTGGTTCTAGCCATTCTGTAACATCTTCCAGAAAGGAGAAGCTCAAATTCAGCAAACAGAGGGTGATCAGGGCAGTTCAGAATTTGTTGGGCTCTGCTAATAATACGTCTGCTGTAGATTTCCTGCAGCTGAGATTGATGCAATTTTGAAATAACATTGGGAGAAAGTTCTCTTTCACAATGATTCAAAAGCAAAAATAGTGTACTCCACTAACATTCAAACACACACGTAATATTGTTCATCTTAACTGCCCTTATACAAAGAAGTCACAGTGGCATATTCTATGTACATGCTAATTACAGTTAAAAGAGCACAGGCCCTGTTAATCTTGGCTCTCAGTGTCTTCTCTTTTTGTTTGACTTGGAGGGAGGCAAATCTGTTTTTAGATAATCTGGTCAATAGATGTACATTTTTACTAGTGTTTGATTTTTTTTAACGGTAATTTAGTATCTTTTCATATAGCATATACCTTGTAACATCATGTTTAGACAATATCACATAAACTCTGTACCAGATTTTGCTTCTGCCAAATGCAAATCTTTCTTTCAAATGAATGATCTACATTAATGTTGTGTAAGAATTTCTTGATCTTTTAATCATTTTTATAAGTCCATGTGCACATAACAGCCCTCTGACATTGACTGTGACGCACACACATTCACACACAGATTCCCAAGGCGGGAAAAACAGTAACTCAGTGTTTAATCAACATTGTCTGTCTTTGAAATATAACACATATACACAAATCTATAGCTTTGTCCTTTCATGTGCAGGAAACACACAATGTCTGCATGCACCGTTATTTGCCATCAGGTAGTCTTTGCATTACTCTGTACAACAATTTAGTAGCAGCAAGTAGTTGTCAAAAGAAACAAATCAGCATCTCACTTTTTAACATTCCTATTTTAAAAGAACCAACATTGGTGTACAATTTTCTATTGAAACTAAAATTTCTTATACTGTCATTTAACTAGTTATCATCAGAAATTACACAAGTTAATTAATTTTTGTATCAACACAGAAAGTGCAGCAATGAGTACAAATATACAAATGGTCCCCACAAGAAGCACCCGTTAAACCCAAGTGGAGTGTAATTTTCTTGGAGACATCACAGCAAAACAGCTCAACATTCTACGGCACTCTTCTTTGTCTCCATGTTTGCCACAAAAATGTTTTATTTGAAATGTAGAAATAGCTTTAGTGTTAAAAATAAATCATGAATGTATGGACACTGGTAGCTATTTGACAAGGGGAGGGAGAATAATGTCAGATGATTAAAAAAACTTTAAACTGTAAATAAAAGTTAAAAGTATTCAGAGCTCTTAGCTGGAATGATAAGTCCTAGTAATGCTGTTTTTTAATATTGTCACTCATGCAAAGCGTTTTTTAAACGCATTGTTGGAACCAACTGCTGTTCTGATACATTTATTCATGGCAACTATATGATATAATTTTATAACTACTACCTGTTGTAACCAATACTGAAAAGAGTATTCTCAGTTAGTTTGCTTTTTTAAATAACAGTTAGAAAAAAATGAAATGAAAATCAAATATTAGGATTTTGAACTCCTCAGTTTCCTCCAGTGCTCTGGGATTGATAACCAAATTTCCATGACAAAATTGTGATTAAGCTTTTAACACCAGAAAAGAAACATATTGTAATTGATCTTTGGAAGTCTGTAACTTCTGAAAAATATCCATGAATTTTGCTGGTCTTCTCTTACAGACTGTTTTTGTCTCTGCCCTTGTATTCTTTTAAAAGCAGCTGTGAGTCAAAATTGACAGTACCTACTTTGTGTATTGATCGCCCTTAGGTAAACCGGTCTAAACTTTGTTTTTGTCCTCACTCTCCTCACAGTGGTGACGTGTCCAACGCCCCCGCCAATTCCAAACGGCCTCCTGGAGGGCTCGGTGTTGGAGTGGGGTACCAGTGTAAGCTACAGCTGCCAACCTGGTTATGAGCTGTCCTTCCCTGCTGTGCTCACCTGCACAGGAAATGGAACATGGAATGGGGACCTGCCTCAGTGTTTGCGTAAGTCACCATCTCATACTTTAATGATAAAGATAGAGATAATTATAGAGCTTGGTACAGGACATTTCCATAAAAGAAATGGTCTTGGCATATTTCTGTTCGAGTATGAAACATGGTCATTAGAAGTCGGTATTATTTTCACTCTTGGTGCCTCACATTTGCTTCTTCTCACTGAACTTTGAACAGTACCTAGCAAGAGAAATGTTGGACTCATGATTATAATCAGATATTTTGTTACTCCTCTTCTTACTCATTTGTCAATCACAAATTCATTTTAGATCATTTGGAAGAAAAACTATATAATCACAAATCTCCGTTTGTGTGGGTTTGATATTGCAAAGTTTCCCACTGTGCAAGAATGTAATTATTATACACTTAATAATGCAGTCAGGTAGAGCCATAGCATTGTTAAAATAATTAGAAGGAAGTCCAGAATTGGGGCGGACATTAGCTCAGTTGGTAGAGCGTCCGCCCCATGTACGGGGGTTGCCAACCCCCAGCAGCGGCTGCAGGTTCGAATCCCGGCCACGGCCCTTTGCTGCATGTCATCCCCCCTCTCTTAACCCGCTTTCCTGTCATTCTTCAGCTGTCCTATATAATAAAGGCCATAAAAGCCCAAAAAATAACTTAAAAAAAAAAAAAAGAAGGAAGTCCAGAATTAATGCTTTTTATGGGTCTCTTAACAGCAGTAAAGCTGTACATTTTGTACAATTTCATTGATGCAGCACATATTCAATTTTTATACTAAATAAGACATTTGGTCTCTGTCCCATCCCCCCATTTCACTGCTTACCCCTTCAGAGGATATCTCAAGTTAATGAAATTAGTGAGGGTCATGAATAAGTCATGGAATTTAACATCAGGGCCATGTGGAGAGGCTGAGTTATGATACAAATAGAGTAAGTCCTGCAGAGATGCACACCAGGGATTAGCAAGTGTAGCCACTAGTTTCAGAGTCAAGGTCTTTTGTCATAAGCAGTGTTTATACTTAATCCTAAAAAAAAAAATCTCAGTGCTTACTGAGAAACAAAGCCCAGCTGAGCATGAGAAAGACATTGTATCCTGCGTGTTCATACAAAATCAAATGAATATTTCATCATTGATGCATTAAGTGGAACCTTTAATTTACATTTTGATGAAATGAAGAGTGAATTGACCCCCCAACCCCAGAGTCAAAGCTACAATGTCACTGATGATGATCGCAGTGAAGCCACAAGAGGGGTATCTAATGCTCTTCTCTGCATTAAGACCTCCTCAGAATCATCTTTGAAAGCATAATAATAACCCCGGGGATGCATGACTGCTCAAGAGCATCTCACTGTCATCAGAGTCACTCTTGCATTTTATCAGTCAACAGAAATGAAATCTGAAGTCGGGTGAAGTACTTTCACTTTTGTGTCTCTCTGAGTACACGTCACTTCTAAGTTCAATAAAAACAAAAGACAGGAAAATATATTCTCGCACAAGATTCAAAGGACAAAATTGTGTGTTGTTTTTTATGTACAGTGTGTTGTATAGGAGCATGTACAATAATTTGACATTCAATTTTGATCAAATATTTTGAATGCACATCTTTATCTGTATAATATTTGTATCTACAGATGAGAGTCTAAAACATTGATGATGGATTTTGACAGATTTGAACATTTTTGTGGATATTACAATGTTTTGTCAACACATATTTGGCATTTCTGTGCCAGACATTGACTTGATAGTATTGCAGAGTGTGATCTGTCATCTCTATTCTTAATACTTAAAATTGTCCTTCTTATCTGTTTTTTTACAAAAAAAATTTTTTTCTTTTATTAAAGACTTTTGTTTACTGAAAAGTGCTTTAAGAATATTTCATGAATTGGCTGATATTGACACAAATTGTGGTTTCAAAGTCTCATTTGCAATTTGTATTGAATTTCAAATTGTGCATTCCTAAAATACATTGCATTTTTTTTTTACATAGTTTGCATCTGTATTTTGAAAGGTTGTTTGTCCATTTTAAAAACTCTCTTGAGTAAAGACAATGTTTAGAATACTGTCCTTTTGTATAATAATGGTTTGTTCTCTTTCAGCACTCCTCTTTTGATTTTTATGTGAAAAGTCATTTGTGGTTTTCAGCGCCTATGCAATTTGAGGGGTTTCATATGGTTGGTGTGATTGACATCTCCAGGTGGTGCAAGGCTGTATTATTCTGTTTTATTTAGTAATACATGCAAATGACAGAATGTGGTTGTGGCGTTTCAGTAAGTCATTTGGTTTTGGAAATTATACGATAATTTTTAGTTTGACAGGATAATGAAAGAACACATCTTGCAAATTTGTTTAACATGGTCTTATTAGTAATATGATCAAAACAGATTTTTGGTCATGATTTATCCCATTTTGAAATAATTTGTGTGATATAACAGATATCTTGTTTGTCACTAAGCAACCTTAATTACTTATCTTGTCCTAATCTGGGTTATTTTAATGGATGAAAATAGTAACATAAAATGGTTGGTACTTCAGTAAATGAAACAGTCATGCATTTTAGGAATATCATTTTCCTAACTAAAACATTTTATCATAAACCCAAAACAGCCTCCTGCTGATTTATGAGTGTGTAACCTTTATGTCCCATGATGTAGCCATGGTGATCATTGTGTCTTGGCAAGGATTGTTTTTGTTGTTGTCAATACAGCTGCATCTCTGTTGCTTGTGCCCTTGAACACGGGGTTAAGGCCAATGAAAACTGACCCAAAATTAGAGCCATGTGCTGTAAAAATCATTCAATGTGATGTGTCAACATGCTTCCATGAAGAACCTGGTCCTCCTAAACATGTTGTTAAAGCTAGCTTCCTGCTACTGCACTGGAAGTGTGTGATTTATCACTGAGGTTTACTGAGAAATAAATGAGACTAGAAAGTAGAACAAAGGGAGGAAAGTGCTGATCATATATGGTGTAGAAAGGGCTATTATCTATGCATTAAACTGTCAGCATAGCACTCTCCACAATAGCCTCATAGGTGCTTAACATCAGTATTAAAGAAAAGTAAGTTCAGAGATGCATAACCAGGGATTACTGCTTACATAAACACTGAGGTGTACTCTAAAAAAAAAAATTCCGTGCTTTACATACAAAATGATTTACATGAGAAAACATCTTTGTGATTTACAGACAATAGAAATGCTGATTTATTAATAATGATTTTATATGATCATATGCATGTGATAGATATTTGAGCAGGATTTGTTTTTGATCTTGTCAGTAATCACATTCAGATCATCTGCCTTGTTGTTCTAACTTTTACAGATAAGCCTCAAGATTGCATGCTCCTGATTCAATAAAAGAACCTGCAGACCATCACAAACATGTCATCTAAAGCAGCACTATTAGATAGCTCACTGCACTGAATAGTTCATAAAAAATTCAAAAAGTGAAATTCATGCTGAAAAAGATAAAGAGACAGTGATCAAGAGTTTTCTGGTACAGGATACTTAAAACATATTATACAAGAGCAAAGGCAGCAGATGGTATTACTTCAACCTCAAGAGTTAGAATTTAATATTTCACTTGCTAATTGTTTTGATCTAAACTTGAGTACATGACCTCCTATCTTTGTCAAGATGAATGCTCACACATGTAAACTCACATTGATTCTAGAAACAAATGTTTGACAAACCAATTACTGAGACATCAATGCATCTGCAATAGAAATTTGCCAGAGGAATTAGTGCAACAAGTATAATGTCAATGCAATTTGAATATTTTTATCCATGAAGTCTTTCCAAATAATGTAGACAGGCAATAATTTTACAGTCATGTCCTCAAGTGAATCAGGTAAGCTCAGAATAAGAAGCTCATATGCATAAGCACTGCAAGCACTGATCATCATGGTCTGATGTGCTAAGACTGTGTATGAATAAAATACTCAGATCAACATGTGCATTTGCACATGTATTTTTTATTTGTTATTAGGTTTAAAGCACATTTTAATTATTAAAATAAGATGGTGAAATTGGGCATTAGTACTGCTGAACATTACAGGACATATATGTTACATCTGTGTAGTTTTTTTGGCCCTCAGTTTATCACAGCAACAATCAACATTTATCTGAGCCATTCTGTAACAGCACATGAAAGGGAGCAAGGCATTCAAGTCTGATGGCTTCAGCTTGCTTCATCAACAACTGTAAGGGCATTCTCTGTAACTGAATATTTCTTTGTGTATGGATTTGATAAATCCATAGATTGTCTGCCATGTAATTACATAGTTCATCAGAATCATGATATCCAAACAATTCATTTTTTCTGAATTTAGTAATAGGACATTTTTGCAAGTTCACCTAAAGGGACTGTGAGGAGTTTCTAAGTAATTACAAAAAAAGTCTCACTTTCAGATGTATGCCTGATCGAAATACACACTTTAAGATGAGTTTTATAAATAGGTTATAACAGGCTGAGGCCTATACTCAACCAGAACAAGACAAATAAAACAGAACAAATTTATATTATTCAGAACCTCTTGCACATGTGGAGTATTTAATATCATCTATTAAGTTTATCAAAAATTGCTTGTTATACATCAAAAACTACCGTAACTGAAAGAATACATTACCTGTTCACATCCTGTAAGTTGTTGAAAAAAAAAGTTGTAAAAGCAATGCAGGTTCTGAGAAATCGAGCTTCATTTGTGCATCAACAAAAGAAACTTTGGTATTTTGGCGTTCACTTTGTAGTCAATGAATTTCTGGGTTCAGTAAACTGCAACTCGATCCCAAAGTCATTCCTGCTGGAAATCCAGCCACCCTGAACTAACAACATTCAATAACCTGGTAGATCAGCATGTTTTCAGCCAACTGGGCAGATCAGTAGATGATGTCACTCCCAGTTCTGAGGTTCCTGCATAACATTTGCCAGTATGCTGTTCATGTAGAGAATCTTATGCAGATAATAGATTCTTCATGCATTTAATGTAATAAGCAGACTAATTATCAAAAGAGGTGTCATGTTTTCTAGTTTCAAGAGCTATTTTATGGAACACATACAAGAGTAGAAAAAATGCTTGACACAAACACATTAAATTTAATGTTCTGAGACTATCCAGCCTATTCAGATAGAAATTTAATTCCCAACAAAATTTGTGACCAAGGACAATTTGTACTTTGATCAATGTTCATTTGCACACTTTTTTCTAAGCAGGTCTTTCTTGTTGACGTGAAACCAGTCTCAGATCACTTATCTGCCCCTCTTTTGAACTGCACATGTTTGAAGGTCCTCCTGCAAACTGCACTGCCCCACAGATTACAGACTGTTTGCACTGCAGTTTTTCAGCTTATTTGTAACAACCAGCTGAAAGGGTTAACATGATGAAAGGGTAATTTAAGATAAATTAGATGCATAAAGAAACAGAGAGAACAAACACAGCAAAAGAACAGACAGAGGACGGTACTAGCAGCAACTAATGTGTTTTTGTACAGTGGCAAGGCTGTGACTCTAATGTATGTACAGAAACATAGAATGAAAATTAGAACCTGGTAATAAACACACAGATAACACTGGATCTCACTCAACATAGAACCACTGGTGCATACTTGATTTGTTATAGCTTTTGTAGCCTAGATTAATAATGTATCAGCTTTGTTGAATTACACTTAAGAGCAATGGCTTAAAAAACACACAGCACAACATTTTTTTTGTCAGACTTCACTTTTTTTCCTCTCTCATGTGCTGAACAGATAAAATTGTTGGGAGTTTCACCCACGCTGAATGTTTCTCCCTGATTCAGTGTTTATACATCCACATGCAGTCAGATAATAACAGTGGTTTTTATGTGTATCTGCATATAGTATGTATCCAAAATAGAGCTTTATGCTCTGTCAGTTCTTGAGATAACACTTGTGCATTGTTTTGTAAATAGGTTGATTGATTGAATGATCCAGGATGAACAAAAGTGACATGTGTTAATATAACTAGTGAAAGAAGTCCACTGAGCTCCAGATTAGATCTGAGTGATCATTCTTTGCCGGCACTCTTAAGGAGCTCATTATGAAAATCACAATACTTTTGAAGGTGAAGTAGAATCAGTGCATTGCCATCTGGCATGTATGTGAAAATAAATCCCAAGAGTGAAATACATTATTATTATTGTTATTTTACCTCTGAGTCATTTTTAGAATTTCCTGCTGAGGTTGATGAAAATATAAAATGGCCCAAATATGTGCTATTAAATGGATATGTCTTGTTTTAATTCAGTTTTAGCAAGATTAAAGTCTTAAACTTTATATTTCTAGAATATTTGAAAGCTATGGAATTTATGAACAAAGAAACTAAAGATGGCATGATGACTCTGTTCATTCTGCCCACTTTAACAACCTCTGGTGCATACATATGATATTGCCCGTATTTTCAGTGAAATCTGTCATACTAGCACTCTCATAATTCCCCTCATCATGACAATGATTTCTTGTTCCAGAGCCCACGAGAACCACTTGTGAAAATCCAGGGACACCTGAGCACGGCTTCATGAATTACACAACAGGCTTCAAGGTAAAATGTGCAAAACCTGACATTTTATAAATGGATGCTGTTATGTGCCCTAAATCTGAGGGGAATGTGGACAAGATAATGTGGCCCAGACAGGACCAATAAAATGACCCCTCTAGATTGATACCAGTTTATTTAATACATGAGTTGATACTAGCAAAGTAACATGAAAATGTAATTTCTTATTAGCTTTGGTATATAGACCTATGAAATATGATATATTTTACATACTTTATCCAGTTCTTTAACAAATCTTAAGGGGTGATATCAGAGGTAGCTCAGAGGCAGAGGTATGTGAGTGAACTCAAAGCAAATGAAGCACCATTCAGTGTACAGTTCTGCTGTGTAGCCTGTGTTTAGTCCCCTTTGAATTTACTATGAATCTTCAAGTTACAAGCATTATTTATTCTTTGGATTATGTTTTTGTGTGAAAGAGCTAAGCAGTTAAATATGGACAGTGTGTTACCATCACAGATGGCAGCACAGAATAAAACCATCTGAAAGTCCCCACCACTGTGAATATGTACATTGTTCCTGTGTAGACTGATGGTACGTCTAATGTTTGCTATTCCAGTAAATGAAGCTTTACAAACTTTATATATCATTCAAAAAATGTTGATATCATGACCACTGATGTGCTTAGCTGCTCCCTTGAGATGCTTTCAGGCAGCATATTTCATTTTATGTCTTTTGAGTTGCTTTCAAAGTGTCACTTGCAAGTTAAGTGAAGACATTTTCTCCTCCGCATTCAGTGAAATTTCTGATGTGAAATTTGTCCAACATGAAAGCAGAGGCATCTTATTATTTGGATCATTGCTCGTAATGGCTGTAGTCTTATATTCTCTGCTATACTGAGCTACTTTACTGGTTGTGACAGCACAGAAAGAGAAAGTTCTGATGACTGTCTTAGAACAGCTTTCTGGGATGGTTTGGTTACTTGAAATATGACCATTTTTTCATAAAGCAGAAAACAGTTATGGCCCTATATCTTTACAGGGAAGACTGACTTGTCACTTTCAATGTGAGTACATGAGTTTAGATCAGTAACATGGGCCAGCGCCTCCAGGAATAGCCTCCATCTGCCTCCACACACTACAGTTAATCATTAAAAAAGAGGAAAAAAACTTCAGTGTGCAGTATTTTTCACAGCTCTTTAGATTTGATGCTTGGAGCTTATTGGCATTTGCATCAGTGTATCGACTCTCTCCACTTTGTGTGCTGTCTGTTTGTGGCCAGGTGGGCAGCAGAGTGGATTTCCAGTGCCAACAGGGACACCTCCTGCAAGGCTCCACCACCCGCCTTTGTTTGCCAGATCTTACCTGGACCGGGACCCAGCCTACCTGTATCCGTGAGTGATTGCTTGCCATGCTCTCTCAAGCTTTATCTTTGTATTACCTTGTCTTTGTTTTTCACCACTTCTTCTGGCTTCTTTTCTGTTTTCGCTCCACTAATTCTTTCTTGGACCATTTTTTCTTACTTTTCTCTCCCCCTCTGTTCATGTCTTTCTCCAGTACACTTCTCGCATTTGCCCAATCCTGCCCTAACTTTTGACCTCCCACTAGATTGCAGTTTGTGCCTCAATCACCCAGACGGCCCAGTCATTCAGAGGGAGAGCTGTTGACCGTGATTACTGTCATTGTGTCTGAACCACCTGAACTGCCGTCCAACGCACACCAGAGCTGTGCTGTTTCTCCCCGTTGCTTTGAAAAGCCAAGTGCATTATAGAAATCTGTGGTGAAATTGAGTATCCCAGCATCCTCCCATTTGGACACAGCATATTTCATGGAGGTATTCTCCTTTGACACTACAGTCTGCATTTAGTTACGCAGTGGCAATGTGAACAGTCAAGTCAAATTAGGTTATGGGGGTTCAAATCAAATTTTATAATCTTGATTCCATAACTACCCCAAGATGTAACACCCACTTCAATTTGCTGATACATTGGTGCTGAGAGAGCAGAAAATTGTAATACCTACCCTTAATTCTCTGCCAGATCCACTCTGCAGCAAGCCCTTATGTTTTTGTGTGTGTTTGGTGGGAGGAGGGGAGGTTTTAAAGGGATTTTGTTCCCTTGAATATGTGCACCCTGCTGTTTTTCATTGTGCATAAACTCTAAAGCCAGTTTATTAGTTTCACATAGTGAAAACTAAAGCAGCCCCTTATGAGATCATTTTTTTATTCCCCATGTTCGACAGGGTAACCTTGTACAGCATTTGTTTCAGGCAGGAGTTGATTAATCTTTATGGCCACTTTAGAGGCTGTGGTTTTGTTGCCCATTGTGTTGCATTATGTTAGACTGTGAAGTGTCTTTAATATTTAGACCCCCTCCATTGAAATAAATGGGAAACAGTTATGGTGTATGTGTAGTCAAAGCGCATTGACCAACTCAGCACATTTATTCATGTAATTTTTCAAAGGCTGCATGTGTGAGATATAATTCATGTTGAAGATCTGCAAACAATATAATTTGCACATTTGTGAATTGTTTCAGACTTAACATCATAGTTTAATTTTGGAGGTTTTGTGTATCCATTCACAGATGAAAGCAGAAATGAATCCAAAAAAACCTTCCCCATTAGACTTAAGTCGCCTGAGAGCTCATTGTCCTGCAGGTGTCTTCATCTGATTCTATCGTAGCATTCGTTTCTAGCTTTGTAACTGAAGTCAAAAGGAGGCATTAACCAGTCATTAAAATACATGATAACCTGTTTCGCTTAAATCCATGTAGTCAAATATACAATCAGGATGTGATTGCAAGGCAAACATGTCCACTCAGCTGCTGCTTCGTCCACAGCTCTCACATTCGCTGATAGGGAACATGGCAGACTCCCCAGAACTTTATCAGTCCAGTTGATTAAAAATATTAATATGATTGAATGTCTTTTGAATCTATGAATGACTTATACTAGTGTCGATCCTCCCCTCCTCTCTGTTATGCACGGCTTTCAAATCTATACATGTGATATTCTGACTCTTTCATATACACATTTTCTTTGGGCCAGAGGAAAAAAACAATATACATGATAATTCTACAAAAATGTATCATAAATCACTAACCAAGAAGATAAATCCTATTCTTTGAAATTTCATTTTCTATAGTCACTTTCAAGTTATCAGCAACCAGTTGTCTTGATTTCCCCCCGAGAAAACCTTATGCATATTAATGAAAGTTTCATTATTATGGAAATATATGGAAAGATTGTAGCAATGCTCTTTGAAAGGTCGAAATGAGACATTTTTATCAGCAGCATCTTAGCATGCTGCTCATGGGCAATGCAGACACAGGCTGAGATCAGGAGTCAATTACCGGCCAAATACATTTTTACTGTTGAATAAGGATTATTATCCATGTTTAGCTGTGCGCTAACACATGATTATTGCAGCTGGACAGAAAGTGATACAGAATGCCAAGATCTGATGGCCATGAACTGACAAAAACTATGTATATAAACAATTCAAATTACATCAAAATCCAGACATCTAAATAAATGTATTTACACTCAACATTTAAAAAGATACTGGACTTCTCTGAAAACTGCTGTTTCAATATTTATTAACTTATAAAAGCAAATACCAGTACCAATATGTACAACCTTTTTTGTCTGTTAAGAAAAGTGTCCTTCCTGTTACATGTATTTTGTCTTTTTTTTGTTTTAGAAACAGAATATATGCTTAGGACAAGCACGAGATTCTACCATAAATAAATGTCTGTGTAAAAGCGATAGTTTTCCCTCCTCAATAAACCGTTGCTGTCCCATAAAATTTTAGTTTAATGCACTGAACCCGACCCCCACCACCCCAAAACAAAAAAAAGAGCTTGTATTGAATTGTGAAGTGACTGTGTCACATCCATTGAATGAAGCATAATTTTGTATGAGATGTACCCTGTTATTAGAGTATAAACACTGACAAGTTTTAAATCTTTAAATTTTTCAATCACAAAAGCTTTTGCTAAACAGAACTAAATCTATCTAAACTATCACTTTCAGATCTAAACTATCACATTTTTTGTAAGTCCTTCAAATAGACTGTAGTTTGAATGTTGCCTGTTACACAGAATCTATCAAGTGACCTGGCAGCTTCTTGCATTTTTGAGGTTTTGAACTGTATGTTAAACATCGCAGGAGTTACTTTCATAGTAGTAAAAAAACATATTCTCATCCCTTTTCATGTAATGTGTTGTAGAAAAGCCGCCCACTGAAATGGCTCTCTGACAGTCAGTCTAGATTTTATTCAAGGCAAAATGCTTTGAGGCTTTTAACTTTCCTGACTGGCTCAGTTCAGCAGGTGCAGTCTCCACGTCAGGTTTGTCTGTCTCTGCTGAGGATGCAGCATTTCAGGAGCTGCTCTCTGGCACTGCTCCATTGCCTGTGGTGGTTTAAAAATGTATTGATTTTCCTCTGTCCTTGTGCTGTCATTGTTACAGCTGGAATTGAACTGTAGAGATGTATTTTTGGGGGTCACCAGATACTGAAACCCAAACTTTTCTGAATAAACCACCAATTCTGTGAAGTACCTGCTCTGGAGAACATTTTTTCTGACTTTTTTTCAACTGAACAAACACAATAAATGAATAGCCCTGATATTTTAAGGATGGATTCAAGTCAGCCAATTTGTTTTGTGTCCATGGCATGATATAGGTCCTGCTTTCAGCAAAGAATTGTTCCTAATACATTAAAAAGCCATACAGAGCTGCACATGAATCCAATAGCTTCAGTGAAACAATGAGTTAATGAATGAATGAATGAACAAACGTTTATTGCCGAGATAAATTTTCTGGCACGAAGAATAAACTACGAAAGGCAACAAAAGCCATGATAGGCAGTGTTCTTAATTCAAGTTACTCTGATGTCAAGCCTTGGCATCCTCAGTGGTACATTTTAAAGATGACTGTATCACAATTTCATGACTGGTACATGCCAGGGAATTTAGGAATGTTGTTATTTCATGAATGGGCATTCATAAAAGATGAACCAAAAGGTTCCTTTATATCGTGTTTTGAAACAAAACAATCAATTCATGTTGTGCCTGTACATGTAAAACACATTTCTTTTATTCATTTTTCACTCTCACAGCCCTGAAGGTGCATGTGCAGGCGTAGAGAACTGTCTGACCTATGATACATAAGGGAAAAGCTATGGTTATGTATATGTATTCAATATGAGTGCTTTTGTATGTATCCAGCTCTCTGCATTGACCCTCGGTTAGAACAGTCATAAATCTTCTAAAACACCTCTCCCAAAGATTAAATGGTCTTCTGTAACTGTGAAGCCACTAAAATGGATTTAAAAACGAGGCCAAGAAATCTTGTTCTGCTGCTTAAAGCAAAAACCTGAAGGGATTATCAACACAGCACTCCATGTAATGGATGCAATGGACACAAGTCAAGTTTAATTTCACTAAGTCTTAACCACGTTACCTTTCCAGAAGAATGACGTTTTTGCTTACCAGTACACTGCATGCACCAAATCTACAATTTTAAGCCCAAGACATTTAATTAAATGAATCAAAACAATTTAGCACAATAAGAACAATTTAGTGTAGAAGACCATAGTGGAGGCTCATGAGGTTATGCCTGTGTGCAGACTGCAACAATCCAGCATAAATACTGTCAGTATTGTAACATTTAAACAGAGTATTGCAGAGCAATACACATGCACACGTTTAGTGCAGGCCTCTATGGCCTAGCTTAATATAAATAACTGATGCAGAAGTTAAACCAGGCTTTAGATTGCACAAGTACTCATAATGTTATAGCTGAGCAGTGTGTAGCACTATCCCTGCTCACTCTTATGTTACCAAACTAAACTCATGAAAAGAAAAAGAAAACACTTTTACAATTAAAAAGTTAACTTTGTGCTCCTTCCTGTGCCCTTGCTCCCTCTGCCTGTAGCTGGCCGACCTCCATCAGCAGGACCGTCTCTGTGTGTCTACCTCTATCTGTCTCCATCTGTCTGGGCCTTTAACTAATGCAGTCTGTCTCTATCAGAGATGCAAGCTGAACTAAGAACACTACATGTTGTTGTGTGACAGGACAAGTGAAATTGTCTTCTGAGGCCTGGTGTAATCTCAGGAGTAAACCCCGCTGTGCTTTTTGAAGTGTAAATAAACATGGTACTGCCAACAGAACTTGATGAAGGATATGACAAGACTTTGATACAACAATTCATCAGCCTTGTAAGTGTCTTCACCATTCATGGTCTACAAACTCCGCAACCACTCTGGACATGTGCTGACAGTTTGTCATTTTAAATGGGTTGCATAGACTCATGCTCAGGAAGCGAGGAGGCACTTTATTGAATTATTTATTTATTTGGTTAGTTTCATCCCTAGACTCCGTTTCTACAACTTACTCAACAAAGCAGTTTTTCTTGTTTCTCGCAGTTTAAGTAGATAACACTTCAGATTTCCTGGAGGAGGATTTATAAGCTCATTTAAAAGGCTGTAACATACAGATGCCCTCTATGTTACTGACTCAGAGATAGATAAGAGGAGTTTAGTGTTGGATTTGAGCATGCATCTTGAAATTACACAGGTTAAGGGGTAATTTTGCCTTTTTAGTGAACAGTGGGTAAAGCTGGAAATCAGGGATGGATCTAGAAGAGTGGAATGACAGGAGAAAAAGAGCCACAGGTAGGTATTGTCAAGGATGCTCTCTTGAGTACTATAGCCTTTGTGCATGGAGCAGGATCGACCACTGGGCCAGTGGCATTCTGGTGTTCTTACCAACAAGTCTGGATGCAGCTTGGAAATGTATACAGCCATATTGTTACTACAACTCTCCAGATAAATTTGTTTTAATTTTTCTTCATGCACTAAGGTGCATTTATTTTTATGTATAGCTGAAATTTCTGTTTCTGAGATCTTATTGAACCCTCCAAGAGAACACTGTCTATCACAGTCAGCAGATTTAATAAGTGGATGAAACCAAACTGAGGATTTTTTTCCTACATACGTAACCAAAGCCACATTCAGGTGCTGATTCGACCAATTTCTGAAGAAATTGTACTTTTTGCTAAATAATCAGTTGATCATTAGTTTATTTGCACTGCTTGTATTTTGGAAAGCACATTGTTCTGCTTTAACAGTTTGAGGGCTTTATTTTGAAAATCCATCATACATAGGCAGTTAGTAGCTGTAAGTGGCAAATAAGCTTGAATTCAGGCATGCTTAATATGCAGCATGGGTCCAGTGTATGAATTTTTAGATTTCATCTGTGGTGCTCCCTCCTCCTCATGTTGATTTAAAATTTCTGTTACACCACTTGTTGGTGGTTAAGTTTTCATCTTATGCCTCTTTTATGATTATAGTTTTAATGGGGGTAGGGATGTGAACTAATACAACTTTATTGATGCCAGTGCCGTTTCAGTTTGTCTTATAGATCCGAGTCTTTATCAAATCCCTTTTTTAAGTCCTGTGGATTTTCTTTGGTAAAAAGGCAGGCAAACATGTTTTCAGGGTCAACCTCATCACAGACTCGGCCTTCGTGATGTTGCCATTCTGCTGATAGAATGTGTGATGTTCCCACCCATGCCTGAAATCCCACTGAATGCTGTGCAGCTAGGGTCATGATGTGCACAATAAGCCACAGTGTTTACAGCCTTTGTCTCAAGTCTAGCATGATTACTTCTTTGACATCGTTTGAGCTGACTGCCTCTGACAAGAGCATGACATCCTTGATTTGAAAGGCAACCAGATCCAGATCCTCCATTGGAATTGATTTTAGATTCCCATCCCTAGTTGTGTGTGTGGTAGGTTGTATGCATGCTAAGGCATTGTCTATTATTTAGGTGATCTCCTCAGACATTTTTTGGTAAGATTTGTTTCAATGTTGAGTGGGCAGCTCACGTTGCTGTAAAATAAACCAGTTATAACAGCATACAAGTTTAAAAATCTAGGAGTTTTGCAAATGTAAGGTTTATGAAACAGTATTTGTCTCAAAATGTAGTGGTAAAAGCTAAAATATTGTCCAAATAAAATGAAGAATCAAGTACGAACGTGTTGAATCATTAAGTACAGAATTCCGATGTTTGTTTTTTTATGTTTGGGTACCTCTGATGAACTCACATTGCAGAGTCAAATGGACCAGCAGAGGCAGTATCAAATGAGAAGAATTTCCCACAGTCTGCTGGTCTCTCATAAAGCTCAGAAACTGGATTTCATCTTGGTATCCCCTCCTGCCTTATTGCTTCTAATGCCATTAAGACACCATGAAGGACCCATTTGGAGCTTTGACTCAGTTGCAGCTGTCTCCCATTTGACAGCTGGCAACATGTTCTTTCATTCATAAGCTGAAAATAATTCAGCTATTTCCACATTATTGTTGACACCTCAGAGCCTGAATGTTCACCCCTCAGTGTTTTGGTGGTGCAAAGTGATTTGCATAATATTTTGTTTTGTTGAGTTTGTTGATGTGAAAAATTAAACCAAGTATACTCAGCCCACTCATGAGAGAATGAACATATTTGGTATTTTCTATAAGAAGAGGGTGTTTTGGCAACACAGCACAACACCTATTTCCCCAGGTTTCTGGTTCAGTGAAAGCCTTTCAACATTATCTGAATGTCACTACCTTCTTGCTTTTGAAGATAGAGTAATTTTGAAAAAAAAAAGAGAAGTTAGTTAATGCGAAGAAGGTGAAAGCTGAGTCAGAGCCTGGAATAGTCCTATCTTACAAAACAAATTCTTTCATTTAATTATTCTAATATATTTTTTCTTTTGTGGCAGGGCTGGGGGGAGCTCACTTTCTTTTAACTTTAAACAAACAGGTCACACTTAAAATGCCTCTTGCTTGCTTATTATTTCAGTCAGGCTTCAACTTCCATCAAGTCCATGAATGACCTTGCAAACAATATGTACTGCATATACTCAGAATGGAAGAACTCTCATTAGATTTACAATAGTATCGCTTGGGTTATGCTTTACAAGGACAGTAGGCTGTCTCCTTCAGTCTCACACCCTTGAAAACTTTTTTGGTTTTGTTTTCTGACCTTTTTCTTTTACTGCATTGCAGTCTAAGTCTATGAGTAAATAACAGAGGGGCAACTTTTGTCACCATTTCGGCCACATGTATTCATCTCTCACTGTCAAAGGGCCAGACTGTCAAATAGATGTTGGATTTAGTTTGAGAGTTACTGCTGCCTTTAACAAGAGAAGAAGCATACGCTTGCTTCTCTCAGTCCCAATTAAAGTGATTCTTTTGTTTCTCAACTCAAATGCTCATAGTAACATTTAAATTGTTGAGCCAAAATGAAAGCTAGAGCTAACATACAATTCTTTTTCAATACAATGGGTGAAAAAAATTATCTAATCAACTTTAACCCATCAGTCAAACTCTAGTTGTATAGTTCTATATCATATCGAATACAATCTGAAGTCAATGTACAAAAAAGTAGGCCTAAGCCATTCTCTTAGAATGACCCACCAGTGTGCATTGTTGTCATTGTGTACTCATTGGCTCACCTTAACAAGCCCATTGGAAAGCTTAGACATCAAAATGAATGCAGAGTTGTTGACAATATGGCACTGAGCAGCACTGAACTAATGAATTACCACAGAGTTGACTTGTAAACCAATCAGAGCAGAATAGGACTACGTGGGATAAGGGGCCTTAAATGGGTAGGACCTCTAGGAGAGTCTATCACGGACTGAGAATTAGGGGCGCTCATCAAAAATGAAGATTTGAACTTGACCCATGGCAAAATATAACCTGTTCAACACAGTGATCATCCTGAAGTTAACGTTAACAGTGTTAATGATATTGAAAAGGTGATGGATAAAAAGGCTTGTTATTGGCTATGTAGGTCTGCAGCAGTAGCTTGTCAACACCCAAGGTCAAGCAGCACACTGTAAGACTAAAACCACAGCAATAGAGAGACACAGAAAAGTGAGCGTGGGAGAGAGAGACTTGGTAGAATTCAAGACTTGTTGTATTTCTTGTCCTGTGTTCTTAATGCTTACATATATTAGCATCTTAAAACTGACAAACAGGCAACATGAGAGGTGGGTGCATGTGGCAGCATTTTCCTAACCCATTTTTTTTTTTAAGTCCACTCATCTTCATTGCACTGACAGTAATTTGACTCGTTTGCAGGTTTAATCGCTTTAAAAATGGAACATTGTATTGCTGAAGCCACGGATACTACTTTCATATTTAACAGAAAATAACAGAAGTATCAATATGCTCCTTAATAGCTCTCCAGACTCGGTTAAAATTGTAAAGTCTGCGAGCTTCCCTTTTCTATCCTCTTTTCACTGACCCCCCCAACCTCTCCATCTCTCTCCCCCTAGTGACTTCTTAATTATCTCCCTGTCTATCTCAAACTCAGTGTGCTTGACTGTGTGTATTTGTCTCCATTTGTACGTGTGTGTGGGTGTAGATGTGTTTGAACTAATGTGTCTGCCCTCTTGCTTCCTCTCCAGCTCACTCCTGCAAGCAGCCACGGAGCCCGGCCAACGCCGACGTCGTGGGTCTAGACCTGCCCTCCTACGGTTACACTCTGGTGTACACCTGTCAGCCAGGTTATTTCCTCTCCGGGGGCTCAGAGCACCGGGTCTGCCGCTCTGACGGTAGCTGGACTGGCAAGGTGCCTGTGTGCAGAGGTACGTGGTTGGCAGAGGTGTGCGGGGGCGGATGATGGAGTTGGCGAAAGGAGTGAAAAGTTAAAATGTCTGAGGGGAGATTTGCAGGTGAATAAAGGTGGAGGGCAGTGAGGTTAGAGAAGTGTAACCAGGTGCTAATACCCACAGCACTTCAAAATCTATCTTGTGTGACATTTGCTCGACTGTTCCCTGATAGTTAAGTCAAATAAAACACTAATCAAATATAATGAGACACTGCGGTTACTGTGATGTTGCCCGTAAACACACTGTCCTCGATGTGCTGTCAGCTAATTGCTACATGCCTGTTTAGATCACTTTTTAGTGTGCGTTGACTTGTCAGTTTGTCAGGACTGAGTCACCAGAGATCTTTCCAAAATGAGGAGAAGTTTAATTGAGGCAGTATGTTGCAGATAGTTCTTCAACATCCTCTTGCTGTCTATCACTATATCCTTGTGACATACATATTTATGTTCTTCTGCAGCTGGCTCCAAATCACAAGAGAAAACTGTCAAGCCCGTTCCTGGGACACCAAGCCCAAAAATAAATGGTGAGTTCTGAATCTGTACAAGCCTTCAGAGTGGGATTAGCATAGACGCAGCTGTGTATCATTTGCATATATGCCACTGCATGTTTTGTTTCTCTACAGTTTTTATGTTGTATTGTTTTGTTTTATCCAGACACAGAAACAATACTTGAATGCAAAGTCTGAAGGTTTCAAAACATTTGATGCAGCAAGGAGTACACATATTTATAAATGATTCAATTGGTAAAAAAAAGATTATTGTGATTGTATTTTATAGTCCGTCATATTTTTGGTAAGTAAATCAATTTTGCAGTCTGTTATATCTTTTTGTATGGATAATGTACAAAACTTTGACTGGAAAAATACAGCGTACAGGATGTGTGAGGATGTTCTAATTTTTGATCTTTTCATCTCCTCTGAAATTCGGTCTAACCTTTGAAATGCTTTTAAAGTCCGCAAAACAAATTCCATTTTAACTTATCTATACGATGTACACTGTGTTATTAACCACCAGGCCAAATTCAGAAAATAATTTGTTTTAAATTAAATGAGTTAGTTCCAGGTTGCTGTACACTTGTCCATTAAATCTGCTTATCCCACACCCACTCTCAGAAAAGAAGATCCTCTTTTATCCCCTACATAGACATGCACAATGTTATGAATAAATGATAAGTTGATTTCAAACATATAACAAAAGACAAAATAAAAGTACAGACAGAAGAAAAGGAAATCAGCACTTCGATGAATATCACGTTTGGAAAGGAGTGAGAAGAATTCAAAACTCACTTAATTACAACCCCGTCTCCATTAAGTAATAAACATTATGTAGTTTATTTTCTTTAATCTAATTTTATCCATGTCTGAAAAAATAAGACTTAATCATTTAATGATAAAAAGACTTCCTTCAAAGTTACCAAAATGACTATACATTAATGTATATATAGATACACTCAAAAATTCACATTTATATACATACACACATCTACCCACTATGCGTATATACACTTAATAATAATGATAATGATAATTTTTTAGGACCCCCCCCCCCCCAACACTCAAGGCCATTGTACAAGATTACAACAACAATACATCAACAATACAAGCCATATATATTTTCTTCAGAAAAATCCAAATGGTTGATGAAATTTTCAAACAGCAAAATGAAGACACATGAGATAACCTTGCAGATACCTTTTGATGCTCAAACCTTTTCATGTTCACTGTATCTTGTAATAACAGGTGCCTTAAACTGTTGAATTTCTAACTTACATCAGGTGTATTTGTCAGCTCATCCTGCCATTCATAATGTATTTTATTTTTTTCTTTTAATACTTGTAATGTAATATGAATACCTGAACAAATTTTATCCTATTGTATCCAAGATCAGTTATACCTTGCACAGTTGGATTTTCAGTTATTTTTAGCATCATGCTTTAAAAAAGGTGCTGTCCCTGGATACTGTACTAAACATTTGCGTATCCAGGGACATTAAAGCATGCTCATATTGGCATTTAGCCCAAAGCACCACAACATCATTTTTTAGGTACACATCAGAGATGCCAGCATGACTTGAGACTCTTTGTGTCCCTCTGAAAGTTATTGGTGACCAAATACCATGAGTGTACTTTTATGCAGCTCCTAAATACTGTACAGTTTTTGTTGTATGCAATCGCATTTTGTGATCTGGGAGGAAGGCCAAATACCAAAAATGTGTTCAAAAGCCTTAAAGAAGTGTTTTTTGCATAATATGGGACCTTGAAAACAGTCACCCTTACACAAATATAACTGACTCGTAATTATAAATAAATATCTTCATAGCAAGTAGATAATATGCTTCAAAAATTATGCAAAAAAGTTTTTATAAGTCTTAAATGATCTGAAAAGTCAAACAAGTTCATACAAGCACCGATTTATCTCTTGCAGAATTAAGTTAATTATCATTAATTGAGAATTTCAAAGCATACGAGAAGTGTGATTATTATTCAAATCAAAGAGTATTATCAGATACTTGATATGTTGATTGCACCACAGCTGGTGTTTCTATTTTGCAGTTTAATAAGAATATTAAGCTTGCTTAAGTGTAGTGTATCGTGATTTTATTACAAATTTTAGTTTAATAAAAACTAAAGGTTGGACACTACAGATGAACACATTTTTACCTGAAAGTGACTTTTTTTCATGTAATTGCTCAAGATGTTTTCTTTTCTCTTCTCTCCTCAAGTTCCTGACGACGTCTTTGCTCCCGATTTCATGTGGAAAGGTTCCTACGACTACAAAGGCCAGAAGCAGCCGATGACTTTGACAGTCACAAGCTTTAATGCCACAACAGGAAAAGTCAATGTGTCTTTAACAGACAGCAGCATGGAGTTTCTACTCTCCGGTGAGTCATATATCATCTGTCTTCCACTTCCTCTCCTCCTCTCATTACGTCTGTGTACCTTGTCCATTTATTTTGGGGTAACCTCATGTCAGTCAGTCAATCTCAAAGTGATCTCATGCATGAGAGTGGAAATTAACTATTGGCTTTAAAGACGGATGTATTAGTCCGAGCTGACTGACTTACTGCCCACTCAAGTGGCCACTGGCCTTCTCTGCCAGCTTATTCTTTATCTGCTCCCATTGTGTCCTTTTGCTTCTGTTCCTTTCCCCCTGCTTGTATCCCTAGCTAACTTTTCTTTCCTTTTTTTTCTTTGTTTAATCTTTTCCCCTAACTCCTCTCATCTGTTCATCCTCACATCCTCTTATTTTTCCTCTTGTCCTTCACCTTGTAGGAGTGTACAAGCGCCAGGAGGCACGACTAACACTCCTGCTGTACCAGATGAGAGCACTTGCCCACAGCTCTTTGAACAGGATTACTGATGAGTCCTTGGCCATGGATGGATTTGTAAGTATCAGTGTACAATTTTTGATAAGTAACAACAAAACCATGCTCACTGACTTAATTGTCTGTATGGCAAATAGATAGATCAACCAGGTTAACATTAACATTTGTATTATACTTTAATAACTGATAAAAAAGATGAGGATAAAATATGAAAGATGGGCAACTGTGCATTAATTATCTATCATATTTCAGTTATCCATCCATCCACAAATTATTGATTTATTTTGCCTTAATTTAAGTAAGAAAATAAACGTATTCAGAATTAATTTGTACATCATATTAAACATTTCACCCTTGTCCTGTTTTCAGTTGCTTTTTGATTTGTTTCCTTTATAGTAGAGTAAATGAAGTTCTCCTTTTACCCTCAAAACAAAAGCAGATTCATCCAGACAGGGAGTATAGTTCATATAGCTTAAGCCAGTTCAGATTGCAAAACAAAAGCATAATGACATTATTGTGTGTGTATGTAAGTGACTGGTTTGCTTACAGTAGTATTATTACCGTTTAATAAATCTAACTCCCTTACTTTACGAGTTTCTAACATTTGAGACATTGTTACAGTGATGTATAACAAGAAACTAGGTTCATTTGTTATTAATCCCAAAAATAATGACAAATAAAAAATATCTTCCTCTTGTGGACTAGGTAATCAAAACAGATATAAATCTAAAAAAATCAAAACAAAACAAAACAAGAAGGAGAGAAAGCATAAATAAGTAAAGCTTTTATCAGATCTGGTATCAGAAACATATAGATACATTTTTAAATAATGCAGTTTTCATACACTGATAGACTGTATGCTGTAAAACTATTTCACCATCAGTCATTTCAATTAGTTGTGTTTTTCATAATAAATGGTAACTATGCAACACTGACCCATCTCATCCTCTGAGCTGCACAGTAGAAGTTGATATTAGAAGATGATCATTTGTAAGCATCTCAAAGCTGATAAAAACTTTGGTGCAAAAGCACAGTGTCGCCACATGGAACATAATTAAGTGGTTGCTGCAATCCTTCATCCCATTTCTCCTTTTTGGATTACATGCCCTTCAGTTTTGTGCATACTGCCACCTATTGAGTCCAAGATGGACTTGTGCCTAGTGAGCCCGCAATACTCCTGGTGTGAAAGCCAATGGAAAAAAAGCATTTTGTCTGAAATTAATGAATAAAATGTACTTTTTATTTTACTAAAACTGAATAAATCTGTGAGTGGCACAATGGCGCAGCAGGGAGTGCACATGCCTCACAGTAAGAAGGTCCTCGTTTCGGTCAGAGTCTTTCATTTCTTCGTGAAGTTTGCATGTTCTTCCCATACATGCGTGGGTTCTCTCCGGGCACTTCGGCTTCAAAACACGCTCATTAGGTTAAATGGTGACCACCACCCCCCCTCCCTGGTAAAGAAGCGGTATAGAAAATGAATGAATAAAACTGTTTTGGAGTTTTAAAACTAAAACTTCAGCCAAAAAAGGCTTAAGTGGGAAACAACTTCTTTGTATTTTCTGCCTTAAGTTTGATATATAATCAGAAAATGTACAGTGGATATGTAGTGGATATGCACAGGAATGTTAAGCAGCTGGTCAATGATCTTTTGGAAACCAAGAATCATGTCTGTCTTTTATTTATCTTTCAGCCAGACTGAAAAGTGCAATATAGCAGGGAAACTACAGCAGAGCCAAAAATATTTTTTCTAGGACTGAATCAAGCTAGTTTTTCCTCATTATTAGTTTTATCATCCTGCTGGCTGTGCCAGCAAAGGAAGAAAAAACACAATACATGAAGAGAAAGTGTGACAGCCAACAGAATAGTAATTTCCTGGCTTATTGTCTGTTTTTGTTTACATGTTTTCACACTGGCTGTACATCAGATGCACTCAGGGGATCTGCAGGATTCACTTCAACTTTCCCCATAATGTCTGTTTGCTGAATAAGCCCAGACACACACCTGCCATATAAGGGACTTGAAACAACAGATTTTTTTGTAGATGAATTGAAGTTCCTTCTTTGAATAAACCTCAAGGTCCACTTAATAACTATATGTGACAGGTGACTGCACATCGCTGAGCTATTGATAGCTTATTGAAAGACCACCGCAGAAGGGTTTAGAACTCAGAGGTGTCAGAGTGTTTTGATTGTTGTGCTAAACACAGTGTGCATCTGTTATGATGTAGTGTGGAAAGATGCAACACTGTCCATGGTGTCAAAAAAAAACATTATTTTCACGAGAGGATTTTAAAAGCTCAATGTTATTTTCTGTTTTCAGGTTTCAGCTGAGCCTGAGGGCAGCAGCTACGTGTTCCAAGGCTTCATACAGGGTAAAGACTACGGACAGTTTGGACTACAGAGACTTGGTAAGTGTCTTTTTAGATACTGTTAGTCTAAACCTACTGGTCAGTCCTCTTCATATTTTATTTTTTCATGAGAGAAATATATTCTTTTTAAAACACCTTTCCTTTCACAGCATCTGAACTGCATGCAAGTTATGAAAAATGCATGTGCAGATAGGGAATAGTACCAACTCCTGCACTGATGTGATACTCTAACCCAGTGTGTCTCTCTGGTGAGGTGAGGCCCACCAGTGTGCCCTGGGACAAGTCTAGGTGTGCCTTGAGAATTTTTATAGATACAAATTATTATGACAAAAAACAGATTGCAGAAGATTTTAAGATGCTCTATCAGTGTGTTAGGGGCATGTTTTCCACATACAGCTGAAGCTTACCTCAACGGGTCAAGGTAATAATTACTTTTGGGTCCCTCCTAATTATTGGCTTAATATCAAAACTGACCATGAGTAGGACAGTTGTTTTCCTAAGCGTTGGTTATTTGACATTTTTGCATAAAAATGATGGTTCACAGACAGATAAGTTACTGTTACAAATCTTAAAGAGGCTTTGTTGATGTGTTCATTTATCTTCATTTATGTACATTTATTTTTAAATTACTGTTAACATTGTATCAGAATATCAAGGTTAAAGTAACACATTGCTATAATTTATAGCAACAAAACACAAGTAAGTTTGCTGTTATGCACCTCTTCAGTTAAATGACACGTCTCATTAGACAATTAGAAATAACAAATCAGCTCTGCTCGAGTAGACCTTGCTTTTTGCCGAGGTCCCTAAATATACAACACATCTCAATTATATTTTATGGCTCAACTAGCACATTATTGGTGTGTTGAAGAGGGACAGCTAATGTTAGCCAACCCTTCTGGCATCATAAAACAGCTTCAACAGGTTTGAGAGATGTTTAGATTTTCTCATACACCTCACAGTATCGTCTTCTTTATCCATTCACTTAGGAATACTTAATAAAGAATTAAAGTCAAACAAAAGTGAATAAAAGTTAGTCAAAACAAGGAGTATTTTCACAGTTATTTTAATGGGAAAAACAGGAGATATATTTAACCTTGCAACAGTAGCCAAGGAGGGTGGAGCTTGACAAAGGATCAATTCTACACAACCAATCCAATCCAGATGAGCCATCTCATATAATTCTTCTGTAGTGTTGGTTATCAAATTGTTTTGAGGGTGTGATGAACATGTTCACTCAAAGCACAAGTGATTAACACCTGGTATCCAAATGCTCAAAATGGATACTGATAGATTATATAACAGGTCCCTACTGAGGAATTGACCTTTCATTTAAGGGAGAGAGTTTGAATTCAGCAGCAATACATAGAGATAATGAAGATTGTGATTTAACATCCATCTGAATTTTATAAAATAAGTGCAATTATGAGGTCTTCAAGCTAAATTATTGACGTTTCAAATAAAAACATACATTTTTGAGGCATTTCAAAACATGTCCAAAATGCTGCCTTAAGGATGTTAACTTCTGAATCTTACAGATCAGAACAAAATGCTATTATCAGATAAATGCTATAGTTTATTCAGTCAGTGCGTTTTGACTGACTTTTATTCATCACTGTCAAAGCTGTCTGATGTTTTCTTGACACTCAAGAAACCTTGTGTTTTTTTTAATTTTGGCCTTTTGCATGCCGTCCACTCTTTCTTCCCTGATGTCGTTGTCTACCTGCTGACTGTGTTCATGCAAGTTGAAATGTGCCTTCACATAGTCTCCATAGATATAGTAGTTTCCCCTTCTTCAGACATAAAATACATACATACATAGCACAACATACCCTTAATTGTGATGCTCTTAATACCCACAGTCAGCCATCTATTTCTGCAGTCTCAAAGCATGAAGCTGATTATTTTCCTCTGCATCATCGCCCTTCATTTCTTTGTGCTCAACATTCCTGTCTCCATCGTCTCATGACTGTCTTCAACAAGATTATCACAGTCACACTGATCATTATCGGTGCGATCATTACGGTTGTCTTCTACATCAACTGGCTGCTGCGTCTCCGGCTTGTCATTTGTGTGATCGTCTTCCTCGCCATTATCATCCTCACCATCAACATCATCATTATCGTCACCCGCAGATGATACGTATCTTTCTATTTTTCCAGCCACTTTTGGGACTGTTTGTTGCTGCCATTTTGTTAATACCGTTATTTTAAAAACTGCACTCATATCACATTTTCTGTGTTGACCATTTCCCATCTTCTTTAGCCTAAATATAATGTTCCTGTTGCAGGTTTGAGCGTGAGAGAGAATATTACACTCGTCGACCCTGAAACCAACGCCTCCACAAACAGCAGCTCTGTTGCTGTTGCTATCCTCGTGCCTTTCTTTGCCCTCATCTTTGCAGGCCTTGGGTTTTATCTTTACAAACAACGGTATGTACTTTGCTGCTGTGTCTTCCTGAGTAACTCGGAACTCAAATGCAGTCTGTATCTGTCTGTCTGTCTGTATCTTTCAAAGCATTTCCTGAGAGTGGTTGCCATGTTGAGTGTTTTTTGAGTCTAAGAGACAGATTTCCTGTGGCATTACTCTACTATATTTTAAATCTAGTCTATTGAAAACTGGAGGCACCACAAACATAGTAATGTATATATTCAAACATATAATCCTACCAGGGGCACGCATGATTCAGTTTGGTCACAAAACAGAATCATGTTTGTGGCACAATTTCACAGTGTTGATTCTACAGACATAAGACTCTCAGAAATCTCGTGTCTCAAACAGTAATACAGAAGGCTTGTTAACATGAAGAAGGCTCAGCTGTGCAAAAACTAAAGTACAGTTTACTGTTGGACAACATTTAAAGGCAGGGTTGGTAATCAGATACACTTTTTGTTATACTGTTTAAAATTTTTGTTATGTCCCAATGGCAATCAATGCATGATGTGTTCTTAGAAGAGAGTGAAAATCAGCCGCTGTCTAGAGCAGGAGTAAAACAGGGGAAACACCAAACAATCACAGACGTTCAGACCAAATTTACTGAACCAATCAATTCCCATACTGCCGTTCTACCCACCTTCTGCGTGTACATTTTTCCGGCATCCACAGAGTCTGATACAATGCACATAGCCGAGTTGAAACAGAGCCAAGTACGCTGGAGAATGGCTACTAAAAGGATATAAAAACAAAGACGAACAGAAAAGGCAGAAGAATTTGGACAAAACCTGAGCAAAAATGAAAGTCAACATTGGGTTGTTAGTAGGTTGCTAACTAACTTGCCATGTTTGTTTGTTTGTTTTTTTAACTTTACGATGATAATGTTTTGGTGTATTCTTTGATGTAAACATGACTTGGCGTAGTGCAAAACAAAAATAACGTGCAGAGGACCGGTTTAGAGTTTCAAATTCATGCTAGTTTTCCATGACTACCAACCCTACCTTTGATTAAAATAAAATGCAGATGGAATTGGGAGGCACGGTGGCGCAGCAGGTAGTACCCGTACCTCACAGCAAGAAGGTTCCCGGTTCGATTCCCGGGTCGGACAGGGGCCTTTCTGTGTGAAGTTTGCATGTTCTTCCCATGCATGTGTGGGTTCTCTCTGGGCACCCCGGCTTCCTCCCACACAGAAAAACATGCTCATTAGGTTAATTGGTGGCTCTAAAATGCCCTTAGGTATGAGTACGAGCGTGAATGGTTGTCTGTCTCTCTATGTGGTCCTGCGATTGTCTGGGGTATAGAAAACTGGATCTGTTACTTTGTTTTCTCATTTTTATAAAAAAAAGAATAACAAAATAAAAGAGCGAACTATACTGTCCTTTTTTTCTCTTTTGAAACAAAGCAAAAAGAGCCTTAATTGGGGGTTGAATTCTGGCTAAGAGGAAGTTACAATTGTGTTTCTGGTTGCTTCTGTGTTTGTGGGCTAAAGTGGAAACAGCATCTGACTGGTGATTCTTCCTTGTTAGTTTGCTGTTGTTGGATTTAGCAGGTAATCTTTCAAAGGAAAAAAGATCTCAAGACACAAATATTGACAGTGTTGGATATTTGTGACCTGAAACCTAGAAGTCCCCAATCTGGTCGGGAGCAGTGAAATAACTTTGCCAACATGAAATTAGAGCTGCAAGTAGTATTTTTGGAATCGAGTACTCTGTTGATTATTTCTTCGAGTGCTCAAGTACTCTAACAAAATATACATTTTTGTTTTTAAACAAATTAATCAATTGTATACAATGCAACATGTTAGGGCTTTCAAAATGAGCAGCCAAATGTCGTTTATTCCTCAAAAAAGGGTTTTTATTTTGACAACTTTCAAAGTTTAAACCAGTACTGGCTTAAAACAAAGCCAATACAATACTGATTTACAAAGCAGTAATATAATTCTGCAATTATATTTGTGAAGTGTGTTCTGGAGGGCATTGTGTAGTTTGGATTGAAATCCTTGATCATGTTCTTAAACCCTGTGTCCTCCACCATGGAAAGAGGACGCATGTCTGTGATGAGCATATTTAAAATGCTGTAATAGTAATAGTTGCAGCCCTAACAACGTGCTATCATGCTAAGCTACGTGCTAAGCTCACTCAGTTTGACATCAGACACGCTGCACTGTGTTTCCTTTTCGTCCCTTCTTGTAGTGACCACACACTTGGGACACTCTCTGCCGTTTCTTCTGTGGACTCTCTCCTTTCTGTCCCTCTCTTTTCTCTTCCTTCATGATTTTACAAGCCGTGCAGCAGCGGAGGTAGCAGGCGAGGTGTGCCACAGAAATGACCGTCCGTGTCAAACACCGTGCACTGTATAGTAGTCCAGATATATATTTATATGTATAATTATATATTAAACGAGGCTTCGAGGCACAAAATTTAATTCGAGGATATTTTGTAATCGAGTACTCGCGAATATTCGAGGAATCGTTTCAGCTCTACATGAAATTGATCATGATTGTTCAGACTGATTATTGGCTGTAACAAGCCACGAATCAAGTCACACACTCTTAATTTTGATTTATTTACTCAGACCTGTTTTGTATTTGGCTGCTAATGGTATTCTTTAGAATATGAAGTGTGCTGAACTTCATTGTGAACTGTTCACAGTCCAGAACAGATCAATCTCTGTCCTGATCAGGTGTTGGAAATAAGAAACAAATCTTAAAGAAGTCATTGATGCAGAAAATATTTGGGCAAAGCTAGAGAGATGCTAACCACCTGACAAATTGGCATTGCAAAACTGTAGAAGAAAATTCATAGGTAAATGCCATTGTCAACTTCATTTTCAATTCAACTTAGCAACTGAATAAGAGGCCAAATAAAGGCAGGATGTAGGCAAAACTGTGCTGGCTTATAGTCGTATGAGTCAGGTCCCTATCTTTGAATTACAGAAAAACTCCAGCCAGGTATATTGCTGTGGTATATTAACCAAATACATTTTTCTAGATTGATAAAAGTTTGTCCTATTTAAATGAATTAGCCTTTCAGTGTTTCTGCTACAAGCCTCAAATGGACACTTGAGGAATTACAGTTTTCAGCACTTTTACATTGACTTTCTTTTCAGCCGTTGGGTTTATATTTAATGAGAATCTATCACTGAGCTCTCAGATCAGATTTGAAGATGTATATGGAGAGCGAGCAACAGACACTAACATTTGCACTACTTCAAATTGAAATTAATTTCAGTTTCCAAGTGTAACCAATAAAGTACAGCTTGGTTCTCAAGTGGCTACTACATGCTAGATTATCTAATAACGTAAATTGTTTCCACAGCTGATTTTTAAGTCAACATATGATTATATAACATATCAGAAAATCCAGAGAGTAGCTTTTTCACATCCGACAGCTGATTGTTTTTTTTTGTTTGTTTTTTTAAGAACTCACTACTTACTGACTTTGCTGCACAGGCTCATGGTCACATGACAGAATACCTTACCTGTATTTAATGTTTGGCTGAATTCATACTGCAGCCAAAAATGACTTGAATCTGTGTTTTTGTTTACTTTTCAACAAGATTTCACAGTTGTCCTGTGAAATCTGATCCCCACAAATGAGATCTGAGCCACTTTCAAATGTGGATCCAAAGCTAACAGACTGGATCATTTGCTTTGGGACCTCAGTCTGAACAGCCAAGTCCATCTTTATGAAATCACAATGTTTAAACTCAGAGCTCTTTGTGAATAAAAATATAAAGGAGCCACACACATATGGTACACTAAAGTCAACAGAGCTGCAGCAGGTGGAAGAGACTTAAACCTTTATATGAACTGACAAATCTTTCTTACAGTTTTAGACCTCATACTTTGGCTTTATATGTGGAGCAGTGAGGGGCTTGGAACAGTTAGACTTAATACTCCCCAAAAAGTAATTGAAAGCAGCAGGTTCGGCAAATTTTACCTCCAATATGTGAAATGTCTTGAGAGCTTTGTTCAGATCCTCTTTTTGGATTATTTTGGTATGGCTTTTACTTTGTATTTTACAGTTATATATTCTAAGTAGAACGAGGTCATAGGAAAATGTTTATCCATCTTTCTCCCGCCTCCACTTGCAATCAGCTCTTGCAGCACTGTAATCAGACAGCTGACTGATTAGTGGGCAGAGTTTCATATACTTTATTTTTGTAGTCTCAAACACCTACAGTAGAGCAGGTCAGATGGTCTTCACTTCTTTCATATAGAATTATGACCAGTTCGCACTGGAGTCTGATAAAGGTCACATTTTAAAGAATAATGTGAGCAAACAAACAAAGTATGTAGCCTGCTGCACCACCTATTCATAAGTTCTATCTTATGTTTCAAGTGTAGTCCGTATTTCAATACAGGCTAACAACTGGAGACAACTTCATGTAATTACGGCTGTTAACTGATATGAAAATGTATGTAAAATATGACAAAAAATGATGATGAAGTAATCAGTAAAGCTAATAGCCTTTAAATTGCAACCATGATAACAAGCAGTGAAAACAACAATGCTGAAAATGTTCTTGCTGATGAAAAGCTAAAGTACCAGCAATAAGATTATAATACGTTTCTGAAGGATGTTGTCTAACATTTCAAACTTGCTCGATTATTGTGTAAGGTGCTCCATGGACTTGCTCCACCACCTATGTCTGACTTTTTTAAAATAAGGGCTCCCAGCGGCCTCAACGCCAGGGCCTCATCGAGAGGGGACTGTGAGGTGCTATACAGAAAAACAGCTTTTAGACAAAACTCGGCTTCTGTAAAGGCCAGTAAGATCTGGAACAGTCTCCCACTCACCATAAGGGAGTGCCCCACATGACAAACTTTTAAAACACATGTTAAGCAGTGGCTGAAATCAAACCAGTCCTGGAACCATTAATTACAACCAAAGAATGATATGCCTTAATTTTCTACTCACCCTCATGCTGAGCAACACTCTGGAGCACTTTTTTGATGTCTCAAATGCAGCTGGAGGTCCGGGGGGATTTTTGCTGTCAACAAACGTCCATCTAACAGGGGACGACGGAGCCCGAAGAAAAAGGTCCATAAAAGTCCACAAAAACGTGCTTATTTTCCTTCATACTGCTCGTCCGCTGTAATCCAAGTGTCCTGAGCGGGCAACGTCCATAATTAATTCGAAACAAGGTCATTTAGTACATTTTTCGAGCCTAAACGGTGCTATATCGTACTTCTGCAGTGCACGTCTACGCACGCTCCTTGCACTACGTAAGCCGCGACAGACCAATCCAGACGGCTTACCTAGTGCAGGGTTGTTGAACGGAGCTTTGCACCTACTCGGAGGTCGGTGTAAGATCTAAGCTTTACCTTAAACTTTTGTTGGAACCATCATAGCTGTTGCATCACCTTAAACGTTAGTGGCAGGTGCAGCCAAAGCAGATCAGACCAAACTATCAGATTCAAGTAATCGGCTGTAATGTGAGTGCAGCTATAGTATCCTAAATCCAGTTTTGAATGATCATATAACACCTGACCTGCGCTGTTTACTATCATGTAGAAATCTAATCTGAGACTCATAAAAAATTTGATTCAGGTCACTTGTCCCTGCAGTATAAACGCAGCCAAGGTGCTCCCAATCTTCCTTCAAGCATGCTTTACTGCAGTGAGGTGCATCATTTGATATATTATTGATGGGAGAGGCTTCAGGGCATGATGCAATAATAGTGGAGTTGTTACAAACCAAACCTCATTACATTGGAACAGCAGACATTTCTCAATGAGAAAAGCGTTTTTGATATTTGTGATTCATAAAGTGTATCTACATGAATGTTAACTTTGAGTTTACTTGTGAGTTTTGTCTTCTTTAAAACATCTAAGAACTTTTTCCTCTGAGAGTCTATGACATGCAAGTTCTGCTCTCATTATGTGTGTAATGCCTAAGTCACACATTCCCGTTTCTCATGGCGATTGTGCACAACTGTACAAGATTGAGGAGGCTGGTGTGATCGCTATGATACGGGATGAAATGACTGTCTCACCCCTGGACACACCCTGTAAATACACCGTCAGTAGTGCTTCTACAGTGCTGCTACAACGCTTCGGCGGCGTTCGTCCTGCTCCAGTTAGGTTAATACAGCGATATGATGAGGACTGCATGAATATCCATCCCGCTGACATGACGTCAGCCCCGCTGGAGCTCAGTTCCCGTCACGTAAGCCCCGACTGAGCCCTGTTGCTTGCGCCATCTTGAGCGGGACACAGTTGGGGCACAAACGGATACATCCTTGTCAGTCGTCCTCATAAAGCTTTCAGGATTGAGCCACGATCAGCCGACTGAGCTCCGTACATGCCACGCTAATACCGTTCATCTTAGGACTGCATTAGGCTTCCATCCCGCTATACTGAGAGCGGCGATTCTCCACGACAGTTTTGAACAGTTCAAAACTGTCGGGACCCTTCCCCCGTTCCCCGCCGTTCATCCACGACTATACAAGGCTGATCCAGACCAAGAAGCGCATGCACGACGACCAAAGCACGTTTTATCAGGACTATGACAATCCTGCACGATCGCCATGAGAAACGGGAATGTATGACTGGGACATAAGCAAAAACTGACAATGGGCTTCTCATGCAGCCTCATTTACCTGCTGCAGTTGTCCACGGCAGGAATACGGAAACATGTTTATCGGAATGAAGGGATACTGTTTCTAAACTAATATGCAACCTGCATTTTCTTCCCCCAGGAAAACAGACAAAGCTCAGTACACAGGATGTTCTGTCCACGAGAACAACAACGGCCAGGCCACATTCGAGAATCCCATGTACAACACAAACACAAAAGCTGCTGAGGGGAAAGTGGTCCGCTTTGACCCCAATCTCAACACCATCTGCACCATGGTTTGATGTCTACAGTGTGAGAGAGACACAGAAGGAGAAAAAAAAGTTACACAAAAAGGGAGAGTACAACTTCTCCTTGTTTGCTTATCATGAATATATATAGACATTTATATTTTTCCTGTTTCTGGTGAAAAAAAAACAAAGACACAGAATTGCTCAGAAACATAAAGCACACTTTCAGCAACACTTACTCCAGTTGCAAGCTATCATATACAGAATCTCAAAGATTAATGAGAGAAAAGGGAGGTCCCACACCTTCCCCGATCTTCCCGTAGTTTGGTGAAGAGATTTGTTCTTTACACTCTGTGAGTGCTGGCTTTATGAATAAAAGAGCCTCTGGCATATAGAGAACATAGAGTATTTTATGCTCTGAAGTATAAATATAGTGGGGTTATTTCACAATGCCAAATGAAGAATATAACGTGTTTTCTTTTCACAAAAGCAGCCCAAATGTAGACCCGTCCTTTTCTTTCGTATTCTGTTCAAGTGTTTTCTTAAATGGAGATGAGGAGCCTCTCGACTGTGAGCTGATCAATGTAATCTTTAGAGTCTATTTTCCAAGCAGTGGAGTGAAATGTGGAAGTGAGAAATAAAGGAAACTGCCTCTCTTTGAACAGCACCTGTGCTGTAGACTTCTCAAAGTTATGTGGTCAATTATACCTCATAATTGGTTGATACCTCCCACTAATGACATATACAGCTGAGGATTTAATTACTGGAGTGCAGTACAATATTTCTGAGTGCTGTTAGGAAAGCCAGGACTGTTTGTGCAGGTTCTCTGACAACAGTAAGAACAAGAGCTTTTTCTTTGTGATTGGTAAAGTTAATGTCAAAGCTAGTACTTGTTTTCATGGACTTTGATTATAATTTTTCTTTTTTTTAAGAATAATAGTTTCAAGTGTTTATTGGTGTGAGAGTCAAGGTAGAGGCACACTGTCTTGGTATTATGGTTCTGTTGGGCTGTACTTGAGTATTTATGTACCTTATTCAGTTAAAACTTGTTTGAGGAAATGTTTTATTTTTTATGCATTATCTTTTTTTCATTTTGTCCCTCTTTCTTTCCCCCAAAAATCCAAAATTTGCAGTGTATAAATCCCTGCCCTGAGCCTGTATATATCATGAACCTCAGAGTAGGATGACTTTACTTATTTTATTAAATGATAGAGTTGAGGATAACTGCACAGAACCTTACAGCTGGCCAGGTTTCCCAGAAGTTTACTTAAGCCTGGATGTCAGTAATTCAAAGACATATCAGGGGGCCGTCTGAGGACGGATCGAGCCTGTTGTCTTTTTTATGTTGGTTGAAAAACAGATAAAGGTCTGCTTTACTGTAGAGTAACACTTCAACAGATAGAATGCACCTTCTAAATCGTGTCTGGCTCTCAATAACCGAGCAGTGTTTGTTGTTCTTTAATTCTTTTGGGAAACCGTGCCTTAGTCAGTAAACACCTGATCTGTACTCCTACTCTGAGGCTTCTGGTAGATGCACGGCCTTGGCCTATTTTATTGACTCCCACAGATACAGTTTTATTTCATTGTCTTACTGAACCATCAGCTTCTGCCAACAAATGTACAGACAACACGAATTTGCACACTTTAAACATGAGCCACATTGAGTATTTTATTATCATCCGAGTCCATTCGTATTTTAAAAATTCAAAATGAACTTTGACACTGTCATCACATTTCTACATCATTGCAGTGCCTTGAAAATGTATGGGCATATGTTTTTAATGAAGACATAACATTTGTTGCATTAGTAGAGATGTAAGACAATGTAACTTCTCTGCACAGTTAGCAATGATTTAGCTGAGTGATGTCAGCTCTGACGGTCTTATGAAGAGAGGTGTGTTTGATAAGCAGCTCATAGTTTCATAAACCTGTGCATGTTGGCAAAAAGTGATCCAGTATAGCAATTGCTGCTATGGTACTTTGTACAATTATGTTGATTCCTGTCATTGCTGTTGCATTTTGTACATTTATACAGTTTTGATACTTGATGGCATTCTTTGGGCAAGATGTCTTGTGCTATCGATATGTAATATATTTTGCGATTTCATATTTCTAATGGAAGAGAAGAAAAAAGCATATGGATAGAACTATATAAGGACAGTCAGTCTCACCTCAGACTAAAGTAGAATGCTTTTAAATGTACCACACAATTGTTTTCCTGTTGTAAAACATGTGTAAATGACTATGTAAATATTACAAAACTTTTGTAAAGAGATATATTTTTTATGCAAATAAAGCATTTGTAAGTTATTGAATATGTTGTGTAAAATTTCACATGTAAATGTCATGTAATATCAGAAATGTTTTGTATTTTTTCTTTATCAGCAATGTACAAATCCTTAATTTATATATAAAATATAAAATAATGACCTTTAATGTCGCCATTCTGATTTTTTAAGAGATCTCACAAAAGAATAGATGAAGTTTTGAATATATGCCCCTTGCTTCACTTTTAGCGGAGTCAGAAAAGTCTGCAGTGAAGGCAGCGAAGAGCCTTCATCACTCAGTCTGCTGTCTTTTCTTGTTTCACCTTTACAGAGTTTTTAATGAGATTTTCTTCTTGCTGACCACTGCTCCAGTTGGCCAAGAAAAGGACCAGCACTGATATTATCTCTGTCCAAAGCCACCATAGATCTTAAACTTCCAACAGAAATGCATACTGACCAATAATCCTTGTTAACTGTTGCACCTGATGTGAGCAGAAATCCAGTCTCCATGCTCTTTTCAAGCAGTGAAATGGTGGCATAATTTGACTTCCCATCATCCGTATCGCTACAGCAGTCAAACTGCAGCATTAGCTCTCCTTTGTCTGCACCGTGATTTCAGTCTCATTTGGCCTCCCCCTCCTTGTCACTATCAGTGGCTACAAATTGCTCAAATTTACCCCAGAAAAGTGGCACAAAATGAGATGACATTTGGATGTACTTTGCATGTGGGAGGTTTTGCAGTTATTGTTTTTTTTCTCTTCCTCTTCTTCTTTTTCCTTTGAGTTGCTCTGAGTGGGCAATTGTGATGAATAACCATTTCCAAAGGTACAGGTAGAGCAGAGAAATATATTTTTGAGCCATATTAAGGGAAATAGGACCATGTACAACTGTGGACTTAATATATGTAATTCAAAGCCAAGTATCTCAGCTGTCCTGGTCTCAGGAAACCCTACCACCACCCTTTGAATTAGAAATTGTGACCCAAATTTGCCCATAAATGATATCACTCAGATTGATTGAATGAAAATTTCCAGCTTGAACATGTACTCACCAGGCTCTATTAGGTACACCTAGCAAGTGTCATGTCCAGACTTCCTTTTGCCTTCGAGCCAATGTAGGTATAACAGCATCCCACAGTTGCACCACTTCTGTGGGCTGCATGTCCAAGATGCAAATCTCCTGTTCTGCCACATTGCAAAGGCGCTTCATTGGATTGAGATCTAGTGAATGTGGAGTCCAAACTGGAGTACAGTGAACTCATACATATCTGTCCCTACCATCTGAGTGTTGCAGCAGAAATCAAGACTCATCAGATGGGGTAGCATTTCCAGTCTGGTGATGTCCAATTTTGGTGAGCCCATGAATTGCAGCCTCAGTTTTCTGCTCTTGGCTGACAGGGGTGATACCCAGTGAGGACCTTTGCTGCTGTGGCCCATGTGCTTCAAGACTGGACAAGACTGGATGTGTTGGGAATTCAGAAATAGTCTTCTGCAAAGAAAAAGAGAGTGGTTATTTGAGTTACTGTTGCCTTTCTATCCTCTCAAACCACTCTGGCCATTCTGACCTCTGGCATCAACAAGACATTTTCTCCCAGAGTACTGAGAGAAAGGGAATGGTTGTGCATCAAAATCCCAATAGATCAGCCTCTTTTCCCCATTTACTCAGGCCAGCCCATCCAGCCCCAACAACCATGCCATTTTCAGAGTAGCTTAAATAACCTGTCTTCCCAATTCTGACACATGGAGTTGAGCTTCAGCTGGTTGTTTTGACCATGTCAACATACTTAAATGTTTTGAGTTATTACCATGTGGGTAGTAAGCTATGTACATAAAGTGGATTGTAAGTGAAAACCAAAACAGCACCTTACTTATATGTTTAAAATACATAATTACAGATGCTTTTGGGTGATGCAGACATGTTATCTTACTTTGTTTCCCACTGTAGTGTAGAAAATGTTCACTTTTCTACAGACATTCACTAACATGGAAAAGCCAGCATTGTGACCTCAAGATAACAAGATCATTGTTGAGATTCTGAGGGGACACACAAAATACTTATCTAAGCAAAGCAGAGTAAGATAAAAGACCCTTACTGAGTCATGACTGTAGGGCTCACTGACTCCCCCTCCCAGGTCTGTTTTTCCTCTTTTCTTTACTTGAGCTTTAGTCAAAGGAACATCTTCAGGCGTTAGCACAACTGTTGCTCTTTCGTTGGATCTATAACTCATAAAGTCATTTCGTGCTCTGTATCAGAGGCTCTAAAGCAGGATGTAATGGATATCTTTAAATGAAATGTATCCACAACATTTGATCAAGGACTTGTGTATGTGTGCAAGCCATTATAGGCAGCTCTCACACCTTGTTCATTTGAGAGAGTTGTTCTAACACGATTGGACATTCATCCTTTTGCTTGGTTTGTTTGGACAGCAATTAAACTCTGTTTAGGACAGAACAACCGTGCAGAGGTCACATGAAAGAGGTGGTCTCGGGTTGCTTCCAATCAGCCCTGGAGCAGTAGACTTGCAGTGAGAATGCAGTTGATCCAGCAAGCAGCACAGAGTGACAAGTTCACTCATCACACTGTTGGAGTTGTACAAGCAGCAGCAGCATAATAACAATCATACAGCTACCATGCAACTTTGATCACACCTTAAAGCAACATACTACAGTTAATAATGAGGGTTTGTAATCCAATATGGTCACTCTTGGTACTCAAGCAAAATATACCATAAAATAGCATAAAAATAATCATCACTCACCATCACATCAGTAGATCATCACGGGACAACATTGTCTAGTCTAGAAACTTAAGTACCAAGAATTTAGTCCACCTATTTATAAGACACACATTTACTTTTTTCACCACATCAAACTCTACAAAACCAATACAGGGGTTGCAGTGTTATTTGTTGCCTTGTTGTCTTGGGTCCTCTGTGGTCCACTGTTGACACTGCCAATTGTTATAAAAGTCTTTCTTCTTTGTGCACTGAGTCTGTTGCCTTTTATGTCACAAGCTGCCCTAAATGTCGATACATATGTTTGTTTATGTAAGCATTCATGAGGCTTCACTCCTCCCAGTTCAACAACAAATCGAGGTTAGCATTAGTCCTGGCAGGACACAGAGTCAAGATTCCATTTTTAAACAGCTGATCCAAAGCTAGTCTGCCACTGCTGACCGCCAGATGATTGCCACTATGCTGCCGTTGGCTAACCTGACACGCCAGACAGGCAGTTCCATATATCTGTCAAGGAGGTATTTTTCTTGTCCACCTGGGAAAGAGCCGTGGAACATTTCAGGGACAGAAACTTAAAAAAAAACTGCATCTGGTGATTGGACAATTGGTCTGCCCGTCACACTCATCCCAGATCAATCCTTATCAAGCCACAGTGTGACTTAGCAGCTCAACCCTGCTGTAAGCAGTTAGCTTAAAGGAGACATATCATGCTGATGCATGATTTAATACTTACATATAATATAATATATTTGAAAACAAGACCTTACACCCCCTTAATTTAAAAAAAAATGAGATATTGTATTTTTTCTGATATCCTAGAACGAGATTTAATGCCTCTGAAAATAGGTCATTGCGAGATGTCAGCGAGATTTCAAATGTCGTGACGACACGAGGTACCTTTCTTTTTATTGGAGTAATCTGATAAAACACTTCCTCCTCTGTGATGTCCGTTAGCCACAAAACTGTCACCGAGGAACACATCCACCAGCAGGGGTATATAGATCCCTAGCTCACATTTACTCATTACCAGCTCTGGCCTGTAGGGGGACTCAATACGCGGTCACTGCATTGAGCCTGCCGGAAAATACAGTAGAAGAAGAAGGACAGGCTGGCTCAGCCCCGATAGAATTGACCAATCAGACCACAAAGGGCTGTGACGTTGCAAGGTAACTTTAGGTCATCCTCAGATCCGAGTGTTTCAACGAGGGCTTCATAATGGCCTAAAATAAGGATACTGAGAACGCTATTGTGGGGCAATGAAGGAACTAAATGACTTGTACTGAGAGCAGAAATGCTTTACAGGCATCCTAGTCTGGCATAGTGAAAAGGAGAAACAAGCATGATATGTCCTCTTTAAACTATGTTTCAGTCCCTAGACTATTTTCTGTAATTATACCTCACAGATGTATCATTTCCCACTCATTTGTGACATGAACCTCATCAAAGACAATACCCACCAAGTTCTTCAGGTAAACTTCTAAGGCGAGCATGTTTCGCCAGGTATCGTTAGGTAACCATGACTCCGGGTCCCACACTACTGGCATTGTTTGTACAGCTCTTCAGCATATCCAGTTTACAGGCAGTGATCTCCAGTTGGGAGAAAAGCAAAAACATTATTTCTCTTAAAGAAAGGTTTAAGTGACATTCCTTTGTCTTTCTTTTAAGAAAAAAATGAGTCAATTTCTAATAAAACTGCAGATATGGTCAGCTAATGGAGGCCACATCCTTAGAGACTGTTTCACATGGCACCATTGTTTTCAAACATGCAAGCACTTCCTGCTGTCATCACATCTGCACCTCCACCATCTCTTTCCTGATTTGGCCGATAAGCATTTTGCCGTGAAATCGTTGGGCAATGGAGGCTAGCAAGATGGACATCCAGGATTTTCGACAATGAATCTGGGAGGTCCATCTGCTCTGCAAGGTAGGCCATTGGCTAAATGCGTTCAGGCCACCTTATTTTAGCTGCTCTGGCCTGCCTACTCTTCACTGCTCCTGCTACAACTGCCTTGCAACCTTCCTCTAGCCCAGCTCCTCCATTGTGCTATTCTCTGACTCCATCAATGGCATTCTGACACATATATACTTTCTCTGAGAGATTGTGCTGCTTCTCTTCCTGCTTTCCATGTAGGCACAGAGTGCAGGAATGTGTGCTGTCCCTGCTTAAGGCTTCCACAATTACCAAAGCAGTTAAAAAACCTCCAGCCCTGTACCATTATTTTAGCTAAAGCAGAACAAAAATCACCAACAACGGTTCGGCCGCAGCTCTGATCAGCCGCCTCAACAATAGAGGCCAAGAACTAGGCCCACTCGGACTTAATGTCACCTGCCTCCCCCGTCACATGGCTGAAACTTCGCCTGAAGGTGGGAGTTGAAACTCTTTCTGACGTGAGATTTGACCAGATGATCCCAGCAGACCCACACAACACGCTTGGGTCTTCCCCCACCATCGGAGCCCATTCATCACCAGGTGCTGATCAGTTGACAGCTCCGCCTCTCTCTACATCTGATTGTCCAAAACATGCGGCCGCACGTCCAATGATACAACTACAAAGTCGACCATCGAACTGCGGCCTAGGGTGTCCTGGTGCCAAGTGCACATATGGTCCCGAGTACAAGCGGCTGAAATGAGTTTCCTCTGCAGGGTGGCCGGGCTCTCCCTTAGAGATAGGGGGAGAAGTTCAGTCATTTGCAAAGGGCTTGTAGTAGAGCCGCTGCTCCTTCGCGTTGAGAGGGCCCACATGAGGTGGCTCAGGCATCTGGTCAGGATGCCTCCTGGACGCCTCCCTGGTGAGATGTTAAGGGCATGTCCCTGCGGTAGGAGACCTCGGGGAAGACCCAGGACATGCTGGAGAGAAAATGTCTCGCAGCTGGCCAGGGAGCATCTCAGGATCCCTGGGGAAGAGCTGGACAAAGTAGCTGGGGAGAGGGAAGTCTGGGCTTCCCTGCTCAGGTTGCTTCCACCACGACCTGACGACAGAAGAAGATGGGAGACAGGACAAAAATCAACTGTAGGTGTGTGATTCAACTTTCTTGGGTCTGCTTTCTCTGTGCATGAGCCTCTCTATCTAAAGTAAATTTGGGGTTTAATATGTGGGGCCAAACTAAAGGAGCCCTGCTTTCAGCTTTGTCTGTGCAGCCACCCTTGCAGGGGAATAATAAAGCATTTAAATCTTAAGATACAAAAATAGCCAATTGTAAGCGGGTTGAAACAGAGCCGTGACTGGTTATGACAAAACCCAAAGTCTGAGGGGATTTTTTTGCAAAACATCTACAAAAAAAGCTGAATTAATTGTACTTATTCAGGTATGACCGCACAAGGTTTTAACACTATAGTTAATTCGTTTTAATTGAAAAAAAAAGGGCAGGTCCCAGAGTGGATAAATCTGAAAACCACAGCCTTGCGTTTCAGTGTGTACAAAACAAAAACAGACAGCTTCAGAAACGATCTGCAATGTGGTGGTTTAGAACCTCTGCGCCAACCTATATATCTCAAGGCAGAATATGACATAGAAATCATATAGCAAGTAAAGTTAATGGTTTGCATAGCAGCATATTTTGTGACAAAATGTGTTGAAGAGGGGAGGCGGTGTACCTTTAATTAGGTATCTAACTAACAGAAAAGCTAATTGTTGCAGAGAAGTTTGATGGATCACCAGGATAGTCAAAAATAAAGTAGGTCAGGAAGCAGCCTTATAATAATCAAATGACATGACATGCTGGAGCTGGTCTGATTTCCAACTCAGGTTAAGCACATACTTTAAAGTCTAAGCCTGGGATTTATGTACGGCTTAGGAATATTTGCCAGAAGGATTTTCCATTGAAGTTTTGCAGAAGCTTCATCAAGCAGATTTTACTCAAAGGGTGATGATGTAATATAAGCCGGTGCAAGGCCCAGATGTCAAACAGGCTTAGGGTGTTTGTTCAGCATGAGTGTAAGACACTAATAGCAGTGTCTTCCAAACACTGACATGACCCCCTGTTTGCTGTTTGAACAGTGCAGGGCTTCATTAGAGCTGTGGTGTCTGTGCCGGAGAATCCCTTGAGGAACCCTCTTGTGTTTGGCGCCTGGTTTTTCTGCTGCAGTTTGCACCATGTCATGCTACAGAAGCTCAGCAGAGATCTGCAGACAGAGCAGGCTAGCTCTGTAAGCTGATTCCTCTGCCCTGCTATTGGAGGCATTTGTGGGTCGCGGCGTGGGCATGTGCATGCTGTACAAATCAATTTAAGGTGCATGCATGATTACAATAGAGGCATGCTCCTGGCAGGCTCTGATGCCCCATAGCGCGCCTCGTCTTTCATCAGTGTGTGCCGTGAAATCAAACCCCTAAACATCCGCAGCCAGTGACATTGACACGTTTCAAGATGAGCTGGAAGTGCAGCCAGATTTGTTCACATTCTCACCAGCATCAAACAAAGATGACTTTTATCCATCTGAATTAGCATTATTGTTAGGTTTTTTTTTTTTTCTTGTGTTAACAGTAAGAAGCAGAAGTTGTTGGTTTTTCCTCTCACATGTCAAAGCATAATGAGTCATGCATGCTTTCGTGGATCTCTGAGCTCAAATATGCCGGATTGTCAGTTGACTAACTAGCCTGTCTCTCACCCTGCATCTTTCAGTCTTTCACTAATGAGCCATTTTGAGCTGCTCTGCTCTTGCTGCTCTTGCTGGCCAGATATCCTCGGGGTGCTTGGCTGTTTTGACACAGATGAGAAGGAAATCCCGAAGTTAATACCAGTTTTTGACTTCCTTAAATGCAGGTAAAAGTTAATTGAGTGGCATGTCAACTCATAAATGTAAGGACAATTTTATTTAGTCGTAATAATGCTTCAACTCTTCTCTTCTACTTTATTTGATATACACTTTTCCCTCAGTTCTTAATGATTCGTGCACTTAGTAGCAGCATTTTACTGCCTGTAACAGTGGGATTCATGTTAAGGTTATGTCTTGGAAAATAGACCTGGATTTAATATTCTATGGCGTTTCCCAGAGCAGGACCTAGAAGAGTTATATAGTTTAATATAACCTTTTTAATCTTAAAGTGGATGAATAATGTAAATTCCTCTATAACCATTTCAGCCAAATAAATTTTTAACTCACAGCTAAACCACATGGGCACTGGGAAATGGCCTACAGTAGATTCAGGAAGTCCACAGCTAATATGAATTGAGCGATGTTAATCTGAGGTCAATGAGAATAAGTGTGGGTGTGTGTGGGTGGTTGGTGGCTCATGATCAGTACTGTTGCTTCTGAGCACGATGAAGCTTTTGCAGATGTCACAAAATTGTCAAAAATGTCAGGCAGTTATATTTGGTCATGAGCAGAATCCAAAATGTATCATGGTAGGTGTGCGACTCGGATATTTTACATTTGATCGTAGAGATTTTGGATACCAGGAGCAGTAGCATGATCGTTTGGAAATATGTTTATTAGCTAAAATTGGTTGAAAAAAGCTTAATTTCTTTTAATATTTAATCATCAGTGTTACCAGCAGAGACACCTAGGAGTCAGTGCCCTCGGTCAGATAACTGGGAACAACAATGTGGCTCTTGAAGTTAGAAATTCTTTGGTGGATTTCTTTTTAACATGAGTCTGCTTCTGTCCATGGCTTCCTGCTGCTTAACAGAAGGTTCTGTATCACCACTGCAACCGCTGCCAATTGTGACAAAGTACTGTATTCATTGTGGATACTTTTGGGTCTGCAATGTGAAAGAAAATGAAAATATAAAGGAAATGGACAAATAATTAGAGATGCACAAACTTCCACTTTCTTATATTTTTTGTCCTACGCCATGATGTATTGAAATAAATGAAAGAAATTCCTGAATGATTGGATCACCACCATAATCTTATTAATTCTTCCTTGTGCCATGACAAACATTCTTGGTAAATATCATCAGAACCCTTTCCAAGTTATCCTGTTAACAAACTAAAAAATAAACAAACTGAAATCTGTAAAACAACCTCATTCATGGAGAATTAGAAGAGTTAAAAGAAAATGAAAAAGAAAAATGGTTTGGCTTTGACTGTGATGGAAAAACAACAAATTCTTTTGTAGATTGTCTTAAGATAATATTTGTTATGATGTGGCACTATAAAAATAGGTTGATAGAATGATAATTAAACAAACAGTCTAACCATTCATCCATTATCTACACCAGTTATCTATCAGGTTTTTAAGGCTGGAGCCTGATCCAGCGAGAGGTGGGGTACACTGTCTAATTCCAGGGCCACACAGAGACACAGACAACCATGCAGCACTCATGCTATTCCAAGGGGAATTTTAAGGGCCATCTAAGCAGAGATGTATTCTGGTGTATACAGACAAGTTTTTTATTGTATTGGCATTTTGTCCACATGAAAACTATGTTTCAGGTGCCCAAAAACAACAGCTGAACATTTCACTGTTGACAATGAATACTAATAGCTTCGAAAACGTTGACATCTTAGCTTCATCTCTTGCTTTACTACTTTGCAGAAGGTACTGAGCTTGTTTTGGCTTTAACAGCAAATCTTTTGCTGTATTACAATCACTGTGATCAACAAGAGGACACTGAAAACAGCTTATGCCAGTATTGACATCTCTCATGATGCATGTGTATGCTTCATGTCTTCTCTTGTTTTGGTGTATGTCTGCAGAAGCGTTACAGCACCAGGCCTGTATGAACAACAACACTTTCTGCTTTCATGTGGACTGACACATTAACTGATGGATACCATCTTTACAGAAAATGCTTTCAATACACTAATTTTCTCATCTCTGTGTGGACAGGGCCTTAGAGACTTTAAATCCAAGAAGAAAAAAAACTGCTATTGCATTACTTCAGTCAGTTTTATTCAAGTGTGAGTAAAACTCAAAGACTGGTGTCTACAAGTCATGATTTAATGTACTCTGCACTGCTGTGCTCAGCCTTTCCTCAACCGTCAGCTTCACTGCTCCGTAAGCTTCGGTACTGCTGTGTCAGAGAAATAATGCCGACAAAGGTACCTAGCCTGTAGCAAAAGTCCTTGTTTTCTCAATGCTTTAAGGCCAATGTGAGCCCCAGGGTTTTTTGCTTTTTTTGCTTTTTTTTAATTTTATTGTGACTCCGCATCTGACATTGTTGTGTGCTGTCGACAGCTTAAAACAGTGCATTTGTGAAATAATGCATTTTTTTGTGTGGACTTGCCTTAATTTGGCATATTTCTGGTACCAGTGTTTATGTTAAACTCTACTGGTTGGTGAAAGAAAGAAATTTAGAACAATGACTTTTTCTGAAATGTAAAAATACTTGCTTCTAACTTCCAAATCCTGTGTTTGTCTTTGCATGTATTTCTTTATTTATTTATCCATGGATTTATTCTGTATTTACAGTATTGTTTTATTCAATGTGTGTCACATGCAGCAGTATGTTGCTAGGGACAAAAATGTTTGGTTAAGGAACTGTGTAGTCATTTTGTGTCCATATTTTATGTCATTAACTTGCTTGGTTTTGGAGTTGTGTCTTATATAATGGTTTACATGGACTTATAATTGTGGGTAGAGTTTGCTCAGTTTCATTCGATGCTCATGTGTTTGTGTCCTCTTAGATTTCAAAACTTGCTTCTAGTGGCCATTTGGGCACAGTTAGGGCTCAAGGGGTAAAACATAATGTAGTGAAAGTTTTGAAATGCAGAACAGCATCTGAAAATGTGTGTGGCCACATTTCCAAATTACCCCAAACTAATCAAACTAAAGAGGCTGTGCTTGCGCTCTTGTTTTATATGGGTTAAAGCACTGCCTCTGTTTAAAAATGGATGATGCAACTCCTCTCATCTGATTGTACAAAGCGAAGCTAAAATAACCCCCTGCAATGAATGCAAACATGTTGCACATTTCGATCCAGAATCTGGAAAGACAGGATCAGCTGGTGGAGCTGTTTTTCTTCACCAACCACAGTATATATATATTATTCAAAGGTGGATTTAAAGAAAACCAGTCTCAGAAGACCGAGTCCAGTAAAGTCTTGAGAAGAACAGAGTCTTGCGTAATTCTAAAAAAGACTTTGAGCTATGGAAAGATACATGCTTATTAACAACCTTAAGAAAGTCTGACTGAAAGCCTGCAGTTGTCATTACCCATTAACTTTCTGGCTCAGCTTTGCCTGCTCAATGTCTACTAGTCTTCATCTACCAGCTCTTTCATTCAACATTTAGTAGCTTGCAGGTACAACTGGTTATGTAAGCCTCAGTATATGTTGTCCTTTATTTGTGTTGCTGAGTAACTTTGACCAGAAATAGCAGAATTTATATTCCAAAACATGAGAGTGGTGATGATACAAATGCACAAGGATGCAGATGCATTAGATAGTGTTTTTCCTGATATAAACTCCTCAAAAAAAGATTGACAAGTTTATTTTGGATCAAAAGGTATTGTGTTCTGTTTTATTGGAAAGTGTCACCCTAGCAGCAAGGTATAACTTCTAAGAATTGTGCTTCATCTCTTCCATATTTCAGCCATTAAACTCCTGGGTTTCAGTGTCTTGTTGCTGTTGGATATATAGAATGAGCAACGCAGCCAAAAGTCTGGGCAGCACCCCAAAAAATATTCACTCAAAGAAAACCTACGATAACTAAGTGAAGCAAGGGTGAGGAACCGGTTCTTCTTTGGGTGTTTTCTTCCACTCCGCTGTCTGTCTTTGACTTCACTAGTCTCTCTGAACTCAGTCCTAAGTTTAGAAAGGTACCAGGGCTGACAGTAAATAATGCTGCCACTCTGTGTAGAAGAACATCGGCATCCAGTTGCAGGAATTTTTGGGCACTACCCACACATTTAGCTGTGTTGCTCATTCCAGGAACCCACAATCCTTACAAGTTGTACTTTATAATAATTTTTAATGAGGCTTTCTAAAGATATGATATACAATGTCATTTGGTAGTATTAAAGTGAGAAAACAAACAAATCTAACAATGTTTCCCAACTTTAATAGATGATTTTGTAGGAGCAAGGTCTTAAAAAGTGGGAGGTGTGTAAAAAAGTGTTGAAAAGTCTTCAATAAAGAATTACAATAAATTACATTAAATTTCCATCTATTGAAAGACCTTACAGGTATTTTCTTTGTCATACTTTATTTTAACTTTGTCTCAATCAAGGTCGTGTTTACAGACTCTGAGGGTTCTAATTTCGTAGACCAGGCACAGGCACGGTGCACCCGCCCTGTGCTGCATCTGCGCCGCGCCGACAGCGTGTGTCCAGCGCACTTTGCAAGTTCCTTGCAGTGCACTGAGAGGCGCAGTCCAGGCACATCCACGCCTCCGTCCCTGCCCCTCTTGCACTTGTTCTCCGCAAGTGCAAGAGATGGAGGAGAAAAGGCCTGAGTGGGTTTAACACAGCCAAGTGTTATCATCACCAATCAAATGAACGCCTCTCCTTGCCTTTTAATGCGCTGCTGGTGAGGCGCAGAGACTGATTGATCTGACTGATCCACACCACGGCGGCCACAGTGTGCTGGAAAGACCTGGTAGCTGAGACGGTCAGAGCCGCTGTCACCGTTACAGCAACAGAGAGCGCGGAAGGGCTCTCGAGGTGTGCATGGGAGGCCACAAAGCGCGTCACCGTGTGGGCCAGCTCCCGGGACAGATGTAATCTGTTCCTTTGTCATTAATAGGAGTACAAAATTGAGTGACAGATATTTAAACACAGCAGCATGCAGCAAGCATCATGCTTGTGATCGACCTGCATTCCTGGTCTGTCATTGCCAAATAGCAGAACCTTAGGTGATATACTGTATACTCTCCCGGTGTCTCCTCCTCATCCTCCTTGCAATAATGTACTCCATCTTTTTAGATCACATTAAGAATAAAGACTAAAACAGAGAAATATGGGCAATCACAGGTAAACCCTTAACCCTTTAAGGCCCAAGACCATAGATTATAGCCAGAAAATTCTAATTTTTTGGAGGTGAAATGTTTGTTTCACTTTCTGCTAAAATCCATAAAAATCTAAATGTCTATAAAATCCAATATATAGATTTTTTTGTATCTCATTTGATACATTAGGTGTTTTTGGCAACTGATAATCCATTTTAGGACATTTTTTATCATTTATCTGATTGTATTCTGATTGTTTTTTGTAATTTGTTGATCATATTGAGTAGAAAGAGGTGTTATAAAAGTATGTATCAAATATGATACAATTGGCTTTATAGGGTTAAGACACCAACTGTGCGCCGGACGAAATTAACAGTGCGCGGGGTGCGCTAGGCTTTGCGCCACCCTGCGCTGGGCCACAAAATTAGGGCCCTGAAGGTTAATGGTGCAGGCAGGTACAAATTATTTATCCAAGCTTTGAAGAATAGGATTCGGGTTGTTTCTCCTTTTGTTCTGTCTTCATAGGTAGTATCAGAGGCATGATATAGACTAATGCTGTCCTGTGGTCTCTCGCACATCTCCAATGCTGTATAGAACTGTGAATATGCAAATATCATATTGTCACGGAATTAATATAAGTTCATCGAGGTTTATGATGGCAAAAGTTTTTTCAGGGACCTCTTGAGGAACTGCACCAGGGGAAAGGTCTGTTTTGTAAAGTTCATTTATTTATCTTTTTATTCAGTTGTCTAAATGACTCTTTCATGGGGTTAGTTATTTAACCTCTTGTACTGTTGCCACTTTTAAACTGAAATCTGCTGCAACAGTAAGAAGTTATCAATAAGTAAGGTTTAGAAGCTATACTATTTTAAGTTCAGTCAAGAAAATACAGTTTGCATGATTAATAATAATAATCATTCTACCAGTTAGATAATTATTAGTTGTAAATTAAAAATACGACAAAACAGTGGATGAGGTATAAAGGTGGTTTTCAGAAAGGTTTTAAAGAGTTTTATTTTTAACCTCAGATTTTCATTGGAAACCCTGTTCAAGCTACAACTAACAAACTAAGAAAGTCAGGTGAGTACAGTCAAAGCTTCTTTACCCCTGTGCATCCTGGTACATGAAGGTAGTGCTTGCTGTCCTTTATTAAAATTTAGCTTTCATGGTCAGTGCAGCACATTAAAAAGTAAATCACTATGTTTGACAGCATTAAAATTGAACACTGAAAAGACACTGAACATCAGAATTATGACTCAGTTAAGTACCAGAGACAGTAACTGTATTTAACAAGTACCACTGATATATATGGTGAGGCATCAGTTCATGGAGCTGCACACTTTATCACGTTCTGCCTCGGTACATACTGATGAGACACCTTGAACCCTCACATAAGCAGAGTCAAAACGTAGCACAGTTCATACTTTGAGTCTGAGTGTTTGACAGGATGCTAATACTTCCCAACAATGTTTTTCAAACTCTCACTTACATTTGAATACACAGCAATGCTGCAAAATAAGACATATGCAAGGTCAGGATCTCATAGCTTTTGTCAACACTCTTCTGGACATGAAGATTAGAGAATACCTGGAAGGGGGATTACAACAGCTAGCCTTGAGCTGGATTGATATGACCTTGATATACTGTAGAAACCCAGCATGAACACTAAAGCTGTTCTTGGCACATGACAACTTTGATCTAATTGCACACAGGGTGTCCGACTTAATAGCCCCCCTGTCTGCAGCAATTAATTGTGAAAATTTTCTAAACTGGCTTCTAATGCTTTGTGACACTGAGGAAGGACGCAGATCTATTTTTATGTGTAATAAAGAGGCGCCATACAACATGTCCTCCCTTTGTTCTGTAAGAAAAAACAAAAGCGTTTGACCAGCCAGTCACATCTGTCAGAGACGACACACTTCACTGCAGGAAATCACTTCTCCCACAAGGCAAATCCCTAAGACATCAAAATGAAGCTTGTAATGCACTCTGCTGTATGAAGGATGAGACTAATGAAGGATAGGAAGGAGGTTTAGAGGAAGAAAAAACTCACAGAACACATTTTTGTAATTTCATCAGCTCTCTGGTCTCAATCACAGTTGTGAAAATCTCCCACACGTCCCAAATTTCCCCCAGGAAAATCCAGACAAAAGAAACCCCACAACAGAACAGAGGGGGGTTGATCATGCTGGCTTGTGTGTGTTTAATTGGGCTTTATAATTAAAACAGCCTGTGTAATATTTCACTCAGCGGGGCAGGACGACATCGGAGTACATTTCCTATAAGTGGACATGCGTCTTCGCATTTTAATAAACCTGTTTCCTGTAATAACTATATTTTTGCTTGTTTTCTGAAGTTCTAGACCAAGGTTGCTGTCATGCGTAAAATTTGCTAGACATAATTCAATTCAGAGATAAGACCTCAAAATTGTTAAATTGTTTTGCTTTTGTGTTGGTCTGCCTGTCTGTCAGCAAGATAACTCAAAAAGTTAAGAATGGATTTTGATGGTATATGGACTTGAGCTTATATAGTGCTTTTTCTAGTCTTTGACTACTCAGAGCTGCTTTACACCGCAGGTCACACTTACCCATTCACACCCATTCACTCACTGATAGTTTAGAGTTTCTATGTTAGTTATCCATCAGCATCTCTAACACATTCACGCCCTTTCATGCCCATTTACACACCACTGACGTAGCAGTGGGGTTAAGTGTCTTTGTCAAGGATACATCGCCATGTGTCGCCCACAGCTGGGCTTGAACCTGCAACCTCCCAATCACTGACCAAGCGCACTATCCAACTGCGCCACCAACACCCCAATTAATGATGCATTTCCAGGTTTGTCATGGTACAGGGACAAAGCAATAAGATGTTGATCCAGATCTAGATGCACATCCAGGAATTTTTTGAAGGATTTGTTGTTAACATTACAAGAGGTGGTTCTCCACATTTTCAATGATAATTTGACCAAGAATGTCAGTGTAGAATATCTATCCACCACTGGTTGGATTGGTAGCTGAGGTCAATTACTCATGCCAACCAATCGGTGGTTCAGTTTCAGATGTACTGGGTACAATTTTGGTGGTGACCAGTGTTGTGTAACGTAACTACTTTTTCGGGTAAAAAGTAAAGCAACACACTAACACTGAAAATTTGGTAACGATACGTAGTTTGCGGCGCGGCATTATTTTTCCCCCTGACAGATCTGACACCGGTGCTGCCTTCTCAGCTGCCCGCATTAGACACGAGCAGCGTTGCCAAGTATGCTCGTTATAAGCGTCTAAGGGCCGCAAATCTCATGAGTCACGTCCGCGGGTCGCGTTTTTTTGGGTTTGTTTATAGACGTGAAGTTGCTTCTTGGGGCTCTTCTGTCTGTGTGACACCCCCTGATTATCTTCCAGCTCCTAACATAAAACAAAACACGACTGCGGTAGGCAGTTTGTCCACTTCCTTGTTTCCTGGTTATATGCACGCCCCCAAACACAGTCATGCACATGGAGCATGCTCCAGAGGCAAAGTTGCCAGGTCTGCTTATTATAAGCGACATCCTTTTTTTGAATAGATGCTTGGCACTGTGATATTGAAACGCATGCAGAAGAAAATTAACACATTATGTAGATTTCTCTTTTTAAAAAGTAATATATCACATTAGGAAAGGAAATAGCTGGAGGTTGCTTATTTTGGGCTTGTTTTTATTGACTTGGTTGCTTATTTCAGAAGCAGAATGTGGAAATACTGGGCAGGAGCTCTCATTCCACAGGGTTTGTGACACGATTTTGTAAAATAAAGAGCACAAAAAACTGTTAAGTTCTCTGTAGTAGAACTTTTTGTAGGCCTTCATATTTAGGAACAGATATGGGGTTCTGTCCAAGATTGAGCAATGTAAAAGTAACGTGAAAGTAACAATTAACGTGAAAGTTACTTTTCATAGAGGGTAACTAAGTAAAGTAAGAAGTTACTTTTTTCAGAAGTAATGGGTAATGAGCAAACTCTTCTTTTTAAAAGTAACTTTCCCAACACTGGTAGTGACTGACTCCAGAGCTGCATGAGACATCAAAGCAGACAAAAGGTAGAAGAAATATCAGCAAAGGGGGTCCATGGGGGATTCCTAAAGAGATGCTACATTCAAATTCATGCGAGTTTCTGTGACCACCATCCCCACATTTAAACCTTGAATTGTTTGTTGTTACAATGACAACCTTATCTCTAAATTATGTTTCTGAAGGACTGGGTTCAAATCAAGCTTGTGGCTCTCTCCCCACATCATTCCCCAGCCTTTCATTCCTGTGTTCCAAACTGTCCAGCCCATCAAATAGGAGCATAAAAAGCAAAAAATAAATATCTTTTAATCACAAAATTGCAACATATCAATCATTTGTTTTATTTACAGCCTTGGATTGCATGATCTATCATTTGTGGGAAAGCATATGTGGCAATGTTTTTTTCTGTTGGTTTGTTTTTCTATGGTGCTTTCAATACCTGAAAAATAAGCACTTTCATTATCATTTGTGTATTTAATTAATCTTCATTAATCAAGCATACCAGTATAACAGAAGGTAACTCAATAACAGGTAGATTTCCTGCACTTTAGATTTTAAATTCACTCATTCTGTTCAGGCTGTGGGTTCATTCTTTTTTTGCTTCCCTACAGTTTGATTTTGCCAGAGTGCTATCGCTCCACATTATCTTTAAAGTATGTGCTTTATCTGCTTTTCTGCAATTTTTGACCAAACAGTGAAACCTAAGGAATGTTTTGGTATATCTCAGTTTGTTTGTTTGTTTTATCATTCATCATCACCTTTAAAATATGTGACTGATCAAAGTAATCTGTTATTGATGGAAACTTAGTTAGTTACAGTTTCAGTAGAACTAAAATCATACACATAACTCTTCCTTATAAGCAAGGGCCTCTTGCAATGTCTACACCACTGATGCACTGAGCACCACTGTGTACATTAGCTGCACAGAACATCATGCTCTGATTTATTTCAGTGACTAGACTGATGGTTTATTTCATGTAAAGATTAACCCATTAAAATGGGATTAAATCCCCTTTTATTATGGCCTGTTGAGAATCATCTCATTATTACTTGGTGTAAAACCAGCATTGTTATCTCCAGGTTGTAGACTGTAGATTTTATACAGCATAGACTGAGCTACAGGTTATTTCTATTTAGAAACCAAAGTACATCCTCAGATGTTTTAAAAAAGATGAAAATGGTTATTTATTTTAGTGACTTTTTTCTGTCTACTCTTTCCTTAAATGAAACAAAAAATAAATCACTGAATAGCTCGCTGCCTTTGAATATCAGATAATATGCTCTTTATTCCAAACGTGAAAAGCAGTCATATGAGGACACACTAAAAAGATGGTGTTTTTCACCCTAGCCTGCCTACAAACACTGAAATATTACAGGCGACACATGGAGGAGGGATTACCATGGATTAATGTGTGATATTTTACCTTGTCGATGAAGAGTTTGGACATGATATACAACCTCTCAGGGAAGGATGGAGTTATAGATCACAGCCTGCTGACATTTTGAATCTGTTACCATGTGTGCTCTGCAGGAAGTGGAACTGAATTCAGTATAATACTGAAGGGGAGGGTAAAGTGTGTCACATAAGATGCTATCTAAGCTTATGATTGAGCATGTTTGCCCAGTGAGGAACAGTGACATGGTCTCCTGCTGGTGTTAATGTACCATAGTGGTGCCCACAGCGTTTTCTGAGAAGGATGGTTTATGTTGTCGATTAAACTGCACACTGTGGGAACTTGGTGCTGAGCATGGTATGGATTTGTGTCAAGTATGGAGTCGTTTCAAGGATGGCTTAATGCATTGATAAATTTAATATTTGCTCCATCTATAGCTTTATTTGTTGCACTGTTGACTGACCACAAACTTAACTGTTTCTGTGTGAAGGAAATGGCACTGCATGCTGTGTGTTCTGGAAAATCCTTACTCCAGGCAAAGCAAGGCTATTTCTATGGCACCATTCATGCCCAAAGTATTTGAAGTGCTTATTTCTGAAAAATACAACACTACAGACAGTAAAATAAAAGTAAGAAAAATGAAGATGATGACGTAACAGAAAAATTCATGAACAAACGTATTTAAATATCTTCAATAAGGTGTTTGGTCTGTTTCTTGCTGCTCTTTACATTTCAGTTTCACCATTATTTCTAACCATTTTCAGAGGCCAACAGATCCGGACCAAAAACGCAATATCGGCATAAATGTTGGGACAGTCTTGAGTAGTGTAGTCTGCAGTGAATTTTGTGTTTTATTGTTGTACTGCCTTGCCAGACGAAGACTCATTTACTGGTCTTATGAAAATGAATTTAGTGATAAAAGAAAGCCATCATCCCCCTCATCTTCTCTTTAAATTTAGACCAACACTTTGCTTCTTCTGAATTGAGTCATAAGCTGACTTGCACTCCCAATCACCCCTGCAGGGATTTCATACACAACCAACCCTTGCCATTTACAAATTAACAAGTGAAATGTTACTTGACAAAAGAGTAAGTTTAATTGTTCATATTTTTTTCGTTGCATCCCATGTTGCTGCTTGTGTACCACAATCACCTGAGCAGTCCAGATAAGTGTCTAATATGTTAACACAAATGTTAAACGTAAAGATATTAAATTCAGAAAAAAAGGAATTAATTACCTGTAATGCATTGAAACATCAGCCAATGAGGCCAGCAAGTTTTTTTAATCTGTACTATAATTAAAAATGCAAATTAAATTAATTAATGAGTGCGCATTTGTATACTAACGCCATGGTATTCATCAAGGATTGTTTCATGTTTCAAAAGAAATACAATCATGTTTGCTCACTGACTCCAAGTCTTTTGACTGTCATCAATTTTGAAGAACGGGTCTAATCACTCTTTCTTATTTTTCAACCATCTAAGCCATAGGTGGATGTTTGACTTATCAAAGATGCAGATGTGTCTCCCCCTCCACCTTAACCTGTAAACACTTTGATATCCCTATGCTGTGGATTTCAATAATGGAAAATGACAGAAAAAGCCCAAATTTGTACTCACAACCACGTAAGTCAAATAATTTTGCTTTTGAAATATGTGGCCACTTTCTTTATGAAGCTGTAGTTGCCCTTGACACGACACTCCGAAGCTAAAGCCTAATGAATCTTTATAGTTCTGCTTAGGTTTTTTTTTTTCTTTGTTGTAAGGTGTGAAGAACCACATAGTCATCTTAAGTGCCCGATGATTCAGAAATGTTTGTCTCATGCTGTAAATTTTCGCAATAAATTGAAAACTAAATCCTCAGATTGTGTGCAAGAAGTGTAAAAATAACAGATGATGTGCAAAGATCGTATTTCTGGTATATTTTCCTGTTATATGCAGCTAAAGCCTCATTTATTGCCTTTCTCAGTTTGAAAGTTTTTTTTTTATCTCAGAGGGTGGGTGGGGACTCAAAATAAGTGAAATGTGAGATATTTGATCAAATATTAAACAAATATCCCCTCTATAATTTAGGCTATTGCACTGTAAGTTGTACTTTTTGCATCAGGATCACTACTTGAGTGTATTTTTAATGCCCTCCTGTTCACAACAGGACAAAGACATAAAAACCCAGTTATCCTCAGGGGCGCAAGAACACCTCAGTTTACAATCTGTTTGTGGGTGATTTGGCAGATTTGATCTTTTAAGTAGATAAATGAAGCCACTCATGCAGCAAAACAGTGTGATCATTTTTCATTCTAGCTGTTTACTGTACATAATGGCTGTGTGCTATGGCGCTTGTGTGCAACATAATGTATGAGTTGGGGAGTGTGGAGGCGGCTCTGTTCTCTGCAGATGTCAGGGACTGTTTGATGGATGACCCAAACTGTCCCTGCAGTCTGCTGCCACTTCTGTTCGCCTCTTTACTAGAATGTTGTTGAGCCATCTCTTTGGGCCAGAGCAGAAAGTCTTTGTTGTTAAGTTGCATTCATATAGGGCCCCCTCTATTGACCTGTGGCTGTACTTCAAATCCTACCCTAAGGACAATGGTTTCTTTTTGACAAACTTTGTCATTCCTCTGCTGTCATCTTATCAGTTTTGCAAAGCTTGATGCTCCATTAAAAAAAAAAATGTTTTTGGTTACCTGTCACGGCAAACACGTTCTGATATATTTTATGAGGGCCATATGTTAATAAGCATATCAACAGAATGTTGTGATTTCTAAAACATGATGTACAGAAATTGCTGTCCAGAGCAGAAACCCCTATTATGAAAAACAGAACTGTGGCTTCTTTCCCACAGGCCATTCCCTATTTCTTATGCAGCTGTACATTATAAAGACATAAAAAGCCATAAATCAACTTAAAAGCTAAAAGAAAAAAACATGTTTAAATTTATATTGAGAAATTCTGCAAAGTTTTATGCCAGCAACATACTCCAAACAGTTGGGATTCTGAACACAGGAGACTGAACAGTTCTGAACTATCATTAAGTTTCACATTTTAGTACTTGAGGACAGAGGTCCACAACCAAGGGCCATGGACCACTTTGTACCGGGTCATAACTAACTTAATTACTGTTTGTTAAATGACAGAGACCATGTGGTGTTTTATTTTGAAAACATGATGAATAAAATACAGGAATTAAATTATCCAGTTGGAATTCTGACTAAACAACTGATTCTTCTCCATGTAAATAGCGATACACCAGCTGCCTACCTTACGCTGATATAAAGGGAATGAGTGCTCACCTTCATATTGGTTTGATCTATGTTATGCCCAAAACACACCCATTTAGTGTGCTTCATGTCATTAAAATGGGTCCATCAGTTTCATTTTAAACATCCCATTTTTTCTAAAAGATCTGTACAGCACTTATTTTCTTGTCCTTTCATTGTCCTTTCCCATGTGGCATCTTTCCAAAGGAATAAGTGGTCATTTCAGAGCTTTGTGCTGCTGTCCGGTTTTGCATCATTTACTATTGATTCACACAATTGAAGCCAGATAATGAAGGTCACTTGGACATCTCTTCTTTCTTTTTCATGTGAGCAGCCCTCAAATAACTCTTACTGACAGTTTTCTTTGAGAGATGAAAGCAGAAAAATTACAAATACTGTCATGTTCTTCAAGCACATTAGTCTTGGTTGTACTGCTTGAGCAAAACTGAGAAGTCTGCACTGTGGTTGGAAAGATTTGCACAATGTGGTTGCAATTGCTTTGTTGTATAGGTTTGAAATTGATATGTACAGCTCCTCAGCAGAAATACAACTGGCTTTATTATCTTTTCATAGGATAGGTAGGGATGCACAGAATTAAAGGCACAACATTAGAATTGGCAGATAATATTGATAATTTTTTTGGCAGATATTAGAATCTCTTCGAACATTTTATGCTGATTTTTGACCATGCATGTTAGCCTTCATGTTGCATACATTGGCTCCAATATTTGCAAAATGTACACCATCAGTCTCCACCTTATGCTTAATGATACAAATAAAATTTTCAAATTGATATCTTTATCTTTATCTTTACTTTTTATTTTCTTTGATTTTGATCACTTAATGTAATTTGTTCCACTAATCTACCATGGAAAATATGGACCTACAGTTTGTATATTGATAGATGATAAGGATAGACTGTGATTGGCTGGCAACAGCCCAGGGAGTATTTCAGCTCCTGCACAGTGTCAGCTGGGATGGGCTCTGGTCACCTCCAACTCCAAAAGGAATAAAGTTGTAACGATAATGAATGCATAGATGGCTTTTGGTCAAATCAAATTTTTTCTTGTTCTCCATCTGTATCTCAAATGTACGGAAGAGCCTTAGGGCCACCCGTGAGAAAAAAAAAATGAGAGGGGGCAGAATGTTTTTTTCATCATGCACATCGAGAAAAAAGTCGAAATGTCGAGAATAAAGTGAAAATATAGGGTGAATTCCAATTCCCCCCTTAACCCTCAATCTTAAACCTCATTCTCAACCCTGAATCTCAGTGACACTCAAAACCAAGTGTTAAGGGCTATTTTGTGACTACCAAATGGGACACCCCTTAAATGCAGTTACGTCTTCAGACTGTGGGGGCAGCACTCTGCCCAAGCTGCATTCAGTCTGCCAATTTAAAAAAATAAAAAAGAAGCCATTTCTGTCATCCATAGTCCATTTCCGCCGACTCCAGCAACAATGTTCCATCCATCTCCGCGACCGTAACTTTAGGTTATGAATGAGGCTGCGCACTGAAACCAGGACCGTCAGTCCGGCTGGCAAACATCATCAAATAAAAAGAATGTTATGCAACAATGAGGTCAATAATCCGTGAAGAGGGCTTAAATAAGATGACACAATGGTTTTCGTAATGTATTTCTATTTCATATTGACGAAAATACTTACATTTGTAGCTCGTTTTTTTCGCCGCTTTGGAAGCCATCTTGGTTGTGGTGAAGCTGGTGAAAATACACAATGCATTCTGGGTAGCCCTTACTCCCAAGGGTGGTGCCAGAAAATCTCAATTTGAGGGGTCGTACAGCCCTCAAACTTGTCCCTCAACTTAACATTCTGAGAATCGGGACAGCACTGGCACTTCGCGGGATCGCGCATTTTTGAGACTGAGGGTTAAGATTGAGGGTTAAGGGAGGAATTGGAATTCACCCATAATGTCGAGAATGAAGTTGAAATAGGATGTTGAGAATAAAGTCGGAATATAATGGCGAAAATAAAGTTGAAATATGTCGAGAATAAAGTCGACCTTCTGAGACTAACAACCAGCGCACTGCTTCTACAAAATGCCCTCCAGTCAGTTAGATGAATTAGTGAAATTATACTTCGGACTCAGCTTTAATAACAAAGAAATACTTTCTCTTTTAGCCCACAGACATACCGTAGTAATAAGTATAAGGACTTTGAAGAGACTGTGCCGAAAACTGCGACTGTTCCGAAGGATAAACCACACAAGCTTGGAAGGGTGGCCTCATTCGGCATTTCTGCATAGAACAGGAATTCAAAAAATCTATTATAAAAGAATTTAAGAAACCATATATTTAATCTGCCATACTCTTTACATTACACTCCATGCTACAGCATGCATCTCTGTCTTTCTCCTCACTGGATTTATCGAAGAGAACTGGGACGGACCAAAGGAGACATCGACTTTATTCTTGATATCATATTTCAACTTTATTCTCGACATTATATTTCGACTTTATTCTCAACATTTTGACTTTTTTTCTCGTAGAGCATGATGAAAAAAAATTCTACCCTCTCTCATTTTTTTTTCTCACGGGTGGCCCTAATACTCTTCCGTACAAATGAATAGTGAGAGAAAACAATCACTTCTCATGTAGGGCAGACTTGGTGTTCTGTCAGTGAAAAAAGGAAATCAGCACTGGTATTGGCTAAATGTAATTCTGACTTAGTAAATATCAAAAAAGCTCTAATATGGTACATCCCTATCAAAGGGCTCAGAACCTACAAAACAACAATGCAGTTTAATTCCATTACATTCGCAGTTAACACTCAATATATTGTGATAATTCACTGCACTCCTGCAGACAATAAAACACAAAATTCATGTGTGTATGGCTGCTGCCCTCGTGGCCAAAATGAGCCTTGATAGTTTTTGAGCCACATGTTGTTTCATTCTCTGAATCACCCTGGAGGTTGTTTATTGTTCCTGAAGAGAAAAAAAAGAACCACATAACAGTTCCAAGAGCAAAAATCTAAAATGCAGCTCAGAGTCTTTCTCTCGGACACTGCAGGTACTCTTCTTTTGTGTCCTCACAGTTTGCTCAAAGCAAATGGTACAAAAGGATATCTTACGGCGAAGGTCGCTCTGAAGCTGCTCTGGCCTCTGCTCTGCTGCAGACCAAACTGTCCTCTGTTTTTTATTCATCCTCAGTGTCTTCGACCAAAGAAAAACACACTGGCCAAAACCACCTGATAAGAATTGTTGGGCTGTGTGATGTGCACATTGAAAAACCTGAGGCACAAGCAGCTTTGAGGTTACATCAGATCCTTATTCCTGTGCTGTTGAATGGTTGAGCGTTGTCTGAGGTATTGTTGTTTTGCCAGTTCCAACTATTTTCCCACCCTCAGCGCTGTTACAATGACTAAACCATTCAGCCAATGTCTGTTGGAGTAGGAGGTTGGTAATACGGACAGAAAATTCTTACCTCAATATTTTTAGCTAAATAGAAATGCAGTGCATACACCTTGATCGATTTTTCTTTCTACCCAGGGTCTCAAAGACAATACCTTGTTTTGTAAGGCAAAAATGTGACCATCATCAACAATGTTGTTCCTGCTCAATTTAACTGCAGAGGTAATCACAGAATCACACATCTGGGCAGATTATTTGACCCAGATACTCCACAGGAGTTTGATCAGCTGGATCTTTCTGTGATGCTGTAGCACATTATGGCTGGCTGTTCATCAGAATTCAAGTAGTTTTTCACTCTTTATCCTTTCCCTCTCAAAGTTTGTGGGAAACCTTTAAAAGTAATCATAAGGTTTTTGGTAACACTTCACTGCAGAGGTCCGTAAATTTCATCCCACTTAGGTAATAGTTAGACAAAGTTCCTTTTTTTTATTTCTTTGAAATTACCCCCAAAATTTCATGAGAATTTGGTGAAAATTAGCACACAAGTTCTTTAAAATAATGTCCAAATTTATCGTCATGAGTCACAATTGGTAGGTAACTGTTTTTTCCAGTTTCTTTGAGTCACAATTGGTAGGTAACTGTTTTTTCCAGTTTCTTTGAAATTTACTCCAAATTGCAAGGTCACCACTGACAGCATGTTGAAAAAAAGTCCGGTTTCAATACACAGCCTTGGCTCTGAATTTCAGCAGGTAAATACTGTGGCTCGGGGCCGAGGTACCAAAACAGAGTACACCCCCCCACATCCAGGGGGCGATCATACTCATGCGCAGATCAGACAGAGGGGGGAGGGGGAGTCATAGGTTGTGTAGTGTGCACAGTTAGTGTAAGGGAGAGATACAATAGGTGCAGTAGCAATGGCTGAAAAACAGCCCAAAAGAAAAAGTTCAGAGGGGTGAAAAGTGAAAAGGAAGGGCTATGACCATGAAAGAGTGAAGACCCGGGTCATCATTGGTGTTGCTTTCCAAGGGTGGAGGGAACTCCACGAATTGAAAGACCTGAAAACGGACGCGGATGTCGCCATCTTTCTGCTGGATAGGTAAGAAACATTAGCTTTGTGGTGCTTCACATAACAGTAACAGCCGTCGGACATTCATCTTATTGTCTAATCTGCCAGAATGTACTGTTGTTGTGATGTTATCAATAATTGCAGTCGAGTTGTCTGACGAGTCAGGGTTACCTCAGCTACATTGGTGAGCTATGCAGTTTCTACGGCCGTTTCCATGACGATGCACGTCCATCAGCTTTCGGGGGGCGGGTCTAAATTAGTTTATAAACAACCTCTCCACTCGTTTTCTCCCACATCGCTGACTACACCTTTAAATCACAAAATCACACTAAATGTTTTTGGAAGTTTCATCCTTTGCCAAAGATATGATAGATCTTCATGGGACATACTGGTTAAATAAGGGTTGCATGTGATCTCAATTATTATTGTTGGGAAATTGAATTATTCACTTAACATTTCAAAGGTTATTATTACACCAAACAATGACCCTAACTTCTGGATTCAAGAACTAAGCAGCTATTTATCACCTGCTTCTCTGGAAATAGCAGAAATGTTGGGATGCTTCTAAAAAACATTTTGTGGTGGGTTGTGATTTAATTTCAAATAAATTATTTGCTAATTGTCACCTCCTTACCTCGCAATTTGGAGTAAATTTCAAAGAAACTGGAAAAAACAGTGACATACCAATTGTGACTTGCAACAATAAATCTGGACATTATTTTAAAGAAGTAATGTACTAATTTTCACCAGTTTCTCATGAAATTTTGGGGGTAATTTCACAGAAAAAAGAAAAACCTTTTTCTAAATATTACCTAAGTGTGATGAAATTTGCGGACCTCTACAGTAAAGTGTTACCGTTTTTTTTTTTTTTTTTTAAATGTTAACTAGGGAGTTATATAAAATATATTGATGGAGGTCTATAAAAATGCAAACTCTGATCATTTCATGTGTTAATATTTCTCTTAAAACATTAAATATGTGATGATCATAAAGTATCACAGTCCTCAAAAAACATTCTCATGGTTTAACGTGTTTTTGTACTGCTTGAATTATCAGACATTTCTTTAAAGACAAACCACTTAATAATTTGTAAATTTTAAATAAATGTATGTATAAAATTAAATTCTATAATTTCCAAGTCTTATAGGTTTTAAAAAGCCTGATGATGACTTAGTAGTAAATGTGTTAAAAAAGTGAATTACTTCACCATATAAAAAGATTAAGTTTTATGCCAAGTTTCCAAGCTTTAACTACACTATATTAAAAGTATTTACTCACTCATCTTAATCAATGAATTCATGTGTTCATGTCAGTCCCATGGCCACGGGTGTATGAAATCCAGCACCTCGGCTTGCAGACTGCCTCCACAAACATTTGTGAAAGAATGGGTCACTCTCAGGAGCTCAGTGAGCTTCAGCGTGGTACCATGATAGGGTACCTCTTGTACAGTAAGTCCAGTCAGGAAATTTCCTAAGAATTAAATATTCCACTGTCAACTGTTTGTGATTTTATACCTAAGTGTAAGCGTTTCAGACATGAAGTGGTAGACCACACAAAATCCCAGAGCAGGGTCAGTTGATGCTGAGGCGCAAAGAGCACGGGGGTCACCAACATTCTGAATAAAACATTGGATGATTACTCAGTTATTTATAAAGGTTTTAAAAGACACCTCACATTGAAGCACTCAAATAAAAGACAAAAATATAATAATAAGAGAAAAAATAAGCCTAAGTCTCAGATGCATGGCCAATAACAGTGTCCCATGTCATTACAAGAACTTCCAACTGATGATGTCGTTCTCATCACAACCAGTCAAAGGACCGGGCACATCTGGTGCCTCCCATCCAGTGATAATCCTGACTAACTGTTAAAAGACAATTCAACTGATGCTTGGCATTTTTCAACAGCCACATCTCCTGGAAATTATAGATTTAAATTCTACGAACAGTTATAGGAACATCTCCTGAAAACTGCTGCTGAAAATAAAACTATAACACTTTTTCTCAACATTTTCTACCTGTTTATTTATGAATATAGATTATGGTCCCATACATAATGCTCATAAGAAAAACATTTCTGTCTCTTTTGTTGTTCATTATAATTGTATCAGATCTATGCTCTAGATTTACTTTAAAGAAAAATCAGTCCCCCTCCCCAGGTAGCAAATACTGTGTTAAATGATTGCACTGACCGTGCTACTCTCATTCCTCTATCTTGTTTAAGAGTAGTAAACACTAAAAGATGGTGTGTAGTGCGCACAGATACAGTATATTTATAGGATATGATTTATGACAAACAACCCCATATTGTCGATGGGTAATTTTAAAAAATGCCTATAACAGATACAGTTTACTTTATAAAGAGCCACTAAAAAACTTTGAAGTTAATCATTGAATAGCAGCAGAAGTTTTGACATGGTAAAGAGGCAGTCATTATTATTGTGATTGAGAAGACAAAAATAAACATTGTATTCAGTAGTTGACAGTCTTTGCGGCTCCACAACATGTGAATATTAAGCAAGCCGTCCATACTGCTGAAACAGAAGCTGGCCAATGTCTGACCACAGGATGATGGCAGCAGCGGTTCCTCTTGTCAGATCTGTACCAGAAGCAAAATGTCGCTGTCTGTTTTTGTTCTGTGGTTGTCACAGCTTATGTGAAATCCATTTTCTCTGTTTGAATACGTTCTGTCAGGGACGACAAGACCCAAACTCAAATTTCAACTGCCCAGTTTTTGACGGAGAGAATCTGACAGCAAATTTGCTGCGTGGCCTCTTCACAGATGAGACACTCTTATCTCCTTGGACTGTATACTGTTTCTTATGATTACTTTATTTTCTTTACACCGGCTGACAATTACTTCTACCACCTTAATCAACTGCCAGATTAGACCAAAGAGGAGGAAACTATCACAATGGGATCTCAGGCACCACACTACTGTATCTTTAGATTTATTTGGCACTTGTAGTTCAACATACTAGGTCACGTCCTTCCATCCTCTAATGGTTAACAAAGCTGTTTGCTCATTAGATTCCTGATCACTGATACTCATGTAGAGGTAGAACTCCAGATGACTCATTAGTTAAACATTTCCCTGTTTGTTTATCCATAAAAAAGAGTGTAGCTATTACACAGTGATACACATAGAGAAACTGAACATTTTTTTGTTATTTCCTGTGATATCTTGTCACTTTATATAAAGGACACTTTTTTGTTTTTGATGTTGGGACAGGTAAGGTCAACTTTGGGAGCATATGCCACATCGTCATTTTTGCTATTCATCATTCCTGACCACTCATCTGCACCACCAGCGTTTACTCTACTTCATTCAGGGAGGTTTACGTACGTTGAAGTTTAAGGGTGCAAACCTTAACCCAAGGCTATGGAGGCAAGGGACACAAACCCTTTTTTAGACATGCAACCAACTGCCATAACCAAAGTGACACAGGAAGTCAGCTACCATACCAACTGTTTTTATTCAGGTCTTGAACCTGTCTCTGGTCCGCAGCCTAAGCCCCTATGGACTTAGCTACACTGCCTCCATTAATGTCAGGTAAAGTTTTAAGTTAAGCACAAAGATTTTTTTTTTCACTCATATGTTTGATGTCAGAATTCATAAACAGCACTGGAAAGTCAAGGACTTGGATAGTCCAACAACTGCTCTGTCTCTACATGCAAACAAAGCATTTTATCGTGTCAGCTAGAGTTACCACATTTGTGCTTTGCAAGAATTTTGGTTTGGGACTCCAGAACACGATTAAGCTCTTCGATAACAAGCCTAAATCTATGGTAACTACTGGTCTGAGGTCAGAGGCTTTTGCAGAAGGACGAGGGACAAAACAGAGAGACCCACTCTCACCCCTTTTATTTATTATAGTGCTAAAAGCTCTTGCAGAAGCCATAAGATCAAACAAATAAATTTTACGAGTAACAATGGGTGGTCGAGAAACCAATTTTTAAATTTTTGCATAAAATATATTGGCCCTCATATCAGATCCTCAGAAGTCGGTATCCGCAATTTTAGAAACTATCAGCTCATGCTCATGTATTCAGAAGACAAAGAAAAGGAGTGCTACCTATTGCAGCCTAACATCTGTTTGCATGACTTCCTGATGAAGGCTTGATGCCGAAACGCATCGAAGTTTGTTTTTAAGGTCTACATGACCTTGCCGTTAAAATAAAGGCATTTTAATAGTATAAAGAGAGTGCCTTGGAGTCTCTTCTTTTTGTTTCATTCTCATGTATATCAGGATACATGATCAACTGGATGAAGTCTGAAGTGATGTCACTTTGACAAAGGCTGTTATAAAAGTAATTTCCCAAACTGGAAATTTAAGTGGGTAGCTAAATATTCAAAATACCATTTGAATCCAGGACTATATTATGTGATATTGGATAACGTCAACCCAATTTTGGATAAAATATAACTTCTACTTAACCCTTTAACCACCAGCTCAACTGTTTGGCAGAGGTCACCATTAAATTCAGGGATATTTAACATTTAAAAAAACAGAACAAATCAAGTTATTGTTTGGTTCCATTAACACTTCAGGTAACAGGGAAAACCACAAGCAAACCAAAAAACAGACATTTTTTTGGTGTGGGATTCAAAGGTTTAAAAAGCTAGCTGTTGATTGTGTGGTGACACAAAAATGCACAAATATTTGGGACAAAATCAATTAGAAAAGGCAGTAATGTCCGTAAAAATTTGCACAAAAAAAAAATAGAATAGATGATAACTGAGTTCAACAAACACAAAAATGTTTTTAATGAATAATAGACTTTATATGTGTATTAATTGTTATATCAGTAAATGATTAAGTTAAGTATTTAAATATCTATGATGGTAATAATATTGTTAGTTTTATCTTTTTCTGTATCATAAAAAACAATGACAGAAGCAAACTATGATGTGTTACGTTTATTTAACACATTAGATATTCCTGAATTTAATTATGTCTGCCTAACAGTTGAGATGGGAGTTAAGGGGTTAAGAGATGTGGTACAATACAAACATCATTATGGGGGAGAGTTTAAGCTATAAAAAATGGTGGTAGCCCTGAAGTTGAACAATTTTTAAACTTGATACTGTTAATTATCCCAATGACCATTTTTAAAACCATAAACAAAATGTCCAATCAATGTATATGGGCTGGAAAAAGGACAAGGATGAAAATAACAACAGTATAAGCTGAAGTAGAATGTGGGACTATGAGACTTCCTAATATGAGAGTCTACCAAGAAGCATTTGTAAGGGCTCAGATAACATCCTTACTCTCTAATAGAAAGTACAGGTCTCTATGGGTGAACCTGAAAGAAGAATTTAATGCTTCATTTAAAACTGCAGACTATCTGAGCCATAGTCCAAAGTCACAAGAACAGAATCCAATTGCCTCTAATACAAGGGATAATGGCACTGTATGCATAAGAATGAAGGAGTATCTCCTTTTCTTAAAGGTTTGTCATCAATATGGAAAAACTTTTTATTAAAAATAGGGGGAAGTCTGTTCTGCTGGTGAGAGGAATCAAGCATATCCAATGTCTTTACCACAACAATGGTTTAAAATCATTTTTAGAGTTAAAGGAAATACACAACTTGCATAACAGAGATTTTTGGAAATGTATACAGCTCAGGGATTGCATGTCCAAGGCAGCCCCACAAGAGTTGAGCTGCCAATCAAACCTCCTATCTCCTCTAGTTGTATATTATTAAATACTATGCCTAACCTTGAGAGTAAAATTTACAATCATCTTATTAGTGAGTTTAAGGGTAATACAACTATCAGAAAAATTGTGTGGGAAAGAGAAGTGGGAATAAATTATGAGGAGGAAGAATGGAGCTGGCTGACTGGGGAGATGCTAAATCCAAATGAGAGACACCAGGTCCAAACTCATCCAGTTTAAAATATTCAATGGACTATACTGGACACCAGTGAGGATGAATACAGTGAGTCAAACCTGTGTTTGCGCTGTAAAATAGATAAAGGATACCTTCTACGCATGATTCTTTACTGCCCCAACTTAACTGTCTGCTGGCAGAGGATTATAGAAAAAATCATAGATAGTGTAGGAATGAACATCAATCTTACTCCGGCTTTATGTCTCCTGAATAGTATGAAAGGAAATGAGAGAACAAATGAGGAAAGAGCACACTGACTGAAGGTAGCACTTACCACTGCTAGAAGAGACACATTAAGGTACAATTCAGAGCACTCTGAATTGCCCATTGCATTAACAGAAACAGCCTCATATGAGCTACTAATTTATAAGATAAGTGGTAAGATGGACATTTAGGCCCTTTTTACATGGAAATAGGTCCTGCTGAATCCAGAGTTTTCATTGCGTTTCACCTCCAATTTTCACAAAAACAGTGCCTGGAGTGCCTGAATCCTCAAACTTTTGAAACCAGGGTCCGGAGTTGTGTTTTGCTTTATGTTAGGAGCTGGAAGGTAATCAGGGGGATTCACACAGACAGAAGAGCCCCAAGAAGCAACTTCATGTGTAGGAACAAGCCCAGAAATCCGAGACCCAAGGACGTGACTCATGAGATTTGCGGCCCTTAGACGCTTAGAACCAGCAGACTTGACAACGCTGCTCGTGTCTGTACGAGCAGCTGAGAAGGCAGCTTCAGTGTCAGATCTGTTAAAAAAGGAACTACGTTTCATTACCAAATTTTCAGTAGTAGTGCATTACTTAACTTTTTCTTTAAGGGTTGTGGTTAGTCACAGTATGTTAATTTACACACAAACAATCTGTTCTGAGCAGGGTTGAAACAGGTTTATGCTGAAATCATATGTTTGTGTTCATTTCAGGCAAGAAATGTTTTAGTAAAAAAATATGGGACTTTTACAATTCCCTCTGCCCTATCTCTTTTACTAGGATAACAAAAAGTTTGAGACATTGTTTTCCCATAGCAGCAACTGTGGATTTGAATCAAAAGCCCTTTCCAGTTACTGAACAGCCAATGTTAATCAGGTTTCATTCAATATTGCAACTGTTTCTGATTCTCTGAGCCTGCCAATGACTGTCTCAGCTCCTTCTCTTTGTCTGTTTCTCGGCTAAATGGAAGTTGATTCGACACACCGCAGATGATCACTCAGAAAAGACAGCTTCAGAGACCAAATTTCAGAAACTTTGTCCAATACTTGATGCATTATTTGCTGTTGCACACTCAGTTACCTTATTTCCTGTATCCCAGTTTACAGTCCTCTTTCAAGCAGAAGCTAACATCTTATAGTAGTCCATGTAACAACAAGCTGGTTTAGACCTGAGAAGCTGTGTGGTATAAGGAAAATTTCTTCACACTGTATAGAAAGTTTTGCAGTTCCAGAATTTGGCACCTCAGCTGCTCCACAAACCCACAGCAGACAAACAGTGTTGTGCCACAGCCTTACATGCATCTACAGCCCTTCAGCGTGGACTGGATCCCAGTGTGTGAGCTGGATTCTTGCAGAGTGCTGCATCACCCTTTCTTGGGCTAAGAGGTTTAAGTGAGCAGAGGAAAAGGTGTAGATTTATTTACATCAAAGACCCACAGTGACTGTGTGACACATGGCCCCTTCTTCATCCTCTCTGTCATCATGGCATTTTGAAAATATTCCCCTCTTTAGTAAGAAATACAGCCAGCATATTGTAAGTCTAAATGCCAGATGGTTACCTCTATGAATACCTCATTACCCTAAAGCCCTTTCACACATGGGCTTTTAAAAATTTATAGAAAGTTACAGGACAACCTGCCCTTGCTCTTTCACATGCCCTGCACAGAATGAGATTTTCCCCTATCTTATGGAGTCCAGGAGAAGAGGCCTCAAGAGGTAAGACATGATGTGGAAAGGATACTGTGAAAGTCAGAGGGTAATGTCGACAACTAATCCTTGATGGTGGAAAAAGGATTTCCTCAACTTTTTAATGCTGCTGGTAATAATATCAACAAATGTAGTGGAAAGGGCCAGATAATGAAATAGTGGCGTTATGTAAAAAAGAGTTTAAAGTTTGTATTATTTAAAGGATTTTTCATTAACATCCCATTTTAATTTTGGCAACTATTTAAGACTTAGTCTTGCTGTCTAGTTGACAAAATAATAACATACCTTTCCTCAGATTTTTTGCCACTAAACTTTTATTTTTTGTTATCTTATATTTTTAAGGAGGAAGGTGCATATAGATATAAGCATTGATGACTTTTTGTCATGTTAAGTATCGTACACTGGTGACATTGGCCCCTTACACTTGGTTTCAAAGTTTTGTCTTGAACATGTTCTGCTGCATTCACATATTGGTCTAGTCACTGAAATCAAATGAACCCAGTTTAAAGCAAAATATGAGCTTGTAACTGAACAGTCAATTATCAGTCAGTTATTTATGCACTCCATGATCTTTCATACTGTATGACAGTTTGGGCTCAGGGTTTACCTTCAACAATCAAGTCTGTCATCCTTGTATAAGAAAGCCCTTAAAGTTATGGACAAAAAACCCGTCCATTGACACCACTGCCACATTTTGAAAAAATACAATCTGTTGAGCTTTGAAAGCTTCATGCAGTTTTCTTTCCTTATTTTTTCTTTCCTTAAATAAGTATTAATAATCTTGCCCCTGAAACCTTATCCAAATGTATTAAAAAACAGAACAGCAGTAGAGTAACAAGAAGCAAGGTGAATGGAAACTGTAGCATACCAAAATGTAAGTCAACATTTGGACAATCAGCTTTCTCTTTTAAAGGCTCTAAACTCTTGAATTCATTACCAATCGAAATCAAATTAACCACAGATTTAAACCCTTCTCTACAAAGGTCAAGTGCTAGCTAAAAGCAAACCAGAGCTGTAATCATTCTTAGTCTGCCATGTTTTTTATTTATTTTGAACTGGTTTGTATATTTACTTGTTTTTTTATGTGAACATGTATTTTATTGTTGTTCCGTATTTTATTTTTTGTTATTTTATGCTGTTAAATATTGTACATTTTCTGACTTCTTTATTTAAAAGCCCAACTAGGCACAACAGTTGGAAATCAGCATTTGCTATAAGCTCTCCGTACAGCACATCAGATTCATGCTCAGCGATGGAATTATGTTAAACTTTAGCATCCCTATCAAATAAATAAATTCAATTCAGTTAAATTCAATTCAAAAGTCAAGACAAAAAAGCTGACTGCCTATTTATTTAACACAATTCCATGACGAAACAATATACTTGGCTTAAATAGTGGATTAATCAATAAATCTAATCACTAATCAATAATCCAACATATCACACTCACACCTACACTTATTTACATTGTTTCAAGACATGATGTCATGTATTGTTTTACTGCCCTTAAAAAGCAGAGATAACCCATCTATAGTATAAAATATCATGATGCTTAGGGTTTGCTTTCTCTCTGTCCGTCTGAATTTTATGGGTCACTAACTGCCACAGGTCTGCAGGTCTGCAGCAGGAACACGTAAGAACAAGGAGACTCTCCCTTCATGACGCTCTGTTTGAGCCCCAAGGGATTTCACAGAGCTGCGGCCTATATTTGACCTGGCAGCATGTACCCAGCCTGTCAGACACTACCGCGGCTTTGAAGAAACTTTCCCCAAATCCTTTCTTGGCATCATGACTCTTCACTCCACTCTGAATGAGCTCCAACATCCCAAACTCAGCATCCCCAAATCATCAGAAAAAGGGAGCAGTCAGAGTGTGTTGGGACCCGTCTACAGAGGATAAGATCAGTTCAATCTGGGGAGACTTATTTCAACAGTGGCTTAAAGAGAGATCAAACAAATTTATTGACGAGACTCGAGATATATTGAAGATATGGGGTCTGCTGTGATTAGACCCCATCGAGGCATCATTACTTTTAAAGCATGTAGAGATGCCGAAGATGAAAAGGAATATGCCTCCATGGAGTCCAGACACTGTAGTGGGGATGAAGGTTTGAAGAGCATAGCTTGAAATTTGGATGAATGTGAGGCAGATCTACTTGTGAGCTTGCTCTGGGGACCCCTGGAAACTAAATGTGATGAGGATTGGAGGTGATTGGGGTAGATAAGGGTTGTGTTGGTCTAAAATGACAACTGAGAGCCACAAAAAGAAGAACAGCTATAGACTTTGACAGCTGATGGGGTTTGAGCCTCACCAATCTAATCCAATCCAAATAGAGAGCATTTAATGTTGAACAAAAGCCCCAAACCTCTCTTATTAAAATCAGAGTGAACTTTAGCACATTACTTAAGAGTAATAGTACAAATTTGAAAGTATAAAAATGTTACTATCTCAGAAATTTTCATAACAACTGCACTCGCAGGTTAAGACCTGGCCACTGCAGTTGAATTTCACTTTTGGATTATCTATGAGGGCAAACAACATTTAGTGTAATGTTCTATCTCAACAGAGCTTAACATAAAGTTATATTCCACAGTCACAGCCAGTAGTTGAAATTCATGAGCAATAACCACTCAGAGATGCCACTTTCTCGAGGATTCTGGGTACTGTAACTTATCTTTTAAATGGAACAAACTGTCGTTCACTTCAAGTTCTCTCAGTCTCCCTGTTTATTTTTCGGTTTGCTTGGGTTTTTAATGTTAAGTCAGCTATAGTTGATAACAAACAATTTGATTATGATCAGCTGACATGTGCAAGTAACTGTGGGCTTAATCAGTCAAAGATATTCCTGTGTGTGTCTGACAACCAAAGTTGATGGTGATGTAATTTATCTGTCAGAAACTGTGAACAAACCATCATTTTACCAAAATGAGGTTGGTGACATACATAATCCATCCATTATCAATACTGCTTATCCCTTTTGGGGTCATAGGATACACTCCGAACTGGTCACAAGCCAATGCCCACACTCATATAGGCAATTTGGAGACACCAATTAACCTAATGTGCATGTTTGTGGTCTGTGGGAGGAAGCAGAAGTGCCTGGAGAGAATCTGTGTATGCACGTTTCCCTGTTTGGATGCTTGGTGGAAATCATCACAGTTTGAAGCAGCTTCTGTTTAAAATAGATTTGCTGCGTATTTCCAGCAAACCACGGCAGATTGTGGTTGTGGACTGACAGACTGATTAATGAGTCTCTGGATCACTTTTTGCAGAGTACATAGATAGTAGGCTGGTGCATATATGGAAATTGGGGGGCACTGTTACCTCTGCATGCCCTATCTTTGATGGCATTTTTTCAACTCCATGGATGCACCTCCAAACGTAGAGGTTTCATTATACTTAAAAACAACAGTGGTTTACGACATTAATGTGCATCAAAAATAAATGAAGAGTTCTTTTCCAAAATGCTATAAAAGCCTAAATTAAAAATACATATAATACTCAGTGCTATTCTTTTTTATACTAATTATACTACCTGCCCTATCAGCATTTATTGCCAGAAAGCTATATATTCTTGTTTAAACTGTATTTCAAAGTTCAGTTCCCCTGCCAACCCAATGGTGGGTCTGGGTAAATAATGTAAGTACTTCCTAAATGAAAATAGATTTATAGCGTTTTGGAAAAGAGCTCTTCAAATACAGAAACAGATAGATAACTAAATTAAGAAAGATATTACAATATATAAAGTAAAAGTGTCCAAATAGATAAGAAGGAATTGATAAAGCCAACTTCAATGCAGAACCAACACCATGGGAAAAAGGGGAATTTAAGATATGGTTAAAACAAACTGGCTGTGTGGGGACAGAGAAACATGGCAGTAAAGCACTCAAGAGTAGAAATGCTGGTTCATGCTCCAGTGCTCAATGCTCATCGTTGACCTCTGGACAGTTATGTGCAACTGATCAGTGGATCTGAGCATCAGTGATAAAAGATGGAGTTTAAAGGTCAGAAAGATCCAAAGGAGTCAGCCCATCTAGTGACTTATAGGTCATTAATATAATTTAAAAATCAATTCCTGAACATAAAGAGAGCTGGGCAGGGAATACTTCAATGCAGGATTTGTGCACATGTTTGCATTTCTTGTTAAAAGATGAGCTTCAGCATGCAGAACAAGGTGTAAAGGATTCACAGATGCTTAGATAGCACTAAAATGAGGCACACTTCAACAATCAAGGATTATTTTGTAAAATTGGTTTAACTTGCTGAAATCACTGAAAGATTAAAAGTGACTTAAAGGTCCAGTGTGTATTATTAAATGCTAAACAAAAAAAAATATAAAATAACAAACTTGGTAAAAATGGAATATATTATTTAAAAGTGTATTTAAAGTAGTTTCTAATCAGCCTTAAATAATTAATGTTTTGTTTTCGTTACCTGAGAAAAAGTCATTTGTATCTTAATAGGAGCGGGTCACCCGTTTATGGGGGGCTCCATCTTGCGTCGCCATCTTTTCTACCGTAACCCAGAACGGACAAAAATACGCTTTCGCGTTTTTTTTCGACGCCTACCAGAAATGCACAGTTGTGAAATAGACGAAGAAGAAGAGAGTGATTACCAAGCAGCTGTGCTAATACAAACAAACATGGAGGACCACACATACAATTTGCCATCAGTGGAGCATGAATCATTGTCAAAGAAACGAAAACGGGATGAAGCCAAACGCAATCGGGAAAGGCCACGACAAAAAAACAGGGTCAACGTCGGCGGTCAGATGGAAGTCCCTGAAGGATAAGTTTGCAGACAGACGCAGAAGTTGCCTGTTTTTTGCTGGACAGGTAAGACTAAGTGTCGAATTGTAGTCTTATATGGAGCCGAATTTATTTGTTTACCTTCGGGAGAAGTTGGAGTAAGACGCAGAGAATGTATCTGCTATGAGAGGCTTATTTCACGGCCACAAGCAATTTTCTGTGGACAGAAAACATAGGCTGATAACTGCTATATGGCGCTGTTGATGAGACAAATATAAAGACTTTCACCGTACTCCTTAATGTTATTGTTTGCTCCTAATTTGTCATTTAGTAGCACATGTACACATTGGTAAGGTGTACTTTTTAGGATACTTCGGTCTCAGGAAAACCTCTGTGTCATTTCTCAGACCAAACGGCATCAGAAAACCCCCCTCAATAAAACCTCCGTCAGATGATACGGCCTCAGGCTTCAAAATGAAAGTCATCAGACAAAATACGGGAAAAACGGACTCAAATAAAAAACAGCGTCAGGTCGTAACAATATCAGAATCATCGTAATATCATAAATGTCAAGTCGTCTTGAGGCGGCATTCAGCTAAAAATAAGCCTCTAGCAAACTTCCCATTTTCAAAATAAAAGCATTCATCATTATCTCCTATTAGTTCTTTAACGCTTTTGTAAATTAGGCTCTCGTTTTGGAGCCGACCGGAAGTTTCTTCGATAGCATAATGGCGCGCTCAACAGAATGTCCGAAATACCGAAATGAAGTGCGTTTTATGGCTCAAATGACCACATTTTGGTATTCTACGTGGTGACTTTCGCGCCGGAAATACTCTCTAAATTTTCAAATGTGGCGAATCAACAGAGATATTTGATAGCTTGGTAGCTAGAAACACTCGTTGACGACGCCATGTTGAAAAAACGCTTTTTGTCCTTGGAAGGCCACCGTAGCTCAGGGGTTCTCCGAAATGGAGGGGGGAGCGCCGGAGTGGTGCAATCTCAAACCTCACCTTTAGATGTCGCTAAAAGCTACACACTGGACCTTTAAAGGGAGAATGTGTAGCATTTTAAGTAATTTATGAGCGAGAAGCGCTTGTGACTGCCCTGGCAAATTTGAAAGCCTCAACACTTATGATTCAATGCAGTTGGCAGCTTGTTGGAAAGAGCGTACGTCTTCACCAGGAAGCAAACTCAAAGTGTTGAATGACATATTGCCATGGCTTCTAGGCACATACCTACTGTAGAGTTCAGCTTGTTGCAACACACATTTGAAAAAGTGATGCGCTAGAGAGTAATATTTGTTTGAATGCAAAATACAGTTTCGCCATTTGATGGGAGAACAAACCACAGTGTGGTTTTATCACAAGAGCAAGACAAGAGGCTAAAATGCAAGATCTCACTATTCAGTTTACCTGCTGGTTTATTTTAAATTATTTGTCAATTATGACCAACAGATTTTTCAGAGTGTTTGAGGAAGGGTTAAGAGTGTACAGATCCATGCTTTGGCTTGCTGAAATTAGGGATGGAAATCTCCATCCCCAAGACGATACGATATGCATCTCGATATGTAGGCTACGGTACGATACACTAACCATTCACATGAAGCATCTACCAATTCAGGATGATACGATTTATCTTCCTACCACGATGCAATCAGGATGCAATCACGATGGAATAACGATGCAAATCTGTGCAAATTCAACTCAACTTTATTGTTCCTTCAAGACCACTTCAGACCACTTACAGTAGGCTACTTAAGCAGTCAGGAGGTGTGTTTGTCAACATAAAAAAGTAGGCCTATTTCACAAACAGGGACATCGGCCTAACAGTAGTGGAGCTCAGCCTTCAAAACTGTCATTAACAACACTTTCAGCACACTGAAAATAATCATTTTAAATTAAAAAAAATATATATATAATAACATGAAATCGGATTTTACCGATGCAAAGCTTTTACGATGCGATGCATTCTGGTTTCAGCCCAGTTTCTAATCCGATGCACACCACTCCAACCGATGCAATTTACCACAGACCCTCGCATCGATGCACTGATTGCAAATTGGATAAAATGTCCATCCCTAGCTGAAATACCCAGAGTCAGCTGATAAATCTAAAGATAAACACACTGAGCTTGGAGATAATGGCTTATCCCATTCTCAAAAATACACACACTTTAATGTGTGTATTAAAAACTTTAAAGCACAGAAATGTCAGAGAATAACTAATTAGGTTATAAAATCTGATGCTTGTTAAGTTGATTTGTCACAGCAAATAGAATTATTAGAACAGTTTCTCAGATGATTTCATTGTTGGAAAAATTATAAAAGTATTAAAGCAATTAAAGACCAGATGCCAGTGATGCTTTAAAAACTGTCGCTGTGTTGGAATCAATTACCTTGAAACAACTTTGAAATTAAGTAAAGTCATATGAGTAATGTTGAGCAATATTTTTTTTTTACTAATGACGTGTGAATAACGTGACAGCAGTCTTACATACCAGGCCTGATAAAGAAATTGACATATTCCAGTATTTGTTTGTAAAAGTAGTATAATTGGTGACAGCTTTATTTCCAGCCGAATAAAAAGTTGATTTGATGGTGTCTTTTAAAAAAATGGAAAACAAAATTTGTTCTCTCGCAGGACATTTATTTGTTTATTTCTAACTTATCTCAAAAATTAAAGATACTTGCAAAACTAAAGCTCCCTTGAGATTGTTGGTAAAAACAACAGCACAGGAAAAGCTTTCAGTTGGTTAGACTCCAGCAACTTTTACTCTTATGCATTTAATGATTCTGGACTGCTTTTACAAAATGTAAAAAGAACTAGAACTGCTCAGAGAAACAAACTTTTCGCCAGGGCATATCTGACATTATCAACTAAGTCATTTTCAAAATTATAAAAAACTGCCCTGTCTCACATTATAAATATTGAAAAGTCCTGGATCACCAAACTCAAACCACTTCTTTCTTGTGTAATGATCAACATTCACAGAAAAGGTCATCAAAATCCATTGATAATTTTTTTAAGTTCCTCCATGGCAAAGATAATGACAGCTGAAGGGACAGAGTCTGATTTTTGATCATTTATTTTAATGAAATATGTTGTTCACTATTCTAACACCCTTATTAAGAGATCATAATTACCTCCACTAAGGAGGTTATGTTACTGTCAGCGTCTGCTTGTTTGTTTGTTTGTTTGTTTCTCTGTTATGTCGCTTTTCCACTAGCATGCCTTAGCCCTAATCTACTCGGCCCTACTCGATTTGCAGCGTGCTTCCACTAGTCTGGTACCTCCTAAAACAAGCTAGTTTTAGTACCTACTCTGCTCTGGCTCCAAGCGAGCTGAGTGGATACTAAAAGATGACGTCACCGACTGCCGGTTACTGATTGGTCAGACAATGTCGTCATCAGACAATTGGACTCGAGTCATAGGACTCCGACTCGAGTCGACTCGAGCGGCTAATGAGACGACTTGCAACTCGTCTCGGACTCGGGAGGTAAAAACTCGGAACTCGACTCGACTCGGGAGATAAATACTTGAGACTCGGCTGGGACTCGGGAGAAAATATCTCCAGACTCGACCTGACTTGAGACAACATGATTCAGAAAATTTCACTCACTCAGGCTTTAGATGAAGAGCCAGACAGGAGATATACGCCGCTGTTGATGCTCCATTCACAGTACACATGTCCGTCAACTATTATGGTCCCGCACACAACACAGTTCTGCACACATATGTTCCTACCACACACCCGCTTCTACTACAGTGATGATCAGTGGGCAGATAGTAGCTGAAGCCTGCGTCCCGCGCTATGTCTTCTGTGCCCAAAGTTATTTTCTTTGCATATAAAGAATTTCACTCAGATGGAAAACGAAGACACACCAAGTGTACGACCTGCAACGCTTCGATAAGTGAAAAAGAGGGCACAACATCAAACTTTATCACGTGCAAGTAAGTGAAAGAAAATTGGCCAAACGGCGTAGGATAAATGATTTTAAGTGTATTTTTTTAGCCCGCGTATATATGTGTGTGGGGGGGGGTGTGTGTGTGGCGTGACACACACATAAGCGACTAACTACCTTTCACCTTGTGAAATTCTCTACTATTGACTGAAAATGGGACTATTTAAATACACTAGATCTGGGTTATCCAGGTGTGTCAGAATAAGATATCAGGAATTCTCTCTTATTTTTTAGGTTCAGCAGTCAAAGTGAGTGTGTGCATGCAGTTTTATGTTTGCTGAATTGCAAGCTGAGCCCCCTATTTGTTGCAAATAACTGTTGCAAAATTGTTTAAATAAAAGTATTTTTTATATGAAAAATGCCATTTCTTTAATGTAGCCTTTCTCCTCTACCTAGGTCTAAATAATCAGACATGCAATGTCTTATTGGTAAATGTCCAGCTTTATGCTGCATTAATCCAGGCAGACTAGTCTGATGCGGCTTTTTATGTTGACCTTGGGAAGATAAGGTTTGTATCTTCAAGATAAAAAATCTGAGTCCTTTTTGGGTGGACTGGGGAACAAAGGTGAGGGACTCGACCTGTCATAACCTGTGACTCGACTTGACTTGACTTTACAAAACCTGTGACTCGACTCGACTTGACTTGACAAAACCTGTGACTCGACTCGACTTGACTTGCCCACAACAGAAGAAACTTGGGACTTGCTTGAGACTCGGATCAAATGACTCGAGACTTGCTTGGGACTCGGATCGGAGGGACTTGGGCAATTGTCTGGTCGTCATCGATGAGTCATGAGCGCGACAACCTAGCATGCTAGTGGTAGCTACCATTAGCTTACTCTCATACATCTTTTCTTTGCAGCTCGATTGCTCTCGTCCTCGTCTTCATTCTGTTGTATAGCTTCCAAAACTCCCCTGTGCTTTTCAAGGGGTATTTCTTCTTGCCACCTGCAGCCTTCTCCTGCTTTCCTTTTTTACTCGGTTTGTGACAAAAAGCCACAGATTGTTGTGTCGTGTCAAAATGACGTCTTTGCAGTGCCGCTCAGCTGTTCACAGCAACACTGCACCCCGACTGGGGCTAATGAAAAAGCAGCACAAGGCGAGAAGAGTAGAGCCGGGTAGAGTCGAGTAAATTAGCAACATAACTCAGACAGATTTCGATGAAATTTTCAGGAAATGTCTGGATTGGCACAAGAAATAAATGATTAGGTTTTGGGAGTGATCCTGATCACCTTCTGGATCCAGGAATTTTTTAAAGGATTCTTTAACATTGAAAGAAAGGACCATTTTTGGCATTTGTGTATATTTGTATGTTTTCATGGTCAATGAATATTTAGATGAAATAAAGGTAGGACTAATATTTATGGTGAAAATCACAATATGGATGAGGGCTGTGGCACTGGCGGAGGTCTGCGCTCTCCGAGTGCTTTTCTAGTAAAGAGAATGTACTTGCTGATAGGCGCTGTAATCACATCACACACACCATACTGTTAATATGCTGGTCACAGAATTCAATCGCCTTCACTCACCCGTTCTTTGTTTTTTTAGATTTAGATTTCCCGATGTGTTTCTCTGTCTCAAACATCAGACAAAAATTGTACAGAGTGTTGGTCAGGATGGGAAATTGAAATCCAATACTAGATGAGAACCTATAACAATTCCTTCAGGAATCAATACCATAAGTCTTTTTGCTCATCAATTCCATATCCACTTTAGTGTCAAGCTTTGCAAATGAAAGATGTTGCCCTCCCATCAGAGGACATCTGCAGGAATTATGACAAAGAAGTCAAAACTTGGAGCAGAGAGGGGGCAGAAATGATCAGAGTCGTGGCTTAATTAAAAAAAAAAGCACACAACTTGTAGTATGTGGAGACGCCAGTGCCTTCAGAAGCATGCATCCATGCACCATGGCACTGAATATTAGGAGTGACATGTGCTTGGCATTTGTGCCCCTGGTAACCTTTGGAGGCCGGCTTTTGCCCACTCATACAGTCATCAGGAATCACTTAAGAGAATTGTTAAAGATTTGGATCAATAAGCAGGATCATTAATGGCTTTGGTATCAGTAAAATCTTTTGTATGCATGCCTAGAACTGAAAAATAGCTATTTGTTTTCACACATGTAGAACAGGTTAAATTCTTTACCAGTGGAGAGACATGAACAATTGCACTTCACTTAAAGCTGAAATAATCATGTTATTGTGCCAGTCAGAAAATCAGATGCCTTAAAAGTGAATGCAAACATGATAGTATATTGAATCAATTGGTTGAAACAACTAACACACAGAGGTAATTCAAATCAATGTACTGTCCATCACTCGAGCTCAATCTGACCAGACTGGAAAAGACAGACTTTTACTGAGATGTCAGTCACCTTAAATGCTTAGCATTAGCAGAACACAAAAATCAGTATTCATTTAATTTGTTATTCATCACTAATTGTCATCCCCATTTGCATTCACCAAAGCGACAACAGCTCTTTCTGTCAGTTCTACCAGGGAAGGAATAGGTCTTAAAGCTGCAGACATGTTTTATTGTTCTAAGAGCTGCCTTGTTACATGGACAAGGAGACATTTTTAACACACAAGAGGACCTATACAACAAACAAAAAGTTGGGCTATTTAATTGGTTTAATTATATCCATTTTATTTAACAAGTTATTCTATTTTATATTGTTGATGTGGTTTTGTCATTAGAAGGGCCTGAAAAAGGCCTTTACTTTGTTATTATCCTCTGATTTGAGAAATGGGATGAATAATCACTCTGGGTTAAGATTATTATTATCTTCAGTCAGTCTTAAAGACACCCCAAGCACAGTTGGTTTGTGAGAGAAAACAAGGCTCAGATTTAACTGAAATTGGCTGAAAAACTTGGCCCAGGTAAAGTCAGTGGAGGGTAAAGTAACACATTTTTTATATGAGATGGGGGGGGGGGGCTCTGATTAGGGGTCAGCTGATCAATCAGAGAGCCAGAAAAAAGGACCATTTAAGTCAATCTGAAAAACTATTACCCTTACCTGTTGAGGTAAGAAGGAATGTGGTCTGTCTCATATCCCTTCTTATAGGTGCCACATTTTGCAAATCACTTATTTTTTTAGTGTTTGTAACATACTTGACCATGGCCAGTCTACAAAACTCCCAACATGGGGGAATCTCTCCCCTCCTTTTGTTCAATGATTCACCTTTTAGAAAATTTGTGCTCAACAGTATGTTCAAACACCACACTTCATTGGATGAATGATGTTGGAGAACGCCTTTGCAGCCATGAACATTAGATCATGGCACTGCAAAGCTGAAGTCGCATCTACCTTGGGAGGGGCTTGGTCAAGCATGAAAATCAGCATTATAGCAGTTCTGAGCATGGATGAAACAGAGGGTCTTGTAAGCATGCCTATATCAAATATATAAGTGGACTTTAATGCAAGAAAATAAAAAAATGTTCTGAGGACACCTGGGACCAGTGTAAATGTATTGAAAGGGAGTAAACTGGGACCTTTAAAGCAAGTTTTATCTTTTCATAGCACTTTATAGATGTTTCAATAATAACTTTAATAACATGTTTTTTTTTTAATTAATCAGAAAATCTCCTTTCTGTGCCTGGAGTCAGCTTTGTGATTATTTTAGTGTACTAAAGGAACAAAGACTGCAGCAGTAGTTGCTGAGTTTGTTGTCCTCACAGACAGGGATTAGCTGCAGGTTCTCAGTGGCATTAGCTCCCTTGATGCAGAGAAACAAATGAATGACAGGCCATGTAGAGAGCACGTTGTTACTTTGTTTGATCTGAGTAGCACAAGAAAAAAACACGAAGAGTGGTCTGACCAGCGTTTTCAACAGCAAGATCCTGGCAGAAATCTCCCTGCTGCTGGAGTCTTCTGCCTTAATAAATCCTCCTGCTGAAATGATTATTTTGGCCTCTGGCTGCTCACATATTCCACACACAGTCCAAGGGTTATGCTTATAAGCTGAAGTTCTACATTTTTTTAACAGCCTGATGAATTTTCACATAATCAGAGTCCCTACATTTTGAATCCGTGTATTTCGTTACATGTGCCCCGCTGTAACATCATTATCTAAAATTTGATGTGGGAGTTTATGTGTTTTAAAGATCCACAGTGATATCTCAATAGGCTCTCAGTTTCTTTTTGATTTGGTTATTTTCCAGACTAAGTGTGACACAGATGAAAAGTCCTCCATTAACTGGGAGTATTTCAATGATTGAGGTTATGGTATATCTGCAGCTCAGTTGATACTAATCAATCAGGCTCCTCGTTAATGTATTTATGACAAAGGGGTGCTTGGAGATTTGCTGTAATTAAGTAATGGAGAGCTTATTGCAGATACAGCTAATGTAAACCCTGACTCTAATAAGGATAAATACATCTGCAGTTTAGTACTCTCTGGTACGCTAATGAAATATATTAAATCAACAATGGATAGCAGTCATTTGTTCACTTTATTATGTCCATTGAGTTAAGCTGGCTGCAGCTAGGCCTTTAGTCTTACACTCACTGGCAGAACAGGACAGCAGGAGTCTTTGTGGAAAGCAGTGCAACAACATTAGGCCCTAATAGTCAGTCAAAATATTGTCAGGACTGTTAATTTTCATGCAATAATGTTTCTAACTTGACATAGCCGGACTAGCTGATGTTATTAAAAGGAGCACAGTGCAGTGTGTCTCATTATTTACTGTAACACATGCAGTCCCTCTGTGCAGCATGAGACATTGAGAAGTCTCCAACCAGCCATACATCGTGTTGAAACTCTGCATTAGCAGCTCCTGGAGGATTGTAAATTAGACATGAAGAGGCGTCTAGTGACATAGACCTCCAGACCTGAGCAGGGGCTCTCAGAGGCCCCACATGAAACACCATTTCAATTCTACAAATAAATCCTTCTGTGGCTTGAATGGCCAGGAAGCAGTAATTCATGAGGGCACCAGGCGGAAAGAGAGTCACATGGCTGCAGTTCTCCTGCCTCTCCTCTGACACAAGAAACTCCCCCCGCAGTGATCCCCATCCCACACGCCCTAAAGAGCCCCGCATCAGTCTGACAAAAAGGAGCTGTCACTGTCTGTCTGCAAACAGGCAGAAAACAGATCTGTCTGTCTCTACAACTGTCTATCCATCAGTCACTGTCTGTCTGCACAGAGACAGATCCTGTCTGTCTGTCTCTGCATCTGTCTCTTCAAAGACAGAAAACAGATCCTGTCTGTCTGCTCAGAGACAGATCCTGTCTGTCTCTACATTTGTCTCTTCAAAGACTGAAAACAGATCCTGTCTGTCTCTACACCTGTCTATCTACCACTGTTTGCTCAGAGACAGGTCCTGTCTGTTCATGCAGAGACAGAAAACAGTCCTTTCTGTCTTATTGTCTGTCTCTCACTGACTGTCCACTTTGAGACAAAAAACAGATCCTGTCTGTCTTCATGTCTGTCTTACTCCTCGGAGACTGAAACCAGATTCCTTCTGCCTTTACAACCTTCTGTCCATCTATCTATCCATCAACCACTGTCTTCTTAGAGACACTCATTAAGTCCTGTCTGTTTCTTCGTCCCTCTGTCTCTTTGCTTAGAGACAGAAGAAAGACACTTTTTTGTCCCTATATCTGTGCCTCTGCTGAAAGATACAAGACAGATCCTGACCTTCTCTACGTCTGTTCTTCTGTCCAAACAGTCACAACAGAGCATGTTTTTCTGTACAGCTATCTATGTCTGTATATGTCCACAAAGAGACAAACAACAGATCATGTCTGTCTTTCTGTCTGCTCTGAGACCAACAATAGATCCTTTATGGCTGAAGGTCTCTTTGCAATAGTCTCCTCAATTAGAAACAAGCAGCAAATCCTGTCTGTATGCCCGTCTGTATGTAACTATTTGTCTTCTGATCTTGATCACGTAGCAACAGATCCTACATACAGGAAAAAAAGGCATGAAACAATCTCTGCACTGTTCTGTCCAGCAGTAGAATAGCCAACTCGGCATCTGACTTGCAGCCTCTTGTTTCATGAAGTTCTTACCAATATGTAAAAGCTTGTCCAATATTTACTGTAGTCCAGCTTTTTGCTCAGGTTTAGTCTCACTTTCTTTTCTTTGCTTCATCTTTCACCATTTTTTTTGTCTCTGCTCAGCCATTGTGGAAACTATACAGAGAGGAACAAACTGCCTCTCCCTTCAGAGTTGAGTATTATCTTGTGCCTTAAAGCCTTCTGGCAAGATAGACAAAGCTAGACAAGGCTTCCTTGCCAAACTTACATAGGGCTTTATGCATGTGGTTGGGGCACTTTAAGGACGTAGAGGCGGATACCATTCTCTCTGTCAGAGGTCTTTCTCCTATTAAAAAAAACTGTTAAACCACTGCTGTGTGCAAGACAGCACTAACAAGTGCAAGTCATCTAACCAACCTAGCTCCTGTTGAACCAGTGCCCAGCAACTGTAAGAGAAAGACACAATCTAGTGCAAATTGCTATCTTTCTAATTATGGAGCGATGTAACCGTTGAAATACAAATGTCCCCGCCTTGCCTACTTTTAAATCTTGCCTTAAAACATGATTTTACTCATAGATAATAGGCTGTGCCATGTCTAGAAATAGTGCCTAATGAGAGCAGTGGTTTGGGGGAATACTAAGTAGATTAAACAAATTGTTTGTAGGGTGTGATGGTCCCAAACTGTTTTTGTGGCTTGTTTTCTCCCACAGTTCTTTTAATTAAGTGGAGAAGCTTGCACCATGTGCAGCAATGTATGGCACAGAGCCTGTCCCAAATTTTTCTAAACAGAGAGAGATCTGAGCAGTGACTCTGTGGCACACATTCAGGCTCATGCCATGTACCTGAACTATCCCTTTTAGTTGGCTCTTAGTTTTGACAAATTGTTGTTTTGTTTGTTTGTTTGCTTGTTTACTTACATTTTTTTACATTATCAATTTGGTGAATATCATTGTTATAAATATGTTCCAGGGAAAAAAAAGAGATTGGGAATCTATCTATCTATCTATCTATCTATCTATCTATCTATCTATCTATCTATCTATCTATCTATCTATCTATCTATCTATCTATCTATCTATCTATCTATCTATCTATCTATCTATCTATCTATCTATCTATCTATCTATCCTCTCTTTCATATATCCTTCACTTCCCTGTCTACTGTCTTTCCCATAAAATTGATTGATTGATCCTCCATCCTTTTCCCCTTTCCTCACATCCTTGTATTCTCTTACCTTTGATTCTTGCCATCCTTCCTCTGCCCATCCTTTCTTTTTAATTCATCCTTCCTTCCATCTATCTATCTTTCTATGAGTCTTTTCTCTCTGCCTTCCCTTGGTGCCGTGCATCACAGTGAGACCACGGCTCTGCTCTCGTTCTGCTCTGTGTGGCCTCATGTGTGTGTTTCTGCTGCTGTTTGGTCAGTGGTCACACCATCAGATCTGTGTTAAACGCAGCCCCTCTCTGGGCTCCACTCTGACTGCTGTGTCAACACCAGCCGGATTTCAACAGCCTGCTCAAATGTGACTGTTTGTTGTGCCGTCCATTCAAATCCCAACTCGGATCTCATGAAAAGGTGAGAGCGGGCTCATCACATTTGAGCAGGCGCTGTAAATCTCACCCATGTTGACTGACACACCAATCAGCAGAGAACACAAAGAGAGTGTCTATTTGTCACAGAGAGAAGCTGTGCATTCTTTGAAATATGTAGCTCATGCTGCTTTGTGGCAAGACTTTTATTCTCCTGACTTAAATGAACCTTTATCTTTGCTGTCAACGCAGACAAATGAAGATTTCTCTTTGTGTTTGCATTTACCTTGAAACACCAAAAAAGATCAAATGTCAGTGAGAGGAGCAAGGGATTTGATCCAGTTTAAGTGATCTCTTTGGAAAATTTCTTGCTGTTGATCGTGTAAGGAGGTAGCAGTAGGAGAAGTGGGAGAGTCTCAACCAAATCACAGCAATTAGAAGAAGCACAGGGGAGTAGTGCCCCCTAGTGTTTGTTTCTATAGAGGCTGACTCGTTTCTTTTCCTCTGATGAACAGTGATCACAATTAAGCTGTTAAGCAAGCATTCTCCTTTTCATGATTTACACTCTTCTTATATGTGAAGTCTATGGAAATATACCAGAGTCACAAACATACCATTGCTGGTGATTCATTGACTGTAATCAAGTTTTTTCCTTGTGTCTCAAGGCAAAACAAAGGTGAGCTGCTTAATGTTGAGACGTCTGGTGGACTCACATTTCCATCCTTGACTGAAAGCAATTCATTGTTTTACATTTAGATTGCTTAATCTCAGTCAAAAAAACATTAAGATGAAATCTCTGAACCTTTGATTTGCTGAGCAGAACCATGTATTTATCTTTTATTTGTTATTTCAATGCTTTAGTCTATGTTTGCAAAAGAGAGAGAGAATTATCAAATAATCTGCTCAAAAAACATTGAAGCTCCCTGATCCAAAACATAGAGGGTAGCACATGATGTCACAGTCAGTGTGGGTGAGTGGATTGTTGTTATTACAATTTAATAATGTTCACCGACGGCAGTGCAGATCCTCAGCTGATGCTGTTGAAACATTTGGAGCTGTAACCTCAGGTTTATAGAAGGCGAAACTGTGTTGTTACAGCAACTGGCATCATATCGCTGAGCACACAAGCATTCAGATAATGCTTTGTGCTCAGGTAATAATGAATATAATAATGACTGTGAAACCCACTTCTTTCTCTGCCCCATTTTTTCCTCTAAAATCAAGACATCGCATTTCAGAAAGTCATTCACTGTGACAAGATCAGTGTCTTAAATGACAAGGCACTGAGGGCACTGAATTATATTTTCATGCTTGGTCCCAGCACACAACCTGTAGAAGTCTGCCTATATTAGCTGATTTGAGACTGAACAAATGTAAACCCATACAGTTTACCACCAAATGATGAAATACATAAATAATTGTGACTTCTATTATGCTATTATTTTTACATATTTTTTACGATACAGAATTTTCTGATGAGTTCGGTAATTGCAAAGAAAATGAAACAGACAACAACAGTTAAACATGATGCTCAGACTGTATGCTCAGAGAATCCTGATAACATCAATCTCCTTTGGACGTACATAAAATCACACAGATACAGAGTTATTGTCCCTGCAGGGCTTCTTTTTATGGAATATGCAAGCTAATGTTGCATTGCAAAGGTAACTTTATGGATTATTTCCTTATTTAAGTCAAATTTCAATCAGACTAGAATCTACATTTTCTGTGATAAATACACTGGATTGATTCAGCTTCCTGATAATGACTAAAACACAAAACTATTTAGGTAAATTAATCTTTTAATGCCTTAAAACACAAATTATAGCCAGAAAATTATATATATTTTGAAGTTGACATGTTTTTTTTCACTTTCTACTGAATTCTTGAAAAGAAATCAACATTTCCATAAAATTTAACATATATATGTTTTGTTTCTCATTTGATACATTGGGTGTTTTTGGAAGCTGACATCCCATTTGAGGACATTTTTTCCATTTATCTGATTGTTTTTTTAGTTTTTTTTCTCATTTTGATCAGATAGAGGTATTGTAAAAGTAAAGTATGTATCAAATATGATACAACAGGCATTATAGGGTTAAAGTTTTTCACTGTTCCTTACCACGAATATTAATAACAACATGTTTTTCTGCTGCATAGTGAATTGAGCTGGCAGTCCAGTGCAAAGATTGTGATTCAATGCACACCCTCTTTATATGGCAGTCCCATTTTACATCCAGGGTTCCTGCAGGTCCTTGAGAGTCTAAAAAAGTATCAGTAAAGATGTCAGTCTTATTTTTAGTTGGCTGAAGTTAGTAGGGCCATTGGCAATAGACTGCTCTTGTCAGTCAATTGTCAGTCAAAGTTTTATTTATTTATTTCATTCAGCTTAAAGGGGCTGCATAACAAAGCACACGTAAAAAAAGGAGAGGGCAGCAAGTTGTCGCTTGTGCAGTAAGCCTCAAAGTTCTTTGTCCTTTCTTTTCTATGTGTCACTTTTCTTCTGTTGGAAAAACCTGTGCAGCTTTGTGTGCTGTCAATAAATAAGGGTTCACAGGGCTCCAGTAGCTGTTTATACGACTTAAAATGTCTTACACTTGATTGATAAAACTTACAGCGGTCAAAATTTCCAAACGGTCGTTTTTACCTGTGAGAGTTCCCTCTCCTAGAGAAACAATGTTAGTATGTAGAAAGAAAGTTAAGTTTATTAAGTGTCATATGTTTGATTTCTTTCCCACAAGTTTACACTGGTCCTGGAACATATATGATCTTGATGTCCTCTCTGATTGGTCCACTGACTAACCAATCAAGGATCCCCCGTCCACAGCTGCCATTACCAAGCAACTCCAGTATAGAGTGGTGTACTGATGATGTACTTTTGTAGGCCAACAAGGAAGTGATCATCGCACCAGTTCTCTTGACTGTAAACTTGCTAAAAGCCTTTGAGATTTTTCACTGTGTTTACAATCATTGCTAATGCTAAGCTTGGTGAAATACAAAAAATGAAGAAACTCCCATGTTTTTCCTTTGTAATAATCTGAACAATCAAACCCACTTTTCACGATTTTTATGATTAAACATCATTGGTGAGAATAAAAAGCTATTAATGAACTACAAATGGACTACAACATGGTGGTTCAGCATAGAACTACTACAGTATTTCCAGTGTATCATGTCTTAATGTACCCTCTCCTTTCAGATACTCTTAATCAGATGGCCTTATCAAGGTGACAATAGCATTTGAATAATTAAGTGATAAAAATCATAATTATTGCCAACTAACATTTTAAATGCACAACAGTTATAGGCTGGAACCTATCCAAGCTGTCAACAGAGGCAAGAGGCGGGGTACACCCTGGATCAGTCAGCAGCCAATTGCAGGGCAACATAGAGAGACAGACAACCATTCATGCACACACTCACACCTAATGACAATTAAGAGTAGCCAGTTAGCCTAGTGAGCATGTTTTTGGTCTGTGGAAGGAAGCCAGAGTGCCTGCAGGGGGCCCACACATGCACGGACAATACATCCATACTTCACACAGAAAGACCCTTCTCCGACCCGGTGATCGAACTGGCAACCTTTTTGCTGTGAGGCATGTACACTACCTGCTGGGCTACCGTGTCGCCCACCTTGAGAACCAGGGAGCGCTAAATGCTTTCTCACTTCCACGTTTTTGAACTCATTCCTGCACCACTCTGTTGCCTTCTCAATACATTTCATTGAATTTATTTGTTACTTCAGCATCAGCAATAACAAAGAGTCTTGCATTCACATGCATGCATTCATTTTGTTTTGTATGCTTGCATTCATATGTCAGTAATATTTCAAGTTTTTGTACCATTTTTTTAAGTTATTGAGTTGGTTTCATGCACTGTCAGGTTTTTATCTACTGATCTCCATTAATGCCATTTAAAAAAAAAAAAAGCACAAGTTAACTCCATATTAATAAAAGTTAGTTCAGTTGTTTCAAATGGGAGAGTCAATCTGCAACAGATTTGGTAAGGGTGGGACTTGATGAAGGGTCAGAGTCAGGTGATATTTTCGCCTTTACATATAGGTTCATATATTTGATTTTAATGACAATATAATGTAGCCAACTTTGTTGTCTTGGGCATAGCGGAAGTCTATCACTTGAAGGAGACATTTAAGACACATTAACTGCAAACTAAACACAAAAGAACAGAATACGTTCACTTTATAAAACAAATTTAGCATAACATGTGACCTTTATTAAATTTTGGACCTTAAAAAGATGGGCATCACAAAGTGAGAAGAGCTATACAGACACTGAAAGACAATAACATAAAAGCAGACAATGTAACCTGACACCCTGTTAAAAGTCAGTATTTAGCACCCTGGCTTGTAGTTTTATCCAACATGCTTGAAAATGCCAGCAAGACATGACCTCTGCTTAAAGGTGTAGTCAGCGATCTTCTAATTTAATGCAGTATTTGTCAAAATCACCGTATTTCTCCTCTCAATCCACAAGATGTCACCACTGACAGCATGTTGAAAAAAAAGTCCGGTTTCAATACACAGCCTTGGCTCTGAATTTCAGCAGGTAAATACTGTGGCTCGGGCCAAGTCACCAAAACAGGGTACCCCCCCCCCCCCATCCAGGGGGCAATCATACTCATGAGTAGATCAGACAGACAGAGAGGGGAGGGGGAGTAGTAAGAGAGAGATACAATAGGTGCAGTAGCAATGGCTTAAAAACAGCCCAAAAGAAAAAGGTCAGAGGAGTGAAAAGTGAAAAAGAAGGGCTAAGACCATGAAAGAGCGAAGACCCGTGTTGGTGTTTCTTTCCGACGGTGGAGGGAACTCCACAAACTGAAAGACCTGAAAACGGATGCGGATGTTGCTGTCATTTTGCTTAATAGGTAAGCTACATTAGCTTTGTGGTGCTTCACATAACAGTAACAGCCGTCAGGCATTCATCTTATTGTCTTATCTGCCAAAATGTACTGTTGTCGTGATGTTATCAATATTGTCGGTCGAGTTGTCTGATGAGTTGGGGTTACCTTAGCTACGTTGGTCAGCTACGCGGTTTCTATGGCCGTTTCCATGACGATGCACGTCCATCAGCTTTCGGGGGTGGAGCCAGGAGTGAGGTATGAAGGAAGAGGTGGGTCTAAATTCATTTATCAACAACTTCTCCCCTCATTTTGTCCCACATAGCTGACTACACCTTTAACTCTGCTACCCTAAGTTGACTATGCTAACCATGTGTTTAATTAAATTGACGAACATTTACCAAATGTGTATGATTAGTCAGGGGGATGACAGGAAACATCATACTCCTGCAGAATAGCATTTCTCTCCACTTTAGATACGTTAGCCTCCATTGAACACAGTAAAATTGACCCCGGGAATATTCTTGTACTGACATTTTGACGATTATTCACACCTAGGTCAACGTCAGCTACTATAAGTTGATGTGTGAATGTTTGAAAGTTCTCTGCTCACCCATGTGCATGAAGAGGTCATGTTTGCATCCCTGTCTCTTTTTATGGAGATGTTCTTTTATTAGATTTATATGTACCCCCCCTAACATGTTACAACTGAGTAAAATCTCCATCTAACTTCAACAAATCAGCATTTCAATCAATCAATCAATCAATCAATCAGTCTTTACCTGTATAGCGCCAATTCATAACAAGTGTTATCTCAAGACACTTTACAATAGAGCATAAAGCTCTTCATTTTATGGATACACATATATGCATAGATACATATATGCATATAAAAATACACATATACATATATATACAAATATATACATCCAACACCCAACATGAATCCATATAGCCAATCATGAATCCCTCCATCATGGCGACAAGAAAAAACCTTCTGTTTAGCAGCAGGAAATCTTGAATGTGGATCCCAGTCTCATGATGAACAGCAAATCCACACGATGCCGTGTCGGGTGCGAGGGCGAAGGAAGGAGGGTAAGAGGAGACAAGTGGACTAAAGAAAGAACTAAAGTTAGTGACAGATCCATGAACCATAGACCTGTCATCTGATTTATTAGAGGTTAGCCTCTTGAGATGCTACATCTCGTTTTCAGGAGGGTCTTCATGTCTGAATGGTTGTGGTGATCATTTTATAGAAGTATAATCGATGATATTCTTCATAAAAATAAGAATTTATGGTAGTTACAAAACTCATGGACGCCCAGAACACAAGTGCCTCCCTACCATATTTGTCTCCGTTAAGTATAAATGTATTAAAGGCCTCTTAAGATGTGACATCCCATTTTCAGAGGGACCCCATGACTATGTGGTGCTAAATACAGATACTATAGATGTATCAACCATAGATAGGGAGATCATACAAATATTGAAGTATCTGATGTAAATGTATTTAATGAAATAGGTGTCCTTAGAGGTAAGCTGATGAAGAAGACAGAAGTTGGCCTGTTTACACCCAGGATACAGATTAGACTAATACCTAAGGGGATACACCCTGTGTCAATAGCTGAAGACTTAGGACTAATACCTAAGGGGATACACCCTGTGTCAATAGCTGAGGACTCAAGACTGATACCTATGGGGATACACCCTGTGTCAGATGTCAAAGGGCCTTCACTACAGGCTATCATGGGTTTGCCTTTAGGTCACTGGTTATTTTGGTTATTTATCTAAGATACTCTGGTCCAGTGAGAGTCCACTCTACAGGCATGTCTTTGTATAGTTCAAACAATGAGTCTGGTATAAATACAAGTACTCTTAAATGATTCAGGAGGTCTGATTTTGGCTTGGGCCTCTCAGGCTATCCGGAGTGCCTGATTCAGACACTTGCTTGGTTTTGTAATAAACTTCTCTTATATGCAAACGAGTCTATGTTGGCAGCTTCTTCATCATCTGCATCTACACATCAAGAAACTACAATATCTACATTAACAGCTATAATGATATAATGATAATTGGAATGGAATGTTCCTAATGAAATGGCCTTTCAGTGAGTTATAGAAAAAGAAGTCTGATGCAACACACCTGTGTTGATGTCATTTTTCTCTGTAATGCAGAATAAACTAGACAAATGTTCATAAAAAGTTAGAAAGTTTGGAATTCCATTATAAAATTGTGTAGGCACCATGAATAAAGTGACACAAAATTAGTTTTGACCATGGATGTATTATAAGAACTGGATACCATGTAACGGTTTTGAAGCCAGAATATCCCCCGTCAGGGCGCCGCCATTGTGCAGCCAGGAGAAAATCTGGACCATATCTGGGCGCAGCTGTCGTAAACGGTCACAAAACTCCGCAGCATACCGCGTACACAATCATTGTGGAACTGCCGTAACCCGCGGTTATTTTTTAAACTCTAATAACTGATGGAAAATAAACTTTTCAGAAAAAAGAGGACTTGAAAAAAACGCAGCCCAATAATACTTTCATATCACCACAGCATACGGATGGGAGAAATATTTCTACGAGGTGTATTATTTTTTTTAAAGTTTCACTACGGCCTGTTCAGATGAATGTGGGAGACGGAGATTTGACCTATACTGCAGCCAGTCACCAGGGGGAACAGTTTTTGCGGCGGCTTCACAAAAGCCCAGCGACATGGCGTCCATGTGTTTTTACAGTCTATGGTTTTGACAGGTGAATGAAATATCCAATATGAATTCTCCTTTTGAAACACACAGTAAAGCTACAATGTACTGTGATGCTGTTATGAGTGCCATCACTGTTTAGATTTTAAATATTTCTACAACTGAACCTAATAGGCTGGAAAATGTTACTTAGATGCATAATCACTTTCTATATCCCTTTGAAACACCTTGAAATAAGTGTAATTAAATGATATAAAGGATACAAAGGCTTTTTATTATATTAAACTAATGGAAATTAGATCATCCTGAGCCAGTTATGCATTCATAGATTCAGTTTTCACTGGGTCTTTTTTAGTGCCAACTCTCCATAGAGAGGTACTAAGACTGTACTGACCTACTTTACTTAATGCACTTCCAGCATGCATTATGTCTTTATCTTCTTTTATTTGTTGTGGCTCAATAACTTTAATGCCAACATTTTTTATAGTTGCAATGAAGTTCTCCACCCATTCCAGTCAGTGAATGCTTCCTGTCCAGGTAGCTATTAATGTGTAACAAAGGTGAACACTGAAAGTCAAATGACTCTGAAGCTCTCACAAGTTGCCATTATGTGCAGCATTTGCCTTTTTTAAATATGATACAGGATGAAAAATGATTAGGCCTATCATGCACAGTCACCTTAATGATATATCATAAGAGGAAATTGGAAATGTAAAACATGCCTTTGATGAATGAAAAGAGTATTAAGTTGCTCTTAATGCCTGTGAGGATCGGTATCAATGAAAGGAGAAGGAGGTAAAGACACGATCTGCTCTGATAAAGTAGCAGGCAACCCGCCTTTAATGACATTTTAAGAACTTCATTTGAATATCCCATCGAGCCTAATGAGGGATACATCCTCTCCCCCCAAGCTAAAGTCCTGTCTCTGTGGGAACGGGCTGATAGCAGGTAGACTTTGCCCTGAAGGGGGAGAGGCACTGCAGGAAGAGCAGCAGGGCATTTTTCTGTCCGTCACAGACGAGGTAAGACACAACATAATGGATTAGAGGTTTAATTGATTGATAAATGCTAGAAGACTTGGGCAAAACAACAACCAATCATCATGTTAAGGACATATAGCACAGGAGGGGAATTTTAAAACTGCTTTATTAATTCATTATATATTTAAGTCCTGTTTCAGGCCTTCTGGACATGTAAGCAAACAGAAACTAGATCTCCTTTGAGTCACTGAGATCTATTTATACACACGTTATTGTTCAACACTCAGTTTAGCATTGTTGAGGTAAAGGAAAGCGTTAAGTGGAAGAAGATTTAAAGCAGTTTTGGGTTCAAAAGTCATTCATAATTAAGGTATTAAAGGGAGAGTGTTTTATCACTTAAACTGCTCATAGATATTTTTCAGTGCTGATGTTCTTTAAAACTTTGCTGGACTTATTCTTTGTCACAGTGCTGCTAATTATAACTTCAATTGTATGATGATTTATGAAAAAGTCGGTAGCTCAAAATGAGGTTTGGTCCTTTTGTGCCTTTACTATATTAAGAAAATAGAAAAAAGTCTGAAATTACCATGTCTGTATGTTTTTCTGTCATTTTGATGACAGCTAATTTTCCTTAGAGATCAATTAATCACAACCTATTTGCCTTTAAATATACATACAGCTCCATTAAATGGGGGCTTAGGGACATAATTATGGATGTTAGTCATGGATGGCTCTCAGTGTTTGTGTGATTTTGTAATTACCTTTTTATTTGTTCCGCTCTGACATTGCCCCATTTGGCAGTTTGACGTTGTTGATGAGAGCCCTGAAACTGTCCTGAAGGATGCGTTTGTGTCTGAACAGTGACCTCAACTTACCTGTGACTCTCATTTTTCTTCTCTGATAGTTTGGTGCCTCAGTTGTGAAGAACCCCTGCAAACTTTTTTTTTAATGTATCAGGCTCGAGATGGCCATGAAGGCCAGTATGGTCATCAGGCTCGGGACGGCTATGGTGACCAGTGTGGTCAACCAGCTCAAGACAGCTATGGACCTCAGCCCCCTCCGTACAATGCTCAGGGATATGGGATAAACCCTTACTCAGGAGTTCGCTATCAGGTTAGTAGAAACACTCAAACATTTATCCACCTTTGCTGAGAAATGTTAACATAGGCATCTTTTTGCTTAAAGATTTATCGATTTGGTCTTTAATGCAAATACAAACAAATATTGTTGATTCATAGAGATGCTCTGCTTGACCTGTTCATGGAAATTAAAATATCTTAAGACAGTAGCAATCTGATGACATATTTTTGGCTGTGGAAACGTGTTAATTCTTAAAGATTTATGACATATTCATAAACAGTTGATTGATCTTTCTATTAATCAGCGGTGTTATTGTTTATAACACCTCCACAGTCATTGATGGTGTGCTCATAATAAACCCCTCATTAAACATCAATCAATGGACTATTTAATCTTTTTCTATGCAGTGGCAGATGATAATAAATCAAGACATATGACTGTCATCTCAAGACACAAAAGAATAAGTATTGTTGTGGCAATACTGTCTCTTAACAGACAATAAAGGTCAAACATTTATCCATTACGAGTGCATCACGAGGCACCATTTAGACTAGTAATTACATGGGTTAGAGAAAACGTCCTTTTAGCAGACAGGTGGAAACCCTGAACAGAACTGGGCATGTGTTGATCTGCAATCTTCCAATTTTGTCATGTGGAGAGTGAAGAGTTAATATACAATATTATATGAGACATGAGAGAGAAACAGACAACAACAAATAAGAAAGAACTTTAGCTGCAGGACAAGAAATAATTGTTAATGTAGTTGTGGTAACAGCAGGAAATACTTACTATGATAAAAGCAGGGCTTTCCAAAAGCAGCAGCTGCCAGCCTAACAGCTAACCAGATACTTTTTATAGCAATTACCTTTTGCTATGAGTTGATTAATATTTTGGAAAATAAAATTATCGCAATTTTTCATTACGCCAATGCTGATTTAATTTTCTTTTCAAATGACAACAATTGTCCTCATTTTCAGAATTGTATCCCGGGATATATTCTCAGTTAAGGTGCACATATCCATATTTTTATCCATGTTTTACCTATGGACCAACTTTGAATGCAAATAAATAATTGCCCATTTGCATTTATGTTTTGTAAAGAAGGTGCAAAAGTAAAATAAATAAAGAGTTGTTGTTTTAAACATGAGTTAAATTCCAATTTAAATAAAATAACAAATTGACAAAAAACAAACATATATTCCTGTCTCTAAAAGTTATGGTCTGTTTTGAGTCAGTACTGGCATTTTGCTACCATTTTGAGCAGTGACAATGCAAAGCATCATTTTTCACTTGTGACAAATGATGGGTCTCTGTCCAGGTGTATAAAACAGTGGGTTTAACAGCTTTACGTGTTTGGTTTCATGGAGGAGCCCGCTGGATCCCTATGCTGGCTTTTTCCTCCTGGCTTACTTCTCCTTACGTCTTTGGACAACCCTGTAATAGGGCAAAGAGTTTCCTGGTTTCCATAGTTTGAATGTTACCCTTGGTTTTCTGTGTGTACTCAATTTTCTCCCCACAATACAAAAACATGCTTGTTAGGCTGATATGTGACTGTAAATCATCTCAAGTGTGAGTCTCCTGATAGGCAGCACAAGATGACAAACATACGCGGCAGGAGTCAGTGTTCCTCATATGACAAGTGGGCTGCCAATTTATATTACAATTTATGCCTTTACTTCAGTGATGCAGGTTAAAATGCATATCAACAGCAACAATGAAAGAGTTAAGAGGAGCATTGTAGCACACAAAGGTGATTAAGAAGCTGCGTCTCTAGGTGCATTAAGGAAAGTTAAGAGTTTTAGCTCTGTATCCAACAGCAGCAGAGATGGATGTGTAAGGGATCATGTAGTAGTAGTTTTTGAGCAGATGATCGACAGACTTCAGGCAGATAAAATGCTGTGGGAGCCTCAGGAAATAACCCAGGTATAGTCAGGGTGAAAAACCTGTCTGTTAACATGTACAGCTCACCCACATAAATTCTGTACTATTTCAGACTTTTCAGGGTTTTTTGCTTGAATGGGGTTATACATAGCAGTTACTCCATTATATACTTAAAAACACATGTTAACAGAAAGCAATAAGTTGTTAGGTAATGGACTCTATCTGATTAGCACTCAGCTTTTGACCTATGATCAGTTTTATTAGTGCAGTTTATTATGCAGTTTGATCTGGTCTCTTTTGTTATTGTGGACATGAGCTAAGTACACAAGCTGAAGTGGCAGAAGAGGCAGCACACATGGCAAACAGTAACCTAGAGTAATGGAAAACAACATTTTAGAATAGAAACAGGATCCAATTCTGCATTTAACAAAATGATTGATTTAAACATTTGTCATCTCTTAAATGTGGGGAAAAAACAGTTATGGTAAAACACTTAAGGAGATGTTCAATATGGGGCAAACAGGAAAATTAGATTTACTGTTGCTGTTAATCACTAAGATGAATTTTCCTCAGATCGAGAATTCAAAGCAACACTGGTTTGAATGGCCTTTGAAAACATGGCATTGAAGCACGCTGAGTTGACTTATGACCACAGTAGACTGATCAACCAAAGAGGACAGACTGGGCTCATATTGGGAGAGGGGGGCCTTAAAGTGACAGGAGCTGTAACATAGTGTCTCAGACAGGCCAAGAGTACAGGTGGATCAGGGCTGCTCAGTATGTGAGGCTGAGAGTTTTTTTTTTTTTAACATTAGCAGTTGTGAATGTGCTCTAGCAGTAATTGAACTTGAATATATACCCAGATTCATGCCAAACCTGACCTCTTTAATGCAAAGAAACAAGAAAAATCTTATCTTGTTACTCTTCTTTTACTTTAGTTCTTAAATTTGTTATTGTTCTGTATAATTTAGGGTACAGAACAAGTCGCAGTGATCTCCCCTCCCTACACCTATGATAACATGTCACCGCCTGGAGTTGCAGTCGGAGTCCAGCAGGGCAGTTTTCCACCAGACAATTGGGCTGAAGATGTCAATTACTTCAGTGACCGCTCAGTGCGAAGAGGTAAGTGATTGAAGATGGAGTAATGGACATAAAATAAAACACCAAGAGAAAGAAGCTCTAGTGTGAATTTTATGTGAATTGTCGGAGCTGAAAAAAGACTGAGAAAATATACTCCCTCATTTGCTAAGCAGTGTGTTCTTGAAATTGATTTGAAATTGAAAATTGTTTTCCTGATCTCTACGGTTGTACCCTGCCCCAGCTCCTCACCTCCCAAGCAACAAAAATCATTTTAAATGAGAAGATGAAACGTGGGCTTGGAGAAAACAAAAGCATTCTGAAATGTTATGCAGGATAAACAACCTGAGCTGCCTGTCTCCACTTTGGCAGATTTTTTCTTACTTGTTGTTGTTGCCTGTCTCCTTCCTGTCTGTCTGCCTGTCTTGTACCACTGTGTGTGTGTGTTTTTTTTCCTGCTCAGGTTTCATAAGAAAAGTCTATTTGACCTTGATGGTTCAGCTCCTGGTGACTGTTGGGATCATCTGTGCTTGTCTTTACTGGTGAGGCATATTCTCAGGGGAACTCCTTCCCTGTCAGTCTCACACATGAAGAGCAGGCTGTCAGGGTGTCACAGGGTGTATATACATATACAGCATACAAGTTAATTATGGTGGACAAAAGTCAACTTAATTAGTATGTCACTAAAATACATCATCAGACCCCATACAAGTTTAACTATTAGGATATTTTTACTTACACCCCAGTAAACAAGAGAAACAAAATCTACTTCTTTACCCTGTACATTTTTAAATAACTTGTTATAGTTTATCAGCTGGTAAGTTTTTCCTTTTCTCCCTGACATCTGATCTGGAAGACAAAGGTTTTTGTGGTTTATGTGGTGTTGTGGTGTCTATATTACATCACGCATCTCCATGGTAGCACAGCAGATAGGATGCCCCTGTGATTCGGGTCAAGCACTTGAGTTTCAGTTAAGCCTGTGGTCACGATGAATACAGCAGAGAGAGACAATGATTCTCCACCTTGGGAACAAAGCCCATATTTCAGGTTTTAGAGATAAAAAACATTTTGTTTTTCCCCATGTTTACTGCACTTAAACTTAGGGTATGTGGAAAAGTTGCAGGTTTCAGTCCAGCTCTGGCTATCACATGTTGATTTATTCTTTGGCAAGACACTAAACTCCAGGCTGCTCTCTTGCAGCTTCAGAAGTCTGTAAAACGATATGAAAGACGTGTTAGTGAATGCTGATGGACAACTTGCAAAGAAACTGTGAACCATCAGTGAGAGGGTGGGAGCAGGTAGATGTGGTGTGAACATGCCTCATCTAGAAAGACTAGGGCTGCGGTCAAATAGTCATTTTTGCTAAGGAAGGATCCTAACAAAGTGAAATGAACCGGAAGTAGTTCATGATTAGAGCTGTTTGAATAGTTTAAATGCATAGGAAAGGTAGCTCAATGCTTCCTTTAGCATAGGATACACCGGACCATCCTTTACAAAAGGAGAGGAGATTATTCTGTCCAACAATTCTCCGTGGCAACAGCTTTTATAAACAGCGCCTATTCAGACTGCCTCCAAATTCAACCGAATAATGACGAACAAATCACACAGACCATGTAAGTTACCACTGCTGTTCATCCTTTCTAAAGTTTACCGAAACGTGCCCTAACTTTCCAGTAGTCTGATTCTCTGAAGAGAGCAGGATGTGAGACATTTGATGATGATTTGTTTTAAACATGGTTCAACATTAATAATGTGTACACTATTAGATTGTGGGCTTAACAGTTTATGTCTTTCTTTGATTCAGTTCCCGTTTATTTTCATGCACTGATTGGTGTTCATGTTGATAAGGAGAGGACAGATTTATTTAAATCCTCATTATGCAGATGTAATTTTAACCATGTTATTATGTTCAATGCTGTCTGAAAGAAACAACATTGTCATGATACATGAGCACTTCTATGATGCGTCTTTTGCAGTCCACCTTCAGAAAATTGTAGTTTCAATGCAGCAGTAACATCCGCCATCACATCATGACATAGCGTAGTGAAAGTGTAGTCAGATTGTCTCTGCACGGCAGTTTTCCTTTCCTAAGTCCTTCTGAATTCTCCTTTCTCCTTTCCTTAACCTCATGATGTTTTCCATCAGGGTTAAGGAAAGTAGATAGGAAAGGGCTTAAGAGGTGACTATTCAACAGCAGCCTAGAAAAGCACTACACAAGTCCAAGTCCATTTACCTTTATAAAAATGATCAATCAGAGATGATCAGTATTGGTATCAACAGCAGAAACATGTGATCAAAGGAAACATAATTACAAATAGTGAGTCATGTAGTTTTTTAGATTCATATTCTGATATACTTATTTTCACAGCACTGATGCATCAGTGGGAGCAGTTTGGAGTTAAGTGTCTTGTTGTTCACTTAGCTGTACGCACTGTACATTCCAACATACCAATAGTTTGGAGGGAAACAGAAAACCACCCAGAAACAAAAAGAAAAGGGAACTATAGCCTTTTTTCAGTATTCGATTTCTTCAAAGACAAAAGTAACCAATACTTTGTTATTTTACTTTGTTATTTTAACTTGTTTTTTTTTTAACTTAACCAACTCTCCTCTGCTGTAGTTTCCATGTCCTACCCAGATAAATGCAAAACACCCAAAAATGAACACAGACAAAACTAATAAATCAGCACTGAAAATAAATTATACTTAAACTTACATTATAAACAAAAAAAAGGATTACACAGACAGGAAAGCAAATAAAAACTGCAAATCTTTTATCCTCGAGAAGACCTGGAGGTTGCATGATTCAACTCATCATAAATATGTGAGGGGAGACAAAATGGTAAATGATAAAAGAACATTTCTCTCACGTTTTATTTTCACTTGCAGTCATTTGAAGGCTTTATATGTTTTGTTTAATGGATGCAGCAGACTGCTGCTACAGTCATTTCTCTCTATAAATTGTCTCCGGCTCCCCTGTGCACATTGCCCTGTCCTCTGTTAATATTTTATACAATCATTCTACTGCCTCTTTTAAATAAACAGCGTCTCTATCAAACCCTCCATCTATTTTTCTTTTTCTTAACAGGAAAACTCTCAGAGTATGGCTGTCGGACACACCCTGGTTTACGTACGGTATGATGTGAGTTAACAAAAACATACATTTCTAAGATGTTGATTTCTTGTATTATTCACATTCATATTGTATTTCTCTTTGTGAGTCACATTAATAAAAACGTTGCTTATGGAAATCTATATGAGCGAACCACAAAGTGTAGCCCAATCCCCAAAGCTGCCGGCTACACTGTGCATAAATAATGCACTCAGTGATTCCACACACCCAACACAGTCGTTTCTTTCTCTGTTTATAGCCTCTTTATTTGCTATTTACGATACACTCTATATTCTCTGTGAAACAGGGCGACAACAATAGTGCTTGTCCTATTCATGGCGTGCTGCATTGACCTCCGCCGTAAAGTCCCCCTCAATTTCATCGCCCTGGGCCTGTTTGTAAGTTGACGCAGTTCCAGCCAGGCATCAAATTAAAGCCCCAGCTCACCTGCTCTATTTCACACGTGTTTTCTAGTCTGGTATTTACTTTCCATTTGTCTCTCCACCCCTCTCTCTCAGACTATTGCAGAGGGCCTGATGCTTGGATCCCTTGCTGTGTGAGTGTTTGTTTCGAAGGATGAATCCCCACCTGATGCTGATTCATTTACACAATAATAACCTAGTTTGATCCATATCTAATAGCTAGGTTGCACTCCAGCGATAAAGCCATCAAACCTGAGAAGATGTTATCGTTATTGTGGCTTTGGTAAAAGTGAAAGCCCATGGAGCCCTTTATTTATCAGCTGAAGATAGATGCATCATAAATACATGAAAGTCCATTTTCTAATCCAGTAAAAATGTGACTGCTGTTTGGTTATGAAAGAAGACAATAGCATCTTTAATAATAAATCTCAGTTAATTTTTTTTTTTTACTAACTAAACAAGATGAGATGAAGTGTAAGTCATGTGCAATCAGCCATTCATAATGCATAATATTTCAGTTTATCTGAAGAAAAATATGTCTGTAAAAATTAAGTGGTCTGAGATAATGTTTCACTACAAGTGAAGATCATCAACTTGAGGTATGCTTGTATTTTTATCAAGTCATTTTGGATTAATTACATTGTTACACTTCAATACAGGATCCAAAATTATTATTTACTAACGCATGATTAAATTCATAAAAACAATACCTGAAATGTGTGCATGTGCTCATGATAAAGGCACAGGCTTTAACTGTTTCCCATGCATGAATTTATTAGTTATTAATGCATTAGCTAAGGTCATTTGAGTCATCATAAGTAATGAGTCACTAAAGATGTTCATAATATTTGTCAGGTAAGTTTGGAATAAGTGTGACAAGAAGAGACAATCTTCTCATTGTCAAGTGTTGTAGTCATAATCTCTTTAACATGAAATAGTTATAAATCCATCATGTTGAGCTGAAACCGTAACAGGCGGAGCCCTGATCTGTCTTTCACACTGTTAAAGGATACGTTTGGTTTCTACAGCTTTCACATTGTTTATAGAAGGAAGTAGAACAATATACTCATCCAGAAGGCTTTCCTGATCCAAACAGTGCTTCAGGAGATATTTAGATCCAAAATCGAGCGGCGGACATCCGTATAATGGTAGCACACGGGGCATGTTTAGCGCCGCTTCTAAAACTGCATTAATAGTCCAAAAACTCATTAGTTTCACCAATATGAACTGAAGACTGTCCATTTTGCACAAAACTGGAAGAAGAAAGTTGTTCAGTAGCTGGCGGTCGCCGCTGAAACAATGAGCCATACTGCGCGCAGCAGCCGGAAAGAAAGTTTTCAGTTCAGATGTCAGCACAGTCACAAAAACATGGGTGAAGTGACCCTGGACCTTCGTGGAGGAGTAGCCCTCCACGAACCATAGGCCATGATGAAATATTGGGGAAACTAATGAGTTTTTGGACGATTAATGCAGTTTTAGGAGCGGCGCTGTATGCCCCGTGTGCTACCATTATACGGATGTCCGCCACTCGATTTTGGATCTAAATATCTCCCGAAGCACTGTTTGGATCAGGAAAGCCCTCTGGATGAGTATATTGTTCTACTTCATTCTATAAACAATGTGAAAGCTGTAGAAACCGAACTTATCCTTTAAGTATCATGGGCATCCACAATAGCTGATAATTCTTGATGATTTATCTCTTGAATTTATGTATTCATGAATGAATGAAGCTAGAGTGAATACGTGCTTATTTATCTGGTCATTTCATCATGAGCATGGACAAAAAATCATTGATCAATAAATCAAACAATCAGTCTTAACCATTTTTGGCACCAAATCTTAACAAATGTTACCTCAATACACTTAGCAGAAGAGCAGGTTAAGCCATACTCTTCTTTTTAAAGTCTCCTCACCAAACAGCAGAAAGCACGGTCATGTAATGAATAAACACTCAGGGGTTTGATCAATACATATAAAATGTAACACTTCCCATCCCTAGATATCACGATTTATACCTTTCAACCAAGACTAAATCTGAAGCAGCGGCTAAAACTAATTCTTCAGCATCATTTGAGCTCATACTGTCAAATAAATCATGGCAATAACATAACCACAAGGCATCTTTTTTACTGAAGCTAGTCACAAAGTGATCATAGGAAACGCATAATGCAACTGCACATCCAGATGAGGGTCCCTGCTTTCCTTTCAGTTTAAACAGACTAAAAGTTTAAGAAAAAAAAGCACATCTCATTCAGTTTCTCTGTAACAGCAGAGTAAATCCCTGCTGTTCTTGTCCACATTCCCACTCTGACTGCTGAATACATACATTTAATATTTCCTCAAGGTTTATCTGTTTTTGATATTTTCTATCTTCAGGTACTTTAGAGCAGATGCCGTCATGTGGGCAGTGGGAGCGACAGCCGTGGTGTCCCTCTCCTTAACTATTTTTTCCTTGCAGACGAAGGTAAGACCTGTCGCTTGCCCTGAACTCACATTAAAGGCAGCCAAAAGGGAAATTGTATAAACTATGTCTACTCGTAAATGCCCCCACGCTAAGTTCAAGGTATGTTTCCTGTGTGCTCAGAGGGAAAAGTGTTCATCTGAGCTGCACCGTGTACTATATGCAGCCACCAGCAAGGCTTTTAAACTCTGATGAGTGTGCTGTTCAGGCAAAATGATGATTACTGCTGAGATCAGAGTATTTGTCAATCACGTTAATTCCTTCTGTCCAGGGAGGGGACAAAGTTAAACCTCTGGCCTGTCCTCGTGCTGGCCGAGGTTCTCTGCCATAAATCTTCAGCTCAGGAATCGCCTGCAGCCTTTTGTTATTCACTAAATCCACCATTTTTTTCTTCTTTGTCCATCTCTGTTCTCAATGGAATTTCTAATAAAGCAAACAGAGATTAATCTTTGAAAAGGTCCTTTCAGGGACACATGATGCCCCTCCAGGAGATGTATTTTAATATTGATAAGGGAATTTCTGAGGCTTTTGTGCAGTGAGATGCATGTACAATACAAAACAAGTAAAACAGTTGTTTACCTGATCTCTCACCAAGAATCAAACTGAAAATTACCACATAAATCCTCAACGCCAATTTAGTCTCCATTATTTAGGATAGAAAATATTTCATTTATTTTGTCCATAGACTGGTCGTACATTTTTAATTTAAACTCTTGTCCTGTCTAGTGCAGTCCACTCTCATGAAATCAAGATCATCAGTGATCAAGATTAGTGTACTGCATGCTGTGTTGTGCCGTGTTGTCTATCAGTTTTGTCACATATGATAAAGTGAACATACCCCTCCATAAGAGCACTATATTGGCTCTGCTCCTCTCATCGAAACAGCTCTCTCTTTAATTTAAGTGTGAAGAAAAGGTATCAAAGGCACTTGCGCACAATCCACCCTGAAGCCTCGGCACTGAATCCTGATGGACTTTAATGGCGTCATGTACGAGTGTAGAGTGAGTGAGAATATGAGAGCTTGAAATCTTGATAAAAGATAAGTAATGAGACTCACCTAAATATGACACAGATACACAAGAGAAGACTATGAAAAAGCTCACAAAGTGTTTTTCTTTATCATTTAAAATACGAATGGATTCAAGCACAAAATCTAAAGTTAAAATCATGGTTATTGATCATTTGTGAATATTTGGATGAAAAATACAGGTTTCTCTTCAAATCTGCTAGAAACAAACACAAAACTGTATTTTAATTATGTCTATGCTTGCGTATCAATACCACTGAACATTGCTCCAACTTATGATCATTTTTGTATAATTAGTGAGGGGCTGTATAATTGCTTCCTACACTTAATCATTTTTTTAGTGAACTCATGGTTCATTAACTGGAAATCTGCAGGTATAAGAACCTCTTTAACATTGCATCATAGGATGATGAAAAGTCCACATTACAGCCCTCATGGACTGCAAGATTTCATAACACTACACTATGCACTCACATGCCTGCTGTCTTAGAGTCTGTATGTGGGCTGATTGCGATTGATCCGTACTGTTTTAATTTAAGAGCAAGAAATCTAAAGGTGGCAGAGAGGCAGCCGTGGACAGTGAACCCTCTAACAGCACCATGGTGAATTTTGACAAGTGAAGTCATTTTCATTTGATGAGTTGAACTCTGGAAATCCTCCAATACTTTTGGAAATTTGTTGCACAGCTGTGTCTGTCCCTAAAGGTCATGTCCCTAAACATGATGAATATTTCTCATAAGCTGAAATTCAGGCACAGAGCAGGATGACCAAGCACTAAAAGAACAAAGTATGTTAAAAGGTGAAAGCACCTTAGCTTAACCACCATAACACACTATTATAATACATCAGTCTATCAGACATACAAAGAATTAGCAGAGGATGCCACATACATAAAGGTAAACCACCAGTTCCCAAACTGAGATTCCTGGCCTCTGTTGGAGGATGGGTGATTCTGGGGGCTTGGTCTTTCTCTGATACCAGAGGGGCTTATCTGTACCGGTAAGGTGGTATGTAGATCAAAGTGCTCCTCACATTACTTACAGGCAGACAGAAACAGTGTCGATTACATTTAAAAAGCTCAAGAGCAAGAAAAAATGATGATTGCTGGATGAAAGAGAATTAAACTTGACAATTTTAGAACCTAATTTGCCCACAGCAAAAACAGAAGTAGGGAGTAAAACCTCATTCATGAATTTGTACAAAATAATAAAAAAAACATTTCAAATAGAGAGATACAAAACCTTATAAAGGATTCAGATCTTCAGACTGTGTTCAGAGCATGTCTGTCCTGAGGGTAAGTTTATAACCTTTAAGACACATAACACTGTGAACTCAGATAAATCACATTTTTTCCCTTTTAATAAGACAGAAATCCACCAGGTGCGTGGTGGATGCTCATTTTCTAGTCCATTTCACAGTAAATTGTACTGCAGCTCAGTGAATGTGTAGTCGGATTGATGTCATAATTTGCTGTTTCCTTATTCCCACCTATCTGTGAGTTTGTGATATTTTTCACTAATGTCGGGGAAAATTGGATAGGACAAGACTTAATATCTGAGAGGTTAAGTTCCATCAGCCTGCTGGATTTGTCTGATTGCATATCTATAATCAAACGATAAATCTTACAAAGTTTTAAGCTGAAACAATTGAGCTTGTTCTGCAAAGCCACTGTCCAATCGGTGTCCTTTGAGGAGAAAGAGACAGGAATTATAAGTGGCTACAAGCCTGTAAACAATGGCAGCTCATACATGTGTCAGTTTAGTAAGAACTGGATAACACTACTTCATTAACTAAAGAACAGTAAAACATCTCTTTATCATGGAGATATTTAGAAATTGCCTGCTGTTATGTACTTTTACTCTACAGCCTACTGCATCATCTCATTGGCCTGTGATAATTGTGATTGACAGAACGATTGTCCACCTTACATGTTTTTGAATGGTCCTGCCCCAAACCCTTTCTGTGGACAAATGTGCAGATGGACTGGTGAAAGATATCCCATTGACTATGCAGAATGACTCATTTGGTGTGTCAGGTTAAGCTGTCACATTAGCCACGCCCATAATTATACACAACTCCAACCACTGATCTGATCAGTGCTGGTTATAGAGAATTCACCCCCGATACATTGTGGGGACATAAATATTTAAACTATTCTGACTAAAATTGCTCTTAGAACCAGGCTGTGAAGCTGCCTAACACTGGAAAAATCAGCATGTGAACATGGGGTGGGTGCTCCTGCAGTCAGCCTCCAGTGCACACCTGTGTGGTTGCAGCATATCAAACTTTCCCATTGGCTTTCTTTTATAAAATTGGAGATTTAAGCTTATAGGCCCAGCTATGATTAATTCACATCATAATAGCTGTGGTTTGGGGATTTCTGCCACAGTAAAGCAGCCATAACCCTGTGCCTTCTTGAATAAAAGAGCTTCTGCTTTTCCGTGTGACATTTAAAAGTTAAAACACTGATTACAAGATGCAATTTTTTATCAGTTATAATCAGTGTGTACCAGTGAGGGGACCTTTTGAGAATCACTTGATTTATGTGCTGCTTCAATAGATAGTTTATAAAATACAGAAAAATTAATCATACAGTCAGTGGGCCAAAGCATTAAATGAGTAAAATAGATGTTGACCAAAAGCAGATTGCAGTTTGAGTTCCTCTTAATTACTTTAAAATGCTGTTTGGCATTTCACTCCTCTTACCACTTAATGCATCTGAAGGAGCTCCAGCGTTTTTTCTCCTGCTTAGATGGAATTCAGCTATTGAGAAAATGATTATCCATGGAATATTTCTGTTTTAAATGCTTATATTTAGGCTGCGGTAAAAGGCTGTGTAGATCAGATGTAACCAGCCTGCATCTACAGAACATAAAATTTTGATTTGGCTGCTTCTTTAAACCCCAGGCAGATTTTACGAGCCGAGTGAGGGGTCACTACAGCAAACACTTTTGCTTTATGTTTTTTTATGACTCCGTGTTCACTCTGCAGATTCCAGCACCTCTTTGTCTGTGTGCAGGGCCTTTTTTTTTTTTTTTTTTTTTATCTCTCGCACAGTTATATAAATGTCACACAGGCTGCCCTGCATGTTTAGCTTTCTGCTCCTCAGGTGATCAGTGTTAGAGATTCTACCGTGGTACCCGCCATTGTTTTTACTGTCTCTGTAGAAAGGTCACACAGGCCAAAAAGTCATTTCTCCTCTGTGTCATCTTGTTGATTAATTATCCAGCATCATCACATCCAGAATCATTAGGATTTCCTTGTGCATTGAACTGCAATATGTCTTCATCATTTAGTAATCTGCAGCGCCTCACAGCACAGCTGCAATGCAGGCGACCTTGAGCGCCCTGGCTTTTATGGCAGTAATGGGTGTAAATGAGAAATGTTCTGCAGTTTTTCTGTTTTAGAGGCTCGTCACATTCTGTTTCCCTCTCCTTTTTTTCTGTCACCAGTGGGACTTCACCGGCATCTCTGGGTGCCTCTGGGTGTTTGTCTGGACCCTCTTTTCGTTTGGACTGCTCTGTGCCATCCTTCGAACGCAGGTAGATCAGAAAGACACTGTTTACACCTGTGTTTGCTATAAGGACGGATGGAAATGAATTTCTAGTCAGTTCATACAGACTCACAGTGTTTTATCCTCAGGATGTCCCAGCAGTGACCCATGTGTTCAGCAGACTGTAAAGAGGAGAGCGGAAATGCACAGATCTCACACTGATGTGTTTAAACCTACACCGCTGTCTGAGACGCCTGCTTGTGTTGAAGCTTTATGCAGAGAACAAACAGAATTGAGCTTCACATTGATTAAAAAAGCTATTTTTACACAACAGAAATGAAATGGAACAAAACATAAAGACTGTTTTCTCAGACCAGGTTGTTTGCATCTATTCTCAGTGTTTGAAGTTGTATTTCTGCAGAGAATTGTTACAGCAGACAGAAAAGCAGAAGCTCACTTTCATTTGACAGCAGTGTTCATTTTGCAGCTATTGTACATGTAGTCGTAGCCCTGAAATGAAAATGAGTAAAAGTTAGTTTCAGACTTAATTTATTTTTGCCCTTTAAAGTTTGGTCAGGTTTGATCAGAAAAAAACCTCAATTCATTCACTTCAGACATTTAAAGGGATAGCTCAGTGTTTTTGCACTTGGGTTGTTTTAGCTTTATTTCATTGATGAACAATCGACTGCCAGGATTTTGATTAACTCACCCCCTGTAAGGAGAGAACCAGCACAGAGGTTCAGCTGTATATTGCTGTGGATGGGGCCCACTTTTATGTTAACAAGCTCCTTTGTTTTCATAACATTTATGTAATGTGCCAGTTTGGCCACCATGGCTAATTTTCAACTAAGGTTTCTGGGTTAGCACACCCGATCCATTTAGCATGTTTGCCTTCATGAATATAATACATACAGATTATCAGAACACGCAAAAGACTGGGAGGAGAGGGTGCAAATGTAATCATTTAGCACCCGCAATCTGATTTATCAAACCCAAAACTGATTGCACTTGGTGTTTTTGCAACTAAATTTTGAATGTTTGAAAGGCAGGTGCAAACTTGCACACCATTATAAATAGATCGCTGTGGCCATTGTTGCAAGAATTATGGGTCGCATTAATCTAGTTTTATTTGTCATTGACCAAATTTTTTTCATGAATGACGGAAAGATTTGGAGGCTGTCTGTCATTATGATGGACTGGAAAAAGAGGGACAATCCAGTGTACCATCATGCTCATGCAGTCACACGTAAAGTAAGCCCTCTCTGTTTTACACTCTAAATGCATAGTGGAGGAGGTCCTTTAACCCTTTCATACCCAGAATGTTTGTTAGCTGGGAGGAAGAGACCATTGAGTTTTTTATCAACGAAGAAATCATTCCCCTAGGAGAGTAACAAACTCAGAGCTGATTGCATCACACTTCCCACGCACCGACAGCGAGTTTAGGCGCTTTCATTGTGTTGAGAGTGTGACGCTGTCAGTGCATAAAAGGCAAGAGTACCCATGCAGTCTGTGTGTGCGTAACTGGAAGACTGCTCTTCACATGAGAGGTTATTGGTGATGAAGCTGAAAAGGAACATTTAAAATGATGGAAAAAAATATGGCACCACGGAAAATTGACAACCTTGTCTGCAAAAATGTCAGACAGCCAAAAAGGTAACTGAACCTCTGGTCAGATATAAAAATAGTAGAGACATATTGTCTATCCAGCAATGACAGTTCTGCTTTGTGATATTTACAGATGGTCCTCCATTTCTTCAGGCCAGCGCCTGTTTTCAGCTGTGCACGCAGTCATAGTAGATCACCTGCAACACACTCATTAAAAGCATATGCAATTTTTTGTTTGCACATGCAATTTAGCGCTTGTTATTTGGGATCTTAGTAGATCAGGCCCCTAAAAGCAAGACAGCAGTAAGTAAAACAAAAGCTAAAACAGAGGAGTGGTATCATAGAGAAGCACAAAAGCACTTAAATCACAGACCAAGGCCTATGATATATGCCAAATATAATATTAAAAACAGGACAACATAAATAATGTAACAAAGCATGACTCAGTCACAGATTGAGGACACATAATTGATTGTCTTTTAAAGGATTTTTAGTTGATTTTTAATGAGTGGTGTGTTTCACAGTTGAGAAAGCCCCTGGAGTACCAAAAATAAGACGCTTTTTCAGCAAGAAAGAGAGGCATTGTTAATGTATGCAGTGAAGCAAATAATCGGCCCAACACTGTTTTTAGTATTTGTTTTCACTAAAATTACATAAATAGCACAGATTTCTTATTCCCATCAGAAGCATTGTGCCGCTTAGCTTACATAACAGTTCTTTCCTTAATGGGACAGAGAATTTGATATTCAAGTCATCATGATACAGTTCAGAAATATTCAGTTTTAGGTAGGTCATTGCCCATTTTAGTTTTTACTTTTAGCGAAATATGCTCTCTTTAAAGTTATTACAAATTAACTGATGGAAATGAGAGACCTCTCCTCATAGGGTGCTTTCACCTCAAGTTGTATTCATGATTTTAAATCACTCAGACTTTGTCTGATTTCATAAAAATGCTGATCTTTCCAAATGTAAATGGAACATTTGAACTCATTGCCACTCCAACTGAAACCATGACGCATTTGTTTGGTAGATTAACTATCTAATGTTCCACAGTGCAAAGTGCAAGCAGCAATTATGGTACTTGTTTGTGTATGTAGTGGGAAAAGCACACTGTAACTTAACAGCTGCATTTCTTTGGCAATGCTGCCATGAGATTATGAAACAAGCCAAAGGACAATGTGTTAGGTTATTTCATTGAATCAAACTAACTGTAGGTGTGGAAGCACTATAGGTGGAGTATCTCTTCTGTAGATTAATCTTTACTGATATAAACACTCTTATTGATACTTAAAAAAATCTTTGTCGATACCACCAGGGTTGCTGGCAGGAATTGTGCCCCCATCAGAAGATGTCACATTAGACCCCAGCACCACAGCTCATAAACACTTCTCCATTTTTAATAAACGAGCTGACGGACCACTTTAAACTCTTTGCTTACTTTATCCTCTTAACTAGGGAACCCATCAGGATGCCTGTTAGAGACTTAAAAAACAAACATAAAAAACAGTACTTTATCACAGCAGAGCTTAAGAAAAAGCCGTTCATTTAGTTTGAATTGTATGTTTTGTAAATAAATCATACCAATCAATACAATGTATGTATTGATATAACTACGAGTCTACCACATATTTACATATTTACATACACATTTATAAATCAGTCCAAACACACTGATGACCTCTTCATACTCTCATAGACAATAAAATCCCACAGACAATAGGTGTGTGTATGAATGATCCCTGTTACATTCAATGATTCATGATTTAATTTCAATTTGTTATTTCGGTGTCTTTGAATATACAGTGTCAATGCTCTCTGATAAAGGTCAAGGGACAGAGATGAATACATATTTTTCTTTCTAAATATTATTTTACTGAGGTTAAGCAGCACAGAGGCTGTTTGTATGTCACTTTTTACAACAGAAACAGGAAAGTCTTGTCTTTCATGGCAATAGAAAAAAAATGAAAAAAGAATAATACCACAGATTTAATAATATCCCAATGTCCTTACTTTTCTCCACCATAAGTCCCCCAGTATACAGCAGTCATTATAAAACCTTGGGCTAAGGCAATCAAGGACTTTTCTTCTTTAACATTACCGTGAGAAGAACAAGAAAAAAAATCATTGGTTTAAGGGCCCCTGGAAGTCATGGATTCTTAGACATCCCAACTCTAAGCTCACATACGTCATCCTCAGTAACTGTCTATATTTTTGTATCATTTGATAAAATGAGAAGATAATTTCCAACAGAACTCATTTCCTTTTAACTTTAATACTAGGAAATAAACACATAAATGTCTGACAGCTCAACCCTAACATTGTACTGTTATTTTAGTTTTAGTCTGGTAAGACTGAAGCTAAATGTGCATTTAGTGCATTTTTTTAATCATGAAATATATTATTTTCAGCCAGTAAAAACTCTTTTTAGTCTTGGGAAATAGTAATCAACTGATATTTGAATGATAATTTTCAATAATGAAATGAACACTGCTCTACAGATCAGTCTGAATTACTTTTACTGCATTTACTTATTCTTGTATTCTTCAGCATACCATATCATCTTAATCAGGGCCAATTTAAAACAGGGGCAATGGTTGAACCGAGTTTTCAGAGCGATGTTTTCACGCTGTTTGCTGAACAATAACAACAAATCAGTCCATTATGTTTATGAAAGCCTCTGCTCACTTCCTCTGTCTGTTTTCTTCAACAGTATCTCCACATTGTCTACGCCTGCTTGGGAACCTTACTGTTTTCTTTTGTGAGTTCACACAGACTCAAACAATGCAGCACAAAGTCTTTCATCACTAACACCAAAAGAGTTTTTTTAACATAGTCTCATCTGAGAGGTTTAAAGTGAAGCTAAAGTATGTTATGTAAGGGCTGAGCAGCCTTCCTCTGTCTGTCACAGTCGTTAGTGTACACAGAGAGACTCCAGCGTCCCCTTGCCCTTTAATTTCAATTATGCACAGCTTAACAGCAGTAGGCTTCATTTTCACAGCCACCTCTCTGCTTGCCTTTGGCATTAACAGCAAATGTTGTGACCCATCCCGTCAGCCAGTGGAACAAACTGCGAATGCACACGGGGGCTGATGGGGCTGTCAACAGCAAGTCACAACTTATTTTCAGCTGCTCAGCTCTCGACTACACGATTATTTACACGGCCTGTTTATCTGCGCAGTCGCCCCTCTTCCCTCAAAGATAAGAAATACTGCCCGTGTTTTCTTTCAGAGTGCTTCTTGTAACCAGCTTCCTGTCTCTTTCATCACACAAACGCTGCTGCCTTCAGACGTCAGTGCTCAAGCATCTCATCTCATTCTGTCTCCTCTTCTCTCACTGCAGTACTTGGTAATGGATACCCAGCATATGCTTGGAGGAGCAAAGAAGTATACAATCTCTCCAGAAGAGTACGTCTTTGCTGCTCTCAACCTTTATTTGGACATCGTCACCCTGTTCATCCTTCTGCTGCAGCTCTTCAGCCTCTGCGAGTGACACTTGACCTCTGGGACACCCTCATGGCAAAAGCATAGTCAATGAACGTAACAGAAAACCTGTAGAAAAACCTACAGGCAAATCTCATCATATCAGCAGTCTGATCCTTTTCATAGCTTTTACATTTTGTTTTTTTTACACAGCACTGAGGAGTGTTTCTATCCAAAATGTTTCATTTATTCAAGAAAAATGATCCTGCATCTGCAGAATTTAGACCAAACATAGAGTCTTTAAACAACCATGTAGGTGAGAAATCATCTAAGAGCAGCACCAAAACATTGGGACTCCTCTAAGATGATTTTTTCAACTGAGATTCAAGAAGCTGGAATCACTCCAATAAACAAAGAAAAAAAAAACATTCTGTCTTGTTCAGCACTGCCATAAAAACAGGGCTCTATTTTTTTCTTTTGTCTACAATACAAACTGTGATGAAAAAGAAAAGTTAAATTATGGTGGCAGCCAAAATCTACAACTGACTCTTTATCAAGCCCCACCCTTCACAGCAAGTGATCTATCAAGCTCTGTCTTCCTTAGAACCTTTAACCAGGATGGACAAACTGTACTGGCCTCTCTTCCATTGACATAATTAATGGAGGGGATGAGGCAAGAGGTGGAGTACACCCTTAACTGGTCGGCAGCCAATTGCAGGGCCACATAAAGAGATGGACGACTATTCATGCTCATACCAAGGGGGGGGGGGGTTAACAACCCAATGAGCATGTCTGGGGAAGAAGCCGGAGCGCCTGGAGTAAACCCACGCATGCATGTGAAGTCCACACAGAAAAGCCCTGATTGACACAGGGCTCCAACTAGCAACCTTATTGCTGTAAGGCACTTTCACCTGCTGCACCTCCATGCCACCCATCAAAAAGTGTATTTTAGATACACATATATGTATATATATGAAAATGGTGTTTGATTTTGAAATAAAGTATGGTTAAAGGTGATAGAGGATGGACAATGTCTTTGTAAAGCACTGCTTCCTTATGAATGGCCTTTCCCCACACTAGTGTTTTTCCCTTCTTCTAGGATGGTGACCCATTAACCTCTCATAACTCCCAGCATCATAAAGGTCACAAAATACTTCTGACTTGCAGGTGCTATGAGGAGAATCCGGCGACATAAAGACTCTGCTACCCATAAGCACACGCGGCGACTGTCGTAAAGACGTGACCCAGGCCAAAGCATGCGTTTGTTGTGATGCTAATGAATGTAGCTCAGACCTTCCTCAGAACTCTGCATTGCTTTACAACTTCTTTTTTCAACTTACAGGATGCAAAGTGACGAGGTAATGTATCTCTTTTTAGTTAGGTAGCGGTAGTTTGTGATGTGTGACAGCAAGCAATTTTTGGAAAACTTAGTATCGTAGCTTTGTAGCTGGCTATATATCGCTACTTACATCCCAGTGCTCTAAGACGTATCCGAATATTCTTGTTCCCAAAGTTGAGTATCCAGGCCAGTCCAGCCCTCTCCGACCCAACCCCGACGCTAAAGAATAGCATTTATAGATAACCTATTTTGATGCTATAAAACTCATCTTAAAGTGTGTATTTAGATCAGGCATATTTCTTAAAGTGAGACTTTTTTGTAATGACTTAGAAACTCCTCATAGCATCTTTAAGTAAATTACATAATGTGCTTTTTTTTTTATTTCAGCAGAACATGAACATTTATTAGTTTTATCGTCGGGTTCAGCCAAGTGAAAAAGGGTCAGCACAATTCACCAACACCACCTATAAAGTTTCTATACATTTTTACTCATCAATGACAGAAAGAGACATATTAAAACTCAACACAAAGTTTATTGGCATCACACATCAAACATTTTTTTTTCATACAAAGAGGGAATGTATCAAGTATAGACTATGAAAGTGCAAATAGCATTTCAAGGATTAGTTGCTTTACAATAGAAAATCTCATTGAGTTACAAAATGTTTGAAAATAAATCACCTGGACATTAGAGGTGAAAAAAAGTAAAATCATTAAATCTTGAACCCTTTTCAGGTTTACAATTTAATGTAGCACAACAAAGGGCAGCACTGGTCATCCCCTCTGTTTAACCAACTAACATTAACCAATGAAGTCAGCTCCACTAACCGTTTGGCACTCACAGTTAACAACTTCAAGACACTTTTCACACGATCACTATCTTCAGTTAATGTGGCTCTAAATGCTCATTTACTTTAAATACTTAAAACATACAAAGTTAAACACTGATCCGTGTGTTTCATTTTCTAAGTGTTACACACATTTAGGGATGGAAATCAAAATCCAATTACAGTTGTAAATCAGTGAACTCTATCTTAAAAATCAGTTTCATTTATCGGTCTGCTTAACAATTCCCTCATCAATTCCTGCCACTTTCTTCTGTGGGGTTGCAAATCATTGGCTGGGTGTTTCCAGCAACTCCACAATATGATTCTTATTCCATCCGTTATATAGGCTCTGATAGAATATGTATTGTGACACGTAAAATGTCAACACACTGATGTATTTTAAAGAAGTCCAGACAACATCTTTTTTTTTTTTTTTAATTGAAAACTAAAACAGCCAGGATAAGGTTTTCAGGGTCCAGCAAAACTTCAGGGATCTTAAAAGTAAATGAAGACTCTGAATGTGCCCTGCATTATGACCTCTGACTTCTGCATTATGGATATTCTTTAAAACTGCTGTCAAAGCGTTTGGAGCTGCATTTATTCTATCAGATCTGTACTGATAAATGTATCAGTGAGGAATGACTGACAATTTAATGCATTGGTTTTTTGGAGCACAGGCCTTGGTAGCAGTCACGCTCTCATCGGAGGCAGTCAGCAGAAACCACCACAAAGAAGTCAAAGATGTGATCTTGGCAGACAGGAGACGGTCAAAGCTTTGGCTTAATTTGACAAAATATGACAACACCCAGCGTCTGTGGTCTGCGTTTTGATTTGGTACAGCAGTGCCATGTGTTTGACAATGCTGACCCTGATAATCTATGAAAAATCTATGAATGACGACTTTTCCACACAGAAAATCCACAGGAACTGATAAGGGAATCAATAAATAATTGAACACGTGCATAATTGATAATGGCATCCTTATCAATAATTACTTATGAATTCTCATCCCTATACATAATCCATTTTCTTTAATGGATCTAATTCATTTCACATAAATAGTTCCTCTGTATTGCAACTAATCTCAATTTTTAGAGTCAACAGGTCAGAAATATTTCTCACACACACAGCAGGTGAACTCTTTCCAAAGTCAATTACAGCCATTTTTAGTTTTTAAACCACAGGCAAAAAATCAGAATGAAGGGCGAACACCCTTCTGCACAAAAATAAAAAATTAAAACTTTTTACTCAAATGATTTGGGAAAATGACTTTAAAGTCGGACATTAACCATTACCTTTTCTTACAAAATCAGTGTTATCCATCACATAATACCACAAGATCCAACTAAAAGCCTCATGCTACAATTACTTCAGATGGAAAAATGAATCAGCATCTCATGTTTCACACTATATGAGAAATAAGTTTAAGGTAACAGGTGTGTGTTTAGTTTACACGGTAAATAGTGTGTAATTAGCACTCAGAATAATGTGTGAAAAAGACTGAATAATGGTGACTGACATAAAGGCACTGGCTCTCTATTCGCGTAGAGAAACTGTTTCAAAGACACGGACTCCCCGAGTGTTTGAGATGTAATTCACATTCATGAATTCTCCTGCAGGGATCTCCGAAGGCTTCACTTAGTATATTACACTTAAATAAGACCCACAGATAAATTACAGTGACTCCTGCTTGATTAATTACTTCACCAAAGTCTGAAATTGATTGCCTGATTATCTATTTCACCAGCCTTACCTGACATATATAAACAAGAGCACTCTCTGTCTACTTTGCGTGTCAAGCTCACACCCAGCTGCAGCTCAAACATTAATTTAAAAAAGTGGAGCTAAAGCGAGAGATTCAGGATGGAGTGAGCTGGATGACACTGAGCAGCCCCTCTGGGCCTGTCAGCGCTTCTCCTTGCTGACGATCAAAAGACATTTCCCATCGGAGGTGTGTACGGATTGAGGCTTTCAGATGAAAAACCAGTGGAGTCAATCTGGAAATGTTTTCAGGCAGGCCACTGGCTCTTCGTTTGAATATGTAATCTCTATTGTATTGTGAGAATGTTTCACATAATCAAGTACACGGTCCTGAATTGCAGATTTACGCAGCACATTACAGCTCCCAGATTTGAAAACACCACTCAGCCGCAACCTCAAATAAAAATATGGCTCGAGACGTTCACATTGGAGTTGGGCAGAGTCATTGAGATTGTAATAAGCAGGCACAATTTGCTTTAAAGGATCCACTTGGTGACTGCAAATTGTGCTTTTGCTAGTCAGTGTTTGGCACCTTTGAAGTAGGCAGATTTGGACAGGAGTGAGAAAGTGCTTCCCAGCCCGTGCCCCACAGGTTTGAAGCAGGAGCAGAATAGTAATCTCCTCATACGTACAGATGAATAACCTCCATCAGACCTGATTCACACACATACAGTAGGCTTTTACTCCAGTGGTAAAAATATAATACCTGCACTATGCACAAGTCTCTATATTTCCCCTAAAAGGGTTTCAGGAAAAAAAGCTACTTATTAAGATTTCTATCAGTAATCACTGGATCAATATAAAAAACTGTTATCTCTCCTTCAGTTAGTTCTTTCTTTCTACAATAGAGTATGCACTGATTCACAGTTTGTGCACCAGACAGACAGTTCCACCTGCTGAGTAGCAGAGAGCAACATCTCGTGACTGATATCGAGGGTTGGAAACTGCACAACACTGTTATTCACCTGAAAAGTGACATGGTCGGAGTACCTCTCAGCAGGCCTAACCATTTCTGATAATGATTTTGCAGAAAATAAAAAGGCTGAACAAGTTTTTTTCTGTAGACTGTTTCTCTCCTTTAAAGCAAAAGTCCAACATTTTTGGGGTTTTTTGTGTCTGGCCTCACTCCAGAGTCCACAACAAGCAGATTGACTCTGTTCTTTTGACTCTGCATACACTAACAATAACTAACAGAGAAAGGTCATCCACCGCAAACTAGCTTAGCTCAAATGGCTGGAAGTTGATGGGGTGTTTTAGCCTGCCTCTGCCTACAGTCATCAGATCAACTCATCAGCAACTCTAAACGGTCCTGTGTACCTGTCATGACTCTTTTTTACTGTATTACGTAGAGTTATCTTTTACAATAACCACATTGTCTTCTTTAACTTCTAAACAGGCTTTTTTTTTAAGTTTATCTACTTCCGCCGTGTTTTAGTGAAGTTCGTGAATGAGTCAAGTCTTTTGAACGGCTCTTTTAAGTGAACATTGAGAGCCATTTTTCTGGTGAGCTATTCCTAAATGAAAATTCCCTGCAAATTTGAGAATGGCTTGCAAACAAACGTCTCAATTACAACTGCGAATCGAAAGAAGTGGGGTTAAGATTCAACATAAACTGAATGCTTGTACGCTTCAGTAATATGGTAATAATTGTAGGGCCCCATAAAATCCTTGATCACGGAATCGTTGATGATCATGGAATATGACATTAAAAGCAGAATTTAATATAAAGGTGGTTTATCACGGAAATGGCTGAAATTTTACTTAAAGTTTTTTTTTTTCCCTGAATATAAAGGAATGTATTGCTCAGGAAAGTGCTCCAAGGGGGTCTCTAAGGCTGGGGACAATGAACGCGCACTTCCCCTCCCCTTTCCCATATCAACAAAGATGTCAAAGTTGCTGCATGAGACACCGGTTAATTTGGCAGAGAAGCTAAGAAACTCCTGGCAAACTCCAGAGTACAGGAAAGAGCAGTTTCTCAACAATTATTATGTATCAGGCGATCAAATGTTTTGCAAATTTTGACAAAATAGTGTTGACTGATCCCGTGGAGATGTGTGTGAGGACTACATGAAGAGTGACTTATTATATTTCATTACTTTATGCAGTGTCTCAGGTTTAAATTTGTATGAACTACTCGAAACTGAATTCTAAAAAAAAGGGGGAAATAACACAGATTATGGGAAAAATTAACATGGATTTTATCGGGTCCTCTTGTTGGTACAGCATCATAGCTCCCCCTTCATTAAACACCTGACATTGCAGCTCCGGATGTTTCTATACCACTAGCTGAGGATCCAAACTGTCCACAGTTAGCATTATCAAATAATTATAATAATAAAAATATTTGAACCTTTTTGGTTGAATAATAGTGTTGGGCCACATACTTTCCTCTGATTGCTTTTGCCACTCAGTGCCTGGAACTCCTCTCTCTTGCGCTGACTGTGACGTCATGTGCATACCCAAAATACAGTGAACACAACAAACCACTCCAACAGCAAGTCTAGTCTAAATTCTGTTTTTCTGCAAACACATTCTTCATTCTGTTTACATTCCGCCTGTAACACTTTGACACAAATCCCTCACTTTGATTACACGTCTTTAGTGTTTTTTTGGGCTTCTCTCAGCCAATCACTTCATACCAAGTGTATCTGCTCCTCCCACTCAGAGGAGCTGGTGCTGGGCAGCTGGTCGGAGACAGAGTCACACTGTGGTGTGTCGATGTGGCACACCTTTGACCCTCTTCTCTCTGCGTGCTCAGTGCTTGCATCCAGGTTGGCCATGTAAGGTATCGGCGTTGTGTCCACACCCCCCAGGTCTAACTGCGTCGGCCTCTCAGCGACCGCACACTCCTTCTCCTCCATCTCGGCTCGTCTCTGAGGGCAGAAACCTACCTCTGACATCACTTCCTGAGGTTTCCTGCTGTCAGGTGGGATGATCGCAGCTTTGTCTTCACTGTGCAGGTCCCCTCCTCCTCCACCTGCATGTGGGCCAAGGTTTGAGTCAGTGTCAGAGGAGGAGGAAGGGACAAGGGTGATACCTTGAGGATTCATGTCATGGAACCACGCCATGATGTTGCCCAGCAGGTTAGCATTAGCCACTAATGCAGAGGAGGATGATGGGTCATGGCTGCCATACGTGTTGGAGTCTAACGTGTCAGTGGAGGAGGAGAAGAGGCCCGTGGAGGAGTTGCTGCCACCTGGAGCCACAGGTATGGGCACAGACGCCCTGTAGGCTCGGTGGTGAGTGTCACAGTGCTGCACAGAGGTGTGAACACCGGCAGAGGTGGAGTACTGGCTGCTGATGTTGATGTTACCGAGCCTGGCCAAGTTATCTCCCAGCTCCAGCAATTCCGAGCTGCTCAGAGACGCTCTGGGGAGGACGTCTGCACCCGGAGCACTCTGTTCAAGCCTGGAGGGCAGGGAGGTACCTATAGCACCCAGTGAAGCCTCATGGGACAGGCCATCAAGGTTTGACCCGGTCCCTGTCATCCCTGACTCCTGAAGGGACAGCTGAATGGCCAGGAGGATGTTCGGGTCATCATCATCCAGAGAGCCCAGACCCTGTGAAAAAAATACACAAAATACAGAGTGAGCGCTGCAGACTGAATCGATATATTCAGCTACCGTGCCTGCAGTTTATACACCTGCAGCTCAAGTCCTGCCCTAACACCTAAAGCTGAGGAAAGTTAAATCAGCAGCAGGTTTAAGTACAGAGGAAACACGCTGAGATTCATCTGCAGGCAAGAAAAATAAAAGCTGTAGCAGGCTTTAAAAGAGTGCCTTCTGTGGAGGCTTTTTTGTTCTTGTTTAATGGCTGTGGTGTTATGTCCATCTCTGAGTGTTTTCCCAATCCAGTCTTTTGCTTCTGCTACAAATCTAATAAATAAACACTTTGACTGAAAAAGCTGAATCATTTATGATAAACAGAGAGACACTAGTGTTGAGCAAATATGACTATAACCTGAGTAATTTGTGCATCACCAGGGAGCTGCTGATTTGGCTTACAGAGCAAAAATCATGTCAGGAAAAGAAATGTTGGAATATTCTTTGTACTGAAGGAGTATTTTATTAAGTGATTGTTTCCGCCGAGACCCCTGTGCAGCTCACAGAAAAAACACACAAGCCTCACATTCACAAAATTTATCAGTGTGGGAGATGTACATGAGAAGTTCAGCTCATGTTGGCAGTCTGGAAGCTCTGACTTGATAACATGCTCATCAAAAAAAACTCATATTGCACAACTGCCTTCTCTTAGGTAAAATGCATCCAGTATGAAATGTCCTTTTTGGTACCAGAGTTTTGGATTCAGGGTTAATACAGAAAATGTGAAGTCTGACTTCATACTTTTAAAGACCTTCATGTTAATCTCTCTTCATACAATGTATAACTCTTGGCATCGTCAAATTCTAACTTGTACAATTAGCCAACAAGGACACAAACTCTAAAAAACATTTATTTGCAATACTTGAATTACACAGAAGAACATGAGTAATGTTGAAAAAGAGAAAAGAAACTTAACACTGAAAAAAGCGAAACAATTCAATACTTTATACCTTATGAAATCAAATTAAAGACTTTTTAAAATATAATTAAGAGGCTTCAGTTTTTTAAACTTAAAAGTCCTATTCAAATTCTTTTTTCAAAACTGGTATTTTTTAAAATTTTATCCCATGTCACATGAAATGACCTCATAAAACCCAAATTCTGGTTCCTTTTGTCTTTTTCTTTTAACAAGCAGATTAAAAACGGTCCCTGTATACCAAAAATGAATACTGATGAAGGGCAAAACAAATCAGATAAAAACATCTGAAAAAATAACGTACGCTTACAAAATATTTATGTTTTGACAGTAAATGATCCTTATTCATTTACAGGGAGAGTAAACAAGCTAAGATTTAAAGAAAACCTTTGAGGGATTGAGTGACATCTCTGCCTTCTTTCTATTCTTTCTATATGTTTTCAACAGAGGTTACTTATATGTTTATATGACAGTAAAGGGACATGACAAAAGTTATCTGCCCTTTAGTTAGTAAAAGCTTGCCAATATTTTTTTGGCTTACGTCCCCATATCTGTTATTGTCTATTGTGTTTTTCTGATTGTATTGTTCTATTGTTGATTTTATTGAAGTTGTTTATTTTTGTTTGTACTGTGTCCTTGAGTGTTTTTTCATAAAACGTATTCTCATTAGAGATGTTCCAATACAATTTTTTCCCTCTCAATACCAATACCGATATTGCTGAGGGCACCGGCTGATATCAAGTACTGATTCGACACCAGTATGTTATATAACAAATATCACGCTATGCCTGCATGACTGTGATATGATTATCATAGTGGTAAAGCCTGTCTCATGTCACACACTTTGTAAAACATGAACAAATACAGCAATGATGCAGCATGATCATGCTAGTTAGCTTCGCTCCAAGTGTGTGACACACACTAACAGAGCGCTACTGTTTTAAGTTTGAGACAAATACAATAAATTATGTGGTATCTGATGGTGCCTGACTCCAGTAGTCACCAATACAGATGCTGGCAATGTCGGCAGTATTAGAGCAATTTCCGATACTGGTATGGGAATCAAAACAACTCTAATTCTTATTATTAATATTATCATTATTATCATTAATATTATTATTATTATCATTATTATTATTATTATTATACTTTATCAGTAGTGCTCAGCCCTAGTTTGGAGACATCTGCATAATGGATCTCGTCCAATACGCCCACTGACACTGATCTATGTCGATGCACTCTACCAAAAACAAAAGCCTTGAAAAGATCAAATTAAAAATTGAAATTAAATTGCATTGGAAAAAAAAACCCCTCAATATTACATGTACATAGCCAGGCCGCATGTACAATTCCCAACAATACAACACCATTTCTTATTGTATGTATGTTGGATTGACACTATTTAAAAAATATAACTAGTTTTTTTTTATATATGTATATTTTGGGCATTTTGTGCCATTTTGATAGAAGAGAGACAGTGGATAGGCCTGTGAAAGGGGGTGAGAGAGTAAAGACACTCTGCAAACTGGCCACAGGCCAGATTTGAACCCGGGCTCGCAGAACTATGTACTTTGGAAGTGCCTGGTTGCTAACCACTCTGCCAAACCAGCGTCCCAAAAATATTACTAGTTTAAATTGATGGAGAACCTAAATATCTGTGACTCACTGCTTTGTCTGTTACCAGTGAATCATGATGTTGATCATTCTGCCTGCATGCTGTCTCTCTCTTTTTGTCTTTCTCTTTCATGCTGCGGCTTTTCTTTGGAAATGTGACTGTGCCATCTCTAATTTTTCTGTCACAACTATGGTGTTTTTAGTCCATCTGAACTGAAGTGATTTGAAAAGAAGAGTCTAAAGTATCAAGAATGTTGACACCCTTTTTGTGAGAAGCTTTTATTTCATTACAGTTTTGTTTTTCAGAGAAACCCTAAAACTGAGTTCATGCTCATTCAGATTTTGACCTACAGATACCTCTCAAACTAAGTTCAAATAACCAATCATGTTTCCTCAGCACTGAATGTCAACTATGGATTCCAATTTGCATCTTTTGTGTAACTGCAGTATGCAGAAGGAAATGACTGTAGGCTTAGAAAAAATTCTAAGGACTGCGTTTACACAAAAAAAGAGAATTTTTTGTCAGCCCAGAATTAAAAGGCTTTGGTGAATATGATGTGGAATAAAGTCCGTCAGACATCATCTCAGTGAGACTCACACTAAAACTTTTTGGGGAGATTGTTAGAGAAGTCTGAAAGCCTGAGACTGTAATAGCTAATGTGCACTCACCATCAGAGGGCCTTGTCTCCGCCCAACTCCGACGTCCTGTGTGTCTTTGTAGAAAAAGAAATAGACAAAAATGCCCACAGTCAAAACGCTGCCATTAGACAAAATCTCCATTACAGCACTTGGACAGCAATAGGCCATAGCTAATTACCACTTTTAGCAAAATCATTATCATTTCAGTGAACACAGCAAAATGATCAGGTAATAACAAGCTGACAAAGTTTTAGCCTGCAGCTTTATCACAGGAAATTCAATAATTCACAATCTTTATCTGAAATCAATTAATCCTTCTCTGGCAAAACAGAAACTGGCAGTAAAACTGCAAACTCTGTCCATCTTTGATTGCAATGCAGCCAAAACTAAACAGAACAATGAGAGACAAGAACAATGGATTCAAGTATTGGCTTGTTCAACCTGCTCATATCTAACAGAAGCCAACATTTTGACATTTTCATGTGGTTGACCCAGATTGATGGATGTTGTGTAAAATATAAAAAAAGGGAAATAATGATTTGCATGTCCCATATAACGTATAGAAAATTACACAGTATATTAAATTAATAAAGGAGAAGGAAGTTGGCTTTAAAACTGACAAAGTTCATTTTTTGAACAAACTCTTTTTTTTCGATTTGAGGCCTGCAACATCATTCAAAAACAGTTGGGACAGGGCGAGCAAAGAAACTAAGGGAGGTTGTAAAGTGCTTATATAAGAATAAATTAATTCAAAACAATCATTCCACAGGTACGATGGTCAATTGCTTACAGGTGATCCTACCACTATTTGGACAAAAATACCTCTGAAAACCTTGTGCTCTCTATGTTTAGAAAAACTATGTGAGACTAAGTCCAACACTTGAACCATAATGTTTCTGGATGTGCCAGTGTGGTCAAGGAATTTCTACATGTATGGCCTGATACACACACACAAAGATTTCTAAATCTGAACTGATTTTGAAACTTTGAGAGCCCAAACATGAGCACAAATAATGTCAGATTTAACAGTTTTGAGCATTTGGTGTGTGGTGTGCCTTTAAAGTATATATCACACCAAATGCCCAAAAAACAACTCACTCACCAACAACCTTGGCCTCGATGCTTACAACTTGTAATCTCCTGTCATCAAAGAAAACTTTTGTGTAAACAAATATGGTGGACAACATCAGGAGGAACTGAAGCTAATTGTTGCCAATGGTAAGCCTCTTTGACACCCTTGGAGGTTGCAATTTTTATCGAGGTCTTTGTCTTGTCAGTCTGCTTCATATTATTTACAGATTACGCTGTATGGACCTTCATGTTTAGCCAAAACATGACCTGACAAGTCAACATGTTTAATTCTTTCTGGAAATAATGGCTGTGATTTCTCCTGGTTTTAAAGGCAAAGGAGCATCCAGCTTGTTGACGACTTGCAGTTTCACATAATCTGCGATAGTGTTCAGGTAATATTAGCACCCATGGCATAGGTAACTTGCACATTTGTGCATGCACCCTAATACTAAGAGGTATATACAGGTTTTGGGGTAACATACTTCCACCAAGATTATATCTTTTTTAGGGAAGTTCCTGCTTTTTTCATCAACACAATTCCAAGGCACACTGCACAAGTGACAACAGCAAGGCTCCACAGTAAAGGAGTACCACTGGATTGTTCTGCATGCAGTCCAAGTCTGTCAACAGTGTTGTCAGAGGAAAACCACAAAACATGGATGTAAACACTCTACTCCACAATTTCTTTTCAATGAGTTGCAGGTATCATTTGATTTAAGCAGAAAGAGTGCATACATTTAGACTTTAACTTTGATGTCAAATACAAGTTAAAATTCTTTGAGAGCTTGTAAATGACCTTTCTCTCTGCTCTCTTATTTTTTCATTTTTCTCTCAATTTCAAAACAAAATACTAAACATCCTAAAAAACCTGTGTGCATAGATAATCGGGAAACAGGATTACTTCATAAAGAATTGAAAAGAAGAACTGAACAAAATGTACGCATATAAAGCTCTGAGGAAAAAAAAATCCTCAAACTGAGGTCCACAAATGGGAGGGATGACCCTGTGAGTCCACTGTGGCGTACCTGAGGTGCTGTCACTAGGGTCATCAGGGTCAGGCGTGTTGCTACGGAGACTGGCCATGTCACCCCGCCTCCGCTGCCTATGTCTCCTTCTGTACTGGAACTCTGCATACTCCTTAAGATAGGAAAAGTCACATGTTCAACCTTTACAACACATCATTAGTTGACACTCGTTGAATTCTGAGCAGGAAAAGCTGCAACATGTAAATCTGGGGGCTACAAGCAGATACAGTGCTTTTCTTGATTCACAATAAAGTTCTTTGTTTTAAACATTTAATAGGTCAATTAGCACCAGGACTGCAGTATGCATTAAATATGATCTGGGTTTTCTTTCCAAGGAATGATCAGCACCAAAAAAGTGATTCTGACTCTTTTATCTGCAGAGAAACCTTTATTAGACTTTAGTGAAGTCTGAATCTGAGATGAGCACACACACTGGAGGAGGATAAAAAATGAAGCAACGCAAAGATCAAAAGTTGAAAATATTTCTAAGGGTATTCTTGGGCTCATCTCAAAACCACAGAATACAAAAAGTGAGTATATTTGAAAATGGTGCTATATGTGTAAACATATGCAAGGGCTTGATTAGAAATAGAAAGGGAATGCAAAGTGCATCCACCAGTAAATGATGGAATTTAAAACATATCTTACACATTGCAACCCCAGCTAACCTCTTAGATTAAGGAAAGAGACATCCACTTGCACTTGTCAAGATTAGTCAGATTAAATGCATCCATCCAATCCTTAAATCCATCAAGAATTATGCACTTCAAATCCGGCTGATCCTTCAGCTAATGGATGGACTGACTTGGTTTGCTAATTTCTGATTCAAAGTCAGCTGAGGTAAAGTGGTAAGCAGGGTCATTCATCATCTACTTAGTTGTCTTTTTCTACGTTCTACATTTCCTCTATATTTTTCATAAAAACCCTCCAACCCATTATACAATCACCTGATGCGACCAGCCTGGCGTACTCTTCTGTCTCACATTATTTATTCATTTATTTATTTTAGTGCGCTACCACAGAGGGTGGAAATATTTAATTGACCTTACTAGGGTAATTATCCTGTCATTGCTCATCTGTCCACTTTTAATGGGCTTTTGAGGGCCTTCCTGGAATTTAAGAAAATCTGTAAAAGCATAAGGGTTCGCAGAAATTGTGTATTTTCTTAAAAGGGGTTAGGGGAAAATCAACGCAACGTAGTTTTGCAGAAGTTGGAGTGGCAATACTATATCCATTCACAGCCCTCAAGTATTGTTGTTTTATACATTAATTTCCAAAACAAGGGTGCAGGTGAGATAGGCATTGTGCAGGAAGGAGCTGGTAAGAGTTAGTAAGGCAGCACAAGAGAGATAAGACAGGAGTGCAGCCATTTAAATCTGTTCTGTGGACTTGTTGAAGGGACATAAATGATGGCCATGACACACAGGGTTTTGTAAGGAGTCACAGATGAGAATAAGATAATGTGGAAATAGGCTCACCTCACTTGGCACCACTTGGGGAAAGAAAAGGCTGACAACAACAAAGCTAGTGCTTAGCTAATCCTACTGAAAAACCACCTAACACTTGACATGCTTAGCCTGTCAAAGCTGCCTCCCAATTCTGTGTGAGCACAAAGCATTACTAACTATATGTTCAAAGACTCAATGCCTCTTCATGTTGTGGAAAACAAAGAAAACTAGGATTTTTGTTACATGCCGAAGCCTAGAAGTGTATCTCTGCCTTTGTGTTATTTCAAGGCAACAGCAGTAATGAAGCTCTACACAGCAGTAAAGATAAATGTTAAGGAGAGGCTAAGTACAGTTGAGAAGTTCCATTAACTTACACAGACATCAGTTGGTGAGTTTTACTCCTGTTTTAAATAAAACTGACTGTAGAGACATGATTACACTGAGGTTTTTTATCATTAAATTTCACAGAATTTGTTTTTTTTTCTTTTTGGGTTGAAATACAGTCAAGAAAATCTAAATCACAATATGTTGCAACGTTTAGACTCACAATACTAAGCATGTTGCAAAATATTGGCACTTGGAACAAAATTAATCTGGACTCAACTGTTGTGATAATATCATATCATGGGGCCACTGGTGATTCCCACCTGTATTTCTTTGTGTCCAAAACACTCATTAAGGATTGCCTCAACAGCACTCCCTACAGTTTTTCAAGTTAAAGCCGATCTACCAGGCTACTATTAGTTGTTGTTAGCACGCCCTGCATTGTTGTTCACAAATATCACATGAAGAATGTGATTATCACTATGGCAGCATTTTTGTAAATACAAGTCTAACAATACTATGTATACGGCTGATCTAGAGCAACACACCCCAGTCAGAAGTGCAAATAAATTGATTTTTACAGGAGCTAAATAACTGTTCACACTGGGGGCATCCATCTTCGATTGTCAACCCGGGGGGTGGCGAGGTTTCACAGAGTTCCCAGTAGGAAATTCCGGCTTCGGAGGACGTTCCAGTTGCAGTTTCCTACTCAGAACTCGGAAATTCTGACTTCTGACTCCAACTGGAATGCACCAAAAGACGTGACCCAAGCCAAAGTGTGTGTTTGTTGTGATGCTAAAAAATGCAGCTCAGACCTTCCTCAGAACTCAGCATTGCTTTACAACTTCTTTTTTCAACAACTTACAGGATGCAAAGCCACGAGGTAATGTGTATGCTCTAAGACGTGTCCAAATAATATAAATTTGCTCTAGGTTTAACTGTCTTGTTCCCAAACTGAGTAGCAATGGGGTGGACAGCACTCTCACAGTAGAGAGTTATAATGCTGTTAGACCAACTTTAACTACTATTTTGATGTTAAAAAATTACATTTTTATATCCCCCCCTTTTTTTACTCTCTTTTGTTAATCCAAACTAAATGACAAACAGCTACAAGAGACCTTGATGATGAAAAATTATCAAAAACCTTGCCATCAGTCAAAAGGTGTGGCTTTGGCAAACCCTCACATAAAGGAAGTATTTGGCATGACTTTTTTCTAGTGAAGGATCTTAGTTTTAGTCATTAGCCATTAAAACCGCCAAGCCAGAAATCTATACGCAGCCACTCTGTACTTCAGTTATGCCTCGTCATGAAATACTTTTATATACTGAACAGAATGTGCACATCTATACATCATTGCCCTCTGACAAATCAAAGCACACTTCCTGTTCAGTCATCTCGTACACTTTCAGAAGTCATTGAGTCATATTCATACAATCAAAAGGCTGTCACCATCTGTCTTTCATGTTCCCAGCTCTCTAAAAATAACCCACCATAAAGTGATGTGCCTGCATTGTACGAGCCGCAGACCATCTGTAGCTGTGCCTGAGAGGCAGTGTCATCAGACTTTGATTATTACTACACTGTTCCCTTTAACTACTTCAGCTGAGGGGCACCAGCGCTTAATTAGGGGACCCAAATAAAACCCCTGTGTTTTTTAAGAGGGTGTTGGTACAGCATCTGGTGGCAACATTACGTGTGAACTTTCTGACAAATAAATATGTCCAAAATAATTTGTTGACACCTGAAAAATATTGCAGGCTTGTTTTGTTGTTTGAATCCTGCAGAGGACAAGGAGGTGGAGGTTAAAAGAGTATGTCATTAACTTTAGTCCTTAAAAAGATTCTTCTTTGAAGAGAAACCTTGCTAAATAAAAACTTTTTACTGTGGCTTGTGTACTCAGTTAATTTTTTCTGTTGAGCTGGAAACAATTATGCCGTACATTCATTTAAATAAATAAACACAAATAAAGGTCTAGCAGAGGTGATGAACAAAGAGATAGACTGTAATCTTGTTTTAATTTCCATTTATTTCCCAAATGGAAAAACGCTTAGTGCTTCTGTTTTGCACACTGTCTTTATCAAAGAAAGCTGCTGCAAGCAAATCAGAACAACAGCACAATTATGCAGGTAAGGCAGATATTAGTAACTCTTGCATTGTAGTTTTTGGATTTCATCCCCAAACCATCATCAGCTTAAAAGAAGCTCATTACCCTGTCTCAGTCACCTTCTCTCATAACAGACACGAGGGAAGGTGAAGAAGCTTAGACGAGGGGAAGGAAGAGCAACTTAGGTGAAAGCTGGACAGAATACACGATTAGACTAATGGTCTCCAACCCTTGATACTTTTACAGTAATAGAAGGTACAGAAATAAAATCTACCTTGTTTACCAACAGTGTTAAGAGCATGTTTTGTGGAAAATGACCAGCTTCATGCACATCTGTCTGTGTCACTTGACAGTGCAGATGTAAACGCAGGCTCCCTCTCTATGTCACAGGTGGAATGACATAAAAAAAAAAAAGATCTGAGATACACTTGTTGAACCTTGTGCTCAAGCACAAGTGTGTCTACTTGTGTCATAAATGTAGGTGGAAATATTTCCCTGCTCTGTAACTGGAGGACACCTGTGGCACAGCACAGAAATTATTCAACTTCTTGAAAGTGTTAAACTTCTTGATGCTGAAGAAGTTGAATACTTTCTGTCCTTAACTCATGTCAGGGCTATGGCTTAATTAGATCCTGTGTTAGCTTGTGATTTTCAGTCAACTGCTTTCATATGGTGCCTTCCATTTGATCTTGAAGATCAGAAAATCTCAACTACAAATTAGATACAGTATGTCACCAGAGATGCTTCTCAAGACTCAAGACTGGCTCCCAACTTGGGAAGTTATAGATCTTAAGGTACTCTGGCTTCATCAGCTTGTACTTGGAACTCTTGTTATGAATTGGTGCTGCAAAGATAAAAATTGATTGATTGAACTCTGATAACTCTGATGTGACACACTGCAACTCCCTGCCCTGACATCCAAATTCAAATGTTAATGGAACGCAGGATAAGATGTTGCTGTTTAAGTATCTGCTGAAAACAGAGCGAGTCTTGGTCTTGATCTTTGTTCAGTTTTTCACTATAATGTCAGAGTACCTTTAACAGATATGCTTTTGTGAAAATAATAAACTAATACAAACCCAGCCACATAGCTGAAACTCACCAGAATAGTCACTGATAGAATTAATACACTAATTGTGCTTTATAGTCTTTCAGGGAAACAAAGTTATAGCTCCTGCTAATCCATCCTTATGGAGAGTTCTGTACAGTTACTAATCACATGGCTACAAAGAACCAGGCTGTGCAACATAAAAAGCTGAGGACCTCTGAATTGGACAGCGGTTTCACCATTAAAGCAACCTTACAACAGTGGTTTCATGATGAAAAGGTTACACATTTTTCTTTTAAATGCATATTTTAATCAGGAAAAAACAATTATATTTGGGGCCTTGGCCAAAAATTATTTTGATCAGAATACTTCATTTACTTTTGATCTCAGTGTTTTTCAGAAATGTATCTGATCTGATAAAATATAAGAATTAGGGGCAGGTGTGCACTATATAAAGCCTAAGCAGTGTTGCTGATAGTGATGGTGTGTCACACTGGACGCATGAGGCTGACATACATGGCAGGTCAGGCTCAACAGCACTATTTTCATACCATGTGTGTTATGTTGTGGATGCATTTCCTTGCTGTCACAGCTCTATTTCTCCATGAATAACACAATAATGAGCTTCGGCAGAGCGTGTATAAAGAACCAACAATCAGACATTCAGAATAAACAACAAGGTTCTCCACAGAGGTGACAAACTAAGCTTTAACTCTAAAAGACAGAAACCCGAGATCTAAGTGGCCAGTTTCTGTCTTCTCTGTGAAATTAACTCAATATGGTTTTCTTCATTTTTTGTTCTGTTCTGGCTAGATAAGTGTGTGAGCCTGGCATTCTTTTCAGAACTGACTTGGCTAAAATGACTAGTGTGAGACAGAGTCTTAAGATCTGTTTCTACCCTGCCTCTTTGAAAGTCATTTGGATGACTGAAAGTTAGTTAGAGACTGTGTTTTCAACAATGTGGCTAACTCGGTGAGCCTCCAACAAAGTAACCAAGCTGTTGATCTGTTTAATGCTTTGTCCAAATTTTTCTACAGTCATTATGAAATGAGTGCCCTCGACTTGTATATTAATTATAGTTAAATTATTACTGTTCACAACATTTAGACTTAACTTTTTTGTATTATATTTTAAAATATCTGGTACCTTGAAAATATATTTGCAAATAATGGAGTATCTGCAAAACCACATAGGGAAATGTCTGCTGTTTTGTCAATGTTTTCATACAGTACATTAGCACTTCTTTCTGGCTCACATAAAAGAGAAAAAACTACGACAGTCTTAGAAATCTTTGGCCTCTCTGGGATTTTCTGTCTTTTTGTGGACAAGCTTCAAAGTTCTGCGCACAAGCTTCTTATTTGGCTGCTTTGGTTTGTATAAGACAAAATATTTGTCCAGCAGTGACTGTATGCTCAGTAAACCTTAAGCAAACAAAAGCTTTATAGAGCTTTAACTCCTCCTGAGTGCGTGGTGCTGAGTAGGCAAAGAAAAAGGAGTTTTACAAGTCATTCATCAAACTGCCAGACTGATCTTGTCATTTGTTTTCCTGTCAATAGGGAAATGCCCGCTTTGTGCTGGTAAAGGATGTGCACAATAACCCGAGAGGCTGAGGTTTGATGTAAAATTTGCATATTTGTGTCTTGTTTTTAACACTTCAGATGGAGGCAACACTAAGAGCCCGAGGAATGATGGAGCTGCTGAGCTGAGCGAATGTGTTCCGGATGAAAAGCCTGCACGACTGAAAAGTGCTGCATTAGAAACTAAACAATAACAGAAACTATGGTGTACTGAATTATATGGCAGTAATGAGTGTGTGCATTAAGCTGTGTGGAAGAAAGCAGGGGGGTCAACAATCAAACCATTATGTGGTGGACAGTTTTATGACTGTAAATGTTAACTATAAACGCCCGGTTCTAATGCACAATCATTGGAAGCAACCTGCTTAGGTGTCTGCCAGAGTGCGGTGCTTTTCATCACTCTGACTGCCTGCACAGGGGAACGCCGAACCATCTGGCCTGCTCCACTGCGTTGAATAACTCGCTTTTCTGTTGGTCATCACGGTTTTTCAGTGCTGTTACTCAGCCAAAGAAGCACTCACACTTTTAAGCCACTTGGAAGGAAGCACTGACTTAATGAAAAGGTAATAATGTGGAGCTGAGTCACTTAATTACATAATAATCATGATTTATATTTTTGCAGTTCAGAAAACCTGATTAGTAAAGTGCCAATGATTGTGGATCCAACTGAGCTCTCTCTATACACAAATAAGAGTCCGACCAAACACAGGTCGTTTTTAGACACAAACAACAACACTGAGCTGTAATATTGGTCGGACTGTGGGTTTTTGCTTCATGTAAACTGCATGATTTGCAGATGTAAAATAAATATTTTTTCTGCACGCTTTTGTATCATTGAGAGAAGAGATTACAGAATTTAACCAGGGTTTTGAAATGTTATATTCGACTTGTAGAAATGTAAAGCTATTGACGCCTAATTCCAGTCCAAGGTTGGTTTATATAGTTATCTTTTATTAATCAATCTGGACATCAGTCAATAAACACAAATCTGAATTAGAAACAATAATCATATCAATGAAAGACAAAATTAATTACATTTTTCTTAAAATTATCATGTATCCTAAATTTTAAAAAATCCTCTAAACCAACCTGCTTATCAAAAACAGAGCGACAGGACTCTGTTCTATTGTTTATCTTTATATGGGACTCTTAATGATCATCATTGTCTCTAATGATGTCTCTGCTCATGTGAAGCTCACAGTCAACAGCGCAAAGACTGGGCAACAGTAGGTAACACTAAAGTTATGAGTCCACAAATTGTCACAAATTGATGCCTTAAATCAATCAAAACTCAGTAATACAAATATTCAAATAGTATGTAATGCCTGACTTCATACATTGGGCCTCTGTATTGTTGGTTCCCAAACTGGGCTCCAGGTCTGGGCATGGGGCTCTGTCACTTTTGAGGCACTAAAAACTAAGTTTAGATTGACAATGTAAACAATCATAACACACTTGCTGAATCATCTCTTTAAGTGTCTTCTTCGATGCATTTTGAGTGGGGGCTCCAAGGAAAAATCAGGCTGTAAGTGTTTGAGTCAAGCAAAAGCAATGTTGAAGAAATTATGATTACAGCTTTGGAAATCAGGCAGATTGTCTTCCATTGTTTATAACGCATACGTATTGATTAGTGTATGAAGTCCAGAATAAGATGATTGTGATACATGTATATTTGTAATATTATATTCAATACATGCATCTCTCCCATGATGTGCATGGAGAAAGGGAGATCTGTACACCCAAAGCTTTTAAGATGAAGCATTTACTTTAGTTAATTAAATGTCATATTACTCCAATTTAAGATGACAGATCACATAGTTTCTCTGTTAATCCTAATACTTGACATTTCTTGTCAAAGATTCAATTATCATGTGGATACAGGAATTCCTGCATGTTGTTAATGAATTAGTATAACTTTGTATCACAAAAGTAACATTGTTTTTAGCAAAATATGTGGACAAGGGCAATATAAAGTCATTTATTTGAAGTTCAAACTGCAGATATAAACATAATTATTGTCTATCTCAATCAAAATAAAAATCAAGGAGGGAAAGTCAGTCAGAGTTGGACCAGATCTACATTTTTGTTAAAATCCACAGAAAAATGTGGCAGAAATGTAGCAGGAGATCACAGTCTACATGCGGTTTTAAAGCTTTACTGCTGCAATACAATCAGAGAGAAGTACCTTTGTATATAGCTTTTATGGATGCATTATATTGGATTTTGGTGATATTTTTTTAATTATTATTGCTGATACTGATTACTATACCGACATATCTGGTCAAGAGCACAAGCTCTGCGCCGAACAAAAATGGACTTATTTCTTTCAATGTTAAAGTATATTTTTACAAGGGATAAAAGTAAAACAAGCAAAACAGCATTTAACTCTCACAAAAACCCTTGATTGTTAAATATTTCCATGCAGTGATGAGAAGATGCATCAATATCCTACATTTGTGCAATCTGCAGATATTCCAGCTGATATATTGGCTGTAAATATGTGCAAAATTTCAATGTCAGCCGATACAAATACTTAACTTTTTAGGCTGATATCAGCTGATACCAATGTCAAACTGATAATACCGTGTATCCCTCATATCTTTGTCCTACAAAACCTTTGTATCAGCACTTTAATGAACTCACACTGCCTCTCTTCACTTGATTGTCCATGCTGCATCCTCTCTACGCTCTGCGCTGTTTAGTGCAGCAAACTTCTTAACTTTGCTGAGGGAGTTTTTCCCAAAGGGATTAATAAAGTACAATAGACTCTAATCTAATCTAATCTAATCTAAATAGGACTATTTTTTGTTTTGTTGATAACTAAGTAAAAACAATGGAAAATGGGCTGTTTAAAGCACCTGGTATAAAGATGGTTCATAGAGCAATCTTATTCAACTGATGTTTCCAACACGGAATACTATTAATGAATTTACAAGTAAATATTAGCACTTTGTTTTCTCTTAAATTCCTTTTGAATGTTATCTGCATTTAACTTTAATATGGTTATTTTTCATACAGTGCCCAACATAAATCAGTATAACTCCTATAAAAAGTAATGTATTTATCAATATCTAGATGAACAAAAGAACAATTTCCAAAGTTTGGACAAAGCTGAGGCTAACTTTACCATAACATGAAAAAACTGGTAAAATGATAACTAACATTTGGCTTTGCTCCCACCTTTGATTGGGATGTATTCATTTTTGCATCCTGATCTTATATTGAGAAAAAAAATATGTTTTTGTGTGCAACTAAACAATCTTGTTTGCAATCAATTACCCACAATTGGGGGAGTGTTTTGTGGTTTAGTGTGCCATAGAAAATGTTGATCTTGAAAGGAAACTAAGGGTTTTCTGACAATATGAAGGAATTCACTCACTTATGCTCAGCACGGTATATTATATTCTGTTTCAGTCTAATTTCACAAACATCAGATACCAATAATGACAACTGCAAGCAATTACAAAAGCTGATCAGTGTCAGGCTGTTACATCAAGTGTCAAATCATGCGTTTTGTTAATGATGATGCTCTGTCAGCACAGTTGACATTTAACTAACAAGCTTCCAGTTAAACTGATGAGGGCTTGTTTTGTTACCTCAGGTGATGCGAAGCCTAAATACTCCCAGTCCCACGTTCCACCTGCAAAACTGTAAGAAAGAAAAACAGACAAGCATTTTGTACGGTGATTAACTGCTGAAATTTTGCAGCTTGTTAAGTGACTTTAATGACATCAAACAACTGATCTGTTACGATGAAGAGGTGTTTTTCACTGCTTAGATTCTACCCTGTATTTCTGATGTGTTACCTGCGTCTGGGGGCCTCAGGAGAGTCATTCGGTGCCACCCCCCGGGCTACTGAGGCCAAGAACTCCTGCCTCTTCTGCTGCACCAGACACGCAGCGCGGATTATTTTGTGGCGAGGTGTCCTTAGATAAGGCCGATTGACCTTTTGTGCAAGATCCTCAGTCACCATCTCCAAGTCCGTCTGGGGACAGAAAGAGAGATGTCTGAGAGATATTTTTTTCACAGGAAACTTAGTGAGTCATTTTCATGCAAGTAAGAATTCACAATTTCAAGTTTAACTTTGTCAAATAAAATAATTTGTTCCCAAGCTGTGATGTTGAAGGGCAGTGTGACTCAGAAGTTATCCGACAAGTGAACTACTTTGTGGGTGACTTTGTATTTGCCAACTTTAGTCTTCTGTTTATCATTCTTTCATCACATAAACCTTTATGAAGCTGTGTGACCTGTGTTCTCCCTGCTTATTCATTTTACTGTACTCAAAAGGCCACAACATCAAAGAAAGCAGGTAGTGAAATTCTTGTTTATACCAGATTATGTAACAGGAGATGTTTAACTAAAGGCTGAGATGTGCAGGTTTAACTGGGTCAGACTGTGAAGATCACAAGGTAGATAGCTCCGGTCTCACATCTATGATGGCCCACATAAAACGCGCTGCTGTGAACATTTATCTTTTATCCCTCAATAAGTAGGGCTGAAACCTGCATAAGCTCGTAGATCTCTTTTTTTGTGCTTTTAGGCTCCAGAAAGAACCCATAAGGATAAGAGCACTTGAGGATGCGGCGAGTCTTCAGTAGCTCCAGAACAGCGTCTTCAATAAATGTAGTGTCAGGTGGGCCTCCTTCCCCTATGGACACAGAATGAGAGAATATCTGAGAGTTGAACAAGACACTTTTCCTGCTTCAATACCCAAACATGGAGTGGACTTGAGGTTACAACTTTAGTCAGAAGTTTTTTAAGCATCACCAACCTTTAAAAAACATGGACAAACTTTTACATCAATATCGAGAGTCATATTTTGCAGAACTCAAAAAAAATAAATGGGATGCTGTTTTTTGATTGCTGTTTGCTATCTGCACAGGTGCACCCAACTGTAAGCCAAAGAAAGCGTCATCAAAAAAGACAAGACAGCAGCAACAGGGTGTCTTACTTCTTGGAAAACAGAGTTTTGTCAGTTGGTATTGAAAGAGTTCACTGTAACTGGAGGTTTTGTTGCTCTCTTGCTCTATGAAGTGGAAGTAAACAGCAAATGAAGATGTAAGAACATCTGTGGTGTCCCAAAAAAAGAATTTATATAATTGACTCTGACTGGTCTGATTTCTTCCATGCATGAGTAGCAGCTGACAAAAGGAATTCATCCAACTCATTCCAAGATGTATGAAAAAAAATTCTAATTAATCTAAAAATAAATGGCCACAGCCTGTCCACCCCCAGCACGATGAAAAGCTGAAGAGCTGTGCACTCAGACCACTCAACAGACAAAGGGAGGGCAGTCATCAACTTGTATATCAACAATACAATAAATGCCGGGAATAAAGCATCAAATGTCAAAATGTGATTATTCTCACCATTGTTTAAAACAAGACTTTTACAATTTACAATTATAAAATGCCAACTGCATGACATTAAGTGCCAAAAGTTCTTGATGTGGAGCTTAAATGCACGCAAAGCTTGACAAAAAGCACCAATGCTGGATTTCTGTCTCCAGAGTGAACTACACTCATGTTTTGCTAATAACTCAAAAATGAAACTGTTCACTAAAAGCAAGATCCTACATTTTAAGGCTGAACGCTGTAAAGCAGACAAGGCTCTGTGAGGAGAGGGAGGGTGTGCTTCATTTGTCATACATGACAATTGAGAAGCATTTGCTGCTGTAATCATCTTATGCCAATATACAGCATGAAACAATTTGATGATTGTTGGGGGCTAAAATCAATACTTGAAACGTTATTAATCAGTTAGTAAACTTCGATTTAATCATCTGGTTATTGGGTAGAAATGCTTAAGCTATTAAAGCATCAATAAATATCTATCAGTTTATATCTATACCAACAATGACCATGGGCTCTTTTTACGGGAAGAGGCAAATCTATGATTAAGCTGACTTTAAACACTTCCCATATAGCTGGAAGATCTCTCTGTCTTAAGCAGGTATTTAACTATGAAATTGGCAGTTGAAAGAGGAGATAACAAAATAATACACATGGCTAAATGAGAACATCAGTGTTTCCTGCAACCCTTTACAGTCAAGTTAGCAACCTTAACAAGATGCCCATCCCTCATAGCAAGCACTGAAAAAACACTTGTAAATGTATCATTTGGTATTTATTATTAAAAATGACACTTTAGGATCATTAAACTTTTAATTTGGGCCTAGCTTTGATCAGAGGTAGACTTCTTGGATCCAAACATACATGAACAGCATTTGTGTTTGCATCTGACAGCAAAATGAGAATGTTCAGACCCTGTTCCAGTGAATGCCCCACAACACCAACCCACCACCATCATCATTTTACTAGTGATACTCCTGCAGGAAACACAGATCATGTTTAACATTTGCTGTTGCACTCTTATTAAATTGCTTAAAATGAGGTTGATGCACTGCATCTGCCCCACAGTGTTGGCATTAAGTACAGCTAAGCCTACAATGTGCCACAGTAGTCTGACATCTCTCAGGTTTTATTACTTTCACTGTTTGTGTGGTACAAAAAATGTTACTGGTGTCTGCCCAAGTAGTACTCACAAAACCCATGTTTGGCATGTTTATGGGGCTAAGTTTCACCAGGTGTATGGTCTGACTAAATTTAGTCACACATTAAATTTAGACACATAAATTTGGACTAAAACTTGGATAGGAACCATCACTGGGATAGTAAAGTCCATGCAAAAGCAGTCATTGAGGAATATTGGTACATTATGATGAGAGAAACAGAATCAAAGCACAAGAAGAAACAGCTCTTTTGTTCCAAATGTGATATGGATACTGTTACTCTCTATCAAAGGCTTCAGAGTGGCAGAAAATGTTTCTACTTTCAACTGAGCTGGTTTCATAAAACATTGAGCTATGGCCATTTCCTTTTCTCTGTCAGCTGCCAGTCATTCTTGTGTAAGTAACACCACAGCAATTGAAATCCACTGAAATTTAACTAGAGTGTTGTTTATGAGCATAAAAATGTGGAGTGAATGTAAGGCCCTGTTCAGAAAATGATATCTGAGTTGTTTCATAACATCATCACACTGCTGAATATGACAGTGCTCACCATTAATCTATTATTAAAACACCTTTTACTTCTATTCTTCCCTGTTTTCTATAAACTTGATATTTCAACCATCAGATTAGGATGTTTCTACATGTGCAACAGAGATTGACTCACTTCCACTCAGAGCTCGGCTGAGCTGCTCCATCTTCTCTTTGGCTGTTTTTAACAGGCGTTGCTCCAGCTATTGTATTGAAGACAGGCGCTGTTAGATTTGACTGTTCAGTGAAAACTTAAGAGAGTGTCTAAAAATGAAGCAAATGACAGCGTATGCTAAATATATTAACAGTGGGAGCATAGTTTTTTAATCAAGGCACTGTGATGTCTGTTACTTACTGCCCTAACAATCTTCAATCAGGGAAAAGTAGGACAGTCTGTACCAAAATATACTTAATATAGATGTACTTTTCTGTTAAAATCAAATCGTTCTGAGATACAGCTATACTATGAGGTCAAGCTCCACTTTTACACCAGCTCACACGCTCCCACAGGCTATTTTCCACAGCGTGACTCTTACTACACGACTATGCAAAGCAGACATAATTGGGAGGCTGAGCTCAGCCTGTTTACCTGATAACTGTGCTCATGGTTCTTGAAGCGTGTGTAGTAGTGCATAAAACGGTCGAGTTCCTGAAAGCTCTTGTGCTTCTTCTCTGCCTGCAAAGCATGATGAGACACCAGTCACAGTTAATAAATTCCTGAGCATGCTGTTTTCCCTCAAAGAGGAGAGTGCAGCTCCTCTGGTGGAGAGCGGTCACAGTAAGTGAGCAGTGCCACAGGTGAAATCAGCACTTGAGATTGGGATGAACGCTCGTGCAGACTGACATGAACTTCTTTTCACCTCTGATGAAGGTAGGCAGAACTGATTGCTGATGTCTCTGTGGGAGGATGTCTAGACAAATCTTATTTGTGTGTTTTTTTTTTGTGTGTGCCTCCCTTATGCAGACTCATTGATATCAAGATGTTTTCATTAATGAAGGATACTCAATAACAGACTGGGGATTATCTGGACTTTATTACATGGACGGTACAAATAGAGATGGATGCAAGTGGATGCTGACTAGCAGTGTCATGGTGGGTGGGTGTGTGTGTGTCAGGGCCTGTGTCTGCCCCAGTGTCCAAAGAATGTTGTCACTGACTTTGACTGTTCACAAATATGTTGACAAACATAATATGTACATGTAGTGTGCTTCTTTGGATCCCAAGACAAGGGCATTCAGTGAATAGTGGTCTGCTTCTGTGGCTTTATTTCTGGCTCAGCTCAGCTTTCTGTTTGTATGTATGACACACGTGGAAGCATGTATACATAAATATGTGTGGATAACAAATTGATACATGACAGCAAACTTAAAGATACATTGGAAATCTAAAGATAATCACATGAATGGGTCCATGACCTAAAATGTATGCTATCAATCACTGAGTGAGGGCACTTTTCAACACAGCAGTGTTTCCATAGAGCAGGGGTGTCCAAACTGTGGCCTGGGGGCCAAACGCGGCCCGCTGCCCATTTTGAATCGGAACCCCGAAACAGTTGAGGAATCAAGATATTTTGATTACAGCAGCAAATATCATCAGTCATGCACATTTTCCGCTTTATTTACTTTGCCACAAGGTCTCATTTACAAAGTATACTGCAATATTCATCTTCAAGTACCAACATTCTTGCAATTTACTCTTGTTTTGTGTCTGAAAGTGAAGCTAAAATGTCAGTGTCTTCCATCTTTGCTGCTACTAGGTGTGAATCTACTAATAGCCTGGAGTAACAAAGGCCCCTCGACAGGTGATAGCCCACCCATAAACCTTAAAATTTTAACTTCAATACACTAAAAGTGAGGCATGGAAAGTGGCTCAGTTGTCCATGTATTCCTCTTCATGTGGCCCTCGATGTAAAAAGTTTGGACACCCCTGCCATAGAGTGTAAGGTTGCATAGTACTATACACAAGAGCTGGGCAATACACCAAGTCTTCAGGACAAAGCAGGGTGTTTTCCTATGAAACACAGGGTAAAGAAATATCATTTTTGCAATAAACTGTCATTTGTTGTTTTAGAAGAGTGTGATGGATAATTTACTGAAAAAAGATTCCTGTTTAACACATAAACAAGATTTTAAGGTTTGATCTGAATTTATAAAATGCATCTGTTCTTGCAGACCTGAATTTTAAAGCACTGTTTTGTGTTTAAACAGATGATCGCTAACAAACTGCAAGTATGGGTCACAAAAATAGGTAAGGGTCCTAATGCATGCACTTTTGATCGTTATTTTCAGAATCAATAATTCATACACAATAGTCACAACCATGAGGGTCAACTTGATCAGGTCACCCAATTAAGAGGGAATTATTAAATAAAAGTAAATATTGTGAGTGCTTCGAAGTCAAACTGTTATGTTGTAATTCCATAAAACTTAGAATAGTCGTTTTACTCGTATTATGTTTAAGCTACAAACCTGACAGATTTTTTCATCAAGATAGTCACAAAAAATGTTTAAGTTCTATACATTTTTTTCACCACAGAGCTTCTGCAATCAGTAATAGACCAAGAATACAGTGAAAAATACCACACGATTATAGTTGAGAGAACCAGCGCACTGCTCACTTCAGCATAGGTCTACTATAATATGTAACCTGCACCATTCTATGTGGAAATATGTAATTCACCAATTAAAAATAAAAATAGAAATAAATAGAAATTATAGCAAAATAATCTTACAGTGATTGTTTAAAATAACATAACCATTGACTACAAGATAAACTTTGTGAGAAGTTAAATGGAGAATTATCACTTTATTTATTATTTCCTTTTTTCAAAGACACATCTTTGAAAATGAAAAACTCTCTAACCAAGAAAACAACTCCAAGATACCAGTTTAAAACTATATCTGTAAGATCAAAAGTCCTAACACCTTATGATGAATAAAAGGTGCAGAGACTTGCCAGTTCCTGCTCATTTTCCCACAAATAACCACTGAATTTGCACAGCTGAAATAGTGCCTGTTTTGGTCTAAAACATTTGTGCGAATCATCAAGTTTCTGCACTTTTTATTACAAACAATGATAAAATGAATAAAGGTTTAGGTTAAAGAAAATTGATCAAAAAGAAATAGAGCGGCCTTGCTTTGTGTAGCTCAACAATCCGACCGTGTTTAAAGAGGAAAAGCTTTTGTGCCTTTGCCATCAGGAGGTCATGACAGTGTAAATACAGATCAGAAAATGACATCGAATACACATTTTTGCAAAGATCTCGGCTGTTAAAGGCTGTGGTCTTAAACTTTTGATCAGCTGATGAACAGCCAGTTTCAGTTTAATGCCGGTTTTCAATAAATTGCTTCCTCACTTTTTTTTTCTTTCTTACTCAAAATTTCATCTTTGTTGCATTTTGAAGCTCTACTTAGAACCTTCTTAAGATTCAACAGGGCAAAATCTAAATTCTGGCAAACTTTGATCAGGGGTGTACATGTCAGTTCTTTGTGATTAGGAAAATACATAGGGATGGGACTTGATAAGATTATATTAGTACCAGTGCTATTATCGATCCTGCTAATCAATCCAGTTCTTTAATGATTCCCTTGTTGACTCCTGCAGATTTTCCATGTGGGCAAATGTTGGTCTTGTGATTTTCAGCGGCAACAATGTCAAACACACGTCGAGGCATTGATAACTGCTTTTGCGGGTTGCTGGTGTTTCCACTCACTTAAAGCTGGGGTTGGCGATTTGATTTAGATACACTTTTTGTAATACTGGTTAAAATGGTCTTTATGACCCGACGGTAATCAACTCATAATGTGTTCTTAAAACAGAGTGAAAAATATCCGATATCTACAGCAGGAGTAAAACAGGGAAAACCCCAACCAATAATCATGCCGGGACACCTGTTTTTAAACCAATCAAATCCCGTCGCCATTCTGCCCGCCTACTGCGCGTGCATTTTCCCGGCGTGCACAGACTCGGTGCGTGTAGCCGAGCTCATACGTATCAGAGTCCGCGGGAGAATACTTACCTTTCAAGTTTTGTCTTTGAAAATAAGGGAAGCCCGCTGTGAGCCGTCCCACAACCCCAACCAAGCTCCAGTATCCCTCACATTTTAAGACAGATTTACAAGAAATCTAAAATAAACACTTTGTTTTTCTAAGTTTGTTCTGCTGCTCTAATCTCGCGATAGCTGCCATCCAGGCTACTGCAGGTGGACGTTCTCACGAGGCTTGTTCTTCTTCTTCGGTTTTACGGCGGTTGGCATCCATCATTTTGGAGCATTACCGCCCCCTTCAGGGGGACAGAGCTCAGTTTGGAGAGGCAGAGGAATGTTTTTATTATTATATCATCACACGGGAGATTTATGGGAGAATACTGATACAGGAGGACGGCGGGAAAGAGGATAAAATACGGAAAATACGGTAGTTTAATGGCCAAAATGGGAGATTTGACAGCTATGTGGAGAATGTCAGAGGAACTACCTATAGCCCGATCAACATCAGCTGTGAGTACTAACTAACTTTACATGTTTGTTTGGTGTTTTCTTACCGCTGACTGAGACATGACTTGGGGGGGGGGGTAGGCGTAGCCCTGAGGAGATGCTACTTTCAAATTCATGGTAGTTTTCCAAAATCGCCAACCCCAGCTTTAAGGTTGTGTAGTAGGCATCTTTTGTTAAAAAAAAAAAAAAGTCACAATGCTGACCATTTCTGAACCCTGTCTGTGGGTGGAACTGATAAGGGAAGTGATTAGCAAAAAGACTCATGATATCTGTTAACAATTCTCAATTGGAATTGTTTTTTTAAATTCCCACCACTAGAAGTACAACCAACAAAACAGAGCAAATCAAGAACACAGTTTGGGAATATGTAAACTGAAGATCCCAATTTACACTGTTGACAAATTGAATTGATGCACCACTTCTTTCCCAATAAAATGATCGATGACCGTCTGTCACAACCGACTCACTGAACTGACCCAGGGCCACACGGATGCCTTCATGCATGAACATCAGCGTAGTGAAAGACTATCTCTGACTCTACACTGCTGAAACCGTTCAACCTCACTGTATGTTTATTTACCTCCTCAGTCATCTCCTTGGACTGCTCCTCCACCTGCTGGATGACCTCGTAGCGAGTGCAGCGGTAGTAGCCTCCTGTTGATGAGCTGTGTTTCTTCCACTCCTCAAGACAGATCCAGCAGAAGTCATACTTGCACTGCCGGGGAGAAAAGTGAGCATCGCAGTCAAATGTGTCGTGATCATTTCAAAAATTGAATTTAATGCCACTTCAGTTCTGCTACACTGAAGTAATTTATTGTTAATGACACTCCCCAAACTAGAACCTTTGCCTGGTGGTTATGTGCCTCAGCAAAGTACCCAACTGCTGTACAGTGAAAGTAAAATGCTGGGTCAAAATGGGAGCTGAGGTGGTTAATGGACTTTTAATTTCTTCAGTGATGCAGGAGCATGTTTTACAGCCATGAATACAGGTTGCAGTGACCTTGCGCTTGTATCTTAAAAATCAAATCAACTTGTGCAAATCATCTAAAAGTATTCTTGAGACATCATACTCTCTAGCAAGGGCTAACCACGAAACCAAATGACCATGACATTTGACCTTCAAAATGTATTAGACTATAATTAAGTCACAGTGAACGTTTGTGCTTAGTTTGAAGAAAATAACACAAACCTTTCTAAAGAACTGTTTGACAAAAATGGCCTGAACAGTTAACAATAGCACACCTCTGTTTTTAGCCTTGGATGTCGTGAGAGTGACGGCATATATCACTATTCTTTTTTTTTTTTCCTCTGTTTATTTCCCTTTACTGAAATAATTTAGAAGTCAGTTTAACTTCTATTATTATTCTTATCAAAAGGATTCTGATGTATTGAAGAAAAAGACAAAATATCAGTAAGTCTGTCTGACATTTAAAGGTGCAGGATATCTCCCAAACCCAGGAATCAAGATCTTTGCTCTTATCTCGGTCCTAGCTCTATCTCAGTTTTCCTCTCATCCATTTGTTCTTCTTCTGCAGTTGGAAGACTTTAAAAAAGGGAACAGGCAGCTGTTTGAACATAGCGGTGAATCACTGTTGCCTGCTGCCACTAGAAGGCACTCAGACAATGTATGAGATCAGAAAGTCCCATGGGGTATTGTAGAACAACAAAACACTACAGCCACTCCAATCTGTAGCCCACCTAGTGTAAGTGATTTCTCTCTCCGTGCCACATGTACTTCTGTTGGTGACAAGTTGGTCAGAGCCACACAAAAACCCTAAAGGCTGAGACCTGTGTTTTCCTGAAAACACTACGCTTACATGATACTTCAGACGAATCGATACAGAATGAAAGAGTGGGAAGAGGAAGAGTGGAGGCACAGAGAGACACAAGATGACAGCATGTGAAATGGAGAGATTTAGGATTTAAAAAACTGTGAAGTCAGGCCAGAGGGAAGAAAAAGGCTGTGAAAAGACAAAGAAATGCTCCATGGCAATACAGAGTCTCCTGTTCCCAAGCAACGGGGGTAAAGCCATTTCTTACCAGGTAATAACAGGTCGAAAGGCTGCACCTTGCTTGGCCTCTCGGCTTGTGAAAGCTGTTCCATTTCTCTCAAACTAATCTCAATCTCTAGTCTGCCTCTTTAACCAGGCTGGGGACACTGAGAGGGCTGTCAGTGAGACAAAAGGAGTCTGCTCATATGACTGCTATGACCTGCCCTGCAGTCACAGTGGGAGTAACAGAGACTCTGTCCGGCAACATGACTCAGACAGTGCTGAATTAGTCCCACTTTTTCATCCCGAAATGACAGAAACCACTGTAAGACTACAAGAACTGTTTGCATTGTTTGATAGCATTTTAGCATAGGCCTGTTTCTTATCATGATGATGATTTTAAGGGGAAAACAACTTGACAACACATTAGATTTTTACAGTTACACAACAGAATACTTTTGAACAAGACAATGGGTAAGACAGCATTGTTTATTACATTTACAACATTATGCTTTATCTTGCAAGTTGTGAATGTATTGCTGAATGAAGGAAATTAAATGTTTTGTTCCATGGTTTAAATGAGCCTATTTTATCTAAGAAGCTTTTTTAATTCAACAACATTTTTTTTATTTCAGGTAGGTTTTAAATGCAATTTTCAGAACTCCTATGTGAGTATTAGTCTAGGTTTATTTGAACTTTCAATGTTTCCCTGGGCAAGACATTTACCTCCCCGCTTTGCACCAACTGTTGCATCAGGGTTGTGTAATGGTTAGATTTTTAGAGATGTGTATGAACGGATTTAGCTGATACTGAATGGCACCATGTGGGAGTAATTTTCAATCATGTCTGGACTGAGGACCCAACACCACCATTTCAATGAGAAACCACAACCCATCATTTGAAAAAAAACAAGAACTTGGATTACTTAAAAAATGTTGCACTTTGGTAAAGTAAAGAAACTGGAAAAACAAACATTTAAAAGTGCAAAACTGGAGAAGGACAAACATGTATTCATTCAGTTTTCTTCTGCCCTCCTGTCATGAGTATATTCTGATTACTTTCTGGAGATCTCCAGAAGTTAAGACATCATGAAATATGATATATGATAAATTATAATCATATTCATAACCATCCCTTAATATTTTTAAAATCAAAGTTAAATGCTTATAAAAAACTGAATTAGTGTAACTGTGGTGGTACAGATTTTTATGGCATTCAACCTAAATGGAAGTCAAATGAAATATGTTAAAAAAATGAGAAGGCATATAAAACTTTTTTAATTCATGAGACCAGGGCTTCATTTTCCAAATTAAGCTTTGTTTATTGAACCTCTAATAATTAAGATAAATAAATACTTGAATGATACTGGAACCATAAAGAATGTCTTTAATACTTGCTGCCAACAGCCCCAAAAATCAAACACTGTACATTTATGTCAATCACAAATGTAACAACATGCATGTGACTAAAAAAAACCCTCAAGCAGTAAAATTATATTCATAATCATAATCACATTTGTTGTTAAAAACAAATGTGATGCGTTAAGACAACACTCTCTGTACTAAATATTATTTTGCACATTGAAAGGTCTAAATCTCTGCTGAGATACAGATAATAAAATTGAGCCAGTGGCCTAAGTCAAAAGAAAAAAAATACATTTTGTCAGTTTTTTTCCCAAAATAATATTTGCATTGCTCCTGAGACAACAGGTTTATCTTGCTCTCAAAAGAAATTAGTGGGACAGGAGCATAAAACCCAGAGACGACCTTACCTTAGCACACTGCATGTGGTTGCAGCCCTCGTTTTTCTGGATGGGGGATTTGCAGTTGGCGCAGGGTTTGGAGTTTGAGAGCAACCACAGGCAGTTGGCCGCATCCTCGAACGCTTCACTCACACCAGCCACTTCATGAAGGAGGAAAGGGGATAAAGAGAACAAATAAAGACAGAATGAGAATGGCTATTGTCTAAACAGACCACTGAACTGAGCGGGATATTGTCCAGCTTGACTAATGTGCTTATTTTTGTTAACATCTCCCAAGTTGCTCGTGTAGCCTCGCCTTCTCTCTTTCACACAGACAGACACCCAACAGAATAATTGGCTATTATCAAAGTACCTCTGATGTGCAGTTTGAAGATTCCACATAAGCTCACATCCAGGAAAGGATAAAGGTTGCACAACAAAATAATTGCTTTTATATTTGGACACTGGCATGAATAACCTGGAACTCTGGAGTGACTTGGACCATCTTAAATCATCTGTCATCTGTCAAATTAGTGCCTCTAAACAATGCAGACTTCAGGCCAGTGGGTTGTCCATTTAAATTAATAATTTAGCATCAAGATGGTTGTTTTTAATGGGCTCAGCAGTAAACCATTTGTAATTACGCTGGTTGGGGTTCCAGACCATTTAGCTCTAAATCAATCACTTGACTGCAACCCAAAAAATTGAGAAAGTAAAAAGATAAGACCTCCGAGCCTAACCTCTCTGTGAGAACAATTTAACGCTGGGCAGCTAAGGACAATTATCCTGGTCTAAAGACCCATTTAGCTGATGTTAAGGCACAATAATTTAAGTACTGGGACTATGCCAATAGTAATTTTAACAACTTTTCATAAGTAGACAATTTTAGTTCCCCTTTCTTAATGGTATTACACTGATATTTATAACACTAATTATATATACCCCAAGTAAATTACTGTGAAGTAATTGCCAGTTTTAAACTTCAACAGCTTTCACACCCTGTGTGATACGGACGTTTGACTGAATGCTATGTGTGGGCTTTGGTGGGTCTGGTTTTATAAGCAGAAACATAAGGGGATGGGGTCAAGTCCTCAAATCAAAGGGATATTTTGTTCTGCACTGAACAATTTCACAACTTTTACATTTTGGCTTTAAATTTTTGTTTGCTTGGGGATAAATTACACAGATTGGGATATAAAATGGAGGAAAACAAGATTTTTATGACATATGATTAATGAATAGTCAAATATATAGATGTCAAATAGACTGTTTATGGAGCAAATTTTGTGCATAGAAGTAGAAGAAAATTTGTTCAAAAGTAAAGTTTTTCTGTTCAGTATCCCCTTGGTTATAATATCAAATTTATCAACAATTCTTTAGACTGAACCTTCAATAAATAGATTAACAACAAACTCACTGGCTGCCATTGACGTCTACAGACGCCAATTCAATTACAGCTGTCACTGCCATTGATCTATAAATGTCTTTTATGTTTTTCAGTAGAGGTGTAGAAAAATATCAATATCGCAATATATATCAATATTTTGACTCCCCGATATAATATCGATATCTCAAATCTTAGTATCGATATTTTTTGTAAAAATAAAAACTCATATTTTATCAGAGTTGGGAATAAAATACAACTTATAAAGATGTATGCACGTGTTTTTTTTTTCATGCACTATTCAGTTCAGACAGTGACAAGAGAAATATGTGACTTTTTTAACTTACTGTTGTTATGTCAGTAACTCAAAGCTCTTTTTTTCTCATGGGTTTGATTACAGTTTGAACTGGACTACAGGTAAGGATGATTTCAACACTTTGTTAAAGGGAAAACAAGAACAATTTATTTGCAACATTAGTTTAATTGACTTGGTGCACTCTGTGTTAAGTGTATGTATGTAACGCTGCATTTGACATATTTCAATAACAAGACAGAAAAGTTACATATTCACTGTCTCTAGGTTTTTCCTAGTTTAATGTGGAATATCGCAATATATCGCAATATTGTGATATCGTGATATATTGTGGTATTATCGTATCGTGAGCTGAATATCGTGTATCGTATCGGAAAATAAGTGTATCGCTACAGCCCTATTTTTCAGCAAGGGTTACTGGGGGATGGTCTGGCAGACCCTGTCCATGGATACCAGGCTTGCAAATACGTTTACCAACAAACTGATCCATGCAGATAACAGTGCTTTCTTTGGATGAGTGATCAGCATGTATGAGTGATCGGTGTGAGATGACGAGAGAGAAGATGGCGAAGTCAGACAAGTTCAGGCAGCTCGTGCTCAGACTATGTGTCGCAGTAGTTTGGAGACAAGACAGCAAAGACCATGGAGGGGAGAAGAAGGTGGAGCTATGGAGACAAGTGCTATTTCAAAAAGTCACCAATGATCAACCTTGCATACAGGAGAGTGTTTCACAGTATACCACATGAAGATGAGCTACGCACACACACACTAGAATTGCTGCAGCTGCGACATGCTAAAAAGTTTGTACATTTCTGTCGAATATAAAAGTTTGTACAAAGTTATATATTTGTAAATACATGATTATTTTGTCATCAAAAGCCCTTTCTCGTTTTTTTTTGTTCTATAGAAGGAAAACACAATATATATATATAGATATACAGAAGAATAACATATTCTTTGGGTCTTGAAAGATGGGTCAAAATCCTCTAAAATGTCTGGCAGTATGGGACTCCCTGCTTTTCAAACGGCTGGTATCCAATGAGTTAAAAAAGCACTCTGTAAGGGGAGTGAACTGAAAACTGCCCAAAAAAATGAGGTTTGTACGTCTAAACACTGGGCTATATGTTTTACTACAGTTCTACTATAAAAATACAGGATGTTTTTGGTAGCACTCACATTCCTCTGGTTTCATTTCGGTGACTTTCTGCTGCCACATCTTCCAGGTCTCACAGTCACAGGGCTCATGGGCCTCGCCTTGACACTCCCTGAAAAATATGCAAACAGATAAACCTGATGTAGAGGAACTGAGTAAATGGCACACTCAAAGTGACTCTATTGTCCCAGGACCACACATACAATTAAGCTAAAAGATGAATACGCAGATCTCACAGTGCTGTCACACGTGCTGTCAAAACTGTCAACCATCAATTAAACATCTCTGCCTTTCAACCAAATGCCCTCCTCATGTCAAGAGAGAGAAAAAGTCTGAGCTGTGCTGCATCCGCTTCCATTAACAAATGTCACGTCAACTGAACTCTTGAATAAACCTGACAAGTGAGCCTAACGACCACTTCCAGGAACCATACAGTGAGATGAAGTGCAGCGAAGTGTGGAGAATTAGATGGAGAAAGGTGGAGGTCATGATGTAACGATAGGGTAGCTCCAACACTCTGCAAGGCTACTGGAAGACTATTACAGAGGATGGAAGGTGGAGGACGACGCAGCATCTGGGTCCTTCTAACCTTGAGCATGCTGCCAAGATAACACGCAGAGAGATAAGAAGAGTTACAAGTATGTGTACATGGAAAATTAATGGATACCCATGCAAACTAACTGCAGCACTGCAGGAGTTTGGCATTCAGGGTCAGAAGGGCATCTTCAAAAATGTCTTTTGCAATTCAGAAGATAAAAGTACCAGTAGAGATTTTCAGATGCTGTAGTGAAAGCCTTAAAAACATGTAGCTAACAGTTACACCATTGTAACATGAGTTAAGGTCAAATCCTCGATAGTATGATAAATTTAGACAATTTATTTCTACTGAATTAAATGTCAAAAAGTAATGCAGCTTTGAAAAAAGCTGCAGATCTTAAGCTACTTTTTTTTTTTTAACCAAAAGCTACGAGGTGTGAGGGAAGGGAGAACACAGTCTTGGGTACTACACTGTTATAATTTTGTAGCTATTTGAAAAGAGGACAAAAATCTGCTTGCAATTTTTGAAAAAACAAAGAAAAGAAATTAACCAAAAGAGGGTGCAATGGCCAAATTTTGTTCTTATAGTATTAAAACAAGTGTATAAACTGGTTGCATTTTACTTACTCAAGTTTAAAATATTCATGCTGGGACAACTCCACACAGAGTTTTAGATACACCTTTGTGCAAAAGCTGTCTATGTGGGATAAAACTTAGACTTTGGACAACTCTGGCATGTAAATTTAAATCAGGCAGTTTACAAGTAGTACCAGGTCTTCTCCAATTCTCCTTGTCTTTATACTCTTAACCATCTTGCACTATTTTCTGGCAAACTCAGTACTTGCTGTCATATGTTTCTTTACCCAGAAGAGACTTCCACTTAGCCACTCTGTCATTAAGAAGTAATCAGTGAAGTGAGGGTCCATGGAGAGAGGTCCCAAAGAGCTTCACAGCTCTCTGTTGGCAAGTCCATTAGATGCTTGCTTTGCTCCCTAAAAAATGGCCCACGTTTCCTAGTCACTGGGTGCAGCTGAATAAATACACAAGTCTGAATCAAGGTCTGATTGTTCAAAAACCTTTACAACACAGACATGCACCCACTGGCCATTTTAATGGGAACATTCGTCCAATTGCTGGACTTCTGCTATTTTTTTGGAAACTGCAGAAAAGCATAATACAAAGTTTTCGCTCAGTTAAAAGGTCTACATCTTTCACAATAAGTACTTTCCTCTCTAAGATCTGTATAGTACCTTCTTAATCTTGGCTTCACTTAAAGTGAAGTATTCTTTATTTGGCCAAATGATTGCTATACATCTGAGCTTCCTGTTTTCAGCTCTGTCAGTCATAGCTGTTAGAGGAAGTTTTTTTTTTTACTTTATTCATTATTACAATTACAAAAAATACACAAAAATAGGGAGAATGTTTCCTTCATTTTCCTTCACTGTTTTCTATACGGCATATACTGAATTGGAATATTTCTAATGTTTCAAAATAAATAACTATCTAAATAACACATGTGGTAACAGAAACACTGGTATGATCCAGATAAATACTGACCAGCAGAAGAGATGGCCTTTTCCACAGTCGACTGCAGGAGCTCGGAGGAGGGGAAAACTGAGAGAATCTGAGGTGGAGGTGCCGGGGCCCTGAGTGTTCAGTCTCACTGCTCTCTCACAGCCTGCCTCCGGACACCAGCGAATTGCTGGATTATTCTCCACAAAAGCCTGTTGATATAGAAAAAAAAACTTGCATTAATCTATCTGTAATTTAACAAAAAATGTTGGGCCTGAGGCACTCTGGTTAGACGGACATCATAACAGTAATTTTTTATAATGTTTCTGTCAGAAGAGATCAGTGAATCAATCCCTATTTTTCACTGCTAGAAAACTTTTTAAAGGAGGAAGAAGTGCACAGTTCAGTTCATTAATTGAGTTTTTGTGCAGCCCACATTTTTTAAATTAGCAAGTTTCCTACACACATTTAAGAAATCAAATTAGAGAAATTCTTTGTTGCCCTAACACAAGTTCATATATTTGATTTGATTCATTTGTATGTTCGTGACTGCTAATGTTAAATAAGTTTTCACGTTTCTAACTAAACCAAGATTTAACTTTAATCACACACTGTCTGAGACGCTCTGTCTGAGGTCATGCTACCTTAAGGACTCAAAGTGGGCCCAGTCTGTTCTGACTGGTTGCCTGGTCAACACTGTGGTAATTAGTCAGTTCAGCATGGTTCGGCAACATTGTCAATATCAATTCAATATCATTCTCTCTATGGTCTATGATTTGCAATGAGCTCATCACTCTAAGCCAATAGGCTTTAACTACTAAACTAACAGTGGTAGTACGTCACAGTGGTAGGTCTATTTGGGGCGGGATAATCAGCCAATTCAGGCAGCTACTACTTCTGTTAACAGGAAGGAAATGATGCTGTGGATTTAATGTCTTGAGTACAGAAGTACTCAATTACCAGTAGGACACACTGAAAACACGCTAAATGACATACAGAACTTATACCAGCATAATTTGATCTCTTTGTGACAGTTTTAGACCTTTAAAGAACCAGACTGTTAAACATTCATCTTTTTTCATTTTAGAACACACTGGCCTGACTGATTTAACGTTTACTTTTGTTTTGTTTAGTGTAGTAGCAAAAATGTTGATATGTTGAAGCAAGATCATTATTCATTAAGAATAAACAGGCCAGACTGTTGGATACCAATTGAAAATTACAATATTGGTTTGCATCCAAGAGAGGGAGACACAGCCATGAGTGAGAATAGACACGTGTATAGACAGAAAACGTTGTCAGGCCTATTGTACAAGCCTTATATTAAAGCAAAAATGTTTGCTGTTTTTCGGAGCCGCCCTCAACTGATAATCTGAAAAGATGAATGTTTTAACTTTGGGGACGGAGTGGCGTGGACTACAGACATCTACCGACTTCACTTTGATACAGATGAAAACGCTCACCTCAAAACCTACCCGGGTAGTAGTGAGACAGACAATCATATACATGTACACAACACAGGACTGAACTTTGTCTTCTGATAAAGAAGAGACACTCACTGCTGACTTTTTTATTTATTTTATTTTTCTTTGGAAGAGCTCTATTAATGTTTTTGTTTTTCTTGTTCCATGCATTTCAGAGATAATAACTGTTTTGGCACAATAAATGTTAACTGTTCAATTTCCAGACAGAGTCTAACCTTCATAACCTAGAAGACTGTGGGTTGATTTCTTCTAATAAGGTTAAAGGCACTACACATTATTTTTTCACCAAGATCTTGTATTAATGATGGGAGAATTTGACTACTGCATAAAGCCTTCTCCAGCACATCCCAAATATTCTCAATGGGATTAAGGTCTCTGTGGTGGCCAATCCATGTTTTAAAAATTATGTTCCCTGAACCACTATTTCACAATCTGAGCCCAGTGAATCCTGACATTGCCATCTTGGAATATGCCCATGTCATTATGGGAGAAAAAACTTTATTGATTGAATAACCTGGTCATTCAGTATATTTAGGCAGACAGCTGACCTCATTCTTTGCCACATAATGCTGCTGAACCTCGACCTGACTGCAGAAGCCCCAGATCACAGCACTGCCCCCACAGGCTGGTACAGTAGGCACTAGGCATGATGGGTGCATTACTTCACCTGCCTCTCTTCTTGCCCTGATGGCTCCGTCACTCTGGAACAGGGTAAATCTGGACTCATTAGACCATATGACCTGTTTCCAGACCTCCAGAATCCAATCTTTATGCTCCCATAGCAAACTGAAGCCTTTTTCCACTTAGGTTTTCTTAAGGCTACACAGCTGTTCAGTCCCAGTCCATTGAGTTCCCTTTGCATTGTAACTGTGGAAATGCTCTTACTTTCACTATTAAACATACCCCTGAGTTCTACTGTTGTTTATTTTTATTTGATTTGGCCAAATGTTTAAGTGATTGTTGATCACGATCATTCAGAATTTTTTTTCCAACCATATTTCTTCCTCAAAGACGATGGTTCCCCACTATCCTTCCAGTTTTTTAAAATGCGTTGGATAGTTCTTAATCCAATTTTAGTAGTTTCTGCAATCTCCTTAGATGTTTCCTCTGCTTGATGCATGCCATTGATTTGACCCTTCTTAAAAAGACTTCTAAACATCTTTTCCACAACCACAGGATGTGTCTTTCCACATGGTTGTTTAAGAAATGAGAAGCTACTCATTGCATCAGCTGGGGTTAAATAAGTTTTTGCCAGCTGAAAGATAATCACTAATTCTGTTATTATCCAATAGGAGGCTTGTACCTATTTGTTTAGTTATCCCAAGGCGGCGACTGTTTTTTTTTTGGGCCAGTCAGTGTACATTTGCTTTTGCTATCACTCCTTGTACAACTTTCGCAACTGCATGATGGCTTCCACATGTTTCCTGTGTTGGTTCAGGATGTCTGCCGTGTACATCCTCAGATGTTAACTAGGGATGGGAATCGAAAACCAATTCCAGTTGAGAATCATTAACAGTTCCATCAAAGAACTGATATCATTAATCTTTTTGCCAATCAATTCCCTTATCAATTCCATTCAATTGACAGGGTTCAGAAGTGTCAGAATTGTGGCTTAATTTTAATTACACCTACTGCACAACCTTAAGTGAGTGGAAACACCAGCAACTTGCAGAAGCAGTTATCTATACTGTGAAGTATGTTTGGCATTGTTGCCACTGAAAATCAGACCATTTGCCCATATGCAAAATTTGCTGGAATCGACAAGGGAATCGTTAAAGAATTGGATTGATAAGCAGGATCGTTAATAGCATTGACATTGATAAAATCTTATCAATTCCCATCCCTAATGTTAACAAAACACAGACATAAGACACATTTTACCAATGACAATGGGATCAGTGAGTGGTGCAGTAGATGAGACAGTGTCAGTGCAGCAGCATAGAAAAAGCTATGGTCAAATGGTGAATTGCATCTGTATGATGCATAGGCACAGTCAAGTCTGACAAACTGCCCAGCAACAGCTTTCTGCATTAGAAAATATCGTGTTAAAAGAGGGCTTATCTAATCAGTTTAGCAGACTGTTTAAAACACCTTTGAGTTTGCACTTACTATGTGTCTATGATCCAGTCGTATTTTAATACCCTTTTCTTCATGTAGGGAAATTTCTATCCGATTGGTTGACTGGTCTACTCTGTGGAGATTGGTCATGTTGTCAACAACTCTGAACAGTTCAAAACTGTTGTGGAGAATCGCTGCTCTCCGTATAGCGGGGTGGAAGCCTAATGTAGTCCTAAGGCGAACGGTATTAGCGTGGCATGTACAGGGCTCAATCGGGCTGATCATGGCTCAATCCTGAAAGCTTTATGAGGACGACTGACAAGGATGTATCCGTTTGTGCACCGACAGTGTCCTGTTCAAGACGGGGCCCAGTCGGGGCTCAGTCGGGGCTTACGTGACATGAACTGAGCTCGAGCGGGGATGGAAATTCATGGAATCCTCGTCTTATAGTTATATTAACCTAACTGGAGTGGGACGAACGCCCCCGAAGCGCTGTAGAAGCACTACTGATGGTGTATTTACGGGGTGTGTCCAGGGGTGAGACAGACATTTCATCCCGTATCATAGCGATCACACTAGCCTCGTCGATCGTGTGCAGTCGTGCACAATTGCTATGAGAAACAGGAATCTGTGACTGGGGCATTAGTTGGGTTATTTTTTAAATACATATCTGATAAGTAATTCTGATAATACGTTGATATTATAATGGAGAACTTACCAAAGAGCAGTTGTTTCCTTCGACTTTCTCTGTTTTAAACATCTGCAGTTAGAGTGCCACCTGCTGATGTTTTTAGCTTAGGGTCACCAGTTAACAAGGATACTTATTAAACAAAAGGGCTATTTCATCAGCAAATGTAAAAGTAACTGCAATAGTTTTGATCTCCTAATTAAAATAATAACTTCCTTGAGGTTCTTGGGGGCAACGTAAAGCACATCTGGTAGCTTACTACTGGCAAAGCTCTTTTAGGTGCCATGTAGAGGCATCCTCCAGTGACACGTCTCACAAATATGCAAGTACATTTGCAATATTACTCTTAAGAAAGCCTGGTGCATTAGCAATTCTAAGATTAAAAGGGAGGGTACAGGATTTTGACTTAGGATAAATACAAACACAAATGACAACCTAACACTGAAATCATTCTCTGTCAGTCAATGTGTAGATAAAGTATTTTAAATACATGTTTACCTCAGAAGCTCACACATTTTACTTTTATGTGGAAGAGACTAGCATTAATGAGATGTCAGTTTGTCAGTATCTGTCCTTCTCGCTACCTTGATGTCAAATTGGAGGTAGCGCCTGTCCATCTCTCGTGACACCACACTCTCGATGACCTCCACAGGCACAAGCTGGTAGCAGTCGTAGGCAGGGCAGAAAATGTTGTGAGCTTCACCCTCTTGGATTTTTAAGTTCAGAAACCTGAGAAAAAAAATCATAAAATTCCAAAAGCAATTCACAAGATAACATTTCATATGATCAGTGCTAAATACATTTGAAGCGGGATGGGTGATTTATAGATTTTTTAAATTCGAGCCTTAAATGGCAGCTTTCAAAACTGATTTCATGGAAACAGGAAAAACAAAAATTGTGCTTACCCTTCCCAGCATGCTCTGCAGAACTCATGGCCACAGGACATGTCGACAGGCTCTTCAAATACAGAGATGGAAGACATGCAGATGCCACACTGTTAAAAAAACATAATAATAAAAAAGATGCAATCAGTCAAGGCCAAAATTAAAATTGCTTCAAGTCAGTCTAGATAAATGGTCTTTTGGGAAAAACAATTCTGAGAAGTGTGGTGCAGTTTGTCCTCTAGTTCAAGTCACACATCATCAACTTTTGAATAAAAAACAGACCACTTTCAACATTGAAAATAGGCTGCAAGAGAGACCATTTTATTCCGCTGATTGGACTTATTTTTTATATTTAATAAAATGAAAAAGTGACAGAACGAAAACTCTTTTCTCAATAGCAGTCATTTACTGATAAAAAACAGAGCCAGAAGTCAGCACAGGCTGAGCTGATGACCCCGCACTGCTTCACAGATTATATGTCTTTGTTCATATTCCAGAAACTTGGCCAAAAGTGAGACAGACACGTACTCTCATAAACACTGGCCTTGTTGTGGTGAAACACTGAGCCCAACAAAAGACATAGAGGAGGCAGTGTACTTTAACAATGTAAGTATTGATTTGTGAAAGAGCAGCATGTGATATAATCAACTATAACCTTTAAATAGGCCCTTGAGCAGGCCGGGTTGATTGTTGCACTTTGCAGTTCAAGGATTGCATCCTCTGAACAAAAGGTAATAATACACAAACACAAACTCGATTCTTCTGGATATAATTGACTATTCAAGTCCATATGTTTCCACTCTCTATCATTTACCAACAGTTTAGTTAAAAACCAGAAGAAACTGAAGCAGAACATACACAGAAAACACATATCACCTTTTTCCGGAGATATTTTGTCAAGAAATTCCAGGAGAGTGGCAAAAAAGTGTTTTTTCTACTATGACATCTGTTTAATGAGGAGCCTTCAACGGTTTGTTAGTAGCTTCATTGTCAACAACAAGGCAAAATCAAATCAATGAAACATGTTTTCAACAAATAGAAATTGATTTAAATATCTTATCCTCTCTTTTTCAATGACTATCAAAAAATGTCAACACAGAAAAATGAAGTGGAAATTCAACTTTTGTGAGTTTAGCTTAGATATAAAGTTCTAACTGTTATACAACTGGATTTTAGTTAAATCCACAACAGTGTAATAAGGACTATAAACAAGAAAATGATGATTTATCTCTTGCCAAATATGTCAAAACGCTACACTGAAAATGCTTCATGGAAATCTACCATCACACACTACTGTTAGCAAAGTTTGGATCCTTTGTTTGTTTTGACATGTTGCAAAATAACTCTTTGTAGTTTTTGATGGTTAACAGTACTCAAAAATAAAAGGCTTTAAGTAATAGTTAAAACTAGAGGAGGCTTTGCCTCTTGGGTTAAGACCCTCAAAAAAAAACCAAAAAAAAACCCAGCCCTTCTTACATGTTGTAAACCGAGGCTCTGAAGAGCAAGAAGTTAACATGAGGCCCAAAAATGTTCAGCTAAAAGAAATCAAAGTGGGTGAACTAAGTGTTTGAAGGCTTTTTTTTAGGGGCTTTTAAGTACAGAAGCTTAACAATCTTCAGATGTACTTTTAATTGGAAGAAGAGGGGTGGGGGTGAGAGAGAGAGAAAGGACTGTTTCAAAAAGACTTTTTCTCACCAGTTCCATCAACTTTTCCAAATATTCCCAACATTTTGCAAGCATTTTTGACCAGTTTTGGATGTCTGAATAGAGAATATGCATCAACTTGTTTTGTTGCATCTTCTTGCTCTATTTGCCGTGGCTGTTTCGATTCATTTATCGTATTATTTGGGGATATCAAAGTTTGTTTTCCTATGATAAAGGTTTGGAAATTAATCAGCTATTAGAACTTTTGTGTAGTGGCAGGCGAAATTGCTAATCCTACCAGCAACAGAGGTTACATTAATTTGTTGCAGAAAACATCATGAGATCTGCACAGGATTATGTGCATTCTTCTGTGTCGCAGAGTAGAATTTTAACAAAGTGGTTTGGTAGTGGAAGTCACTGTGAATAAACTGTTTGCAGCATGTGATGACTCTGCTGTTTTTGCAGCTGGTTTTCTCACATAAATCTTTTGAACTACGTGTAAACGGTGGCCCCATGTAAATCGATGTATAGCATAAGCATGAGTGCAGACTTTTTCTAAAAAGATCAAGAACTGAGCTTTGGGACTGTAGCTGACCTTCAGGCTCATGCCATGTGCCTTCATGCCCACTCCAAATGTCCCTAACCTTCTTTTCAAGGGACAGAAGCTTGAACGGTCTCAGACAGACTGAGAATACAGCACTATCACCTCAGATTGAGACTTAGACAACTTTATTAATCCTCGAAGGGCAATTCCATTCACAGTTACCCTGCATTATTCTCCTGCTGGGTCGCACAGCGTGGAGCGCCCCCTCAGTGGTTGTTAGTATATGAAAACTAGAGGGTTTTTAGAACATTAGTGATTAGGGCGAAACAGTTTATTATTTTATGATCAGAATCACGACAACTATTTACTAGAAGCAATGTAGTCACATGTCAGCTCTCATGTCCAAAACCATCAAAGGTTGACACACTGGTTTGGCAAGGCTGTTTCTTTTTCCTTTATTACTCCGCAAAGGAGGCTATGTTTTCAGGGGAGTGTGTTTGTCTGTCTGTCTGTCTGTCTGTGAACAAAATAACTCAAAAAGTTATGGATGGATTTTGATGAAATTTTCAGGAAATGTTCAGCAAGGAAAAAGGAAGAAGTGAGTCAATTTTGGTGTTGATCCGGATCAAACATTTCTTACCTTCAGGTTTCATCCTTGCCTTCGTGTAATAGCTTTACTGTTTGATGGTATGATGTCATTTTCTGTCATATTTGTAAATGTTACTGTCCACGTTGTGGGTAATGCACTGAAGCTTGATATGAAGAAAATTGTGAATCAACCTGAAATCACAATGTCTGCCAGAAAAATCACAGTTACATCTTTTCCAGAAATCGTTCAGCCCTATTAGTGATGATGAACATACCTTTGCAGTCATTTAGATGAATATATGAACCTTATTTATATAAGGTAAACTAACAAAAAATATACATATATTTGTTTATAAACATTTTCCTTCACCAATTACATGCACATATACTAACAGTTGTTTTTATGTCTACTTAATTTTCCAATATCAAGCACTCTGTTTAGGAGCTATTTATGCAGTGTAATGTCCTCATGCTGTTTTTATGGCTTATTTTCTCCCACAATTCTTCTAATTAATCAGAAAATTCACCAACATGAACTATTTATGTGTGACATTAGAGTCTGTCCCGAGTTTTCTGAACAGAGAGAGAAATGAGCTGTGACACTGTGGCCATGTATCTCACACAACCCCACTTCAAAAAACTCGAATGATCCCTTTAACAGCTGCTCACAAAAAGAGCACAGGAAAATGTCAAGCGTGTTCGATAATTACCAGGAAATTTCAGACAAGGTCAGGTTAATGGGGGAGCAATCAAACAGGGGGTGTGCAGCCCCTCGTGCAGCAGGGGGTCAATATGGCTCCATAATGACCTTGTAGGCGTGCAGATTCTGTACACACAGCAGGAGGAAGACTCTTACAGAAAGTTTCCATATGTATCTTACTCTGCTGTAGCTGATGCAAAGACATATTTGGTTTAAGTTTAGATTACAAGGTGTTCAAGTTTTATTCTGCAGACACCACTTGATACCTCCTTACATAAGCCGTAGAGTGAAAACAATTAGCAGACAGCTACAGAGCAGCTGTGTCTGCTTGTTTTGCATAAATGCTAACAGTTCAGTATCTCCCCACGCTAAATTCAGCATCCCATTAGGGGAGCAGCGTGATGTGCATCACAATTTAACTAAACAATCAAATCTGGAGGTCTGTGAATTTTACTTTTAAATCTGTCGTTTCACATAGAGATTGCTGTAAAATGTTGTTTTTTTCCTATTTTGAAAGTCCAACTTTGTCGTCTCTATCCAGTCCAACATTGTGCACTAATTAAATCTTGTATAAGAGTAAATTAGTTCTGGGAAATAATGCCCGACTATGCAGAAAGACAGGTGTGTCAGTAAAAGTTTGGAGAGTTCAGCAGAAACACTTCAGGAAACCTGTGGGACTGTAGGGACTCAATTTAAATAAACACTGTTTAACAGTATGAAGGCTACACTGCCAGCCACGATAATGCTGCGTGTGTCTATGCTTGCTTTATCCTTTCCTGCAGTCGAAGATTCCCCCCTAGGAAAACATGCAATTCCTCAGAGCTTTTAGTGTTGTGGTTTTGAATGACCTGTGGGCTTTTCTCTTACAGGCATAGCTAAAGGACAGAAAACATCAAAATATTCATTCATCTACAAAATCTACAGCTGAAACTTGAGGGTTCTCTTAGCTTTGTAGCAGGTGTTATAAGTGGTCCATCTTATTTTTGGTCAAACCTGGACTTCCAGCAATCTAATGGGAATCTGGCTATAATTAAAAAACACAAAAAAAAACAAAAACGTACACAATTTCATTACCAAATCCCGCCGCCCAATGGGGGTACTACCATCCCGCCATTACCTCATTACTCTGGTTGTTCCTGTGGTGTTCGCTACCATCTTCTGACTGCAACAGCAGCTAGGAAAGCTGAATTACCAATATTGTAAATAATGTTAGTCAAATTTAAGGACCCTCTTTTGAATTTTGAGTATGAGGGGATATATTTACAGAGTTCTTCTCTACATGTGATGTCTGGGGTCTTTGTACATTCACAGAACGTGATGCTAACTGGTTCATTTGCTTTTTTGTCCCATTTGTCAAAGTCTTGATTTAATTTTGGTCCCCAGGTTTAACTGCCATAGAAAATAATAGGCTCAGATAATTTTAAGAAATTTGAGCCAGATTAGAATTGGAATATCAAATGTATTATTCCATGTATTACATAAAAGTATGTAATTTGATGTTAAAGACCATCCAATAATAACATCCCTCCAAAAAGGTTTATTTATTTACTGAACAGTGCAGCAAATTCTCGTTTCAAGGATTCGTTTCAAATGATGCAGGAGAAAAGTTGGTGGGCAGGACTTTCTAGTTTGCTCTGTGAGCTAGTTGCAAAGCAGTCTTGGATCACAGAGCAGTATGACATTTTTTGTGTTACGTTTTAAGTGATGATATGAGTGTGCTATTTCTTTCTCTCCTATAAGCAGATCTTTTAGCATGCAGTAACTAAAAGTAATGAAGCACTGAGGTGTCAATATCCTTGCAGGTTGTATGCATGTCTCACACACAGAGGCTGTTGTCTCAATACTGGTACTACATGCTATAAGATCTGCAGCTTTAAATACCTGGGTGTCCACATCAGCAAGGACCTCACCTGGACACTCAACATCACACAGCTGATCAAGAAGACTCAGCAGCGGCTGTACTTCCTGAGGAGGCTGAGGAAGTTTGGTATGTCAAGATCCTCAGCAGCTTCTACAGCTGCACAATAGAGAGCATCCTGACCAGCTGCATCACCGTGTGGTACGGCAGCACTACTGCTTCTGACCGCAAACGCCTGCAGAGAGTGGTAAAGACTGCTGAAAAGATCACCAGGACTCCACTGCCCTCTCTGCTGAGCATCTACCACCACAGAGTCCACAGGAGAGCTGCCTCCATCCTCAGAGATCCCACTCACCCCCAACATGAACTGTTCACACTCTTACCCTCAGGCCAGAGGTACAGGAGTGTGAAATGCAGGACCTCTAGACTGAAAACTCTCTTTCCCACTGCCATCAGACTCTTGTACAGGTGACAGAAGTCTGCAATTGCCTCAACCTCACAGCTCATTTGCACCGATAAAACTGCTCTTGCACTTTATGTTGGATCTTTGCACCATATACATGTTTACAGAAATGTACAGAAACAGTAGTTAAATAGTTCCATACTTAACAATGATAATATCTTCATACATGTATTTAGTCTGAATCCATCTTCATCTTGTTTATCAGGACTTTATCCTTTTTATTTCATTTTATTTTATGTTTTTGCTGCTATTATTTAGCATTACTTATTATCTTTTGGTGCTACTATTTATATCTATTATTATATTTATACCTCTCACCTGGCATTTGTTGTAGACAGCAGAGTATGAATTTAATTGTGCAGGGAAACATGTTTCTCAATGCGCAAATGACAATGAATGCTTTGAATCCTGAATCTTTGAATCTTGGGGTCATTTCTAGCCCATGGTTTGTTTCCTCCATGTCCTACTCTCTCTCACCCCATTTGCAGACTCAATTTACTGCCCCCCTGTCAAATACAGGCATGCAAAGTAAAAAAAATAGAAGTACCAAAGGAAGAAAACTGGACACTTCAATGTCTAAATCAATCCAGTGTCCTCCTCCAAGCCCCACCATCTTTGTTTTCTCATAAATCATGTCATAAACAGCACTGTGAGAAGTCATAAAGTAATGATGAGTGAATCACAAAGCAGGGCACCATATATGTTTTGTCATTACCCTGTCATCTTTCCACTCTTCCTGACAAAAGAAAGAGAGTAACTGAAGCCAAAATGTCTTACCAGAGAAGACTCATCATCGGCAGGCATGAGGCTGATTTGGTCTGGGGAGGTAACAGAGGAGCGGGTAGTGCGAGGTGTCCGAGGAGAGGGTAAGGTGTCCCAGGCATTGCAGCCGCTTGGAGGCGGGTTGGGCATCTGGACCCCTGAGCGCTGGCAGCATTCCTCTGCGTTTGTCATCCAGGCCTCTAAAAGCTTCTCTCTGTCCCAATCTGAAAAAATTATGGTACAAGTAGAAAAATGATTATTCCAAAAGTCAAAAGCAAAAACTGAAAAATAATTGAAGTATAGAGAGATAATAGCTTTACCCATGAAGTAAAGGATAAATGGATGGATCATTGCCTCTAAATAAATGTATCTTGCACCAAAAGCAAACAACAAAACACATCAGCAACTACAAAGCAAAGCATAACAATATGAGAAATAGTAGTCACTGAATTACAGCATTAAAGCATCACATGATTCAGTATAAGGAATGCCAAGTGGCAAAGAATTTAAAAAGACCATATTCTGCTTTTCTTAGTTTTATTTGCCCTTTAATGTGTCAACATGACTCCTCGGCATGACAGAGCATCTCTATGAACAAGACAAAAAGTCTCCAACATTGAACCTCTGCTCCATGCAATGCCAAAGCTGCCACAACATTTCATCCGCCTGGCCCTCTCTGCCAGCTTGACGTACAGTATAACGGTTGTTTCATGATGACTTTTAGCTCATTGGCTTGTGGTAGCAAGCTCACTGCAGAGCATAGACAGGGCAGAGTGTCTCAGACACACAGAGAACACAGCACTATCAGGGGTAGTGTGGATACGAAAACTAGACTTTTTTTACATTACTGATTGGGAAAATACCCTAGCACTCATCAAAAATGAATATATGAACCTGATGTAAGACAAAATATGACCTCGTAAAGTGCAGAGTAGCAAGTTTATATTGTGATCAGAGTTTGTTTAGCAGCTGAGTGCTCTGTTGCACAAAAGATGAGGTGCCTCTTTGAGTCCTTATTCTATGACATTCTGTAACTGCGTGCTGAGTTTAAGAAATCAGTTTCAGACCAAAGTGGATGTAATGGGTCTGCTGTGATTTTGTTTGCCAAAGTCAGTGTGCACTCATCTGATAGGTAAGAAATGCTGTACGTACACATCCCCAGTATCTCTGTGCCTGAGAAATCCTATCCAGTCTTACATTGTTGCAACAATGGTTTCCCAGTAAGTTTATACTTTCAGTGCAGCTTTTTAAAAGAATAAGTTTAGCAGCGTGCTGTGCACAATAAAGCTCCCCAGCAGGCCTGTCACAATAACAAATTTTGCTGGATAATTGTCCAAAAAATTATTGATGATAAATGATATTATTGTCAATATTATTTTGATTTTTTTTTTCATTTTTCATTAATGTAATTATATGTCATAATAAAGTAAGTACATCATATCAAAAGTAAGAAACTTTCATTTCTTAAAAGTGCTTAACTGTAATTTGAATGTCAAGATCTTTTAAATAAAATTAATTAAACAATATAATAAATTAAACAAACAAAAAAAGAGAAAAAAACTTGATGAAAATTAAATTGACTCTCTTTTGGAAAAATTGCATGTAAATAAAAATAATTATGCTAGTCAAAAAACAATAAAAAATAGACCCCGTCTCTGTAAAGAAAAAACAAAACTCCAATAAAAACACACACAAAAAATAAAAACAATAAATAAAGGAGTTTATCCAGTTCCGGAATTGTTTGTGACATGCACTTTCTCCTAGTCAATCCGTACTGTCTGTCAAATGTTCGTAGCATTGCTGGCCTTTCCACTGCCTCAGTAAGTGCTGACTGTCGGAAAGAAGGCTCCGCTGCACCTCCCCCTTTTCTTCTTCGTCGCCACTACTTTCAAACAAATGCAACATATTGGCTCATCAGTGTTCATGGGCTCACCCCTTGTTCATTCTGTTTAAAACCAAAATATTCCCACACTGAGGCAGCCAGCTTAGGGGCCGTATCTTTCATGCCATCACTCATATTAGCGTTTGCTTCCTTGTTACTCCTCATGATGCTCACTTCAGCTCTGTGTGTGTGTGTACGCGCCAGTGGCCCTGCCTCCCCCTCAAATACTGTATGTCTGAGAAATGCTCACTTTGCTACAAATCCGCTAAATCCGCTCGAGAACCAACTCATCCTGGTGTTAAGAAAGGTGGAAAGAGTGAGCCATCTTCTCATTTAGCCTCTTTGATAGAAAAAGAGGAGGAAACATGCATGCACGTGTCAGTTTATTAAGGCCGACAAACTTACTGAGGACATTTTTATTTATCGTTCGGTTAATTGTTATTGATTATCGTGACAGGCCTACTTCTCAGTGAAAGAAAAGTTCAAATAATGAGAAAATTAAACTGAAAGTGGATTGTGAGGGATGTACAAGAGATGTTTACTTCTCAGAAGCAGTGGATAAGGTCAAATGACCTCAGCGCTCACTCCGGTTTTGAGAGGTCAGAAGAACAATTCAGAAAAGGCCACAGAATCTGTTGCTTCAGCTGTGACAGTATTTATGTGGCATGTTTAATATTATCTGTAAGATAATATGCCAATGTCAATGTTGATATCAAAGTCTGATCTTTCAGCTTTAAGTTTATGGAGCTTTTACAAACCTCTTGTTAAACATAGCTAAGTAATTCAGATTTAAACAGTCATGCTCTTTTAAACTAAGGCCAAATTCCCACTGACAGGGTGTCCAGTGCTGTTTGTCCCACATAAAAACGCATATAAAGCTTGGTTTTATTATTAGTCAGAAATGCATTTTGCATAAAATTTAAGTATGATCTAAAATATCTTATTTGAACTATTTCAATGTATCCATCAGTACTGGCTGAAAAAAATTGAATTAATCTGCATAAATGACATCAGCAAAAATTCCGTTACTGTACATCCCTATTGTTCATTCATTTGAAAAACACAGAAAGACGCAGATTGTAAAAAATGACTAGAAATGTTGTTTACATTATCTCAATATCATATAAATAATTATAAATATTCATTGTGTCATTATTTTGTAGCCCTAACTGGAAGAGTGATCAAGTGAAAGAAAGTATTCAGACTGCATTTGGTTTTCTGCTTCAGAGACTTCTTAAACCTTTTGATAGGGAAAATGACCAAAACATTCTTTTTTTGCTTAATCTCTACAATAATATCATTGGGACGGAGAAACAAGCACATGGCATGCTTTCATTAAGAGACATTATTTCATGAATCTTCATTAATCTGGTCTTTCACCAGGCCTGGATAAAAACATCAAAGATACTAAATCACAGTTTTCCCATTCTGCCTTGGAGAACACAGCCTTAATTCTCATTTCATCCACAGAAAATGTTTGTCTATAAAACATTTGTTTCAAATCATTTGTTCTTGTATCTGAAAGAAATGGTAAGCACAATGCTGAATCCACCAAAGCCCACACAAATCCCTCTCCAGTGGCAACAACACCACCTAAGCCTTTCAGACAGCCAACAGCAAAGACCTGCTGCCATCTGCTTTCCTCTTTTAGAATAGCTTCTTATTTTCACATTAGCAAAAGAGCAGGTTTGAGAGCTTTTTAGCATGAATATTGAATGACTTGTGGACCGTGCCGGAATCCAGATTTTCTCAGACGAAAAAGTCTGCTCCCAAAAATAAAGACCATGACCCGGTCAACTGTGCAATTAGGCCATTATCAGCCTCCAGACACGTTTCACCACCAATCCATTGCCTCAGACTTTAAATGGCCTCGTTTAGATAATGAATATTGCAACAATTTCCCCCCATCTCCATTCAATTAAAACTCATCAGTAAGTATGACCCTATCTTTATGCTATTGGCAGTTAAAAGGAGTCTGAAACTAAAAGTCTTCGCATTAGTCTTAAATATCTAAACGTAGTATGGACATCGAAATTGTCAAAAGCAGACAGACTGACAACAACGCTGGTGCTAAGAAGTGTGATAAGAAAAGTGAAAAAGACATATAGGGAGTGTGGAAAATTGTGAAAGTTTTCACAGGAAATTATTAATACATAAATCCAAGAAACCCTTCCCCAGGGGATTAGAAAAATCCTGAAATGTGCCACCACCCACTATTTAAAAGACAGACTGCATTCCCATGATAGAGGTGCTTATATATAGCTAGAATCTGGAGTCGCTCTCTCCTCTCTAAGCTCCCAAAAGTATGTCTAATATGTAGCACACACAGCTCAGCAGCCAGCCACTGGGCCCTCTGAATTAGAGGAAAGGGTGTTTAAAGACTGAAAATCAAGTCTGAACTGTGACACATTCTTCAAGTCCCATGTAATCTAAGCTGAGTCCTAACTAGGTGGGTCATGATCTTTGAAGGATTCTGTTTTAAACGTTTAAGGTTTGTCACACACAGCACATTAGCTTAGTTTATGCGAAGGAGAGGCTTATGGCAGCGGCTCAAACCCAAACTGTGACACTGTTACTAAGTACTTTGCCAAGTCTAAGTTACAAGAGCATCACTGGAAAATCCAGGCCAAGTGGCTGATGTCCGCAGGCATGAATAATGTGGCTAAATGAAATTCTTTGACTCGCCTCAGGTTAAAAAGCTTTGACTGATGTGGCCTCCAGGTAGAATTGTCTCTTCGAGGTATGTGCCGTGATGTATCTCAGATTATTTCAAGACTTGAACCAAATGGACAGGATTAAAGATGCCCTAATCAGCAGATACGAACCATGTTGAGTGTGTTTTTAAACAACTGGTGGAGTGTTTGTTCCATAGTACAGTCCAAAGACTTCTTCAGAAAAAAATCTGCCCTTCAATGAAGACAAATGAATAACTCATAAATTACTGCTTGTGTTGATTCATCCAATTTATTTAACAAAATCATCAACAGACTCAGTTGAGTCTATACGATGATTTAAGAACAAAATTAATCAAATTATTTCAAAAGCAAATAGTCCCAGGGTATCAACAACTGGGAAAACAAATTCACCTCATAACAACTGTATTTGTTGAACTTCATGCCTGAATGTTTATGTCTCGATATAACATCTGAACACATCATGACCATATATCTTTGTTGAATACTAATTTTACTGTACCAACCTCAACATATGATGTTCCCTACTGGAAATTAAAAACACTGTTACACACCATCCCCACCTTTTTCCGTTAACTAAGTAGCATTTGTCCTATCAAGTCTCAGAGAAGACTTCAACATTGGATTCATACTTTGAAATAATCGTACTGTAACAGAGCTTAGGGATTTCTACCAGTTTGTTTTAAGATGACATAGTATCAAGAGGAGCAGAGTGAGCAACACAGAAGTGCTGCATGGCCTACTGATCACAGGTGATCGTATTAGTAACAACAGGTCGTTCTTCCAGTTAGCTAATCATGTTTATTTAGTCATTAATGATTGGCTGCCAGCCCCTTTGGGTACCTCTAGACAGACTCATAAGTCCAGTTTTTAATGAGTTTAACTATCTGGATGTGTACAGAGTTTGTTTTTGTGTGTGGATGCTTTAACTCTTATTATTCTCTTGACAATGCCTGTGAGTCTATTTTACATTTCAAGGTACAAAATCTTCCCACACCAATAAGTCTAATTGGGTATATAAAACTTACCATCCCATGTCACAACAGACCCTAATTAAACTTTATACTCCTACTGACAAGACACTCACTATTGGCCACAGTCATTAACATTTCCAATTTCTGCAAAAATTACTTATTTCTTCTGGAATTTCAGCTATGTTAGAACTTCAGAGCTGATTTAAACTCTAATACGATCCTGGTATTACTGAGACATGTTTCAGTACCTCAGCAAAAAAAAAAAATCAAAAGTTCAACACACTGAGATTGGAAATGTTCCTGTTTTCAAATTCTAAATCTTCAGAGTCAGAATCCCTGTCTGTCTACTCACATCAACCGCACAAAGCTGATTCTGAAAATTTGCACAAATACACTGAAGAATGGCAACATACTTGTACAATTTAAACTTCTGAAGCAGAATTCAGCTCGCAGTTTTTGGTGAACATTTTCCTCTTCCAAGCACTTGTCTTAAGAACAGAAGTTTGGGATTTTAGGGCTATCAAGATAGATGAGTCAACATGTAATGCTATGACCTTAAGTTAACTAAACGCATTACCATAATGCAGCCCAACAGCTCTAGCAAGCAGACTTAATGATTCATATAGATCATATTTAAGTCCACATAAGCAAAAAAAAATAGAAGAAGTTGTTGACACTCATTAGCACCCACAGTGCTAAAAGCTCTGTGGAGTTACTGATTATATTTACAACAAAAGCAAAGGAACAATAAAGCATCTCCATTATCATACATGTTAACTGATGGTTTATCTTGGCTGTGGACTTGTTTCGTACTGTACAATATCAGATCTTATTGAGTATGTTCTGGTCATAAACATATGTGTCACTGCTCCCGTTTGCTAAAATTCCACTGATTTTATAAAGACAAATAGGGTCTTGAGGACAAGCCTCCTATCATATAATGCAGAGTATGAAGCATCTGCACACATCACCAAAACATCAAGACAAAGGCTGCTGATTTATTGGATCTCTTACAACAAGAAAATCACTGGAGTGTGGTTTGAAGTCTTTTGATAAGGCCTCTGATCTCAGCAGAACTGAAGAATGACGATGCAACAAATAGACTGCAACAAATCGACCTTTTTATTTTATCAAAAAAGATCATTTTCATAGTAAGGGGAGAGGAGCAACCTTCTGTGAAAACAAGAGCTGCAGTTTAAAACACTTCTGGCAGTCACAAAGGGACACAGAGAAGAGTATATGTTACGCTAAACTTGTCCCTGACCGGAATCAAGCCTGGCAGGTTTCAAGTGCGTGGTCTGATATGCAGCAGGGTTTTTAAACACCACAAGTAGACAGATAGCAGGTGCTGTGTTTATATGTGTGTGTGTGTTTGTGTGAGTTTAATGGTACCGTGGGCACGTAGCAGTCCCTCTGCAGTGAAGAGAGGGGCCTGCAGCATGTCGGCTGTCTCCACTATCAGCATGTCCTTCAACCTCCGCAGATCCTGAGGCCGCAGGCCCTCGTACAGCTAGAGAGGAGGGCATGTCAGAGGAAAGGACAGAGACAGGAGAGGAGAGGTGGAGAATGACAAGTGAAGAATGAAATGAGATGTGGGGAAGGTTAAAGGGAAATAAAGCGGGAACAGAGCAGGTTTGCAAAGTAATGTAATGAAGAGTAAGGAGAGAGATGGGGGTGAGATGAGGGTACAAGAGGGAATGAGATCCAGGAGACAAAAGGAGTATTAAAAGCAAATTAAATATAGACAATTGCTGATGAATGATGAGGCCCAATGAGCTCAGAGGCAGATAATTATCAGCGTCACATGCTTCATGTCCGACGTCTTTGTGTTTGTGTCTAACAGAGGAATCTGAAGTGAAGGCTGACCAGCTGAATTCCAGACTATGGACAAATCTTTCCTGGAAGCAAGATACAAACAATGTGTTCTAACAGCATGCTATACAAGTCAGCATCGCCAAAAAAATATGTTTATTTAGATCACAGTGAACCGGAAACCGTGTCCTGCCAACCTACAAAGTGTTTTTACGCTTAAGCAATACTGCTCACTAACGTCTAAGGATCAACAATACAAAACACTTGAAATTGAAACAAAAAATGCTGAATGTCACACTATAGCAGGGAAGAGCTAAGATTTACAGGGCAGGAGATATACTATTTACAGGATGCAGAGTGTGAGGTGAGAATCTGATGCTACCCAATAAAAAGTTATGTGATAATTGCATGATGGAAGAACTCTGTGTAGACCACTACAGCTCAGCTAACTCTCTGAGGAAAACATTCATGTGGAATTTCAATTTTTTTGTCAAGTTGATTAACAAAGTTACAGCCCCACGGGATTTTAAAAGAGGTTTAGTATGCACATGTAACTTTCAAACACTTGTTGACACAAACTAAGGCTGTGCACCCTCTTTATCTTGGTATGTTTTTCATGTACCTCTCTCCGGTCGAGGGCTGCATACTCTGCCTCTACACCCTCAGCCTCGGGGGCAAGAGAGAAGACCATCTGTGACTCCAGGCACAGGGCCAGCTCCTTGTGGTGCTGCTTCTCTGCACAGTCACATGGAGTCTCGCGGTTTTCATTCTCCGCAAACAGGTCCGCTTCTCTCTGCACCAGGAACTGAGCGAGGGGAAATGAAAGGAGAATTAGGCTTTGAATAATGAGGTACATAATATACTGAGGGACATTTATTCAAGCCAAATAGTGTAATACACTGTCTAAAACAAACGTGGTCACTTCAACTCTTGGATAACGGAAGAAAGGAACAAGAAAAGTTACACACAAGCAAATCTCCACTATATTTATTCAGTGGCTTGATTATTTCTCCAGTTCTGCATTCAATAAAAAATGATTTTTCTTTAAAGCATTTCTCAAAAGTCTCAGCCAGGAAAAAAATCTTTCTATTGATTGTTACCTTGGTGGTTCTGGTTATAGTTTAAATCAGTCACTTTGAAATGAAAGAATAAATTATCTTTCTTCTACTATCAGTATGTGCTTTAGACTTTTATTTGTTCCATTTTTCAGGGTTCTAATTAAATCAAAACAAGAAATAGTAACATTTAAAGAGCAAAAATATTTTGTATGATGTGACTTTATGGATATTAACCCCCCAAAAAAATGCAGGTAACACTTATTCTATGAAGCTAGAGCTGATGAGGGGCGGTTGGGGGTGTCTTGCCTCTCCCGTCTTGCAGCCCTGTCCATAATGTCCAACAGATATTTTGAAATCTAAGGGTAGATTAACGTTCTCAAAACTCTCTGACTCAGATATAGTTTTGTTAATGAACAGAAAAGACACAAACTGCGCTCTGCTTTAACACAAGAAGACGTGATCCTGCCCTTACCCAGAATATGAACCATATCTGATTCACCAGTGTTCACATGCCTGTATTCTGCAGCCATTTATACAAAAAACAAATTAATTATTGCAAACAACTGGGTGAAACGACCTCTCCTCATGGAGCACTGGTTGTTTACCAAATAGTAACACTTGAGATTACTTTGCATTTGACCTGACATAGAAATCCCACAGGATTATGAACTCTCACCTCCACACAGGTCTTCATGCCCGAGGCAGCAGCATAGTGCAGGCAGGTGTTTTTCTTGTTGTCGGTGGCATTCACATCAGCGCTCTCATACTCGCCGTGGTCCAGCTTTGCTCCAGTCCATGCCAGGATAATTTGAAGACATTCTGCCCGACGCTGTTTGTCTTCGTGTGGCCGCGAGATTCGAGGTTGCAGTGCCCCCTCTGATGTCAGGATCTGGGGGCCCATACAGAGAAGGTGCAGGGATGTTTCATTGTGCACATTACGCTTGTTTGGATTCCCATCTTTGTTGTGGAGAAAAGACCTACAAGGGCAAGACAGGATCAGATTTATTTCAAAGATTATCTTACAGCTGATACATCTATTCAACATTATTCTGTGTGGTAAAATGCCTCTTACTGTAGTTTTAGTTATTTTACACTACAGCATCTTGTTGAATAAACTTGAAAACATGAAACCATCTGCCTGAGAAGGGCAAATAAGACAATATTTATCACTTATTTTTGTTGAATACATGTGTGCAGCTGTAGTGTAAACATGTCTCCCTGTTGAGCAACTAGCCACTCAGAGGCCACACAAAGCTCCCGTCCTCACTCAATGCAGCCCACATGCCCATTTTGAGTGTGAATGAATGGAAATCAGGAGCAAAACATGACAAAATCTGAAATGGATATGTATAACAATCAGAGCTGTCACTTTAACAACATGCAGGAAAACTGTATGCACTACTTGAACATGAAAAAGACACGTTGCCTTAATAATTGCTGACATTACATATTTCATTTCTGAAAAGAAAACAACAGATAACATTGGCTTTCACTGTTGCTGTCAAACTCCTATATGGACTTCACTTTGCCTGAACTCTGGTTCATATACTCACTTTCAATGACTGCTACAGTATGTTCATAAAAAAACTTTCCAGTTTCATATACAGGAACCCCCTGATCCAGCAGTGTTCTCACTCTTTGAGATGCTCTGCAGAGGTCCTGGCGTTTATGGCTCTCTTCCTCATGTGGGTCTAGTCCATTTAGCTGATCACAGGTCTGCTCTGTGGCAACTTGTCAATCAGTGCTGCTCAGCACCATATTGTCAACAAATCCAACCTGAGCTAATGGGCTTTAACTGCAGACAAAATAATTGTAGAATGTGACAGTGATAGGTCTAGTCCAGGAGTACTTTAGGCAGCCACTTCTGATGTGAACTTTGAAGTTCTATTTTATGTACAGAAGTACTCACATAAAGACAAACATCAATACCTAAAGGCATACTAAAGCTCTTTAATAAAATGTAGCAGCTATGCTCACTATAATGACAAAATTAATTAAATTGATTTTACAGTTTTCTCAGTCACTTTGGTACATTTCTCAGATCAGGATTGAAATTCTAAAACTACTTGTTGAAGCTTCACATCATGATGTCACATGTGCACATTCAAAAATTGTTTCTCATTTATTGAATAAGCTGCGAATGCTTTGGTACATCCAATCAAATCAAATTGGGAGTCAAAAGTTGGCCACCCCTGATATTTGATAGAACTTTGAGTGTAATATATATGACGGTTGATATGAATCTCTGAAAAGACAGAACAGGGACAGAAAGCTTGTATGTGCTTGTACTTTGAGTAGATTCTAAATTCAGTCCTTTTACTTTATTTAGGTCATTTCTGTGGAAAGTAATGCACTTCAGAACATCTCACACTGAGTCTGAGTGCAGAGGAAAAAATAAAAAAAGAGCTTCACAGATAAAGTTCTCCAGTTAATGGAAACTACTTTACTACTCTCTACTATTATCAACTACCTACTCATGTTTTAGTATCTACTACTTAGTATCATGGTACCTGCTACTGTAATAATACTTGAAACTAATGACACTGATTGAAAACTTGATATCCAGTGGATTAAAACAGGAGGTCCTCTCAGGTTGGATATAATGTGGACATGATAGTTTCTCAACAATATTAAATCTAATAAACTTAGAATAAGATTCTAGGACCTTTACATCTATCAGGGCAAATCATTAATGTTCATCAATCCAGTTAGTTGGCCATGTATATTCAGTTGTTTTAAATACTAAGGGCGTTTTCACAGATATCTTTTTTTGTATTTTTTTCCACACATATCACAGCATCTACCAATTTGTGGGTTTTATTTTATGATATGGCCCAAAGTATAAATTCAAAACTATTTTACCTACAAAAAATGAAAGATTTGATAGGGGACCAACACAGTTTTGTCTAGTCTGTCTTCTTATCTCTGCAAAGGGGTTCTTTTTTTTACTCGTGTTTGTTAGTTTGAGAGGATGATGATTCACAAATTTATTAATCAAATTTAACAAAATAATTAGGAGAATGTTGGTCATGGTATAAGGAGGAAGTGTATGAATTTTGGTGATGATTCAAAAACAAAAATTGATGTAGATCAAGGCTTCCTAAAGGATTCAATAAATCTGCGAGACAGGGCTGCTTTCCAATGAAAGGCTTCCAACTAAATAAGTTATCGAAGGATTTTGATGAGACTTTTGGGGAATATATGTCTTTTTATCAAGGAGAAATAAATAGATTTTGTTGTTGATCTGAATCTTGATGTTGATCCAGGATTTTTTAAGGATTTGTAAACACTGAGCGATAGGGCGGTTTTCCACATTTTTGCCAAAACTTGCTTGACAGTGTTGAAAATGCCTTGGCTGAGGTTTGTGCTCTCGTAGCACTGGAAGTCTGATCTATTATTTACTGTAATAATAATTAAAAATGGTTGACTCATCACACCCCAGCTGTTAAACTCTGTGCCGAACACCTTACAGTGTCAGTGTCATTTTATATCAAGTTCTTTCTACATTAACTTGAATAAATATGTATATTTAGTTGGACTTTGACTTGGACTTGAGTTTGGCTTTATAAAAATGACAACACTTTGAGTTTAATATCTCGTGCCCCACCAGGTAAAATCAATCCAATTCTATTAAACCATTGTGTTAGATTTAGAACCAAAAGCATCAAATCTACATCTCTGTACATCCCTATATTATTCTCTTCAGTAATGCATACTTGACTATGACGAAAACAGAAGATATTTTCAGCTAGGAAAACAAAATTAAACATCCTGTTAGCAGAGAGTTGACAGCGCCTGGATGGAGAAACAGCAATCACATGCGAGGTTGGTAGCTCGTGGGAAGGGAAGCTCTTGGAGCTCTGTCCTATTCTAACACAGCGTGTTGCATTCCTGAGAGGTGCTAACAGATGGCTTTGTAGAGGAACAGATGGGACAGAGACATATAGAGACAAAACATGACAATTTTTCTATTACTCTGCAGCAGCACAGTTAAAGCTGCACCAGTTGATCAACAGTGTCGGCTTAAGGATAAAAGAAGTAGTCAAAGGATTTGTCTAAACAGGTGTCAGAGGAGAAATGAAGGTACAACACAAACATACAGCAGTGCTTTATAAATCCACAATACTTCTGTAATCTATGCTTCTGAATGTGCATATTTCATATTTGGTTTTATTTCGTCCACATCCTGACCTGAGTAGGCGTGTCATGCCGTGCCGGGCAGCATAGTGCAGTGGAGTGTTGTGCTGGTAGGACTCTCCATATGTAGCGTTGGGATCCAGAGCCTCCTTGAACTGCGGGTTGCTCTCATACAGTTGGCAGGCCAGCAGCTCATCCCCGTTGATGAGAGCCTTACGGAACTTGGTAGCTGTGTTCCCCATCTCTTTCTTTCTAAGGTCCAAAGCTCTGTGTGGCACAGGCGCCTCGTAGGTTGTCTTCTACCTGCTCAAGTCCAATAGGCCAGCATACTGAAAGTCCTGAAGAAAAAATACAAAGACAAAAGTCACATTCCTTTCTGGATGACTCAGGCTCCAAGGCTGAGTCAACTAAAAAAAAAGACAGAACTCGTCTATCATTTTCAAACCAAAGCTGATTCTCCCAAATACTTCAGATGCGTTCAACTATGCTAAAAAAGCAGCATTTACTCCCTCTTAATCACAAGGCAGTACTTGCATCTCAAAGGTTGCTCGGGCTGCTCTGCTACAAGCCCCTGTTTCAGCTCTGTAACCCACCTCCCTGTGTCTTTCTCTCTTTTTTTGTTGTTTTGAGCACCTAAAGATAGTGCCAACAAGGCTCAAACAGAGCAAAGGACAAGACTTCCTCTGGCATCACTAGGAGCTTCCGCCTCTCCATGCCAATTGCGCCCATCCCACTGAGGCCAGGAGTCATTGCAGAGCGAGATATCCTCGACTTCTGAACGACATGCAGCGAGTCAGCATTTCGTCTCCACCAGAGCACCATATGGTCTTGACTGTTGGGGCTGTGTGTGCTTTTATGTAATATCTTCACAGCTTCAGCACAAATAACAGCACACATTACATACCATTAAGCACATTATGCTTAAAAAGATATCAAAATAAATTCTTAATGCCATGAAACAAAATCTCTCTGCATTATGTGCCCACACAAACAGAAAAAAAGCTCCCTTGTTGGACAAAAAGTTGCATTTCAGGCCTTTTTGGGTGTTACACTCAAAGGAAGAAATTGGACAAAATGTCAAGATACAAATATAGACATAGGTTTACAGTGAAGTTTTTTGTAGTGAAAAGGGAAAGGTTTACATCTAGTTGCCAGTCTTTTAGGTATACATTACTAAGACCAGGAAAAGGCATTTTTGCTAACCAAAACAAAATCATAGCATCCTCTCACTTTAACAATCAGAAATAACTATAACTTTAGTCATAGCACAGGAACAAAGATATAGTCCTTGATACTATCGTGACATCAGCACAACAACAAAGAAGGAAATAGAGGTGATAGAGCTGCTGGCCTCCCTCTATGTATGTTTTTTGTCACAGTAATACCACTTTCACACTAAAATTAGCAGGTCAACAAGGGCTTTTTCAATGCAGGTTAACCCACTAACAATCGGCAAGAGACTATTTTCCCACTGCCAGTAGACCCGGGTCTAATCGGCAGCAGATGAGCTGTTTGTTTTCCTCTGGCCTATCAAGCTGATGATGAAGCACGTCCATGTAAACAATGGAAAGGAGCATAGAGGCTGTGGACACAGTGTTCAACTGCTTTCTGTACTTTATACTTTTGGGGCAGGAAAGATGTCATGCCATGGGATGTTACGCCGACGTCATCCGTAAATACGCCAGTCGACCCCGGTGTGATGTTCCCACTGAAGCCAACTGGAGGCGTGCCGATTAAAATCCATGTCGCGTGCAGGGTCTAAATGCCAACTAAACTCTTGAATTAAGCAGATTGTTACCTGGTTTTAACTGTTTTTGGCCAGTCTGAAAGGGATATAAGGGTGTTAGTTTTATTCCAGAAATGGTTAAAATCAGAAAAATACTATATTTTTAAAGTAGAGGATAATATGGGAGGTCAGAAGTTTAAAAAACAGAAATAGTTTGTTTTTTTCCCCCATCCCTTATCAGCTACTTCTGCCCCACTCTGCCATATTTACATTTCTGACATCTCTGCAGTCATTTCCACTGACAGCCTCTGATGATGTCCTTGATTTACACGGCATGCAGAACAAAGTGGAAAGAATTGATCAGGACATCATTGAGCAAAAGACTAAAGAGTCAGATTCTCGAGGGAGCTGTTACTGGGTTTCAACCTGAAATTGGTTTTGGATTCTCTTCTATGGTTTTGACCGAATCTTACTGATTCCCCATTTTATTAGGCCTCCCCTACAGACCATGGGCTCCACTTTGGACACTAGTGCTGCTTAAGATGATTCATTGAGTGCTATTTTTTACCTATTTATGTCTTCTAGTCTATGTCTGTCTGCTGCTCTATGTCTGTTTGTCTGTCAGCAAGACAATTCAAAAAGTTATGATTTTGATGGCATAAAGATTAGACTACATTTGATGGTGATCTGGACCCAGACATGGATCCATGGTGGAAGGCTGTGCTCTCTGACCACTTGTAGTTCAGTAATAGTTAACCAAAGTAACTGTACGACTACATCAGTTCAAATAATTTTGTGCTCCTGATTTTAAGTTGACCCTGTCAAGATTATTCTAAAATGGGGGAAAAAATTAAGTAATGTTGTTGTAGCATCAGTCATAGATTCAGCCACCACTGTAAAAGAGCCAGTTCACTAACATCAACGTTAAAAAAAATAATACATTACACAACAGAGTGGTCAGATGACAGATGCCCATGTCTTTCCTTGCATGACTAAATCTGTCTCAAGTCATACCAAGAAAGAGCACACACCTCCCTGAGCACTCACAATCAGATGACAAGACAAACACAATGTCCCACCTTGTTGAACACTTGTAAACACCTTATCTCAGGTTACACAACCCCAGAAATGGTCATACACATGACTGAGAGGGTCACCCCCCTGATGTTTAACTAATTAACCTATCTGTCAATAGTTAACGACACTCCCCCATACCCAAACCAAACAGAAATGACTGAAGCCATCTTGCAGTGTGCTGATGCTAACGTAAACATGCCACAGTTTTCTGCGTGGCCTGCCACTTGTCACTGAAGTCCTCCGTGCAGGCCTTTGTGTCTCCACGCTGTGTTAGTGTTTATCGTTAGCATAACCCGACGTGTGTTTGTTAATGGACGGACCGCTATAACGCTCTGTTACATTAAGGTATACAACAATATGAAGGAGCAAACTAACCTTAAAACAACGCGAGCTTCCACCCAGTCCGCGTCTTAAAAAAGCCCCTGTTACTCAGAATACACAATAGTGCATGCTAGCTGTGCGTTATTCAAAAAGATAAAAACATCATGACGCTGCCATCTGCGTTGGCTAACGTCAGCGCATACGCTATCGGGCTTAGCTAGCATGCTAGCCCTGCTGGCCAACTTAGCTAAACTCACAGTAAACAAAGAGTAACAAGTATTCAGACTTACAGCGACGATACATCTCGCTATTGAACGCCTGGTTATGTGGATTAACTGTCACCCGCTGGTAGAATAAGCACAGGCTTTTCTTGTTAAGTGAGGCAATCCATAAATAATGTGAGCGCAGAGCACTGATGTTGTTCCTGTCAACTCTGTGCTGCCTGATAGACCGGTTGCCAGGTCTGATCAGAAACCCCCCCAAACAGAAAACAGAAAAAATGTGTCTCATCCTCGTCATTGGTGACATAGATGGTGTAAAGCAGACTGAGCAGAGGATGAGGGTCAGCCACGATAAGACAAACATAATGAGGCATACAGGAACTCTAAGGTATGTATCCTTTGTGCAAGTAGAGAGAAAAATCCAAAACAAGAGGACAAAGTTGAAATGTCGAGAACAACGTGGAACTTGGAGTCGTTACTGCGACAATAATAAGTACGAAATGTCGTGAAAAAGAACTATCGAGAGAGGAGATAAAAAAAGACCTTTAGAGCAGAGATGCACACCTGGCGGTTCTCCACCTCACAAGAGTTACGGTCATTTTTTAAGTCAACAGTAGATGAGAGAAACTTGAATAATCATGGCAGGTGTAACCCTGAGATACCAATACAATACCAATACAGTTAATAATCATATAGGCTAACATAACTTTTAGGCTATATAATAGTTTGTTTTTGTTTTTTCGATGATGGTGATCAAGACTAAACTTACTCTGAAATATTTTTTCTTTAAATCCCCTTTATGAAGAATTAGAATTGATTATTAAGTATTACTCAGGCCTCATAGGCTACTGCTTTTATAAAATGGTACAAAATATAGGTAAACACTGATATCTGGTTCAAAGAAGCATCAACTGGCTTTAACTCTGTGTAAATTCCCCTTATTTTGCTGAACCAATGCCAAGATTTTCAACAACAAACAACATTTTCAGAAAAAAAGGACGTAGAACAAGTTAAAATTTCAAAAATAAATTATTTTTTTCCCACAGGAATGTATGTTCAAAAAGCACACATTTTACGAATAAGTCTCATTTAGCATATAATTTTGTAAATAAAATAAAAGTCTTTTGGATGAAAGGTTGACATACACAAATATAAACATCAAACATCCTGCAACGTCCATAACAGCCAAGAGCTTTTACAGAGTTAAAAAGACAACATTTTAAAGGGTGAAATATAAATAGGCCTTGATTTTGAGTTTTTATTCAAAAAAAGAGAGAGAATTTAATCTGTCAAGTTAAAAGGCTCGATGGTAGAAAGAATACATCTTGAAGAAAAAAAAGTTAAAATTGATCATCAATTGATCAATGATAAGGTACAACAAGCATACAGTTTTCAGAAAAAAATTATAGCACTGAGAGGGAAAGTGGGATTTTTAATGATAAAGCTAAATTACATCAGGCAGTTTTGAGGATATAAAAGAAATCCTGCTATGGATAAAAATAAAATCAATTTTAAAATTCAAGATTTATGTCAGAATGTTAAAAAAATGGAAATGTATGGTACAGTGTTCAAACACTAATAATGAACCGTTCTATTAACAACAACAGCAAGCAAAACCAAACCATGATACTGGTTAAGCCTCGCTTGAGCCCACCCACCTGTTGAAGTGGTACTGGATTTGGATTGGGAGAAAAATTACTCGTTACTTTAGTTAATTCAAACATTTTCAGTTTTGTGAACAATGTAATAAAACAGGATATTATTACCACAAAGTTGATTCTGAAGGTGAAATTAAAACCATTACATTTCAGTCCAAGATCTCGGCTTGAAGTTCTTTTAAAGAACTCTACATGACACCTCATAGAAAAAGTAGCAGTTTCAGATTAAATATTAAATAACCCTCCCTATGACAGATGATAGGATGTGTCTCTAAAAGCTAAGAACTGCTAACCTCTGTTTTTTTCACATTATTTTTTATTGAACCTTTTTTAACCAGTAAAATCTCTTATTCAAGAGTGTCCTGGCCAAGACAGCAGCACATATGTCAACATCCTTTTATTTTTATCAGCTTTTCAAGCATGCAGTACAGTTTCACTTATTATCATTGTGAAGCATTTGAATTTAGATTAGGTCAAATGTGTTCTACAGATGAGTTTTCATAATTTTCTTTTTTAACCAGACAATAATGACCTTGCTGTGCAAAGCTATAATCCACACCCACCACACCAGTAATGTTTTGCATTGTTCAATGTTTTGGTTTTTAGTGTATTGTTTATAACAAACACTGAATCATGGGCTGCCTGGGGCTTCCAACCTCGTGTTTTGCATACATGAGATCATGTGGAAATATCAAGGAAGTAAAAGTCTGTCATTAAATAGAGTGCACTTTCAGAAGGGTTTCACACATGATGCAATATTTATGCAACTAAGAAACATTTTCAACAAAAACAGGTCAAAAAAAGTCAGTAAACTCTTATGCACTGTTGCTGCTGTAGTTATGGTTTAATTCAATTTGCATTATCTCAAAGTTTTGATATTTCCACTCAATGATGTAGTTATCACAACAGTCTGACGGAGGGGAAAACGTTTTAGGGGATGTGATTATAACTGAACACCACGAGAGGGCGACAGAGCCCAGAGAAAAATACGGTACTGTCCTCAGGTTGAAGTTAAGCTTTGCTTTTGCAGTAGACTTGGACAGTCACTTCAGAGTTTGTTTTTTAAATACTTATATCAGGGGTTTTTTACCCAACAGTAAGGAAAGATATAATTCATAAGGCCAAGATGGCAACAGTAGTATAACAGTTGAAGCAAATTCATCTGGAATGATACATATGTATTTGTGCATTTTAATAAGCATAACAAGTTTAAAGGAAAAACCATGAACATCCCTGTGATTTCAAATTCACATCATTGTGCACAATGGCACTAATGACCTTGACCCTTGAACTAATGATCTTTAAGACTCTATCAGTTGACGAAATGAACTTTTGTGTGAAGTTTAATTAAAACCCTATAAAAGAGCCTTCTTGACCTCTATCTTTGATTTCTGACTTTTCTAAGTCTTATCACCCTGTTTCTGTATTATCAATAGCATTTGTGCAACATTTTAAGAAAAATCATCAAAATATTCTTACAATGTCACACCCAGAAATTGCCCCTACAAGCAATGGATAAACAGGAGGCTTTGTGATTTTGACTTCTGATATAATAAGTTCATCACTGAGTCAGAATAGACAGTGCAAAATTTAATGGAAATCCATTTGCATTATTCTCTTCACATTCAAAGAATGACCACAAGACACCTTTACATGAATTCTGACTTATGATCTCCAAAATCTAATCTAGTTATTTTTAGAAAGAGGTGGACTTGTGGTCAAAGCTTAAAGCAAATCCCTTGAAGACTTTTAAATATGCACCCAAGACCCGGAACCACAGGTGGAAACCCAAATAAACATGATGGAACTATACTGATGCCAAAGCATGTGCAAAAAACCCATTTATCATACAGCATATATTCAAAAAGTAACATCAGTACAATTCTTATAATGAGTTATACACCGAAAATGAAGCTTATGGCACACATGTATTCAAAGACACCTACCATGTCACTGTTACATGTGTACAGTTTTAATGCAGAAAAATCTGAAAATATAGACACTGATGTGCCAGTGATATCTCTTCAAAGTCCCTGCAGCTGGAAAACATACTTGGGTTCCTTAAAATTGATTCTTCAAGTTAGTTAACTGAAACTTAATGAAGATATTTTATGTATGAGGGGTTATCACAGACATTGTTCGCCACAGTCATCCATTTTAATTTATTACAAACGCTTCCACCTGTGTTTGATAATTACATGGTTATCCTGACTTATGTGGCAAAAATGAAACAGATTGAATCCTAATATTAAGCAACTCCCTACATTTGTATGTCATCAATAAATGGAAAACTGTGCTGAAGTGTGAGAGCTTACCTATTTTGATAAGAACAAGTGAAGGTAGCACTCTATAAAGCTACAGCAAGGCTGTTTAAAGCTAACACTGGTCCAGCTTTATTTTTTAATTGTAGTGTGAAATGTAGTGAATCATAATATCGTATCTAAGTTTTACTCAAGAAAAACTACTGAATCTAAGAAAATACTTAGAGACATGAACTCACAACAAAAGGTACTTTCATTATTAACAGTGATGTGACCTTAGGTAATTTCATACTTTTTGAGACTGTATAAAATGCATTTTAACAGAGAACATATACTCCAACACTCAGTAGAACATATATGGCTTTTATTATCAAACATCTGAACATTACCATGAAGGTATATACATCATTTTAATCTCACATTCAGGAGTGCACACGTTTCATATCAACAGGCCTTTAATAAATAATCTGTAAACACTTAACTTCAGTTTAAAGGCAGATACAGTAATGTATTCACAGAAAAAAAACATACATGAAACTGTTTTATAAAATATAATGAAACTTAAAAAACAAATGCTTTGGCACTTTTAAATAGAGGACTGTGAAACTGTGTACCATGACTGATTTCATGAGTATAAAAAGCCAGTGTTTCAGATGGTAATGCTTCTCGTGTCTCACAAACACACACACACACACACACACACACACAGACACACACGCTCTCACCTTGATTTGATGACATTTTGATTTACCATCAAAATTTATTGTATCATCAGCTTAAAAAAAAACATCACTTTATAAAAACTGATTGTTCACACTACTTAGGCAAATAAATGTTCTCATTCACGGAGGCAGATGAGGAAAAACATGATTTGCAGAGTTAACAACAAAGCGTTGAGAAGCACTCGAGGCCGGGGCGATTTAAGGACCTTCAGGGTACTCAGCTCCTCAGGAAACTGTGACTTATAGTTTCAAACCAATATTCAAGCAGCTTATTTTACTGAACAAATGGAAATCTTTTGCAGTTATACATTGTTGTTAACACTTGAAGCATTCATAAGTGACTGGTGTTTTCACTTTATTTTAGCTACTGATTCCAAGTTATGTGTCATGATACAGAATAGTTTGACACATGGGTCATAAGGATCACTGAGTTAACAGTTCATAAACAGCAGTACATATCAAGAAGACATTTTTAAGGTATTTAATTAAAATCCACACTAATTATTAATCTGCATTTTGTTTAAAGAGTTTGTCAACACATTTTCTCTGATATTTCTAATATATCATTTTTAACACAGTAGATTGCCTCTGTGCGGCGATATTGTATACTTTGATATACATTTTTAATTTACGTATCTGTACTACAAATTAAAGCTAAAAGACTTGTCGCACTGAAGCTGTTGTCTTTTTAACACAACACAGAGAAGTGCACTCAAATACTCAGTCATTGGAGTACATTTTATATGAAATGATTTCTACTTAAAGGGACTCATGGAGGGCTAACTTTTGCACTCTTTCCACGGATGGCTGTCAAAGATGTAACGTAAGAATTAACAAATGCCAAACAAATAATTATTTACTAATGCCAAACAGTGATAGGTTTTATAAAGTGTTACCTTTTTCATTCCGAGCAATAAAGAAAAGTCACTAACTGGAGTTGTGTTCAACAAAATATTTTCTGACAAATGAAATGAACAATTTGGGGCAAAATATGGACTCTCAATGGTATTAGCAAAATAAAGTATTTTTGATCTGTACTTCTTAAACATGATCAACATGATTAAAACTCTGCTCCTATTTTAGTTTTAAAACTGTTTTTGAAAAGTTCAAATGCAGGATTCTGAAATCTAACAGTTTCTTTAAACTGAGCTCTTGTTGCAAAGTTAATAATATGTGCCTTTTTTCTACTTAAAGCAACAATATGCAGCTTTTCAACTATGCATGATGACATTACAACAGCTTCTTACAGAGGGAATGGCATCTCTCCTCTTCCTTTGTCTCATCTCTAGCTGCCCTCTTCCATCTTTTAGCCTTAGTCATTGTAACAAATGGCTCTGAGTTGGACAAACTGACTTCCATGAGCTGATGCTGTGCAGCCTTCTTAAAATATTTACTGTAAGAGAACCCTGACATAACCACTGAAAGCATTTGACTTGGTCTGTTCTCCCTGCTATGTTTATAATCTTCAGCTTTATTCTGCTTTTTTGGAAGAGTGAAGTTAATCATTAATGCTTAAAATGATGCATATGCTATTAGTCTGTAAGTTCGCCTTAGTGATTAAAACCCCTACGAGCTACCTTTCATGTGGCTTCCTGTTCCTGATCAAAGAAGAGAAGGTTTTTCCTGGTGTGAATTCATTTCAGATCTACTGTTTTGCAGTTTGATCACTGAAACATATGAGCTTGTGATGTGCTGAATGTTTCAGTCAGTTCTAAACCTCTTTGGGCTATGTCTTCCTGTTTTGACAGAAGTGTTGAGGTGGAATTTAGAGGAGCTTCTGCACACCCGAAAAGGCTCTAAAATGGCCCATGACTCAAGGGTTTGTGTAAAAGGGGTAATAAGCTGCCATGCCTTTGGATGAGGGAGCTTCTTTGCTGTAGGAGCTGCTGTTGGCTGCAGCGGAGACCAAGTCCTCACACTTTATATCAGCAGGTGAGTCCTCAGTGCTGGGGCCGTTCAGAGACAAGCGCCTTCGTTTGCAGGTTGAAGAATAAGAATCAGACTTGTCTAAAGACAAAGCTGACGGCTGCGACTCTGTCCAGGAGGAGATCAGCCCTCCACTGCCGTTCACCTCATCCTCTAACTGACCTTTGACTTTGTTTGAGTCTTCAGGGAAAGCAGCAGTGGGGCTGGGCCTGGGAGACCAGGGCAGGCTGGGGGTCACCTTCCTCTGGTACGCTGCTCTGGACCCCCAGCCTGCAGACATGGTGGTGAAGGGAGAGTCTGGGTAGTAGCTAAGAGCGTGGGATGTTTGCATGGACAGAGATTTGATACCATAAGGTAGCAGGGAGCTGGAGTAGTCGCTGTCATATGGTGTGAGATCGAGCTTGTTGCCGGTGCTCGTGCCGTTTCCTCCTTGCTGCATGGAGGCGACAAACCACCTCTGTGACACCCCGTCTTCAGCCTGAGGGGAGAGGAGGTTGTTAGTCTGAGGCACGGCTCTCTCGCTGTTGTAGAAGCGGTGCTGGGGCAGGTTGTTGACGAACTGGTCCTGGAAGAGGGGCTGCATCGTGTAGCGGGCGCTGGGGACGATCTGGTGTGCACGGGGGGAGTCCGTGGGGGAGGGGGTGAGGCGGTCGTTCTCTGGAGCTGTGTACATACTGAAGAGGAACACATAGAAGAGCTTGTGGGTGATGAGGGGGCAGATAAGAAGAATCGTGTGAACATTAGTTTCAAAATGAATGTGCAGTGATATGTCTCTACGGTAACTTAACCATGAACGTATCTGCCAAACTGTGAACTCTGCTGACCAGGGGGGAGTTTAGGTGCAATTTGGAGTCTTAGTCTTAAGGAAAAAATGAATTTCAGTTTTAGCCACATTTTAGTCATTGTTGATCTCTGAAGTTTATTAAAAAAAAAAAAACAACTACATCTTAGTTCAGTTTTAGTCTGACAAAAAGCATCCACTCAGTCATTTGTTTGTTTCAAATATTTGCTCTCTTTAAACTATCCTACTTATACCAACTGTAAATAATAATAATAAATATAAAAAGCAACAGCAAATTCATTTGTAGAGCACATCTCATGACCGTAAAGCTCAATGCATTTTGAATTAAGAGTGACAACAGCAAAGTCAATCAGTTAAAATACACAGCAGTTCTCTCAAATGTCACACATATATAACTAAAGCTGTGATGACTAACATGGACGACCTGCTGCTGGGGATCCACGTGACTCCAAGTGCTTTGCCTTACACCAACCATCAAAACAAATGACATTTAACATAACTTCTATTTTTTTAATGTATTTTAGGGGCATTTTGTGCCTTTATTGATAGGAGAGAGAAAGTGGATAGGCTTGTGAAAGGGGGTTAGAGAGTAGGGGAAGACACTCTGCAAACTGGTCACAGGCTGGACTCAAACCCAGACTGGCAGAAGCATGTACATGGGACGTGCCTGGTTGCTAACCACTCCACCAAACCAGCATCCAACTTATATTTTTTGAAGCAATTAAACCCAATGTAATTGCAGTTCATCAAAACTATGAATGATTATTATACTAATCAACACCAGTTCTCTTCAGTTCATAACCACTTTCGTTGTCATTGTTCATTAGACCAATCTCTGCTCATAGCTGTTTTTGATGATACCACCATAACCATCTTTACAACCATACAGAGAAGAGGACCCTCTTAAACTGGGTGCTACATTTCAAGGGCTCCTATAATAAATTCAGTTAAATAAAGACAAATACGACGAGGACAGTTGTATCCAGACATCCATACAATTTTTGCTGTCATAAATGTTCATATTAGTCCTTTAGACTCTGCCACTCACATGGCTTTAGTGGATGGCAGTTCAACATGAGAATAATGCTGCCCAATATTTGATGCTAAATGTTTTTTTTTTTTTCTTGCAGTTGTAACTGTTGCCAATTGTGGCAGAGATCTGTAGTCATGGTGGATTCATGATGGGACTGAGATGAATAAAACACGAATACATACTGAAATAAAAAATGCATAAAAATAATGATTTAATACAGAGTATGGCATTAGCCTACTCTTCTGTAAAGTGCCTTGGCATAATTTGTAATGAATTTGGTCTTATACAAATAAACATTAGCCTGTTGACTGATTGAAGTCCACATTTTAACAGTTACTTCAATGGACAGTCTTATTTGAAAGTTTGATAGACAAAAAAAACATTACACATCACACAGCAGTTTGACACAAATAATAATGAAATAAACACGATTGCTCAGAGAGCATAAACCATGGCATTCTGACATTTTGGTTGCAATTTGTTAGAACTGACCAGATCACCACCGACAATGCAATCACTCCTTCCTTGTGCCAACATTACCAACATTCACTGAAACTTTAATCAAATTTATAGAGGCCTATTTTTTATTTTTTGAGGGCATTTTCAGTTTTTTATTTGACAGTGTGGAGAGAGATGGTACGTGGGCTTTTGAAAGGGGGCAAGAGAGAGCAGAAAGGTCACTAGGCTAACAGGCCTTCAGCGGAAATTGAACCTGGGCTGGTCAAAGCCTGATTGCTTACCACTATGCCATACCATTTTCACCACTGAGAAGTTTTTTAAGTTATCTCAATCCCAGCCTGACGGAGAAGCAGTCAAACGCAAGCAAAAACATAATCTACCTTGTAGAGGTGATAAAAAAAAACACTCGACACTGTGATTAAACATTGTTAATAAGTATGGCAGTAACTATTCTCATGCTTTAGAAGAATGGCCTGTTATTTGAGTGGCACAGCACAAAGAGCATTTAGTCATGTGGATATAAAATCATGGGTTATTTTCTACATTGTTATGAGCTATGGGTGAGCAGAGTTTAAAATGTATTTGCAGGTTGCCTGAGCCTATTTTTTTAGTTTTCTGCAGGGAATTTGCACACCCATAATAAAATGGGTATATCTCTGCTACTACAAGGTCTAATTGGAATACTTCTGGAGTCACAGTAAAGGGGACACTTGTGAGATTTGTCGAGATGTGTTAATGTGATTATATGTGATATGGGTGAAGAGTAAATGAAGATGGCGCACAACATATAGCAATATAAAAGATCTAGCTGTGCCTTTAAAAAAAACATTTTATGTATGTATATGAGTAAGACAATGGCGTAATATGGCGAGGGGGTCGACACCGCGGAGCCGGACAGAGTTTGATATTCATTTGGTTGTTTTTTAAGTTGTGTTTAGGGTGTCTAAAATAGCTTTATTTAGTCTTTTGCCCAGGTTCTGCTGTTTAATTTGATGTACAGCATTCCTATTTTGGGTGATTAGCACCTTATCTTTTGCTGTTTGCAACTTCCTCTCAAAGTCCCCCAATTGGAGACCCTAGTTTTCAAAGGGTTAAAGGTGTGGTCTAAGTCCAATGAAGAAAAAGCCTCGAGAGTCAGATTATTTTTCTCATTTCTCTGTTGTTATCCCATTTTCACATACTTTAAGAGAAGGGTTTTTACTTGTAGTAGGTTTGCTTGTGTTGATATCAGCACCATTGTTGATACTCCAGTCTGTTAGTAACACTTTAAGTACTTTCCCATGATATTATAAGAAGTGAATATTAAAAAATTGGCCATAGACAGAAATCAACATGGGATTTTTTTTTTTTTTTTTTTGCTCAACTGTGTCCATAGCAAGTGAGTTTTCAAAGTTGATAGCCACTCTGCATTTTCACTAGACAAAGTTTGTGTTTGTAAAAGTTACATAATATTAGAGTCAAAAGTTTCATGCAGAACTTTGGCTTACAGATAGAGAGGTGCTTTAATTCAGATTTATTATGTCAACACTTTTTCGCATGAAAATGGACACCTACACTCCTGACATGCAGTTACGTTAAGACCTGAGCCAGGGTCTTAGTGGGTAAAGAAGCATCACACACTGACACACAACTTCTTCCACCTTCCCTGCACAGAAAACAGCTCTAAGTAGCTAACTCTGTTTTCAATGAGATGAGATTAAAATGAGATTTTCTCCGATAAATACTAATTAGAACCTTTATTTATCTTTATTTACTTTCGCTGATACTTTGATATAGTATTTCTCCTGATTTACAGGATCAGTATTCAGTTATGTCTTTTCCAATAAAACTTTTTCTTCTTTTTGTTGAGAACATGTGCTTGCTTGTGGGTTTCTTAACTAAGAAACCTGAGGGCCTGCGTGTGACTGAAAGCTACCTTACACTATTTCCTGTACACCTGCACAGCTCCTGACTTCAGCATTTTACACTGGTTTATAGTCCATTCATAGTTTGTATTGATTATATTGTATATTATCTAAATTGCCTCTGAGTAAAGGTACTTCTGTTTTAGTAAAGCTGCTCACGTGAATCTTCTTCTATGTGTTACACCACACAGCCAAGTAAAATGTCTTACATGTTTTAATGCACAAAGTAATAAAACCAAACTCTTATTGAGATTCAATAAAACATTTGTCTTTTTGTGATGTCATTTCATGAAGTTCATGGCTTGGGTAAGACATGCATGACCACTGAAAAAATACTCACGAATCATAGTTATCACGGAATCCTTTGGCAAACGGGTTGTGATCAATTTTTAACTGTGTTATCTAGAAGAGAGAAAATAGATTAATTGATTAAAAGTGAATTCATGGCAATAAGACAGGTCAAATATTCAGAATCATCAAACTTACATGTCTGTAAGGAATGCATTTTAATCTGCACAGGGTAAAAACTCAGATAAAAAGATTGGCAAGTGTAATAACATGATTTAATAAAAAACAATATATACAAAAAGTGAAAGCATTTCTTACACTACAGTGGAAATCAGTCATCAGTCTGAATATTTAAGACATGTTACATTTACTACCTGTTTTTATACTTACTAATTTATTATTTTTACATTTTTCTCATTGTTTGCATGGATAACACTTTGAATCAACTTCAGTTTTAATCCAAACAGCCATAAATTCAAATACCTTTCAAACCTTAACTCAATTTGATTGCATGATGAAATGGTTGTTTTATTTTAATAATACACACAAAGGGATTTTTTCTATGAAATAAATGTTATGGATCTGTTATGTGTTGAAAATTAGACAGTGTTGATTTTAAAACATTTTTGGATTTGTGCAAAAACAGATTTTTCCACAACTTTGAGCTGTATTAGGACAATAATATCTAAATCCATAAGCTGCCATTAAAAAGATACCCAATATTTATTTATTTTTTTAGGATATTTAATCCTTTAACTATGTCTAGTCAAAAAATGTCAGTGAATTTCATGAAATTAAACACAAAAAGTAAGCTTTCTTCTATATGAACAATGTTTGAGGGCTTAGGTATTTTTCCAAATCATAATTGTGGACAAAAAATGTGTATTTTCATTACAGTGAGATTATGTTATCAAACTGTCTGTTGAAGGGTTAAAATCCTGAAAAAATGTAAATTGTTGGTATTTTTGTTTAGAACTGAGGTTGATTGAAAATGTAATTGGAAATAAAGCGGGAAACAATGTTGTGTTAAACTGAATATATTTGGAAGGGTACATTTTTTTCTCAAGTTGTTTCAATCGTGTATTCAGAAAATATCAAATTTATCAAAAAATAAAACCTGTTTCAAATACTCATGGCATCTGTATTAAGGCAGACAAAATGACAGACAATCAAAAGAGTAAAATTATTTTTTTGGACAACAATGAGTGATGCCAGAGACCCTCCAGCCCACGTGTTAGGTTAATAACAGGGTCAGCCATTTCATCAAATGTTCAGACTTACAGGTATTTGGAAATGTCTCAGTTTGTGATAACATAAAAATGATGTGTAGCAATAATTAATAAGATACATAATTGAACATTTGCCATTCACCGTCAAGGGTTAAAACTCTTTAAATTCAAATTTAATGGATAATTATAAAATGTGGAGATTCACTGTTACATGTGAATCAGTCAGAACTGCTGATTTAATGGTATACTAGCATCAGCATGTGGCTTTGGAAATGTTTTTGCCTGGTTTGAAAAGCATGAACAAATAAAAAAGCAATTGTGATTTTTTTTTAAATCATGTCATAATAAATTGTTTCCCCAAACAACACTGGCTGTCGTTTATTTTCTTGTAAAATAGTCTGTTCTGGAGTGTAAAAATCACACTGCTTTATATCTCTGTTGTTCAAAACTTACATGAAATAGAAAAAAATCATAATTATTGAAGATGCTATACATTTCAGTGTGTTTTGGAGCCGAGCAGTCCTAAACTGTTGGTCCTGAACTCGGCCCTGACGTCACTCAGAAGTGAGGAGAAATGGCCGAAACTCACATCAGTGTTCTGATAAGCGGTGACAGCTATGAACTGGGTCTCTGGGAAGGTGAAGCTCTGCGTCTTCACGTCACTGCTGATGTCCTCCACGCCGTCCTCCGTCACCTCCACGATGTGCAGCCTCGGCTGATATTTATGCAGCGACTGCAGGACGATCATCTACACAAAATGACACAAATGCAGTTAAACTGTTCACCGTGTGCATGGATTCACAAATTCACCAAAAATTTCTTCCATTTTATTCGTCCAATTCATTAAACTGATTAAATCAGAGGTCACTCATAGAAGACTGAAACATCAACTTCAGAAGATCAAAATTCAAAATGTACTGCATCTCTCTGCAAACTCTGCATCTTGAGTGACAGATGGGTTTGTTTACTTAAAGTTGACATTTCTTTATCCTTTCTGTGCTGTAAAAACAATTAACTCAATTGCAGAAAAGAAATATTTATTTTGAATAAATTTAGAAATTGCATTTAGTCGGTGCTCAAAAATTAATCCATGCGTAAAATGTCATCTTTTACTCACAATGTATCCATTCACAGATAAAACGACAAATATTTCTCGATACATTTATAGTAATAAACTTTGGCTGAAAATAATCAAGGCCTTTTTAATGAAATGTTAATCACGCAGACATTTCAGCGTAGTCAATTTACATATTTGTGTTTGATTTAAAGGTATTGGCAGAGTGATTTAATTGTTATGTTACCTACCTGTGAAGCACTGTGGGTGTTCCCTTTGTTGTTAGTGAGTTTCAGTTTGCTGAAAGAGATTTCTTGACGCATCCAGTGCGCTCCTGTGTTTGGAGACTCGGGATGGATGTAGACCTTGTTCCCTAAAAATTAGAAATATTTTGGGGAAAATAATAAAAATGAGAAAAAAGATTAAAAACATTTAAAAGTCAAGCCATGGGTAACTCTTAGCATTTGTGGTGCGTAAAAATATTCTTTTTTTAAGTTTAGCGCACTACATTTTGTCCAATTTGTATCGATTTTTAACACAATATTCCAATCATGACAATCTAATTTGGATTTAAGAACTGGCAATTTGGCTGTTAACCATGCACCAAAATTTGAACTCACTTAAATGTGAAATATCGACCGTTTTCAGTGGCCCACTACCTTGGCTGCTGTTGTCTGCCTTTCCACAGGTGACCCATTTGCCACCTTGAAACCTCCAATGGTTTGGATCAGCCATCACCACCTCCACAAACACGTTGTAGTGTGATGTGAGGTTCAAACCGGCGATGTTGAAACTCAGGAACGGGAACATCCGCCTAAAAATTCGCACACAAAAAGGCAAAATGAAGAAAGATTTCACTGAGCTGATGGGAACATATTTGGCTTAATTTGCCTAGAACAAGTCACTGCCAAGGCTTTAGCTTCGTCCTCTTGGTCTGTGCTTGTGCTCTCACCTGCCCTGTTTGGTGATGATCATCTCGGTCTGGTGTCGGTGAAATTTGAGCCACAGCGGCCGGTTGCAGAGATAGACTTGGGCCCTCATCCCGGCGCCAGCTGTGGGTAAACTTATATTACTGAGAGCAGAGCCTGAGCCGGTGTATGATGGGTAGATACAGCCGGGGCCTTGTCCGAGCTGGTACGCCGAGCTGAAGTGAGTGCGGCCGGCCGTGGAGGGAGAGAACCCCGCGGGGGGCAGCACGGAGCCAAGGTGGATTGATGAGGGGTACCTGCCTGCACCGGACGGGCTGTAAACCGTTCCACTGGGGGTGTACGGGATGAAGGAGCAGGGGTTTGGTGTTTCTGGGCTTTGTTTGGAGACAGCAGGAGGGATGTAGTAGCGGTCAGCTGCCATCCCGTGCTCTGCGTACCTGCTGCCAGCTGAAGCGTCTTCTCCATCGACAGCCGGGGACTTGCACCTCTCATCAGCTGGTTCCTTCGTGGAGGTGAAGGTGCTGCTTTCTGCTCCATCCCCTAACATGACTAACTTTCTCCCTTTTTCTCAGATTTGATAAGTTTGACTTTCTTGTTTGATCCAGTAAGACTTTTTCCCAACTGTTTTTTTACAGGCCCCGTGCCAGATGACTTCTACTACGAAAAAGAAAATATTCACAGATTCAACTGATGTTTGAGCTCTGGAAAAGAAAGAGAAGAAACAAAAAGACTGTGGTTGAAACAGCGACCTGAGAAGTCACCTACGATAGAACAAGGTATGTGCGCGTAGTTGCCAAATTACGCATGATGGAAAGAAAAGCGTTAAATGGTAGAGGAAAGTGTTTTTTTTTTCTTGTACAGTTTAAGATATTAGTGAGTATATGAGGCTGTGGGTTTGTGCTTTGTTAATCTGAAAATTTCACATTTAAGAAAATGAGGGTTAGACAGAAATCTGTTGTCTCCAGGCAGCCTTCAAATTAAAGTGTTTTTTTTTTTAACACGTGTTCATTCCATGCAATTTCTCCCCGTTTTATGGAGGTCATTCTAAGCAATCGAGCATCAATTTAAACATTATGAATTAATTTTAATTAAAAAAGAGAGTTTGGTTTTGAGATGTGTGCCAAAGACTTCTGAGGGAAAAAAAAGTTATGAAAGTTGACTTGATTGATATCGAAAAAGAAACAATAATTTCGGTTGATGGAAAGAGCCCGTTTCTTGTAAATCATCTGACAAATTTAGAGCATTGCACTGATTTATGTGATGAGTCTGAATTCGCACCTTTTTTCCCCCACACAATTTAACAAAAGGTAAATGATTTCGGTTGAAACAGTTTGTTTGATTTTTACCATTTTAAAGCCTCGACTGTCACAAGAATTTGAATAAAACACTTGATCAATAAAAGACTGAAACTTAAGCAGATTCAACGTTGAAAATGTTTGGCCATGTTGAAATAAATAGCATGCGGTGTAGTTAATCCTAGATTATTATGCAGAGATAATGAAATTGCATTCATTCATTCGGACCCGGCTTTGCGTCCCACAGGAATATCCAATGTGAAAAAGGGGAAACAGCTAATTAATTTTCCGTTTGACAAAATCTGTGATGTTGCTAGGATCAGACAGTTCAATAAAAGAAACAGCATACGTGCATTTACGCGATATTACCTAAAAAAAAAAAGACAAAGGCTAAAGGCAACAAACAAACCTGTCTTATAAAATTACATATCTTTAATGAGGGTAAAATCTACGGACCTTATGTGCAGAAATTTCCAATTTATGTGTCAGATACCTCACATCAGAAAATTATTTTTTTTAATTTCAAATAAAAAATATGAAATATAAAGAAACTTACCAACAGTTCTTGTTTCCAAAAGAAAATTGAGATGCAGTTACAAATAAAACCTAAACATTCACGCGCGTAAAAAGCTGCAGTTCTGAGTCCATACCGGCACATATGGCATCATGTTGTGTTTGGGTCTGAAGAGGGAGTTTGAGATAAAGCCTGAGCCATGTGGAGGCGGACTGTTCGCAGCAGAAAGGCGCACAGTTCCCTCCGTGTGGCCGTGACGCACAGATAGATAGCAGCCTATTATCAGATCCTCCTCTCATCTCCAGGGGAGGGGAGGGGATCCTCAGCATCACAAGAGCCAGACTCCGTCCCAGTCCACCAGAATGTCCAGATCGTCACTGAAACAGCACCAAAATAACATTTACACCAGGCTTTGGACTGAGGCGTTGGGGTCATTATTGCACTTGATCTTACATGATATTGAGTGTATGTTGCTTAAATTAGATCAGTGACTGTTAGAAGACTTCTACAAATTTTATTGTCTAAAAATATTTTGAAAAAAAATCTTAAACTTAATTTTTACACTATTCTGTCTAACTCCTTTAAATCTAAGTGTTCTAATGTTTTCTAACATCAGACTTCCTTCTGTATGTTTATTGATTTTATAATTTGAAAGGAATATATTTTGTTACGTGAACTTTTCTGGCAGTGACCCTTTTGATTCTGACATGTGGTGGTGCAGACACAGAGCTGGTGTCAAGATTATAGTATTTTGAAATATTCTTTACATTTTAGTGAAATGAAGAGTTTCTCCAAATTTTGCCTTTAAATTGAGGGCATGGTTAGTTAATTTGCAGAGCACAGTTCACACAACACTATAGAGTTCAAATCAAACATTTCCAGCGTTATGGGGATTTAAATGCAGCAAAGCAAACATTAATATGAGATATATTTATATATGAGATCAAATAAATGCAAAAAAAAGCATTTTGTTGTCGAAAAATTACATTGAATATTTTCAAGCTGCTATCTGCTCTGTGCACCTTGTAATATACTCTGAATGCTTTGGCTGAAGAGTCACCCTCTCACTGGAAACAAATCTAACCTGATGAAATGTTTTTTGTGGAAAAAAACTTTTTCAGTCTTAAGTTTTTCATTTACCACATTGCATTAAAAAAACTTAGAATCATGTTAACTTATAGAAACACTGAACCAAAGTCTTTAATTCTCTACCAAACTTTTTCCACAGTGACAGAGCATATGGCACTGAACATGATTAAAATTCAACCACATCGGTATCTCTGTGGAACTGATTTAACACCAATGCAGCTGATCCGTTCATTCAACCTGGCTAATATGGCTGAACGAAGAGCCTCAACAAGTGAAGGCATAAACAAATGATAGGGGGCAGTAAGAGCTTGAAAACAACTTGGAACTTGTTTTTGAAGTACATTGCCAAAAAATCCACTCAGATATTGGACTTTGGCATGCCTACAAACCCCTTTGTTTCAGCTCTGCTCAGAATTTTTCCAGTATTGGGCTCTAATGTTTACTGAGGCTGCACAGACATGCCCTGACATGTCCTTTCCCTTCCTCCCGCCACCTCTGTATTGGTTTTAAGAGTGCCATCTAGGGAGTGGCACAGCCCTCAATGACATCCTCAAATTAGTTAAGCACATATTTTCTAGGCGGTGGAGCAAACAACACATAAGAGGGATCATTTTTTTATCCTTGGGGTCTTTGTAGTAAGGCCATGGTCACAGTGTATCAGGATCTTTGTCTGGTAGTATGCTCTATCAACAATTAGAAGTTGCAGGTTCACAGCTTTGGCCTTCACATGTTGATGCATCCTTGGACAGAACACTTAACACCAAGTGACTCCCTCTTCTGTTACAATGGCATGTAAATACATATGAAAGGGCTGTAATCTGTTAGTAAAAGCTGATGGAGAACTTATATAGAAACTCAGAACCATCAGTGAGTGAATGAGTGTTAATGGGTAGATGACCTGCGGTGTAAAAACCCTTTCAGTAGTCAGAAAGACTAGAAAAGTGCTTTATAAGCTCAAGTGTATTTCCTGCTCAGAAGAGACAGTTTTAATGTGAATTCTCTTGAGCTGTGTCTCAAGATGTGGGTACCATCTCTTAAGTATTTACTCTAATGTTTACTATGGTTGCACAGACTTGCCTATTAACATGTCCAGTCTATCCATCTTGGAAGTGACACATCAGCTATTGCCACCATTAGGGGAGATTTTAAAATAGGTTATTTGAGCACATATTTTCAAAGTGCCTCAAACAAGGGGAAGGGAGGAGTTTTCATGTTGGGATGTTGGTGGACAGGCCTTGGAAACTTAATGGGGTCCATGCCCTGATGTGTTTTGCCTTATATTGGTCATCAAAAGTATGTGCACTCACTTATGTTTAATTTGCCGTTACAAAAGACCATTTTCCCAAATATTTAATGCTATATGGTCACAAAAATGCAACTCAAAGCTTTAGTCCTCTAATGGAGAGCTGGAAGGTGAAAAAGAAGATGGAAAATGGACTTTAGCTTATATAGCCCTGTTCCAGTCTGTCTGTCTTCTCAAAGTGCTCTTACACCACATCACAGCCTCCCGGTAACCACCATTCACTCTCACATTCACTCACTGATGGTTCTGAGTTTCTTTGTAAGTTGTCCATCAGCATTACCCAACACATCCTTGCCGTCTCATATCCATTTACATACCACTGATGCAGAAATGGAAGCAACTTAGGGCCCACATACACATCCAAATGTGACAGCCTGAGCTGGGCTCAAACTCTTGACCTCCGGATTAAGCAGCTACTTGACTGAGCCACCAATGATAGAGATCAGCTACATCTTATCATTCTTGGTAGCTGCGGTAAAGTTAGAATTTTCATATCTTGAAAACAACCTAAATCCAACCCCAGTTAAACAGAGATACTGATGTTAACTATGTTGTGTAGACACTTTCGGTTTTTTATAAAGCATGGATGACACTATTCATAAAAATAGGAACAGCAGTCTTTACCATATATTAAATTCATGGATGTTAACTTACTGAAGAGAATCCTTCCCCTTATACAGCAAGCAGGATAAAAGTCCACATAAGACTTGAAATTATATATTTTGGTTGTGTTTGGGTGGATAAATCTACTGTTTTGGAAGGTGAAATTGAGAAATTATCTGTCATCCTTATGCAAACATAAGCTTGTTGAAGTCATCATCAGAATCTCTTCCAGCACTTTACAGTCAGTGTTTCATTGCAATTATGATGTGAAATTAAATATTCGCACTGAATTAACACAGTGTTTATGTTTCAATTACAAATAATGTTTAGCACTGCTGCTCCTATCTTGCATGGACAGTGGAGTTCCTGACAGCAGCAGTCCACTCTTTGCTCCTCTCTAGTTTCTCCATCTTATATAGCATCCTTTTGAAGAAAAAGCAGGGTTGGTCCTCTGACTAGTTAGTACATCCAGGTTAAAGCATTCTTTTGTTGAAAAAAAGGGTGTAGTTTCATGCAGTAATTAGGACCGTAGATGTCATTGTGTGAAGCATAGAAGCATGTCTTGCACTAAGAGTAAGGATATGATTTTTTATCAGTACTCAGGAAGTGGAGACCTGTAGCATTTAAGGGTTAGAAGTAGGGCAGTTAAAAGCTGCTCTACTTCTAACCCAAGTCCTTGCAGACCATCGCTGTGCACATGTAATGTCAGTGGGTTCAAATTCAGGGCAAAGCAGGATTTTTTTTGTCAAAAGTGTCATTCTGATAAAGTTCTTGGAGTCTTTGCACTGAACGATTAAAAAAATCCAATGTCATGAACATAAATTGAGGCTAAATTCAAAACAAATGCATCTTTGCTCAAGAGCATGGTATCTTTAGCAACCAAGTTTATGTACAACAAATGGCACCAACAAAAGCCAAAAAGTAAGATGTGTGAATTATTGTACGAGAGGGTCAACACAGTGGTGGTGGGACACAAGCATACATGTACACTTTCATGATTTTCTTTCACCTCACTGAAGCAAACTCCTGCATTTGTTGCTCCAATATACATCAACGTTTGTCATGACAGAAAAACAAATCAAGGATGATCAATGCCCTTAAAGACACTCATATGAGGCAGTTTCCCTCTTGGTTCCCACTCTGTCTACTTCTCGAGTTCAAAGGGCAGCACATTCAGACCTTAAAAAGAGCTGAATTAGTGTGCTAACGGGCCTCCTTTAGAGCTCCCTCCTCTCAGCAGCAGACGATGCTCAGCTGCTCCAGGAGAAGTTCGCATGATAAAGACAGTGAGTGGATTAATGAAGCTGGTCACCGCCTTTGAAATAAACATGGCACACATCAAATGTGACAAATCAACTAATTTGGGTAAACTGTTTGAACAGCAAACAGTCTAAAAGCTAAATCACCTCAGCTGAAAGCAATGATAAACTGATTTAGTTGTTTGATTGCTTCAGGAAGTCATGAATATAGAGTGGAAATTCTGGTTTCAGAGGTCCCCTACTCTTTTTTATGTTCTTCCTTTGCCTACAATTTGACACAGATTTGTGTGCCTCTATACCTGTGTGCTAAAGTAAAAGTTAAAAATGTATTCATGTCAAATCCTGGAACAGCAAAGTCTCTCTCTTTAACTTTCTCTTTATTTAGCATCCACCCATATGACACATGAAACACATCTGGTCATGTGCTTTAACACTTAAACCCGTGAGTCAGAGGTGAGAAGATTTTGGGTCTCACAAAGCTTTAACATAAATCTCAATTTGTCCCGAAAGTAAAGGGGCTCTTACTTTCAGTCTCACATTGATCAAAATGAAAACATGCTGCACCTTTGTCCCTGAGTAATCTCAAATTAAATCCTGTGAATCTGAGTCATTATTACGTATTATTACGTATTATAGTACGTTTCTTAAAACATGTTGCCTTATATAATGTTGTATATATTTGCCCAAAAAAACAGAAGTTTTAATATGATGCAGTTGGATGTTTGACTTTGTCAAAGCAGAAAATGCATCGAAGAAATAGGACAAATCCATGTGACATCAGTCATTTGATTCTCAAAAGAGGCCATTGCTGTGGCCAGTACCTACTGCACATGCCGTCGAACTTAAGATTGATCAACTGCAAGTTAGAGAGGCCGAGTTGAGACGAGACTGAAGGCTGTGTGAACAATGGAGAGTGACCCTTCACTTACTTGTTTCGTTGTCAGTCATGTCTCAAACTATCTGCACCTGAAAATCCTTAATCCTTAATCAAATAAAAACAAAGCAAATTCACCAAACAGCATTAAGATTTACTATTGTTGAACCAGTCTGTAAAAATGTTTTTGTTTAGGCTGTGTACCCCACACACAATCTTATAACTTCTAAGTTTCCTGCAGCCAGTCTCAAACAGACACTTAAACAGCTGCAGTTTTTGGCACTTCTGCACTGGCTTCATTTATCAGCCCTGCAGGTATGCAGAAATCTGCACCCTAAGGCTGTTTTCATGTTTGTCTTCTGGAGGGGACGCTCATTTTGTATTTACCTTGAATTAAAGCTTGGTTAAACAGTTTCACTGATTTACTCTTATTGTACCAGCCTGGTTTGGTCACCTGAGACATGTGCCCTCTGCTGCAGTTGGTGGAAATATCATTTTATGCTTATTGCTATGGACTGTCATCTTTTTTAATCTTACCAACACATTACTGAGCAGCTTGCTGTTCTATCTGAAAATGGACAAATATTCTACTGTGCTAATGATTTGCATTTAATTTTATACCTTATTTACAACAATACCCAGAGCAGAAGAGTGGTGCAAGAATGAGTCCTAAAATGCACAAGTGAATAAGTATTTTAGTAAATTCATTCCTGACACTGATTCGTAACTAGCGGGAACAAGTAGCCAGCCAGGTGAATTCAGTGGTCGCCTTCAGGGAACCAGATGGGTCAGGATGATTAATTTACCCTTGTATACATGTTGGAAGGACAGTCACATCATCTAGGACAGTCAAAAAACTAAGGATTTGCATTGTCATGGGTCATTTGTTTAAAAAAGCAAGCATAGGGCCACCAAAGTGATGAAATCATTCAAAACAGGAAGTTATGCAAAGTACTGGATTTTTGTCAGCAAGTATTATGCTGATACTGATTTTGGCCCATACTGATAGGATCCTTACACATATTTTTCTGTCATTAGCACTCTATCTGTACTAAACTATTGACCTGTCCCTTGTAATGAAACTGTTAATTTGAGCTAAGGTTTCTCAAACAGTAAAGCTGGAATGACTTTAAAAATAGATGCCTCAACAAGCACAAGAAAAAAGTCCTTATACCAAATCTGAATTCCTAAAACAGGGATATTTTGTTTCTAGTTAATAAGTTGTTGTTTTTTTATGGATATGTGTGATTTCCTTGCATTTGAAGTGTAATTAAAGAGCTAATTTTAAGTTATTTCATGTTTTCCATATTTGTATTGAAAACCTCAATGACAGAAGCCATACATAATACATCAAATATTTCATTATTAGCTGTAAATGGAGAAGATGCATAAAAAATTCAATTGAATTACTCTAAAAATATGTATGAGCATATTTTTCAATAAGGGTTTAGTTGGCAATTTGGCTAGCAGCTAGCATGCATGGTAAGCCCAGTAAAAGCAATTTGTTATGCATTTAAAGCTTTGGTCTACGATTTGGAAGCTTTGTACATATTAATAACACCGTTTATAAGGCTGTTATGGTCCTATGGTCCTATCTACACAGTATAAAGACCAAAAAGAACGAAAAAAATCCATCCAGTATATCCGCTGAAAAGCTGCATACTAGCTGACCAATCAAACCTAAGAACCTGCGACTATTAATTGGTCCGTGAGTTGGTCTGTGAGTCCATCCAATCCTCGTCTCCCTCACTACGCAGTACGCAGCATCTTGCCCATGGTCCCGCCTCCTCCCCTCTACCTCCGGTGAGCAGCTAGCAGCATTAGCTACTGAACTATCATGGAGCCGGAAAAGCCTAGCGCCGAGACCGAAGCCGCCTCCCTCTCCCGCGGGTTGAGGCCTGTTAGCGGGCTAACGGCTAACGGCTAACGAATAGCCTCAGCCGGCCGTCAGACCTTCAGCATCGACCGTTTCGCCCCTGGTTGATCAGGTAATGGCTTTGTTTACTACAGTGGGAGATGTCTGCTGAATAACTCTGGTTAGTTTGTGCCTGCATGGGCTAATAACTTGTAAGGGAGCGGGTTAGCCTGTTAGTCGCTAATCGTTTGCACTGTAAACTGAGCTGTGGAGGACAGGCTGAGAAAGATAAATCCTCCCCCACACTCGGCTCCGCTCTGACGGCGCCAGAACCGCATTGCCGCCGGTCCAATTGAAAAGGCTACTGTTGTGTGTTACAAGGGGGATGTCTGTTGTGTTTGATACTTTCAGTTGAGCTGAGCTGTTTTTGATTGAGTTTGCTGCTGATATATTGTGCTAGTCGCTCGTAGCTCTGTCCGAGGGGGCTATATGAGGCGACACGAGCTGGGGGCGGGATCTTGGAACACGGAGAGGAGAGGTGAGGGAAGGGGGGCAGGCTGCGGTTTCAAATCGTAGACCACAGCTTTAAGAAATTTTTCACATAAACACACTGACAGACTCACACACTAACTGCACTACTTTCCCATGTTCACACCACATGTTCCCCATCTCACCATGTGACACCTCTGATACTACAGACAGAGCAAACAAGAGAAAACTTAATCGCCAGTCTACTTATGCAGCATGAACAATGAAGGAGAGACACATTTCTTCTTTATGACTACATTTCTGTTCATGAGACATTCAGTTACAGAGTAATTGTATGTCTCATGGACAGTAATAAAGTAACAGAGTGTTACATAATTTTGGATTAAAGTTTTGGTTCTCTTCAAAGCTTTGCTGAGATCAGCTAAATAAGTTTCAGGTCTTGTAATTTGTTACATACAAGGTGAAAAGAAAACTGAAAGTCTTCTACCTTCAGTTATACTGAACGTTTTGCCGCTTCTTTTTGTGTCTGTGGTAAACAAACTCTTACTTGTTCCTGGAATGACTGTATTCCAGTACCAAAAATGATTCTAAAGTCACACTGTATCATCACTTAATGCTGTTTGGGTCCTAATTTGTTTATTGGGCAGCCTGTCTATGTAATGGCCCCTCTCCTCTCTCTGTCACGCTCGATGAGCAGCTTCCCCTAGCTGTGCCTGCTTTTTGACACGTCTAAAGGGCTGTTTCTGACATGTTGCCATCCTGCCGGCCCCTCTCCCGCAGAGCTCCTGCCAGGCAGGAGGAAAAAGCTGGTGACCTGGCCACTGCCGCCCTGCCCTCGGCCACTGCCACCCTGCTGCCAGCAGAAGGTCTGTTGGTCCAGAGCCATGGCAGGAACTCTGCCCGCCACAGCCAGTGATGTCACGACAGACACGCTCTAGAACAAGAGATCTGATTGGCTCTCAGGGCTGGCCTCTCTCACTTCCTGGGAAATGCCCCTCAACAACTAACAGACACACAGACCTAATTAATTAGCTATTAATCACCTTTAATCAGGTCTGTGATCTCCATAATGATCAGCTGCCTCCAATGGCCAACTGAAAATCAGCCATATGAGCATCTCTGGTCAGAGATCAGCTAAACATTTGCTTTCCAACAATTTTACAGGACATATTTGACTTCCCTTTGTTGATTAGTTATAACTGCATAAAGAACGCAGCAGTATTTCTGCTGATCTGAGCATTGGGGAGCAACAAAACATCATGTAACGCTGTACATAATAAGAATGTATCTGTGTCAATCAAAGGTGGACAATTGTCAGTCCAGGACTCACATTTGCCCCTCTTTTCACTCTGCCCAATAGTCCATATTAATGCCCATGTATTATAAACATAATCAAAACATGCCAAAACTGCTTCAAAGGATTTTAAAGTATATTTCCAATGCAACACCACAAACAAAGAGGACCAGTGTTGGAGATAGATTGGAAATATGTCTGAATCAATATTTTATTACTGATACGTTATTTTCAAGAAACTACTAAAACATAATTGGCTGTAACTGTTTCTGTAAATCACCTGAGGCACAAGTCACCTGTGAGACCAAATATAACAAAAGAAAAATAGATTTCTAGAACTGGACAGTACTCTGTGTCGCATTGATTGGATCCAACTTATGCTCAGAAAAATAAACTCTGTCGTTTGCATTTAGCTAAAAATATTAATGTTGATGTTATCAAATATCTATCAGCATCATATTTTTTCTATTTATTTGCTATTTTGCACTTATCACCAGTGTCATGAGTAGCACTATAAGATTAATTCTTATAGTAAGTGATTCACATGGTGATTCATGCAAGTCAAGTAATCTGGTAGTTGTTACTTTCCCAGAAAGTCACACTGAAAAAAAAACCTCACCTGCCCTGATGAACTTCTAAAGGGGGTTTTATTCAGTACAAGTCTCATAACTAAGTTATTTATTCAATGGAAACATCTGTCTGTCACAAATTTTACAGTACATTATCATGTTTGTAATACCATAAGACAAGAATAAAATAGTGTCCTGTTCTTGGGCATAGCATGCAGCAGTTTGTAGGGCCCATCATCTTATGCAACACTATCAAAATGTTAATACCATTAACATGTGTTTTACTTCTTATTTTATTAGTTAATAATGTTGTGCAAATGCAAACACCTGCACGTAAGAATGTGAATTTGGTATGGATACATCATTACCCAAGAGGCCAAAAAAAAAAACACCTAGAACAACACCGACTCGAAGTTTTAATAAATACAGTGCAGTCCATGAATGGAATGACTCCTGAGTGATATGAATCAACAGATCAATCCATAGTTTTATAATCACCTTAGAAATATTACCTCAACAATGATGGTAGGTAATGCAAGTTTTGTCTACTTGACCTGATAAATGGGCTTTAATGCTGGGATTACCTTTGAGGCATGAATTCATTCAAAACTTTCAACATTTCAGAGTCAACTGTAATGTCTTTTATGCTGCATGTGGTGATTGTTGTGTATTGTTTGTGCAACTTGTCTGCAATTCCTAATGTTGTTATTGTGTAACTGTAAATATAAATGTGGAGAATGTATTTTCACAACAAAAGCTTAGGACCTCCGAAGGAAAAGATTTCAGCTTTTTGTAACTTTTGGTACATTTCAGAAAAAAAGACTTCAAAACTTAATATTTTTTTTTATATTGTCCTGACCACAAATTGATTTCTTTTGTTTTAGTTAGTTTAAAATTGTACCAATTCCCTCACCAATGCATAGATGGGGTGAAAATCCCCACTTGTGTACAGCAGAGCCAACCTTCCACTTTCTTTTATTGCAAAATAGATGAAAAATAACATATACAAAGCATAAATTCTGTAACTGGTTCTCTCTCACCGCAGACAGGTAGAGAGTGCCAGCAGAAGGTAAACACAGTTGTGTCAGTGTGTACACATAACTAGCAGATTCAGCTGATGGGATAACAGAGAGGACAGTACTTTGGAAATATCCTCCTTATGATTTATTGGACAATCAAAATGTAACCAGTAAATGTAAACTTCAGAAGATACGATGCCGGGGAAATGACAGCAGAGAGCACCCGTTTAGAAGCCGATTTGCCATTTTTATAACATAATATTAGAAGCTGAGGGTTTTACTTTTTTGTAAGGCAAAAAAACCTTACTTTACTTAGAATGTGTTACTTTTAGAAATGGTTTAATATATTAGTACAGCCCTATATTTTGTATCAATTGGCAATATACATTAAAAGGGTTGTCCTGATACCAAAAGTTGCTCTTCCACTGTGAGAAGTGCACAAGAACTACATAGTAAGTATTTAATAACAATATGAAATTTAGAAATTTACTTTAATGGAGAAATAATATATTACTACAAGGGATGGTCGCATCAATACTGCAGAATTGAAGTATCAGTACTTTTACAAATGATCTTCTGGTATTGAGTATCTCTATAAAGTATTGATTTCTCTAACACAATGTGTACATATATATATATATATATATATATATATATATATATATATATATATATATATATATATATATATATATATATGTCTGTATGTGTGTACTGTATGTATGTGCTCTTTTCAAAACTGTTTTGAGTCTCTCTTGCTCTCTCTCTGTGCAGCAGCAATGCTGTTTTCAGTGTCCTGATTTTGCAAACCAATCATACATACAAAATGAAAGTTAGATGTGCCCATAAGTATGCACACAGACACTTGCAGAGGTAAGATTGATTTTGTATAGTTTAAGAAGATTTATACAGCATATCAGCACAATCTCCTCTCAAGTTTTACGATGTGTTATTTCGTCTTTATCTTTTGGTGGAGTATGAACTCATCACAAAGAACAAAATGCATACGACTGCTTGATTGCATAGAGTCAGTAAAATTCATTTTCTTTGTACCAAGACTTTAATTAAAACTCACTTTGCTAATTTGATGGTTGATAGATTGCATTTTTTAGTCTTTTAAAAAATGAAAATTTATAAAAAGAAATGTATGCATTTAAGGAGATGATTGGTGTCTGCAACAGATATGAAGTACATACAACAAATGAATTGGTATCATATTAATTTGAAAAAGTTTGTTATGGCCTACACTCAAGCAATAAGAAATGTATTTACAATAACTATTTTCAAAGAAATACAATTATATTTTCTTCATGAAATGTAAGTCAAAGAGAGATTTTGCATCAGGGATTGAAATGGCAGAAGGTGAAGGCCTCCAGTGACCCACTTCCTCATCTCCCCCCCATGTGTACATTTATGGTTTGGTCCTACATCCTGTTAAGAGCAGCAGCAGGAGTGGACCATCACATTTGGTGCTCAGCGTGGGGGCGGTTGGTGAGCTGTCATGTTCCAGCTATCCCACAGAGATACACTTCTGCCTCTCTGCGAAGATTTGGTGTTTCCTCATTTGCATTTGCTAATGAGATCCTGTTTGCATGACTTTATACTGGGAGACTATCCCCCTGAATATCTCTTTACAAATACAGGAGGTGGGTTAAATAAGTCATGTTTATTTTACTGTTATCTACTAATTAGTGCTACTGAGATTAAGGATGATTTTTTTGGGGGAGATCTTGCAAAGACAGAAGCTACAATGAAAGAACATGTAACAATGCTTTTGGGTAACGTTTGTCAGTAATTTAATGATTATCTCTCCTCCTTAATTGCACGTATTTTTGAATGCCATGCATCCGGAAACCACATAGGCATTGTGAAAGCAACAGTTGTATCACATTCCTGTTGAATATAAAATATGTGCAATACAAAACCCTTTATATATTGTTTCCCCCACTATCATTGCCACAAGAGTTCTTCAGAATTCTGTCTGATCAAGTTTCGGAACTGCCCCTGCCAGTTCACCCACATCACAACTTCACACGAGAGATTAATCTTCCTCTAAGCTTTCTTCAGCCAAGATCCATGACTCCCAAAAATCACATCTGATGGGAAGTTTTACTAGTTGTAGGCCAATCAGAGCACTTCATCGTTAGCACCCAATCTGTAGTGTTAAGAGTTCCTGCCCACCAATCTGCCAGTGTCAGCAGCCCCCATGTACAGTTACAGTTTGATCTCGGGTCACAGTAAGGAGCTGCAGCCTTGATGTGACTAACTTGATCATATTAGAATCTATCTGTCTATCTATCTGTCTATCTATCTATCTATCTATCTATCTATCTATCTATCTATCTATCTATCTATCTATCTATCTATCTATCTATCTATCTATCTATCTACATTTACAAGTTAACTGTAAGTTTATCTGTACTTTGTTGTTCTTCACAGTGGTAACAGAGACAGAGAGCCTGTTTGTAAAGTCTGCTCAGTTAAGGTACACAGACGAGGGTCAGCTCATCCTTACAAAATAAAACACCGTTCAAACTCTGATATTCAAAAATGAGGTCCTGAAATCAGACATTACTACTTCATTTGGGCTGGTAACATGTCTGTGGTTAGGGATCCCTGTGATTGAGGACTTTTGCCTAAAAATGAAAAGTAAGCACGAAAAAGGCTACGTTTACACAGCTCCAAAAACGGTCAAATCCGATAAGTTTTTGTTGCGTTTTGACCTTCCGTTTAGATGAAAATGCGTTGCGTTTCGTTCGAAAACGGAAACTTTTGAAAACTGGCTCCAGAGTGGAAAGCTTTGAATATGCTCCTCCATGCAGCTCCATGTAAACCCCTATCAGAGCGTTTCAGGGTGAAACGCTGACGTCTCCACATGCGCAGTACTCTTTCACATGAAAGCTGCGCGCGCATACCAGGAACAACAACAGCTTTGGCCATCTGCCGAGTAAAGCGAGAGCCTCTTCCCGTGCTCGGTTTGTTATCTAGACAAAACTATCAAGACAGATTTGTTGTCCGAACTGATTTGTTGTCCAGAAAAGAAACTCCTGCGTCTCTGTGTGTCCATTCACCATTGTTGTTTGTGAAAAGTTTTTCTTCTTCATACGTGTGTTGTAGCAGCACTGCCCCTCTGCAGACCTACACCACCATCTACTGAACCAGCATGCATACTACAGTGGATTCACTTGTCTCTGAGCGTCGTCGTCTGAATGCAGAAGAATTCTAAAATGCAAAGGACAAAACTTTGCGTCTTTAAGTCAGGAGTGTCCATGTAAACGCAGCCAAAGAGTCAGGTGCAGATAAGTTTTTGCATTAAAAAACAAAGCATTTGCATCAAGCCATCTAGTTGTTATCTGACCTTAAACTTGATGAATAAATATTCTTTCTGCTGTTAAGATTCTGTTGCTACAACAAAATCTTTAAACTTCCAAACACATACTTTTTAATTCATTATTTTACTGACTGCTGATACTCTTGGGAGAAGTTTTGAATCTGCAACCACCAGGTACCTACAATCTTGTGCTGAGAAAAAGCTGTATCTTTGGATCATTTTTTCTTGAAACCCTCTTTAAAAAGAGTCAAACAGATTGCTTAGATGATGTTGTACTCATATCTCCATTTTCAAGGTCTTCCCATGAAGATTTCATGGATTTATATATTGGCCATATTTCAATATAATACCAGAGAGAATAACGACACTTTCTGTATTCCTCAGAAGAATTCCTGTCTCTCCAGTGGTGTGGAAAGAATATTTTCTGCATTATGTCCTCTCTTTAAACCAATCTGCAGGACTCTGAGCCTGTGTTTTTTTCCTCATATGGGGAATCTGCTGACTGTTGTATCACATTCTGATTAACAATTTAACTATGATCCCCTCCTCTCCCCATTGTTATTCTACAGATGACTTAGAGTAAGAGTGAAACGCCAGCAACGGCACGCAGGCTTCATTAGATTCATTGATTGATTTATTGTTCTCCATGGTTGTAATCACTTCCCCCGGGGTAATTTGTAGGCTCTTTATGGTTCAGAGGTATAAGCCCGAGAGTTAATTAATCGGCTTTGTTCAGAAGTTTGAAAGTAGAAAGGCCCCACTGAATTGGCAACCACTGGTGAAGCAGTCAACCCTGGGACGAAGAGTTGTTTGTTTACCTCTACAAAGAATAAAATGTAAGCAGGTAAACAGAGTTAATTATGTCTGGATGATCTCCATATTGAAATCATTTACCTGGGTTCACCTCTACCCTGATAATATGAGGCCTTGCTACTCACAAATTTTAGATAATTTTAAAATTTAGAGGAAATTTCCATGTGTACCTCAACAGGAAACTGAGTATTTAGCTCTAAAAATTACCTTTAAATCAGAAAGTCCCATAGAATTTTACAACACAACCCTATAGACAATTACAGTTCTGCTCATTATTATTGGCATCCCTTCATTATTTTCCTTGCTTTAGCAATATCTTTAGAAATAAATTGAAATGTACCAAATTGATGTCATCAGGATCTTTTAATTGAAGGTCCAAAATACTTTAACAAAAATATTTTTTTTTTACAAGTTACATATTGTAATTTCAAAGAGGGGACTGAAAAAAAGCATGTACAGCAATAATGGCACCCCTCTTCAGTATTTTGTTGCACACCTGTTGGCACTGATGACAGCCTCCAAATGTTTCTTGTAGCCATCTATAAGCTTCTTGCACTTCTCAGCTGGTATAGTCTCCCACTCTTCCTATCCAAATTGTTCAAGCTCTTGAACATTTGCAGGTTTCTTTTTCCCAATGGCAGATTTCAGCCATACCAAAGATTTTCAATCGGATTAAGATCATGACGCATTGCTGGCCATTTTTTCCTTTTCAACCATTCCTGGGTGCTTTTGGATGTGTGATTTGGGTTTTGTCTTGCTAGAGGGCCCATTATCTTCAACTCAAACCAAATTTTCTTACACTGGGTACAACATGACGCTCTAAAATATCTTCATAATTCTCTGATTTCATGATTCCTGTGATACAGTCAAGGCCTCCAGTACCCGATGCAACAAAGCAGCCCCAAATCATTATGGAACCTCAGCCATGCTTAATTGTTGGTAGGGTGTTCTTTTCCTTGAAGGCTTGAAGTGGTTGCAATTAAAACTGCCTATTCTAAATATGATCATAGTAGCTAATGAAGTATAATTTACAAACCTCAATATGTGAACAGTACTTCTGCCAAGTTTGAGTCTGATAAAGTGATGCAGAGCAAAGTTAGAGAGGTTTGTAAAGAAACTACTGTCACATTGTGTACTTAAACTTCATGGGTGCCAATAATGATGAGTAGGACTGTATGTGAATGTTTCTATGTCTTGACAAAACAACTAAAAGTATTTCTACTATGCACTGTCTAAGTTATGTTAAGAACATAACTAATCTTAACCAAAAAGTTCAAGTTAAACTTAACCATGGAGCACATTTATTGTTCTAGGAAATAAATGTGCTTGACGTGTAACCCATGAAACACTCTTTCCTATGTGCATGGCTCAAATTCAAAATTAATTTTACCCAGAGACAGTTTACAAAATAACAGGTCTGAATCAAGCTGAACCTTTCATTTTTAATGTAAAAAGCATCAATATTAAATTGTTATCTTCATGTAGAAAAAGGTTTTTCTCTGAACTACGTATCTCAAAAGCACACTGAACTTGATGATAGTATGCTGACATGTTAAACTAGCATCTCAGAGTCTAAACTGACACCGATCTTGACACTGCTCCCTCTGTCACCCACTAAAACCTGTGAAGTTGTCTGCCCTTTGTCAGTCTTAATTGAAGTCCCAGCTCGCTTTGATTGACTTTTTGTGAGTATGTGAATGGGGACTGCAGTTTATGGGTTAAGTGCATCTTAATCAGAGCTTTAATCCAGTCATTAACAGAGAAACATGAGGTGTTGAGAGGAGTGAAGAGAGCTCGATAATTGAGAGGCTGCTTCCTTGCTCCCTGTGCTGCTTGTGTGTGCATGAGCAAGGTTTATTTGTGTTGAAGAAAATATTTCAAAAAGCTGGCAGTGACATTACAAAAACATTTGCTTTACAAACTTCAAATATGTGTTTCCTTTATAGTTGTCTGCATCAGAGGAAGTGAAAACAAACATCCCATGTTAGTAAAATTTGTGTTTGGGCAGTCAGAACCAAATAGAGATGACATTCCAGAAACATCTTCATGTCAGACCATACACATCTGATAAAAAATATACATCTCCATACCACAAATAGATTGTCATTGTCTACACAACACAGCTTCCCCATACCCGTCCCGTTCCTCCCTATTGCTCAGCTGTCACATTCTCACTGAGTTTTTCTCGCTGTATATTTTAGCACCTATCCCCCTGTGTGAGGCCTGTGTTCTTCCGTACCCCCACTCTCATCTCAAACACACACTGCACACTCACACTCACACACGCACAAGCAGATCCACAGAGCCTTCAACCAACAAGTCTATATTGAATAAACATGCTGCTTTTGGATGGGGATACACTCCTAATTTGCATCATCCTTTGCTCGGTGTACTTTTCACCATTTTTAGTGTAATTTACCACAGACATACACACACCTTCTGATCCTATAAAAGCACTGTCAATTGCTCACAAACCTCCTGTGCTAGAAAACCTTCTCTGAGAGGATCATTGAGGAATAAAACCTTGAAAATAGTTCATTCAAAATCTGCTAGTGGCAGCTGAAAACATGAGCAAGAAGAAAGACCGAGTGTTTGAGTTAGAAATGTTGAAGTATGTGCAGGCATCTGGTACTTTGACTGGCTTGGACAACATGTTGAATTTATATATGGATTCTTACTCTTAAAAGTGTTGTATAAATCCAGCTTGAGATTATTTAAACATGTTGGGACATACTGTGCAAGTGACATACATTATCTTGAATTACAGATGTGCTCAAGGGGAAAAGGACAGGTACATAACATACCCTGTATTTTTGTTGATATGCCAGTTGTGTGTTGACATGTCTTCTACATCTGTCAAAGCACTTCTTTGAACAAGACAAAAGTCTGCAGCATTAAACCCCAAATTAGACATAGAGTGAATGCGCACAGCACTACACTGTAACGCACTATGGACTTGCCCCGACCAAGAGGCTGGTGACAAATCCCACTGGGAGCTCTGAGCCGCATGGGGGGGCGGCACAAGATCTCGTGTGAATTGCGATATCATATGATAAGAGAATATGTTATAAACTGAGGAAAGAAATAGAAAATAAATAAACAACATCTCATTTGCTTCTCTAAGGTCTCCTTGTATATGTTATATCACTTCTATCTGCCCATTTCCTTGTAGAAATGATGTGTGGTATCATATATAATGTTATATTTCTGTACCTCCACTTCACTTTTCTTCATCCATGGCATCGTGTTGCCTCTGGGACCCTCTGTCCAACTTTTGATGCTCGTGCCTCCAGTTGTGACGTAATGACAACCTATTGAGGAAAATTATCTTCGGGAGTTCTTGCATTGTATTTTATTTTGAAAGCACTGGATACTCAACATGTGACTTCCCTTTCTGTTGCTTTTTGAATGACAGAGAATTTACGAGGTTTGGAAACGGCCACGCTGAAGATAGACCTGAGACGCTGTACTTTAACTTTATGTGGAAATTGGGATAAGATCTTGCCCTCTTCCCCATTTCATCTCATACAACCTGCCCCCCTGAATAGATCTTCCAGTGTGTCCTACCTTTGTTTCCTTTGCAGATTTATCCCGTTGATTCACAGCAAGCCCACTGCAGAGTGTAGATGGTAGACTGTATTCAGAATTTATGCAGACAACACGGTGTCCTGTAAACCAATCAGAGTAGACTGGACCCACTTGGGGAAAAGAGTCTTAAAAAGGTATGAGCTAAGACAGATTATCTCAAACACCTAAAAAAATTTAACACCATTATGGCTTCTCTGAATAGAAAAATCTAGATTATGACTGTGAAAATACTCCAACAGCCCACCAATCACTGCAACATATCAAACACCCATCTGACGCACGGCTTTTGGAACTCGCTTACAAATTTCAGAACTGTTTCTTTCCGTGTGTTTGTGCCTCTTATATGCAGCATTTTCATTTATCTCTTCCGTTCCCTCTGCTCACTGTTCATGCTGATTCACTCTTCGTGATGGACATTTCTGTTCTCAGAGCAGTTTTTGCTTTGTTTCCACTGAGTGGTCTGGTTTGGTTCAGTACAGTTCTATGGAAGAAGGAGTGGGTCACGCCAGCTATGTAAATGCTTCAGGTCATGGCAGCATGAAGAGGCGCTATGAAGTACAATACATTGTAAACACAGAGCAACAATGGATGGCATCCTCCACTCCAGTCTGTGGAGCGTTGTTTTATGTGGACATCCTTTTCAGCAACAGCAGAGGGCAAATCACTCTAAATTGATTTTTTATGGGAACATGGCCATTTGGTGTTTTTATTATTTATTTTTTCAATTTTTGTGACCAATCAACAGACTTAGGCTTCACCAATTAGGGTTTGTTTGGTTTGTGAATGCGTGCCATACTGAATGCTGAGCTGAACCTGATTGCTTGTTGGAAACTTTTCCAAACCAAAATTTTACAGATTTATCCACGTATAGTACCATAATAATTTTAAGTGATAAATGAAAATAAAGAATAAAATGTGTAAACTGTCCCAAACTTCTGTTTATCTATCCTTACTTGGCTGAACGAATGCTGTTAAGAAGGGCGGGAATCTCCGTTTGGGTGGGCTTGACCTTGGCCTTGTTTGTTGCCAGCCCTGTGTGCAGGTCGATTAATATCATCATTTAACTGGCTTAAAAATTACTCATGCCAGTGCAGGCCTCTGTTCCTTCTGTTGAGGTTTGTGTGTATTAGTGTGTTATCTTCGGGTGTGAAAAATCTGATGACATGATAAGAGCAACCACCCAAGCTTTAACCTCTCCCAATTAAACCACACATCACCCTCTGTGTGAACGTGTGAAAATAGTTCCAGGTCATGTGCAGCGTGAGGTGACACTTCTGCCCAGGTCAGCAGATCACACACATGCAGACACACACACATTTACACACATGAATATTGGTATCAGCCAAAAAAACAGCAATGTCTCCTTTAAATGCTGAGAGAAGAGGCAAGGGTTAGGTCACCTTGCTTTAGCATTCATTTTACCTCAAGAGGAGGAGAAAGAGATGTTTCTGCATGGAGTGAGACAGAGTGAAGATCTCCGAGCACTCTGAGCAACAAGTAAAGATTCAGGTGGCTGACAATGCACAAGATCAGTGCCGCTGGTTCTGAAGTGGGTCAGCAGCCTTCGTGTGAAAGAGTACTGCGCATGCAGTGACGTCAGCGTTTCACCCTGAAATGCTCTGATTCACGTTTACACGGTGCTGCATGGAGAGCGTATTCAAACATTTCAACTCTGGAGCCTGTTTTCAAAAGTTTCAGTTTTCGGCCAATCTGCAAAGAGTTTCCATCTAAATACAAGGCCAAAATGCAATGAAAACTAATTGGATCTGACCGTATTCAGCCCTGTGTAAACGCATCCTAAAAGTATGGTGCAGCCAGTGGCTCAGGCGTCTATGTTTTCCTCTTTATGTGACCCTTCATGTTAAAAGTTTGGACACCCTTGGCCTAGGTACTATATACTATTTGTTTCCAACATTTTTTAATTGTTTAATTGTTGTTATTATTTCTTTTGGATTTCAATGGGTATTGACATGTTTTGTTTTGTGGAGATGAAGATTTAAAAGCCTGGTCAACAGTAGCTGACCCTGTTTCTGCCATATAGCACTCATCACTCGTCCCATGACTGAACTCTTGAATTTTCATCTGGCTCAAAACAATGTCTATATATCTATTTTACTGGTTCATCATGGAGTCAAAGAGGACAAAGGTTTTAAAAAATTTAAAGCATTCAAAGCCTTTTCCAAACGTCACAGTTGCAAGAATCAAAAGAATGCACATATGTCTGTATACACTGAAAAAATGGGTACAAAAATTCCAAATTTCAAGATAATTGTTGCTGCTAGATTTTTAAATTTTGGGCCTAACTTCATAAAGATTGTTGCAATAACTGCTTTCATTAAATTTATAACATAACAAAAAACATGTTGTTTTGTTAACTGAAAAATGTGTTTAATGCCAGTAGTTTTAAGTTTTCATTTTTACAGAGCATATGGACCAAAGGACTGATTAACAACCAGCTTTGCTATAATATCATTATAGCAAAGCTGTTTTTGATCATCCGTTAAGATTGTTATTACCTACAAAAATGTCCATGTTACATTTGTGAACAGGGTAAAGCATGCATGTCCTCTCAGGGCATCAGCAGTGATGTGCTTTTTTAAAACAGGCTTGTTTTATTTCGTCACTTTGATAACATATTTTGTTCAAGTTAAAGCCCACTTGCATAATTTTTAGTCATTAAACACATCAGTCATTAAACATTGCAGAATCTGGAAAGCATTTTGTCCTTAAATTAAGTCCCGATGCGTTCTCAGGCTAGACCTTTTAAGAGGCACTGAGCTTTACACACTGTAGGGTACAGAGTACAGAGATAAAGGAGCCACAAAAAGTCAAAAATATGATTTCATTCACACACAGATGAACATATGTGGTTACTTCTGAGATGTTATAAAAACTTATCTTTTATCCATTCAAAAAACTATCGATCTTGTGCTTTGCTTTCCCTACTTGATGGGTTTTTTTCCGTCATAATGGAAAGTCTCCCCGGCCATTTCTTCAGCCTATTCTTCATTTGGAGTAATTATAGATGAAGAGGTAAAAGATGTTTTTTTTCCTCTTTTCTTTTCTTTTCTTCATCCTGCCTATCTTGTATCCTCTCTCCTGCGTGCATTCAGAGGAGCTCTCACCACTGCATTCTTATTAGGGACATGTCTGAAAGGCTCCCACAGCATGTGGTGTCCTCTGACCGTCCGCTGTGGCTGCTTTTTTGTTGGCATTAACAAGCCAAGCAACCAAGGATAGCTTTTCAACAGGTACAAACTTTTCCTTTTAGATAATTAACCGCATTCAGACACTCGGTGGAGGTAATGTGGGTGCAGAAGCCTAGAGAGGATCATACGCCAGCAGGAAAAGAAAAGGGACAGAGAAAAGGGGAAGAGAGAGATGGGAAAAAACTTGATCAAAAAGACAAGATGTTCTCTTTGGTGTTGTTTAGCGTGAGTGGATTCTATACCAAACTCCTATTCAAATGGTGTGGTCTTCATTTCTGCTCTCCTTGTTGTCCTCACCACCATCCTCTTCATCTTTTTTTTCTATCAAGATGGACCTCATAATGAGGAAAAACTCTGGTCATTGTGGGACGGTCAAAGGTTTGCTGTTTTAATGAATGGGAAAAACACAAGCAGGGCTGAATGCTCTGCCTCTTTCCCCGTTTGCCTCATCGCTAAAGCCCCAGGATGCCTCCTGAAGAAGGCCTCCTCCATCCGCCGCTGTCTCGTCTCTTGTTAAAGGGGGCATAAAGCGAAGGCAGAGGGGAAAAGTAATTTTCTTTTCCTGTCTATCCATTCTTTTGGGTGGGTTTCTTCCACTTTTTTGGCTGTGTACTTTCATAAAGCTTATAATTATCTTGGCGAGAGCCCCTCAAGTGAGAACGAATGGGGCCTTTGTACCATTCTCTCGTCAGCCCTCTCCTGTTTCGGGAAAGAAGGAAGTCATATTAACATTTGGTCTTCCCCTTTTACAGATGCAGTGAGAAAGCCAGATGTGTCTCCGGTAAAAGAAGCCTTTCAACAACTTAGTCTTACAAACATATTTTCTGAATCACTGCTGAGCTCATCTGAACAGAACTGAAGCAAAAAAATGTGTCAGGAAAAAAAGTTTTACTTTGATTTTTTTTTCTTCAGAAAGTACATTGAACATTTGAATTATTTAAAACAGAAGCCTTAAAGGGACAAGCTTCCATATTTGTTTTGTTTGACTCAGTTTTGCTATGATAGTGACAAATGTAATTGTCTTCATGACATCTCAACTTATTTATTAGCTTCGAGGATGGGTAGTATTGCTTTTTCGATAAAGGATGCCATAAAATACATGGATGAAAACTATGTCTGCTCATGGGTATGTGCTGCATCTGTGTTAGTTTCTCTCTTTGTTGATGTTTTTTATCAAAGAGAAAAAAATCAGAAAATCCTCAATAGCCCAAAAACAACCACAAGTTGATCATGAAGCAGCTTGGTTGCACATCTGTCATTAAAGACCACAGGTTAAGTGTTCAAAGTCTTGTCTGTAGTATTTAATGCACATTGTACCTCAGCACGCCACCACCTCCACCCCTCGATCTCTGTGACCTCCATCCCTAACTCTTCCGGCTGATTACTCCTAATGTAATTTTAATTAAAAACTGTGGTGTCAAAGGGTTTAGCCTGCCTGAGAAGCGGGTGCAGATTGTGGCACAGTGGCAGACCCCTTCACTTGCATGAGAGGAAATGCATCCTGACATTGCTCGCGTGGTGCCAACACGACCAGAGCCAGGTTCAGCAAAAAAGGATTCCTGGTCCATTTGGATACAACAGTGAAACTTCAGGATAGGGTTTTTTATTTATTAGTATCATCACAGGTAGCATCGTTGCTTCAAATATGGATCACTTGAGTTGGATTGGAGTTGTGAGCACCCAACAGTCTCTCAACATTTTCCAGTTTGAATGTGTCTCAAAAAAATTTCACAGAAAAGCCAGAGGGTTTGCTTACAGAGCTCAACATCCCTCTCTAAAGCCCCAAGTATTTCAGTTAATGAGTAGAATCACATAGTGGTGCCATACAGGGATTCCTTGATTCACATATCAGTTGAAATAATAGAAATAGAAATTAATGGAAACTGAATTTTGAAGCCAAACAAAAAAACAATCATATATATATTTTCCTTCTTAAATGCTTGCAACAGGAAGAGAAAAACTACTTTAATTAATAATTTCCGAACTGGAACTTTACATGGTTATTTTATTTCTTTGTATTTTTAAGTATGTAAAATAGTACCTTCATTAATTTTCCTTTTCCAAAGAATGTTATTTTAAAGATAAATTAAAATGAATCATCATTTTCAGATCTTCTAATTGGTCGTATCCTATTAATAGGTTACCACTCCGGCACACATTAATGTCACTGAGACTACACTGTTAAAAAAGACTGTAAAACACAGCTTGAAGAGCCGTCCAAAACAGCTTGCAGGGCTCACTACAAAATGCACAAATTACCATTTATAGCTCAGAAAAAAGGAAAAGCATAACAGTTCTCCTTTAACAGATTATCATAACCAGTAATGAAAATGCTTCCACTAATAGAAATGTACTATGACTTCATTTGGTGGAGAAATGGCAGTTGGGTTTCTGCAGAGTTGAATCTTTTTCATTATTAATCATTCAGTTAAGAAACTGGATGAAAATACTGTTATATTATGGATATCTCAAGTTGTTTCTACAGACCTTTAACATGCTATGATTTAAAATTAACCCTCCTGCTATGTTACGGGTCAAATTGACCCATTTTAAAGTTTGAAGGTCTAGGAAAAATAGTTTAAAGTATTTTTTAGTATGAAACTTCTTCTGCTTACCTTAATTAGTGTAACCAACATATGAAATGAAAATGGTTCATCTCACATATTTGCAACCATCCCCTGCATGTTTATATCACATAGATACTGTTCGGGTCAATTTGACCCAGAAGTCAAAGTGGAGGTAAGGAACACCATTGCACTAAACATTGATAGAATAGTTAGTAATGGAGTTAGTAATGAATTGCTTGGGAGGATTTTTTTGTTTTTGGACATCTTTTAAATAATAAATAAACATGCACCGGTCAAATTGACCCGGGAACATCATTGCTGTTCCTGACAAATGAACAAAACAGGAGGGTTAAGGAAATTATTATTGAAGGGAAATGAGAATTCTTGGTCTGTGCAAAAGTTTGTCTGACCATAAGTAGACAATTGATGGTTGTCATGAGAGGGAGGTCTCTGCAAACCAATCAGAGTGCCATCAAAGGTTATAATTGTGTTCGTATTTCATCTTTCTCTGCGATGCCAGATGCATTTAAAGACTAAACAACGGCACAATGTCATAAAAACATGGGTGTCTTTTGCCTGAGCTTTTTTATTTGATGTTTTGTGTTTCATTATGTACTTTGTTCAGCGGTGTCTTTTAAAAGAGGGTCAGGACATATAAAATATTCTTCTTTCTACTCCTTTTCATTCAAGATTTGATTTTTTGATTTTTGTGTTTATTTGTTTTTCATACATAACACCCATTAAACACATCTGTAAGGCCTCTAACTGAATATAATATAGAAATCTTGCTGTGAAACAGACAAAGGCAAATAAAATGCCTCTCAATTTCCCCAGGAGCGGGCTTAAACTTATCAAATAAGAGTTTTGTAGTGTTCAAAAAGATACAATAGCATCAATTCTGATGGGCTAAACCACTTTATGTCCATTTTCTTTCTACCAAAGCAACACATTTGGATCCATTTTGATTTATAAATACACATAGTTGACATTGACATTAATCCCCTCAGCCAGTTTTCGCAGAGGTGACCTGTGAAGGTGCCCCACAGCAGGACTCAACAGCAGAGGCCTGCCTGTAGGTTTGTAATCCCCTCATCCGAGTCGTTGGATTATCTGCTCTCCATCGACCCTGAAGAGGCTCCCCGTGTCTCAGGCTTAAAGACTCTCAGAAATCTCATCTCCACACCCCATCTGCTGGCCATGCCATGTCTTGGAAGACACAGAGGCAGCTGAGAGGGGACTGAGGCAGCACTGGGTGTCCTCTTACTGTATCATTGGGTCTGATGCTGGCCTAATGGTCACAAGTGCCTAAAGATTCAGTTTTGGCTAATAAACGTCAAGACTGATGTCTATGCTTGTATTCACCCTAGAACTTGTTGCAATAAAGGTATCAGTCAAGTATCGTTCTCTCTGCTCAGTATTGCTTTTAGCAGACATCACAATGCTATATTCGGCCTTACATGTTGCTCATAATTTTCACTGTGCAGTACAGTCTGGATCAATAGCCATGTGGTGTCCAATTATCAACAACTGGCCTTTTTAAGTAGTCATATCATGCTCTATCAAATTCTATATGCCTTTCAATGTTTTACATGTTTCTTCTGCCTAATGGGGAACATCTATGCACAAGACACAGCCCGCTGCATCAGGATTAGAGCTGAAACGATTCCTTGAATAATCACGATTATTCAATTACAAAATATCCTCGAGGCAAATTGTGTGCCTTGAAGTCTCATTTAATATATAATTATACATATAAAATATATATCTGGACTACTATACAGTGCACAGTGTTTGACACAGACGGTCATTTCTGTGGCACAACGCGCCTGCTACCTCCGCTGCTGCGCGGCTTATAAAATCATGAAGGAAAAGAAAAGAGAGGGACAGAAAGTCCGCAGAAGAAATGGCAGAGTGTTCCAAGTGTGTGGTCACTACAAGAAGGGACGAAAAGAAGACACAGTGCAGTGTGTCTGATGTCGGAGTTAGCTTAGCACATAGCTTAGCATGATAGCACGCCGTCACTGTTGCAGCACGTCAACAGTAAACAGTGTGTCAAGTCCACAGAGCGACAAAACAGGATGACACTCATGAACAGAAGCAGCAAATGTGAACAATAACTGAGATATGGGCTAGTAAATAACCTACTTTGATTATGGCTCCGTGTAAAGGCTGGTTCAGAATGTAAATCAATGCAGAGGCTACTTTCCCAGAATTATGTGTATTTTGTTTACATATTTTTCACATCCAATAACTTTACATTTAATTTGATTGCAGAGAGTAGAACAGGAAACACTGACAGTGAGTAGATGAAGCAGGTGTGGGGAATGTTTTCATATGTTACAGAAATGTACATTAGCTAGTTAAATTATCTTAGTATCTAAGTATGATATTATTTGGTCCTAGAAATAAAGTAAGCAAAATAAGATCATCAATATGGTACAGTAGTAAAGGCAATAATTTAGCAAAAAGAGATAAGCACAAATACAAATAAAATAAAATGAACAAACTTAAAAAAATACTGAAAAAAGTAAGATATGGCCCAGAGTAAAAATAAAAGTGTAGATTTTGATTTTGAGATCCCGTTGATGCTCAGAATGTTCAAAATAAGAAAAATAAGTTGTTGATTTAAGTGACCTAGCTTTTCTGTTTTTGTGTGTTACTAATAATAATAATGCGTAGTGATTCAATGTAAAAAAAATAGCAGTGAGCGCAATGTAACTGTTATCCGATTACTCCTTTAATCAACAAAAATTTGATAGAGTGATCGATTACAAAGGAATCGATAGCTGCAGCCCTAATCAGGATTTCTCTGTTTCCAGTGAAGAGTACCATAGGCTGCCTGAAACAATTTGGTCCCCTTGAATAAACCCACTGATGTATCTTCCTGCCACTGTAAAGTCAGTGTTGTACCCCCACTGGCTCAGGGAAGCAAACATGTAACCAAACAGAGCAGACTGGCCCCATGTGGGGAAAGGGGCCTTAAAGTGACAGGAGCTCCAACAGAGCTGTTCAGACAGAGTGAGGATGCTTGTGGATCAGGGCTGTGTAGTACATGAAAATTTTTAGCTTTTTATTAACATTTGCGAGTTTGAACATACTTCAGCAGTCATCAAAACCAATCATAAGAATTGTATGAACTGAACTAAATTGTAAACCCTAGTATCATTTATCACACAAATATTTAGTAACAAGGCATGCCAGGCTCAGTTTAAAGTTTAAATCCCCTCATATGTAAAGATATGTTTAAATTGCCCACTATGAATTTCAGTCGGTGCCAATGGGTTGAACACAGTTTACTCACTGAGTAAAATGCACTAAAGAGGGCCCTAGCTTCCGTTCTTTATGCTTCCAAATAAGGCATTTATCTGAACCTTTTAGGCAAATAGGCCTTGGAATAAGTACTTTGAGTACTTTTTTAGAATAAAAACGTGTGTTCAGTTTTGGCCCCCAAATCAGTACAGGGCTAGGAATGACCTATGTATTTTTGTCTATTTCAGTCTCAGTAGCATCTTTAAATGTATGCTAAAGCAAAGACATAGTCCAAAACAAGTCAAATCTGGCCTCACTAGAACAAGGTTTAAGTCTTGGAAAATATAAATCTTATATAGGGCATTTCTTTGGTGTCTTAAATGCTGAAGGTGTCAGTATTAGTGACCCTTTAACATTTTCTGACAGGGGCCATGTTTTGGGGGCGTAGGTGGACAGTTGGAGGAGCTGGTGGTTGGCTTTGAGCACTGAGGCATGTTGTAAGAGGGTTTAACTTTTCTAACCTCCTTCTGCCAGGTTCATGGGGACCTGCTGCTCGGGTAATATTGGATCAGTGTTGGGAGCCTGTGCCCCTGCCATATCAACCAGCATGCTACCTGAGGGAGTGAGCCAACTGGGCTTGATGCATGCTTCTTGCTTTTCTGCTTCTGCAAATATTTGAGATGCAAAAGGTTTAGAGGTGCATGGTAATTAATGTTGGCTCTTCAATTCAACTAGATTCAGGATTGCAGTAAATCTGTTTAAAACTTTAACAAGAGGGGCCAATTTGTGTCTCTTAGTAATTATGAATCTAACTGTAGGAAGACAACATGGGTGTGAGGATCAGTGGTTAGGCTCTTTCATCCATCCATTGTCTAAATTGCTTATCCCTTTGGGATCCAGGGATTGGTGCCTATCCGAGTTGACTTTGGGCAAGAGGTGGGGTACATCCCTGAACCAGTCACCAGCCAATCACAGGGTCACATAGAGAGACAGACAACCATTCATGCTCACAATCATACCTAACGGCAATTTGGACTCAACGATTAACCTAATGAGCATGTTTTTGGTCTGAGGGAGGAAGCCAGGGTGCCTGAAGAGAACCCATGCACGCATGTGGAGGATATGCAAACTCTATACAGAAAGGCACTGACCTATATCAAACCAGTGACCTTGTTGCTGTGAGGCCCATGTACTACCTGCTGTGCCACTGTGCTGCCCTCGTTGGGCTCATTATTTCTAAAATCTATGTGCCACCTCTTGAACATATTATGGAATATTATAAAATCTCTTGCCATACTGATGCAGATGACACACAGCTGTATATCTCGGTCAAAACACGACCACAGTCCCTGACACTCACTGAACAGGCGTAATAAAGAAACCATTGAGTTAAAGTGCCAAAATATCCTAACCTTCAAAGATTAAGACTTTACCCTGACTCTGTGGCACTAATGGTTATAAATCAAGCCAAAAACCTTGATGTAGTCCTGGATCCAGACCTTAACGCTATCAGCCACATTGAAATGGTTATACAATAAGCATATCACTAGCTTACAAACAAAGCAAGAATTAGAGGAGTTCTGTCTGAAGAGGGCAGTGAAACTTGTACATGCTTTTAGTTTTAGCAGGTTGGATTATTCTGTTTGTGTTTATACAGGTCTAACCACAAAATCCATCACCCAGCTGCAGCTCAAGTGCTTATGGACAGGAAGAAAATGTATGCCATTACACTAGTATATGGATCACCACACTGGCTTCCATAAAAAATAAGTCCTTGTCCTGGTTTGGTCAATTATCTCACCCTTTTTTACCTCCACTAATTTTGGGTTACATTTCTACGTATTGTCTGCTAATTTTAGGTTTTTAGTATTCTTAATGTCATAATGACATTGTTTTCAAACCTGTAAAGCACTTTGACCTGCTGATCTAAGTTGATCTACCTGCTGATCCAAGTAAATCAACCAGTGTCAGGTCCTACTCTGTTTCATCTACAGTTTAAAGCCAATGGCTTGGAGTAGCAAGCCCAGTGCAAAGCAACAGACTGCAAAACAGAACACTGTGATGCTGAAACAGCACTGACCATCACTGAACAAACCAATCACCATAGAACAGACCACTCAACCAATCAGAGTGGACTGTATCCACATGGGAAAGGAGGCCTTGAAGTGACCGGAACTTTTACAGAGCATCTTCAACAGACTTAAGACTTACACCGAACACAACTTTGGTGACCTCAGTGACCATTCTTCATTCATGCAGAGGCAACGTACTGCTTTACTCAGCCACGACCATGTGCGACCAGATCTCACGGTATTCAATGGACGCGTTCTGGGTGACTTTGTTGCATCTTTGGCGCTCGTGTTGCTGTTGCTGTTGCTCACTTTGGACACAGAGCAGGTCCTGGCGCTCTGTTGACTGTTGAAAAATTCAAACTCCTCAGGTGCTGTTGCTCGAGAGCCAATCAGCGTTGTGTGGGTGCGGGATGACACCCATGACAGACTGTTTTTATTCTGGTTCACAGAGTGACAATCGATGTCCGTGTGGGAAACTTTAGTTCATGTGGACATTAGTTCCACCTAGACAGACTGCAGAAAACTCACAGAGAATGCTGCTGCAGGGCCATCAGCTGCAGTGTTTTGTGGTTGGTAGGTGAGTGACAAGGATACAGTCGGAATAATGTCAGCTTATGCGTCCTTACATGATATGATATGAAAGCGGGGTGAAGTGGGCGTGATGTCACTGAGCAACAGAGACAGTGACAAAATTAGCTAAGTACAGGCAACAGGACTTGGGTTTGCAATGCAATCTCGGTTGTAAAGTCGCATTCAGCGTGAACACACCTTTAGAGAGTGTAGTCGGATCAGGGGTCCTCAGTATAACAAAGTGATTTTAAATTTTTTTTTTATGTACTTATTGGGCATTTTGTGCCTTTATTGATAGGAGAGAGACAGTGGATAGGCTTGTGAAAGGGGGTAAGAGAGTAGGGGAAGACACTGCAAACTGGTCACAGGCTGGATTTGAACCCGGACCGGCAGAATTATGTACATCGGACGTGCATGGTTGCTAACAATGCCAAACCAGCACCCTGAGTTTATTTTTTTACATAAGTGGTTGTAGGCCTACTCTGTTACAGTCATCAAATCTAAAATAAATAATCCAAGTCCAATCAAAGTTTGAATTTGGTATGCAAAAGACTTCATTGAAAACTGACAGCAGCCTACAGTACATTTACAGCACCCCTCAGCTGATCATACCATCTACAGAAGAGCAAGGCAGATTATTCAAAAGTAATGTGTGTGTATGTGTGATTGACATAAAACACTCCCTATGGCATTTTTAACCTTGGCCAAGGAGGAAATTCTTTACTCGTGTTTGTCTGTCTTTCTGTTTGTCTTTGTGAAAGGTAGTCAAATACAAAAGCTTATCAACTGATTTTGAAATGTTGGTCAGGAAGAACTGATTCAATTTGGTGATTCAATTTCTGATCCAGGTCCAGGATTTTTAAAATGATTTGCTAATGTTGTGAGGTAGCAAACTTTTCATGCTCATTAGCATAATAACTTACATAATGAATGCCTTGGTAGAAGTTTTCACCCTCTGAATATTTCTAATTAATACGTTAATTTCACTGATACTGTATGTGATTAAAGGTTAGCCTTAAAGGTACACTGCGTAGTTTTTAGCGACATCTAAAGGTGAGGTTTGAGATTGCAGCATTCCGATGCTCCCCCCTCCCTGACGGAGAACCCCGTGTTTTTTCAACATGGCGTCGTCTACAAGTGCTTCCAGCTACCAGGCTATCAAATATCTCTGCTGATTCACCACATTTGAAAGTTCAGAGAGCATTTTAGGCAAGACAGTCACCACGTAGAATACCAAAATGTGGTCATTTGAGCCATAAAACGCACAGATACAAACTTCATTTCGGTATTTAAGACATTCTGTTATGCGCGCCATTATGCTATCGAAGAAACTTCCGGTCGGCTCCAAAACAAGAGCCTAATTCACAAAAGCGTTAAAGAACTAATAGGAGATAATAAAGAATGCTTTTATTTTGAAAATGGGACGGTTGCTAGAGGCTGATTTTTAGCTGAATGCCGTCTCAAGACGACTTGACATTTATGATATTACTATGATTATGATATTGTTATGACCTGACGCTGTTTTTTATTTGAGTCAGTTTTTCCAGTATTTTGTCTGATGACTTTCATTTTGAAGGCTGAGGCCGTATTATCTGACAGAGGTTTTATTGAGGGTTTTTTTTTCTGATGCCGTTTGGTCTGAGAAATGACACAGAGGCTTTCCTGAGACTGAGGATGTCTTAAAATGTACATCGTACCAATGTGTACATATGCTACTAAATGACAAATTAGGAGCAAACAATAAAATTAAGGAGTACGGTGAAAATCTTTATATTTGTCTCATCAACAGCACTATATAGCTTAGTTATCAGCCTATGTTTTCTGTCCACAGAAAATTGCTTGTGGCCGTGAAATAAGCCTCTCATAGCAGATACATTCTCTGCGTCTTACTCCGACTTCTCCCGAAAGTAAACAAATAAATTCAGCTCCATATAAGAGTAAAATTCGACACTTAGTCTTACCTGTCCAGCAAAAAACAGGCAACTTCTGGGTCTGTCTGCAAACTTGTCCTTCAGGGACTTCCATCTGGGAAAGGCAGCGCCGGTGTTGACCCTGTTTTTTTGTCGTAGCCTTTCCCGATTGCGTTTGGCTTCATCCCGTTTTCGCTTTCTTTGACAATGATTTCATGCTCCACTGATGGCAAATTGTACGTGTGGTCCTCCATGTTTGTTTGTATTAGCACAGCTGCTTGGTAATCACTCTCTTCTTCTTCGTCTATTTCACAACTGTGCATTTCCGGTATGCGCCAACAGAAAAACGCAAAAGCGTTTCGTTTGTCCGTTCTGGGTTACGGTAGAAAAGATGGCGATGCAAGATGGAGGCCCCCATAAGAGACGACCCGCTCCTATTAAGATATAAATGACTTATTCTAAGGTAACGAAAACAAAACATTAATTATTTAAGGCTGATTAGAAATTAATTGAAATATCACTTTAAGTAATCTATTCCATTTTTACCAAGTCTGTTATTTTATTATTTTTTTATTTTAGCATTTCATAATACACACTTTACCTTTAAATCTTATGAAAAAAGCATTTTTGTTTTTTTTCCGTTTATCTTCATTCTAGTATTCTTTACTGGTGGGTTTGATCCTAAGTAGTTCACAAAGCTCTTCTTAGAGGATCATAAATGTGTGCCTAGAGATAACAGAGGCAGAGAGCCAGAAGTCTTAACATGCATCAATACATGTTACTTTACCTTTTTTCATTTTTTGAGAGATTAAAAAAAAATTTAAGGAATTGATTCATAATTTCTTATTCAGTAGGTGGTGGTGGGTCCTGAGCCTTATCAAGGAAAAATCCACTGTCTTACCGTATTGAGGACCATGTTTCAAACAGAAGGGCAAACTGTGTCCATCATATCAAAAATATTTTTTGCCCAAAATAATACATCAGAACCAAAAGCTTTGTCTGGGCCAACTGTGTGTTTAAGAAGTAATCCTGAATACAGTTTACAGATTCATTAAAAAAGGGAGATCTGAAGCAGCTGATCTCCTTTTTGTGATCAGTGTTTTACTGTAATGTGTTTTCGCCAAAGCCAGACAGGGTTCCTATCAGGGTAAAAACACTGATACTCATATACAAAACAAATTCTGGCACTCTGTGCACAAAGTGAATAATTAGCCAATATATGAGTTCAATAATTTCATGTTAGCTTTGTACCAACCTGTTGCTATGTACATGTTTAAAGCTTGAAAGAAATGATCAAAAGTTACGTTGAAAGAATCTGATTAGCTTTGTAGCCAAAGAGTCAATGAATAATACATAATGTTATTCATTCTAATAGGCTGAAACTGTTGTGACCCTGCCTTGGTTTTTAATATACAGTGTTTAAGATTTTTTTTAATAGATCAAAACCCAATTTAAGGCTTGTGCCACAGCTGTCCTAATATCATATTTTTTAATTACCTAAATCAAATGTTTCTGTTTCTGTGATGGTTACTACATCAGAATGTATAAGCTCCTTCACATAACTAACGTTTTTAATGGTCATATATGAGTTTTATTGTTATATATGAATTTACCTTTTACCACAGAAAAAAATTGTACATTATTATTTTTTGATTACGTGTGATGTGAAAGTTAGTCACTTGCATTCCTAAACAAAAAATTAGTTTTAGTATTTTATGTTATGCTTGCTTAATTTCTGATTTTTCAGAGAATTCCAAGCTAAAAAATCAGATATAAAAAGGAGAATTCAGTTTGAAATTCCTTATTCCTGATCAAAATGCATGTCCAACAATAACATTTTCCATTTAAACAAGTTTTGAAAGATTTCTAAAATACTCAAATTTTATCTTTTTTTTTTTTTTACAGGTGGTGTAGTAAATTTGTTAAGAACTGATGTTCCTTTTTGACTCAATGGACATAATATTGTCAAGCTGGAACCTGATAGATAAATGTCATTTTTTGTCCAGTACTTGATGAAAATTAAAACACCATATTTCTCTGGTTTGGTTCACTGCTTGCACAATCATTTGCATGAGCTGCACTTGGCCCTGTTGTGCACTTGGCAATGTTCAGTTTGGAGAGATCTGTTGATATTAAAACCTGCAGATGCCCACCTTGCCACCTTGAGAGTGGGAACAAAAGTGTAGAGAGTCTGAAAGCATATACAAAATCAAAATGTGCATTGTATTCAGCCCATGGTTTGTGGTTTTGTTGGTCTTTTTTTTTCAACTTGAAGATATTTTTTCTGCTCTCTGGTCTTTGCTTTGAAGATGAAAAGGAAAGTGGCAGCTGTAAGGTCACAGAGCTGTGAGAACATCAGGCTGAAATGGTAGACATTCATGTTACTTTGTTATTCATGTCTACTGGTGGCGTGTGTGTGGGTGAGTGTGAGTTGTGAAGGCGCGACGTGTGTGTATGTGGTTTGGATGTGGAGGTGGTTAGCCTACACCTGCTTTTACTCTAGCCTTCAGTCTAAATGTAAGTGTGAAGCTTGTCCTTTGCCTGAAAGTGCGTAAGTGTGTCTGAACCCATCGCTTTCACAGACCAGGTGTACGGGATCCAGACATTGATGTGCTGTAAATGTGATAGACAGTACAACTGCAGTGAGGAGTTGAAAGGAGGGTCAGGTTTTTTTGTTGTTGTTTTTGTAATGTCCATCCATCCACTATCTATAATGCTCACCCTTTCAGGATCGCTATTCCAGCTGACATTGGTTGAGAGGCAGGGTTCACCCTGAACTGGTCACCAGCTGATCACAAGAAGCCTAGGAAGATGGCATGATAGTGCAGGGATCAGTCACTGGACTTATTCATCTATCCATCAGCTGATCACAAGGCCACATATAGAGTGGCAGACAACCATTAACGCTCACACTGAGACCTAAGGGCAGTTTTGGCTGTCCAATTAACCTAATGAGCATGTTTTTGGTCTGTGTGAGGAAGCCAGAGAGGACCCACGCATGCACAGGAAGACCATGCAAACTTCACACAGAAAGGCACTGCCTGACCCAGGGACTGAATCAGCGACCTTGCTGTGAGGCACATGCACTACCTGCTGCACCACAGTGCCACCCGGAAAAAGCAATAATTTCATAATAATCAAGGCTCTGTTTTGTACTTAACCAGCACTTGACCTTTGCCATTAAACCTTCAGATCTGTGATTTCTGTTGGTAATGTGCTCCAGAGCTTACAGCTTTTATAGAGGCAGATGATTGCCCAACTGTTCTTTTGTCAGTACACTTAGTCAAGAAAAGACACAAGAGCAGCTATTGGAATTAGGTTTGCCGCGCTCATTTGCATTTTCTTAATCTGGCAGCATGGCTCTGATGGGGGCCATGATTTCTAGCCTACCAAGAAGTCATAAGGCAGGAAAAGAAGCAGCAAAATCCCCCAGAGCAAGTATCAATGCCAACTGACATCGATTAAGTCAGGGAATAGCATAAAGGAGGAGCTGGGGTGGAGGAGGGTTTCACAGCAGCTTGCAATGGGAGCAGTGAAGAGTTGGCAGGCAAGAGCAGCTTAAGTAAGCTGTTCTGAGCGCATTTAGTCAGTGACAGCTTAAGCCCAAATTCCACTGCATGCGTATCCGGTCCGTCTCCGCTCCGCTGCAGCAGCGGAGCCGATCCGTTTCCATTATAAGCAATGCGTGTACTTCCACTAGCTGCGGCACGGTTCCGTCACGGCTGCGTATCTGCTCCGCCGGCCTCCGGCAGACGGAGCAGATATGAAGAGCTTCTATTTTTGCCGGATGCCGGACCACGGCGCAGCAATTTAGCACACAGCATATCGTGCGGGACAGGAAGTTGAGCACAAACACAAAATAAAATATCCGTAGATGTTTCAAAATAAAATAAACCGTGTCAACAACGGAAAAGTGTTGTACCTGGAAAAACGTCATTTAGGGCGGAGACAGACCTGGTGTCAAAAGTTCAGTCTCAACCCACTTCACCATGGAAGAGGAGCTTTTGATTTTGGAGGTGCAAAACCACAAAATACTTTGTGAGCTCGTTGACCCGCTGCAAGGCGGAGCCGCAATGCTTCCGCAGACGGATCCAGTGGGAGTTGACGCGCGTCAGATGACGGAGCGTAGCGGAGCAGAGAAGGACCGGTTACGCATCCAGTGGAATCCCCCAGTTTGACACAATCAGCTGGCTGTCAGCAATGGCGACCTCACTTTGCATCAGCCGTTTAACACAGGAATGCTCACATGTTACCAATCTGGACTCTGCATCCAGCCAGAGCTAACACATGCAACATACCAATAATCTTGAGTTTTACAGTTTACTCACATCATACACAACACTAAGTAATGAACATGGGACGGAAGACATTGTATCGCTGCCCCTCAGATTCTAAGGAGTTCCTGCTTAGATATTAAATATGTACAATCAAGGAAAATTAAACTTAATTTCTGTAACTAGCTACAAAAAATATTAATAATTTACTTTTCTAATAGGATTTCTTATTTTAGCATTTACATTACACACATCAACAGTCGTTTCATTTCTCTTAATCATTAAGTCATACATTTAAAATGCGATGTGTTTGTTGTGACTTCCAAAGTGTCTAAACTGCCCTGCTACACAAGCAACACAAGCTTGGGCTTCAGTACTGCCATCATGTTTCTTAATTTCATTCATGGTGAGTGCAGCTGACTTGTGATGAGCCATTATTATTCTTTGGCTGCACTAGGCATAATGGGTGCATCACTTCACCTGCCTCTCTTCTTAAGCTGATACTCCCATCACTCTGGAACACGGTAAGTCTGGACTCTTCAGACCTCATGAACTTCTTCCAATCCTCCATAGTCTAATCTTTATGCTCCTTAGCAAAGTGAAGCCTTTTTTCTGGTTAGTCTTACCTATTAGTGGTTCACAGCTGCTTTGTCCCAATCCCTTGAGTTTCCTTTGCATTGTTCATGTAGAAATGGCCTTACTTTTACTATTACGCATACCCCTGAGTTCTACTGTTGCTTTTTGGAAATTTGAAATATGATTTCAAATCATATTGATTTCAAATCATTTTCAAATCATGTCATAAACGCCCAGTGTTTATGTGTATATATATATGTATATATATATATATATATATATATATATATATATATATATATATATATATATATATATATATATATATATATATATATATATATATATGTGTGTATGTATATATATATATATATATATATATATATATATATATATATATATGTATGTATATATACACACACACACACACACACACACACACATATATATATATATATATATATACACTTGATATCTATATTAGATATACAGTTCATAAATATGGTAAGGTATATGTTTCAGTGTTTATACAGAGTTTACACATATGTGGTTAGATGAAAATGTATGGTTAGAACTCTGATAGTGTTTATCAATGCACATTTTGCTGTGTTGATTGTTTCTTATGAAATACACAAATGAATTGTAAGACAGTTAAAGAACTTAGGCAGGCATATTTTATTAAAAAATACTTAATTTGATGTCATTTTCATCAGACACTTAGAACTGTAACAATCAAATATGGTTTTATTGTATTTTTTTCTGGTATCTAATTTTGTTTTACTAATTCTAATCTTCCTTTACTTACTTATATTTGTATTTTCTAAAAGCCTCCTGTGGACAGGTGCTGCAACAAGCATTCTGCTACTGACATCTAAAGCAGTCTATCTGGGACATGGACATTACTAAATGCTAGAGCACCAATATAACTCTATTTCCATGCTAAATATATTAATAAATATTTTTAAATAATGATTGATCGGGAAAAAAAGTCCCTCATGAGTTAGTATTATCTCACCATTTAATGTATTGCATTTCCATTTAAAGATGTCAAGCATTCGCTTTTGCAATACCATACCATACAAAATATTTTAGATTATAACACAATAATAATAAACACATTTTTATTTCATTTTAAAATGTCCTTTTTTCATGCTCAGAAAATGACATGTTTTTGTTGCCATTGTAACATGAAAAGTATAACAACTAACAGCATAACTTCCAAACCTTACCTCAATAATGAAATATGGTAGTTGAACAATATACAACATGTTGAGCGCTCCGTCTTGTTGGTGTTCAAGTCTCATACGTCAGTCTGAACTCGGGCTCTTCTTTTCATTGCGTAATGACGTCAGCGGAAGAGTTTTGAACGAACGTGAGTTAGCCTGCTAGGTCACATTGGTTGGTTCCGTAAGGTTTGAAAACATGGCGACTATGGAAGCAGCTACAGCAGGTATCTAAAACTTCCTCTGTCTTGAAAGCTGCATTTCTTTTGTTAAATGACGTCACAGGTCTGTCCACGAGCTTCGTTTAGGTCTCAACTTTCAGAGGACACCGATCACTTACGGCTGCAGCTAACGTTAGCTCCATACGTAACCTCGACTGACTTCTGTTTCCCCGTCATTTTTCTGCACATTACCTTTTAGACTGAATAAAGAGTAGGCTGTTTACCACCTTCCGCAAAGCCTTTGAAGTAGATTTTGTATGCCGTTTGGTCGTCTGTACGTAAGCAGAATGTATGTAATAATTAATGTCTCTAATATGTAGCTCTCATCTGTTGTCTTTCACATTTTCAGAGGAGGTCCCTCTGAGGCATGTGGAGAAAGATGTCCTCATCCCAAAACTGATGAGGGAGAAAGCCAAAGAGCGCTGTGCAGAGAAAGTAGAAGGTGTGTTTGTGTTGTCTGATCACACATTTCACAAACAATGGAGAACAAAACATCAAAAAGGTCAAATAAGAACCAGTGTTATAGCTTGGGTTTTGCTATGATCATTAGTTGAATGTATTTAGCATGCTATTCTTAATTTGTATACCTTCCCTTTTTTATACATAACACTCTGGGATAGACATTTATGAAAACTAATTTCATGCAAAATAATTACTACTTTTAAGGGGGAATGTAGTGGTTCACAAAGATTTTGTTTCAATTCAGTTTTTCTATCTTAAGTCACAGTTCAGTTGGTTTTTGGTGCACATCTGGTACAGACCATTTTTCATAATTCTCTCAAATACTTCTCTAATACACTCACATGCACATTAGGATTATATATCAGTAGTTTCAGCATGATATAGTGTTAATTTTTTTAGACAGCAATACAGTATTTGCAGATACCACAAGCCTGTTTCGGGACAGTATTTATGATTTAGAAGCCTGCATATAATATCAGATGATATTTGTCATATTCTTAGAAGAATGAAGCTTTGACCATTTCATTGCATAAGTTCTTCTAATTTCATAAGAAAACATATCAGTCCACTTTTAAATAGTATATATTTATGTCCAACTATTATACAGGTTGGACATAATAAATGTTTTCTAATCACACATGGGAATCAATTACACTGATGTATCACAATATATTAATATATGTGACCTTTAATCAAGTCACCATATTCTAGGCACAGAAGATTTGTTCTTTTGAGAACTTTCATCTCTTTCAGTTCCTGATCATCTATAAGTATTCATTTGTACCATTTCTTCAGTCTTTAAAATCAGGATTTGTACTTATTTCTATGCATATATTCTGTACATTTCTATACATTCAAACACATGTAAACTAGAATAGTTACTTTTGTATTGATTAACCATGTGCTCTTTCTTAAAGGGACTGTGAGGAGTTTCTAAGTAATTACAAAAAAGTCTCACTTTTAGATATATGCCTGATCGAAATACACACTTTAAAGCTGGGGTTGGCGATTTGATTTAGATACACTTTTTGTAATACTGGTTAAAATGGTCTTTATGACCCGATGGTAATCAACTCATAATGTGTTCTTAAAACAGAGCGAAAAATATCCGCTATCTACAGCAGGAGTAAAACAGGGAAAACCCCAACCAATCATGCCGGGATACCTGTTTTTAAACCAATCAAATCCCGTCACCATTCTGCCTGCCTACTGCGCGTACATTTTCCCGGCGTGCACAGACTCGGTGCGTGTATACGTATCAGAGTCCACGCGAGAATGCTTACCATTCAAGTTTTGTCTTTGAAAATAAGGGAAGCCCGCTGTGAGCCGTCCCACAACCCCAACCAAGCTCCAGTATCCCTCACATTTTAAGACAGATGTACAAGAAATCTAAAATAAACTCTTTGTTTTTCTTAGTTTGTTCTGCTGCTCTAATCTCGCGATAGGTGCCATCCAGGCTACTGCAGGTGGGGTTACGCGGAGCCCTGAGGAGATGCTACTTTCAAATTCATGCTAGTTTTCCAAAATCGCCAACCCCAGCTTTAAGATGAGTTTATAGCATCAAAATAGGTTATCTATAAATGCTATTCCTTAGCCTTCTGGTCGGGTCGGACAGGGCTGGACTGGCCTGGATATTCAACTTTGGGAACAAGACAATTAAACGACAGTCGCAGCGCATGCTCATGGGTAGCAGAGTCTTTACGCTGCCGGTAATATATTCTCCTCACAGTCCCTTTAAAAATAGCAGGTAGTCTCTGTATTCTTTGTGACATTGTGAAACTGTGGCATGTTTGCTGTAGTAATTATTTTGATTAATTTTCTATTATTTTGCTCTTTGTAAATAGAGGGAGTGGGAGTGGTTTTGTAAGTGTGAGTAGGGTTATAGAGGAAACTTCTGTCCCATTGTAGCTTGTGTTTTAGATAGTAACCAGTGACACTCAAAAATGCACTCAGACCAATAGACATATGATAGCTAGCTTTACTTTTTAAGAATTTTTTCACGAGTTAAGCTTCTGCAGATCATAAAATGCTGAGAGAGGTGTAAACATCCTCTTTGTCCTCCTTAAATCTAAGGTGCTACATGCTAGCTTGAGCTAGCCTGTTTGAACTTACAGGAAACAGCACAGCCAGGTGGAAACTGTTTCAGCGGCATGCAGTTTCGCTGAAAGCTGCATCATACAGACAGCGATTCAAACCGATAGATTAACTAAACACATCAATGATCAGTCTGTCTTCAAACATCAATGTTTTTAACACCCAGACCAAATACTCAGCCACTTTCACACGCACAAACAATTCCTTTCACTTAAATACGCGAGCACACACGTAGACTCGCACCTCTTCTCTCATTTTCTCTTTCACATACACACTTACTCTCATACAAATACATACAGACTGTCTCACAAATACACACACACAATCTCTCTCACACACACAACTACTGATAAAAACAAATACACAGATACCCACAATTTCTCTTACCATAACACACAAGCCCTCACTCATATATGTACACCACATTTTCCAGGGTCCTTGATGTGCACACTTATTTTACTCACACTAAGACACACGCTCGCACACCCAAGCCCAGTAATAATACATGTCATTGCTGTGTGTGACTGCTCACTCATTTATACAGTAATTTATGTGCAGCAGTGCTGTTACTCACTAAATGGCACGTAAGAAAAAAACTGCCTTGCTGTCTGACTTGTTATAACTTAATGTACAGCTGAAAACTTTATTTTACTTCTGAGCAAATTACCTGCCACAGCCCTGAGTCTGCCACGCTGATAGTGTGATTAGCACCTCTTACCTGTCGACACGGGCTGACGATGCATCAGCTGATGATGCAGGGCTGCATAAATTATTTTGACAAATATGGAGAACAGAACGCTCAAACATGATCACTCCATGGTTTTAGAACATGAACAAGAACAAGCAATAAATAAAAATGTTTGGGGAAAAAACTAAAGTACCTGAAACTATTGAAGATGTAAAAAGAAAGTGAAGCAAAGTGAAGCATGCCACGTGGCACAGAAACTATTTAACCTTGATTAATCAGTTTTAATAACTGTGGGAGTCAGTTATTGAAATTGAAAGTTGATGGATTTCCAGCTCTTGCATGGTCATGTCTCAGTTTGCTATGTGCCACTTCATTTGCTGAAATTGTGTGAAACAGATTGTAATAATGACTCATGAAAGTTAGCATTACATTACCTAGAACAGTTTAAAATGTTGAGAAGTGCACTGCTATGCTAGGAGAAACAACACAGCAACTTGTTTACTGCCAGTTACATGTGTATGTATGCCAAGGGTATGTATAAAGTTCAAATGGTCACCTTGGTAGCACTTTCATTATGCGTGACATGAGATTATAAGGAAGCACTGGCCCACTCTTAAGTTATTCTTTTTTGGTTATTAGGGCTGGGTATTGATTCAGATTTTCTGGATCGATTTGATATTACAAGGTCTCAAATGGATTTGATTCACGATTCAACTCGATATTTATTCAGTCTGGGATATCTTAGTGAAAATAGTGCTGTTGACCTGGTACATCATTAAAAATTGTTTTAATATGAAGAACTAAACCCAAAGCAGTTACATTAATCATATTTTAATGATATGCATTAATGCATATTCTGCATATAACTTGTTTTTTGTCCAACTTGTATTTTGTACTTGTTCTTGTATTTTGTATTTTGTACATCCAAACATCAGCTTTTAAACTTGCCAGTGGCCCATATAGTGCTTCCACCATTTTTGTTTGTTGTAACATTTCAGGAGATCTTGTTCAGTAGAAAACAACGCTAAATGCTGATAACACAAGACTAGCAGGGTTGATACTACAGGCTGCTTCTCTGCACATCTAAAGAAGAAAAAGCTAGCCAAGCTAAAAGATTGATCTTTGGATTTTATGGATCGATTATTAACCAGTTAAAGGAAAATCGATTAAATCAATTTTTTTTAACCCAGCCCTATTGGTAATGGACTTTTTAAATTCCCTCCCAATCAAAATTAAGACCTGTTGAAAAATTACAAGAATTTTCATTTTGCACTTTTGGATCTTAAAGATGCAGTGTGAAGAAATTGGCATTTTAGCGACATAGCCTTCAGATTTTGAAAATAGCTCATTCATGAATAACGTATCACATCACTTAGCAACGAGAGTCAGTAAAGACCAAAAGGATTGTTAACAGGGCATCATTTGCAACAGTTGGGAGGTAAGGTCTTTTTAATTTATGGTATATTTGTAGCTGTTATTTTTATAGATTATAGGTAAGTTAAGATGATGACTAGAGGTTTTGTAAACTTTCGTAGACTTGTATTCAAAAATTGCATTTCGCTCTTTTTGTCCCCAAAACCCACCAGTAGAAAACATGGTGGATCGTTATGTCAGTCTCCACAGAGGGGAGACCCATGGTACATAAATATAAAAAGCTTTTTCTAACTTGATAACAAGAAAATGAAAGCTTGATGGAGTTGATTGTACACCCAGCTCAAAAGACTATACATACAAATAGGAACTTTATATTCTATATTTACTGTTTCTGTTCAGCAAAATGCTGCCAACTTCTACACACTACACCTTTAAGATGGTTTAGAGTGGAGCCACAAAATGTAAAAGTAAGAAATAGGAGCAAGAGACAAAACATTTTTTGAAAAAAGTTTATGGAAAGCAACAAATAAACTGAAATAGACTGTTGACTCATCAAAAGTTTAATAACATAGCTTAAAAAAATAACCCAATCCCTCTGCTAAACCGAGATAAAAGTGTCAAGGGACTCAGTAATGAGTAGATTAACAGTTCTTGTTGATCACTTCACACAGCTGAGGGCCCTCAGTCAGTTCCACACAGACGAGGGCCCATTGTCAGTACCACACAGGTGAGGGCCCTCAGTCAGTACCACACAGACTAGGGCCCTCAGTCAGTTCCACACAGATGAGGGCCCATAGTCAGTACCATACAGACGAGGGCCCTCAGTCAGTACCACACAGATGAGGGCCCATAGTCGAACCAAACACGAGGGCCTTAAGTAATTACCACACAGACAGTTTGTAAAGTTCAAAAGGCCTGTTGATTCAATGACCCATGAGCTTGATGCTCTCCCCCTCTGTCCGTTAATTCAAAAAGCAAAAAGAAGACTGCATTGTTCGCGATGATCTATTCAACTGAAAAGCTTCTAAAATATCCACACAAAATAAAAGTAAAACTACTGAGGGAATGTCTCTGAGATCAAAACCTGCGTGGCTCCACTCCTGGCTGACTGCTTCTTTCACAGCCTCACACCTGCTCCAGTTAAGCCCTTCAACCACACTCGCACCTGCACATTTTTTCTAATGTAGAAAACTAATGTAGAAAAACCCGAACATAAAGTATCTTCAAGATCCAAGTCAACATGAATGAATTTCAGCTTCTACATGACAGTTTTTTGATGTTGAAGAAGATGGAGGAGGAGATCCATCCCTCACAGATGCCGCCTGATGGTTATTGCAGTCAGCAGCGGTAAAAGCTTTAAATTTGGTTTGAGGATTGTCTTGTATCTTGACAGACAGATAGCCGGATCCTCTGGCTCAGTGCTGGTGAAATTTTTTTGGGTCTACCTCTTGACTTTTTTGTCCCATAACTCTCAGCATCAGAAATTCAAAATGTCTGTCTTAACCTGTCAGAACCTAGTACGTTGCGAGAGGCTTTGCTAAGGCAGCTCAACAGTCTGACCTTCGAAGACAAAAAGCTTTTTGGCATTTGCTATCAAGAGGTCATGACAGTGTGAATACTTGACAGAAAATGACATGGAAAACCACATTTTGCACAGATTTTGGCATTTGAGGCTGTGGTCTCAAACTAATGATCAGCTGACAAAATCATGTTTGAGTTTTAAATAAATTGCCTGCTCAAAATATACACGTGTATAACATGTCATGACCATTGAACAAGGGTGCAAAACTGATGGTATTAGCTTTGATCAGTTGATGTCAGAGAAAGGTCATAATGCCCCAGTCACACATTCCCGTTTCTCATGGCGATTGTGCACGATTGTTATAATCCTGATAAAACGTGCTGTGGTCGTGATGCATGCGCTACTTGGTCTGGATCACCCTTGTATAGTCGTGGATGAACGGCGGGGAACGTGGAAGGGTCCCGACAGTTTTGAACTGTTCAAAACTGTCGTGGAGAATTGCTGCTCTCAGTATAGCGGGGTGGAAGCCTGATGCAGTCCTAAGATGAACGGTATTAGCGTGGCATGTACGGGGCTCAGTCGGGCTGATCGTGGCTCAATCCTGAAAGCTTTGTGAGAACGACTGACAAGGATGTATCCGTTTGTGCCCCAACTGTGTTCCGTTCAAGGTGGCGCAAGCGACGGGGCTCAGTCAGGGCTTACGTGACGCGAACTGAGCTCGAGCGGGGCTGACGTCATGTCAGCGTGATGAGAATTCATGGAGTCCTCGTTATATCGTTTTATTAACCTAACTGGAGCACCGTAGAAGCGCTACTGACGGTGTATTTATGGGGTGTGTCCAGGGGTGAGACAGTCATTTCATCCTGTATCATAGCGATCACACCAGCCTCGTCAATCGTGTACAGTCGAGCAAAAATGCTATGAGAAAGGGGAATGTGTGACTTAGGCATAAGAAGTCTTAATTTTGTTGTTTAAACTGTAGAATATTGGATCTTGCCATGATCCCCAGATAACTAATATACTGCATCTCTGCCTGGACAAACTCACCTTAAGGTATTTTCTATAGTTTAAGTTTAATATGAATATTTTCAGCTGTAACAAAATAATATTAAACAATAATATTTTCAAACTGAGGTTCAGCCCAGTTTACCTGACACCAGCTACACTTTCATCTGCACAGGGGTGGCGGCTGCAACTTAGCAAACAAATGCTCCACGTACTGCAGGAACACATAAGCCAGATGATGACGAGGTTTATGTGGTTTGCAGAAATCTGATGACAGCCTGTTCGAGCCTGCGTGTGTGCTGAGAGACGATGCTCGAGCAGCCTGAGGTGATGGGGCAGTGGCTGTGTGGGAAGTGGAAACCCCCTCAGAGCAGTAGCTGCTCGTCCCACTCATTTTCACACCTCTGCACTCGCCCTCTACCATTTCATTGTGTATGTTTGTGTCTGCGCTGGGCTCCTGCACGTGTGTATATGATTGTGCTCTGTGAAAAAGAGACAATATACAAACCTGTTTTCCTGTGTTATCTTTGGTTGCACATTTGCCTCCAACACCCTGAGTATCAAAGGCTTTGCTGTTGAAGCAGATGTGTGCCACAGACCTTTGCACAGAATCTGTCGGTACCATCAGATCTTACTTCACAACCTTCTAAATATAATTGGAATATTTAGACCAAAGGTCACATCTTGAAATTGTTTTAGCCAACATTCAGAAAACAAAATTCATGTTCAATATTCTTGACTTTATTTTCTCTCATTCTAAATCATCCATCAGAAATCCAGACCTTAGACCTGTTTTAAAAGCTGCATGATCCCTTCAGTATTTTAGCCTTGAGCTTCATACTAAATTACCTGCTCACATCTTTGAAAACTGTCCAAAAACAGCTTTAGGGCAGGTCAAATTAAGCACTTTAATTAAAAAGGCCTCATGTAACTTGCATCTCTTCTTATAGCTTTGCAGTTTGTGTAGCTGTGAGTTGAGAGGCAGCCCTCTGCAGCCTCCATTAGTGCCATGGGACAGGGATGAGGCGCTTGCTGATTAGATTATTCGCACTGTTCTGCCCCTCTAAATTGCTTTTGCTGTTTTTTTTGTTTCACATCTGCATTCTGATGAAAGTGTCTGTGTGATAACCATACTGATGCCAATGATCAAGCTAATTATGATATCAGTAGTAGGAGAACAGACGTTGGAGGGCGACGTTTTTTAATTAAATCCATGGGAAGGAGCTTGCTAACAAGGTGAAGACACAAGGTCCTCAGCACCTTGTTTACACACAAGACCTTGGACATTTAACCCGGGGCCACCATCAGCCACTGAGGCAACCCTGAGGATGGGTTTTTGTTTCAACTTAAAGTGGTTGACTGTTGAACATTATAGCCAAAATAAAATGGACCCTTCAACTGGCTAATAAATGTAGAAAGTGCATTGATTTGGCCAAAGGAAGTAAATTTGAAGGGGTCATCCTCACCAAGACAAATTAAGCATATCCACACAATTTTTTCGTTGTATAGACGTTTGGTCCATACAGATATGGTGTTACAGGTGCCTGAAAATGCACATTTTTTGAAAATGGGTCCCAAAGTGGATGAATCTTAAAATGCTGGCAGAGTTTTTCTTTGTGGGCAATGAACACAGATAGCTCCAGAAACAATGACATCACAGATCCATCTCTTGCTTTAGTCACTTGAGCAAAGTCTGACAACAATGGTGGAATATGTTGTGTTCATGCTACAGGAGCTTCTGGGCTTGCTTTGGCCTTCACCGTAAAATCCTTTGCTCCTCTATGGCCACCATGAACAATATGAGAACACGGACAGTAGGATATGCCAGTGTTATTTGAAATTTTCACAATGCATGCTAATGCTTAATTTCTCTTTTCTCTGGTTTTGTCTGCAGTAGCGTTACAGCGCCACTTACAGGTCTGACTTGTGTAATACAGCGTTTTCAGTGTTGTTTTGTGTGAATGATCACATTAACTGAAACGCTGGTATGTTTACAGAGAACATTTTCAATATGAAAACGTGTTTGTATGGACAGAGCCCAGGTCAGCAGCTCATTGTTAAAATAAGATGAAAAAACTATGTTCAGAAGCTGAGAAGATTAAAATGCACCTTAATGCATGTTTAATTATACGCTAGACTATTGTACTGGTATATGCTCAAGCTTACTGGCACATGAGACTGAACTTATTGAAAAATTCAGTGGTACATTTCTTTTATTCTTAGTTGCAAAGCAGCACGCGTTAATTTCCCCGTATATATGAATAATTTCATTTATGTGAAAGAATAATTTTGAAAGCTCTGCCACTCATTTACAAAGCATATTCTATCTGTTGGAACGGATTTTTGCCTATATCTGATAAACTAACATTTCCCAAAAAGAAACAGTATTTTTTATGCCTGTAACCTGTTTTTTTTGTACTAGAATGTTTTGTGCAGAAAAAAACGTTACTTTGTTAAAAGAAAATAATATTTGTCCCAGTTTATGCTACTGCAATTTACTGTGACATCAAAACCACCACAACTGTATTGAGGCATGCATCGAGTTGCCATGTTTGCCAATATCTGTGCTTGGATTTCACGATCAGACAAGGGTAAATATAGGACGCTAACATGTAGATTGTCTCTCATTTGAAAGCTTTCCGCCCTTGAGCTAACACCCCTCCTCATCTGCCACCTCTCTCCTCTACCTCCTGCAGCCTTCAACCACTGCTGTAAAGAGTCTGGTTTCTTCATGGTGTTTAAGTGTCGAGAGGAGAATGCCGCTCTGAAGGAATGTCTGACAATACAGTGAGTATTTGACAGGTCCCTCCTCAACATTCACGCCATTTGGTGGTTGTCAGTGTGGTCTTAAACTTTGTGTTGTGTCACCATTATCTACTCCCTGACTCTCAGACAAGCACTGCATATTAAATCTGAAGCTTAGAATCATGATAAATCCACTCTTTAAAATAACCACCTTCTGTCTTCCAGCTACAACGACCCAGTTTTCTTTGAGGAATGTAAGCAGGAGTACATTAGAGATAAACTGGAGTTTGAGAAGACGGGCATCCCAACGAAGAACAGGAAACAGAAACTCCCTACAAGCATGTGAAGAACTATACAGTTCCACTCCAAAACTGCCTTTATTTCAAGATGGAGGAGCAGGACCAGCACTAAGTCCACACAAGAACCATGGTCACCTGACAGCAAGCTTAAATCTGAAATAGTATGACTGCATTATCTTTTGTATGCAAGTGTAATTTACGATCCAAATGTTGCCCATTTTTATGATCTGTATATGAAATGGTTTCCCCTAAAAAGTCAAAATGATCTCAGTCATTGTGTCTGAAAATGCAGAATATTGCATAATTCTAAAAACCTCACAGATGGATAAAAAAAGTCTCAGAAGAAAACTGATCAAGTTGGAGCACCTGAAGTTTAACCTAAAACACAGCTGTCAGTAAAGCAGTCAGTGTTGTGTTAAAGGTTTTATTGTGCCGAACGCAATGTTGTGTTTTTCTGTACATGCGAGGAGAGAAACTAATGCAGTGAATTCTGACTTGATTCTTTCGTGTGCAGTAAACAGTGGACTTAAAATTAAGTGGAATTTCAGACAGACTTGAACAAATGTGCAGTGTAAATAAGAGAGATCTGATGTCTAATTTTGCTTTGAGCGTTTTGTGTTCATGTGGAAAATACATCTAAATGGATATTGTAAATAAAAGATGTTCAAGAACAAATGACTGTCCATTAATGGTATGTGAAGAATAATGATTTTGAATGATTTTTCATTTCAGGTAATCAATTTCTCTGAATGTGTTTTAGCTTCAAAAGAGCCCATGTTATACTTTTTAGATCTGCATGCCCTCTTGCCATAGTTAACACATTTGAGGTGAACCGCAGGCCCTGGGCTGCAGTTTGGACACCCCTTACTCACAGCTAGTTAGACGGGGCCTCTCTATGACTCCCTTTGACCCTATAATTCAACTACTTTAGGCAGAATCTGGACTCATCACTGAATATAACGCTCCTTCACATGTTCAGGTTTTGGTGCGCATGTTGTAGACACCAGTGTTAATGGGCCTGTTGGTGAAGGGCAGTCAGTCGCAGTCCACTAGCTCGGTACCTCTTAAAACAAGCTAGTTTTGGTACCTACTCCGCTCTGGTTCCAAGCGAGCAGAGTCGATACTAAAAGATGATGTCACCAACTGCCGGCTACTGATTGGTCAGACAATGTCGTCATCGATGAGTCATGAGCGCAAAGAGCTAGCATGCTAGCGGTAGCTACCGTTAGCTTACCCTCATACGTCTTTGCAGCTCGATTGCTCTCGTCCTCTGCCTCATTCTGTTGTATAGCTTCCAAAACTCTTCTGTGCTTCTCAAGGGGTATTTCTTCTTACCACCTGCAGCCTTCTTACGCTTTCCTTTTTCACTCGGTTTGTGACAAAAAGCCACAGATTGTTGTGTCGCGCTCAAAATGACGTAACCGCAGTGCCGCTCACCCCGTTGGGCAGCCGACTGGGACTAATGGAAATGCAGCACAAGGCGAGTAGAGTCGAGTCGAGTAGGGTAGAGTAGGGCTAGTGGAAAAGGGCCAATAGTAACTGTTTTAAAAAAAGGACAACTATCTGACTCTTCAGTAGAAGCTAAAGCACACATCCAGAATCTGTAGCTGTAGCCTCTTCACAGCTCATGTCAAAAACTGGAGTATTTTTCAAATGAACCATGAAACACTGTTACCACCAATCCCAAAAGAGCAAACTCACACGGCCACTTTCTTTCCTTTCGTTTAATTGGTCATATTTACAAACAGTCTGAAGTGCAGCAAATCTAAAATATATTCCATATCTACTGTACATTGCATTTTGGTTTGCAAATCGTTTACAGAAGTATGAAACTACTGCTGTAAAATAACATTTCTTAGAAATTAACAGAAAGACCACAGTAATCGTGAAACAGACTGAAGAAAATGAACAAACAAAGTCTTTTCAACAACCATGGGTCTTTGTGCTTGGTGCACCTAGTTTTCAAGTCACAGTTTACATTTCTTCAGGTTCACAGACGTATTGTCCTGTCACCATCGCAGACAGCTCTTCTACACATCAGAAGTCTAAAGGAGTGAGTCAAATAAACATCCTATGATTTGAAGTGCAAAACCGCTTTTGGCAAAGTACTGAAGCCACCATATACATTTATACAGATCATACATTCTCCCCTCTTCGTTCTTTTGATCAAAGTGTTTTCCTTTTGTACATCCTTCAGTTAGTTCAATCCTAAAAAGAGACAAAAACTCTCCACATGACTTATCATACTGTAAAATAAATGCATCCCTAGATAAACATCAGCACAGCACAGAGTTAAGATACATATTCTGAAATTGATGTCACCCACAAACCTCGTCATCCAGGATGTAAACTAAAGGTGTATGTGAGGTCCTCACTGACAAACATCTGAAAATGCACATCCTTTATGGAGCATTTAAGTCGGAGGAAGGAAAGCAGGAACACCTTTGTTATGGTTCGTAAGAAGATGATTTTGTGAAAACAGGCATATTTAGTTTAAGAGGCTTGTTCAAGTTGACTTAAATTAATCCACAGCTCGATCAGTTCTGGTGAAAGGAAAGGTGGAGTGCTTATTCCACAAAGCTGTACATTTTAAGATTTAGATATTTCCTACCCATTTAGCAAAGACCTTAAAAATACTGTCACATCATTCTCAGATAATTCAGTAGAAATATGCACGTGAATGAATCCGTATGACTCGACTTAAAGCAATACTTATTGAAGAAAGAGATGTCAAAGACTAGATTTGGTATCTTAAAATTTAGAACAAAAAAAAACAAATATTTGACAGTTACTGTACCTCCGTCTCCTCCAAAGCACAAAAACAACATCAAGCCTTCATACATGAAACCTCCTTCACATGATTATGAGACATGAGACTACGTACGGCGTATTCTTTACAGAATTATAAAATGATTCATGTTGGAGGGAGCACACTTTTACAAAATCAGAGTATTAGAGCTGTAGCCCCACATTAGATTCATGATGGTGGGATACAGAAATAGGCAGGCCGATGATGCCAACACACTGATCTGCACACACAGGCACACTGATATGTGTGTATGCAAACACACAATTAAAACTGCTTGTTTGCATGTGCGTAAAAGGACACATACACACGGACGAACTATTTATTCTGCTGAAGGTCTCATTAGCGTTTTCTCTGCTTAGTTCGATATGTTCTTTGATGTGATGAGCAGAGACGACAGATTAATGAGTTCAGAGTCTTTACCTCGAAAGAAAAGGCCTTCCCTGGCCGTAATCGGGTCCCACAGCTAGCGGGAGCAGTCCACTTCAGCCAGAGGGGGAGTGGTCTTGTCAACTTAAGGCAGGTCAGGTGGTAGCTATGTGGCAGAGTTGGAGAGTCCCATTGTTCATCCGTTGGTTTATTTTCCATCCTACTGTCATTTATCCCCATGTTAAAGTTGTTCTCAGAAGGGCTTGGTCCACTCAGCATTCGGGGGGCTCCGAGGACTGCAGTTTCCGATAGAGGATGAGGAGTTGGACGTAGCAGAGTGTCCCTCCCAGAACATGGCATCGGTTGGCTTAGGGGGGCTGGGGAAGGACCGTGAGCTGTCGTCCAGGGAGGCCTGGTTCAGAGGGGGTGGGGGCAGAACCACGGAGCAGGAGTCGCCGCCGAGCAGAGCCTCTCCTGAGCAGCTCTGAGTGGGCCAGGGTCCGTTATACCAGCAGTCTTCCCTCAGACTGTCGGGCAGCAGGGTGCCAGATGTCCCACAGACTGGGGGGCAGGGACGGCCGCAGGTAGAGGGGAGCGGGGGGGCACTAGGGGGGCGAGGCACTGACACCCGGGGGATTGCGTGGTTGTTGTTTTGTTCCACATCGTCCCGACACTGGATTGGAACTGCTGAGAAAAACAGAGGAGTGAAAAGTGGAGGGAGGGTAAATATTTGAAGAACACAAATCTATGAGTCGAACAGACACACTTTCAGCGCAGACTGTGGCGGAGTTAGGTCTCGATGCTGCAGGATCAGAGCTCGTATCAAAGCTGAGAGTGGGAATCACAGGGTAAATCATTCACAATGCACTATGTTATGGCAGGGGTGTCCTTCTGTTTTTATTTTAAAGGGATAGTTTGGGTAATTTGAAGTGGAGCTGTTCAAGACCCATGGCACTCGTAAAAATAACTGACAACAAAGCAAGGGGCTAGCTACAAATACCAGTGATGATGCGAGGCAATACATGATAGCAAGTGGTGCTAATGAAAGCCTTTTAATTACCCTGCTTTAAGGTTAAAACTAAACAAAAGGTTGGCTTAACTAGATGCTACAGTAAGATTCTTTACAGTGTTTCACTTTTATCGAAGCCTCTGTCTTTGGAACTATTTCGTCATGAAACATATGGGCTATGCATCCTTACACCAGCAATGTGCCACTTTCCTTCAATCAGCTGTTCAGGTCAGACTGCCGCAGCTGGCTCAGTTTGTAGTTATAAATCTAACTTTCCCGAATATTATGAAGATAGATTGCTCTTGTATTTTCCCATATGAAAAAACAGGCAGAACAAAAGGTCACACTACTGATTTCCATCGTATGATGCTGCCCTTCATCAACTTTGGCCTGTTTTGACTATGGTCATCAGGATTCCTCCTCTTGAATGGCAGAATATTGTGTTTAGCTAATTTATTCATCAGGATTCTATAGGTCCAGCAAAAGTGTTGTTGCTATGTCCCACTGACAGCCCCAGGTTCATGGGCACTGGCTCACGGTTCCACCAGATAACTTGTGTGTCTTCCCCCTCTGTTTCCGCAACAGTTTGTTCCATCTCTCTTCCTGTGATTCCATCTGCTTGCATCCTTTCTCTGTGTCCTCCTGTTCATAAAGATATCATCTCATACCAATGACTAATGGCATGTCAACAGAGTTAAAATCACTCATTTTTAGTTCAGTTTTAGTGAAGATGGCATTTGATATTTTTCTGGAGACTAACAACCTGAACAGCTGATGAGAGGAAAATAGTGTTTTGTTGGTGGAAGGATACATAAGCCCGTGCTGCATCACACAGCAGTTCCAAACAAAGGGGCTTTGTCTAAGGAATGGGAAGTGCTGTAAAGTTTCTTACTGAAGCGGGGTAATTAGAACTTTTGCCATCATTTAATTTATCCCCAAGCCCCAATCTATGCCTAGCTATTTCCACAGAGCTGGCATGTTGCTTCACTGGCAATTATGTTAACTAGTGCCACTGGTGTCAAGCAACACCCTAAAAAAACACAATGTCCCTCGTAGACAAGTATAATAAAAAACACAATGAAGACACAGCTACTTTAATACACCCTCTCTTTGGTGTATTTAAGGGATAGTTTAATTTTTTTTAAGTTGGGTTGAATGAGATTCATGGCATGAGCCTGAACATGTGCCACAGTGCCACAGCTCAGTTCTCTCTCTGTCTAGAAATCTCAGGAGAGACACTAATGCTATTCATTGCTCTACATGGTGCCTGATTCTCCACCTAAGTAAAGTAATTGTAGGAAGAAAACAAGCCACAAATACTGCGTCGAGCCTGGTTACCACAGAATCCATCCCCACTCAAGGTGAGCTCCCATCTCTGACATTGACAACTTGACACTATGTTCAGACACAAAACAAGAGCAAACAATAGATGGTATGGTTTAAGATGACTGGTGCAATACCCTCAGGGTTGGTAATGGACATACTGCTTGCTGACACTGTGCCAGACTGCCAGGTGTATAGAAAATCTACAACACACCCATTTCTTTCACCAGCCACTTTCTATTCCAACTGTCAGCATAAGGGGATAAAGCATAACATTATAATAAGGGATTTTAGACTTATAACACTAATAATATAATAATGGAAGTTTCTACCAAGTTACACTCAGTACTATGTCCAATGATTGCTAAAATACAGCAACCTAAGAATCAACTACCCACCCACCCATCTATCCATCTGTCTGGGGTATTGCTTCATATTAAGCTTCAAGCTTACAGTAAGTTTCTACAGTGTGTTGATCTAGTTAGCCCACAAAGGTTGAGAATGACTTTCTATTTTGCCTTCTGATTCCAGTGAAAATAACAATGAGATATTTTTGTGTGCTCAATTGCTCTTTAACCAGAGAACATGGAGCCATTCAATCAAAGTGACAGACAGTAACTAAACTCATCTCTTCTCTCCTCTGATAGCAGTTTAAGTTCTCTTTATGCATTTGGCACCACAATTGCACCTCTTTGCTCAATTCATCACATATCCACTTTGGATTAAGTTCTGGCTGCAAAGAGACAAAATAATAATAAAAAAAGTATGACTAAAGCCTTGATCCTTCACTCAATTACAGGCCTGGTGTATAAACGCAAGTTGGAATCTCACACCATGCAGCTGGATACATATTAAATAAAATCTGACTACCTGTGAAACCAGTAAATATAAAAAATGTTTTTTTTCCACAAGAGCATTATTTCACAAAATCCTATCCAGGCATAAATCAGTGATACTAATCCCACATACAAACTGATGTTGTGTGATCAAATCATTACATTAGCTGAATAATAAACTTTGAATAAGTATCTTGGCCTGTTTTTCCTACTATCTGCTCCTCATCCTCACATCATCCCTTCATCCCCTCCTCCTCTAGAAGAGGGTCTCCCGAGTCCAGGATTTGAATAAAAGTGATTCCAAAGGAGAACATTAGAAGAATACAGATGCACAATCTGACTGAATAAATACACAGCTCCCTCTCCTCCCCCTCTCTTTCTCCATTTTCTCTGCCACTCCTGCTTTCCTTATTTCTCTCCATCTCTCTCATCTACATTACAGGATTACCCTCTTATTCAGCGGAATAAATAGGCCAAGATTTATTTTCTTGCCATATTTCGTTCTAATTTTCACCTCCTAGTCTCTTCTTCTGACACTCGGAGGGAATCAACAACAAGAGGTAATCTCTCAGAGACATCGAATACATCATGACAGAGGGAGAGGAGAGGAGGGACAGACCATTTCATGATGTCCTTTATCAAAGTGCTTGAGTACTTTGATTTTATCCACAGTCTTATCACACCCTTATACAAATTGCAACAAGGAGCAGCAGGAGAAATCTTCTCAGGAAGTAGTTCTTCTTCAGAAAAGACATCCCTTAAAGAGAGACAGCAGTGACTGAATAATGCTTTAATGTTAGCCAGAAGTTTCTTTCTTGAGAAGTGAGATTTAAACTCCGGCCGCTCTACTTCAAATGAACATTGAACCATGAATCAAACGTTGCCTGATACTTTAGCTCAAGACACTTTCAAATATCAGACAGGTCAAATATATGTATTAACCAAAGATTGTTGAAGAATTGGTCAATGCCAGCGTGACATCATCTATTTAGTTACAAAGGGGGCTTTGGAACGCGATGGAAGCCAAACTGTTGACACAGCCATATTGTAAAACCCATCTAACCTCGGATCAACCTACAATTAGACAAGTAGGCCCATTTGATATGGGACATACATCCAGCTGACCAATACTGATACAATTTTTTAAAACAGGATATAAACATTCTTATTTTGCAGCAAAAGTCATCTTTTCCACATTTAGTTTGAAATGACCTTTGGTGCTCATGAAGCTGGTCTTTAATCTGACACTCCAAGAAGTGCAGGTTTGGTTCCACTTTTAAAGACCAGAGGATGCAGCTTGGTATTTACCTCCTTATTTCCTCAACACGGATGGGAATCATACGATTTTATTGATACCACTGTCATTAACACATTTGTTTATTATTGCAATTCTATATTGATTCTTGCTGATTTTCTATGTGAAAAAGTTACATGAGGGCTACGAGGTAATGTTTTATGTATGAAAATAAATAAAGTTTGATTGACTGACTGGTTGATGTAGGCTGCGCCTGCATACCAGGAACAACAACAGCTTTGGCCGTCTACCGAGCAACATGAGTGCTGCTTACCATGCTCAGTTTGTTATCCAGACATTTCTTGTCCAGACAGATTTGTTGTCCAGACAAGAAATACCTGCATCTTCGTGCATCCACTCATCATTGTTTGTAAAAACATTTTCTTCTTCGTTCATGTATTGTAGCAGCGCTGTTTCTCTGCAAACCTACATCCCCATCTACTGGACTGGCTACAGCGGCTTAATTTGTTTCTGCCATTTCCGTCTGAATGCGGATCAACTTTGAATACATAAGGCAAAACCTTTGCATCTTAGGTGACAGTGTCTCCGTGTAAACTGGGCCTAAATGCTTCTGCAAGTTGCTGGGGTTTTCACTTATTGAAACTTGTGCAGTCAGCATCTTTTGGGGAAAATTAAGCCACAGTTTTATCTACTTGTGCCAACTGTCTGCATTAATTTTTGACTTGTTACAATGCTACAATGTCATTAGGCAGATGCTTTCTTCCAAAGTTACCTATATCTGAGAGTAAGTACAACACATGTAAGAATCTTAACATGAGAAAACAACAACATTATTAGATGCAACAAACTGCTTCAAGTCCGTTTGGACAAAGGTGTATCCATGTAATGTGAGAGGCAATGCCTATTTTTTTTTTAAATCGATATTCCTTTAACTGGTTCATAATCGATTCATAAAATCCAAAGATCGATCTTTTAACTTGGGTAGTTTTTTCTTCTTTGGATGTGGAGAGAAGCAGCCTGTAGTATCAACCCTGCTAGTCTCGTGTGATCAGCGTTTAGCGTTGCTTTCTACTAGGGATAGACCGATTATCGGCCGGGCCGATTATTGGCGCCGATATTCGTCATTTTGAGGCATATCATCATCGGCCTTTTTTTTAATCCGACGGTCGATAATAAATTAATTTAAAACGGGGTTATTTTGGCTCTGTTGCAGGCGCTTCTCTCTGTCTGCAGTCACTACTCTGTCTCCAGAATTGTCCAACCCACAGCACGATCTGATTGGTTACATGCAGAGCCATGGCTCGGGTGACAGCCAATCAGCTTTCACAGCTGCAGGTACACAGCTCTTCTCCTTCATGCACAGTGCATGAAGGAGAAAGTTTTGGCGAGTGCAGTGCCACTGGAGAGCTTATGTTTCCAAGGTAAGTAAAGGCTGCAAACTCTCCAGAAATGTAATAAACATCCCAGTCCTCTACAGCTCACAACTACCAGTGACGTTACTGTGAGCCCAATAACGTTATAAGCGGCAGCTCTGCTCGCCCGCAGCCCTTCCATACGTATCTGCTCATCACTTGATGAAAAGGTCCTGATTACATAGAAATGGAAATTGTCCGTGATAGTAGAAGTGTGTTTGTGTTTGTGTCTGTGTGTGTGTGTGAGAGACAGAGAGAAAGAAAGAGAGAGAGGGAGGGAGTAAAAACCTTAAGTCCTAAACCGAAAGTCCGCTAGCTTAATGCTAACGTCAATTGAAAATGTCATTGACGGGCTAATGCAGTTAGCATCGTGACTATCTTAATGTCTAGGAGAGTATCTGTTGTGGTAGAGAGTAGTGTGTGTTTGTGTGGGAGCCACATGAGAAGCTTTACATCTCACGACCACTAACGTTATTGCGAGGTCCAATACGTTAGCGGCAGCTGTCTGTTCCTATGATAAACACTGGTTATTAAAGCGAGGATGCTTTAGGCCATTTAGTATTTTCAGAGGTTCAATCACAATCTGGTACAGCTCAATTAGGACTACGAATTGATTTGAGGCTCACATTTTGGAGCAAATTTTATATTAATTTGTTTAATTTCCCTTAAAAAGCTTCAGGAACATATTTTTATCTAAATTTTCAGTTAAGTTTAAAAGAGATGCTGCTAACCCTAGGAACTCCCTGCACATTGGTTTCTTGTTTGACCTTAAAACAAATAAGAGTTAAAGATTAAACAACATTTTATTTATTTTGAAATTTTGGATATTTATGTTTACTGGATAAAACTTTAGGCCGCTAATTTATTTAAGAGTTTATTTAAATGTTATAAGGCATGCTGCTGAGCCTGAAATAAACATATGCTTCAAGGCATTGAAACAAAGTGTTGGACTTTGTATTTTCTAAAATTTGACACCAGTATTTTCACTTTTACTGCAAATGAATATCGGCTTCAAATATCGGTTATCGGCCTCCATGACTACCGATAATCGGTATCGGTATCGGCCCCAAAAAAACCATATCGGTCTATCTCTACTTTCTACTTAACAAGATCTCATGAGATGTTACTGCAAACAAACATGGTGGAAGCACTATATGGCACCACTGGCAAGTTTAAAAGCTGATGTTTGGATGTGCAGTATTTTAGTTGGACAAAAAACAAGTAATATGCCGAATATGCATTAATGCATATCATTAAAATTTGAATAATGTAACTGCTTTGGGTTTAGTTCTTCATGTTAAAACAATTTTTAATGATGTACCAGGTCAAAAGGTCACTTTTTAAATTTACAGCGCTATTTTAACTAAGGTATCCCAGACTGAATAAATATCGAATTGAATCGGGAATCGAATCGATTTGAGACCTGGTAATATCGAATCGAATCGATCCAGAAAATCTGAATCGATACCCAGCCCTAATCAGAATCATCATCAAGTGCTCTTGTTGTTGACACAGACATCATAATAGGCTACAGCATACTCTGCTTGTTCATAAAGAGCTGGGTCTAAAAACCCTCTGACTCGGTCTTCCACTGAGGACTACAGAAGAGAGGAGTCAGACTAGGGGCCTAAGTGTTCCCTAAACTGTCGAGTCTTCAACACTTTCTTAATAGTAGACAGGGACTCTGCAGATCAAATTGAGTTTTGTAATTCATGCCACCACTTGAGAACAACAGAGAAGAAGAGTCCGGCTCTGGATTTTGAGCCATGGTGAGATGGGAGCTGTGATGGGACTTCTTTGTTTTTGTTTCTACTGACTGCCTTTAATGAGAGCATGACCTCTCTTGATTTGCAATGCATGCATAACGAAGTAGGAGGAAGTGATGAGGGAACTAATGAGCAAAAAGACTAATTTTATTGATTCTTAGAAGGTGTTAAAATTGAATCTCAACCAGGATATTTTTTGAGAGCCATTCCTATGCCTGAATCACCATTTTTTTCTAACTTTTTTATGTCCATATTGTAGACTGGATAGAGTTAGAATCTGAGGGGATAAGAGGTGGGGAGTGATATGTAAGAAATGAGCCAAAGGCCTGACCTGTACCTGGGTCATTGAAAGAGGACAACAGCCTCTGTCCATGGGGCACTTAGATATAACCACTCGGTGACCCTTTATTGTTCTTATTTGATATTTTATCTAATTTTTATTTGAATATGTCTACTAACATTTTTCAAAACACCAAAAATATTAAATACAGACTACTGCCAGTCAGTCATTCATTCATATAAAGATCTGTAATCAAAACAATGAGTTACTACTTTAGGGATCATCTGCATTGTGTTGATTGATTTGCTGATCAACTGACTGATTTGTCCCCATGGACAAAGCAGGGCAACTTATCTCTTTAACTGACTTTGTTCAATTAATGTTTAGGGTTAAATTCTAAATAAATAAGTAAATACATAAATCTCTGATATGGACCTCACACATAGCTACTCCAGAAAAAGTTGATGAAAAATTACAGCAGATATAGGCATGTTAAAAAAATATTTTGCCTGTTTTTCATTTTCATGAAGAATGGTGTTACAATTTGTCAGGCTGTCCTAAGTCCTGCCTCTACTCTGCCTCTTTATGTGTTAGTAAGTTAATCAAAATGCCTAAAAACCAGTGTTCTGGTGTGTTTGACTGTTAACATCATGTCTTGGGTGATAGTTAAAGCAAGGATTTGATGTAAGTTGAAAAAAATGGAAAATTTCATCTGTGTAGAAGATCAGATGCAGCTCTTGTGCCCTCCTCTTTGGAAATGCTCAGACCCGAGGTGAAGGGGTGGTTACGCTGGGCTAAGACAATAAGCTCTGCGCTGACTGCCTCCCAAAACTATGTTGGAGGGAGGGAGATGAAGGGGTTACAGACTGCTTAGTGGCCTTTGATAACAGTCATGGTGTCTATCTGTGATGGGCAGAAAACAAACACGGAGGGCGGTGTAGCTAATACACTTCCCCGCGGTCCCTGAGGTCTGCTGATCACTTTCACCTCGTGGTCCCAAAAACCCGTCTAAAGACCCGAGGTGATCGAGCCTTTTCGGTGGTGGCTCCCAAATTGTGGAACGATCTGCCGCTCAAAATAAAAACATCCCCCACCCTAACGACTTTTAAATCGCATCTTAAAACTCATTTTTATTCTTTGGCTTTTAATTCAGCATGAGAGTTGTGTGATCTGTGTCCTTTTATGTCTTTTATGGTCTTAACCCCTTTGTTTTTTATGACTCTTATTTGTTTCTATGTGTTATTTTAATTGATTTTATTTCTTTTTTGATGTTCTTATGTGTTATTTTAACTGTGCAGCACTTTGGTAAACTTTATTGTTTTTTAAAATGTGCTATATAAATAAAGTGGATAGGATTGGATTGGAAAACCCCACAGATAGTAGCTCCAGAGCCCCTTCAAACAACATTAAATGCAATGAAACTGATTTTGCTACATCCTTTAACGTAAGTGTTTAGACTCTTTCGTATGTAACAATTTCATTTTGTTCATCAAAGACCGCAACAAGCAGTTAATGTGTAGCTTTAAACTCTCGAAGTGAGTGATTTTGCCGAGTTTGTTGTGTTAAATTCATGTGTTAAAATCACATTCAAATGTGTTTTGGTAACTTTTGAAAATTCAGTAGCACTCTTCCAATGAGCCCTGTGTTTTTACCTCTTTTTGCTCTGAGTAGTGCCTATCTGTATTATTCGTGTTGTGAACAAACCTGAACCCAAAACCCGTCTAAATTACGGGTACAGTGGTTAAGTTCTCAGCTACAGATGGTTGTTTAGTTTAGGCCCACAGCCTTCAAGTCACACTGCCCACTAGGGATGCACAATATCACTGGATGATATCTGTTTTAAAAGTTACTTTTTGTTGTTGGTAGATATAAATGTTTCTGCCTACATTATCGTCTTATACATGTTAAGTTTTGGGAGTTTTTAAAGAGCTGTTCAAATACGAGAATGATTTGTAATGACAGCATCAGCTCCTTAAAAACAAGGTCATTTTCTGTCTACAGGTTGTTACATTGCCTCTTACACTCTTACAGCTCTTAGCTTGGATTAGCTATTACTGTGAAAAAAAGTTTTGCTTATACAGTTCTGTAAGTGTTATAAAAATACATTTTGTAAATTCCTTATATCAGTACTGATATCAGCTGAAAAACAGCTTGGAAATGTTGTAAAATTGGCCATCTGTAAAGACACCAATATTGTGCATCCCTACCTTCCACCTTTGCTACTCACTTTTTGTCTTCAACTGAGGAGTCTTTCAAGCAAAACAGCACTTCACTGGGATTATTTGCTCAAAGGTATACCACCATTTTCTCCAAATGCAGGATTATGACCTAATGAGGGAGAAAAGCTGTTAAAAAGTAGCACTGCCAGTTTAGCCTGTGTTGCTATGTATACCAGCCTGTTTTAGCAGCTGCTTGCAAAAGGTTAAGAGTAATATGTGATGGTCCCATGTTTGCTGATGATAATAACAGCATGTTGCAGCATTTTATACTGTTAGATTTGTCAAGCTGGGTTGAATGATACAGCTCACATTTTAGACAGAAATTAGGTATTAAAAGTTGATTCTTTACACCACATTTTATGGCACATAGGTTTAATTGCATGTCCACTGTAATTTCCTTGCCTGTTAATGCATCTGTTTTACCTTCAGTATGTTTAATAACCAGCTTAAAAACTTATTCTGGAGGCTAATTATACACATGCACAGTTCATGATTAATAAAGGCAGAAAATCACCACTACTTTAAATGGACATAGAGCTTTTTACATCATAGATAGCTTAACAGGATAAAATATGACAAACATTGAGAGGGAACCCCTTTTTATAGAAACTGATTCTCTTGGTTCAAATATGAAAAGCAGATTTACCGCTGCTGGTAAAGGGCTGTGAAAAACACGTCAAAACCGCACTGAGTGCTCAGTGGTAACCTGCGTGACAATGCGATACACGAATATATAGGAGATACATATACCAAGGAGGTGTGTGTCTGTGTGTCTGTGTGTGTGTGTGTGTGTGTGGGGGGGGGCTTCATAGTTATAATATACAGTTTACTCACATTAACATGTTACAGATGGAATGAACTGTATTCAAGTAAATGAATGGTACAGACCTGAGCAAGCCCACATCTTTAAACGTGTGTGTTTGTGTGTCTCACCTTGTCTGGTTTCACTGACGAGGGGTCTGAGCTTCCTGATGAGACCGGTTTGGTGCTTCAGCTCTGAATGAAGACGTGTGACCTCGCTGCACAGTGCTGCATACGTCTGCTGCATGCTCCTCTCTCTGCAGAGCAGTAAAATGGTTTACTTCAACATTAAATTACTTCAAATCCAAGCAGATGCTGATACAGCCAGTGGCATGCCAAAGATCATACCAAGGCTTTACAAAAGAAAAGTCTAAATTAAATGTAAGGAAAAGATAAATAAGAATAAAACTAAACAATACTTACTAGAGAACAACTTACTAAACCTGTATCGTAACTTGGTGTGTACTGTACTGGAGTAAACTCAGTTCAGGTAAATACATATTTCTCAGGTTTGTGTTTGAAACAAGCATTAAAAGGTTTTCATTTTTTTCATAAGCTCAATGACTGCATAATTGAAAACCTTTTTACTACTTCAACCTGTATTTGATTTGTTTGGGGAATTGAAGACCAATTCCAGGTGAACATTGATGACAACTATCTTACTATAGCAGTTATAAATTAATCTAACCACATATGTATCTCTTACACCTGCTTTTCAAGCTAAAATAATAGACTGGGGCATGAATTTACTTAAAATTGATTAGGACAGGACTATCCAGAGATGCTACTTAATAGTGTGAAAACTGTACATTTGTGATTTGGCTTCTCATGCTGATGACAAAGTTAAATACAGTTGTGCTTGTAAGTTTACATACCCTGGCAGAATTTATGGTTTCTTGGCCATTTTTTGGAGAACATGAATGATTTAATTTCAAACCATTATTTATTTATGAGAAGAAACTGAGGTTTCCCACATTTTCAATGCCATTGAGATCATAGACATTACATGAACAATAAACAAGTACTAACAATCAATCGCAACAGCAAAGAAATCCATTAAAACTGTTGCACACAGAGGATCAGTGGTCAAAGTATTAAACTCTGTAAGAGAGGGCAAGGCTGGTATCACACAAAAACATTTCTTTCACTCATGGTTAGTGGTTGGGTGAAGCCATTTGTTCTTACACAATTGTGTTTATGCTTTTTGACTCATAATGACCACAGAACTACCCAAAAGACCACAATCAAAAATTTACATCCCCCAATTCTTTATACCATGTGTTGCCCCTTTTAACACCCTTGACAGCTTGAAGTCTTTTGTGATAGTTGTGGATGAGGTTCTTTATTTTTTGCCCATTTTTCTTGGCAAAAAGCCTCCAGTTTCTGTAAACTCTTGGGCTGTCTTGTATGAACAGCATGTTTAAGATCTCCCCAGAGTGGCTCAGTGATACAGTGGTCAGGAAACAGAGATGGCCCTCCAGAACCTTCACTTTATTCTGCTGTAGTCAATGACAGGTCGACTTGGCTGTGTTTGTCACATTGCATGTCCCATGTGCAGCTTTTGGGCTGATAAGAGCAAATTTTCCTCCAGTATTTTCTGATAATGTGTTGCATTCATCTTGCCATCAGTTTTGACCAAGCTTCTTGTGCCTTTGTAGCACACCTCTGCAAAACATCAGCGATACACCTCCATGTTTCACAGGAGGAATGGTGGACCTCTCATCACTGGCCTTGTTGACTCCTCTCCAAATGTAATGTTTATGGTTGTGGCCAAAAGGTTCAATATTAGTGTTATCACTCCAAATGACTTTGTTCCAGAAGTTTTGAGGTTTGTCTCCGTGCTGTTTGGCGTATTGTAAGTGGCATGCTTTGTGGCATTTGTGTAGTGATGGCTTTCTTCTTGCAACTCGACCATTCAGCTGATTTTTCCTTCAAGCGCCTCCTTATTGTGCATCTTTAAATAGCCACACCACTTTATCGGAGAGTCCTGTATTTCAGCTCAATGTATTTTTGCATCCAAAACATTTTCCTGGCTTAAATTTTATGTTGGTTCACCTGAACGTGGTTTGATTTCAACAGAATCCTGCATTTTCCACTCCTTAATTAGAGTTTGCACACTGCTGCTTGCATCAATTCCTTGGATACCCTTTTATGTCCCTTTCCTGTTTTGGGCAGCTCAATTACCTTTTCCTGCAGATCCTTTGACAATTCTTTTGCTTTCCCTATGACTCAGAATCCAGAAACATCAGTGTAGCTCTAGCTGAAGACGCAAAGGTGTGTCAGGAGCCCAGAACCTCACTGACCTTTTCTACACACACACTGATAAACAAACGGATCACGGGTGAGGATGGTCACCTTTAGTAGGCATTCAAACCTGTTTGTGTCAATGTGTGTGCATGTATCAGGCCAAAACCTGATCAGGATCATTTGGGTAGTTTCTGTTGTCATTATGATTTAAAATGGGTAAAACCGGTTGTTTTATAGCAAACAGCTTCACCCAACCACTAACCATGAGTTAAAAAAAGGTTTCTTTTATCGTTCATATTCGCTGAAAAATGGCCCAAAAATCACAAATTCTGCCAGGATATGTAAACGTATGAGCACAACTGTATATCATCTCTCATCTATACATATCATTGCCTTCACTCCTTCACTCATTCAGGGCCACACAGGAATTCACAGGTGCTGAGGATATTGACAAATAGCATGTGTTCAAGGGACAACAGCAGAAGTGCTTTCATAAAGAATACTTTCACGTGGAAAATTATTTGAAGTATTTTTGCAACTTAAAAAAGGATATAATTTGATGAATAAATGTCAAACCCTACCAGTAAAATCAGCTGCTTTAACATTTCACACTGCTGCTCCAAAAAAAATGAAATTGAGGGATTTTTAGGCAACACCTACAAACTGTCCTTTCCACACCTTATGGGAGGATGTTAAATCTCATCAACACTTTGCCTTGACTTCACACACCTGCCTGAAACAGTATTAACAAACACATGGTGTGAAAACACTGAAGAAAGACTAAAACTGACACCATCTGTAAACTGCTGACACGTGAAACAATTAAAATGCACCATAAATAGAATTTTCTAAAAGCTTTGGGAAAAGATGCTTATTTACTTATTTACAGGAGATTATCCTCTTTCACTGAGTCTGGAAGGTGATTCCATATGATTTAAAATCATATACAGCAAAACACTGAAGTGTAAATTTCCTCCACGCTGATGTGACAGGATCAGGTGAGGTTATCCGGTCGTCATGTGATCTTCTGCAGGGCAGCACCATCCTCTAGTGGTCAAAGCGGGGTATTACAACACATCACAGGCACTGCAGGGTGGAACTTTATCTGACCTGTGACATCAGAGGCTCCCAAACTTTTCACAGCCTGTACACCTTCAGACACTTGACCTCCAGCCATAGACCCCTACTCTCATACTCTTACAGCAGCTACAAAAGAAATGATTCAGTAAGCCTGCCACCACCCCCATCTCCCCCGTCAACATACAAATAAAATGTTTTAAAGTGAATTATTCTTCACAAAATAGATTTACCAGCAATTTCAGAGGGCAACACCAGGTCACTTTTGAAACATTTCTGGAATCTATTATTAATGAACTTTAAACTGTCAAGTACAAACTCACCACAGCTTTAACTAGAAAAGCACTCGGAGAGCGCAGACCTCCGCCAGCGCCACAGTCCTCACCCATATTGTGATTTTTACCATAAATATTAGTCCTACCTTTATCTCATTGAACTATTTAGATTCCCTGACCATGAAAACAAACCATTAGCAATTGGATTCATAATGATATCTATTTTAGTTCAGTAGTTATTCACAAAAATCACATTTTTTGTCATGGTGGTCAGAAGCTGATCCGGATCAACACCAAAATTGAATCACTTCTTCCTTTTCTCATTTCCTGAAAATTTCATCCAAATCCATCAATAACTTTTGGAGTTTTTTTGTTCACAGACGGATGAACGGACAGACAGACAAACAAACTCTCCCGAAAACATAGGCGGAGGTAATGAGAAGGCTGTCTGACTGAACTTATGTTACTATAAGAATCTTAGACAATTCAGGACAGATTTCCTTCTCCAAGATGCCTCACCGATCCAGCCTCTCTGCCAACACTTCAGGCCTTTATCAGATCTCACAATACAAGCACAGACAGTTTGAACTTTAACTACTGAAACAACTGTTAGAAAGCTGAAAGGTATTCTCCTACCCCTACCCCTGGGAGAACCAGTACCCCAGTTTGGGAGTCACCGTGTTACATGATTTTCTGCCTTAGTACTGAATCAATACTGGTCAAAAATCAAGTTTTTGGAATACTGAGATTTTGACAATGAAAAGGAAGTTTTCTTTTTAATATATAAATCATTTAACAGCTACCAAATCAAATGGTAAAGCTTCTGTCAGGTACTTAAATGCGTAAGTTATGGTGATTTTTTATTTACATCACATAAAACCAGAATCCTTTTGGAGAAAGAAGAAATCCCACTCTTTTACAGATATTCATATCACTTCACCTGTCTTTTCCTTAAGATGCACCTAAGGTGGTAAAGCTGTCCTAATATTGTCTGACAATGATCTATACAAGAAGAAAATACAGACAAAATAAGATGTCTGATTGTATTTTTTTATTTAAAATAGATCATTGGCATTAATATCAGGCTTATATCCGAACATTAATGAAAAACTCCCTCTTTCCTCAAACTAATTGCACTTTAATAGAAAAATTCATGACTCATGTTTTGACCCTATATAGGAAATTCACTTTACTTCTCTTAAAATGTTATTGGTCAAATAACACATAGATTTTGTGAGTCTTTTTCCTCATTTTTTTTAAAAGCAGCAAAATGATTGATTCAAATCATAAATCTAGTTTGGTGTGACAAAGTATTCATGTTTTATTGTTTGGCCACATCATCCAGGCCTATCTTTCAGCCTTGCAGGTCGTTGTCTCATTCTAAACTTATTTCAGTCCAAATCAAAGTGTGTTTTGGATTTGAAAGACATGCTATTTGTGTGCGTGTGGATGAAAACGAGCATTTTTAATGTCTGCATTTGAGCGTCACTGGAAGAGAGAGCAGGTCAAAGACAGGAGCTTTTAGGTGGATCATTGCATTTCAAATGAGAAATGGAGAGAGACAATATATCTGTAATTGGTGTTTAATCTAAAACTAACTTTGTACATTTTTCTGAGTTCCTTCAGCATCAAGTTTAATAAACTAAAGAAAAAAAGAGGCAGTTCTAGTGCTCGAAATAATCAAGACTTTTGACTGTAAAACCCATAAACAGAAAAAGTCTTACTAACCAGAGGGTTGTCTTTTTGACATATCTGGTTCAAATGGATAATTATAATTAATACACCTTATTTATTTCATAAGTATTTACAGTATCATTTGGTACCACATAAGCAAAATACCCAATATTGGGTATTTTTTTTGTTTTTATCAAAGACTCACATATGATGTTAACAAATTTGTATAAATAAGATGATGCTTTCTCTTTCTTTCTTTTATATGCCAAAAAAATCATACATTTCTGACATTTCTGATGCTGCTACGTCTTAAAATAAGTGAGAATTACTCACCTGGAAATATATGGTATTGGAAAGCACAGGTATGTAGCAGTGTTTTGTATTAATGCAGTGTGTGGAGTCTGTCTGCAACTTTTTAATAAAATCAAAAAATAAAACGTTGTGTTTCTCACAATCTTGTGTCAGTGGTTCAAACAGGAATCAGTGTTGTTAGAATTTAACGACAGTCGTGAAAGTTCGAATCTAGATTTGTGACAAAGTAGTTTTCTAATTTCAGATAAAAATATTAGGAGATATATCAATAAAACATACTGATCCATATTCCTTCAATAGATTTTTAACTCTGACACTGAAACCTGTGAAGCCTCCAGAGGAAATATACTTTAAATGTGAAAGAGACCAAAACAGAGCAACTTAATGTTTCTATTCAGATGGTTGATTTCCTTTTGCAACAATTTTCACTTTCTTGTAACCTTTGGTTCCTCAAACATCGCTGAGCTGTTCTTTAAAACATTAAAAAAAAAAACAACCTTACCTTGCTCTGATCTTTGCGTCACTGGTCTGGTCCAAGTCTGGTCCATTAAGGCCATGAAGTTCCTCCTGAAGGGAAGTTCAATATAAAGAAGACAGTTCAGGTGCTGTGTGAAGTTGTTTTGAGTGTTTAAGTTTATATATAAAACAAAGTCAAGGACCCCCCGCCTCCAGACTGCTTTAACCCACTCTCCTTTTCCTCTTTGAAAGTATTTTAGCCTTGAGAGTCATTTCTCTGCTTTAGTTAAAACTTACATCAACCTTTGACCTCTATCATAATCCAAGCACTTCGACTTTTCTCCGTTAGCTTTTCTTGTTTCATCTTATCTGCAGCCATTTCCTCACCAATCCTTTCGTCTACCCTCTTTTTCTTTTAAAACATTTCTCCCTCCTTCACTTACTCCACTTCTCTCCAGCAGTCGGCTGTTCTCCAGAGTCACCCTCTCCAGCTCGTCCTGCAGTTTGTGGATCTTTTGCTCTGTGCTGATCCTGTCCACCTGCCAGTAGTCCTGCGGGCTGTTCAAGCTCTTCATCACTGCACAAACAGATACATGATACATGGTAACTGTTGATTAATAAACAGATTTTTCAGTAAAACACTTTCTGGCCGAGGAGATATTTTAGAGTTTGACTAACTACACTCTTAGTGTTGGATTGTAATAGATACATTTGAATGCAATACCACCAGTTGTTTGAGGAGTTTTAGGATCTGTTTGATACCATATAAAAAGAAAAGGAACAGATAGAACAGCTTTCTGAATGAATCACAGACATTTAATTTAAAATGTGTATATATTTCCTCAAAAAGGTTGAGGTTTTGGACAGGTTGTGTCTTGTCTTTGTGTAGTACTCATCTCAAAATAGGTTAAGAAAGGATTTGCACATCTGTGTATTGCTTTTCTTGACTTAATCCTAATTTGTGACTCAAAAAGCAAAAAATATCATTTTGTACAAGCTGATAACAGACGTGAAATGATCACATTGAAGATATTTGGTGTGCAAGTTATTTTGGACATTTAGAAATGGTAGAAAATGGGGACTTCCGCTTCCGGTATGCCCGAACGAGACGCTTGATCTCAGGCTCCCGTGCGACTCGATAATAAAAAGTCCATGAAACTAAGGTGAACTACAGAGGAACTCACGACTGGAGGGCCAGCAGAGTACCACAATGAACGCAAGCCAAAAACAGAACAAGAAGGACACTAGAAGTGGAAAACAAGACGAGACCAAGTCTAACCAGAAACAGCTAACGCTACAGGCTAGCATGGCGGCGGCCGCTGATAACAGCGGGGACTCGGAAATGTTAGCAGAACTGAAGAAACTCCGACAAGAAAACGGCGAAGCTTTCCGTGATACTAAACAGTCCCTTAACAGACTCGAAGTATCCATGGAGGAAATAAAAAAGCAGATGGAGAGCTTTGAAGAAAGATTAAACATGATGGAAAACAGAGTGAGTACCACCGAAGACAGGGGTATACGTCAGGAGAGAGCGATCGGATACCTGCTAAAGATGGAGGCTAAACTCGCGGCTAAACAGGAGGACTTAGAGAACAGGCTGAGGCGCAATAACATCCGAGTCTATGGGATACCAGAGGAAGCAGAGGGAAAAGATATGATGACATTCTTAACCGAGTTTCTAAAGACAGCGCTGGAGCTTCAGGAGGGTATGGAGATTAAGCTGGAACGAGCACACAGAGCCATAGCACCGAAGCCGCAGGTGACGTCACCCCCACGGTCCATAATAGTACGATTTCTGGACTTTAGTGTGAAGCAGAGGGTGCTACAACAAGCCTGGAAACAGCGAGATGTCACATTCCAAGGCCAAAAGGTGTACTTTGATCAGGACTACTCCTTCGAGGTGCAGAGAAAAAGGAAACAAGTGCGAGAGGTGATCAAAAAACTAAGAGAGAAGAATATTAAAGCCCAATCCCCATACCCAGCCCAACTGAAACTTTTCCTGAACACAGGAGTGAAGGTGTTCCCCTCTTTACTGGAGGCGCAGCCACTACTGAGGGAGCTTGGAGTTGAAGCCGGGCTAGAGGAGAGAGATGTCCTGGAAAGGGAACTAACTCAAGACATGTGGACGACGCAGAACAACCGGAGGAGGGGGAGACCACTCTTGTCCCCCACTGACATAAGAGCCATTATTGACAGTGCAGATAAATACGTGTGAGGAGCGTGAGTACAGCTTGCTCTGCTGGTTTCGAGTCAGTCGATAAGTTAATTACACAGATATGTTCATTTTGTAGTAATCTTCTGTTAATGGACATTATCAGGGACTTAAAATTTTGAGTTATCACTATATTAAAAATAAGCCAAATACTCAATGTTGGGTCTGAGCGGGAGAAGGAGATGGTGTAAATCCTACATGGAGATAAGGGGGCATTTAAGGCAACACAACTTCCAAACGGGAATAGCCTGGAAGGTTGTTGCAACCGCACTTTGTGTCTATTGCCTGGAGAGCTTCACCTCTCTGCCCATTTTGGATCGGGAGTGGTCTGCCTTTGGAACATATATGTGCAAGAACTTGCTTGTTTTTCTGTTTATGGTGGCAGACCACTGGCCAGTTGGAAGTACTAAAATGTTTACAACGTTCTGTTTACTTGTTCCATATGTTCTTTTATTACCGGCAAACACAGTTTCGAAAGTGGGGAAGTTCTTGGATTGTAATCTGAATTTAATTCTGATCAATTTACAAGATAAAATACTTATGGAGAGACTAGAAGGCACAGGGACAAATAAGGAAAAAATAAGAAAAATATGTTAAAAGTGATTACGTATAATGTAAATGGAATCAACCATCCTATAAAGAGGAGAAAAATATTTTCCCAACTAAAGAAGTTGAACTGCTCCATAGCACTTCTACAGGAGACCCACCTGGATTATAGGGAACATCAAAAATTGAAACGAGATTGGGTGAGCCAGATATTTTGTGCATCATATGAAAACAGAAAGAAGAGAGGAGTGGCCATCCTATGCCATAAATCAATAGGCCTCATACCAGACAAAATACACACAGACAAAGAGGGAAGATATGTGATGGTGGTGGGTTCGATAGGTGGTGTAGACATAACTATACTGAATCTCTATGCACCAAATGAAGATAATTCAATTTTTTTTAGGAAAATTGCCTCACTCTTAGCTGAAAACTCAAAAGGGATTATTATAGTGGGAGGGGATTTTAACTGCGTAGTAAATCAGAAAATGGACAAAAACCCCTCTGAATTAAGGGCTCAAACATCAAAGTCCAAAACATTATGTAGTATGATGGTAGAAATGGGCCTTGTAGACATATGGCGTTTAAAACACCCTAAAGAGAGGGACTACACTCATTTTTCAAGAGTACACAAGAGTTATTCCAGAATAGATTTCTTTTGTTTATCAAAACAAGATGCTTTTAGAGCGGAAGACTGCCGCCTTGAACCCGCGACCATTTCAGACCACGGACCTGTTGTCCTATCCCTGAGGTTGATTTCAGACAAACCTATTAAACAGTGGAGGTTAAATATCTCACTGTTGAATAACCCAGAGATAGTGCAAAATATAAAAGATGAATTGAAAAACTTCTTGGAACACAACGACAATGATGAGGTCTCTGTGTCAACACTATGGGATACTGCTAAAGCAGTCCTAAGAGGTAGATTAATTTCCCTCTCCTCTAAACTGAAAAAAGAGCGTGAAAGATTACAATCTGAACTGGAAGAAGAGATAAAACATTTGGAGCAACAACATAAACGAAATAGAGATGACGTCATTCTAAAATCTTTAAATCAAAATAAACAGAGATTGAATGAAATACTAACATATAAAGCGGAGGGTGCCCTGCGCTTCTCCAACCAAAAATATTATGAGTTTGGAAACCGAGCCAGTAGACTACTGGCCTTTCAATTACGCAAGGCACAGGCAAGCCGTGTGGTTCATAAGATTGTGTGTCCCTCCACCAAAAAGCAGACATCTCACCCTAGAGACATAGCAGAGGCCTTTGCAGCTTATTACAAGAAACTTTATGACTCCCCAGTAACAGCCAATAAAGTACAAATGATTGACAATTTTTTGGGGCCACTTAATTTAACAAAATTAGAAGAAAATGATTCTATGGCAATGATTGAGCCGATAACAGAGAATGAAATTAAAAGATGTTATAAAGAATTTAAAAACAATAAATCACCTGGGATAGATGGGTATCCTGGTGAATTTTATAAATGTTTCCAAGCAGAAGTTACACCTCTGCTAAAAGAGTCTTCAATTACGCATTAAGCAAGAAAGATCCTCCAAAAACATGGTCGGAAGCCATCATATCGGTGATATATAAAGAAGGAAAAGATCCCACACAATGTGGCTCATATAGACCAATAAGTTTGTTGTGTAATGACGTGAAAATATTAAGTACAATAATGGCCAAAAGAATTCAGAATCAGATCAATAAATTAATCAAACCAGACCAAACTGGTTTTATACCAGGTAGACAAGCATCAAATAATATTAGGCGTACCCTCAACATTATTTCAGCAGCAAAAGTGTGGATCATCCCTCCATGCTACTTAGCATTGATGCAGAGAAAGCATTCGATCAAGTAGATTGGGTATATTTAGAACACACTCTGATAAAAATGGGTTTTCATCCAGACTTTATAAGTTGGATTAAAGTACTATACATGAATCCAACCTCCAGAGTGAGGGTCAATGGACACACCTCAGATCAATTTGAACTTAAAAGAGGGACGAGACAGGGGTGTCCGTTGTCCCCCCTCTTATTCGCAATTAACATAGAACCCTTAGCAGAAATGATAAGGGAACACCCTTTAATCCATGGGATATCTGGTGGAGGAGGGACACACAAAATATCAATGTTTAGACGATATAATATTGTATGTGAGTAAACCTTTAATTTCTATTCCTACATTGCTTGATTGTTTGAGAGATTTTGGAATTGCATCGGGCTACAAAGTAAACGAGTCCAAATCGGAGGCGATGATGCTGGTGGGAAATTGGCCTTCTGAACTAGAGAGGGAGGTGTCTTTTAAGTGGTCAGCCCAGGGCTTTCGATATTTGGGAGTGATGATCACCTCAGATATCTCACAACTGTATGAGGCAAACTATGGAAAACTACTAACTCAACTTAGAGTTGATTTAGAAAGATGGACAATACTCCCACTGTCTCTGTTTGGCAGGATTGAAACAATTAAGATGAATATCCTCCCAAGGCTGCTCTACCTCTTTCAGTCGCTTCCGGTCTGGATTCCGACTTCAACATTCAAAACAATTGACAAGCTAATAACCTCATTTATATGGTCAAGAAAGAAACCCAGAATAAGACTGAAACAACTTACCTGGCCTAAAAAACTAGGTGGTTTAGATTTGCCAAATTTGAAACTATACTTTTGGGCAGCACAGCTCAGAGCAATGGTAGAGTGGTTTGTGCAAAATAAAGAAACAAACTGGCTAGAGCTAGAAAAAAATTCATGCAAGGAGGTGCCCCTTGACTCCCTACCCTTTTTAGACAAGAAAACTCAAAATAAACTTAAGATAAACAATGATTGGATTAAATGCACACAAAGAGTTTGGAATCTTATCAGGAGAAAGACTGGAACTCCTCGGGAGATTTCAAGGATAATGAAAATTTCTGGATTAATACATTTTATACCAAACAAACTGGGTGCAGGATTTAAAGAATGGAGGGAAAAAGGACTGGTGAGGATTAACCAAATGTTTGAAGGAGAAACCTTGCGATCTTTTAAACAGTTGCAAGATAGATTTACCTTGACACATAGAGATTTTCATAGATACTTGCAATTGAGAAGTTACCTGATGTCTCACAAAGAATGGGGTATTCTCACGAAACAACCTTCACCCATAGAAGACTTGTTTCTAGATATTATAAAAGAAAGAAAAGTGACTAAGGTTGTTTCAAGAATTTACAAATGTTTAAACTTGATGATGGCAGGGAGTGCTCTTGATATAAAAGGGAAATGGGAGTTAGAAATGAATATTATTATCGAAGATTTAAGCTGGGAAAATGTGTGTGAAGAGGGACATAAATTAACTAGTAGTCCGACATGGAAAGAGTTTGATTGGAAATTAAAAAATAGATACTTCAGAACCCCCTCCATAACCTACAAATTCAATAGCAGTAAAAGTAACTTATGTTGGAGGGAGTGTAATCAGGTAGGGGACACTACACACATATTTTGGGACTGCCCAAAGTTGAGAAAGTACTGGGAGGGAATACAAATGGAGATATTCCTTATATTGAATATTGATTTACCCCTGACTCCTGAATTTTATATCATTGGAGCACTCCCCAAAGAAAGTTTTGAAAAAAGGAAATTGTATTTATTGAAAGTTTTGCTATTAATAGCCAAGAAGATGATCACTCTGTCATGGTTACAACCACTCCCTCCTGCTATTCCTCAGTGGCATGAAAGAGTGAAGAAGGTTTACGAAATGGAAAAGATAACGGCTCTCCTTCATCTAAAGATGGACCTTTTCAAAATAAGATGGTCTCCAATCAGTGGATATTTTAACTTACCAATGTGAAGCCTTGTTATACTGTGCTGTAATAAGAGAACCTTTCAGATGTATTTGTTATTTGAGCAGTGGAACTTCGGGAACAATCCAATGAACTTGAATTGCCGGACTGTATATAGTTTAATTGTGTAATGCATACTTTTCTATACACATTTCTTATTTCATGTATATGGAAAAAAAAAAAAAAAAAAAAAGAGAAAGAAAATGATGTAACCTAAAATTGGTTTGTGAAAACACATAAATGCCAATAAAATTTTGGTTCAAAAAAAAAAAGAAATGGTAGAAAATACAAATGTTTGAAACAGACAAAATTCCATAACCCATCTCAGTCAAGAGTTTTAATGACAAGCAAACATGGTAAAACCAAACAAGGACTTAAGGGAGCCAGGAAAGCACCTGTACACTGTTAGGAGTTTGTCAGGGGTGACAGTCATCTCACCAGATCCACTGATCTGTTACATGGTCAATTTTACAGAACACTGTTCTCCATGAGGTCCAAAAGTCCACTTATCTGGAACAATTTTCTGCTTCTCAATACACCACTCTTCTATTTTGAATTTAAAAAAAGACCTTAAACAAGTGTATTTATCGGCACGACACAGTGTTTGAATGCAGCATGTTATAACACAGAAATAAAACTTGTTCTGTCTTTGTACATTTGGCTTCTATTGTTTTAATCTTCAGCCTTTTTGCACAAACAAAATACATACAAAACTGTTTTTGTATAAGAGCCACCTTATGTACAAACACAGTAGAAGGTATTTGTTTGATAAAATTAAATCATCTATTTTTAAAATGACTTTATGATATCATTGTGCTGTTTATTTCTCTCTAACTACATGCAGCTCTTTGCCATCAAAAGTAAGACGAGTCCTTTTCACAACTGTGTTTAGCCACATAAAGGCATTGAGATATTTTTGGCTTCTTACTTCTGGGGCTGTTAGGTCATTCAACATTGAGTTTGATATAAAAATACTGGGACATCTGTTTGTTTGAACATTAGTAGGGATAGTAGTAGTAGGGATTTAATTTAAAGTAAAAATTAACTCAAAATCACATTGTATTTTCCCCCTCACATTTTCTGGACAATATTGTAGGGGCCTGAGTATGAGCTGTGTGGGGCCTGATGTGGCCCCCAGTTGCTGATCAATGCTGTGTGCCCTCATTGTTTTACACATCGGAGTACAAAAGGTTTTTCCGTGAAAAAATACTAAACAAAATATTTGAACTTTAAATACATTTACCAAAACTCCTGAATGAAGAAAATGTGAGAAATACTCAGGCTGCTCAGATTAATGACTCCTTCGCTATGAAATAAAACACACAACAACTCCCTCTGCTCTACCTTTACCTTGGCTGGTCTCCATCTCCGTCCTCAGCTGAAGCAGCTCCAACTCTTTGGCCTGCAGCTGCTCCGTCAGCAGCCTCTCACTCTCACTCTTCTCTTTTTTCTGATGGGAGTGGAGATGAAACAATCAGCATTTGTACCTGTGCAAAGGTAATATCAACTTGGTGCATCTACTTTCTAATAACAGAGCGGCTGAGCGGGTGTAGCAGAAAAATGCCAAACACCTTGAGAACAGTGAAGCAGGGGTGACGTGATTTTACTGGCCAATAAAAAGTTAGCATCACGCTGGTTCCCTTAACAAATGGCCTCTGGGGGTTTTCAGTGGTGTCTTGAATTAAAATACATAATAAGCTCTGTGGCAAATAAAGTCTATCACACTCGCACGTTTTGTTCATTAAGATAATCTGCACTTCACTGCTTGGAAGTGTGAACAAAATTGACAAATCAAAAAACTGAATCCTCAGCAAAATATGGCAACTCCAACACAGATCACTGACTTCAACTTCACAACCAAGACGCATCCAACCTCTGCTTCCCCCGCTTGAGCATGTGACACACGTGTAAAAGTCTTAACTGATTCTGAAGTTGTGAGACCCCACACATGATGAAAAATAATGATACACTTAACATTTAACAAGTTTGTTATTAGGGTGTGATGTGTGCAACAAAGTGATTAACACAGCACACCACACACTTTAAGACCAGTGTTCAAAACAGTCTGTACTTGTGCAGCTTGTACCCTTGTGTGGACAAACACAGCTCTATTGTAAACAAACAAGGCTAACAATAAGCAGCAGGCACTGAAGCTAAATGTGGCTAGCTGCTAGCTTAAGACATCTTTAGCCAGAGTGATTTGAGTCCTCTCCCTGCCCAGCCAGTTTGGTTATATTATGTTTCACTGGATTTGCCTACTCCTGTTGGTCCTCCACTTTTGATGCTCATCTAACGTCATGCTTCTGATTTACTGTCGTCAACATGGTTTTGTTTCATATGCTTCCTGCTTTAACTAGCTTGTTTCTTGAGGTCACATGCTCAGTTATCCTCAGTGCTCTCCACCAACTTCAAAATTTACAACCAACATTTAAGATTTAAAGTCAGTGTGGCACCAATCCTCTTCTAGGAGAGTTTGGGGAGGATACAATCACTTTAACACCTCACACCAAAAAAAATCATGAAAGATAATATTTAGGACCTTTGCTGGCTTTGGTTGGGGGGGAGGGGTTGGTTTGGCCCAGAAGTGGGGCTGATTTTCTTTAAGTGCTTGCCCAGCCTTACATCGTCGACATAGTTTTATCTAAGTGTGATTTGATCGTGATTTGGAATTGATTAGATATTATTAACACCAGTACCATTAACGGTCCTGCGTTTTGATCTGATTCTGTGACGATTCCTTCTATATACGTTTTATTGTAACAATGTCAAAACTGTCATCCCTGATAATCAATGACTTTCTGCATAAATACATACTGATGCACGTTTTTGGTGTTTTCACTCAATGAAAAGCAGTACACACTTGTTCTTTTAAATTTAGCCCAGATGTTGACCCCTTCTGTTTGACTGCTTTGTTAGCATTTTTGCAGCCTGCCTCTGATGACAGCATGAGAGCTCTGATTTGCAACACACTGCAGGATAAAGTAGAAGGAATTAATAAAGCAGTTGATAAGTAAAATATTAATGTTACTGATTCCCGGAGGAAGATGATGTTGATTCTTGACTGGGATTGTTTTTTTATTCCCATTTCTAGACAGGATTAAATTAGTGCTCATGGCTGTTTTTGTTATCAAACATTGGTTTTGAAAAATGTGATAAAATGACAGCGTTTAATGTCTTTGATAAGCTTAATAGTCCTACTCAGCCTTAACTCTTATGAATGATCCTCAGTAAGACTCAGACAGAGCTTTAAAAATCAGGGCAATTCCAGGTGTAGCTTACATCTAGAAAAAGTTTTCATCTTTTGGGCTTGTGTTAGATTTTATTTCTGACAACCAAGCGCAGACTCAAGAAAAAAAAAACAGGTTTTAAGACAAGGGACCAGCAGTGCTAAAATGCTAACTCATTTGCACTGCTTAGCATTGTACTTTATCTTTTTATTTTATTTATTTATCTATTTTTTGTTCCTTAGATGAAATTTAGCAACTAAATCCGTACACAGGTGCACATTACACCCTCAAACAAACACATTCATGATATGAAAGGAGCAGCAACAAGAGAAATTTCTCCTATTTTTGTCTGCCCCGACTTTAACAGTTTAAAAAAGAAGAAAGAAACAGTGGTCTGACATCACATACAGTTGATTTCCAATAGCCTATATGAACCAGTCTTTGATTATAACAACAAAAACAAACAAAACAAATACAAATAAGTACAATAAAATAAAGAACCCATAAAGATACAAATTTACAGCTCAAAACAATTGATGCTGAACATCCAGTTCAAGTTTCAAGTGTGTAATTACACATTTTTTGCATTTGTATATATTTTTTTCACTGATAGGTTTCTGTACAACCCTTTAAAGATGCTATGAGGAGTTTTTAAGTAATTACAAAAAAGTCTCACTTTTAGATATATGCCTGATCGAAATACACATTTTAAGATGAGTTTTATAGCATCAAAATAGGTTATCTATGAATGCTATTCCTTAGCTTCGCGGTCGGGTCGGACAGGGCTGGACTGGCCTGGATACTCAACTTCGGGAACAAGACAATTAAAACTAGAGCAAATTTATATTATTCAGACACTTCTTAGAACACCAGGCTGTAAGTAGCGATATATAGCCGGCTACAAAACTATGATACTAAGTTTTCCAAAAATTTTCACACATCAAAAACTACGTCGCTTTGCATCCTGTAAGTTGTTGAAAAAAGAAGTTGTAAAGTAATGCAGAGTTCTGAGGAAGGTCCGAGCTTCATTTATTAGCATCACAACAAATGCACGCTTTGGCTTGGGTCACGTCTTTACAACAGTGCTCATGCTCATGGGAAGCAGAGTCTTCATGTCACCGCAAATAGATTCTCCTCATAGCATCTTTAAGTCCTGTAATTGGGAATTCCATATTTTTACACCTACAACTGAAGTACACATTTGTTTTAAAGTAGTTTGAGTGACTTGGTGCTTAAAATCTAATTTTCTCCTAGGACACAAGCAGCTTTTGTAGGTTTTCTGCTAAAACTCTGTCTCTGGCTTTGAACATAATTAGTAATGTCTGGAGTTCCATTATCTCTGAAAGCTTCAATAACCCTGATTTAATGAATAAACTACTAACTTGACTCCAGGTTCTGGTTAGTTAGAGAAAGAAAATCATCAGTACACCCACCAGCTTGTTAAGTTCCATCTGCAGGTCCTCCTTCTCGATATAAATGCCTCGATAAGCACTGAAGGCCTTGTTCACGTACTGAGGACCCTCTGATGGAGGAGCATCTGGCTTGAGCTACAGCGGTGCCAGAAAAAACACACATAAGAGAAGACATATTTTTATTGAAACATACACATTATGCAGTCACTTTGCTCTCCCCACTTCCCCTCTCGACAGAGCAAAGACTCTGGCAGCTAAAACCCAAACTGCAGCCTGCTTTCTGTTAAAGACCCTTCCTGCTTAAATAGCTCACTCTATTGTACTCCATCTGTTGTTTTTTTAATCCAATTTCAGGAGCCTTTCCCCCAAGAGCAGTGCTGCAACACATTGTTTGGCTTTGCCATACTTTTTTAGGCAACCTCACTGTTTTTAGACAGAGCTGATTTATGTCTCATTGTTTTCTGGCTTTGACTATCGGCCAACAATATTAATGATGCTGGCATGCAGACTCTCCCAGAGGCAAGTATTTTGTAGCGTGCTGTTGAATTTTGCTGACTCTCTCCAAACTTTCTCTGAGTATTTTGTATTTGTTCATAATTCTGGTTTCCTGGAGATTGGTTAAAAAAATCTATTTTTATTGATCTTTCTTTCAAGCACACTCTAAAGCTTACTCTCCAGCTTTTTAGCAGCCTTGTTTGTTTTTTGGGGTTTATTCCTCTAACAATGTTATCCCGATAATTAATCTTCTCCCTTCATCAGTTCCAGTGCTGCTGCTACATATATCTATGACTACATGAGTGCATATGCATCCTCAATCACAGATGTGCATAAAAACAGCCAAGTTCTGACTGACTGAGTACATAGGAACAGCTTTAAACAGAGCAAGGTGGAGTGAGAGTTTCTGTTCTTTGTCAGTATAGGGTAAGGGGGACTCAGAAAATGACTATGGATAATTCTAATGATGCGAGTTATAATAATGAAAATGCTGATAATGCTCATGAAGCACTTCGTGACCTTGTTCTTAAAAGGTGCTTTTCCAAAGAATGCTTGCTTGCTACTGCTAATCCAGGGAAGGTGCAGGGCATCTGAGGGCAAACTTTATATCCTGTTCAGCCATTTTCAAGGCACTCTTTATACATTTTCAGGCCGCATTGTGTCTTTCATTTCATACTAATGTTGCACTCGTGACTACATAACATGTATTATGAGACACCACAAAACTAGAGCAGTCTTAGTTTGGGAGCATCTTTATCCTCGCAGCCTAACTCAGATTTCTGGCATCAAACAAAAGCAGAAAAAAATGGTTGAGTCACTGACCTATATGCACTGTCTTCAGAGAAAAAAATTGGAAACCAGAATCCATGATATAAATAAACAACCAAACAAACAACTACAACTAAGATATATTCTAAATAGTAAAGAAGAACAACAACAAATCAATGCTTGCACCAAATGAGAGAAAAGCTGAATTTCTTTCAGGTAATAATGATGTGACTTTACAAGAAACCTCACTTGGTAATAGAGTTTTAAAAAAGTTGTAAATTTCAAGGCCATAACTCTAAGTGTGAATCCCTATTGTACCCCTTAGCCTTTCCCTTTCCCTTTAACCCTCTGTTTTGAGGGCTACATCATCACCAAGAGCCACTTGCTGGCTGCGACGTAGGCAGATGCGACAATAGCCGTAGCTATAGCTGCGAGAGCTAGCTCGATATAACGAGAAATCTTAAAATATGACCAACAATTCATAACATGATTAATATTCAATGGATGATTAATTGATAATTGCTTATAATTATGCATTTCCTCCAGTCACTGCTCTGCCTTTTTGTCAGCAGGTGTAGTGTATTATGGGAAATTCTCATACTCCTTTTCAAGTGAGGTTCTCGTCTGTCTTCATTTGTAGCCCTTGGTCTGAACCCTTCACCTTAGCCCTACAGAGAATTGGGACACCCCTTTACTAGATGGGAACGCGCAAAACCAAAGGTTAAGGGGTAGGGCTAGGGGGTAGAATTGGGACGGACCCTAAACCTACATGTTTTTAAAGTCTTAGATTTAATAAATTCAGTACACTCTCACATATCTGCCCAATGTGATGTAGGTCTTGATGGTCAACAGACATACCCAGTCCAGATTATTTTCTTGTTACTTGTTGATATTTATTCTCTCATCACTCAGTCAAAGTAAAAAGTATAATTTCATTAGGCTCAGTAGACAAACTTTTGAACTCGAAAATTCTGAGTTTGCTTTTGTGAATTGACAACTACATAATCTCAAGCTTGCAAGATTTTTCCTTGAAAATTCAAGGATCAATTATATATTTTCTCTTATCTTTTGAGTGTCCCTGATGTGCTATCATACTATTTGCATTACAAGCCTTTAAGAAGAGGATAAACTGCTTTCTTGCAACACAATTAAATACATTTAAATACTGTATTTAGGACTCTTAGGGGGCTTTCACATTGGGCCCACTTGTTTCAAATCCCCCTTGCTGGTTTGCTTTCACACTTGCCACATCAAACCGTGCCTGGGCCCACTTGCGTAGTTACTCTGTTTGAAACAGCAGGGAGCAGTATGCATGAAACTGGCAACGAAACCTGCTACAGAGCAGAACAAAGAGCCTACCATGGTATGCCACAGAAACTATTCCTTTCATCAGTTGAGTTGAGTTAAGAAGCGAGTCCCGGGCTCTGTGATACTGCAGCTGGAGCTTCTTTATCTTATCACGACGTTGATCGGTGGTCCTGGTATGCCCATGTGACAGTAATTTTGAGATACGATGCCGAAAATTTTCCGCGTGTGTGGAGTCCAATTGTTTTTGAGTGCCCTTGTCAGCCCAAATATCAAGTAAGACTTTTATTTCATTGCTGCTCCAAAGTGAACCTTTAGCTGTCTTGTTTAAAGTGAGAAGGGAGGATGTGTTGGTTAGGCGGAGTGATTAGCAACCAGGCACGTCCCATATACATACTTCTGCTGGCCCGGGCTTGAACCCAGCCTGTGGCCAGTTTGCAGAGTGTCTTCCCCTACTCTCTCACCCCCTTTTACAAGCCCATCCACTGTACTTTCATATCAATAAAGGCACAAAATGCTCAAAAAATACATTTGAAGTGAGAACCATGACACAGCATCATCAACTTTCTGTCCAGTGGCCTGGCATGACTGCATTCACATCTCAACCAAACCGTGCCGAGTCATCTTCAATCGTGCCAGGGACCACCTCCCCAAGTTGGCCTGGACTGGTGCCTGGACTTGGTTTGTTTGCATTCATACTCCCAAAATGAACCAGACTTAGGGCTCAAGTCCACTTGGATCTGGGACAGGGTCGGATCTTGAACTCAACATTAGCTTAGACAATGCTACAGTAAATCAGGATCATACTAAATGATAGAAAACTAAACTGAAATTGATGTTTTTTGAACTGTCTACATAACTACCTTCTCCTCTAGCTGCTTCATCCTCTTCTTTAGCAAAGCGTTCTCCCTCTCAGTGTCTCGCAGTCTCTTCTTGATGTCCTCGTAGGCTGTGACCAGGGCAAAGTGGGAAGCAACTGATTCGTCTCCTGCACACACGGACACAGGACTCTCGCCGGCAGCTGTGTAGGCTGTTTCATGTTTGAGGATGCAAATGTCATCATCGACCGCCAGGGGCTCCATGCCTGCGCAGGTCTGCTCTGTGGCAGAGTGAAGACCTGTGGACGACATGAAGAACAACGTCAAATCTAACAACACAAGTCTTCATCCACTGACATAATACAATATTTATGACAACTTGACCAGTTAAAGGTCCCAGGTCCAAGTGTGCTTAACCATTTACATAATGTCTAGGGTGTCTATTTAGCAAGGATTTGATTTAAGTTGAATGAAAAGGAAAATTTAATCTCTGTGGTGGATCTGATTTAGCTCTTTTTCCCTCCTCTGTGGAACTGCTTAGATCTGATCTGGTTATAAAGACAGTTTTCAGGGATGCTCCTGTTGCATCCAATCATGACACTTACCTGTTTCCAGTTAACCTGTTTACTAGGGACGCACAACAGTATTGGTTTGATATTGGTATCGGTCGATGTTAGCCTAAAATGTTAAGTATGAGTATTGGCCAATATTGAAATATTAGCAGATATTTACAGACAATATACCGGTCACACATATCGGCTGGAATATCGGCAATTTATGCGAATGTTCAAAATTTATGCACCTTCTCATCACTGTATGGGTACATTTAAATATGGAGGGATTCCTTTTTTTGTTAAAAGCTGTTTTTCCTGTTTTACATCTGTTAATGCCATAATATGCTGTAGCATTGACTAACATCGTAGATAATGAATCAAAAAATAGATCGGCATATCAGATATCCGCAAAAATCCAATATCGTGCATCCCTACTGTTTACCTGTGGGATGTCAAAACAGGTGTTTATTAGGGGTGGAAGAAAAATTGATTCACACAAGTATCTGGATTTTTGTTTGACTATTTTTATATATTTTCATATATATATATATAATTTCTTTGTTGAAAAATTGATTTTGGTCCAAATTTAAATTCTTCATTTTAGTCTGTGTTAATAAGCCACTTTTAAATGCAATCCAGGCTATTGAAGAGATGCATGTAAGATGAAGCACATGTCTACAGTAGATTTTATTGATATTACATTTATTGAACTGATTTCAAACATCATCAAGTGACACATAAATGAGCTCTAATCTGCCATCAACAGGTCAGCACTAAAAAAACAGACATATTACTAATGTTAATTGAATTTAACTTTCATTTATTGTCTTGTAGAGGCTGTTGCACAGCCAGAATGGTGAGCCATGTAAAAATGTGTGACTGTAAGAGGAAGACACAAATGTATAGATGCGAATACAGACCATGATCCAAATTAAAATGGATTAACAGAAATGCTTTTTCATTTCTGAGTAAAGCTGCACTTTTTGACTCAAAATAAAAAATGTATTCTTTATTTTCATTTTCTTCTTCTTCATTCCATGACCTAGTCAAAAAGAAAAATAAAATGTTTAAGATTTAACTTTTAAAGATGCAACAGCAGATAGTTCCAAGATTCAATTTGAAATGTCAAATTTGAAAATTAAAAGGCATTAGCTGATTTTTATTTTCAAGCCTGCCCCGCAAAAAAAATGCTCCATAAATATAAAGGGTAAATCTCCAATAGTGTTTCACTGGACTGACAAATGTCCTTAAGACGGTCCAGTATTTGTCTGATGAATCTTCTTTTAAACTGCACTCTGGTATAGCAAGGCCATGCAAGTACAGCATAACCTGAATAACAAATATTTAACAGAAATATTAGCCTGGCGATTGTCTACAAAATGACATTTTCACTGGTTTTACAGGAAAAGCTAAATGACCTGTTTTACTGAGTCATCTTAGAGGCTAAAGTGCACTACTGTAGTGTCAGCTGAGTGCTAAAAGCTCTGAGACAGAAAAGCATCATTTTAATGCACTGTTTGCAGAAAGACTAGAACATGTCTCCCTGTCTGATATGTGTGGTTTATTACATTTAGATTTTATACATTTTTTTAATGATCTGAATTAATCAAACTTGGCTGTTTTTGATATAAGACTTATTGTAAGCTTAGTTTTAATAGATGCCGCATTTAAAAAAAAAAAAGAAGAAGAAGAACTTTAGTTAATATTAATTGCCCAAAAATCTTGCCTGTGACAATCTGTGTGAGCAAAACAGTGCTGCAAGTTGCAATTTTATTTCTGTTTCAGTGTAAGCTTTTGACAAAAATATATTGCAGAGGTTTGATTACTTATTGCGACAAATACAAAACAGATCAGTACTGTAGGGAAGAAACCCTGAATCCTCTTATTATCATGAATACATGCTATTGATCACCCTCCATGTCTGTGAAGCTGTCTTATAGATAATTAACTAATTAAAGTCAATTGCCAGTTATGACAGGGGGGTGTTTTTCTGTTTGAAACACACCCCACTGTCATAGCTCGGATATTAGCATGTCTGGCTGATATTTCCACATGGATGAAGGAACGTCACCTTCAACTAAATCTGTCCAAAACTGAGCTCATTGTAGTTTCAGCGTGCCCCTCCATTCAAACAGATTGGTGTCATGCTTGAATCTAATCTACTTGTGCCCACAAACTCTGCCAGAAATCTGGGTGTCATGATTGATGACCAGCTGACCTTTAAGGTTCACGTGGCCTCGATTGCTCGGTCTTGTCGATATGCTCTCTACAACATCAGAAGGATCAGACCCTACCTGACCCAACAGGCCACACAGCTTCTGGTTCAGGCTCTGGTGATTTAACGCATTGACTACTGCAACTCTTTGCTAGCAGGCCTCCCTGCATGTACATTAAAACCTCTGCAGATGATCCAGAATGCAGCAGCACATCTTGTCTTTAACCTGCCCAAAACAACTCATGTCACCCCGCTGTTAATCTCTCTACACTGGCTTCCAGTGGCAGCTCGAATCAAATTCAAAGCTCTTCTTCTGGCCTACAAAACAGTGACAAAAATGGCTCTTGCCTTCCTGGACTCCCTCATCCAGGTCTACACTCCCTCTCGCCCACTTCGCTCGGCCTGCGAAAGACGCCTGGTGCTCCCAGCCCAACATGGCTCTAAATCTCTAGCCAGACTCTTCTTTTCTGTTGTTCCCAAATGGTGGAATGAGTTACCTAACTCCATACGATCCTCAGAGTCCCTTTCTACTTTTAAGAGATGTCTGAAGACTCATCTGTTCAGGGAACACTTTGGCACTTAATCTGATCTTCTCCTCTTTGTCCTCAGAGGTAGAATGAATCAGAAGGTCTCAGACCAGCTCTTAATGAATATTTAGCACTGAATTTTTTAATGCTTGGAATGTTGATCGATGTTGTTGACTTGAATTTTTGTTGCTGACTTGAAATATTCGTTGTGACTTGAATTATTCGTTGTGATAAGCTGCGTTATAAAAAAACAAAAACAAAAAAAAACTGGCACTTCCTCCGGCACTAGATGGCAGCACCTGTGGCCAATCGACTTGAAGCACTTCAACACACTTGCTAAGGTTTTTCCCCTCAGTCCGAATTCTTGCTTGTGTTGTACGTCGATTTGGACAAAAGCGTCTGCTAAATGAAATGGTAGAATTGTAGAACTGTTATTGTCCCATTTCTAGGAAAGTCCTGCTTTTGAAGATACAAGGCCTGGGCCTGACAGAGATATGCTCTACTGTCTACATTTCAGTGCTTACACTGTTTTCACACCGTAGGATGTCATTGAATTGTAAAACTGATTTATTTTGTATTCAGAAGAAACCTTTAGCTATTACTGTTGCTAACATTAATAGCTAAAGGTAAAAGAGATTATTTAGTATCAGTTTTTAACACTTCAATCTTTATTAAAGTACTAAAAACAGTACAAGTATTGGAATACGGCAGTGATAAAAATCTGAGCATCACATGAAATCATATTAGTTGAGATAATGAAGGTAAGGTGATATATAGCTTTATAGACAAAGAACATTTTGAAAGTATTCAGAAGATATGATAGTAAATGCATAAAAATACTCTATCTCATCAGTGTAATGTACTTCCAACATGACCCCTGATACGTGGATAAACCTTAGTGTGTGCCGGCGACCAAGATAGTAACAATTAATGTAACAGAGAGACGGAGAGTCAAATGACTGAGTCTCCGCCCAACCAGCAGCTGGAGGCTGAACAAAAATAAAAATGATACGGGATCACTCTGCAGACACTTCAATATATAAGTGCACTGGTATTTTCTTACACCTCTATGAAGCATTTCTACAAGTTATTCAGTGAGTTCTCATGGACTTTAATTACACTTACAGGGTATATTGGTCCTTGCAACAAGGGAGGGCCGATTTTAAAGGATTATTAACAGGGCGAGACAGGGCTGTGTCCCACATTTTAGAATCAATACCTCGCAGGGCAGTGTTGAAATGCTTTGGTGGAGGTTTGTGACCACACAGAACTTCTAGTAAATAGTTAATAATTGATGAATAACTTGCTAACAAAAAAATCCACAATGGCAATGCCTTGTGTCAAAATATATGAGTGTGAGGTTACATAGTGCTTCACAAATGTTATAGACTTCCTGTCATAACAACAGGAAAACTTAACTACTTAAGAAATCTTTTCATTACCTGTTGAAAATGTAAGGTGTTACTGGACATTCTGAACAGGAATGAGGAATTTTAAACAGATTTCAACTTTCTTTATTCCAGTTTGAGCTGACTCACTCTGTCTCTGATAAGGCAGATATTAATCTACCACTAAAACTAATTCTTTTGTTTAGAAATGCAAGAAAATAACTTCAGTGCAAAACATGCTTTACTCTTTATTTCTATATTTGTGTATAACAGTAATTTTGAAAACTCATGGATAACAATAATTATATTTTAACATTTAAAATACTTCATTCAAAGAGCTCGTACATAAATGAATACAGAATTCAAATACAACACTTAGTGTTTTTCTTCAGCCTCTATTCACTTAACATGCAATACCAGATATTCAACATTACAATGACGTCTTTATCTATTCTCAAAATTGCGAGTTTTCCACATTTTTGCTAATAAATCACTAAGTTATGAAGAGATTTTGATGACATTTCCAGGCAGTGTTCGTCATGACTCGATGACTCGTATTATCTAAACAGAGACACAAAGAGAGACTTATCTGTCATGCAGGAGCGATGGACTCGGACTCTGACCCTTCACCTAGAACCAGCCTTTTAGGTATACAGATCACCTCACAAAATACTCACCACAAAAACACACAAAGATACAAACGTGGTGGAGCCTCCTCGTCTGTCGGTGTGACAGACAGCAGCTTGACTGGCTGCTGATGTCAGCGTGCAATGATGCAGCAAACACCGAGGAGCCAAGTTTTAAACACTGAAGGCCGGAGATTTCTGAGAAAGCAGTTTGACACAAAAAAGCGTAGTCCTTTTAGATCTATGTCATCAATGCAAACCCGGAATAAAACCGGGGCAGGGCCGCTGACTTGCAACTACGATGACAGGAAATGTGAAGAAATCGAAAGTAACCCCAGCAAGTGCTCAAAACGAAAGTCAGCTTAGATCCATGATGAGACACGAAGAAGAATCAACATGTCTGAATCTTTGCTCCAGAGAGCACACAGCAGGAGTGAAGCAACAAAAAAACTCTGATTTTAATCAGACAGGGAACGGCATGCAGCTCTGGTCAGGATGTAAACAATACACGAATCTGGTTAATATACGGTGCTAATGATAAGGTGTTAGCTCATCTGGCTCGTTTGTCACCCTACAAAGCACAATGATAGCTTATGATACGATTCTAGTATTTATAAAACAACCACCATGAAAGAAAAGACAGTCGCAATACAAACACCCAACCCCTCGGTGTTAGCAATGATCGATCTGTTATGGTGATAACAGTTAGCTAAAGCTAGGCTAACGTCTTCTGGCTATTTGTTGCTAGGTGAACCAAAGGCAGGCGATTATTTTTACTTTCGACTTTCCACTGACCGTGAGAGAAGCTGTCCTCAACAAGGTTTCAGATGGCAGGACGGTATAATCATTTATTCGGGAGAAATTTGGACATTCTTATCGGAGGAAAAACAAAGAGACGAGGCTAGTGGCTCGCACCGTGTCAGAACTGACAGGTGAGGAAACAAAAACTTCCGGGAGTCACTTGACTGCCAAAGTCCTTTCAAAATAAAAGAACAAGACAAGGGAAAACTGATTAAACTGTACAACTAAAGTCCCACCAACTCCTATATTATTACAAATTCTTAGGAATACAGTAGTGTGGTGACACTTTTACTTTTACACTGTTTTACTTTATTTTATTGTGTTGTATTGTTCTTATTGTTTTGATTGTTTCCATTGCTTTTAGTTGTTTGTAATTGTTTTATTTATTGCTTTTTACTTACTTCCTATTGAATAGCACTTTGGTTCGCCGAAAGGGTTGTAAAAAAGGGCTGTATAAACAAATTTACATTTACATTTACAAATAAAAATAAATCTGGAATGATGAAACAGAATATTCACTACACTGACTCTTAATGTTGGCTATAGCCTACTACACACCATGTTTTTGACTCAAATGGTGCAGGCCAGGGATGGGCAACTTGACCATTAAAGAGCCCGTGACATGCTTTTTTGTATGGCCTTTGGTATGTTTTACATCTACTAAAACAAAAAGTCTACTGTATCAGGAACTCTGTCCCTCTCTTCTTTACAATGCTAGAAGCTACCTGAAACAACACATTCTTTAGCGGTCATCAGAAATTAATACATGAACTGCTGTTAAGGTCAAGTATGGGCTCTTTCAATTCTCATATTTAACTTTATTGAGCAAAAGGAACTCATTTTGCTTGTCCAAAACCAACATTCACATTTGAATCAAAATGCAAAAAGGGTGACTTTTCTGTTAGTTAAGCAATTCAAACCCTTTGAAATAACTTCTTCAGATTAATAAAAGTATAATTTGCTGTTTTTCCCTCATATATTTTGCTAAGAATCAAATGTGGTGTAATACGCAGAGGCTATCATGAAGATCTATACAATTTTACAATCACATTTTTTAACACTTTTGTATTATTTCCACAAATACAGGATGATATATGGCAACCCCAACTTACCTGCATCCATAAATGGACTAAAATAAACAAATAGACAGTACAAAAAAGAACAATTTTGCATTTTTTTTTTAGATAATCTTGACTTAAATACTTGTAACCAGCTCAAATGCAAATTTAATTCTTTCTCATGGCACTCTGTCTCATTGAATATCACAGCTCACTTGCCCTAATTCTGTTTTTTTTGTCGAATCCATCTTTTGTGATATAATGTCTCTCAATTCTTTTATGAAGGTTGATCACTTGTCTATTTGTATGCAAAATTGTGCAGTAAAATACCAAAGAAAATTTTAGTGCGCACTTTTTACATTGATTGGGGATGAATAGTTCTTGAACACAAGTGTGGCAGTGCCAACTTTGGACATATTTTGGACATGTTTCACAGAACAGTAAATTTATCATCGGACACATATTTTACTTTCTCATTTGTTCTGAGAACAATTCAGTTACAAGAGACTACATGCAGACATTTATCATGTTGATCAGTTGGAAATATTTACATTATTGTATTTATTATGACGATCATCCATTTCTCCCTTGCTTAAACTGATTATGACATATGATATATCATGATATGTAATGTTAAGATAATTTTGCCAAACATGCTGATTTACATATTTTTTGACATTATGTTCCTGTTATGTCTGTGTAACTTGGCTCATCATGGACTCTGCAATGCCACTTTTGCTTCTGTGACAAAGAAAGCTATAAAGGCCTTGACTGTGAAATAGTACTGCAAATAAGAAATTCTTTCAATTATTTTTTTTTCAAAGGAGTCGACAGGACCACCAAATTTTAAATGTTGTAAACATTTTAAAAACTGATCATTTTGTATGTTGTATTTTGTGTTTCATCTATTTTAAGCTTGTCCTTTCTCCTTTCACTGAGGTATACTTGATCCTAATCTTTATTTAATTTCTTTCTAATACCTGACCTTAATAACCCTCTGTAGGTCAATGACTGTGTCTAGATTTATTTCGGATGGCTTTTAACACTCAGTAGTGTGGTGACACTCTTACTTTTGCTTTTGTTCTGTTTTACTTTATTTTATTGGATTTTATTGCTCTTACTGCTTTTATTGTTCTCAGTGCTTTTATTGCTGTTATTGCTTTTATTTGTTTTTCATTGTTTTTATTTATTGCTTTTTACTTACTACCTATTGTAGAGAACTTTGGTTCACTGAAAGGGTTGTTGTAAAGGGCTGTATAAATAAATAACATTTACATTTTAATAATACCACTTCTGTACATAAGTATCATAACTGTTTAAAATTTTTCCACATTCATTCCATCACATGCTTTTCCCTCTGCTTTAAAGATGAGTTTGATTCTAAGACACAAGACAAGACAAAACTCTGTACTTGAAATCTTCATTTTCTGGCAGAATTTCAATCACAAAAGTAAAGTTTTTGGCTAAGCTGCTCTTTCCAGTAATCAGGATTGGGCTCAATGACTAACCAGACTCTCAAATTTGAGAGAACTCCAAATTAATGTTGGCCATCATTTTGGAGCTATAAGGACTCCAGAGTAAACAACTTTGATGTCCTGATTGTAAATCTAGACATTTAATAGTAAGTAAAAGCCAATTTATTCCTGGTGACCTTAAGTTACCCCTGCCTACCCTTTTAGAAATTCTCTCTTTTTATTGTCCTTTGTTTTCTATGTATTTAATTGCCTTGTTTGCCTGCAATGATGTTTATGGTCTCCTTAATTTACTAGTAAAACGAGTATCAATACTGCAGAGCTGACACGTAAAAAAGTAGCCTACTCCTCTGGCACGGAATTGTTCCCTAAAATAAAAAACTAAATAAGGACTCCAACAAAACATATATCTGTGCTCTGTTTTAATCTCTTTCGCTCATTCTGTATTAAAACAGTGTTGTTTCATGAGACTATTTATCAAATGAAACTTACCTGTACACAAAAATCACATATCAAGAAATGAGAAATATCTTAATGAAACACAAAACCCATTTTGTTAGGTTTAAAATGGTGTATACATTTGTGAAATCCAGGTCTGTATTTTTACGTAGTTGTTTTATTTTGTCTCTATTTGTGTGAATGAATGATCCCCAAGACGGTCAGACTAAAGACCTGCTCATTAAGTTGATTGGTGACTCAAAATTGCCCTTAGGTATGTGAGTGAGAGTGAATGGTTGAGAATGTCTCATTGTGAACCCTTCAGTTCAAGGTGTACCCTGCCTCATGCTCAGGTGGGAAAGGGATGAGCAATAAACGTTTGTAGTAGTGCTGTCAGGCGAATACAAATTTTATCTAATTAATTATAGGATTTGTAATTAATTTATCTAATTACTCATATTTTAATCTCATATCTGCTTAAAGTCCCTAAATAAAGAATTTGAATTCTGAGACATTGGAAAACTGTAGTACATGACTAATCAAATGAATACACTAAGGGGAGAAGATTCGTAAATCCACATTTTTATTGGTGACTGAATAAAACCAAAGTCTGGGCATCTTATCCAGAAAATTCTAAGCTCAATCAGGTAACTCAAATTCCACTTTAAGCAGGGACGTGCAAAGACTTAAAGGAAAAGTTCGGTTCCTGCAGCTTTTACATTGTTTATAGAATGAAGAACAACAATATACTCACCCAGAAGGCTTTCCTGATGCAAACGGTGCTTCGGGAGATATTTAGATCCAAAATCGAGCAGCGGACACCGATATAATGGTAGCCCGTAGGGCATAGATCGCCGCTCCTAAAAACTGCATTAATCGTTCAAAAACTCCTGTTTTTCACCGATATTCCATCATGATTTGCTCCGAAAGGACCGCCATTGCAGCCTGTGTCTCTCCACACAGCGCTGTGTGGCTGAACTAACCTCTGAACTGACGAGCTGTTTACATGCTCTTCGCGCATCTTGAGTCTGACTCATTGTTTCAGGGAAGATCGGCAGCTACAAATCGACTTTCTTCTTCCAGTTTTGTGCAAAATGGGCCGAATGTCTATGGGATGAAGATGTTGTGGAGAGGACTTTGAATATGATGGGCGTCCTTACAGTTTGGAGCCACAGTATACAGATATACAGATAAAGGAAGCGTCATAGCGCTCCAGAGAGTACTGCGCATGCGCAAAGGGCATGTAAACAGCTCGTCAGTTCAGAGGTTAGTTCAGCCACACAGCGCTGTGTGGAGAGACACAGGCTGCAATGGCGGTCCTTTCGGAGCAAATCATGATGGAATATCGGTGAAAAACAGGAGTTTTTGAACGATTAATGCAGTTTTTAGGAGCGGCGATCTATGCCCTACGGGCTACCATTATATCGGTGTCCGCTGCTCGATTTTGGATCTAAATATCTCCCGAAGCACCGTTTGCATCAGGAAAGCCTTCTGGGTGAGTATATTGTTGTTCTTCATTCTATAAACAATGTAAAAGCTGCAGGAACCGAACTTTTCCTTTAAGGAGGGGCAGCTGCTCAAAGTTGAAAAGGGGCACATGGAGCATAAAGTTAAAACGCCATATAGAAACTACATACCTTACAGTATAGCCGGCTGAATTGTAACAACCCATATTCATAAAGAATGTAACAGAATCACAGCGTACCATATCATTGACCAAAACCTCATATATTTGTTAGATGCCAGTGCAAAGCAAAAGTAGTGTTGTTTTACCTGACGCCCTGAGGACACTGAGCAGCTTCTGTTGAGGGGTTGGTGAGGAGGGTGCTGGTGCTGATATTGTTGAAGGTGGGCTGTATTCATCTGAGTGTAGAAACAAAAAGAGCATGGGAGAAATTGTAGCTGATTAAACACGTGTTATGTGATCATGACAAGATGCAAAGATAAACAGCACTGAAAATGGCTCCCTGTGACTGACCTGTCAAACTGTTGTTAGGGAGCTTGCTTTTCCATTTTAATCAAATTGGAGGACAAAAATGAATCAGTTATGACACTTCTTTATTTTAATTTCACAGCTTTATTTTTGATATCTGACCTCAGTAACGCCAAAGAACTGTTTTGAACATAAAGGGGAACATTAATATTTGGAGAAAGGCAATAGAGGAGGGGTGTGTGTCTGTCTGTCTCTCTGTCTGTGTGTGTAGGCCTATGTGTCTGTGTTTTTTACACATCACAGTGACATTTTACCATGCTGCAGTTATAATAGCAACTTCCTGTTGCCCATGCTCTGAAAATTTATTAAAAAATACTTCAAAGAGGTTGACTGGAAACCCTTCTCAGCTGCCAGTAAAAGAAGTTCAGACAACCATCTCCTCATCTGACCTATCATCACTCACTCCCGTTCTATCTGGAACAAGGCACAATTTGTTCTTATATGAATCTCATTAACATCTCTTTCACTTTATCATTAATTACCCACCATATACGATGATAAATAATGTAACAGAACAACATAATTCAAATTGTGTTTGTCATTACGGTTTTCTCGAACTGAGTAGGCCTATACCTTTGCAGCTGGTCCATGTTTCTCACCTTTTGCGCAGCCAGCTTTGACATCCAGCTGACGGGTGACCCACAGCCTTTCACAGCCGCTCGCAGCTCCTTTTCTCTTTGTTTTAACCTCCTCTCCTTAAGAGGCATCGCTGAAGAGTGAAACATGATTGAGTAAATACGCACGCACAGGCGCGCGCGCACACACACACACACACACACAACAGAGTGTGTGTGAGGAGGATGCTTATTGCTCACTTTCACTTCATTCATCTTGCAGGAATAAACCGTGCACAAACTAAACGCTGCAAAACCTACTTACCGGGCCAGCTGATTCTGTCGACCGTCGCCAGTCGGCATCGTCAACTACAGCCAGCGCGGCGCTTGGCTCAGAGCACGTCAGGTAAGGTCAGGGAGTGGATCATGTGACCGAAGAAGCTAAATCTAACTTTCTTTAAATTAATTTAATTTTACATTATTTTTGGGCCACACAGCCAGACTTTCTCACGCACACTTACAAAAATAAATAAACAAATCAATTGGACAAAAGGGCACTTTGGGCATCAAGGGGCAAAGGGGCAGGTGCTCTGCACGTGCCTGACTTTAAGTATGTTATATAAATCAAATTCAAAATAAGAAAAATGCCGAGGACATCCAGCAAACCAATTAGGCCGGGTGCATTATTAAAGAATGCAGTACAAACACAGATAAATAAATTCAGAAATAAAATAAGACTAAGTCTTAAATATGCCATTCCTGTTGTCACCTGGGCTGAATTTGGTTTGACAAGTGAGGCATGTGTGAAGTGAAGTGCCACTGCTATGTACGGGTCCTTCAACTGGCCAATATTAAAATGTTTGTGCTGTAATTAATCTTGCGATTAGTTTTTATAACACATTAATTTGTGTTGTAATTAATTAATCTAATTAATACACTAAAGTGACAGTCCTAGTTTGTAGCCTATGTGATTTTTTTCTGTGCTATCAGTCATTGTATAACTGAAAAATACACAGAAAGCCTTTTGGGGGCAGAATGCTCGAACTCTTTTAGCTGAGCCTGACAAAATAGTCCCGATCACTAAAAAGAGTCGGAATTCCCATGGCTCCAATGGCGTCTAACGTCGAAGAAAAGGGCAAGAATCGGCGTGGTAGGCCTACAGTACACGGGGAAAGACGAGGTCATTGTGTAATGTGTACAAATTATAGATCAACGGAGGCTGCTCTGCAGGGATTATCGTTTCACATGTGAGACACATTTTTTTGTCAGTATTGCATTTTACTGCTGCTTAAATGGGCTGGAACAGGGGAGCTAATCCGTCAGTGTGCAAGCTAATGTTAGCATGTGTTAACACGAATATGTATACTGAGAGAAAATGACATGATATTTAAATCATTTTATTTTTAGTAGTGAAGTAAGTTTTCAATCAGATGTAAAACTGTCGTAGTGCCTTTACTTTGGTTTAAGGAGTGACTGATTGTTTCCTCAGACAGCTGCATAAATATGTACCTAAACAGGAAAATTCTATCTATCTATCTATCTATCTATCTATCTATCTATCTATCTATCTATCTATCTATCTATCTATCTATCTATGTCATTGGTCTTCCATGTGTCACACCTTGAGTAAGTCTTCAGCATTTCTGCTTTAGTTTGAACTTTTGTTTTTTTTAATTTTTACTTTGAGCTTTCTTCTGAGTTTTTTCTTTAATTGCTTTGCCAGTTCTGATTTGTGACTTTGTTAGTGATTTTGGTCTGTGTTTTTTTAATAGGACATTTTTTTTTTTTTAATTCTTTTTTTTTTTTCACTTTTTTTGTTTTTGTCAATTTTAACAATTTTGTAGCCTTTCACCCTGGCTACAAGTGTTGAAGACTTCAGAGTCTCTATTACAATTTACAGCTTTATCCAGGTGTTTTCTCAGCAACAGCTAACTGATGTGCTTAGACCCAAACACTCAGAGCTTAACAAATGTTATTGTCTTGTGTGCAGGTTCCCACAAGACCCTGACACAAGAAGGTCTTGGGTAGCAGCAGTATGCAGAGAAGGCTTTATACCTACGGCATGGTCAGTCCTCTGCAGCAAACATTTTAAGCCACAGGACTTCATCTGGAAATGGCACAGTCCAAGACTAAAACAGGGGGTGGTCCCATCTGTTTTTGACTTTTCTCAAGATTATTGTCAAGTGAGTGCAATGGCAAGTGTTGCATGAGAATTTAAACAAGTTATACATGTCATAGGTGCTTCTCTAATGCATGAAATACCCCTTAAATAGAAATAGATTTTAATGAGAAAGTACATTGTTAGTGATTCAGGGACCCCACTTTTGTTCAGACCAGGTACAAGCACTTGATTGTATGTATACTTTGCTGAAAGAATGAGGCTCTTTTTCACGTTGTAATATGATATCTTCATAGCAACGCTGGATTTGTACCAGAGCTGAGGCCTGGTATTAGCACTGATGCATCCATATTTGTGTATGTAATAATTAATCCAACACTGATCTGTTCTCTTTCCAGATCAAGGAGAGAAACAAAACAGTCAGTGGCATGGCCTGCAAAGAGAAACCTGAGATCTGCATCTCCAAAACCCATGAGCGTGAGTACAACAGATGCATTCATTACAAACTCTTCCTACACAATCACTTCTTATTTAATCTCAAGGCTTCTTGGAGATCCTTAAATTATTTTAAATGAGTATAAAAGTCTGTTGTCGTTGAGGGATCTCCAATTTTAAGTGACAGTGTGATTATGTCTCAGTACTTGATCAGTTTTTTACTGTTGAGTGTTCTATGACTTTTGAATAATTTTATTTTTTTTCTGTTATTGTTTGTTTACCCAACATCTGTTGGCATTAGGTGATGTTTTATTAACTTATTTAAATTTGGGCAAATGAAACAAGATTGAGGAAATACAGGTTCAAGGTAATTTTAAGATAAAGATATTCCGTAGGTTGTCAGGATGAGTTGGCCGTGAGATCCAAAGGGCACCAATACTGCAAAGTTGAACTCCTATTTCTTTGGCCGGATCTTATGTACAAAAGGACATGTTGTGTAGCAGTACGTAACTTGTTTGGGTTAGCTGTTCACCTTTTTTGTTGGTCTTACCCTGTGTTTAACACTGGATTAGTTTTTATAACTAAAAGGACTTAAAAACAGAGTTTTGGGTATTCTGCAGTTTCTTAAAGTATATGATAGAACTGCAGGATCAGATATGAGGACAAGTACGCATTGATTTGTTGACGTCTAAAAATATGGCCTTGGAGTTAAACAACAGCTTATAAGTGACCAAAAACATTAACATCAGATAGTTATTAAGCATTTCTTATGAATAACAGCCTATAGTAGTCAGACTTTCATCATTCCAGGCACTTTTCACTGGTCCAAGGTGTCTCCAGAACATCTTAAACATGTTCTTGCTGGTAAATCCACGCAGATATGTTTCAGCCCTGCCACGCTCTGAATGACTTCTGTCTGATCACGCTTCTCTCAAGAGGTGAATGTGGCTTGTGCCTTAATGTTACTGTGGCAGTCAGTTATCTTCCAAACAAATACCTGGTTTAAGGAGTGTGCCCTATCTAAGGAGAGTTTACTTATCTCTAATGATATCATCAGGGGAAATATGTGGGCACGTATTATTTTGAAAGGCAACGCCAGCAATAGAAGGAGAGAGGTGGGGGTTTTCTTATGTTTGAGGCCTTATGGTTATTGACCTACAAGGGTCATGTGTTTTTGTATGAAAACCATTATTAATGAAGACCTTCTACCAATTCAAATGCCTGAGTGTTTCAGCATATTCAACCAAGTCCTCCAAAATACTGTGACTTGTCTTTCAGGTAGTATTTTATTTCTGTTTTTAACTGTTCAAAGTTACATATAAAAACCCTTTAAGATCAGTGTCATGAAAGTGAGGACTTGGCAGTGGTGCAGTGGCTTGAAAATCCTTGATTGTTATATTTAAGGCAGAGATGGGGGGCTGCTTCTAAATGTTTTTTGTGTCCTTGCAGTGCTGCTAAAGGCTCAGATGCTGATGAGAGAAATAGAGGAGCTGCTTGACTCATCCACACCAACAGACCAAAGACTCATGGTATGTTTTGAGAGAGGAGTTGAATCATGGGAGAAAAAAAAAACAAAACAAATCTAATTGTCACCAAAACTGCAATATTTCCACAACCTCAACCAAGCAGTTTTGGGCAATCAAAACCATACCCCCCCCTTCAGACATTTGTTTCTTTTCCCTTCTGATACTGCAGCTCTTATGTTAAAGATCAGCCAGAAGAGTGTATCCATGTAATGTTTTTCATCCTGTCTTTAAAGCTCACTATGAAGCTGATAGGACAAACAATCACTCAATACTGAGGTCACAAGTGGCCAGGCTACACCAGCCCTCTACAGTTGCATAGCAACCACCACACTCTTGAAGGGATGTAAAGTAAACTGCTGTCAATAAAGTTGTTAGTTGACACTGAATCAGAATCAGCTACGTGTCTGTCTATCTATCTATCTATCTATCTAGGCTTGGTGTTATTGACCAAAAAATACCTATTTAATGTTGTTGATAACCAGTTTAGAAATACTAGCATATTTGAATCATGGTAGAATTCTAATATTGTACATCCCTCACCAATATCAATCCAAAAATTGTATGTGTCCTTAACGAAGGTGTATATTTACAAGAACTATTGCATTTCAGAAAGATCCAAGAAGTTTTGACTTTGTGACATTTTATAAATGTAACAAATGGTGGCCATATGAACAATAATTACAGATGGGATCAGTCAGATTCAATAAATTCATTTTTCTTTAGCATTGTTTCAGTAGAGGGGGCTCATCAAGAGCTCTCACACCGTTCTAGCACGATAAGTCAGACACACACGGACAAACACAGAGACCCATAAACCCAAGTACCCATCCCTCTCTGTACTGCTCAGGCTGCACAGGGTCCTTTTTAACAATGACAGATGTACAAGTGCCCATGTTATTATTTTATGTGCTTAGACGTGCCGTGCACAGCATGCTCTAGAGTACATGATGTGTTGTTGTGACAGATCCAGCAGGAGCTTCAGACCGGCACAGAGCAGGACAAGGAGACCTTGGTCATGGGAGGCATCAGGATCAAGAGTGCAGCCAGCAGAGAGAACCTGAGGAAGCTGAGTTCACAGGCTGCAGGTGCATCAGGACACCTGGAGGATAAATGACTGATGGTTTCTTTAGTGGTCTCACGGCACAAGGTCAGCAGGTTGAAGCAACCGATAGAGGTAACAGACAGGGAGACAAGATATGCCACATAAGGGAGAGAGGGGGCAGTTGACATGTTTAGTGTTTTATAACAGAGCTGTTTGACACCATCAATTACAAAGGAAAATGTTTGGATAGATGTTAAAGTTTTTTTAAATGTTAATGTTTGATTACTTAATCTGTTCATAGTTCATTTTTATGAATACAAGCTTATGATGCGTGAGCGAGAACAAGAGTTTTTACAGTTTTGAACATAAAGATAACAGAGTTTTTATGGTAGAGCTCACGTAAAATGACATTGTTTAAGTCAAGGTTCATGTGTTTGCACCATTTATTGTACAACATGTTAAACCCAGCAAAGTGGATTCTGCAGTTGCAGTGATGTAGTGGGGATGGTGCATTTCATAAAGTCAAGTTTATTTATTATTGTTTGAAGTTGTTGCCTTAGATTAATAAAGCATGGGTCATAAATGGCTGCAAAGAGCATCTATACACAACACACTATAGGTTAGGTGGGGACAAGGCTTTCTCTTTGATTACAAAGCGCTGTTATGCTACTCGCTGTCCTTTCTATTATTCTATGTTGTAGATCATATCGCTCCCTAAAAGCACAAGCTGAGCTCTGCTTGAAGTAACGTTTCACAGCCCTGTAAACTCTTTAGTCTAGTGTGAAGTCAGTTTAACTGAGAAATACATCGCTATCTTAATGTCTGCAGGAAATCTTGGAGGAGTGCATTTAATAAACATACTTTAAGTCCAGACTAATTATTAGTGGGTTGAAGGTGCATGAGCTTGTTCAGGCTGAAAACTAGAGCTGCATTTGTTAACACCGACGTGCAACATCACAAACATCCTACTAACATGCAAACTATTTAAGCTGCAAAAATGTTTTTTTTCCTCTTATTGTCTTCTGCAACATGGCCATGCATCACGATTTGTGCCTCTGCAGCATTCTCAGCGCTCAGATTCTGCAATGAAAAACAAATCTGCAAAGAGAGAGAGAGATTGGAGTCTAAACTCAAACTTTGTTCAGGTGCTACTATAAATATTTAACAAATAGAATAGTGTATAGAGAGTATTGGGTCCTTATGCATGGAAATGAGTTAAAATGTACTTTTTACTTCCAGCTCACTTGCCTCAAAGTCTTTTGGATTTTTTGAAAGGTGTTTCTGATATATGCAGCATTCAGGTCTTTGGTAAACACATGCATGATTGTAAGTTTTTTCCTACTAAAGAAAAATGCATTTAGAATTTTCCACCTTGTGAACTTTTAAGTGTTTTTATTTTTCAAAAGGTTGACTGCTAACAAACTCCTACCAAGTACTAAAAAAATGTCCAGGGACATTGAACACATTCCGATTGTCTTTCAGAAATTATGTTACCTGCACTGTTGCCACAGCGAGAAGCTCCAACCTAATCAGCAGGTAACAGCATGGGATGTTAAGAAGAAGTGAGTGTTGTAGTGGTATCAGGGCTGAAGTGTCAATTTGTAGTACTGAAATATCCAGAAAATGTTTTTTTTAGGCTTGCATTTATTCTTTGGCAGTCGTAAAAGTTGTTTTCTTTTATTAGGATATTTATGTCCAAAAAATCACAGGTTTTCATGATAAAATGGTATTAGCTCTTTGACATGGAAGAACTGGAAAACTGCCTTTAAAAAAGATGACCCCATGCACTACCCTTTCCTTTATAGTTGTCTCAATTTTCATACCATACTTGACTTGTATCTCTCTTTTCACAAAAGAACATTGATTTTCAAGGAACGCTTTATGCCACAACATGTCAATGTTTTCAGGGTCTCCTAAGAAATACTTAGTTACACTTTTTCTAATTATTGAAAACATAACTTATCTCTTTCTACAATGCAGATAGAAATTTGGTATAAAAGATACCTTTAAATGTCAAACTGTGCGTCTCAAATACGACCTGTTAAAGTCTTCATTTGTTTCTTTACTCATTGAACACATGCTGTTTCAGAATTTAGTTTTCTCATATCAACTCTACATTGGGCCATTTAATCCGTAAATTTGCTCTTACTTTGTTCAATCATCAATCAATCAATCAAACTTTATTTATAAAGCACTTTTCCTACAACATTTGACGCTCAAAGTGCTCAAATCATGTTGTTTTTTATTAAACCAAGATTATTCAGTTGTGCTATCTTGTTATCGACAGTTATATTAATTTCTAATAAACAGGTTAGAAATTAATAATGGAGCAAGTTTTTATTTTTTTCTGTTCAGTGAGGATTTTATCCTCCCAAGAATTGAATTTGGCTTTTGGGTTTTTCAAAATATCCTGTATTAGATGACTACCTCTCTTTTCTAGATTTTGAAGATTGATATAAGTGAGTATGTAATGATATTTTTTCTTTTCAAAACTGACCCTTTAAAACTTTTATCCATGCAAAATGTTAAGTCTTTCAAATACTGCATAGTGGAGCAATGAGCAGACAAAGTTATAGCCCCATATTTATTTCATAAGTCTGATCAATGGATTTTTCCGGTCTGTAAAGTTCAGTTCATTGCCATTACTTTTGGAGCGGAATTAAAAAGAACATTTTATAAACAAACTGCAGATGGATAATCCTAAACGTAAAAATACTGAAGTTTGACTTGGTTTCGTAATGTCAGCACGATGAGGAAAAGTAACCTGTCGTGAAGCTGAAGTGAACAAACAAGACCTGCCATGAGATGAACAAGTGTCAGAGTGTCAGTGTAACCATTTGATAAAGTTCCAATTAGAAAGTCTGCCGTGTGATTAAGCCCACAAGTTGACTGAGCGTAAACATCCTAAACAGTCTGAACATATGCAAATAGTCTCATTATGCGTGTGCTTGTTCAGTGCACAAATGAAGTGGTTGTTTGGAGCACTCAGGATGTTTGCAAGTAAAGGCTGTCTGACAACATGAGAGAAGTAATGGTGGCCTGATTAATGTCTTTAATATACAATTGGCTTTAAGATTGAGCAGCCATTAGATCACAAAATCAAACTAGTTGCTAGGGTGGAGGTTATCCAAAGGTATCATGGTCGACTATAAAAAAGTAAGGGGGCAAAACAAACTAATGATTTAATCTCTGTTGATTAATTAGATGCAGTGTAAACCTATGCATCCGTGCTCTCTTACAGGGGAGTAAATTGTCCTAACAACTGTTTACCTTTCTGTTTAAGTCTTGGTTCTTCACTTGTAGTCCAGGCACCTCTGTGAGGGTACCAGAGTGATAACACACCAACTGCACACTTTCTTTAAAGGCTCAGATAAGAACGTGTACATATAGGTAACTACCAGGACTTCATTTGGGAAAACAGTTGAACTTGATATTAATGTTGGATAGCCTTAAACCATTTTTCACGTGGGCCCTTAGATGGAGTTAAGGTGTGTGTGCATCATGTATCAAACCATGAAAGCTACCTGTTTAGATCATCTCGAAATTTTGACTTTTTTCTTATGAGAACATCTTTTGTATCATAATTATGTTTATTAAATGTCAAATGTAATACTTTTTCTTTTCATGACTTTTTATCTCTGGCTTTGGCTTTATTTTAATCAGAAAATTTCTAATAATTTTGACCTAGTGTAATCCCATGTATGAGTTTTTACTTTAAAATGTATAGTTTTTAATCACACAGTTTTGACTTTTTAAATGTATTAATCATAACTTTTTTGTCAGATTTTAGACTTATTTCATATGAATGATTTTTTTCTTCGTTTTGACTTTATCTCATGTATATGACAACAGAAATCTCATTACTATGATTTTTTTTCTGATGTTTTTATCTTGTAATTTTGACTATTATTTCTCAGTTACTCTTTATGATCACAATTTCGAATATCTTGATATTTTTTATCTCATTATTTTGACTACTTACATCATCATGTTGCATCTTAACCTTCTGAGTTTGGCTTCAGATTTTATTATTAGTATTATTTTTATTATTATTATTGTTATTTTCTCAGTGCTTAGTTCCTTTGCTTTATGTGTGGCCCTAAATGGACTTCCATAGTTGTGCACTCCAAGAAGTATATATTTATGGTCATGATAGCAATAACATGGACAATGTTTAAAGCTTGATTCTGAATCTAACACAATAACACTAGGAACTAGAATATCAGGTCTAAGTCTCCTTTCTGTGAGTGTAACTGGGCCAAAGAGCAACAATCTGATTGACCAATCGATGAGGATTTCAGCTAATAACCCATTCAAAGCCAAAGCAATTGAGAAATCATTTGTCTCTTTACGGGAAAGGATTCAATAACAAATAGTTTTGGGATGACCGTAATGCTGGCACACACACTTCCACACAGAAACGTGCATTGTGTAATAAGGCTGAATGGTAGAAACAGTATCATTAGGCAGATGCTGAATTATTAATAACAGAAGTTGCAGATCGGCAGTGTTGTCATCATTTTTGACACTTTCAAGACTTTGAGCTCTACAAAGAGCGATGGAGACCCTCTCCACCTCTTTACAGCCACTTACATTAGATTGACTCTGCTGCACTGGGTGGTGCTTTCTGCTTTGTGGTTTGCTTCTCTGATGATCGAATGCATGTTTCTGATACAACCATCTGTTGCACATAAATCTACATGACTGCAGATGCTTGTTATGACCATAGTCTACCAGAAGAGGGTGCTGTTTCTTTGTTTTTTTCCCTCAGTTGTTGCTCCTGCACTGATTATAATGTATGACAATGACACTCTCAATGACACTTAAAGCTCATTTTTGAGATTGCAGAGGAGCTGAGAGTTGTGCTTTAGTATCTTATAAAAGCTTGATTTAAAGCATTATGGAATTGGTTTGGATTTTGTACATGCAGAATATCAGAACCTCTGTCCCTTGGCAAAGCACTCACCTGTAATTAATCACCAGGTAGACATAGATGGGTGTCGGGGGTCACAGTACACCATCTATGATCCCTCTCTCTGCAATATAACACCCCATCAACCACAACTGCACCGCTGCAGTTAAAGTTAGGAGCAGCGATGCCAGCAGCACGGTCATACATCACACTGCTCTCTCCGAGTTGTTTCACACTGCTGAACTAAACTGCAGAAGCACAAATTACACCTACAGTCAACATCACTCCACTATTTTTCTCTCTCTGTTTCCAAACACTGGGGGGACTTTGACAGCTGTGGATTGCCATGATGTGGTGGGGACTTATTGCCCATCAAATGCTTGTCAGGCTGCACTGAGAGGAATGTTGTCATAAACTTTTGTTGGAGACAGGAGGAAGCCTGGATTTTGACAAACGCTTGATGAGAAAATGGCTGAACCAAAGATTGTATCGTGTGTTTGTGTGTTTTGTGAAACGCTCAGCAGAGATGTACCTTTGCAAAACCTTTCTGGCGACCCACGGGGAGCTTTTTTTTTATTTTGTTCTTTTCCTGAAGAAAAGGCGCCTGTTTACAGATTCAGCGCAGACCCTGAAACTGTGCCATGTAATCAAGAACTGGCCTTCTTTGGACAACACAGGGTCAGCCATATTCAAGGCCCCGTGTATATGTGATGGTGCAGCAGAAGACATCCCTGTAGACTGAATGAGCGTAGCTGCAGCAGGGCATCCAAGGCCCTTCCTTTGTTTTTGCTGAGCCAATTAGAGAGAGATAGCATCTGCTATGAAGAGAGAACAATGGCTTGTTCACTGTGTGCTTGCGTATGTGTGGATAAAGTTTGTGTGCGTATGGCTGTGGGGCTAGTTAGTGATTATTTGTGTGTGTGGAGTGTCTCTTTAGCTACAGTATACGAGCATGTGGAGTATGTGTGCTGAATAGTAATCAGAGAGTGGGGGGTATTGTGTACAGCAGAGGAGAGACAAGAAAATGACTGGCAACAAAGTATGACAGACAGCATATGGCTTCATCTGCTTGATTCAGTTAAGCTCCACACATAAAAAATGAGCACACACACTCACAGGAATACACACAGGAAATCACCAGAGGGGCAAATATAAATTAAAAAGACTTCCTGCATTTCTGCGCTCTGGCTCATACAATGCCTGTAATTAAAAAGTCACCGCTGTTGAGTGACACTGGCTCAGGCACGCTTAGTTTGTGTCCTCGCTCCAACTTCTGTGAAACTTTTTGACAGGAAGTGGGGTGATGATTTCACAGCATGCCATAACACTCCATCTCTCTGAAGGACCTGGAGGTCATTAACCCCTACCCGCTGCTGTCTTGGGCTGTGCAGAGTTTGATGACTCTTCTTTTCTGGCGAAGGAGTGAAAAGAGAGAGGTATGACGATCTGTGAGTGTGTGTGTGTGCGTGTTTAGCAGAGCTAGCTAGCACCCCTGGCTTGGCCAGCCGGCTCCACCATATGGCCACATTTATCATGTATCTCGCTATTCATTAAGACTGCCCTTGCTGGCTGCAGAAGCTCAGCTGGGGGCCTCAACCTCACCTCAGAAACTCTGCGGACGGTTGACTGCAGTCCGCTGTAATTTTGGGTGTGAATGCTGAAAAGTTATTTAATAATTTCCCACTGAACACCATGAAACAAAGGTTATGTTGCACCTGAGGAAATGTTGATTAAAACACAGGTCTGATTTAGTTATTTATGACCGTAATATAATAGTTTATGACACCCAGATGAGTAATTTATGTTTGAAAGCCCTGTTTGGATGGAAAGATCAATTGCTGTGTCAATCTCCCACAGTGTGCTGTTACCACATACTGTGTGACATATTTTGATAACAAAACAATCAGAAAATGTTCTCAGTGCAGTACTAAAAAAAGTGTAGTAACTTTATTCTTAACATGCTGTCTCCCTACTTATTTATGAACATATCTGAGACTTAATTTAATGGACAGTTGTTCATCCTGTGACCATTCTAGGGGAATGGCATATATAGCATACTTCGCATAGAAATGGCAGTGCCTGTTAGCATTTAGGTTTAGTACTAAAAAACCATGGAGACATCAAGTTAAAACCTCTGTGCGGAAAAAGGAAGCTCATACAGAAGTGCTGAAAGCTGTTGTTCCCTAAGTACTGCCTAAATAAACTTACTTAAAAAACGGCTGTGGTCTAAATGTATTATACAAGCACTTGCTCTTACTGTATGGGGGATGATTTTTTGTATACATATATATATATATATATATTTAGGGTTTTTTTATTCAGCATTTCTAGTTTTAGAAGTAAGAGACATAGTTGACGCAACTGCATTTCCACACAGAGTCACCATGGACTAAACAGCCTTAAAGCTGTGGTCTACGATTTGAAACCGCAGCCTGCCCCCCCTTCCCTCACCCCTCCCCTTCGTGTTCCAAGATCCCGCCCCCAGCTCGTGTCGCCTCGGACAGAGCTACGAGCGACTAGCACAATATATCAGCAGCAAACTCAATCAAAAACAGCTCAGCTCAACTGAAAGTATCAAACACGACAGACATCCCCCTTGTAACACACAGCAGTAGCCATTTCAATTGGACCGGCTGCAATGTGGGTCTGGCGCCACCAGAACGGAGCCGATTGTGGGGGAGGATTTATCTTTCTCGGCGTGTCCTCCCAGCTCAGCTTACAATGCTAACGATTAGCGGCTAACAGGCTAACCCGCTCCGCTACAAGTCATTAGCCAGGACAGGCACAGACTAACCAGAGTTATTCAGCAGACATCTCCCACTGTAGTAAACAAAGCCATTACCTGATCAACCAGGGGTGAAACGGGCGATGCTGAAGGTCTGACGGCCGACTGAGGCCATTCGTTAGCCGTTAGCCCGCTAACAGGCCTCAACCCGCGGGCAGAGCTCCGTTGGGCCCCGCGGGAGAGGGAAGCGGCTTCCCGGTTTCGGCGCTAGGCTTTTCCGGCTCCATGATAGTTCAGTAGCTAACACTGCTAGCTGCTCACCGGAGGTAGAGGGAAGGAGGCGGGACCATGGGCATGACGCTGCGTAGTGAGGGAGACAGGGGATTGGATGGACTCACGGACCAATTGAACCTTACTGCGTTCAAGGCTTGATTGGTCAGCTGGTATACAGCTTTGCAGCGGATATACTGAATGGATTTTTTTCGTTCTTTTTGGTCTTTATACTGTGTAGATAGGACCATAGGACCATAACAGCCTTATAAACGGTGTTATTAATATGTACAAAGCTTCCAAATCGTAGACCATAGCTTTAAATTCTGCCACAACACAGCCTCTATGTCTGCTACCATACGTTCCAGCTGAAGTCAGAAGTCGGAATTTCCGAGTTCAGTTACTAAGCTCCTGTAATAATCAATTTATTAGCACTTCTAACTAGTGAGTGTCACACTAAATCAGCTGTAAGCATAGTATTGTTCGACTTATATTTACAGAAATGCTGCCATAGGGATATTTACATTCTTCATGTGGTTTTTGTGAACTACAGTGCAGGGCGTCCTAACAACGGCAAACAACGGCTAACTATAGCCTGATAGAGCGGCATGTTTTTCAGACTTTATAACTGGAACGCTGATAACTCTGAGATGACGTCACTCCCGATTCCCTCTTCCCAGTTCCGAGGTTAATAGAACACAGCATTAGTCAAGCTAAAGTTTGGTTAAAATTGCGTGCAACATTCCCTAGGCTCCATTTAATATCAAATGGACGATGTCACATGTATCAATCCTAATGTATGAAGTTCTCACAATAGTAATACCACTATAGCCAAGCAATGAAGAATTAACAAGCTTAAAGGGAAACTCCGGTTTATTGACACCTGGACCTTATTTTTAGATTTGTGCATGCTCATATACTCACTCAGACAAACATCGTGCAGCTCGGAGTCCTTCAGAAGTTATTTAGATCCAACCGATTTAGCTGCACTTAGTGGGGGCCACGGCAATGGAGCTTCAGCGCGGAACATAATCTCTGCAAAATCGCTCGTCTGTACCACAGCCCGGTTTGTCATTGCAGAGAAATCCTCCAGAGTAGTCAGACATATATTCCTGGATAGATCCATATGCGTGTCAGCCAGTCTCAAGTCTCACTCTGAGCAGCTAACACACTCCTCTTCTGTTGCTATAGGCGAACACTGTCCACAAGCGCACCACCAGTTCGCATTGAGTCGTGGACGTGCTCCTGTTTGTTGTTCTCGAGCCAGCTGTTCGTCTCTCTCCTTCCGCTTTCTTCTTTCATGGAGCTCCTCGTCCGTGTACTCGGGCTCAAACCGGTAAGAACAACCGTCAAAGTCGAAGTCGTAGTCTGACTCTACGGCATCAGATAAATATTCTGCCATGTTGCTCAGCAATGCCGGCTAACAGTAAGTCAGCTGTACCTTTGTGTCGCGCGGCTATGCCGTCATCAAAAGTTTGTTTACCAGGTCAGCTGACCCACCTGAAGACGGTAGACGAGCTGACTTTATGATAACACTGGCGATGGATGAAAAAATATAGCCGAAATGAGCGATTTTGCAGAGAATATGTTCCGCGCTGAAGCTCCATTGCCGTGGCAACATGGCAGAATATTTATCTGATGACAAAGAGTCAGACTACGACGACCGGTTTGAGTCTGAGTACACGGACGAGGAGCTTCATGAAAGAAGAATGCGGAGGGAGAGAGACAAGAGAGAACAACAACAAACGCTAAAATAACTGGTGTCCAGGTGTCAAAAAAACGGAGTTTCCCTTTAAGTTGCTCAAGCACACAGCCAATGATTACGATGTGTATTCTTGGGTGGAATTAAGGGTTGACCAGTTAGATTCCATTCCGCTGAGGCATCATGGCAGATATGCCCTAGATTATATTTTTTTTCACCAAACCTACACTATAGTTTTGATATTTTAAAAAACTTGTTTGCACTGCATTCTGTATCTGTCTCCTATTTGGAATATGTAGGACCTGTAAAGTACAAAACTCGAGTAATGTCCTCAGAAGGAAAATGTTTTTACAAAAAATATGTTCCCATGTAATGAAAACCATTTTAAGTCATGAAACATTTGGTTGAGCAACAATTTTATAACAAAGTATAAAGCCTTTTGTTCTTCAGAAAATGAAGTTTTTACAGAAAAAAAACTTTATTTCACTGAAAAGGATGGATGTAGTATGTATTGATAGATTGCTTGTTTTTATCAATAGGGTTGCTTATCAGAAAAACTTGGCAACACTGCTAGATATAACTGTGGCGGTCTGTGGAGTTAAAACCAGCATCTTCAGAATAGAAGTACAGGCACTACTTCAAAACCATTTATGTAAAAGGCAACAACATACATGTGAAGTGTAGATTATGTACCAGAGCAAAGTGTTTGTTCATGTCTGTTGTGTGTAACTCTAAAAAGCTAGTGGCATAAAACCAATAACACCATTGAGAATGCCAGCACTGTGAGTAGCAGGTCAGGTAACAACAAGGACATGAAGATGGAGCCAAGCCGTTCAAACACTAAAAGCTTTCAGAAAAGTAACCAAACAATTACTTTCCCTGGTAGCTAATTACATTAATGAAGCAGTGATTCCATTACTGGTGACATCACTGCATGCGTAGTACTCTTTCAGATGAAGGCTGCGTGCGCATACCAGGAACAACAACAGCTTCGACTGTCTGCCGAGTCCAGACAGATTTGTTGTTCGAACAGATTTGTTGTCCACAACAAAAACTCCTGAGTCTCTGTGCGTCTATTTGCCATTGTTGTTTGTGAAAAGTTTTTCTTTTTTTTATGTATTTTTGGGGCATTTTGTGCCTGTATTGATAGGAGAGAGACAGTGGATAGGCTTGTGAAAGGGGGAGAGAGAGAAGGGGAAGACACTCTGGTCACAGGCGGGATTCGAACCTGGACCGGCAGAAGCAAGTACATGGGGTGCCTGGTTGCTAACCACTCCGCCAAACCAGCACCCCGTGAAAAGTTTTTCTTCTTCATACGTGTGTTGTAGCAGCGCTGCCTCTCTGCAGACCTACAGTGCCATCTACTGAACCGGCATGCACACTACAGCAGGTCTATATGTCTCCTGCGTCGTCGTCTAAATGCAGTAGAATTTGAAAATGCAAAGGAAAAATCTTTGCGTCTTTAAGTCAGGAGTGTTCGTGTAAACGTGGCCAAAAACTAATCTTTTTCAAAGCAATTTGCCCAACACTGAGTAAGTCAGTATGTAAGTTTGTTTTAATATATATATAAGACATATATACACATATGTTTATATGTATGTACACATGTATATATATATATATATATATTTATATTTGCTTTAATAAAAGGTGTCCTTTTCTACTCCACTAGACCCTTCAACAACATCAAAAGCAAACAAAACTGATTTGCATGACTTGATTTCTTTAAAAACAAGAAAATATAGAGGCCATATCTCACCCTCGCTGTTACTTGTTTAACAGTCACAATGGCTGCTATCTTAAAAACATTCACATTTTATGTTGCAGTGTCACTTTTAATTGCTGCAGTATTTCAAGATACTGTCTTGTATATTCTGATGATGATTGGTTACATTCCACAATATATATTGTTGGCAAAGGGTTTGGCTAGCAGCGTTCAAGTTTTAATGTCGTTTTTAAGTGTTGAGGAGTTGGGTGCTTGTATCTCTTGATAAGAGTTATCAAATTTTATGCCTTATCTAGCTAAAACTTATCCTCATACATGTTCACCTGAGCTCAGGGGGTTACAATAACTACATTGCTGTATTTTGGAAACAGAAGAATTTAACTCACTGTATGATAACACCTGAAGGCCACAGCCATCTTTTCTGTAATTTTCTGCTTTTTCTTTACTGAGGAAAATATTTTGGAAAAGCCTTTCACTTGGACAGAACATTGCTTGTGACATAAGAACAAAATAAGCATTTGCACAAGGTTGTTAATGGATGGTTTCCTGTGTAAAACACAGACAGCGCTCTGATTAACACAGAAGTCTTGCTTCCGGAGCTAAATGATTACCTGAGCAGGGGAATTTGCTGTTTGATTTTCTTTCCGTGCAGAGTGTCAGAACGTATTTACACAATGCACACATCATCGTTGACTTTCCTCCCCTGGTTTTACTCGTTTTACCAGAGTTTGAAATTTTACCTCAGTTCAAGGACAGAAACATGAAACAGGTCTGATAGTAACATCTCAGAGTCTTTGCTGTGTGAACCCAAGAACAGAAAACATGACCCCCTGTGCAATATCTAAACCAAAACTTTCCCTGGCCAGTGATGTGTGGTACAAGTCTCTCTCTTACAAATTCAGTGAGCTATATCAAAACTCCATCAGATGCACTGCCAAAATAAGTTAATATGCCTACTCATAGCGCTGTTTCTTTTCTTTTTATGTAGTTAACTTTAAAAATCTGTGGGTTTTTCAGGGACTTGGATGTGAGGAGCTACAGTATGTGTCTCAATGTGACTGTGTACCAGAAAAAACAGGTGGGGAGCTCAAACCTAGCTCTGATCAAATGTTTACTTGTTGAGCATCCATCTGCTGACAACCTCCTCACTGGCAACAATTTGAAACTATCTGCAGAGAGAATCTGCAGAAGTGGCAGACAGAGCTGTCAGAGCTGTAAGGAAGAACAATTGTTCTCTGTTTGTCTTTGTTGATAAATTTAATTCTGGTTTCAAGCTTTATACATGAGAAAAATACCACACAAGAGAAAAAAGTCAAACTACTTCAGCAATAAATAACCCTGTGACATCATTTTTTGCAGTTTATAATACCAAGAGATGGACCTTTATATGTACCACAGTGAGGTTTGGATTGTTCTGGTGGTAAAAATTTAGAGACATTGTTCCTAGTTGAAGATGAATGCGATCTGGACATGATGTGTGATGAGCTCATAGACACCTGGTTTGAATGAAAACATGAGCTGGAGGGACACAGTGGAAAGCAACAGAGGAGACATAATTTATGTGTTAGCTCTTTCTCGCTGTGAAAGAGGAAGCTCATAAGACTCAAAATTTAGCTATTTATTGGACAAGCAACAAACAAACAACAACAAAGATATCAAAAATGTGGAAAAATGTCCCCACACTAGTGGATACAAAGGATAAAATCAAATCAAAGATCTCATGAATAGAGTTTCTAGAGGGCTAAATGTTGAGAATGGCAGAGGTGTAGCATAGTTTGCGGGGGTTTTTTTAATGTAGATCAGTCAGGTGAGAGCTATTTCCCTGGCATTCCTTGTCTCATAGGCAACATGGTGACTTACACAGTTAGGCTGCCTACACACCAAACGTGACTTAGTGACCTGGGCGACCACTCTCCATGTAAAGTCAAGTATAGCCACAGTGGGGTGGGGCTGTACTTCCTGGCTCGTCTTATTTATTTTATTTCATCTTTATTTAACACGATAAATCCCATTGAGATCAGGATCTCGTACAAGGGCAACCTGGCCAAGAGGTCAGCAGCACATGCCAGACATCAATAAAAACTAGAGAATTTGCATTTCCATGCAGGAAATGCGTTGAAATGCTGAGTGTGACTGCTGAAACTGTGAAATGAAAGTGTTCAAAGTAATGCAAAGAAAGTTGAAACTGTGACATGAATAGTTGTAAGCAGTAAATCAGGGCTGAAAATGTGTGAAATGTGCAATAAAAATGTTTGCAGAACATTATAGATACTGGAGCTCAGGTGTGCGTCGTGACCACGGTCTAACTTCAAAGAAATATGCAAAAGTTGATGCTGCTTCAACAGTCATATCTCCAAAACTGTAGCAGATAGTGAAAAGTACATCAAAACTGTTTGCAGATGTGAAAGAAAGCAGAAAATGAATGACTGTTTTGTAACATGGTTAAATGTGTTGATATTTGTAGATGTACCTAATAAAGTGGCCAGTCAATGTAATACGTCCAAAGTAAGATTGAGAGTAAAGACAAGCATGATTACGCCATTATAAAGAAGGATCTGTATTAGCTGGAGAAGAAAAATACCTCTACCAGGAATTGAACCCCGGTTTCCCGCTGCGCAACCTAGCTGCTATTTATCTATGGGGTTAAATATGCTGAGTCACGGAAAGCAGGCTATTTCTCCTGAGCACAGCAGCTCAGCACTGATAACACTCGGTACTTCCGGGTAAACGAACGCTCGCTGTGTCTAAATCGGGATAGATATCAGGAAAAGGATTTCACCGTGAGCGTCCCAACAACCTGCTGAAACGTTTAATAAAATTCTCATGTCTGTACTGCTTAAAATGTTAACACAGTGGCGAATTAAAAACGCACTTCACTCGGCTGTCTGGGTCTTCGGTCTAACATGAAGGATTTCCTCAAAAGTTGGTGTTGCTTAAAAATTCATATTTAAAAAACCGTAGACGCCAGCAAAAAGCTGAAGATATGTAAAAATGGCTGAGAAGTCAGTGCAGCTTTTAAAGTACGAATGAAGTCTGTAGGTGGAAGCATGCCCAAGCTGTGGAGCTTCAAAGTTGCAGAAGTTTTCAGCAGAGCTGCGGAAACGTCCCATTGATTTCAATGTAAAAATACATGCAGAAATTATTTTTTACTGTAAAAAGTATAACTGTTAAACCTGTGAAAAATACAAGCGCACTTCTCCTGAACATGCTGCATATGTCAATTTTTTTCTGTGAAAATCTGTGCAAATTTGAAGCCTGTGAAAGGTGGCAAACCTGAGGAATAAGAAAGAGGAGACGAAAAAGAACAAAATGGAGGTTAGGGAGAACAATATGTTGAAATGCTGACTCAGCATTTCAACATAATGAAAAAAAGGTTCAGGCAATAAATTGCATCCAATAAATACATCAACAAACAACAACTTGGGGTGCCAGTTTGGCGGAGTGGTTAGCAACCAGGCACCCCATGTACTTGCTTCTGCCGGTCCAGGTTCAAATCCCGCCTGTGACCAGTTTGCAGAGTGTCTTCCCCTACTCTCTCTCCCCCTTTCACAAGCCTATCCACTGTCTCTCTCCTATCAAGAAAGGCACAAAATGCCCAAAAAATACATTAAAAAAAAAAAAAACTTGACAATGGATGAGCAGTAATTTTTCAGGACAGCTACAATTAAAAGCATAGGCATTGTTCATAGGATTCTCACTGTCTGGTGAGCAAGATGGAACGGAAAGCTTTGAGTGACACCAGTTTAGCCATTTTCAGTTCAGTATGTGTCGTGTTCCAGGCTGTGGGGGTAGCATAAGAAAAAGCTCTTTTTCCAAAGTCAGTTTGGACTCTGGGCATGTTTAAATGATAGACTGCACAAGAGCGTAAGGCATAGGTGCTCCTCGACTTCTGCAGTAGTGAGCATAGATAGGATGGCAGTAATCTTGGAAGAGATTTATAGATCAGCAGCATCCAGTGGGTATACCTCTGGGAGCTCAAGGAGAGCCACTCAGCTTTAGCATAAAGGTCACAATGATGAGTGAGACAAAACGCAATGCACAATGATATAGGAGACATTTGGTTGAGGCACTCATGTACAGAACATCACCATAGTCAATCAATAATAGAAAGGTTGCAGAGGCAAGATATTTTCGAGCTCTGATTGGTCGAAGAAGTTGAAAAGTTTGACAAACTATCAGCGCTGTGTGGGTGCATGACAGTACCCTTGACAAACTGTTTGTATTCTGAATCACAGAGTGACAATCCATCTCCCTGTGGGAACATCAGTTAGTGAGTACATTAGTTCTGCCCAGAGGGGACAGCTGCTGCAGGGTGATGAGCTGCAGGGTTTTGTGGTTGGTAGGTGAGTTAAAAAGATACAGTTAGAATGCTGTCAGCTAACAAATCCTATTATATGATATGATATGATTGCAGTGAAGCTTTAGCGGCTGTGATGTCACTGAGCGATGGCAACGTTGACCAAAATTAGGTATTTAAGGTCAGGTGACGCTGCCTGGGTGAGTGATGCGATACCAGTTGCAAAGTCGCCTGCGGTCAAATTTATTAACATTATGAATCCGTCACCTTTTCATTTTAGGAGATGATGGATTTGGGAATGGTTTTGGTGTTGGAAATGGTCTAAAAATATATAAATTTGAAAAAGTGTAGCATCATCCATCACTACTGGTATCCCACTATGTTGCTGCTTAACAGACATTTTGAATGACACTGTGTCACAGTTTAAGGTGTGACAGTATAAAATGGTGCCCAATGACTGCCTGTGCATGTTCTTATATATCCAAAAAATGTTCCAATCAGCCAGGGTAATCGAAAATGTCTTTTTCTACACAGTATCTAAACTTGATCATTCGATGTTTCTTGATCTGAAATCTAATCATACATTCATTTGGAACACCTATTAACCTTAGTTAAGGTGATCACAAGTTCAACTCTTACACTACTCAGACTTTGTGGAATAAATCTGAAATTTTTTTTCTTTTCAAAGAGACTGCAAGAGCTTTGCTAAGGGTGTATTCAGCAATGTGGGAGAAAACGAGTGGAGAGGTTGTTTATAAACAAATTTAGACCCACCTCTCCCTTCATACCTCACCCCTGGCTCCACCCCTGAAAGCTGATGGACGTGCATCGTCATGGAAACGGCCGTAGAAACTGCGTAGCTGACCAACGTAGCTAAGGTAACCCCGACTCGTCAGACAACTCGACTGCCATTATTGATAACATCACAGCAACAGTATATTCTGGCAGATTAGACAGTAAGATGAATGCCCGACGGCTGCTACTGTTATGTGAAGCACCACAGAGCTAATGTTGCTTACCTATCCAGCAGACAGACAGCGACATCCGTGTCCGTTTTCAGGTCTTTAATTGGCGGAGTTCCCTCCACCGTCGGAAAGCAACACCAATGTTGACCCGGGTCTTCGCTCTTTCATGGTCATAGCCCTTCTTTTTCCCTTTTCACTCCTCTGACCTTTTTCTTTTGGGCCACAGTATTTACCTGCTGAAATTCAGAGCCAAGGCTGTGTATTGAAACCGGACTTTTTTTTTCAACATGCTGTCAGCGGGGACATCTTGTGGATGGAGAGGAGAAATACGGCGAATTTGACAAATACTGCATTAGATTAGAAGATTAGAAGATCGCTGACTACACCTTCAAATGTCATGGACATTGTTGCATGCTATTTGCAGTATCTATGTTGTGTTTCTGCCTTCATGCATGTGTACAAAGATGCTTTTGGAAACTTTTCATGCATACTCAAAATACTCGTTTTCAAAAATGCCCACAGAGGTGTGTACGTAGTGGCCTTGGTTATTAAGCTTTTTTTTCCAGTAAACTGAATAACACAACATCAGTATCATTACTCAGCAGTAAAAATGATTGAATCATAACAATCACCGCTCTGATAGTCTGACTTGCTTCTGTTTGTTCTAAAGAAGCCTAAAGTGTCAGTCTCAGTTTGTGTTGTAGTTCAGTCTGCTCTCAGTTAAAAGCCCATTCAGTTGGTTTCAGTCTAAGATTTGATCTTCAAGCAGAAGAACTGTCCCTGCCTTCTACAGCCATGTTGGGCCATCTGTTGTTTTAGTGTCTCCCTGTAAAGCATCAAAACATCAAACAGTGAGCATGACTGAAGTGCCCTCAGAAAATCACAGACTGTTGTTGTGCCTGTCATCTTTATCTCAGGAAGAAGTCTTTGCATTTCTCTCCCACTCTGTGAAACACACTTGATTTTCTCCCATCCTGCCTGTCCGTCTTCCTCTGTCTCTTCTTGACGGTTTGACAGCGTGACAGCGGTGGAGAGACATCTTCAGTCTTCTGTGTGTGAGTGAGTCTGTCAGCAGGAGTGAGATGTCTGTCTTGGCACCACTGATTGGTTCGTGTGTGGGAGTGTGTGTCCATGCTTGTGTGAATTTTGATTCTCGTTTGAGGACACTTTAGTTGTGCTAATGTTTTGAATACTGAATATGTTTCAGCGCAAAATCCTGTGTTGGTTTCTCTTTCTCTGCTCTGTCACTCTATATTCCTCTAATTTTCATGAAAGTATGTCACAGCATTGAAGCATCAAAGGATGAGGCTTGTCATTCGCATTATTCCCCAATTACAAAGGCTCTGATGATATGGCACAACCCAATATTTTATAAAGCTTTTCAGATATAAATAGACTGCAGTTTTAATAGCTTCCAGGAACACTAAACCAGCAGTAAAGGGAAAAAATGAGCTAAATGTTTTACTTAGGAGCCTTTCAACACAGCTTGATTCTCTCAAATATTTTATAATCCTGGCTGCTTGCTGTGCAGTAATATCTCAAGGCGATTCTACCTTCTAATTGCCTGTAAACATGAATTACTCACATGCTTGTAAATGCATTGCAGAATTAAGAAGTAGTGTATTTCAGCAGTTAATTAGGAATGCATGTGATTATAAGGCTACACAATTAAAGTCAAATAACTAGTTGGCACTGCATTTTCAGCAGTGTAGCTCAGTCCATGAGGGCTTGGCCTGGGGACCAGGGGACAAATCGAACCGTGCTTGGAAGTTGGATGGTTACTGGAGAGATGCAAGCTGATTTCCAGGGACAGTGGCACGAGTTATGGCAGTAATACAGCTGAAGGAGTCGGTGTCTCTTGCCTCCAGAGCCTCATGGTGTAGGGTTTGCACTCTTGTGTCCTTAAACTTTATTGCACATAAACACCAGGGAAAGAGGGGATCGCCGGTGGGACAGACAAGTCATCAGGAATGATGAATGGTGAAGGGCTGATCCAGCATGTTCTACTGACCCTGACCTGACTAGATTTTCACAATCCTTTTTATTTTTTCATCAATTAATACCAACAATCCAGGTCAAATGCTCTGCTTAAACTCTAGCAGAGATGTGCCACTGCAGCCACTGTTGCTCCTTTGACTACATTCAACTTGGCAAAATGCCCTTCTGTAGAAGCTAACAGAAGACAGTCCACAGATGGTTAGGATCAATAGCACATTGCTAAAAGAAGTTTATGGTGATCCAAATATGGATGCGGATCAAGGAATTTAAAAGGACTTCTTAGCAGTGTGAGGTAGGGCCGTTTTCTACATCTATGACAATAGCTCACCCAATAATGTGGAAATGCCTCGGCGGAGGTTTGTACTCTCTGTGCACTTCTGGTTTATTTATTTATTTGACGTTTCACCGCAGATGTTGTCTCTTTGAACTGCCTCCTTCATGTTTTGTTACATTCATGGTCTCTAGATGTCTCCCAAGATTGAGGTTAAAGAAGTCATAACCCCCTTTTTCGTATATTAATTTGAAATGACAAAGTATTTTCATATCTGTTAATGTTCAAAAACCCTTTTAGTTTTCACATATACCCTTGTTCCACCTCTTTTCTCTGCTCATCCAAGGCACTTTGCCTAATCACCTCTTACTTTATGGCTCCTTTCCCTAAAAGGGTCCAATTTTCAGTTGACCACTCTAATCTGTGTGCTGACTGGAGAGAGATGGAGAGATGATTCCAACAATCAGAGTTTTCCAAAACATTGAGAGGACTGGCGTGGACTGCAGCAGGTCAGTCTAGTCCCTGTTGTTGAAACTTGAGCAGAATGTGTCTTCATGTCTCTGAAATAATCATTTAACACACCCCTATACCATTACAGATGCTGTCTTTTGCCCTTTGCTCTGATAACAGTCTGGATGGTCCTTTTCCTCTTTAGCTCGGAGGACACCACGTCCATGATGTCCAAAAACAGTCTGAAATGTGGACTTAGACCACAGCAGACTTTCCCACTCTGCCTCAGTCCATCTCAGATGAGCTCCGCCCAGAAAAGCCAGCAGTGTTTCTGGGTGTTGCTGATATTTGTCTTTGTCTTTGCATGGTAGAGTTTGACCTTGACCTTGTACAAAACCCCAAACCAGTGAAGTTGGCACATTGTGTAAATCGTAAATAAAAACAGAATACAACGATTTGCAAATCCTTTTCAACTTATACTCAATTGAATACACAGCAAAGACAAGATATTTAATGTTTGAACTGAGAAACTTTATTTTCTTTTGCAAATAATCATCAACTTAGAATTTAATGGCAGCAACACATTGCAAAAAAAGTTGTCACATGTGCATTTTTACCACTGTGTTACATCACCTTTCCTTTTAACAACACTCAGTAAACGTTTGGGAACTGAGGAGACCAATTTTTGAAGCTTTCAGGTGGAATTCTTTCCCATTCTTGCTTGATGTACAGCTGAAGTCGTTCAACAGTACGGGTCATCGTTGTTGTATTTTAAGCTTCATAATGCACCACACATTTTCAATGGGGGACAGGTCTGGACTACAGGCAGGCCAGTCTAGTACCTGCACTCTTTTACTACGAAGCCACGCTGTTGTAACACGTGCAGAATGTGGCTCAGCATTGTCTTGCTGAAATAAGCAGGGGCGTCCATGAAAAAGACGCTGCTTGGATGGCAACTAGGGCTACGATATTGGAAAAAACTGACATTGCGATTTTTGGGGGCTTTGCGATATATTGTGATATTAAAAATAAAAGAATTTTTACCAGATGACTTGAATAGCTCTGTTTGGGAAGAATTTGGTTGACTCACAATGACACCGTTGTTTTCATATAATACCATTTAATCCAGGCTAAGGGGGTTCATCTGTGAATGATGCAGATTGCTGTATATAAAAGGGATCCAGGAGGCCATGCCTCTGTACAAAATAGAATAGGTTTCAATTTCAGTTGCTTTTTTTTCATTTCCCCAATAAATGTTGATGATATACAGGAGCTTGTGAATCAAAACACAAGTTTGTGTGTTTGCGATAGTAACATTGCATGTGCAATGTGACTATTGTGCATGCGCACATCACAATGGCGATGTTCAAACAGTATATTGTGCAGGCCCATTGGCAACATATGTTGCTCCAAAACCTATATGTACCTTTCAGCATTAATGGTGCCTTCACAGATGTGTAAGTTACCCATGCCTTGGGCACTAATTTTTTTTTATTTAACCTTTATTTAACCAGATAAATCCCATTGAGATCAGGATCTCATTTACAAGGGCGACCTGGCCAAGAGGTCAGCTATACACCCCCATACCATCACAGATGCTGGCTTTTGAACTTTGTACCTGTAACAGTCCAGCTGGTTCTTGTCCTCTTCGGTCTGGAGGACATGACGACCACAGTTTCCAAAAACAATTTGAAATGTGGACTGGTCAGACCACAGAACACTTTTCCACTTTGCATCAGTCCATCTTAGATGAGCTCGGGCCCAGTGAAGCGGGCGGTGTTTCTGGGTGTTGTTGATAAATGGCTTTGGCTTTGCATAGTAGAGTTTTAACTTGCACTTACAGATGTAGACGAACTGTAGTTACTGACAGTGGTTTTCTGAAGTGTTTCTGAGCCCATGTGGTGATATCCTTTACACAGTGATGCCGCTTTTTGATGCAGTACCGCCTAAGAGATTGAAGGGCAGTCAGTGTTGGATTTGGGCCTTGCTGCTTACGTGCAGCAATTTCTCCAGATTCTCTGAACCTTTTGATATTACGGACCGTAGATGATGAAATCCCTAAATTCCTTGCAATAGCTGGTTGAGAAATGTTGTTCTTAAACTGTTGGACAATTTGCTCACGCATTTGTTCACAAAGTGGTGACCCTCACCCCATCCTTGTTTGTGAATGACTGAGCATTTCAGTGAAGCTGCTTTTATACCCAATCATGGCACCCACCTGTTCCCAATTAGCTTGTTCACCTGTGGGATGTTCCAAATAAGTGTTTGATGAGCATTCCTCAACTTTCTCAGTCTTTTTTGCCACTTGTGCCAGCTTTTTTGAAACATGTTGCAGGCCCCTGAGCCAGAGGCCCCTCAGCTTGAGGCCCCTCAGCCGGAGAACTTTCAGCTGGAGGACCCTCAGCCGGACCCTCAGCTTGAGGCCCCTCAGCTGGAGGCCCCTCAGCCAGAGGACCCTCAGCTTGAGGCCCCTCAGCTGGAGGCCCCTCAGCCAGAGGACCTTCAGCTTGAGGCCCCTCAGCTTGAGGCCCCTCAGCTGGAGGACCCTCAGCCTGACCCTCAGCTGGAGGACATTCAGCCTGAGACCCCTCAGCCAGAGGACCTTCAGCCGGAGGACCTTCAGCCTGAGGACCCTCAGCTTGAGGCCCCTCAGCCGGAGGACCTTCAGCTTGGGGCCCTTCAGCTTGTGGCCCCTCAGCCGGACCTTCAGCCGGAGGCCCCTCAGCTGGAGGACCCTCAGGCTGGGGGGCCTCAAGCTCAGGGCCCCTAGCCAGAGGACCCTCAGCCGGAGGACCTTCAGCCTGAGGACCCTCAGCCAGAGGCCCCTCAGCTTGAGGCCCCCAACCAGAGGACTCTCAGTCTGAGGCCCCTCAGCTTGAGGCCCCTCAGCTGGAGGACCTTCAGCTTGAGGCCCTTCAGCCTGAGGCCCCTCAGCCAGAGGACCCTCAGCCGGAGGACCTTCAGCCTGAGGACCCTCAGCTTGAGGCCCCTCAGCCGGAGGACCTTCAGCTTGAGGTCCCTCAGCCAGAGGCCCCTCAGCTTGAGGCCCCCCAGCCAGAGGCCCCTCAGCCGGAGGCACCTCAGCTTGAGGCCCCTCAGCCGGAGAAACTTCAGCTTTAGGCCCCTCAGCTGGAGGACCTTCAGCTTGAGGCCCCTCAGCTGGAGGCCTATCAGCCAGAGGCCCCTTAGCATGAGGCCCTTCAGCCAGAGGCCCCTCAGCCTGAGACCCCAGAAGTGACTTTTCAGGGGAGTGGGCTCTGCCTCCATCTTAGAGGAGCTGTTTCTGCTCCATTAGGGGGTCTCCTGTGAAACAGTGGTGCAATGTTTTATCAAAAATACTCTCATATAGAGTCAAATTTCTATTTCATCAATATACAACTCATAGTGTCAAAGTTACAAAAATAATAATGTGAAATAATTACTGAAATTGCTACCCAGTATGCTGAAATTGTTCCAAAAGAGAGAGCAGTGGGAGACAGCCATCATCACCTATTAATATAATACAGTGGGTCAGAATTGTATACATTTTTGTCAATGGAAGTTGTCAGCATTGATGCAAAAAGCTGGAGATAAAACATTTGGGATATAATTTCAGCTTGGTACCTAATAAAATCATATAAAGAGATAAACAGGCCATACATACATTTTTGCTGTTTTTTTCAAATATAATTTTATTTAATTTTATTTTTTTTGCTGTTTTTGTCCTGTTATACAGTATAAATGTTATCAAATGTAAGAAATAACCATTCAAATTAATTCCCGGGGTCAGAATTGTATGGCAGATGTTGTTCATTTGTCTTTGTATGTTGTTTACTCCCAAAGTTATGCCTATATTTGCACATCATATCTATTTTTCGGTTTTGGACTAGGTACAGTAAAGTGTTAAAATGAAGGCTTTTGGACATAGTTTCAGCTTGGTACTCAATATAATCTTTAAATAGACACTTAAAGGATTAAGAAAAAACTGGTGGTGAATAAAAGTCAACCTGTGAGCTTGAAAAAATGAAAAGATAGATGGTCATACAGGCATTTTTGGCCATTTTTTTTTTTTACTGTTTTTGGCCAGAATTGGAGGCTAAATGTCATCAAATGTCAAAAATAACTATTCCAATGATTTCCTTGGGTCAAAATTATATGAGAAAATGTATTGGTTTGTCTCTGTATGTTGTTTACATCAAAAGTTAGGCCTATTTTGACATCATATTTCTATTTTTCGTTTTTTTGGGTTGGATGCAATGAAGCACAAAAAAAAGCCTTTGGCACCCTATTTCAGCTTGGTAACCACCAGATTCTGAAAATAGACACTCCAAGGAGTAAAAAAAATCAGGTGGCGAAAAAGAATCCGGGGGGTGCGCGTGGACCCCCCTTTCCATCTGGACTACAACTCTCTAGCTGGCAAATGTACATTTGCCAAAACAAATACTATCTTTGGAAAAACTGAAAAATTGTGATGTCAATAAATTAAGGTTTTATGTTACATATTTAGGATAAGATGGCCATTTTGTTTATTTTTAAAATAAGTCAGAATAACTCATAGATCTGTGTTGCCATGGAAATAATTTTGACTGAAGTCATGGAATTCAACTCATCAAAGGATAAAAGAGGATCAGAGCAGCTGCTGAAAGTATAAATTGAAGAGCACGAGAGAGAGGCCCCTCAGACAGAGGCCCCCCAGCTTCAGGCCCCTCAGCCAGAGGCCCTTCAGCCTGAGGCCCCTCAGTCAGAGGTCCTCCAGCTGAGGAGCCTCAGCCTGAGACCCCTTAGCCAGAGGCTCCTCAGCTGGAGGACCTTCAGCCAGAGGCCCCTCAGCTGGAGGACCTTCAGCCGGAGGACCTTCAGCCAGAGGCCCCTCAGATGGAGGACCTTCAGCCAGAGGCCCCTCAGCCAGAGGCCCCTCAGCTTGAGGCCCCTCAGCCAGAGGACCTTCAGCCTGAGGACCCTCAGCTTGAGGCCCCTCAGCCGGAGGACCCTCAGCCGGTCCCTCAGCTGGAGGACATTCAGCCTGAGGCCCCTCAGCCAGATGACCTTCAGCCGGATGACCTTCAACCTGAGGCCCCTCAGGCAGAGGAACTTCAGCCAGAGGACCTTCAGCTTGATGCCCCTCAGCTTGAGGCTCCTCAGCCGGAGGACCCTCAGCCGGAGGACCCTCAGCCGGAGGCCCCTCAGCTTGAGGCCCCTCAGCCAGAGGACCTTCAGCCTGAGGACCCTCAGCTTGAGGCCCCTCAGCCGGAGGACCCTCAGCTTGAGGTCCCTCAGCTGGAGGACATTCAGCCTGAGGCCCCTCAGCCAGATGACCTTCAGCCGGAGGACCTTCAGCCTGAGGATCCTCAGCTTGAGGCCCCTCAGCCGGAGGACTTCAGCCTGAGGCCCCTCAGCCAGAGGACCTTCAGCCTGAGGACCCTCAGCTTGAGGCCCCTCAGCAGGAGGACCCTCAGCCGGAGAACCTTCAGCCTGAAGACCCTCAGCTTGAGGCCCTTCAGCCAGAGGACCTTCAGCTTGAGGCCCCTCAGCCGGAGGACCCTCAGCCGGTCCCTCAGCTGGAGGACATTCAGCCTGAGGCCCCTCAGTCAGATGACCTTCAACCGGAGGACCTTCAACCTGAGGACCCTCAGCTTGAGGCCCCTCAGCCAGAGGACATTCAGCCTGAGGCCCCTCAGCCAGAGGACCTTCAGCCTGAGGACCCTCAGCTTGATGCCCCTCAGCAGGAGGCCCCTCAGCCGGAGGCCCCTCAGCCAGAGGACCCTCAGCCTGAGGACCCTCAGCTTGAGGCCCCTCAGCCTGAGGACCTTCAGCGTGAGGCCCCTCAGCTTGAGGCTCCTCAGCCTGAGGACCCTCAGCCGGTGGACATTCAGCAAGAGGCCCATCAGCTTGAGGCCCCTCAGCCGGAGGCCCCTCAGCCGGAGGACCTTCAGCTTGAGGTTCATCAGCCGGAGGCCTATCAGCCGCAGGCCCCTCAGCTTGAGGCCCCTCAGCAGGAGGATCTTCAGCCAGAGGCCCTCAGCTTGAGGCCCCCCAGCCAGAGGCCCCTCAGCCAGTGGCCCCTCAGCCTGAGGCCCCTCAGCTAGAGGCGACTCAGCCGGAGGACCTTCAGCTTGAAGCCCCTCAGCCGGAGGCCTATCAGCCAGAGGCCCCTCAGCTGGAGGCCCCTCAGCCGGAGGCCCCTCAGCTTGAGGCCCCTGAGCTTTAGGCCCCCCAGCCAGAGAACCCTCAGCCTGAGGCCCCTCAGCTTTAGGCCCCTCAGCTTGAGGACCTTCAGCTTGAGGCCCCTCAGCTGGAGGCCTATCAGCCAGAGGCCCCTCAGCTTGAGGCCCCTCAGCCAGATGCCCCTCAGCCAGAGGCCCCTCAGCCAGAGGACCTTCAGCCTGAGGCCCCTTAGCCTGAGACCCCAGAAGTGACTTTTCAGGCGAGTGGGCTCTGCCTCCATCTTAGAGGAGCTGTTTCTGCTCCATAAGAGGGTTCAGGAGTCTCCTGTGAAACAGTGGTGCAATGTTGTATCAAAAATACTCTTATATAGAGTCAAATTTCTATTTCATCAATATACAACTCATAGTGTCAAAGTTACAAAAATAATAATGTCAAATAATTACTGAAATTGCTACCCAGTATGCTGAAATTGTTCCAAAAGAGAGAGCAGTGGAAGACAGCCATCATCACCTATTAATATAATACAGTGGGTCAGAATTGTATAAGTTTTTGTCAATGGAAGTTGTCAGCATTGATGCAAAAAGCTGGAGATAAAACATTTGGGATATAATTTCAGCTTGGTACCTAATAAAATCATATAAAGAGATAAACAGGCCATACATACATTTTTGCTGTTTTTTTTTACATTTAATTTGATTTAAATATATATATTTTTTTGCTGTTTTTGTCCTGTAATACAGTATAAATGTTATCAAATGTAAGAAATAACCATTCAAATTAATTCCCGTTGTTGTTCATTTGTCTTTGTATGTTGTTTACTCCCAAAGTTAAGCCTATATTTGCACATCATATCTATTTTTCGGTTTTGGACTAGGTACAGTAAAGTGTTAAAATGAAGGCTTTTGGACATAGTTTCAGCTTGGTACTCAATATAATCTTTAAATAGACACTTAAATTAAGAAAAATTGTGAAGTGTATCACTGTCATTTTCTACTCAAAAAAATGTCAGCACTAGTAGCAACTTTTGCACTTTGTGATTTACAACTTGGATAAAGATGGATTATAAATGTAGTTTCAAGTAGTCCCTGTCATGACATCATCTGCTTCCTGCTCCATTTGGAAGACGTGGAGGATGCAAATTGTCCTGGAAAGAGGTCATTTTCATAAATTTCTAACGCTTTCCCCCAAAACATATTTATGATTATTTAATCATTCAAGTCTCTAGAGTAACCCTCCACCAAATTTTTTTACCTGGAAAGCAATCTTTCTCTGTCAACTAACATCAGTGTGGAAAACCATTTCAGCAACTTTAAAAAAAGGAACTCAGGGAACTAAAAATAAATAAATACATACTAAGTCATAATAATGTGATAAAAAGTCAAAAATGTTGATGTGCAGTTGGAAGTGCACCTTTCTTGACACACACTCATCATAGAATGGCTGACAACACACACACACTCACAACCTCACACACACACCCCCGCACATACCCACACACACAATTTTCATAAAATAACAGGCCAAAATACAGATTTATCATGTATGTTGTTCTTCCCTTCAGTACTCTGTAACAGAGGTCCAGGCCATGCTGCAGGACTTTAACAGAGTGACCTCATGACAAGCTATGTGACTGAAAATAGACACTCCAAGGAGTAAAAAAAATCAGGTGGCGAGAATCTGTGTGATTCATCTGGACTACAACTCTCTAGCTGGCAAATGTACATTTGCCAAAACAAATACTATCTTTGGAAAAACTGAAAAATTGTGATGTCAATAAATGAAGGTTTTATGTTACATATTTAGGATAAGATGGCCATTTTGTTTATTTTTAAAATGAATCAGAATAACTCAAAGATCTGTGTTATTCTGTGTTGCCATAGAAATAATTTTGACTGAAGTCATGGAATTCAACTCATCAAAGGATAAAAGAGGATCAGAGCAGCTGCTGAAAGTATAAATTGAAGAGCACGAGAGAGAGGCCCCTCAGACAGAGGCCCCTCAGCTTCAGGCCCCTCAGCCGGAGGCCCTCAGCCGAAGGCCCCTCAGCTTGAGGCCCCTAAGCCAGAGGCTCCTCAGCTTGAGGCCCCTTAGCCAGAGGCCCTTCAGCTTGAGGCCCCTCAGCCTGAGGCCCCTCAGCTTGAGACCCCTCAGCCAGAGGCCCCTCAGCCAGAGGCTCCTCAGCTTGAGGCCCCTCAGCTTGAAACCCTTCAGCTGGACAACCCTCAGCCAGAGGACCTTCAGCCAGAGGCCCTTCAGTCTGAGGCCCCTCAGCCGGAGGACCTTCAGCCTGGGGCCCCTCAACCAGAGGCCCCTCAGCCAGAGGACCTTCAGCTCGAGGCCCCTCAGCCGGAGGCCTATCAGCCGGATTCAGCTCAGCTGGCCCCTCAGCCTGAGGCCCCTCAGCTTGAGGACCCTCAGCCGGAGGACCCTCAGCCAGAGGACCGTCAGCTTGAGGCCCCTCAGCTGGAGGCCTGTCAGCGGGAGGCCCCTCAGCTGGAGGCCCCACAGGTCCCCCAGCCAGAGGACCCTCAGCCGGAGGACCTTCAGCCTGAGGACCCTCAAGCTCAGGGCCCTCAGCCGGAGGACCTTCAGCCTGAGGACCCTCAGCCAGAGGCCCCTCAGCTTGAGGACCCCAAGCCAAAGGACCTCAGCCAGAGGACCCTCAGCCTGAGGTCCCTCAGCTGGAGGCCCCTCAGCCAGAGGCACTTCAGCTTGAGATCCCCGAGCTTGAGGCCCCTCAGCCGTCGAACCTTCAGCTTGAGGCGACCCAGCCGGATGACCTTCAGCTTGAGGCCCCTCAGCCGGAGGCTTATCAGGCAGAGGCCCCTCAGCCTGAGGTCCTCTGGCTGGGGGCCTCAGCCAGGTCCTCAGCCAGGACCTCAGCCTGAGGACCCTCAGCCAGAGGCCCCTCAGCTTGAGGACCCTGAGCTTGAGGCCCCCCAGCCAGAGGACCCTCAGCCTGAGGTCCCTCAGCTGGAGGCCCCTCAGCCAGAGGCACTTCAGCTTGAGATCCCTGAGCTTGAGGCCCCTGAGCTTGAGGCCCCTCAGCCGTCGGACCTTCAGCTTGAGGCGACCCAGCCGGATGACTTTCAGCTTGAGGGCCCTCAGCGGGAGGCCTACCAGGCAGAGGCCCCTCAGCTGGAGGCCCTCAGATGGAGGCCCCTCATGCTGAGGGGCCTCTGGCTGGGGGCCTCAAGCTCAGGCCCCCCAGCCAGAGGACCCTCAGTTGGAGGACCTTTAGCCTGAGGCCCCTCAGCCAGAGGCCCCTCAGCTTGAGGCCCCCCAGCCAGAGGACCCTTAGCCTGAGGCCCTTCAGCTTGAGGCCTCTAAGCCGGAGGACCTTCAGCTTGAGGCCCCTCAGCTGGAGGCCTATCAGCCAGAGGCCCCTCAGCTGGATACCCATCAGCCTGAGGCCCTCAGCCGGAGGCCTCAGCCAGAGGACCTTCAGCCTGTGCACCCTCAGCCTGAGGCCCCTCAGCTGGAGGACCTTCAGCTTGAGGCCCCTCAGCTTGAGTCCCCTGAGCTTGAGGCCCCTCAGCTTGATCCCCCTAAGCCGGAGGACCTTCACCTTGAGGCCCCTCAGCTGAAGGCCCTCAGCCGGAGGCCTCAGCCAGAGGACCCTCAGCCGGAGGACCTTCAGCCTGAGGACCTTAAGCTTGAGGCCGCTCAGCCAGAGGACCTTCAGCTTAAGGCCCCTCAGCTTTAGGAGCCTCAGCCAGAGGCCCCACAGCTATAGGCCCCTCAGCCGGAGGACCTTCAGCTTTAGGCCCCTCAGCCAGAGGCCCCTCAGCCGGAGGAGCTTCAGCCAGAGGACCCTCAGCCTGAGGCCCCTCAGCCAGATGCCTATCAGCTTGAGGCCCCTCAGCCAGAGGCCTATCAGCCAGTGGCCCCTCAGGCTGAGGGTCCTCTGGCTGGGGGGCCTCAAGCTCAGGTCCCTCAGCCGGAGGACCTTCAGCCTGAGGACCCTCAGCCAGAGGCCCCTGAGGACCCTGAGCTTGAGGCCCCTCAGCCAGAGGACTCTCAGCCTGAGGCCCCTCAGCTGGAGGCCCCTCAGCCAGAGGCCCCTCAGCTTGAGGCCCCTCAGCCAGAGGCCCCTCAGCCTGAGACCCCAGAAGTGACTTTTCAGGCGAGTGGGTTCTGCCTCCATCTTAGAGGAGCTGTTTCTGCTCCATAAGAGGGTTCAGGAGTCTCCTGTGAAACAGTGGTGCAATGTTGTATCAAAAATACTCTTATATAGAGTCAAATTTCTATTTCATCAATATACAACTCATAGTGTCAAAGTTACAAAAATAATAATGTCAAATAATTACTGAAATTGCTACCCAGTATGCTGAAATTGTTCCAAAAGAGAGAGCAGTGGAAGACAGCCATCATCACCTATTAATATAATACAGTGGGTCAGAATTGTATACATTTTTGTCAATGGAAGTTGTCAGCATTGATGCAAAAAGCTGGAGATAAAACATTTGGGATATAATTTCAGCTTGGTACCTAATAAAATCATATAAAGAGATAAACAGGCCATACATACATTTTTGCTGTTTTTTTTTTTACATTTAATTTTATTTAAATATATATATTTTTTGCAGTTTTTGTCCTGTTATACAGTATAAATGTTATCAAATGTAAGAAATAACCCTTCAAATTAATTCCCGGGGTCAGAATTGTATGGCAGATGTTGTTCATTTGTCTTTGTATGTTGTTTACTCCCAAAGTTAAGCCTATATTTGCACATCATATCTATTTTTCGGTTTTGGACTAGGTAAGTAGTGTTAAAATGAAGGCTTTTGGACATAGTTTCAGCTTGGTACTCAATATAATCTTTAAATAGACACTTAAAGGATTAAGAAAAAACTGGTGGTGAATAAAAGTCAATCTGTGAGCTTGAAAAAATGAAAAGATAGATGGTCATACAGGCATTTTTGGCCTTTTTTTTTTTTTTTTGCTGTTTTTGGCCAGAAATGGAGTCTAAATGTCATCAAATGTCAAAAATAACTACTCCAATGATTTCCTTGGCTCAAAATTATATGAGAAAATGTATTGGTTTGTCTCTGTATGTGGTTTACATCAGAAGTTAGGCCTATTTCTACATCATATTTCTATTTTTAGTTTTTTTGGGTTGGATGCAATGAAGCACAAAAAAAAGCCTTTGGCACCCTATTTCAGCTTGGTAACCACCAGATTCTGAAAATAGACACTCCAAGGAGTAAAAAAAATCAGGTGGCGAAAAAGAATCCGGGGGGTGCGCGTGGACCCCCCTTTCCATCTGGACTACAACCCTCTAGCTGGCAAATATACATTTGCCAAAACAAATACTGTCTTTGGAAAAACTGAAAAATTGTGATGTCAATAAATGAAGGTTTTATGTTACATATTTAGGATAAGATGGCCATTTTGTTTATTTTTAAAATGAATCAGAATAACTTATATCTATGAGTCATATCTATGATTCTGTGTTGCCATGGAAATAATTTTGACTGAAGTCATGGAATTCAACTCATCAAAGGATAAAAGAGGATCAGAGCAGCTGCTGAAAGTATAAATTGAAGAGCACGAGAGAGAGGCCCCTCAGACAGAGGCCCCTCAGCTTAGGGCCCCCAGCCCGAGGCCCCTCAGCTGGAGGACTTTCATCCTTAGGCCCCTCATCTTGAGGCCCCTCAGCCGGAGGCCTATCAGGCAGAGGCCCCTCAGCTGGAGGCCCCTCAGCTGGAGGCCCGTCAGCCAGAGGCCCCTCAGCTTGAGGCCCCTCGGCCGGAGGACCTTCAGCTTGAGGCCCCTCAGCCGGAGGCCTATCAGCTGGAAGCCCCTCAGCCTGAGGACCCTCAGCCAGAAGCCCCACAGCTTGAGGCCCCTCAGCCAGAGGCACTTCAGCTTGAGGCCCCTCAGCCGTAGGACCTTCAGCTTGAGGTGACTCAGCCGGATGACCTTCAGCTTGAGGCCCCTCAGCCGGAGGCCTATCAGCCAGTGGCCCCTCAGCTGGAGGCCCTCATGCTGAGGGTCCTCTGGCTGGGGGGCCTCAGGCACCCCAGCCAGAGGACCCTCAGTTGGAGGAACTTTAGCCTGAGGACCCTCAGCCAGAGGCCCCTCAGCTTGAGGCCCCCCAGCCAGAGGACCCTTAGCCTGAGGCCCCTCAGCTTGAGGCCCCTCAGCTGGAGGCCTATCAGCCAGAGGCCCCTCAGCTGGAGGCCTGTCAGCCTGAGGCCTCAGCCAGAGGACCCTCAGACGGAGGACCTTCAGCCTGTGGACCCTCAGCCAGAGGCCCCTCAGCTGGAGGCCCATCAGCCTGAGGCCTCAGCCAGAGGACCCTCAGATGGAGGACCTTCAGCCTGTGGACCCTCAGCCTGAGGACCTTCTGCTTGAGGGCCCTCAGCTTTAGGAGCCTCAGCCAGAGGCCCCTCAGCTTGAGTCCCCTGAGCTTGAGGCCCCTCAGCTTGATCCCCCTAAGCCGGAGGACCTTCAGCATGAGGCCACTCAGCTGGAGGCCCATCAGCTTGAGGCCCTCAGCCAGAGGACCCTCAGCCAGAGGACCTTCAGCCTGAGGACCCTCAGCTTGAGGCCCCTCAGCCGGAGGACCTTCAGCTTAAGGCCCCTCAGCTTTAGGAGCCTCAGCCAGTGGCCCAAGCTGAAGAGCCCCTCAGCCAGAGGCCCCTCAGCCGGAGGACCTTCAGCTTTAGGCCCCTCAGCCAGAGGTCCTCAGCCAAAGGACCTTCAGCTTGAGGCCCCTCAGCTTGAGTCCCCTCAGCAGGAGGACCTTCAGCCAGAGGCCATTCAGCTTGAGGCCCCTCAGCCGGAGGCCCCTCAACCGGAGCACCTTCAGCTTGAGGCCCATCAGCCGGAGGCCTTTCAGCCGTTGGCCCCTCAGCTGGATGCCCCTCAGGCTGAGGGTCGTCTGGCTGGGGGGCCTCAGCTCAACCCCAGCCAGAGGACCTTCAGCCTGAGGACCCTCAGCCAGAGGCCCCTCAGCTTGACGCCCCTGAGCTTGAGGCTCAACAGCCAGAGGACCCTCAGCCTGAGGCCCCTCAGCTTGAGGCCCCTCAGCCGGAGGACCTTCAGCTTGAGGCCCCTCAGCCAGAGGTCCTCAGCCAAAGGACCTTCAGCTTGAGGCCCCTCAGCTGGAGGACCTTCAGCCAGAGGCCCCTCAGCTTGAGTCCCCTCAGCAGGAGGACCTTCAGCCAGAGGCCATTCAGCTTGAGGCCCCTCAGCCGGAGGCCCCTCAACCGGAGCACCTTCAGCTTGAGGCCCATCAGCCGGAGGCCTTTCAGCCTGTGGCCCCTCAGCTGGATGCCCCTCAGGCTGAGGTTTCTCTGGCTGGGGGGCCTCAAGCTCAGGCCCCCCAGCCAGAGGACCCTTCAGCCTGAGGACCCTCAGCCAGAGGCCCCTCAGCTTGACGCCCCTGAGCTTGAGGCTCAACAGCCAGAGGCCCCTCAGCCTGAGGCCCCTCAGCTTGAGGCCCCTCAGCCGGAGGACCTTCAGCTTGAGGCCCCTCAGCTGGAGGCCTATCAGCCAGAGGCCCCTCAGCTGGAGGCCCCTCAGCCTGAGGCCCCTCAGCCGGAAGACCTTCAGCCTGAGGCCCCTCACCCGGTGGACCTTCAGCTTGAGGCCCCTCAGCCAGAGGCCTATCATCCGGAGGCCCCTCAGCTGGAGGCCCCTCAGCTTGAGGCCCCTCAGTCGGAGGACCTTCAGCCTGAGGACCCTCAGCCAGAGGCCCCTCAGCTGAAGGCCCCTCAGCCAGAGGCCCCTCAGCTAGAGGCACTTCAGCTTCAGGCCCCTCAGCCAGAGGACCCTCAGCTGGAGGCCCCTCAGGCTGAGGGTCTTCTGGTTGGGGGGCCTCAAGCTCAGGCCCCACAGCCACAGTCCCTTAGCCGGCGGACCTTCAGCCTGAGGACCCTCAGCCACAGGCCCCTCAGCTTGATGCCCCTGAGCTTGAGGCCCCTCAGCCTGAGGCCCCTCAGCTTGAGGCCTCTCACAGGAGGACCTTCAGCTAGAGACCCCTCAGCCAGAGTCCCCGCAGCTGAAGGCCCCTCAGCCAGAGGACCTTCAGCCTGAGGACCCTAAGCCGGAGGCCTATGAGTCAAAAGCCCCTCAGCTGGAGGCCCCTCAGCCTGAGGCTCCTCAGCCGGCAGACCTTCAACTCGAGGACCCTCAGCCGGAAGACCTTCAGCTTGAGGCCCCTCAGCTGGAGGCCTATCAGCCGGAGGCCCCTCAGTAGAGGCCCCTCAGCTGGCGGACCTTCAGCCTGAGGCTCCTCAACCAGAGGCCCCTCAGCTGAGGCCCCTCAGCCATAGGCCCCTCAGCTGGAGGACAGTCCACCTGCACAGTAGGACAATGGACAAGCAACCAGTGACATAGCCGAAGAGCTGAAAAAAGCCAAGAATGACCTTCTACAGAAGCAGAAAGAGTGGATTGATTGATTGATTGATATCTCCGGGATGTTCCAGTGCTCACCTAAAAAAAAAAAAAAAAAAAAAAATCCCTTGTGCATCTTGAGTTTATTTATATTTCACCTTAATTTCAGGTTGAGTCTACACTGATCATTAACTCATGTCCTGTCCCGTAATGAGACATTATCAGGAGACTCAGACAAAGAATTCGCTCTAAAGCTCAGAATGAATTTAGACCTCAGAGATTATGACACTCCAAAAGCTCATGCAACTGACTCTGATCAAAGAAGAAATGCATCATCATTTCCTTTAAGGTAAAATTCTCAAACTGATCTTCAAACTATATTGATTGATTTGTTCATCAGTATTATTATTCTATTAAATAAGGCTTCAAGAGGGATTGATACCTTTCTATCATATCTGACCTTATTACCTTTAGCTTTACATTAGTAAATTACTTTTTTGTACCTTTTTTTATGTTTGGCACACTGTAGAAAGGTTGTCAGTTTTTGGGTAATTTGCTGGCAACAAGATCCCAGTAAGTAACTTTAAATGCCTTTACAGTAGCCTAACTCTTATATTATTTACAGTAAATTTACTGTGTTTTCAAAACAGCACCCTTACTCTTTTGCAGTATCTTTGCACTCACAGTATTTTCTTATACTACTTTTAATGCATTTTGTATTCCAGTGAACTCGCTATTTTGATTTATATTACTATGTCTTTAACTAATTAACTGACCATTTACGAACAAGGTATGATTTTATTAAAAAAAAACAACACATACACACACATACATCCAGTTTTATCCAATAAAAGACTTTCAGTCAAAAATGTGATACATTTACCAAAGAAAACTTGTCTGCTATTGGCCAATTTTCCTGGGCAAAATTTTTTTTTGTTTTTTTTTGATTACTTTAGATTATACTTTCCTAATCCCTTTAGGAGATCAAAATCAAAGATCCCAATGAGTGCTACACATTTACCAAATTTTACAGACTTATGAAAAAATGGCCAATGATCATAATCTAGAGAGGGCGCTACTGACTTTTTTTCATGCAATAGTTTTTGCAGCCATTCAAATAAGCGAATTTTTGCTGGACCCGAACCACCTGCCAATTTCCTTCACTTTTTTAGCATGTTCGGGGGGTCACAATTGCGATAATTGGAAGGAATAATTCCTCGGGATACAAATGCACTCTCGCCCAGCTTGCAGCTGTGGCTCGGGCTCTAACAAGACTTATTTCTGAAATTAAAGCTTGTTGCTCAATGTGAAACTTAAGACAGTAAGACATCAACAACGAGATCTGCCAGGGAGAGGGGAGACCAGAGGAGAATCATGAAGGGGGTTAATTGCTTCAGGGACTATCATCATTAAAAGAAAGTCCTGGACATGGTCTAATATAATGAGCTGTAACATGGACACAAATGCTGTAGGCAAACAAAAATGTGTGAGTGTATACAAAATAGGCTAAGCTCATTTTTTGTCATCTCAAAACTTTGAACATGTTCATTTACAGCTGTTTATAAAGAGAATCCTGATTGAAGTTCAGATCAGTTTTCTTTTTTTGTAATCACACCTTTTATAACATAATAATGACAAATACTTTCCAGGATTGTTTATTTTTATTTCTCATGAAAATAGGATAAAAATGTACTCAAAGGGCATTTCTTGACATATTATTGATAAAAAAGACAAAAAAAAAGAAACATTATGATTATAATATTGAAGGGAGTAATGATTTCTTTTGTTAATCTTTTGTTAATCTTGACTGTTTCTACAATACAGTATGATTCAATACAATATAGTTTGTTGCCCTCATGGGAAAACTGCATTAGATCTCAAGTTCTGCATACATCTAGACTCCTCCACAACATTTTCAAAGGCATGCCCACATGCCATTTATACAGCAGCACAAGGCAGCAACAGTCTGTGCAGATTTAGAAGGCTGTAACAGGAGAGACATTGTAGACACATAGCAGAGCGAGCAGTTTGTTGTTGTTGTAAATCTAATAGCAGTGTTCATATCCTCTGCGCTTCTCTGAACTCATTTTTATGAAGGTTATTATTTTTATTAGTGAGACAACTGCACCTGATATTGCACTGTGATTTTTTTTTACACCCAGCTATCCCACGACTGGCTTCAAAAATAACTGTGCTGTTATTTAATTTGTGCTCTGGCTTCTGTGTCAGACAGAATGAGAGTTAAACAAAGTGGCAGTAGTTTGATCGTTTTTTAATTGATTTTGGAAAAGGCAGCTAACAGTTGCACAGCGTTCATGAGGGAATAAAGTGCCATAATAGGAATCAGAGAGAGTAGGCAGAGTACTCAAATCTCTTTTTCTGATTGTACAGACAAGTGCAGAGAATGATTTTATTTAAATGCAGAAATCTGTAAATATTTTCACAGTGCTGAACTTTCTAGCGCTCCTGCATTATGATTTTAATACTCAGATGTTAAAGGGTTTTATAAAAGCAGTTCAGATGGACTCTATACCAGCTGAGATACATGTGAGGACATATGAAACCAGTATAATGAAAGATTGTGTGGACAGAGATAAGGATGAGAAAGGAACCATGACCTTGGATTATTTTAATGACAGACTCAATCATTCACCCACCTTTGATAAAAAAGAGGGCTTTTATTACTGCAGGAAGGGAAAACCCTTTGAGGTGTTATCGACATTCTGAAAATAATAAAATAATCGGATGTGCGCCTGCGGGGGGTTTCAAGTGCAGCGGAAATTCCCCAATCCTTGTTTTTCTAACGGGGGAATTACCCCTGAGAACACCTGATGCCTCATGTCATGTCTAACTCACAGAAACACACAAGTACACATCCCAAGACTTGTCAAAGTGACAGAGGATTATTTGTCTGCTCGTGTCTCTTTGGTCAGAGGCTTGTTTTCAGGTCACAGTCGTGCCCCCGTCTGTCAGATTTGTTTGACATATCCCTCTAATATACAGTAACAAAAAAAAGGCACCTGCTTTTGTTCTGTGTCCTCACATAACAGCAGTTCTTTTAGCTCATTTCCTATTGGAGTAATTCAAGATAAGGTCTAGGTGGTTTATCATAGTTGTTAATTAGACTTAGTCACTAATATGTATCTTGGTGCAGCCATTATAGCTGGCTTAATAGTAGTTCACAGGTAAATATACAAGGAGCCGCATCCCATTTTGAGACATTGAAACAAGGGGCATGAAAGAAAACCAGCATCACCACAGCTGTTTTCCTAAGCTAGTTATTTCAAATAGATTGGAGAACAAATCAAGGATATTCCGTTAAATGTGCTTCGAAGTTTTTTTATTATTATACTGAGCACAGATAATCATGTATATTTGCTTTAATACACATTTTGAACTAGAAAAGCATCCAGAGAGCGCAGACCCATGCCAAGCAATTCAGTTACAGCAGTGATTTTTCCGCTTCGACTGGGCAGCCGAATGTCCACTCATGTCTGTCCATGTGGAGGATGCCGCATGGCATTCACATCGGAATTGGGAAGAGGGGAGTGTGAATGATGTGATGTCTGAGTTATCAGCATTCTAGTTACAAGTTGGAAAAAGTTTGCTTGCCGTTGTGTTAGCAGTTGTGTTAGCAGATGTCCTCCACTTGCATTGCAAGGGAAGCTGGGAAATGCAGTGACAGTGGCGTGTAAACGCAGATGTCAGTTTACAAGTAAACTACAGCTCCCATAATGACGTAAATGAATGGGATTTGCTATTAAAAACTTCAGGGTTTTTTCATAATGACAATCTAGACCAGCACACCAACATACAGTATAACGGCGTCTTCCTTGGACCAAACCACACCTCTGGTAAAATTTTCATGCGAATCCATCGAGCTGTTTTTGCATAATCGTGCTAACAGGCAAACAGACAGACGGACAGACACTGGCGGAAACTTAACCACCCTGGTGGAGGAAATTATATATTTCAGTTTTTGGCAGCATCTTAGATTATAGGTTGCATGGATGTGGTAATATTATGTATCTATCCCAACATTTTTCAGTCATATTAGCAATAATATAAAAAGATTGTGTTGTTGGTAACTGCTACTGATTATGTAACCCTATATCTACCATTAGTTATAGTAATAATTGTGTAGTCTACACCGTAGCAATGTGTACCTATTCAAAGTCAAAGAGGGAAAAAAACAGTTTAAACGTTCTTGCATCAAGCGAAGTCCACAAACTAGGAATCCATGTTGTTGTGCGGCTCTTTTGCTTTGCTAAGTTTGCACTCTTTCAAGTTATAGGGTTCAAATTAGTTTGCCCTAGTAACCAGTAAGGTAATTTGCCATGGACCCAGAGTCAAAGGTCTCACTTCCAGCTTCCACTTCTCACTCTAGTCTTTATTGTGGAGTCTTTTATTACTCAAACAATTGGGCATAATGTTTGTTTTTAAAAACAGTACAAGAGCATTTTCTTTACATGCAGGATTATGACCTATAAGGGGAATGAGATGCTTAAAGATAAGACACACTGCTGGCCTACTCTGCAATTTTGCATCACTTTGTTAACTATCACGTATTGGGTTTCAAAGCAACTGCTTGTGATACATGATAATGATATGTTCCACATGATTTTGTCTGCATTTTCAATTTACCTATGATAAAATGTACAGAGTTAAAACTGAACAAATTTGACTCTTGAAAATATATTGAGATTTATACTTGCAGGATGTTGTGTGTTAAAAAGAGGAAATTCACCTTTCGCGGTAGAAACACATTTAGAAACCTAGAAAGCACTTGAAGAGCACAAATCTCTGACAAGGTAGCTCACATATTGCTGTTACATGTATAAGCAATGGTTCCATGATAAAGTTACCGTTGACCCTGAAAACCTACAACTAGGACTCAGAATCATATTGATATCATGATTAATTAGACAGTTATAGGGCAAAAAATAATCATGCACTAATGGTGGTTATCTTGATCTCCACCAAAATTGAATCATTTTAAAGTTGGGCCATTACCAACATCTCCTGAAAATTTCAGCAAAGTCTATCTAGCAGTTTTGCATTATCTTGCTAACAAACATAGAAAAAACAAAAACATAAGCTCCTTGGCTGATGACATAAACTGAGACATACACAAAACTTCTGAAAACTTTATTGCCCTCTCTGCATTACCTCCCTGAAACAAGCACATGTTTGGTTTTAAGCACTTTCATGCAAACATAGGCTTAGAAAAAGTTGCTGAGAGACCTTTATTCTTGCAGATATAGTCCTCCACTTTTTTGTCCTCTCTGACTTCAAAGACCATGATGCAATACTGCATTGAGTCATTTCCTTCCCCATGGAACAGTACAAAGGAAATTAACCAATGTGTTTTTTTCTTTCACTAATTTTCAAAAATTTAGTTTGACTGTGTAGTGGATTTGGGTGGAGACTCCTGGCCTCGTTCAGTGTGTGAGTGTGACACCTGCAGTCATGACAGTGCAAACAGTAACATGCTGTATCTTTCCAGCCTCCTGACTTTTAGTTTTACTCATTTCTTGGTAAAAATCTTAAAATGATTTTCAAAAGTTTAATTTAAATGTGTTTTTTTTTTTTTTAACCTTCGATCCAAATTAATAAAGGCATAACAAGCATTTTCAACCCTACTTCAATTACAGAATTTATCACAGTATAAACAATAAAATGTCCATGGAATACAAACTACCAGTTTGCTCTTTTATTTGTTCAGTTTTATTCATGCATTATTTTTATATTGTAAATGCCATTCTTAAATAAAAAAAACAAGTGAGTCATCATGTTACGGCTCCTGAGTATCATATCAGCTTTGTGTGAACATATGTGCTGTGATCATGTCTCTGTTGTGTTAATAAAATCCCCTCTTTGAACGCAGACTTACATACAGCCGTATGATCTTATGCTGATTCCACGTCATTAAAAGCCTCAGGCGTTTTGACGTTCAAGCACATTTTCTATATGGGGCTCTAATCAAAGCCAGCTCCAGGCATCCTGCTGGCACCCACACACAGGCGCTGTGGACTGGAGTATGATGTTATTTTCCAGGCTGAGCTAATTGTCTCAGGGGCTCAGTTCTCTTCTCTCTGGTTGCAGTCGGACTTTGCTGTATTACATGATGCAGCCCCAGACCCCTGGGATGACTCTAATGAAGAGTTATGAGAAACGAGATGCCTCTTGGCCACGGACAGAGACAGAAAGAGGGATAGAGAGAAGATACTGAGTGGCCATCCGCACAGAGACAAATTCAGGTGTATCTGCACAAATTTGTGATCATGTAGGCTTTTTATTCACACAGAAATGGCGTTTCAGGTGCCCAAAAAATGCACATTTTCGAAAATTAGTTCCAGTGTGAACAAACCTGAAACCGCATGTTCAAACACTGACAACAGCAGAAAGAATGGTGGAACACAGCATCCCGATCGTGCAGCAGAAGCCACTAAGCAACAAGAGGAGATGAAGAACAACGTATGCCAGTGTTGAGTTTCTTATGATGTATGCGCATGCCCCCTGTGTAACAGTCAGCTCCTGTCGGCAGTTCGAAGGGGTCTAATCGGCATTTCGACCCGGGTTGACTGACCTTGCAAAAAACACAGGTTTTTATTGGCTCACCTCCAATCAGCTTCAGTGAGAACATCACACCCGGGTCAACCCGCTAATTTATGCCATGACGTTGGCGTAATGTGCAGACAGAATAACATTGCGTTCGTCCCCTCCGTCTGTAACCTACGTGACTTTTGGCATCTCAGCAACAAATTCCGTCTGCCTTTGTATCATCAGCGCTCGAATGTCGTTCAGTCTGAATTTGTACATTTTTTAAAGAGGGACAAAAGTACTAAGTACAGAAAACAGCTGACCAATGCATCAACTGCGTCCATGCTCCTTTGTATTTTTTACATGGATGTGTTGATGACATCAGCTTGATGCACCAGAGAAAAAAAAAAGCCACGCAACTTGTCTGCTGCTGATTTCCCCCTGGTCTGCTGGCCGTGAGAAAGGAGTCACTTCGTGAATGTAAGCAGGTTTACCCTCCTTGAAAAAGCCCACGTTGATCCGCTAATTTCAGTGTGAAAGAAGTTGATCTTTTCAGACGATGTCGTGTGTGGCTGTGCGTAAACAGCGGTGTGTGCATGTGTGACAGTGCCCGTAACAGACAGTGTTTCATCCGGGCTACAGAGTTACAATTTATGTCTGTGTGGGAAACATTAGTCAGTGAGGACATTAGTTTTCACCCAGACGGATCGCGGGAAACTCACAGATAATGCTGCTGCAGAGCATCAGCTGCAGTGTTTTGTGTTTGATAAATGAATGAAAAGGATACAGCTGGAATAATGTCGGCTTATACATCCTATTATATGATAAATGATATGATCGCGGTGAAACTCAAGCGGACATGACTTCACCAAGCGACGGCCGACGGCAACGGTGACCAAAATGAGGTATTTATGGACACTATGATACGTCAGTGGGCGACGCGATTTTGATAGCTGGGTCGCTTGCGGTGTGAACGCAGCATTACATTTACTGGCCTGGCATATATACTACAGCGTTTTCAGTGTTTCAGTGTACGTGCTGACAGACAGTTTTTGAAACAGCCGACCTTACAGAACCTTTTCAGTATACCAAAACATTTTCGTTTCCATGTGGACAGGGCCTGAGAGACAGAAGAAGAGAGTGAGGCAGAAAGAATGAAAAATGAAGAGCAGGAGGAAAGGAGGGAGACAGCATGCTGTGAGGCAGAAAGATGGATGGAAGAAAATGAAAGGAGAAAAGGCTATCAGAGGAAAGAGCTATATGCTTGGAGGAAGCCCTGATTGGGCAAAAAAAATGTTCCTGCAGTGCACATCCCTGCAGGAAACATTTACACCAGGAGGTGGGTGCTATTATTGGACTTGAATATTACATTTTGTCATCCTCACAACTCAGTAAGGACTTCCTAGTTATCGACTGATTTAACTCGTAGTTAATATTTTCAGTTTTCTGTGGTTTTACCAGTGATCAGCAGCTGGTGACCCTAGGATGGCATCAGGCGCCCGACAGCCTTCAATCTCAACCTAAGTATATCATCAATTTTCAGAGAACATTAGGAGGAAATAACATGTTGATATTTTAAAGGTTACTTTTGTATGTAGTCATATAACTAAAGCAGCTCCCCACCTCATAAAAAGCATCTATCCATGATATAGACAACTTACTCTAGTCACTCAGGGCTGGAGCCTCCTGACACTGGGCCAGGGTAGAGTTACACCCTGAACCAGCAAGTCACAGGACCACATAGAGAGACAGACAACCAGTCATACCCACAAACACAGCTAAGGGCAGTTTGGAGTCACCAGAAAACCTAATAAGAATGTTTCTGGTGTGTGGAGGAAACCAGACTGCCTGGAGAAAACCCCCACAGGCACAGGGAGAACATGCAAACTCTGCACAGAAAGACTCTGGTCGACATGGGGAGTCAAACAAATAACCTTCATGCTGAGACACGTGCACTAGCTCATTATCCCAAACCTACCAGCCCTCAACACCATGAATCACTTTTGATCAAAACAGTTTCATCATGAATGACTTCATGTTCGATCTTTTTTACAGTCGTCCAAATTTTTGCCATTATTAGTAAATATTCAAGTGGAAGTGTGAGTTAATTAGAGTCTTACCCATTCATGGACAACCTTAAACCCTCAAAATGAGTTGGCAAAATATCCCAGTTGCCACCAGTCTGGCAGCAGTCTGAGTAAGAGGGATGGAACTAGACTGTAAAGGCTTACACTACTTTCAAAGGATTATGAGTTAATTAGACTAGAATATTTATATCAGGGATGCAAAATTTTGTATTTTTTTGCTGATATCAATGTGCCAATTTTTTCACATTTATTTTGGCCAGTACCAGTATTGAAATTAACAATATGGAGAAAAAATGAAGGTAGGTTGTTGTTATTACACTAGAACTATAAACAAAAAGTGTTTTTTTAACAGTTTTAGTATACCATGCAATCTATTTGCTGCTACAAAGGGCTGTGGCTCAAGATTTTCCTTTTTCTTTCTTTTTTTTAACAATGTTCAGACAACAAGATGACACCTGGCCAAAGCCTGTGAACGAACATTGTTTACTGTAGTGTACTTTGATTGACTGTCTCAGATTTATGCTGGATGATGGTTATGTTATCGTAAAGGCAGGGCTGATTTTACCAGAGTTTGCTTTTTTTTCAGGCACCCAATTTCATGTGGCAGCATCAACTTAATTCTCCTTCTGCGTTGCCATTTTGTTTGATTTGCTTGTGACTGTTGCCCCTGCTAAGTGCTCTGAGCTCTCATTGTCCAGTGTTCAAGCATTAACTGAACCATTTGTAGGAGGCAGGACAACAAGCAAACATGCTACATGTTCTGTCAGGGGATCATTGGGGATCCAAGTTATGGCCTCGTGACACACTACAAATGGTTCAAATATCTGAGCAGGCCTGTCAAACTGGTACACAACCATGCTTATAATAAGTCTGACCCTGGCATAGTGGACCTGCTCTCCCTACTCTACTGCCTAGATGTAAACCATCGTAGTGGACAGATAGCATCTTGTTGGAAAGATTGACATCCTTTGATCTGTAAAAGAATATAAAGTTGCTGGGAGATTGTGTCGGCTTATTACTTGCATGTAAACACTTTAGACTTGAAGAGATGCAAAAGTGCATTCATCACTGGCAATACATGAACCTGCATGGAAGTTGACGTGACATGATGTTCTGCCTACCTTCTCTAGTCATCAGTTCAGGAGTCATTTATGTCCAACCCTTCACGAAGTTTATGTGCAATTCAGTGTACTTTTGTTTTATTCAGACAAAAGACTGAGATCTAATGAGGGAGAAAAGCTAATAAAAATGGAGGCAATTCTTTATTACAGTCTGGATGTTAAATAATCCACACACAATAAGGTTTGAACAGTATTAAGCCATGTAAACCAGGAATGTCTAAACTGTGGCTTTAGGGCAAAATCCAGTCCAGAGCTGATTTCCAACCTGCCCTTGGCCCACACCAAAAGTTGCAATTAATTATTGCCTTGATTGTACAATGAAGTTTTTGCTCAACAAAAATGATTTTCGAAGGGATGCTGGTTTGGCAGAGTGGTTAGCAACTAGGCACATCCTATATTCATATTTCTGCCGGCCCGGGTTCGAATCCAGCCTGTGACCAATTTACAGAGTGTCTTCCCCTACTCTCTCTCACCCCCTTTCACAAGCCTATTCACTGTCATTCTCTCCTGTCAATAAAGGCATACAATACCCAAAACATATATTAAACAAACAAAAAAAAACATTACGGTAGCAAAACGCATCAATCATGCTCATTTTCTGCCCCACTTGCTATCATGTCAAGATCTAAAATCAACTTGTGCCAACTATTTTTGATCATCTGAGGGCTCCAACCCTTAATTGAGGTTTTCCTGATTTATGTAGTTTGTTATTGTTTTGTGTCCGAATATGGAGATCTGTCATATCAACTGCATCATAGGCATCCTGACCAGGGCCATATATGGTCATATAGTATCAACGGTCAACCAGGGCCGGCTGACTGAAATTTGCCATCTCAAGTTCAAAACTAGGATACTGTCAAGGTGAGATAAAATTAAAGGTGCCCAGTCCTCTGAGTTTTTTTCTGAATGTGGCCCTTGAGGAAAAACTTTTGGACCACTCTGATGTAGAGTGTATTGTTCTAAGCTTGGACTTCTCTTCTAGCCGAGCTTTATTTTTTGGACTGGAAACTTAGTAGTTTGGGACCATCCACAGCGCACATTATCATGCACTGTCATATCAGAGTCATGTATCCTGTGAAAAGGGGTCATTTTTTCTGAGTGCTAATGTTCAGATATTATCACAGCAAAGTCTAAACTTTTACATTGTTGTCAAGGGGGATGTTTAGTGTTCTGTAAGTAGACCAGAACTGCACTATTTGCATTTTTATGTAGCCTTTGAGGCTTCAGCCTGCTGGCCAGCATTACAGTTTAACTGTCCTCCAGAGTTATAATATGAATTATCTTCAGGTTGTACAAGCTGTGTTTATGTCGTCTCTCCCTCGAGCTCTGCCTGCACGCACAAGGCTGTTTTCTTCCCTCTGACCCTCTCTCTCTCTTCCTTTTCGATAAATATCCTCTTGTACAGTGATTACTTTTCTGAATTCTCAGACCTGGAAGGCTTCTTTTCTCGTTGCTTGTTTGTCTTGTTCTTGCTCACTTTCCATGTTTGTGTCTGTGGGAGGATAGTTTTTGGTTTTCACTTTGACCCGTTGTGGGTTTTACTGAAAAACGTTTCAAAGATTTAAGAATCATTCTGTCTGTTTTCAAACTGTTTAATGCATGACGTCCCTGCATGATGTGGTTGTATTAGTCAACATATTTTCTACAGGTTGTGTTTTTGAGAGTCATCTTTAACAGGAAGAAGATTGTTTAATATTGAATCAGAGCTCAGAGATATGTGGCTTTCTTAACTCAAGCACAGAACATCTTGGAGGAAATGATTAACAACCCAGCAAAACAAAATTAATCATCAGTCAACTATACTGTCTTTTCTCAAATATATTTCATTATTATCTTTTCACTGTATTTTCACCACACCTACACTTTCTCAGAGCCCACTGGCTGTTTCTGTAGGGCAGGTCAAAAGCCTCCATTTTTAATATCAGACAAAATAAACAGATCTTAACACCTGTGAAAAAATGAGGCAGTTAAACACAAAACTGTCCTTATATTTGGCACTGATCAAAATGTTCACCTCAAAAAAGTTACATTTAGATACATGTGAAGACAGGATGAAACATATTTATTATTTGTCATTTACAATAAAAAAACATCTCTTTTAACCATATGGTGCCATATTTTCCCTCAAAATTTATCAGTTTCTTTCCACCCACTCAGCAATCCCCTCAGTGCCTTAGGCTCATACAGTCTGTCTTTCTGTCTCATCATGTATAAATGAATAATGTCCTCAATAAAACATTACGAATAAAAGTTGTTTTTGAATTGAATAATATAAGCATCAAGCATCTATATATCAATTTGTCTGTCTGCCTCTATCTGTCTGTCTGTGTGTCTGTGTGTCTATCTATCTATCTATCTATCTATCTATCTATCTATCTATCTATCTATCTATCTATCTATCTATCTATCTATCTATCTATCTATCTATCTATCTATCTATCTATCTATCTATCTATCTATCTATCTATCTATCTATCTATCTATCTATCTGTCTGTCTAGCTATTTAATTATTTTGGTGTAATAGTTGTCTTATGCTGAGTACTTTACTGGTCACTATCACCTGACCCAAGTTCTATCTATGGTTTGCTAGCATATTTAAATAGATCCATCTCTGGCCAAAAATTTAGTCCTTTTTGGGTTGGTGCAGTTGGTTCCTTGGTAAGCTCCATAAGTTTGTAATCTTACAAGTCTATCTTTTACGGTGAATCCCAATTCTACCCCTTAGCCCTTCCCCTTCGCCTTACCCTTCCCTCCTTCCTTCCCCTTAGCCCTCTGTTTTGAGGGCCAAGGGGAAGGGATGAACACACGCTCCTGAGAAACAAGACGCCACTCGATTTCCACTAAGTCATCACCCAGTAGCTACAGCTGCTAAAGCTAGCTCGTTATAAAGAGAAATTTTAAAATACGACCAACAATTCAATACATGATTAATATTTACTTGATGATGGAATCATTACGCTCTGCCTTTATGTCAGCAGGTGGGATATGAGAAATTCCCATACCCCTTTTTTCAAGCGAGGTCCCGGCCTGTCCTTGCTTCAGTAGCTGTGTAGCCCTTCGTCTTAGCTCTTCCTTTTTCCCCTACAGAGAATTGGTACACCACTTTACAAGACATGAATGTTCAAAAACAAGGGTTAAGGGGTAAGACAATGGCTAAGGGATACAATTGGGACGGACCCTTAGTCACAAATGCGAACAGTCAGCATCAATGGGTGTTATATAATAGATCTATCTTGCACAGCTTCAAGTTGAAACAGGGTGTAAATATAACAGCTTTGAAAAAGACATTTGAATGTGGGAATGCCAAAACTGTAGTGCCCTGAGTGTCCACTAGGACCGGCTGCAGGAAAATGATACCTGTTTATATGGCCTTACTGTATACATATCTTTGTGGCCTGGTTAAAAACATTTTCAGTCTCAAACTATAACAAATCTATATTCTCTCAATGTGAAGGGGTGACTTTTTTTTTTGTTTCACACCCAGTTTTTTCCAGTTTTGTAAGTGTGGTGTTGTCATTGGTCAGATGACCTTAAGTTCCACTTCAACATGGCCTTTCTTTGTTAGATGAAACTAAAGTTTGGTTGAGATAGCATGAGCAGTATGGCAGTGCACCTTCGAGGGCGTCAACAGTATTCCAAGCCTGCTATGACATGGCTTCATTCAATTCTGTTACAGTCTATGGAAATCAGCCTAACTCTCGATGGATTCAAAGGTTTGACAGTTGATGACCAGCAACGTAGAAGCCAGTGTCAATACCCAGACTGCATGTTGGTGTGAACAAAATGGAAACCCGTCTTATTCAGTTTAGGTCAACATGTCTTAATATGTGGCTTCACTTTTAAAGTGTCATGTTAAATAGGAATAATGGCCTCTAGTGTAACAACTGCATGATCAAAAACATTAAATGGTAAAAATATTTGTTTTCTTCTATTTTAGTAGCATCACAAAGTTGAAAACAATTGAAAATAACGTTACAGATAATACAAAACCCAAAACCAGTGAAGTCGGCATGTTGTGTAAATCATAAATAAAAACAGAATACAACGATTTGCAAATCCTTTTCAACCTATATTCAATTGAAAACACTGCAAAGACAAGATATTTAATGTTCGAACTGAGAAACTTTATTTTCTTTTGCAAATAATTATCAACTTTGAATTTAATGGCAGCAACACATTGCAAAAAAGTTGGCACAGGGGCATTTTTACCACTGTGTTACATCGCCTTTCCTTTTAACAACACTCAGTAAGCGTTTATTGAGGAGACCAATTTTTGAAGCTTTTCGGGTGGAATTCTTTCCCATTCTTATTTGATGTACAGCTTAAGTTGTTCAACAGTCCAGGTTCTCCGTTGTTGTATTTTACGCTTCATAATGCGCCACACATTTTCAATGGGGACAGGTCTGGACTACAGGCAGGCCAGTCTAGTACCCGCACTCTTTTACTATGAAGCCACGCTGTTGTAACACGTGCAGAATGTGGCTTGGCATTGTCTTGCTGAAATAAGCAGGGGCGTCCATGAAAAAGACGTTGCTTGGATGGCAACATATGTTGCTCCAAAACCTGTATGTACCTTTCAGCATTAATGGTGCCTTCACAGATGTGTAAGTTACCCATGCCTTGGGCACTGATGCACCCCCACACCATCACAGATGCTGGCTTTTGAACTTGGCGCCTATAACAGTCCGGATGGTTCTTTTCCTCTTTGGTCCGGAGGACACGACGACCACAGTTTCCAAAAACAATTTGAAATGTGGACTCGTCTGACCACAGAACACTTTTCCACTTTGCATCAGTCCATCTTAGATGAGCTCGGGCCCAGCGATATATGTTGATAAATGACTTTGGCTTTGCATAGTAGAGTTTTAACTTGCACTTACAGATGTAGACGAACTGTAGTTACTGACAGTGGTTTTCTGAAGTGTTCCTGAGCCCATGTGGTGATATCCTTTCCACATTGATGCTGGTTTTTGATGCAGTACCGCCTGAGGGATCGAAGGTCATGGGCGGTCAATGTTGGTTTTAGGCCTTGCCACTTACGTGCAGTAATTTCTCCAGATTCTCTGAACCTTTTGATGATATTACGGACCGTAGATGATGAAATCCCTAAATTCCTTGCAATAGCTCATTGAGAAATGTTGTTCTTAAACTGTTGGACAATTTGCTCACGCATTTGTTCACAAAGTGGTGACCCTCGCCCCATCCTTGTTTGTGAATGACTGAGCATTTCAGGGAAGCTGCTTTTATACCCAATCATGGCACCCACCTGTTCCCAATTAGCCTGTTCACCTGTGGGATGTTCCAAATAAGTGTTTGATGAGCATTCCTCAACTTTCTCAGTCTTTTTTGCCACTTGTGCCAGCTTTTTTGAAACATGTTGCAGGCATCAAATTCCAAATGAGCTAATATTAGCAAAAAATAACTCAGCTTGTGAGTTCTAACATTAAGTATCTTGTCTTTGCTGTGTATTCAATTGAATATAGGTTAAAAGGGATTGGCAAATCATTGTATTCTGTTTTTATTTACAATTTACACAACGTGCCAACTTCACTGGTTTTGGGTTTTGTAAAAGGACTCCTTAAAAATACCTTCCTCCAAAGTTATTTCAAAGAGGACCTAAGGAGGCAAAGAAATCCATTTTGAAATTCTCTTGCCTGCATAAAAAACCCTATTACTTTTTATGGCAAGAGCTGACCCTCCATGTGGATGACAGAGCAGCTTCAACAATTTTTGACTTCAAATGGGATGACCCGGTCAGGCCTTCGGAGAGTAGAGGAGTCTCTCCCTGCCTCTTTTCAGGGGAGACTCCTTTCTCTGACTTCCTCTCTTCATTCTGCCTTCACTCGAGCCTAAATGTCAGCCAGCCTGAGAGAAAGAGAGAGAGAGTGGGTGATCTGCGGTTTGCCAGGAGAGAGCCACTGAAAGCATACATGATGACACACTTCCCCCTCTATTCAGCATGATGAGCTATTGAAAAGCAGGATGACATTTTGCAATAATACACCATATAGCTCCAGAGTTTAGTGAGATGAAACATTATTCATAAATATGTGATGCCTGGCATTTATTGATGTTTGTGGCTACATTTGCTGTCATATCATTCTGCCGTCTAGCTTTATCTGTGAGGAAGATTCCACACCTTGACAAAGCATTGAACCATGACAGTGAGCTGTAATAATCGGCTATATAACCACAGTGTTTAGCCCCAGGAATGTAAAGAGTCACCGTGGAGAATATGACAAGATTTATATGGCATCCTTTGCATAATCGTGAAGAATGATCCGATATTCGTTTGTGCAAGCACAGTAGTGTGATTGTTGAGGTAGCAGAGCCCTAAGAATTGGGTTCAGGCTTTCAGTTTGTGTCCTAGTTTCTGGAGATTCTGCTACATCAGCCTGCACGCTAGTCTGCAAAATCAGTTTTAGGTGATGAGAAAAAATTATTTGCTTGACGTGGCTTCCCAAGGGAAAGTGTTTGAAGACTTCTGCTGCTTGTACTTACTGCTGAGAGATGAGAGTGTGTTTGTAATGCTCTTGTGCCTGCCACAGTTGCGATATCAATACAGTGATTGGGGATATCAGATTTTCTTTTTAAGACAGGCGGGCAAGATGATGCTATAAGGCTTGTCTTCTCCTTGTCTGCCTCTGTCAATTTGTCCCCCTTTCACCTTCCTCTCCGTGTCATTCTTCTCCATCATTCCTCACTCTTCTTCTCTTCTTCCTCAGAAGAGGCGTGCATGCTATTTCCTTTTATGTCCCCAATTCGGCGTGAAGTCCCCATGAAGGGTGGTAGATTAGCGCCATTCTCATCCAGATAATTTCAACAGCTGCAGCGATGGCGGTGCTGCAGACATCTGAGGCCTCTTGTCTCCTAAGAGACACTCTGGCTGTTGGTTGAATTTCTGTCGCTTCAGATCAGCCCAGCTGGAGAAACACTAAACAGGCACATTTTATTTGCTACAGGCCCCGACGGATGCTCTGGCTGCACAGTGCTAGGGCTGCAGTTTCAAGCGAGTATTGACTGTTGCACTCAAAGGAGTAGTGAGGGGACTGAGGGGGCTAAAATTAAGCTTCATAAGAAAAGAGAGGGTTGTTTGAGGAGAGCAAGCAGGCTTGTCTAAGTGTGTTGTTGCTAAAGTCTGTGGCTCTAACACCCAGTAGACTCAAGAGCAAAACAGGAAAAGCATTGTTAAGGGGGCATATGGTCAGCAGAGGTTTTTGCTCAGGCTTAATATTCGGAATGATTGTATGAGGCAGGAAACCTCTGGATGTAGTATCAGGTTTCTGCCTAATTGTTTAAGATTAGTCATTTCCAGAATATTCTCTTTTTCTTTCTCCTCTGCTACTCATGTAGAAAATATTTTGTTAATGGTCAGACGTGAACTTACGGTAAGCTTCAGACTGTAAGTGGGAAACTGGATTTACTTGCCAGTAAAGAGCAGCCATTGTTATTCCTCTCTGGCTTCATTCGTCACTACTTACTGACCAGCAGAGGGTGATGTGTAGGACAGGCAAAATGTGAGAAAATATCAAAGCAAGTTCGATTTTTGACATGGAAAGCCTTTAAATGAATCACATTAGCCTCCATTCATTCTGTTGTTCTCTCCATCCTCTCTCCAAACCTGACACAGTTTGAGTGGTGGGTACAGTTGATAGTTTTTAACCGTACTGATTCTAATGTCAAAGTTTTGGGAGAACAAAAAAATGAAAAATATTTTTGGATTGAAAAGGTCCTCTGTTGCTGTTGGCCAATTTAAGGACTAGTTAATGTGCTGTCAGCTATGGCAGATTTATCTTTACCCTTTATTAACAAACCCTATTCCAATGGAGTTGGGACATGGGATAAAATGTTAGTAAAAACAGAGAACAATAATTTGCAAATCGTTTTTGACCTTTAGTTAATTGCAAACTCTACAAAGACACTGTGCTCAATGTTTAAACTGATAAACTGATTGCTTTTCGCAAATATTCATTGAATTTGAATTTGATGCCTGCAACAAGTTCCAAAAAAAACTGGGACAGGGGCATGTTTGACACTGTCACATCACGTTTCCTATTAACAACACTCAATAAGGGTGAATCCCAATTGTACCCCGTAGCCCTCGTCTTACCCCTTACCCCTTGGTTTTGCGCATTTTGGTCTAGTGAAGGGATGTCCTAATTCTCGATAGGGCTTAGACGAAGCGCTGCACAGCCCTCAAAATGAGGACAGACCAGGACCTCACTTAAAGCAAAGGGTCATGTTTTCCCATATTACACCGCGCCCACTAACACAAAAGCACAGCAGACACTGAAGGAAGTACTTTATTATAAGTAATGATTAAATCATCAAGTAAATACTAATCATGTTTTTGATTGTTGTTCGTATTTTAAATTTCTCGTTATAACAAGCTAACTTCTGCAGCTGTACCTGTAGTTATTGTTGCATCTGCCATTGTCACAGCAAGCTAGCAGCTCTGGATGATGACGTAGCAGGAATTGAGTAGCGTCTTGTTTATTAGCAGTGTGTTTTCACCCCTTCCCATGGGCCCTCAAAACAGAAGGCAAAGATAGGTAAGGGAAGGGGTAAGGCGAAGAGGAAGGGCTTAAGTGTAGAACTGGGATTCACCCTGTCTGGAATCTGAGGACACTAATAGTTAAAGCTTTGCAGGTGGATTAATTCCTGTTCTTGCTTGATGTCTGACTTAAGTTGCTCAATAGTCCAGAGTCTCTATATTGTTGAAATTTTGTGCTTCATAATGTGCCAAACATTTTCAATGGGAGAGAGGTCTGGAGTGCAGGCAGCCCAGTGTCATACCTGCACTCATTTACCATGAAGCCAAGGTGTTATAACACGTAAAGATCGCAGCTTGGCATTGTCTTGCTGAAATAAACGGGGAAATTCCTGAAACAGTTGTTACATGGATGGCAGGAAATGCTACTCCAAACCTATATGTACCATTCAGCACTTATGGTGCCTTCATATATGTACAGGTTATTCATGCTCTGGGTACTATCATACCCCACATACCATCACAGAAGGTGGCTTCTGAACTTTGCACGTCTAATGACTAGGGATGGGACGATACACTTAAACTCACGATACGCTGCACCTCGATATGCCCGGGCCACGATACAATACGTCTCGATACAATCTCAAAAAGTAAAAGCGAAAAAATATTATTGTGTAACTACAACTTATTTGTTTTTGTTTGAGTTGCACACAAGAAAACACAAGTCCTAACAGGCCAAACACAAACAGTAACGCTCTCTCTAACCCTAGAGAGGTTAGAGAGAGTGTATGTTAACGAGCAGTAGGCTCGTTTTTGCCGTCTACATCTTTTTTAATGAGAAAGCCAAAATACTGCCAGACAGATGACTTGCATCCAGGCAGAGCTTCCTCAATTTCGACCTCATTCGACTCCATCATTGGGCTTTTTGGAGGCAAGGTAGTTGGTGCTAATGTTTGTTGTCATCACTTCTGGTCATATGCGCTAATACCGGACGTGACGTCTTTATTTCGCGATCCATTTTTTCAAACTCGATGCATTTCGTCTCGTACTGTATCGCGATATATATTGCTAAACGCTATTTCATCCCATTCCTACTAACAACCTGGACGGTCCTTTTTCCCTTCCAGGGTTATGTCCATGATGAAATGTGAAATCTAAAGACCACAGCACACTTTTACACTTCATCTCAGAAAAGTTCAGGCCCAGAGAGGCTGGCAACATTTCTGGGTGTTGTTCATTCCAATGTGTTCCTAAACCTATGTGGTCATATCCTTTACAGAATTATGTCTGTTATTAATGCCGTGACACCTGAGGGATTAAGAGTCAGGGGCATTAAATGTTGGTTTGCCCTGGCCTTGGATTCTCTAAATCTCTTGATCACATTATGGACTGTAGATGATCAAAAATAGAAATGTTGTTCTTGTGCTGGGATATTTGCTCACGCAGTTGCTCACAAATTGGTGAACCTCGCCCGTCCTTGTTTGTGAAATGAATGAACTTGTTGGGGAAGCTCCTTTTAAATCAGATCTGGACACTTGCCTATTTCAAATTAACCTGTTCACCTGTGGAATATTCTAAACAGGTGAGCATTCTTCAACAGTCCCATTCTTTTGTTGCCCCTGTCCCAGCTTTTTTGGAACAGGTTGGAGGCATCATATTTAAAATTAGTAAACATTTGCAAAACAAAAAAGAAAAGGTTAATAAGTTTGACCACAAAATATCTTGTCTTGCTGTGTGTTCAGTTGAATAGAGATGGAAGAGGATGTGCAAATCATTGTATTCTGTTTTTATTGACATTTTACACAAAGTCTCATTTAATTTGTAACAATCAACGATAAACTAAGGCAGAATGGTGCTCTCTGGACTGAAAATATACCTGAAATATTTGTTGACATGATTTATGAAGGATAACAACATTCACATAATATGTAAATCTGCCTTATTAACACAAATAGATGTGTTAATCACAATCACATAATATGATTTAAGTTTAATATTGAAGTGATGTTTGCCTTGATTGACTTGCATGCACTCTTACGCTGGATTTAAAGTGACTGTTAACTCATAGTAATAGAAACAGATTTTTTTTTTTTTTCATTTTTTGTCTCCAAACCGTATGAAAATTATTTCACTATATCAGAAGAAAACAAAGAAAATATTCATTATAAAACATGATCCTTAGTTCTGAGATAATTATTTTAATGTAGATAAACAGCAGATTTTAATTTCTTTTGTGAATGGCCATGGGCATCCAAGCCAGCTCAGCAGATAGCTATCCAAATATGTGCCAAACTGTCTATAGAGAAAGCTTTCACTTGCCACTGCTACCTGTCCTTAATGTTCCTAGGGTCTTTCTCAATGTGGCTTTATGCAGGGTGTCTGTAAATAATGTAAGAAAGGGACAAGTTCCTTTGCAAGAGGTCTTGATAAAACTTGTTTAGACCATGTGCAATGCATATGATTTACTGTGTTTAACTGATTATAACAGTGGACCACCAAAATTAGCACAGTATACTCCTGAGCACAGTAAAATAAAAAAAATCAAGAGCCTCTTTTACATTGACGAAAACTTAAAGAATTCTCTGCCCCATATGCTGATGTCACAGTTATAATAGGCAGAAATCCTCTCGCCACTAGGCTGACATTGGAGATCAAAACAAAGGTGTGACAGAGCTAAAACAGAACAACAACAACTGCTGGACTCGAGGGATGAATTAGTGGTGCATGTATCTGAGAGTGAACGTGAGCAGGGCATAACCTGATTATGTATAGATGTGTCAAAGACATAACATGTACTGAACCAATTGGTGTTAGCTTTGAATGCCTTGTCAAGAAGTGTGCACTTGGTGGCTTGAGGTTTGTTCTTAACATTTCATTATTTTGTCCAATTGAAGTGCCAGATGGCTTATTTGATTCCTCTCCTTTTTGTTGTGCCACAAAAACACAGAGCACACAGACACGACGGCACAAACGTCCCCAAAATAAGGTCTATTAAGTGTGCAAGGCTGATTTGGCCCTTTTTCTGCTTATGAACTTTATTAGTGCTTGCCAACATTTTGGCTTTTTGTAAAACCACAATGGTTATAAAATGCCAGATTTGATACTGGGACATGATTTTTAGTCAGGGGTTTGGTTCTGCTTGTATGCACAGTATGTAGGGACAGTGAAGCTCTGATGCCATAGTGGTATGGGAACTTAACGGAACTTCTGGTCAAGGAAAGATGAGGGTGATGGATTGATAGTTTTGAAAGCATGCTTTTGTCTTAAAGTCCCTACTGTACAGAGGGTATTTTTAATATTTATTTATCATGTTTTTTATTTTACTTAGAATTTCTGGTGTTCAAAATCAGAGGCTTGGTTGACATGGCTACTAGTCTTGTAGTAGCTCTTGGTCAGATTGCCTTAAGCCCAGATAACAGCCTTTACATCCGAGAGTAGGTTGATCTAAAGTTTGGTTGGGATGACATACACAGTATGGCAGCATACACAGATGTCCTTCAACAATATCATAAAGGCCCTTTAATAATCAAACAACTGGCATCACATGCTTTGATTCGTTACACTGTCAACAGGTAGCTTTTTGCCAACTTAAACAGCTGATGAGACAAGAGCTGAGTAATGAATGTCTCTTTATTTGGGATTTGAAAACAAACCCATGCCTCTCTCTGATCCTGCTTTATGTCAAGTTATAAGCCATGTAATTCTTTATGATGTCACATGTTTGGAGACAACCCCACCATGGAGGTCAGCACATTTGATTTTGGCCTGGCCACACACATCCTAAAGTTTTAATGGACTTGGACGACGACAAGACTGGAAATGTACTAATTTTTAGTTAGTTAACAGCCAATAGAAGACAAAAAAAACAAGGATATGGCAAGTTTTGAGAAGCTATTGTTGATAGAAAAAGGCAAACTTGACTGTTTGGCAAATAATAAATTGACTTGTGCTTGTATTGCGCTCTTCTAGTCATCAGACAACTCAAAGCACCTTTACGCTGTAGGTCAAGCCTAACAGTGTTGGGAGTAAAGCATCACAAAGTAATTCTTTCAAGTACATGTATTAAGTATTGAGTTATGCACATCAATTAATTTCAATAGATACTCTATATCATTTCCTCTTGAAAAGCATTGATTGTGCTGCTTTTCTACTTGTTGTCTCTTTGGCCAGGACCTGCAGGTAAGCTGAAGTAGAGATACATAGCTCTGTGAGTGTGTGCATGAAATTAGTGGACTCAGCTGATGAAATAAAATACGGTAACAGTGTTACATACTCAAAATGACTTTTGCTACGTTTTAAAACAAAGAGATAAGATCAATATTGACATAAAATGTATTTCAAAGTCTTGTACTATTTCAGTGAAATGGCTGTGATGTGATGTCATTGCAGTGAAATGCACTGTGTGTGCAGTGCCTCAGCCTCTGCCCTGGTCTTTGTCACATTGTGAACATGATAGGAGCTGTCAATGTTATTACATCTGTTACTCTGACACTAAGCTAGCACAGATACGCAATTGATTACCTCTCTGTGCATAGTGCAGTAAGGTAACAGATTACCTATCGAAGTTACCCTACCCAACAACACCATTTACACCCATACATAGCCACTCCCTGATGGTAGATTTAAGGTAGTGGTCCAAAACCTTTAAAGGATTTTCTATGTAATACAACATAATTGTGGACCAGCCATCACGGGGGAGTGTGACCGGAAGGACAACAGTAACAAATAAATGCTGTGCAGAATACAACTCACCATAAACACTGGATCAGAGAGAGAACCATGCTTTTTTTTCTCCAAACCCTAGTGAGGACACAGACACAAGGACATGTTTTACTAGCTACTTCAGTGGCTGAAAATCACTTATTTACACAGTAATTTATAGTCCTTTCCATTTTATCTCAGAAAATCATTGTAAGGTTGTCTGAGTTGCGAAGTAGACACTAACTGTAAATGCCCCCTTCAGCTGGAATTTTTCCTTGAGAAGTGGAATGTTTTTTGGGTTCCCTCAATTTACTAGCACAGAACTGAAACACATTTAATTTGAATCTGTTATTCACATTTATTCCCAAAGTCCGGGCTCTGAGGTACATGAAATGCACCATCAATAAACGTATACACCTGTTGAGCACTATAAGGCTACCATTATTAGTCGGCTAGCCGTGACTAAGTTGATGATCAAAATGGTCGACGACTAGTTCAATAGTTGGCTCGCATTTTGTTTTTTAAGTGTTTTTTTCTCTCAAAACTGCGGCTGTAAGTCCATTGTCTTGTCTGCCTTTCTGTGATTGACACATGCACAGTAGTGGTTATCTGGGTCAGCCGTGATGTCACCAGAAGAGTTATGTCCAAACAGTATTATGGCTAACCAGCAATGGAGCTTGAACGTTTGGGAGCATTTTACCAAGACAAAAGAGAAGAATGTGCAATGCAAAATCTGCCAGGCGGAACTTGCCTTCCATCGAAGTATGACGGTGATGCATCAGCATCTGAAAAGGAAGCACGTTGTTGCTGATTCAATTTCTGACGAAGAGGGACAGTCATCTCAATAAGCTTATTGGCTAGTTGGCTGCTAACATTAGCATCAACGGTATGACCAGATGTTGTTGATTTACGGGGACAGTCCCCGTTTTAGAAGACCTGTTCCCGGTTAAAGCTATCCTGGAAAATGTGCCCGATTCCAGTGTTTTACTATTGCACGTCCTCTAGAACAAAGATTATAACTACAGTCGCATAGGAAGCAGAAAGCATGAGGGAGCAGGTTGAGTACAGACTAAAACAACAGTTATTGTGTTGCCAAGTCCACTCATTAAAAGTGACTTTGGATTTGCTCCTCTACCTGTGTGAATCCCACATGAATGACCCAGCTGCTCACTACAAAGCAAGACATGAGTGTGGTAGGTAATTTGTCCTTCCCTCAGCCCCGTTTCCTGGTTATCATGCTCGCAGGACTCAACCCAGCAAAACCCCAAACACACTCACGAATGTGGTGCATGCACAACTCACAGGCGCCATATTTGCTAGGTCTGCTTATTATAAGCGATTTGGGCCACCAGCTGCAGTTCTACGTTGCAGTTCATGCATGATGTGACTAGTCGACTAATCGCAAAAATAGTCTTTGACTAGTTTACTCTCAAATAGTCATTTGCGGCAGCCCTATTGAGCACAGTGGACACTGTTGGAACAATAAATAAACATACAGTGCAGCTGGTATGTGTTTTATCCATTGATCATTGGTCTGAGCTGGTCTGATGCCTCTATTGATTATTCATGGATATTTTACTTAGTCTGATCTATGGTTTGAATGACATCAGGAATTTAAGCACTCTTGTGTGCCTTGACTGTCTTCTTGTTATGCACATCATGAAGACTGCATAGCCAAATGTATTTAAAGCTAGGCCCAAAGCCCAAGAGGAAGAATGCATGAGCACAAAGATTAACCCTTAGGTTTTTTTTTAAGTTGTTCTTTTTCTGTTTGTAAAATCAAGGCACGTTGGATGATATGCATCATAATTTCAAAATAAAACACCCTTTAGTTTTTGTTAACCGTTCCAACTCAAAGCCATTTCTTCTATAGCCTATTTAATAAGACTGGATTTTTGTAATGTAATAAACAGACTCCCACCGAAAAAATCTGATAAAGGTCTGCATTCATGCCTACAGAGGCTCTTCAGCGGAGGCCGTCTCACGGCACTATGAGAACTAGAGCCTTATTTAGCGGTGCTTTTGTGTGAAAGTAACGCACTGAAAATTCTCTAAATAAAGCGTGAATGCAGACCGATATCAGATTTTTTCGGTGGGAGTCTGTTTATTTGTGTTTTTGGTCAAGTAAAATATGGCCCCGTCTGACTGCAGCAGAATCAGCAGACGAGCAGAACCGAAGCAGGAAGAGGGTGCTTGGTCCTAGCGCCCTGGGTTTCTGTTACACAGAAAGACTGCTGTAGAGGTAATTTCGGCCCTAAACCTTGTGATAGGACCCAACTTGTTCAATCCCGGAATATCACTTTCATGTATCAATAGTTGTAAGGCAAAAGAGACAAAGCAAAAATGTAAATGAAATAAAAATCTCACAGGACTATGCAAACCGCTTGCAGAACTAAGATGAACAACGCTTTAGATTTTGGTATGGTTGCCTCAGCTGATTGGTAACTATAATGCCCTGTCATAAAATGGTGATAAAATTAATAGCTTTTATTTGTCTATGACGCAACACGCAATGTTTTACGGCCCACCAGTGGTCCGTGCTGTTTGGTTGCATTTAACAATTAATAGTTTGGCTAATCACATTGTTGGAAAGGGGTCCAGCTGCAGGACTCCACTCTCAGAAGGCTAATGGCTCCTCAAATGTGAATTGGAAGCCACCTCCAATGTGAGACGGACATGACGTAAATATAAACAATAACTATATACTACTTTTAGCTACCTTCACACGCACCACCTCCAGTCATCTTAATGAGGGACGGGCAGTAGATGGAAAGCAGTTTTAACCACGGCAGTTGGACAGAGAAGTAGTTGCTGCCCAAGATAACGTGCACAGATTTTGCAGTAGACATTATATACGTATATAATGTCTATGGATTCCTCCCTGCCGCACCGAAACTTTCTAGCGGCAGCCGCCCGGCAGCAGCCAATCACATCAAAGGAGGGACAGAACCTGGAAATAGCAGGCTTCACAGGTTAGAGCAAACATTAGATAAGCTCTACCAAACGGCTCAACCTTCGTATTAAGATAATCAGGACAAAAACTTGGCATGAGACAGCATTTCACTCAAGAGTGTTTGGGGAGGAGTGTTGTGAAGGACTTTTGGGCAGGCTCTGCTGTGGCGTTCACCGAAACACCTCCCCATCACTGCCGCCTCAGACTCTATGCTCGTACAGCAGCATACTATTTAAAAAACACTTTGCATTTTTGGGAGTCACCCTGCAGGGAGGTAGTTTTTGGGGCGGTTGCCGCGCGGCAGTGTGAAGGGGGCTTAAATAATAAAACTTTAATTGATGCTGCCTCTATCCCCATATTACGGTTAAAACAGCAGTGACTGTAAACACAGGGGTTGTGATAGGACTGTCAAGCAAATGAAGCAATAGTGTCTCTCCCTAGGAAACGAAAACGCTCAAACGGAGATGCCCACACACTTATGTTGCTCTACTGATGACCTGCACTTTAAACTTTGTGTACTTTAATGTAACACAACTGAAGAGTCAAGTTAACCAATGTAATCAAAATGCAGAAAAACTGAAAAGTCTGCCCAACGTAGCTTTGGAGACAATGATCTTGATTTTATTTTGTTTTATTTTACTTCGATATCATGACACCATTTCCTTCTGACATTGGAGGAGTGGAGCCTCCTGTTTTGTAGCATCATGACGTCACTTCCTTCTGACATTGGAGTCGTAGAGTCTCCAAGACAGTGGGCTGAAAGTGGAGGTCTGCAGCTAGACTGTCTTGGCATTCTTGCATACTTACATGCATTTTTCCACCCTTGGAGGGGTCAAACTGGGGTTAGATTTCCTGCCTAAAAGCATGTTGATTTGTGGACAAGCAACTTTCCAAACTTAACCACTGAGGGCATTTTCTGGCGAGGGCTTGTTATTTATTGAAGGAACTGTCATGTGAATGAAACTGGTATAGCTAAATCCCAAGGTAAAGTGCTGAGCAGTTTCTTCAGCAACCTCTGTTTAAAGAATTAACTTTGAAAGTTTCCTTTCATTTATGTATCACAAAAGGACCTCTCCTGTAACCACGAAAATGGTGTACATATAAAACCCATGTTTTTACATTTTATTCAACCATTTTTCTAATTCCTCTTTGCAGTTGTTCCGAACTGATGACCAAATTTGAAAACTGTATTCATATGCTTCTGTAAAGGTTTGAACGAGTCGAGCTTGTTATGTGGCCTTGTAGTAGAAAGATGTGTTCACTGTTTTAAAGCAACAGTACTGGAGCATTTCTAATGGATTTTATACAACCGGAGAATACTTTATTTTTTTAGTCCTTTCAGCTCTGTAATCACTGAACTCAGTTGCTGCAGCAGGAGCCAACGCCATTGGCAGATCTGCCGAAATGTCTGTGTGCTGTGTTTGTGTTGGGTGGGTATTGATTTTGTGTTTGTCCCGGTAAATACTGGATTCTGGAGCCTGGTGCTTCCACTGAAATCTGGACAGAGCTGTTGGATGGTAACAGAGGAGAGGGAATGACACACATGGGAGAGAGGTAGAAGAGTGCACTGAGCTACAGCTACACAGCAAGCAAAAAGGAGGAGAAAATGGAAGCTTGAGGATGAAAATAGGCACATTTAAAAAAGGAACAAAATGCAGAACTTTCTGAAAATTGAAACTGGAATGTCTTTATTACTTAATGATTTGATGACATACCGTTAAATTGAAAAGTTTTAGATGAGATCCACATGGCTTAATTCCTTTTGAGTGCAACTAATCCCAGAGTCTTGTTTTAACGGTGGAATTAACAATGCTCATAAGATACCATGGACAGGGCTCAGATCTGATAGAATAAGACAACTTACCCACCCCACCATACTGTCTGTTATCAGCCACACAGCTTAAGTCTATGCTGCCTTTGCTTATTTGACTTGTGGCAAGGATTTCATAACCAACCAACACAGACTTATAGCAAGCTACTTGACTTTATAATAATGATATATGCTACTTAAATCAGCTTGTCTAGATGGTTTTGGGTTGCAACTTATTGACTTTCCCTCTCACTAGAAAGGACATATTTTAGACTTAGTCTGTTGCTCTGGCAGCCATTCCTCTTACTGTACAGCTGACTTCCTGCTCATCACAGATCATACAATATATCTTTTAACATCAACCGCTGACTCTCCATCACCTACCTGATGCGTGCTTTTAATTTTGTAACGTCAAGGACATCAATTTACACCATTTCCCCAGGGCTCATTCTTCCCCATTCTTTAGACTAGCTGAAAGCCAAAGGCTGCCACCTGAAACAAGAAAACAGGGCTTGCTGTTCACACTTAATGCTTTAAGGACACTTAGGCCCTCCTCACACGAGGACGGCCCCGTATTGTCTTGGCGTCGGCATCAAAACTTGTATTGCTTTTTACACATCGTATTGTACATAGGCTTGTGCATTTACATGACAATGCAAAATCCTGTCAGGTTGCCCGTCTGGTTCTGCTCCGAGGTAGATTCCACGTCAACAAGTGCTCATGCGCGTGTAACATGCTGCATCTCTGCATGAGCACCTGCTGCTGTTGTTGCCGTTCTGTGAGCAAATGTTGGTATAAAAGTCGTAGCAATATTTGTAGCTGCTGGAACAAGATCAGAATCAGCCCGGCTGCCACCATTGTTGTTGTTGTAGTGTGTGACAGCGTGGGTTTGTGGGGCGGGGAGGAGGAGTGTTGCTAAGAGGTCACCGTCTTTCTCGGACTTATCTGTTTATACCAACTACGGCATGAAGACGAATACGCAGATATCCACCTGCAGACCCATTTTCAAAAAGATGCGGAGTCATGGACAAATACGCGTCTCCGTGTGTCAATATCACCAGATCGATAGTTTATTTTACTGGAGTCTTACAAATTCGTACTCGTGTAAAACCCACCTCAATCCAATCCAACTATTATTCAGGCTTAATCAGCTCAGGTGATGAGAACACAAGGGCCTTGTTCTTCGTGGTTGGCACAATTCTAAGACCAATGGATTCCCTTGCTCCTCACATGTACTTATCTGAATACTTAACTCATAAATGTCATTCTTCACTTTCATTATCTACATGACTCTGCCATACTCCTAACTCCACCCAAAGCCCACCCCCTGTGAACCAATTTGCCCCTTTTTCCCAAATACTTTCATCATTCAAACTTCCTCTTGTTGATGAGATTTCTGGTTTTATCAAAAAAAATCCAAGCCATCTACCTGTCAGCTAGACCCTCTTCCTACTGTCCCAACCAAAGCCTGTTACCCACTTCTGGCCCATAATTCATTCCTCACTTATCTGTGGTGTTATTCTCTCTTTTTTAAATCAGAAGTAATGACCCCGTTACTTAAGAAACCTGGTTCTGACTCCAACAATTTCAGCAATTTCCGTCCAATTTCTAACCTTCCTTTTCTTTCCAAATCCTTGAACAAATAGTCACATCCCTGCTCTAGGCCCACCTATCTGACAATGACCTTTTTGAACAACTCCAGTCTGGTTTGCCCCCTCCACAGCACAAAAACAGCCCTGTTCAAGACTACAAATGATCTACACTCTACAGCTGATTCTGACCTGTTAACTCTACTCGTCCTCCTCGATTTGATTGTGGGGACGCCGCACACTCCCACAGAACTCCTCTTGAAAGATTAATTTCTACTGGTATCACACACACACACACACACACACACACCTCTTGACTGGTTCAAAATTAATAGCATGCTCTGGTCTGTGGTTGAGCCAGTTATTCTTCAGTCAGAAGGTTGGGGGTTTGATCTGAATTTGTTCACTCATGTTTATTACTCCCTCTGCTGCGTCAGTGGCATGTAAATGTGTCTAATGTCACTACTTGTCATGAACATGTAACTGCTCATTGCAACTTGCAAAACACTCATACCCCTTTTCCACCAAGCTGGTTCCAGGGCTGGTTTGGAGCTAGAGCCAGACTTAGCACCAGTTCTTTGGTTTTCCACAGACTAAGCACCGGTTGCTGGCTCTCAAAACCGGTGCTTGAACCGCAACGCAGTCCTCCATCTTTGTTGTGGCGATTGGATTTGGTGCTAGTTGTTATGGGAAACTGGCGTGACGTATACCAACATATACATTGACGTGATGACGTAGCTCTCTGGCCGGCACCCGTCTGTGGAAAAGCAAACAGTTCTTAACCGGTTCGCACTTGAACCAACTGCGAACCAGCTCTAGCACCAGCACTAGCACCAGCCCTGGAACCAGCTTGGTGGAAAAGGGGTATCAGAGAGCGCAGACTTCGGCCAGCGCCACAGTCCTCACTCATATTGTGATTTTCACCATAAATATTAGTCCTACCTTTATTTCATGTAAATATTTAGATTCCTTGACCATGAAAACATACCATAAGCAATTGGATTCATAATGATATTCATTTTAGTTCAATAGTTTTTCACGAAAATCACAGTTTTTCATCATGGCGAATCCAGACGATGATCAAGATCATTCCTGAAATGTAATCATATGTTCCTTGTCCCAATCCAAACATTTCCTGAAAATTTCTCCTAATTCTGTCCATAACTTTTTTGAGTTATCTTGCTAACAGGGAAACAAACAAACTAACTAACTAACAAAAATACAAACATACAGCTGTGATCACATAGCTGGGGGTTTACAGTCATGGATTTATGCTGATATCTGATGACAGTATTTTTAAAGTCATAATCCTGAAACTGGTAGTATTTTTTTTTGTCAAGGGAATAGCCTTCACTTCATTAAAATTGTTCTTTCTACGGTTTCTAAGAAACTAAATTACATAATAAACCACACTATTAATATATAAAATGGGATATTCAGTGATGATTAAACCATTCTGGTGTATTCGTAATTTCTGCCAAAATGCATGACCAGTTTTAAAAAAAATGACCTGCTGTGTTTAGTGCTGTGCAAGCTCAAGTTAATTTACTCAACATCTTTTGTTTTAAAACAAAACTTCAGAGCTCCAAAATAGGGGGTTTTATATCGTCTATTAAAGAAGAGATGAGGGGGGTAGAGTTTAAACTAAAGCAGACAAATAATTATAGAGGATGAAGAAGCCTGCACTTTGCATCCTTTCTTGGAATTCATACAAACACACATACTTTCCAGCTCACTTCAAGTGGAGCAGACAAGATTGGTGGCCAAATTACCCCCTCACCTCCCACTCCTCACCTCTTCCACTCCCTCTCTTTGCTGCTCAAGAACTTAATTACAGCAATAATTTGGCCTTGTTTGCTGTAGTCATTATTACATTCCATAAGCACTGGTCGGCTAATGAAAACACAGACACCAGATCAGAGTCGTGATCAGGCCTCTGCCCAAAAACCCTGAAGGAAAACAAGGAGAAGTATAAGAAGACTGTCATGTTTAATGAACACCACAGCTTTAACTAACTCACCAAGGCCAGCAAACATGAAGAAAAAAGAGCTTAAGACAAAGAAAATGTAATAATGATGAGTTGGTACTTAATCTTGGTTGTTGACTGTGGGGTGTCATTTTAGGAGAATGAGACAGGGAGAGATAAATGATCCCTTTAATGCATGCTTTGTCTCTAATTAAGTGAAATTACAGACTTTCCCCTCATTTAAACATCAACTAAAGACTCCTCAACATTTAGACAAGCCTAATTACAAAGAGATGCAGCATACATTAGAAAGCTGTTGCCCCCTTTAGAGCTTAAATAGAGCTTTAAATAAAGTGCTTTTCCTTTTTTTTGATGTTGCCGATTTAAGCAATGATGAGAAACAAAGTTCAATTGTGAGGTGGCAAAAAGAGACAAGGTGGATGTGACTGAACCAGGGGATTTGGGTGGTTTGGTTTTGTTCTTCTCTTTCATGCTGTGGTTGAATTATTTTTCTAGTATGTAGTCTATGATTCCTCACTTCAAAACAGTCTTGCACTGCATGATATTATTCGTCATCATCTACAGTCACAGCAGTGCTTATGTCTGTGCAGTTCTTTGAACACATATTTTTAATAAGTGGAGGGTTGTGGACTTCTGCTAGATGACCTGCTGCTTGTGGTCATGCTGCCTCATATCCACACTGCATCTGCATCTACACTGATCCTTCAGGTCATGTATATACTGCAGCTTGCATATGCATCCTGTTAATTCTAGGCGACAACCAACACAGGGGATACGTGCCTGCAACCATGCATCTGAGTCTATAAAGTTAAAGGAAAAGTTCGGTTCCTGCAGTTTTCACAATGTTTATAGAATGAAGTAGAACAATATACTCACCCAGAAGGCTTTCCTGATCCAAACAGTGCTTCGGGAGATATTTAGATCCAAAACTGAGCAGCAGACTTTGATATAATGGTAGCCCATAGGGCATAGATTGCCGCTCCTAAAAACTGCATTAATCGTCCAAAAACTCATGTTTTTCACCAATATTCCATCATGATCCATTCCGGATGGTCTGCCATTGCAGCCTGTGTCATTCCACACAGCGCTGTGTGGCTGTACTGACCTCTGACCTGACTAGTTTGTTTACGTGCCCTTCACGCATGCGCAGTGCAGCTCATTGTTCCAGGGGAAGACCGGCGGCCTACAAATCGACTTTCTTCTTCCAGTTTTGTGCAAAATGGACGAATATCTATCGGATGAAGATGTTGTGGAGGAGAACTTTGAATATGATGGGTGTCCTTACAGTTTCGAGCCAGAGTTTACCGATGAGGAGCTCATAGAAAGGAGGAAGCGCTCCAGAGAGTACTGCGCATGCGCGAAGGGCACGTAAACAAACTTGTCAGTTCAGAGGTTAGTACAGCCACACAGCGCTGTGTGGAGTGACACAGACTGCAATGGCGGACCATCCGGAACGGATCATGATGGAATATTGGTGAAAAACACGAGTTTTTGGACGATTAATGCAGTTTTTAGGAGCCGCGATCTATGCCCTACGGGCTACCATTATATCGATGTCTGCTGCTCGATTTTGGATCTAAATATCTCCTGAAGCACCGTTTGCATAAGGAAAGCCTTCTGGGTGAGTATATTGTTCTACTTCATTCTATAAACAATGTAAAAGCTGTAGAAACTGAACTTATCCTTTAACAGCAAGTATATTTCCAACTTTAGTGCATATTTAAGACAACTGTCTTACTAAATTTTTGATCTGCCAATAGTATCACAAAAGATGTTCTGGTACAACTTTAACAACTTTGAAGGTGCCTGGAGAAGAAAATCTTGAAGAAATCAAAGGAGCTCCAGCAACACTGGTAGTTCAAGAAACGACCTTATTAGACCAACGCGTTTCATCTTGTGGCCGGTGACCTTGATGAAAGAATATTCTCAAATACCATTTACTAGGGGTGTAACGAAATTTTGTGCCAGGAAATTTCGCTAAATTACGGAGCCCCCCTAGTGACATTGGATAGAAAAAAAATAATGCGTGGCCACAAGAAGGTAAGGCGAGGCCACGAGATAGTAATGCGTGGTTTCAAATGCCTGGTTTCAATGTGATTTTAATCAATATTGTTGTGCCGCTGAACGCACCACCATCATGCCTCCGTAACCTTTTGCCTACCGTAACATTTGGGCAAAGTGCGCAACAGTATCACGGAAGCATGGATTATGTGACTGCAGTCATTTAGAGCAGCCGAATTAAGTGTCTCTTGCTAAGAATTACTCCATGCCTAATTGCAAGTGATTTAAGAATGTCATTGTAGTTCATTCCCAAATTAAAATAATGAGAAATGTATTCAAAGTTGTCCATACTGAGAGGCTACAGTCTCTGCATTGCTCTGAAACTGACAGATCTCAATACTAAAGGTGAATTTTGTCGTGGCAACGCATTATTTATCTCGTGGCCACGCATTACTTCCTCGTGGCCACGCATTATTGTTTTTCTATCCAATGTCACCAGGGGGGCTCCATACTAAATAAAAAAACGACGAAATAAGATTAAAAAACACACAGACACAAAATTAAAAAAAGCGAAGGGGCTCGCGCACTGATGATTTTTTACCCTCCTCGCCTACCATAGCAAAACACTCGCTTCATTGTGGAGGGAGACGAGGTCGAGGAATTAGCTGACGCTCCTTCATCAAATAAATCGGTTGTGGGGACCTATTTTGGCTTCTAATGTAAAAGACAAGAGAACGGTGAGAAGATTGCAGACAAAACAACAACCGTGTGCAAAATATGCCGCTACAGTTCGCCGTATATTGCGGCCAGTACAACTACCATGATGTACCACTATACCCTTAAAGCTATGGTCTACGATTTGGAAGCTTTGTACATATTAATAACACCGTTTATAAGGCTGTTATGGTCCTATGGTCCTATCTACACAGTATAAAGACCAAAAAGAACGAAAAAAATCCATTCAGTATATCCGCTGAAAAGCTGCATACTAGCTGACCAATCAAGCCTAAGAACCTGCAACTATTAATTGGTCCGTGAGTTAGTCCATGAGTCCATCCAATCCTCGTCTCCCTCACTACGCAGTACGCAGCATCTTGCCCATGGTCCCGCCTCCTCCCCTCTACCTCCGGTGAGCAGCTAGCAGCGTTAGCTACTGAACTATCATGGAGCCGGAAAAGCCTACTCCGAACCCGGGAATCCGCCTCCCTCTCCCGCGGGCCCAACGGAGCTCTGCCCAGCGGGTTGAGGCCTGTTAGCAGGCTGGCCCGGCTAACGAATAGCCTCAGCCGGCCGTCAGACCTTCAGCATCGGCCGTTTCGCCCCTGGTTGATCAGGTAATGGCTTTGTTTACTACAGTGTGAGATGTCTGCTGAATTACTCTGGTTAGTTTGTGCCTGTACGGGCTAATAACTTGTGGGGGAGCGGGTTAGCCTGTTAGCCGCTAATCGTTAGCACTGTAAGCTGAGCTGGGGAGGACAGGCTGAGAAAGATTAATCCTCCCCCACACTCGGCTCCGCTCTGGCGGCGCCAAACCCGCATTGCCGCCGGTCCAGTTGAAATGGCTACTGCTGTGTGTTATAAGGGAGATGTCTGTCGTGTTTGATACTTTCAGTTGAGCTGAGCTGGTTTTGATTGAGTTTGCTGCTGATATATTGTGCTAGTCGCTCGTAGCTCTGCCGGAGGGGGCTTATATGAGGCGACACGAGCTGGGGGCGGGATCTTGGAACACGGAGGGGAGAGGTGAGGGAAGGAGGGGCAGGCTGCGGTTTCAAATCGTAGACACCAGCTTTAAAAGGTATCCTTTTTTTAAGAATATTAACATATCAAACATTTTGTTTTGAACTGGAGACAGGCAGCTACTGTATGTTTGTGTAAGTCTGCATAAAAACAATATTTGATTTTTGCATCTACTGTTGAGTTGACAGAATTTGATTACTTGAAGATCAGAAGTATATGAACTGTTATAGGCTAAATATTATAGTTCACAGTTCAGACATTTATAGGTCTAAACTGCAGCTTTGAGGACTGCTATTTGTTTTCCTTTTCATTCAAGAATGTACTTAGCCTAAATGTTACAACAAAGCATTTTTATTGAGATTTTATGTTTGTACTTGCACTGTAGTCTAAATAAAGGGGAAAAAAACTATAATTTTGCTTTTTTTCAAAGCGCAATTATTTTGTACTGATGCAGCAATATTTTTTATATATCAGCATTAGGAAGAAAATAAAGAATATGAGATTTTTGCACAACTTCCTACCGTTGGGGATTTTCTATAATATTTATTTTGTATTGTGAGTATTTCGTATCGTGAGCCCTGTTTCGTATTTCGTATCGTTTTCGTGAGTTGACCATTTCGTTACACCCCTACCAATAACACATTCAGGCATGCTTTTGTGACCGTAAGTGAGGCTGGTATATCACTCAACAAATGATCTGCAGGCATCTGCTCATATTTTTTCTGTTAAGCATGTTTTAATATCACTATTTTTTGTATTTGACCTATAATTAATACAACTTCAGATTCAGCCACACTTTGTGTTATCATGACCTTGTAATTAGAGTTAATCCAGCTCAACATTTTATCAGTCTTCATCATATACACTTAAAACTGTGAATGATTATCTCACCCCTCATTCAACATTGTACTTTTAAGGCACTGGATTCTGTTTCAAACTTACAAATCCCCCAAAATATTTGATGACTCCACAGCCTGTAATGAACAGGACTGTAAAGCTAGTTGTTGACTTGACTGCAGAAAGAAAAGAAACAGCCTTGTAGCAATAATACAGATGATGTTTTCAGTAATGAGTCACTTGACAAAAGAAATGATTTATAAGGATAACTTTGCTTGCTTCAGTATAATGAACTGCATTACCTGTTACCAGCAATTAAAGGGCTGTATCTAGTAGATTACATGTAAGGTGTTATTACCCCAACACTGAAGATACAGTATAGAATTTCATATGGTGTGCATTACAAACACAAAAGCTACACAAGCACATATCGGTTATTACATTTCTAAGATGAAGTCATAGATCTGTTGTCCTCATATATGAACAAATATTGAAATACAGCCACCATCAAGGATACATAAAGTTGGTATTTGGTGTAAGACGAACAATTCTTCATGCAAAACATAGTTTTATTGGAAAGTGTTTCGAAACACATGCAATCACCTAATGATATCCAAATTAAAAGAAAACATGATATGTTTTTAGCTACATGTGTATGACAGTGTAACTCCATTTTGAGGAAATCATCAACATTACAGGAAATTGTGCCCATTACATTTCCAAATGATTCCAAATGTTCAGACCCGAGCATAGAAATCCCTCTGCAGAAAATGCTGCTAAATGGGAGACAGGGTTTTAAGTGAGATGAAAGCACTGCCACAGTTTGAGACTGCATTAGTTGAAGTCCTGACCAGATAAATTGCAGACTAAGCTCATCCTGAAGCACTACTCAGTCTCCAGAACCCCAAGGAGATATTCAAGTCTGCTGGGATGCCCTCTTCCATTTATTAAAGATTTTGCTGCAGTTACATAGCTGTATAAACGTCAGCTGACATGTGGGCGAAACTCCATTTAAAGCTTGTCAGAGAGATTTATCAGGGTAATAAAAACTTTTAAATGCGCTTTTTTTAAAAGCAGCAGTGATGTGCCACACATCTCTAGTGGTTTAAATCATTACAGCCAAATAAGTTAATAAAATTCTGTATTTATGTCCCATACAGGCCACCATTCATATAAACAGAGTCAAACAATGCTGATGTTTTTCACTTTTTTGCATAGATGATGGACAGGCCGTTACCATCTGGAAACAACACCAGTGTAAGCTGTCATCACTGTCATGGTTTAGGCACTCCCCAAGCATTTCTAAAGTGATCATTTACAATACTACTGTGTCCCTCTTATTTGAATTAAAAGGTCCCATGGTCTGGTGTGTTTTACCATTTACATCATGTCTTGGGCATTTATTAAGCAAGAATTTGATTTGGATGAAGTTGGATAAATAAATGGACTATTTTTTCTGTAGAGGATCAGTTGCAGCACTGTTTTCTTTCTCTTTGGGAGGGTACGGGGGGCTATAATAATGAGCTCTGACAGTCATGACATCTGCCTGTGAAAAGCAGAAAACACATGTAGGTGTAGGCTGTAAAGCTATTACATTATAAACCCCGGTACATAAAACACAGAGTGTTTTAAGGGGATTTCTGAAAAGAGCCATCTCACATTTCTCCATAAACTGAGAGTTTAGCAAAATGGGTCATGTTCTTCTCCACAAGCCACTGAAACAACGTTAAAAATGCTTAGTCTGTCTTCATTTTAATATCATAAAAAGGTTATTTATGATAGGGTCAGACCAAAAAATGTAGGCAGGATAAAAGCAAAGATCAAAAAAAGTACTTGTCAAAATAGACAAGTACGGACTTATGCCTATGCACACATTCACGTTTCTCATGGTGATTGTGCACGACTGTACACGATTGACGAGGCTGTCCCACCCCAGGACACACCCCGTAAATACACCGTCAGTAGCGCTTCTACAGTGTTTCGGGGGCGTTCGCCCCGCTCCAGCTAGGTAAATACAGCGATATGACGAGGATTCCTTGAATTTATATCCTGCTGACACGACGTCAGCAGCGCTCGAGCTCATTTCGCATCACGTAAGCCCCAACTGAGCCCGGTCGCTTACGCTTGAACGGGACACAGTTGGGGCCCAAACGGGTACATCCTTGTCAGTCGTCCTCATAAAACTTTCAGGATTGAGCCACGATCAGCCCGACTGAGCTCCGTACATGCCACGCTAATACTGTTCGCATTAGGACTGCATTAGGCTTCCACCTCCCTATACTGAGAGCAGCGATTCTCCACGACAGTTTTGAACAGTTCAAAACTGTCGGGATCCGTCCACGTTCCCCGCCGTTCATCCGCGACTATACAACGTTGATCCACACCAAGTAGTGCATGCACCACAACCAAAGCCCGTTTTGTCAGGATTATGACAATCGTGCACAATCGGCATGAGAAATGGGAATGTGTTACTGGGGCTTTACATGCACAACAGTCACATATATAAACAAACCAAGCAACCAAGCACAGGAAGATGTTTTTTCTACAAGATGGTGCAATGAGACAGAGGCAAGTTTTTGGAGCTCGGTATTTCTGAGGAACTAGGACCACAGACTGAAAAAAAGAGTAATGTCATTGAAAATTAGAGGGGGTAACTGTCATTGCCGTACTTTTTAGTATCAGGCTAACTCATTTGGCAGAACCTTTGGGAAGACAAACAAATCTAGTATGATGAAATGAAAACATGAACTGTAAATCATGTTTGTTGTCACTCCTCTTTTGACATGATAAAAGAACAGTCTGAATGTGTATTCAGGTACAAACTGTGTAGTTTGTCATGTCTGTTGATTGATCAGTCAAGTCATGGCACAATTTTAAAACCCTATGATTGTCTGTCTTGTGGCTCAATGGGCAAAATATTTTCACCTTAAAACTGCAGTATGCAATTTATTTTTTTGTGAGCTATCATTATCTGTGCCCCCTCCTTGCTCAGTATTAAGCCTTTAGAAAATCTAGCAAGGGACACCGAGTTTTAATTAAATTACGGCTCGGTTCAGGGAAGTTTTCTTATTGGATCTTCTACAAAGGTATATGTGCTTTTTGTATCTCAAATGAGCTTTGGATGTTGTTTAACTTGTTCAGGTAATGTCAATTTTATGAAGGGATATGTAGGTTTGGCTCTTTTTGGCTACAAATACATTACATTGGCATGATGCTAATAGCAGCTAAGGGTACACAAACACAGTTGATTGGTTGTGCTTAAGGTAAGGGGGTGTAAAAGGAGCACAACCATGGAAGGGAGGGGGAGTAAAATTGCTTCCACTGCTGTCTCATTAAGTTACATATTCCAGCTTTAACTTTTGTAAGTGTGGGCTGAGACCTGCGTTTGGGTGGGCTCAGCCTACCCTTGTCCTTAGCTGTTTACCTCCTTACACACTTTACAAGCACTCAAGCCAAAGCAAATCTTCCAATCAATGTTTGGTGTGCATTTGGGCACACTAGTCAAACAAACCCCTGTAGGCACAGGGAGAACACACAATACACCACACAGTGAGGCCCTGGTTGGCGCCAGCAGTCTAACCAGCTACTCTCTTACTGTGAGGCCCATGCACAAACCTGTGTCACTCTGCTAACAGTGTTATTTCGATATACAAAATGTAAACCTGTGTTGCAAGTGTGTTTTCAGACTCCATTTCCTTAGTACATTTTGTTTCTATCTCAAACAGAAAAATATTTGTGGCTCTTCTCCCCAACAAATCACTGGACGACCTAACCAGAGTATGTATGGGTCAGTGCCCCAGAGACTGGTGATACACAGTTGGTGCTGGCTCCCCTTGGTGACAAATACACACCATCAGTTGACTAAGCACAAATGAGCCAGAACCAGACCATCACGGCCCCACACTTTCCAAACTGAACAGCGCTCATATGTTCCACACGCTGCATCTCTTGTCGTCTGGTGCGAAACATAAAATCGTGGCAGCACTGTCATTTTTACGATCCTTATTTTAGAATTAGGGCTGATGCAGCAGAGCAAACTGTGCGCTTCTCCCCGTCATGGTGGCTGCTGTGACCATCATAAAATTCCCCCCGGTGCCTTTACAGACACTCTCAGGCACACACACTGTCTCTCCTCGTTCACTCTCACACAGAGCCACCGACTTGACCCGTTATTTATGGTGTGTGAACTACAGTTTTCTTTTTATGTGGGGCTTAGACAAACACTGTTTTCAGCCAATTGATCGTTATGCTGTACATTATCCCATTTGCAGGAAAACATTTCTCAGTTTGCCAGTAACACTGGCTGATCCAGGGCAAAAACTGGACCAGACACACAGAGTCAACACATCAAACGAGATAATGCACAGACCAAATGTTGTGATTTCAAAGAAAATATTCTGGAGACATTTTATCTTAATCTGCAGGATTATTCAGCCTGCAGTGGCTGTTCCCTTCAAATGACCAGAGCCTTTCTGTGTGGAGTTCACACTGAAAAGCCTTATATTTAGTGTTTCCTCACTCAGACTCAGATCTTTCGTTGGATTTGGTTGTATCCTACACCGATGTTCAGCTCAGGTTCATCAGGATAAATGCCAACCTGTGTGTGGAAATGACTGCACACCCACTATTTGGTGGCAAGCAGGTTTAATTAATGGGGGCCACTATCTTTTGATTTCTTTTTCAAAATGATGCACAGATGTGTGCTCTATGTTTCTATGTGTGTGTTACATGTTTCCTACATGTATGTCTTCTTGTTTGACAGCCCATGAAAACAAATTCCCCATTTGGACAATAAAGTTGTCTATCTAAAGCTTTAAATAAATGTTACATGACACTTACCAAATACCTCTGTCTGTCAAAATCTTATTTTATCCCAATATTATACAACATGCAACATTGAAATTGGCATGATGTAACAGCCAAATGTTCAGAACAGTGCTGCAAGCCATATTAGTTTAATGCCGGAATGAAAGCTAGAAGGACAGAGAAAACCTGATTAACAGTGTTTTCTGGCTTAAAGGGACTTTGAGGAGAATCTATTACCAGCAACGTAAAGACTCTGCTACCCATGAGCACGCGCGGCGACTGTCGTAATGCTGCGTTCCAGTAACCTTGAACCTCGAGTGACATCATCTCCGACTTATCGGCGTTCCAGTTGAAGTCGGAAAAAAACATGCCGATCTACCAGGCTATTGTTAGCTGTTGTTAGCATGCCTGCGTTGTTGTTCACAAATATCACATGAAGAATGTGATTATCACTATGGCAGCATTTTTGTAAATATAAGTCTAACGGTACTATGTATACAGCTGATCTAGAGCGACACACCTCAGTCAGAAGTGCAAATAAATTTATTATTACAGGAGCTAAATAACTGTTCACACTGGGGGCATCCATCTTTGATTGTCAACTCGGGGGTGGCGAGGTTTCACCTAGTTCCCAGTAGGAAATTCCGACTTCAGGGGGTGTTCCAGTTGCAATTTCCTACTCGGAACTCAAAATTCCTACTTCAGACTACAACTGGAACGCACCAAAAGATGTGTGCAATCCAAAGCGTGTGTTTGTTGTGATGCTAATAAATGCAGCCGGACCTTCCTCAGAACTCTGCATTGCGTTACAACTTCTTTTTTCAACAACTTACAGGATACAAAGCGACGAGGTAATGTATCTCTTTCTATTTTTTGATGTGTGACAACAAGCAATATTTGGAAAACTTAGTATCGTAGCTTTGTAGCCGCCTATATATCGCTTACAGCCCGGTGCTCTAAGATGTGTCAGAATAATATAAATTTGCTCTAGTTTTAATCGTCTTATTCCCGAAGTTGAGTATCTGGGCCAGACCAGCTCTGTCGGACCCGACCGGAAGGCTAAGGAATAGCATTTATAGATAACCTATTTTGATGCTATAAAACTCATCTTAAAGTGTGTATTTCCATCAGGCATATATCTAAAAGTGAGACTTTTTTGTAATTACTTAGAAACTCCTCACAGTCCCTTTAAATAAATGATTTACTAAAAAACTGAACAATAAATAAAATTTTGATTTAGTCTTTCTTTGTTCATAAAATGTGTCTTTTGTTTAATACAGCTCATGCTAACCAGTGAATATGTGAGGGGGTATAGTGTAAGTTGAGCTAGCAGATCTCTTCTTTCATAACTATATGCAGATAGAAGGACTACTTTAATTTAGTACACAAAGCAAGACCTGCAATTACCTCCCATGCCACCAGTTCCTACCTTCTATGAAGACAAAGAGGGGCACAAGAGATTTAGTTTCTCTAATGGTAAATGTAAATGAGAAGCAGTAGCCTATCCAATAACTGATCCCATTTTTCTTGTGTGTAAATGAGGAGCCAGCAGACTTAAGGGCTCATGGATTATGCATTCAGTGAAGCTAAGAGGACTGGGAAGTTTCATCCACTCGAGGCCAGTCGTTTTGGCAAACATTAGAGCACAAAGTTCCACGGTTGCAGAAAAAAATCTACTTCATGATGTACACCTAGCTTGAACTGTCTTCATAGATTCAACAGGGCGCTGGAAAAATTCTTCAGAAATGTGGTCCATTTTGACATGATCACATCTCACGGTTACTGCAGATCTGTTGGCTGCACATTCACAGCGCTATAATCTCCTGTTCCATTATATTCCAGAGGTGCTCTGTTGAACTGAAATCTTGTGACTGGAGAAGCTGTTTGTGAATAATTACCTAATTAGCCATAGTTACATGGACACAAGTAATTTGATCAGAAAATCTCGTCATGTAAACGGCTGGAAGATTCTGATCTGCAACAAATTTTATTCTGAATAAGAGGGCTGATTTATGCTGATTGTTATTCTGAACTATGTGCTTTCTAAACGAGTCTTCCTGTTCACTCTCTCTCCTCCTCTTTCTACTCAGCTGCACATGTTTAGAGCTGCTTAGACATGCAGATGAGGAGAGGGGCATGTCCCACCAACAGTCTCCATGGTCCGGCTTTAAAGTTGGTCCCGCTGTACAATTTGCATTGGTGGTTACCAACTTTTTACTTTGCCTTTTGTCTTTTTATAGTGTTTTAGTTTCTTCTAGACTGAAGGAGGAAAATACTTAAAGTGCCATATTTGAGTTTATTTCAGGGTAGAAAATGAAGACATTTAGAGTCATCTAGGGCAGCAGGGGAGTAAAATGTCTGTGTTTGTGAGGGTAAATGAATGATCTATGCTGTGATCATTACCTCCGCCAAGGAGGTTATGCTTTCAGGAGAGTTTGTTTGTCTGTCTGTCCGTCTATCCGCCCATCCGTCCGTCTGTCTGTGAAGAAAATAACTCAAAAAGTTATGGATGGATTTTGATGAAAATTTCAGGAAATGTTCAGCATGGGAAAAGGAAGAACTGATTCGATTTTGGTGTTGATCCAGATCAGCGTCTGGCCACCAGGATGAAAAACATGATTTTTGTGAATAACTACTGAACTGAAATAGATATCATTATGAATCCAATTGCTAGTGGTATGTTTTTCATGGTCAAGGAATCTAAATATTTAGATGAAATAAAGGTAGGACTAATATTTATGGTGAAAATCACAATATGGGTTTGGACTGTGGCATTGGCGGAGGTCTGCGCTCTCCGAGTGCTTTTCTAGTTCATAATAGAGCAGGAATTTGTGTCGTTTGTATACATAGACAGACTGAAAAACTAACTTAGACCTTAAGACAGGTGTGTCAAACTGATCCAGTAAAGGGCCGCTGTAGCTGCAGGTTTTCATTCCCAAGATCACTCCTGATCCAACAACTCAACTGTGTAAAGACAGTCCAGTTGATTGGTAATTTGTGTCAGGTGTGTCCTTGCATGGTTGGAATGAAAACCTTCAGCAGTGGCCCTTCACTGGATCAGTTTGACACCCCTGCCTTAAGACCTTAGAGACAACTTTGAGCAAGCATGTTAGTCGCATGTACACACCCCATGATCTGAATGTGTCCATGTTCACAGTGAATCAGGAAATTCTAATTAGAATGATTTCAGTCAGACTGAAGAATAAGTGCATGTGTCAACATGGTGACAGTCATGTTACAGTTTGAGAACTCTTGCTCTCTTGGGCATGGTCTGATATCCTGATGGAAGTAGCAGTGAGGCTGAGTGCAGTTCTTCTGGTGAATTTCAAAGATGCTTAATTTGCTCCTTTCTATTTCAGTTTTCAGACACATTCAGAGGAAACTTCTCTGCATACTTCCAATGAATCAAGGGATTAACTGTATCACTGTGGCCTTTGTCAGCTTGACCCTGTAGGGCCATTCTTCTCTACATTCTGCCATCAAAAATAAATTTTCCCTCCAGATACAATGCACTAGATAATTATTTTTGAGGACTACTCTCTGTCAACCACAGAAATAACAGGGCAATAGATCATCCATTCCTTTAATACTTTAAGGCTAGCCCATCTGGCACCAACAACCATGACAACTTTCTTAACCTACTCTCAAGAGGATCATGACCACTACTCTGTGATGATGTGTTTTATGGTTTTCTTAATGGGTTAACATTTTATCATAATTTTATTACCCTCCTGTGGACTTATTCTAAAAGTCATCTCTTTGTGACCCTGGCTTCTTCTGAAAACCAATGAAGAGACAATGACCTACCAGAGATTTAAATGGTAAGACTTCAGAGATAGATTCAAATAGACTTTGCTTGTGTTCAATAACAATTCATAGATTTATTGACCACCACTTTGTCAGTCACTTCTCACCATACAGGTTGCACAGAGAACCCAAACACATTAAGCACCACTGAACTTCCGGAACAAAGCAAGGACAAGGAAGTCATTAAGCAGATGAAGAAGGCAAGAAAACTTATGGGGGTCAACATAACTTTTATTTCAACTAGAATACACCACGATGCGAGCACAGTGAGCAATATCAATGAGCTGTGCACCTTCAGTGCACCCCCCAACTTCCACAAGTACAACACACTCCCTGCTGTGAGGCCATCTGATGAAGTCTACAATGAGTTTTTTACATTTTTAATACAGTATGTTGAACTTTATATGAAAGATGAAAGAGAATGTGGATAGACTCATGGTGGGTTAAGACGATAGAAACAAACCCAGGCTACATGTATGATGCAAAAGCCAACATACATGATGTGTGCGGGCATAACCGGGCAATAAACTACCCTTGAACTGCATTTCATATGCAAGATTACTGGAAGTATTGGTGGACTACATATATGTTTTTGTCGAAGTGAAGTTGCAAATTACAGATAATCAAACACAAAAAAAGTAAGTTGGAGCCTTGCTGGGTGGAGTCTGCATGGTCTCCTTGCACATGTATGAATTTTTTTCTAGGTACTGGTTTTCTTCAGCAGATCAATTACATGCTTTCAGCGTTCCTACACCATATTGCCAAAAGTATTCGCTCACCCATCCAAATAATCAGAATCAGGTGTTCCAATCACTTCCATGGCCCCAGGTGTATAAAACCAAGCACTTAGGCATGCAGACTGCTTTTACAAACATTTGTGAAAGAATGGGTCGCTCTCAGGAGCTCAGTGGCAGCGTGACACTGTGACAGGATGCCACCTTTGCAACAAATACAGTCGTGAAATTTCCTCGCTCCTAAATATTCCACAGTCAACTGTCAGCTGTATTATAAGAACGTGGAAGTTTTTGGGAACGACAGCAACTCAGCCACAAAGTGGTAGGCCACTTAAACTGATGGAGCAAGTTCAGTGGATGCTGAGGCGCATAGTGCAAAGAGGTCGCTTCAGACCTCCAAACTTCATGTGGCCTTCAGATTAGCTCAAGAACAGTGCAGAGAGCTTCATGGATGGGTTTCCATGGCCGAGCAGCTGCATCCAAGCCATACATCACCAAGGGCAATGCAAAGCGCAGGATGCTGTGGTGTATAGCACGCCACCACCGGACTCTAGAGCAGTGGAGACGCATTCTCTGTAGTGACGAACCGCGCTTCTCCATCCGGCAAACCGATGGACGAGAACTGTGTTTACTCATCATCCAACGCTACCGGAGTCAATTGGAAAAGAGCTGAGATCAACTATTTCAAGTGAGCTCAATATGGTTATTTTTGCTAATCAGGGACCGTTTGATGTGATTTTGTACATACAATCTAGCCATGCCAAGCACAGAATGCTCATGTTTTGGGACAGCTCTCCCAAACAATCTTGGTGTAAAAATGTCCCTGTGGTAGGCTAACCATCAGCACAGGGTGAAAAAGATTTTTTGTCTCTCGAAGGTCCTAAGTTCTGCAAAATTCTTTTTTTTCTTTGCTTTTAATGTTGTTAGTAGTGGTTTTGGGAACAGATGAACTCGACACTTTTTGCTGAACTCTCAGTTCACAGAGAGATGTTCTATGCCTCTTGACAGAAAGTGGCCTTAAAATGGCCTTTTTTTTTTCTTCCTGGGGTTTCTTACGAATAGCTAGACAGCTTTCACCTACATGTGTGTTTCCTGCTCACCACAGGCAGGTACCATGACTGTTTTCCCTCCCATCAGACGTCTTTGAGCAGCCATTCAGCAGAGAGCTCATTATCATATAGCCTCCTATCACAGCTTTGCCTCCTCAGATCTAAGAATTTCCTAAGAAGAGGATAAAACAAGCTGGATCTGATCCTCAATTGAGATGAAATCTTACTTTTACATACTCAGTGTAAATCAAATCTTTACTTGAGAGACATCCAAGACATGTTGATGGTCAAAAATGCTATGATATGAGACCTTTACAAAAAATTTCCTCTGGCCTTCACTCAGTTTTCAGTGTTTCTACCCTGTTACCCTGGTGTGAGGGAAAAAAATGAGGGAAAAGATTTGAAATGCATTGGTAACTGTCATGTGATTGGGTGACATTTATGTCAACAGCTGGTTGAATAAGCATACATAATAAAATGGCTGGTGAATGTAGATTCTTCTTGGACTTTCCTCACGCTGACCTTAATTGTTACTTAGACGCATTCGTCCTTTTCAAAGTGTTTCACACTCCACTGGTGGAGCAGACACCCGTACATCTGACTGGCTTGGCTAATTCAATTAACTCACAACGTTTGATCAAATAAAAGTCCAAGCCTGGGAGCTTAATTAAATACAGGGGGTGGGGAAATGCCCCTGTGTATGTGTGTGTAACTGTTTTAGTATGCTCACACATGTCTCCACATCTGGGTCCTTATCTACATTTGAAGTGCATGGATGGTGTGTGAGTGTGACTGCAGGTGCACGCCCGAGTCCGTTTGTGTGTTCATGCCTGCGTGACTGTTAGGGTGTGTGTGTGTGTGTTGTAAAGCTGGTTGCTTAGCAAGGGATGAGATAACGTGTTTAACCGAGACACAGGAGATTTCCAACGTGCTCTTCTGTTGAGCTGCTGAATACACAATAGGAGGGGGTTCATCAAAGTTCACGTACAACACTTCTGACTGCTCGCTCAATGAGACATGAATATGGATTTGTTTTGGTTTGCTTTATTTATTTTTTCCTCTCACAAAAATAACTAATCATTCAAAAAACACCTTGCAGCCAAAACAAACAGCAACGTTCACACTAAAAGAAAGGGCCACTCATGCCCTAAAGAGTTTGAACTACCAACTTGACATCAACCGAGACAGGGCAGAAAATCAGGGGGAGTTAAACTCTCTAATTTACATGTATTTATCTGAAGTCAGCGCACCAAAACAGAAACTAGTGTTTTAACACAATGACCTACTGAAGATATGATTCATTTGCATTTGTTAAAAACAGAAGTACAAAAAAAAGTGTGATTTGGGCAAAGTGTTCAGCAAAGTTCCTAGAAAAAGTTATTAGTTAGTTACTAGTTACTTTCCCAAAACGTAATTGAATTACTAACAGAATTACGCCTTCATTAATGTAAGTTACCAGAGAAAATAACTATTGCGTTACATTTTTGAAAAAACTTTAGCTGCTCTCTCTGTCTCCATGCCCTTACTTGTTGTTACCTGGTCTGCTACCCACAGTGCTGGCATTATCAACCACGTGTTCTGTTTTTGTTCACTGACTTTTTAGAGTTACTCACAACAGACTCGGACAAACACTTTGCTCTGGGACATTATGTTCACTTCACATATGAGTTCTTGCCTTTTACATAAATAAGGTGAAGTAGTGCCTGTACTTCCATCCTGAAAATGATACTTTTAACTCCATAGAGTGCTCTGGACTCTTCATTGTTGTATCTAGCAGTGTTGTAAGATTTTTTTGACTGAAATAAGCACAAATCAATAAAACAAGGCCAATCAAGCATTTATTTTTTTCTACTTTTGTAATATGGCATTACTTTTTACTACTTTTTTTTCTTTTGAAGAGAAATCTACATGAAACCTGTTCATCTACATTTCAAATCCATTTCACAGTGACAGTTTTTCTTAAATAACTCTTAATTTACTTATTCAGCATCCTTGTTTGGAGGTGGAATATCCTTTTCTTTATTCAAAAGTGAAGGGAGAGGCCACCGTTACTTATAACTCTGTTATCTCTAAGGGTCTGTCTAAACTTGATTTATGAAACTAAATAGATATAGTCAGGCTTTTATCTAAGTGTAATGTCGATCCTTTACAGCAGGGCTATTAAATTAGAAATTCAGTCGGGCCGGATTGTCAGACTTAGAACATGAGCTGGGCCGGACATATTTGGCAGACAGTGAGCAAAGTCAACCACTAAAAAGAAACACAAATAGATAACAAACACACTGGATGTTTATTAATTTATTGCCACATCCAAAAGGGCATCAACTAAATCAAGAGCAGTACTTAAACTCGACTTCTGCTGAAATACTTTTTCTTTAAATTTCACACTTCAAACAGATAAACTCAACACATTTGACAGGTAAATACAAGCACACCTTTCAGAATGTGTTTCATTCAGTCTGTAATAATGTTGAATTTTTATCAAATCTGTCAGTGTTTGTAAAAGTTATTTCTACTTTTCTCACCAGACTTAAGTCCCAATCACTTGGATTTTTGGCCACTCAAGGGTTGCTTTCGGGCCGCATGTGGCCCGCAGGTCGCTAATTGAATAGGGCTGTTTTACAGCTTCATTATGGTAAAAACAGTAAAAAATACAGTACAAATAAATTTAATTCCGGTTCTAAAGATTTGTTTTTGGTTGAAATACCATTTTCGCCCTTCTTTTTATGCTAAAAAAATCACATTTGTGTTAAGACAGGAAGAGAATAATTTGTGTAACTTCTGAACTGACTTTATATTGGCAGTAGAGTGTGCATCAGATCTCTCCCTAATCTGGAAGCATAACACACCTAAATGAGCAACTCCACTTTTGGAACAAGCCCAGCAAAATGCAGCCCACAACTGCCAATATCTACAAGCAATTTCCAAAAAGCAGAAGCCAAAAGTTGATTATAATATGTGGACCTTGCAACTATGGAATCTGGTTCTCTTGTGGGGCTGTTTGCAGAACAGCTTCTGTCCTGTGCCTGGCTGACTGAGGCAGGTCAGAAAACAGCTGGTAGACATCGGGGCAAAATAACGTGCCACATTTTACTGTTGATAACAGCATTGTAACATTTGAAATAGTAATAATTAATTAGATTACCCATTACTGGTTAGTAACACTCCCAACACTGGTGACAAATAAGCCAAAACGTAGTTGTGGTAGTGGGGTGTGGTTGTGCTAAGCCGTGGGGAAGGATGGGAGGGATGGTGGGTGGGGGTCATGACAGAGTTAGTTGACTCAGATGGGTTACGTGAGTTAATCACTCTCCTTTCTCTCTGCGGTAGCATGCTGGACATGACACACACGCAGAGCGGGGTGTCATTAAAAAAAAATAATGTGGAATAAAAGATCGTACAAAACACACCAATACAAAGTAGAGATGCAACAAATCTTTGACTCAAAATTGACAGCTGAAGTGGCCAATGGCAGATTTGATCATCAGATCATTGCTAAATTATGGCTTCTTATTGCAATGCCTGAACATTTTGAAACGTCAGGAAAACAACATGGCATAGCAGCGGTAGCTGCTGTGACTACTACTGTGCCCTAAACCTCCCTTTCTCTTGGCAAAGTCATCAGTTAAGCATCATCACATCAGTTTCCATCAGAGGTACAGTGGAAACTTATTTGTCTCAACCAAGGATGAAGTTACAGAAGTAATGGTGCTAGAGTTGTGGCTAATCTAAGAGTTAACCCCCCTCCGCCTACAGCTGCCGTGAGCAGACACAAGCACTTACCCCCATACAGCACCAAGGAGGCTCGGCAGATTGCTGCTTCACAGACAAAACTAAAAATTTTTCTCTCTAATATGTGACTGATCACATTTAAAACTCCACTTAACTCAAATTCAGACTAAGTTATATCCACTCTTTTCTTACTCAACAACAGTTTAACAAGTTTGTGTGACAAGATCTTTTATAAACTGATTTAGTGGCCTTTCAGTATTAGAATATGCAAGTACTGCACAAGCATTAAAAGAGAAGTAACTTTGAAAATCACATTCACAAATCATAATCAATGTGTCTCTTGAAAAGCCAATATTAAAGCCATGCAGTGCCTCTTTTTCCCTTACATTGTAGTCCCCCTCCACTTTCTTCCTCCACTCTGACCACGAAACTGTAAAATGTTAATTGGCGCTCTAAATTGTCCTTAGATACAGATGTAAGCATCAATAATTATCTGTCTCTCTATGTGGTCTTGTGGTTGGCTGACCACCCGTCCAGGATGTACCACATCTCTCATCCAGTAACTAAGTTTGAAACCCAGTGATAGTTTTTGGCTGTCCACCTCTTCCCACCCACCTGCCCATGCAATGGACTGAAAGCATGGTGACGCCACGCCCCGCCAGTTTTACCGCGATCAGATTATATCATAATAGGTATAAGCGACATTATTCCAGCTATGAATTTTCACTCACTTTATCAAATTTCACAAAAAGTCTGCAGCTGATGATGCAGCAGCATTATCTGTGAGTTTACCGCGGTCCGCCTGCAAATGTCTCACTGAGATTAGTTCCGCCGAGGCGGAAGCCATCCGCTTCAGTCCGGATGAATAACTGCACGTATTACTGACACCACCGCTGATTGGCTGATGCTGCACAGCCACGCATCTACATCGCCTGAATAGATCAATTTTTAACTTTGACATCGCTATGACGAGTGAAGTGGGTCGCCTTGTCGCCAGCTGTCGTGATTGCTGGAGGGTTAGCTCACGCCCATCGGGCAAGGTACATTGACTTTCAAAGGAGAGGATCGCCGAGGGGGTAGTCCAGGGTGAAGGCCCGTGTGAACGCACCTTAAGGCTAAAGTCCGAAATGCAGCATACTAACGCATTCACCATACTAAGTGCACGCCAAATGAGTATGTAGTGTGTTCACACTGGATAGTATGAAAAGATTGAGTGTGAACTTTCAAATGTGGTGAATCAACAGAGATATTTGATAGCCTGGTATACTACAGTGTGAACGGTTGGCATTCTAATCATACTTATAGTGTGTAGTATACAGTACACAATGGGTTTGTAGTATGTAGTATGTTAGTATGCCATTTCGGACACAGCCTAATTGTCAGTCAGATCTTGAAACCAGTGGAAGCAATGCTCTCAGTCCCACCCCCTCCAATTGTGCAGCACACCTGTTGCTAATCTATGAGGTTATATTTGTGCCACCAGAAACTGAATTTGAATTAAAATATTGAATTTGAAAAGCATGATGTGTAATGGAATTTAATGTTTTGAAAATGAATTAATTTTTTTAATTAAATTTATTTTTTTAACAGAATTTTAAATTTTATTTTCCCCATGAAAATTCAACTCTTTTTATACTTTAAATTCGGTTAATAGGGCGGATAATAGAGTCTCCCTTACTGCGGGGGGCTGTATACTTAGATTCATTAATTTTTATATTTAAGTATGGAGAAAAGAAAAGATGATTATTCAGCCGCTGGTCTTCAGCCATCGTTGAAATGTCGATCGTACAGCTAGACACAACACAGGAGAGTCTGCGGACGTGTAGAGGGTGTCTGTGAATCTGTGCTCAATTAGTCTCCCCTACGGGCACAAGATGACGTAATGGTTGTGCCGCTCTGAATTGAAATTGAATTGTAAAACTGAATCTGCCTTTTGCGAATTGAAATTGAATTCTGTGTTTTTGAATTTAAAGTATAAAAAGAGATGAATTTTCATAAAGAAAATAAAATTTCAAATTCATTTAAAAAATTAATTCAATTAAAAAAATAAATTCATTTTCAAAACATTAAATTCCATTACACATCATGCTCTTCAAATTCAATATTTTAATTCAAATTCAGTTTCTGGTGGCACAAATATAACCTCATAATCAGTTCACCTGTGAGAGCAGAGCAAGCAGGAGCCACCAAAGACACAGCACACTCCTGACACCCACTTCAGTCATATACCTACAACAGACTGGAATACAAAGAATTGGAAACATAAACTCTAAGAAAAATCGGTAAAAATACGGTAGAATCTACTGTGGAAATTTGAAGGAGTTTTCCGTTTTGGTATTGTACAGGAGAATCTCCGTTTTTTTTCTTAACGCAAGGCATTGTGGGTACAAATATTCTTGGCAGATATTACAAGAAATTCGCGCCGATTTAGAGAGCTTCAACAACACTGCGTGGTAGGTGGATTTTCTGTCTCTCTTGGCCCTGGAAAAGCACCACTTTCGAAGGGAGAAGACAGCCTCAGCCCTCAGTAAAAGGTAAATATGTTAAAATCAAAAATATATTTGTGATAGTAGCTGCAGGGTAAGACTATCTAGGCAACACTAGTGTGAACTAAGTTTGTAAGCTAACGCCAGCTCAGCCAGCACTAAAATAGCTGCTTTAACACGATGTTTAAATGTGCATTTGTAAAACATTTCTCATGTAGTGGCCGCTCGTAAATGACGGTCGGTCTAACAGTATTGGTTTTGGTCCTAAAGCGATGTTAAAAACTGTTAAAAACGGCTGTTATCGTCCCGACGCGCGTGCACACGCGTGTTCGCTCTCTTCCCTGTGTTCATGGACGACTGCGGGGACGTTAAGAGCGAAGCTGTTTTGAGCGGGTGTCAGCCTGTGTGTGACAGAGACAGAGGGGCTAGCTAGCCTCGATTAGCTACACAGCCACAAGCTGCTCACTGTCATTGAACACTTTAATGTAAATGGGTGAGGGACAGGCTGTTTTACCAACGTTATGCTGGCCTGCAGTATGTCTGGATTTAACTGTGCCTCCTAGAGTGAGTGCCTGCACCTCTGCAGATCACACAGACATGTTATAATGTGCTATTTTCATGTGGATTTTAATAGTGCTGAGTTTTCTTGAGGGTCATATGTCAAGAACTCATTAGACAAAAGGACCAGACAAACTTGAAACCATAGGGTGTCCGTACCATTTAACTGTTCTTTTAATTTTTGCAGTCATGAATTAACTGATGTAAACCTTTGGTAACTGTATCAAAACACATCCTTTAGTCCTGTATATGGCATTTTAAATTACAACTTTAGCTGTGAAGACATAACAGAAAAATAGTTTCTTTTTTTGTCAGATCTCTTGATCAGTCTCAGCCCTGATTAGAAACTATTTTTATTATGGATTTTAACCCTTTACATGTCAATTTCATAGAAGATGTAACTGATTTGGTAAAAACAAACAAACAACCCCACAAAATGACTGATTTTCAATGTAAAAAACTGATCACAGGCTGGAGCGCTTTTAACGTGCTATCACATTGTCAGATTGTCGGATATTAGTAAAAATATGGACTTGGGTCGATTTATTATTTTTTCCAGATTTATTTTTTACCCACTTTGATCCTGTTTTGGCTGTTTAAAAGCCACAGCTTGAGCTGCTCTGAAAACATATCAGAGAAATGTTTTTCTTAAATTTTTTGGTGCCCAAATCTCTTCCAAAAGCTCAGCCCTGATCAAAAATAATGAGTATTTTTCAAAGATTATGAACTTTAAGCACTAATTCCATTGGTGATGCCACTGATTTTGTGAAAACTAAAAACACAAAATGAATGGTTTTCAATACAAAGAATGTTCAGAAGGTGGAGATTTTTTATGTGCTATTACACTGTTGGATATGGCAAACATGAGTAAAAACAGCTTTGGTGCATTATTATTTTTTGCGCAGCATCAGATTCAAAATTTGCTCCCTACTGACTCCCATTCTAACCACATTTTTTGAATGCAGACATGAGACTGCAGAAAATCACCTTTGAAACTGGCATTTAAAAGGTTTAAAATCCATTATTTTAAAACAAAAAAATGTTTTGATCAGGACTGTGCTTGATACAGAGACTTGGGAGGGAAAAGTTCGAGGAAATTAAAGGTAAAAAAAAAAATATCTGAGATGTTTTTATAGCAGAAATAATTTTCCTCACCAAAAATATCTTCACTCTTTTAAAAACAGTTAGATTTATGGTCAGTTTATTCTAACTATTTACCCATCGGGGCAGAAAAAAGCCTCATGGAGACCCAAGGGTTAAAGGGCTTGTTTCTCACTTGAGTGGTCACATAGAAGAGGGTCTGACTTTAACTTGTCCTGTCATATTTCCAGATGCCATACAAGATGGGATGTTGCCCAGATAGCACCTGTTCATCTATGTGAAGTTTCAGAACAGTCTTTTGCCAGGTGAGGGATCACATGTTGAGGAGCCTGAGGGAAATTATGCAATTTTGAGTGATACCAGGGGAGATAAAATAGAGTAGACTGAAGGTGATGTCTTAAATGAAAGGTGGCTGTGAGATAGAAATGTGATACTATTTTGAATGCATGTTGTTCTATTTTTTTTTTTTTGGGTGTGAACCCAACAAACTAGCCTGAACTTTCCACTTCTAACCTGAAGGATGTCCGGACTCAGCCCACAGGACACAAAAGGTAAAAAAAAAAAAAAAATCTGTCATGCATTAAATTGTAGATGAATATTTTACCGCACTTTGTGTCCAAAAATGTGAACTATACCTTTAAACCATACTAAGGCTTTGTCTTAAAAGTGTCACACAAAAAGCTAATATTGCTGCACTACAGGCTCACAAAGTATTATAATTTGACAGGTAAACCTGTAAATCATCAGTTTTCACCCAAAAACAAAATTTGATTCTCACCAATAATTGATTGTTTATTTACTATCTTCAAGAATCGGGTTTTCGGAAACTGATGACTGAAGCATATTCCATCCAGCATGAGACAATCAACCAGTGGAGGCAGCATAAGCATCATAATGGAGGAGTGGCCCTTTCTGTTTGAACCTGATTGATCACACTTCTACCCTCCTTTTAAGAATAACCCTCATCAATACCCAAAAGAGGTATGACATGACTTATCTAATATTTCTCAGACTTTGGAATGTGCATGTATGCGCTCTGCTCCTCTTAAAACAAAAGAGAAAAATATACCATATAACATAAAATTTGTGACGACAGTAAATTTTTTAAAATCTAATTTGCATATTGTGATGTCTCAAGGCGGTGACCAAATTGAGTTGCAGAATTTTCGGTAAAAATTAATTTTGTACATATTTACCCAGTAGCCTTTTGTAGGTTTTTTTTGTTTTTGTCAACTGGAAACTCCACAATACAAAGGTATTGGACATTTTGAATAGCTTTTTCTTTTTACCTTTGCAGTGAAATGTGGATAAAATATGGATAACTGATTGGCATATGCTTAATTGATTTCGTCGACAAAGTTTGTTACACCTCAGACTTGTAATACAAAAATATACATTTTGTTTTTCAGTTATTTTGTTTTTCCCCTTGATTTATATTGTTTTTTTCAAAAATGTTTCAATACAGTCTGAAAAGACAAGATCTTTCTGTTTCTGCATCATTTATTTTCATACAGCTCTAGATCTGAACCTAATGCCGTGAAACATCAAACCCTTTGAAATAAAAATAGTTAACATACAATGATTTTCCTTAATTAAGAAGAATTAGTTATGAATCAGTCATTCTGAATTCACAGAAGCTGTGCATCTGCTGGTAAGTGGAAAATAAGAAGGAAGGCTGATGGATTGATGCTGACTAATGCATAAAGACACTTCACACCGGATGCATTTGTGTGATGGTTGTGGTGTATGTTTTCATTTTGACAAACATGTCATGTAGAATACAGCTTTTAGACCAGTAGCATGAGTGCAAGCATGTCTTGTGCTCATGTAGCAGGAATCTTCAGAACAGGCTCTCGTGTTTCCAAAGGCCAGGTTTATCTCAGCAAACACATAAATTGAATACTAGGGAGCCAAATTTCCCTAGTTTGTATGCCAACAGGTTAAAGTACTCCTGCTGTACTTTCTTCTGAAAGCTCAGTTTGTGCTCAGTCTGTGGAGAAACTCACCTACTTTATGCAGGATGATTTATTTTGCAGGTTTCCCAGGTCAGTCTTTCAGTAAGTCAATCATAAGATTTATTGTGATTCTTCGTGAACTTTGTATAAAATATTATAATTGGGTAAACTGCAATGAGAATTAGAGCTGTGGCAGCCTACAGATTTATCCTGACGAAGCACACACAGGCCTGGTATAAAAGCTTTTGTCTTGAGCTGGAGTTTGCACATGCATTAGCTATAAATTGTGTTAGTGCACCTTAAGTCTAGTAACATAGGCATATTTATAAAAAGTTAATTACTACCATTGTAAATCACTCAGTATCAATTATGGTGGAATGCGAGAGTGATCTTCGTAATTACCTGTTAGGATCATTGATGCACAGCTTTCAGTTCCTTCAACAAAAATGGCCCAAACATTTTATTGTCATGTTTCTGATATCCTTCAATTACACCCAAACTTGGAAATGATTACATAAATGACAACAGGGAGAGGTTTTTTTAATTCACAACAGGAATAATATCAAAGGCAGTGTGTCACTTGTAGCTAGACCTCGGATCAGGACAGAGACATCTGTCATAGGTTGTGCTGAAAGGACATGAAGCCTCTAAAAGGTTTCCCCTTTTGACCTGTTGTGCTCACATGAGTATATTTGATATACTCAGAAAGAGCTCGAAGGGTTGCCCTAGCAGTTAAAGTGAATTTTGGTACATCCTTGACATGCCAGCAAACTCCTTTCACTTGGTAAAATTGCACAGGAGAATTTGCTCCAGGCAAAGGAACTTCTGCAGGAACTGCTTTTTTAATACTGACAATTTTCTCAAGGAGATAAAGTGCTTTTATTGAGCCCATTTTTTACTCACCTGGTGTCAAGGGCCATTTACGGTCAACTGACAAATGAAGGATGCTGTTTATGATTTGAGCCTGGAGGAGCAAAAAAAAAGATCATGTCAGACTCCTTAAGCTTTCGGTGAGGCAGTGTAATACCTGTCTCTCTGCTGGAAAGGGAGAGTGAAAAAGATCAGTTTAGACCTGTGGTTACAAAAGCATTGAAGCCTGACTGTGCCCTTTGTGATCACCATTTCTCTAGAGTCCAGAGGGTAAAAACAACTGAGATATAGGGGCAGGGGTTCACAGCCATCCCTATTGCTTGTCAGAGAGATAAAATTGGTGATGTACAGCTTCATAAAGGTACTGGGCCAATTCATTAGATCTATTTTAACAACTCGTGAACAAGTCACACCACCCCCTCTGCTTTATACAGCAAGCTCTTGCCTGCCACGATAAAACTTTTAGCAGTTGTGACAGCTTGCAGGAGAATATACAGAATTTTACACCCTTTTGGAACGACAGAAATGGACGGACTTGACATCACTTGAGTAGATGTCAGCCTCCCCCTGCAGGCTCCTTGCTCCTTACCCCACCTCGCTCTTGGAAATGATCCATTCAAGTAATAAAAATTTTATTCCCCTTTCAAATGCCATAAGGAAAAATATGTGAAAGGCATGCAAGGAATATCGAGCAGTCGCCTGGGACACAAGTTCAGTGCTGCAGTATGCCCAGTGAGTACAGACTTACTGCATTTATAAAACAATACTTGCACTGGGTTTAATGACAGAGTGCACTGTAGGCAGATTTTGTGGTTACCCCAGCACAGAGGAACAATTTGTTACCCAGTTTAACAAAGCAGAAGAAGAAAGCCAGCAACTATCAAAGATTAGAGTTATGTTCCCATTTTCGCCATGAGTATTAAACACAAGAACACAATCCGTCCAGTAGCTTTGTCCAAGCAGTGTGAAGGGCCTCTTCACCAGCTCTCACAGAGCCGATATCAGAAGAGGACTTTGAGGGATTTCTCCAAACCTTGCATAAAATGTTCACTCTAACTTAAGAATGACCTAATTAGAGTTTCTAGGTTTTAGGTACAAGTTTAAAGATTAAGGATACAAGGCCTCATGTTCATTGTTTTCTTGCAAATGTATTCGCTCAAAATGTTATCAATGTTTTGGGATTCATGGAAAAGATTTCCCAATAACTTTGCTGTTTCTCAGCTGTGTGGCTCACTACCCTTTCTGCCTATCTTAAAGGGGTACTGAAACAATCTTTACTGTAATGGAAAATGAAGCAGGTAGTATCCGAACCGTGCATCTGAGCTGAGCGGATACCATAAATGGAAAAGCACCTTAAGTAGTGTGCTGAAAAGCTGTGCTAATGGACATGAGAAGATATGTCATTGATTAAGGCCAATGAATAGGTTTTCTTTGAAATTGTTCTTCATTTCAAAATTTCTTCAAAGAGTATTTTTAAGTGTTAAGTAAAATAAATAAATAAATAACAGCAGGCTGGATTGTGTTATGACAATGACAGTTCATCTGGAGAGCTCATAGAAAATGTTTTCAGAGGTGGAATCTTCAAATACAGCTGCAGCTAGCGATTGGACAATCATTCTGCCAGTCACGCTCATCACAGACTGGTCTATATCAAGCAGCAATTAGCCGTTAGCCTAAATAATGGTTGAGTCCTTCGGTTTTCATCTTATTTTAAATTATACCACACAGATGCATCATTTACCACTAATATGTGACATTAACCTAGTCAATGACAAGCTCTCCCGGTGATTCTGAGGAGAACACATTTCGCAAGGTATCGCTGAGTTACCATGACTACCACAGACTAACCGGCATCATCTGGAGGATTTCCGCATCTTTCCCAGCAGTGATCTCTGGTTGGGAGAAGAGCAAAAAACATGTTTTCCCATAAGAACAAGCTAACGCAAAGTTTGTTGCTCCTCTTTTAAAGAGGAAATTGAGTCAATTTCTTGTAAAACCACAGATATTGCTGCATACACAGAGATCACTTCAGAAGCCGCCATTATTTTCAAACATACAGTCACTGCTGTCATCACATCTTCAGTTTCCGCCTCTCTTCCCTGATTGGGCAGTCTAGCTTTTGGTCATGAAGTCATAGGAGACTAATGCTTGGCAACATGGATATGCATGATTACAGACAGTCAGGCAAGTCCATCTGCAAGGCAAGGTTAGCGGGGCAGTGGAGAAGGGTGGGGTGGGCCATAAGTACTACGCTCTACCATCAGTCAGAATATTGAGGGTTCAGTCACAGCTGCCATGTTGATGTTGGGCAAAGTGCTTATCCCCAAGTTGGAGCAACTTGTTAGTGGGAATAAAAGGGTGTGGATGTGTTCACTAGTAATGATAAACAACATTCATAGACGCTCAGAACCATGAGGATGGGTAAATGTGACCTGAGATATAAGATGCTTTAAGTTGTCAGGAAGACTAGAAAAGCTGAGAGCCATTTTCCATCTGATGTTTTCTTTCCAAGCACTTTAAATCTGTTTATGGTGAATGTAAACACTTAAGACATCCAGCAGAACAGCAGCAGTGAATCACAAGGTCAAATAAGAGATTTTTTTACATCTTGATTTCAGTATTAGTGTGATCCCCAGACACATGACTAGCTCTGTTATCCAAAGTTTTATATAGAACATGAAGAAATACTAGTAATCAGGATCTACCTATTGCACAACTACAAAGGCCTGTGACTACTGTCACTGCTTTAACTATTGTAGGCATTGCAGCAGCATTCTATCTAATGATACTGACAGTATTTACATCAGCATTAAAAAGAGGCAATGAGATGTTCTATCAAGCTGTTTTTTGCTTGTTTACAGTATGCTAACAATTATGATACAGCTAAAGCCTTTTCTTAAAAGCAGCCGCCATGCCATTTCATCCTCTTCTTTTCCAGCTTTTCCTGTTATCTGAGGCTCAGTCTCAGCTAAACACCTTTATTTTGCATGTTCACGGGAAGGAGGAGGGTGTTGTGATTCTTGTTTGAATCGAGCCATAGAGTGAAGTGTGGGGGGTATGTGGCAAGATGGTGACACACCTTGTAAAATCAGCATTTAATTGTAACGTTTACGAGTAATGACAGCCTCTGTTTTGGAAATGAAATGTAAGTTAGACAGCTAATTTGAAGTATAAAGTATGGCAAGTTACAATGAGAGTGTGGATCTAATCAAAGGAGAGGCATAACAATTTGGCATAGTCTGTCTTGACAGTCACAATCATTATTTTCAGTATTCCATTTAAACATTTGTTGTATGTCTTTTCGGACCTTACAGGAGCTGAAAACTCCCAAAACTGTCTCAGGGACAGAGGCTGAGGAGCTGACAGCTGGCACATGGCAGTTTGTTGGGGACATGCATGAGGTCTTGGGTACAAGGTCCTCAGTTCTGGTAGCATTGTGTGAGGAGGATGCTGACACAACAATTCTTCTGGTGAGAGTTTTACTCTTTTCTTTACAGCTAAGTTCTGAAATAGCGACAGTTGAAAAGTTTTTCCACAATAATTTTGTTTTGTTGTCTCTGATATTTGTTGTATGTTTAGCATTTAGCAAAACTGACTCAAAAATATAAGAGAAATAGCCTCTGATAAATAGGCAAAAAATATAGAAATACAACTACTAACTTCCTGGAATATGCTATCAGCTATTGATATTTAATATTTTTCTGGACTCCTTTCGTTTCACGTTTAGCATATTTAGCATTACATTCACTATTCTAATATTATTTCTACCGTTTTCATCACTTAAATGAACCCAGAATAAATACTGACTCTTCTTCACAAAAACAGTGGAAATGTTTGCAAACAGAAAGACAACTTAATAATGCAAATTCACAAGACAGAGAATACATTTAAGGTACAATACCATAATAAACAGGGTGCTTTAAATGAGTGATACTGAAGTAATAAACAACGACCCAGAGCATAGGTTTTTTTTTTTACCTTCAGTAACGCAAATTATAAACAGTTCTCTTCACCAGTTGGCATCTTTATGTAGCTCCAAAGCTGGATCCAAATGGCAATTGGACATATTGAGGTTTCTTCCAAAAGGCTTCCTCAGTTCTGTCCTGGAGAAGCCTGTTCAAGGAACAATGTCAGAAACCTAAACCAGTCCAGTTGTCACTCGGATCAAGCTTTATATAACTTGACTAAAATAAATGAACATGTTCATCTTGAGGTTCTTGCCCATGGCCCAAATCCAGGGCTGTTAGTCTGTCCCTTCTGGCACACTCAAAGCTTTCATTGTTTGTCAAGGGCTCCCATGAGTTTGGGCGTCAAAGATGCTACATATAGCAACTGGCTCCAGCATGTCCCCATGCACACAATGTTCTGGAAAGAACAGGAGGCAATAACCAAGGAGCAAATGTGCGCTTCGCCTCCAGCACTTGAAATAGAGTGGACTTCCATCTCATCTACATTTTTCTTAATGCCCTTTTGAGATTAAGAGACTCCTTGTAAAATGTTATGTTGCAGATGGATGTTTCAAATCAAGGATAGCCACCATCACCATGTAGCATGCCTGAGGGAGGGACTGGTTTTGTCCCAGTAAAAGGTTATGTTCTTCAAGATTCAAGTATCATGAACAGAGCCTTGGTAGCTAGTAAAAATGTAAAGATATTTAGAATCTGGAATCACATGTTAGCCAAAGACTGAGAGGACTTGATTCTGATATGGCTGCAGTCCATTGCTCCAACAACACCAGCTTGTGCAACCTTGTGGCAGGCACAATGGGGAAGGTAGACTTCGAACAAATTCTGGATAAAACTTGGTAGGACAGCACATGAGCAAGCCATTACACAGATGAGGACCTCCTACTTACCTTTTCTGTCATGGTCCTGCTCCCTTTGTATGAGCCTCTGTAGACCCTGGATGGCCTTCTCTGCGGAGGTAAAGGTCCTGCTTGAGCCTGGTCTCATCATTGAACCACAAGCACAGAATTGACATATTGCGATTCAGCTTGCAGTAGGATGTAGTTTTTATAGACTGAGTTGGAGGAGTTAAAACTGGTGACCCCCAAAACCAAACTGATATGGCACAGTTGTGTATAATATTGAACAAACAACCAGTAAAGCTGTTGTGTCTATTAACATATATGCTGTTGTGACCTTCCAGTGATGCATCAAGTCTTGAAGGGTTGTCTTAATTCCAAGGGGTAAGATTTTGACACCACCATTTCTCAGTCTGTTTCAAAGGGGCAAAGGAACACCTAAAAATGAGGGTTAAGGGTAAGAATTAGAGCTGAGACTAAGCCTTACTCTCTGCCCCTCTGAGATGTTGCTCCTGTCTCTTCTCATCCTCATTGCTACCCTCCTCTCCTCTCCTCTCTTTCTAGGACTTTCTTCCTCTCCTCAGGTGACAGGGTGATTGATTAAGCCCAAATAAACTCGTTCATCTTTCAATTAGAGCTAGTGTTGAGGAGGTGCCAGCCATTATGAAGCTGTCTGGAAGACTGGGAGCGAGGGAGTGATGGAGAGAAGAGGAGGGGGTGAAGGGGTGAGAGTGAGTTATAGCATTAGTGTGAGAGACAGGGATAGAGAGATGTATGTAAAAGACCGAGTGAGAGAAGAAGTGAGAAAGGAGTGGAGGGTGTGCTGCATATGTGGAGAAGAAACTTCTTGGTTGAGGGAGCAGATCCAGCTATTAAAACATCACTCCTGGCCACCGTCAGAACCGAGCTCCCATGGCTGGTCAACCACCTATGGTCGAGCTCCCATCGTCTTCAGCTTCCCAGCCTGTGCTTCTCACAACACTGCCTTCACTTATTTGATTTTTTACCCCTTATTATTCTGCCTGTTTTTATGATTCAGATAAACTTGTTCTTGCACTTATTCATGAAACTGGAGGGTTGCAGAGAGTATGTGCAAAATGGGAGGCTGCCCTCCACTCAAGATTTCAACTTTTAACGACAAAATTTATTTTAAGCCATTGGAAAACAATATGTCTCAACATAAGTGGCAGGTCTGTTAGGGGGGTTTTAGGGGAACAAGCTGTTCCAGGCAGCTTATAGTGTCACACATCTGGAAAGGAGGGAGAAATAACAGAAAGAAGATACACTGTTGCTGGCTTCCATTCAATGTAATGAGTAACAAAAAATATACTTCTATATGAATATACTTCCACATAAATTTCACATTTCTTTGCTTTCTAAACAAACAAACATAAATATGGTCAATTCAGCATGACTGCAGCGAGCATGCTCTGTCTGAATCAGTTACCATACTAGCATGCAAGGGACAAAGCGACTTTTGCATTAAGAAAACAACAAAACAAACTGCTTGAACATCATTTAGACCATTAATTCATGAATCTAACTCGCATATATTTATAAGAGCCTGAGCAATATTTGTACATATTTATATCTATTTTTAAGGCACAAATTTACACGGGAAGAGGGGAGAATTAAAGACGAAGGAACACGCTGACCACACAGCATAGGTCAGTGTTATATCTAATTATGTTGAAATGCTGAGTCAGCATTTCAACATATTGTTCTCCCTAAACTCCATTTTGTTCTTTTTCTTCTTCTTCTTCTTATTCCTAGACTTTGGCACCTTTCACAGGCTTCAAATTTGCACAGATTTTCACAGAAAAAAATTGACATATGCAGCATGCTCTGGAGAAGTGCGCTTGTATTTTTCACAGGTCTAACAGTTATACTTTTTACAGTAAAAAATAATTTCTGCATGTATTTTTACATTGAAATCAATGGGACATTTCCGCAGGTCTGCTGAAAACTTCACCAACTTTGAAGCTCCACAGATTGAGCATACTTACACCTACAGACTTCATTCATGCTTTAAAAGCTGCACTGACTTCTCAGCTATTTTTACATATCCTCAGCTTTTTGCTGGCTTCAACAGTTTTTTAAATATGAATTTTTGAGCAACACCGAGTTTTGTGGTTTGCTCTGGACTTAGAGCACACACACAAAAACTTCAGCAGAATTATCTTGTCATAACTTCGTCAAACCGTCCTCCACAGACATGATTTATGCATCAAAACGTAGACAATCTTCTCCTCTTACACGTGAAATCGGCTTCAAAGTCTAATCTGATATCAAATTGTCTCAGTGAGCTTCAGCTTTTGCGGTATGCCGCAAAAGCTTCCATCTGTGGTTATGCAATTTTTCAGCTCCGGGATGCGGACTGCTTCACTTTGAAGCCCGTTTTTAACTCGCCACTGTGACAACATTTTCGACAGTATAGACATGAAATTACAACCATAGCTTCAGCAAGTTCTTGGGATACTCACAGTGCAATCCCTTTTCTGATATCTACCACGGTTTTGGCACAGTGAGCGTTCGTTTACCCGGAAGTACCGAGCATTAGGAGCCTGCTATATGACACTATACAAGCGCACAATACAACTAGGAGAAATACCGTGCTTTGGATGACTCAGCATATTTGACCCCATAGCCGAGTGGTCAGAACAGCGGACTATGGACTAAGAGCTTGCGGGTTTGAATCGAGGCAGACCCTGTATTATCTTATTCTCCAACTGATACAGATTCTTCATTGTAATAGCATATTCGTGCTTTTCTTTGCACTCTCAACCCCATTTCACATAAATTAAACTGACTGGCCACTTTATTAGGTACATCTACAAATATCTCCACATTGAAACATGTTACGAAACACTTATTTTCTGCTTTCTCTCACAACTGCAAACAGTTTTTCGTGCTCTTTTCACTATCTGCTACAGTTTCTGTGATGTGACTGTTGAAGCAGCATCTACTTTTGCACATTTCTTTGAAGTTAGAGCATGGTCACGTGACCTGCACACCTGACCTCCAGTAGCTATAATTTTCTGCAAACATTTTTATTGCACATTTCACACATTTTCAGCCATGATTTACTGCTTACAACTATTCATGTCACATTTTCAACTTTCTTTGCATTACCTTAAGCAATTTCATTTCACAGTTTCAGCAGTCACGCTCAGCATTTCAACGCATTTCCTTCATGGAAATGCAAATTCTCTAGTTTTTTTTGACATTTTAACTAAGTGGTAGCCTTTATGAACTTTAAGCACTTTACTGTCCATGACAGTGTTACTGACAAAAGGGGAATAGGGAGAGGAGAAGACATGGAAAACACACTGATAGGCATTTGAAACGAGAAACAAGAAAATATAGGCTCTGTATTAGCTGGTGCCAAAATGCCCCCAAACCTGTATGTAAACAACAGATGTTTAAAGGGACTGTGAGGAGAATCTATTACCGGCGACACAAAGACTCTGCTACCCATGAGCACGCTTGGCGACTGTCATAATGCTGCGTTTCAGTAACCTCAGAACTGGCAGTGACATCATCTCCGACTTATCAGCGTTCCAGTTGAAATCGGAAAAAAAACATGCCAATCTACCAGGCTATTGTTAGATGTTGTTAACACGCCTGCGTTGTTGTCACAAATATCACATGAAGAATGTACTTATCACTTTGGCAGCATTTTTGTAAATATAAGTCTAACAATACGATGTATGTGTACAGCTGATCTAGAGTGACACACTCCAGTCAGAAGTGCAAATAAATTTATTATTAAAGGAGTTAAATAACTGTTCACACTGGGGGCATCCATCTGCGATTGTCAACTCGGGGGTGATGAGGTTTCACTGAGTTCCCAGCAGGAAATTCTGACTTCGGGGGATGTTCCAGCTGCCGTTTCCTACTCAGAACCTGGAAATTCCTACTTCTGACTACAACTGGAACGCACCACAACATGTTACCGAAGTTGAAGTGTGTGTTTGTTGTTTTTCGCTCGGACCCTTCTCAGAACTCTGCATTTCTTTACAACTTCTTTTTTCAACAACTTACAGGATGCAAAGCGACACGGTAATGTATCTCTTTCCAGTTACATAGCGGTAGTTTTTGATGTGAGACAACAAGCAAGTTTTGAAAAACTTAGTATCGTAGTTTTGTAGCCAGCTATATATAGCTACTTACAGCCCAGTGCTCTAAGACGTGTCCAAATAACATAAATTTGCTCCAGTTTTAATTGTCTTGTTCCCGAAGTTGAGTATCCAGGCCAGTCCAGTCCAGCCCTGTCCTGTCCAACCCGACCAAGAAGCTAAGAAATAGCATTTATAGATAACCTGTTTTGATGCTGTAAAACTCATTGATAAGTGCGTTTTTCGATCAGGCATATATCTAAAAGTGAGACTTTTTTGCAATTACTTAGAAACTCCTCACAGTCCCTTTAATGTATGCTGGAACAGCACAAATTGGACATATTTTATCTTAAAAAATAGCTTGTTGTATGTAGGCTGTGTGACATTATACCCTCATCTAACCACCTGAGTGAATAAGTAGGTAACCAACTGAAGAACAGAAGTATGGATGTAACACTTAAGAGAGGGGCTGAGGGCTAACACTAGCCATGATCCATTCTGTAAACCAGTGTCACTTCTGACAGTGAGATCATATGGTGTCTAATGAGTGCTCAATTTCAACAGTTTTCCAAGCTCTTAATGACCTTTGTCTTAATTTTGCCTTCTTTGAAACTATCTGCCTGGTCACAAATCCAGCTCCAAAGCTGTACTGATGTCTGATGTGATGGCAGAGTCAAAGGCTGAATTCACACTGCGGGCAAAAGTGGCTCAAAACAAACTTTTTTGCCCATATATGACCCATAATTTAACCTTTTATGAATGGCACAAATCCATTTTTTTATTCAAATCAAACTCAGGCCACTTTCATATGTGGTCCTGAATCAGAAACACATCTGATGTTTCTTAAAACCACCTCATTCAGAATGACCATGTTGCATTTCAGCTGACTTTAATGCTACTGAAATGAGACTGACATCACAAATCTGTGCTGAAGAAGGCATTTAGACAGACAGAATGACTTGCCATGTGTATTATGCTTTAATGGGATATTCTGGTTTATGAATGGCCAAAGTCTGTTACTTTGTCTCTATAGTGGAAGTCTACCATAGCATTCAGGTACTCAGCACATACTGTAAGGTGCCTTTGCAAGGGATGCCTAATTTATAGCTTATTAGTGTACATCATTCACTTTTTTCCACTGTTTCTTGCATGTAGCAGTCAGGGTTGTTGATGAATTTCTTGGAGTCTGTAGCAATATGTGATAAATTTACTTTGATCATTCAAGGACATTTTCTTTTACCTCTGCTTACTCTGTCACTAGAGAGCTCTGAAAGTAAGCAGTTGGTCTGCTGTGTTCCAAAAACTCTCTTACCTTATGAAAACTGATGAGGAAACATTTCCAGTCAGCTGCAAACACAAATAAAACCCCATTCTGTGGGACAAATTATAGTAAATGACTCATTCCCAATATAATGAATCTGGCTCTAGCACAAACTGTTTAGATTTGGTGTTTGCCAACCCTTCACTCTGTTCCAGTTTCACCCTGTTGTCCAAATATGGTTGCATTTGGCTCTAACTAAATCTAACATGGCTAAAATGCCAAACTTGAGAAGTCAGAAAGCCTGTCAACAAACAAAGGAGTGATACAATCCACTTTATTCACAGGCTGTTTGTTAGAATGCAGGTGACTGAATCTTTGCAAGCATTGTGATAGGTCCACTGATCCACCAACCAGAGGGACTTATGATTATACACTCTTGCTCAAGTCCCAGGTCTTTCCATAGGGTCACAATGTTATTGTTCAGCATGGTTAAAATCTGTTCTGAGGGTGTCTGACAGAGACTCAAGATATTCACATGATACATGAGTTTTTTTTCATTTTTCTCACTCAAATTTAATTAGGAAAAATCGTTCTTTGTATTAAGCTCTTGATGACCACACTGGCAATTCAACCCAATGGCAACTATAGAGAACACCTAAAACTAACCAAAGGAAGAAATAAAAACTTTTTCATACTGTTCGGACAATATGCTGAGGTAATGTTAGGTTGCAGAAGTGTGGCCTGATAGCAGGCTCACCAGTGTTACAAGGCAACATTAGCATAGTGTAATATAAAGGTTGCTATTGTAATGTTAGCTCGCCAAAATTACTATCAACTAATGGTTAAACATTGGCACTGGTAGAGTGGAGAAGTTTATAAAAATATTTAGGGGAAAAACAACTATTTCAAATATGCTTTTAATGTGTTGCCAGCTGAGGGCCTCTCTTTGTGACCCTGCGATCACCCATGTCAGCTGTGATGGGCTCCAGCCCTTGCAACCCCAAATGGGTGAGGGATAAGTGATAAAATGGATGGGTAATACTTACACATTGTCTTTTACTGTCCAGCTGAGGACATGTTTATATGAGATTTTAATCAATTTAGCATATAATGGTTGATAAATATTTGTAATCATTCAAAATGGGAGGGAATTTGACAGAGGAAGAGTCACCAAAGACAGCAGGACATAATAAAAAGTACTTTAGAAGCTAAACTCATATGTGTCATTTTATTCTTCATGAAGTTTTGTACACAAATGACTCCTACAGGAAAGAGTTCTGAAAGAGTCTTTCTTTACACTAACAGTTGTAAACTTAATCTTACAATAACTGAAACAAGATGTACAAATCCAAGTTAAGGCATCATATGACCACTTTAAAATAGGATTTCTTGGTGGCTGGCATTAGAATAACTCTTTCAGGTTAACTTTCAGGCCAATAATCGAGGCCAACCTTTTTTGTAAATTACAACAAAGCTGTTCTCTAGTATCCTCTGTTGCTCTTGTTAATGGCTTATATCCTGTTGCCATAATGCTCTACAACCTAGATTCAAACATGCAGTAAACAGCCTCTCACAGGAGCAGTTTAGTAGTATTTTGACTTATGAAATGGAAATGAAGTTGTAAACTGTGTCAGGATATACAGTACTAGTGTATTACTTCTCAAATGGAGTATGGAAGAATACCAGCTAATGTTAGCTTGGGCCTGAGCAGTAGCTGTGTGTTAACACTGTTTTGAAGCAATGAGACAAGCAATATCCCTATCTTAAATAATAGTAAAAACGTACAATAGAACTTGGTTAATGCAAATTCCATTATGGATTCGTAAGGTCAGCTCCTCTGGGGAAGCCGTAACAGTAGGAAATCGGTATATCTGAAGAGCTAGTGGGTGTACATAGTAAAAAGATGTTTTGTTTGCAAATGTGGTTATATTATTCTTAGATTTTACAGTTTGGGTGCATTTATGTTCATTTTTTGCACATGAATACAGTATGTGTATTCATAAACAATAATATCTGTGTGTATGAGTGACAGAGAAAGTGGGCTCTACTGAGGCAGTAATGACTTACTACCCTCACCATCATTCTCTCTCAGAAACCAATACTGAGCTGTTGGCATATTTTCATTTTTCCAGTTTTTCTTCTTCTTCTTGAAGGGAATATTATGTACTGTAGGCACACAGGGACGAGTTCTAATGAATTTGAATGAGCGTCTCAATTTATTTTCCATGTTTTATTTATTTTTTCAGGGTTTGGGGAGTAAATTGAATCGACAGTGGTGATGCGTGCACTAGTCAGGAGCAATATAGGGACCTGCTGTTCTGATTAAGTTCCTGTTATAGAGCCGTTCATTATTGATTTCATTTCTCCTCACTTCTCCTCCCATGCACATTCGCATTCCCTCCATATCTCTTTATTCTCAGCATGGCTCACTCTCTTTCTCTGTGCCTCAGTCTCTCTCCCTCTCTTCTGCTGTCAGCCTGGCTTTTAAAGCAGAAAGTTGTTATTTAGAAAAACTACTTACTTTTATTCCAACACACTAATACATACTTCTCTTCTATGCCCTCTAGCATTTTGGCTTTTGGCAATATTGCAGTGGGGAGGTTTTCTTTTTGTTCTCATCAGAGCAAAGTCCTGAATCATGTAGTTCAGTTGTTGTATTCAGTGTGATGAATGATTCAGACAGCGTCCATGGCTTGTTTACCAACCAGTTAGATTCAAGGTTTGACGTGGGTATAATTTAAGCACTTCATCAATTTTCACTCAGATTTTCAGTGAGTTTTGCCAAAGGAGGAATAGTAATTTGTCTTTAAACACAAGTTTTCACTGGTCTGTCAGAAAAATCAGGCTCCATTTTCACCAAGAATCCTTAATCTAATAACTTTTTTTAACTGTTCCACTTTGGGGGGAATACACTTCTTAATAAACTCTTAAAAGAAAAAGTAAACATTATATCAGTCTTTCCTTTATCCCAGGTATTTGTTTATACATTTAGAGTTTAATTACTGCGGATGTGTAATTAGCTCAAATAGTGCTATTTTGGCTGTCCACACTAAATCTTCCTGCACGATCTCCCAAACAAAGCTGCCAGATATGTCAGCGGTCAGAACATTTCCCGTGTTAATGATCCAGATGCCTAAATACAGATTCAGAATGAAATCAGTGAACAGGTATGGACTAAATTTCAACTTGTTGAAAGATGTTGAACATCATGATGCTTTGCTCTGTTTTAAACAGAAGCTAACTAACCTGATCAAATCCCACCTCAAAATGTTGAATTTCCCTTAATAAACTAGCATTCACATTTTGATCCCGTGGGGCAGTTAGAACTGTGCCAGGTTACCTTTCAATAATAGCTGTTTCCACGTGGATAACTTGCTATCCAAAGTAAAAACCAAAATTATCTAACTGGTCTAAAGTTTAAAAAGCACTCCAAATCAAGCATGCATTTTATCATTACACAAACACTGTGTCAGAAATATTGTTAGATCAGACCAAGGATGTGTCCATTGCCTATGTTAGCAGGAATTGTTCCATCTAACCCTTGGTCTTTCTTACGGAAAATATCTATATTTTGTGTTAAGTGTGCTGATCATCTGCTCCATTAGAGCAGTTAAGCATGTCAAAATAACCCAACAAAGCCGCAATACTACTTAATTTTAATGTTTTAAGGCAAAATACTGCCAGATTACAACATTCTAGTGACATGCAACTGATGCTATCCTGTCATGAATGACAGTATGTATTCAGTATTCTCTCTACCTTCTTGATTATCCCCAGTTTTCACAGTCTCCTTGCATACCATTTCCAGGTGCAATGCAAACAGCCCTCTGTCTGTTCAATCAGTTGATTTCTAAATTCTGTGCACTGATCCGTCTCTGGCCTTTGCCAGCAGCTCAGCTTCACACTAGTTTGCTGGAAATATGGCTGGTCTGTTTTCATCTGAAGTTGCCACAACTTCACATCAATTTCTACAAAGCAGCATAACACAAATCAGGAAAACAAGCACTCAGAGTTTATTGGAAATGATACCAATACAAAAAAAGTCAAAATTGTGCAGTGGTATAGCCTGCTGCTTTTGTCTTGCTCTTCCTTTTATACTGATGATTTCACAATAACCTCATAAAATTGTAGCATGGTCTTGTGATGTCATCTTTCAAGCTACTCAGGGCAACGCTCATATGAACAGCACTTTAATTACACCTTTTTTAGACCAGGACATGCACTGTGTGTCAAAGCAAAGCTGCAGTACAGACAGGTTGCTATGCAGGTGGATTTAAAAGATATGAAGGCCTTGCAGTCTATGTTGTCTGCAAGGTAGCAGCGGCCTTGCAAGGTGGCGGCTGCATTACACTTTAGACAAAGCTCTAGATCATAATTTTGTGCTCTTGTTGAGAGGAAGCAAATATTTAGTTAAATCTCGTAGATCTGATCTTTTGTTATTTAAGTAAAGCTTGCTTTTCACATGCAGCCCCTTTCCCAGTAACTAGGCACAGACCTTCTTGTTGACTTATTGATAGTCAGTCTTTCAGTAGGTGGTTTGGTTTGTTGCACGAATCAGCAGGAATCCCATCCTGAAATACAGATGTCTCTTTCAAGACATAACTGTGCCCGCACATAGAAGTGCTTCTTCTTCAAAAAGCCTGTAGTTTAATCTCATTTGTGCAGGATTAAGAGGAGCAGCTTCAGTGAAGTCAGAGGCTGCAGCTGTGTTAAGTTGAGCTATGGTTTCAGGAGCCAACTGGAGGCCTCTGTCTGCGTGTTATTATGACTAACTTCCTAAAGCCCGACCTCTCCATGAGTCAACAGCCACCTCGCAGAGGGAGGAATGAAGTGACAGGTTCCAGGGAAAATGAAGTGAAGAACCTGTTGTTTTTTCAGGACTGTCTGGACTTTTTTTTGACTGGATAGTTGTTTTGTGGTAAATTGGATGGCAGGTCAGATCACAGGCAGACCGACTATAGTATGACATGATATGAAGCAAAATTAATATTTTTTTTTTTACTGCATTAGGCTATTTTTAACTTTAATGTCTCAGAATTTTTTAGTGTAAATTCTGGAGTACTTACAATTTTTAAAGACATATATTTTGTTCTTGTAAATGCATGAATGTATGACCTTTTAATTCAAGATTTTTTTTGGGGGGGGGGGGGGGGGTAATGGATACCTTTTATAATTTCCAAGAATTACAGCTTTTTATTGAGGTATTTTCATTATGTTGTCAGTTTTTTGGAATGACCCTAATGTGACATTTAGCTTTCTAATATCCATCCTAAAAGACTTCTTCTACTTTAAAACTTGCAGCTCAAGGTTAATGCTTTTTGATTCATAATTATCAACTAAAAAATGATTTTCACTTCAAGTGCTCCAAGGTGACTAAAATACCAGTATCAAGAGTCATAGCTGTTTTAGTGCTGTAGTGTAGTGGTCCAAGGGTCAGTTTTCTGCTCTTTCTAAAGAAAATGTCAGAAAATGTAAACCCTCTCCTCCACCTAAATTAAACAGATTAATTTTGTTAATATTTAGGGCGTTGCCTTTTTCCCAAGGTTTTCAATTTTGCCGGCACCCTCTGTCTCCCTTTAAAGGAAGCGCCCTGACAAATCCTGGCCCTCACAACCCAAACTGTGAGGGAGTGAGAGCGGCCTGCTGAAACATCTGTGGTCTTGGCTGGGAATGCATAACTGCAGATAGACTGGGATTAAAGATCGTTAAAGTTCACTCCGGGATGTGGAGGACAGAGGAGTTGGTTCGGGGTCGAAGGGTGATGAGTTGGAAACAAGGGCTAGGGTTGACATAGTGGGTAAGTGTCTAGGGTGAGGAAACTGGGGAAGCTGGAGAACAAGAGTCGAGAGTTCGGGACAGGGTGAGCGCAGAAGTGGGGAAGCTGATGTGGTTGAGGAAAGTTAACCCTTGTAGAAACTTTGACAGAGGCTATGTGCTGATTTAACAAATAAGTCTGAGAGCTTTGGGTTTTTGTTTCCTGGCTGGTTGATACAGCAGTGAATTGATTTTAATCACACCAAATCCTCAATGCAGTGCGCTTAATGCGAAATCAGTACATTTATCCTGTGGGGTTTGGTTTAAGGAAGACGATGAATTAGACGAGTAATGTGGCTCTTATTTGTAATGTAGTGTCTGTGGTTTAGGGTCTAAAGATTGGGGGTTTCTCATTTTCTAAGACAAAAGTTGGAATGTATTTGGTGCTTTGGCTGGGACTGTACAAACTAATACATGCGGAGCTGCAGATGGATCACACATAAGTTGGGATTTGAAAGAATTTGGATGGAGCTGAAACACGTGAGAGATGCTTTTGCTTCCCAGCTGTGAAGTCCAGCCTGAGGTTCATTGAGGGTCATTTGATATTATTTTGTCTCTTTCTGGACTCCATAATAAATAGGGTTGTGTCTCCCTTCCAGACACAGTCACTTTGACGTGAAAAAACGCCTTTCATGCTTCGCCAGTTACACTTTTGGGAAGACGATATTGTGGACGCTGTGGAGCACGACATGACTCAGCCACAGGAATCCCAGAAAACCCACAGTGGTTGGCTTGACTACATAGAGAGAAAAAGAGACAAAGGAGCTGGAGAGGAAGTGTGTGTGAAAGCGTTGAAGAAATATGAAAGCCAAGGAGACGTAAAGGAGAAAGGGAGTCATGGGAATGTGTCACTGGAAGCTGTAATTGATGTTTCAGAGGATTAATGATCTTGACATTTTTCAGGCTTCCTGTCAGCAATCCATTAAAATAAGTATCCCTTATTATGCACTAATGAACATCCATAAATTAAAAGATTTGAAATAATAAACAACTGGGGTTTAATGTTGATGAAGTTCTGTCAGATCTGAATCCTGTTGGTCCAGATAATATTAATGTCTTTATTCAGCCTAATTGCACATGTGGTGTTAGAGAACAGGATTGAACTCTGCAGTTGGAACAAAGGAGTCCTTCTGCAGTTGTTTTGAGGTAAAGGCTGATTGCCAAAAGAAACATTAGCATTAATGAATATTTCATTACCCATCAGGACTAACTGTTATGGTTGTCCAAAGCCAAATTCCACAAATGCAACAGCTGAAAATTGTCCTCTTCTGAGGTTTAAGATGGTAGATTTTCATTCTCATTAGGACTGATATTTCTGTTGTTTTTGTGTACATTTGCTCATGTTTCTTCAAGCTGAACTTTGACAGTGGTACGGAGTATAACTGATTTGCCTCCCAAAAAGAAGGTTCATGGTTCAAATTGAGGTCAGATCCTTTTGGTGTGGACTTGTTTGTATGTTCTCGCCCTGTATGTGTGGGTTCTCTCTTGGTACTCCAGCTTCCTCCTGTAGATCAGAAATGTGCTTGTTAAGTTTGTTTGAATTGTTTGTGGTTTCAAACATGTGTCTGACTATCCTTACATGTCAGCTCTGTATTAAACTAGTGACTAGTCCAGGGTAGAGCTGCAGCTATCGAGTATTTTTGGAATCGAGTACTCTGTCAATTATTTCTTCGAGTACTCGAGTACTCTAACAAAATATCCTTTTTTTGTTTTTAAACAAATAAATCAATTGTATACAATGCAGCATGTTAGGGCTTTCAAAATGAACAACCAAATGCCGTTTATTCCACAGAAAAGGGTTTTTATTTTAACAGCTTTCAAAGTTTAAACCAGTACCGGCTTAAAACAAAGCCAATACAACACTGATTTACAAAGCAGTAATATAATTCTGCAATTATATTTGTGAAGTGTGTTCTGGAGGGCATTGTGTAGTTTGGATTGAAATCCTTGATCATGTTCTTAAATCCTGTGTCCTCCACCATGGAAAGAGGACACATGTCTGTGATGAGCATTTTTAAAATGCTGTAATAGTAATAGTTGCAGCCCTAACGACATGCTATCATGCTAAGCTAAGTGCTAAGCTCACTCTGTTTGACATCAGACACACTGCACTGTGTTATCTTTTCATCCCTTCTTGTAGTGACCACACACTTGGGACACTCTCTGCCGTTTCTTCTGCGGACTCTCTCCTTCTGGCCTCTCTTTTCAATTTCCTATCATGATCTTCCCTCAATACTTATCATGCGGAGAGTAGCTTAGTAGCGTTGTGCCTAGAAATGACCCGTCCGTGCATGTCAAACACCGTGCATCTCTTCAAGCTTCCTTCTATTTATATGTATACTCAAAGCGAGGCTTGAGGCTAAAATTTAATTGAGGGATATTATTTGTGTCAGGTACTGTAACTGAATATTTGAGGAATCGTTTCAGCTCTAGTCCAGGGTATAAATGGTAGACGGTAAATTGGGGCCTATTTAGTACATTTCTTGTCACTCTGACTACTCAAAGCAGCTTTACAGTAAACCAGACATTACAATTGCGGCCTAAATTTCTCACTAAATCAATCAAGACTTCCACCTCCAAATTCATAACCACCCCTGCTGCCCTCACACCATATCTACAATCTTGATATCATCTTTGTCACCTTTCCTTTAATAAGAAACAACAAACAAACAAACAAACAAAAAAACAGCTCACAAGAAAGTGTCTTGTTTTTACCTCCATGACCTGCTTACACACATCCAACACCTTCAGATTCCAAACCAAGAGAACCATCTGATTACACCAACAATGCCCCAGTATGTATCTGCCCCCTTCACCTAATAACAGCTGAGATTTGCACCCCCCCCCTCCAATGACCAAAATGGCATAAGCATTTTCAGTGATGTTTCAAAAACTGATAATTAATTAACCATTACCTACTGGTTCATTAACTAAACATAGCCCGTCTGCTTCAAGATGTCCCCTAAGGCTTGGTGATTGGCCCCCTCCTGTCAATTTTGTATCTTCTTCCCCTCAGTAACATCATGCATCAGCATGGTCTCTATTTTTACTGTTATACCAACATCTCTTCAAACTCCTTCACCTCAAAAACTCAAAAACCACATTAACAAAATGCCTCTCTGAAATAAAAAAAAAAATGAATGAATGAAAATTTTCTTGCACCAAAAACAGTAAACCAGACTAGAGCTGAAACGATTCCTCGAATATTCGCGAGTACTCGATTACAAAATATCCTCGAATTAAATTTTGTGCCTCGAAGCCTCGTTTAATATATATTTATACATATAAATATATATCTGGACTACTATACAGTGCACGGTGTTTGACACGGACGGTCATTTCTGTGGCACACCTCGCTTGCTACCTCCGCTGCTGGCATGAAGGAAGAGAAAAGAGAGGGACAGAAAGGAGAGAGTCCACAGAAGAAATGGCAGAGAGTGTCCCAAGTGTGTGGACACTACAAGAAGGGATGAAAAGAAAACACAGTGCAGCGTGTCTGATGTCAAACTGAGTGAGCTTAGCACGTAGCTTAGCATGATAACACATTGTTAGGGCTGCAACTATTACTATTACAGCATTTTAAATATGCTCATCACAGACATGCGTCCTCTTTCCATGGTGGAGGACACAGGATTTAAGAACATGATCAAGGATTTCAATCCAAACTACGCAATGCCCTCCAGAACACACTTCACAAATATAATTGCAGAATTATATTACTGCTTTGTAAATCAGTATTGTATTGGCTTTGTTTTAAGCCAGTACTGGTTTAAACTTTGAAAGTTGTTAAAATAAAAACCCTTTTCTGAGGAATAAACAGCATTTGGTTGCTCGTTTTGAAAGCCCTAACATGTTGCATTGTGTACAATTGATTTATTTGCTTAAAAACAAAAAAGTATATTTTGTTAGAGTACTCGAGTACTCGAAGAAATAATCAACAGAGTACTCGATTCCAAAAATACTCGATAGTTGCAGCTCTAAACCAGACATTACAATTACTGGCCCTAAATTTCTCACTAAATCAATCCAAGACTTCCACCTCAAAATTGATAACCACCCCTGCTGCCCTCACCCCATATCTACAATCTTGATATCATCTTTGTCACCTTTCCTTTAATAAGAAACAACAAACAAACAAACAAACAAAAAAACAGCTCACAAGAAGTGTCTTGTTTTACCTCCATGACATAGCACACATCCATCCATTATTTACTTACCCTCTTTGCTGCTGAATCACTAATCAAGATCTTCATCACATGCATACATCCTCAACTACTGCAACAACATCCTCTATGGTGTATCATCCAAAGTCCTCGATAAGCTTCCATATACATAGAATTTTGCCGGCCCTCTCCTCACCCATACCAGACCACAAGAACACATCACACAAGTCCTCCAAAGTCTTCGCTGGCTCCCTGTCTCATACTGCATCCAATTTCAAAATCCTCCTCTTCACCTGCAAAGTCCTCAACTACCGAGCCCCCTCCTTTGTCACTGACCTCCTCCACCATCACACTCCTTCCTGTAACCTCTTCTCATCCAGTGCCAACCTCCTTCCTCCACCTGTAAGAACCAAGCATCAAACCTGAGAGAGAGAGCCTTCTCCAGCAATGCACCCTCCCTCTGGAACTCTCTCCCCCTCTCATAAAACCTGCTCAGACCAATTCAGCTTAAGTCACTTCTTAAGACTCACTTTTCAATCAAGCTTTTAACGTGTGAACATGCTGTGTCTGCTTTAATTTGTGAATGCCACATGTATAAGTGTGGTGTACATTGTGTGTCTTTTCATGCTGTTATTTGGTCTGTTGCTAAGTTTTGATGTTTTTCCAAATGTATGTCATTGAGTTTCTGAACACTGAACTGGTTAATAGTCTAGTTTATTTCAGGACAGCATGATTCAGTGTGATTTAGCTAACCCTAGCATCACTTTTGTTTCTCTATCTGAATATACCCTTGAAGCCAAGGGTTTAAACTGAAGTGGGATTGTCATTTCAGCTACACAACCGTGTGACATCACAGCTCATAGCAGTTAAAGTCTGCTAAGCTTTTGACAAAAACTGAAAGGTCTCATATTCAGCCTATCATTATGTCTTTGCACTGCCTGCCAGTTACTTTTAGAATCTTCTTCAAAGTTCTTGTGATCATCTGCATGGTCAAAGATCTGCTGGTACTAAAGAGCTCCTGAAGCTGTACAACAGCAGCAGGACCTGCTGGCTGTTCCTCAAACTAGGCTTAAAAACACAACTGCACTTAAAGTTGTGGCTCCTTAACTCTTGAACTCTTGAACTTTCTCTGGAGCTAGCTGAGAACTCTGGACACTTTGGACATTATTAAAAAGTAGTTGAAAGACCCATCTGCTCAGACTTACCATTGTTTGACCTGTTTGTCTGTTGTTGCGTTATTATTATTATTATTATTTTTTTTTTTTCGAGTCATGTATTATCAGTGTGTATAAAGTACTTTGTGACATCTGTCTGTAAAGGTGCAATGTAAATGAACTTTATTACTTACTACCTATCCTACTAGATGGAGCCCAGTGTCCCAATATCTGAGGAGATTTAACAACAATACCACTGCTAACATGAGAATGCTATATGAAGTATTAAATATCCATCATCTACTCGTGTTTATGTGTTTGGCTCTGTCCTGTTTCTGGGGCTCACATTGGGCCTCTTCTGGGGTATTTCGTCTGTTGTCCTGCCAAATTGCATGAAAGGGTTGAGAAACAGGCTGGAATCAGCTTGATGCTAAAGCCCAATATGCTCTATCTTTGCAGTAACAGGGAAGACTCAACTGGAGGAATGGAAAGGGTCAGGCAGGAGGATGATTGCCCAGTGTTTTATGTATTTGTTTATACTGGCTGTTTGCCCACCTGCTGGTTACAATGAGTTTATGAAAAGTTCTCTTTCTCTCCATTATTCATATTCAAGACAAAAATAAGCCAGTTTTTGTTTTTTGTTGTATTTTTGATAATGACTGTTACTTTTATTTAATATCTGAGCTTCACACCAAAGGAGAGGAGCCATGATAGACTCAAAGAATACCAAAGCACTTGCTGGAAACATTTTAGCAAAACTGTACATTTTGATTGAATGATGAAGATTGTATCATACTTTCTTGGGCTCAGTCACCAGTGAGTCATGACTTGATCTTCTTGGCACGCTTGGCTCAATTGTTTTCAACTTGCACTCCCTTGGAGAGAGTGCCAATGTAAATATGATGTTTTAGATCTGAGAGGCAGGCTTCTTTTGCTATTAAAGGATAAGTTTGGTTTCTACAGCTTTCACATTGTTTATAGAATGAAGTAGAACAATATACTCGCCCAGAAGGCTTTCCTGATCCAAACAGTGCTGCGGGAGATATTTAGATTCAAAATCGAGCAACGGACATCCGTATAATGGTAGCACATAGGGCATACAGCGCCGCTCCTAAAACTGCATTAATCGTCCAAAAACTTAGTAGTTTCACCAATATTCCATTATGGTCCCTTCGGGCTACTCCTCCACGACAGTCTGTGTCACTCCAGACATGTTGTGTGACTGTGCTGACCTCTGAACTGAAGAAGAACAGTGCATGCTCCGCGCCTGCGCAGTACTCTCTGGAGCGCTGTTCTTCTCTTTGCCTCCGCATCCTCCTTTCGATGAGCTCCTCATCTGTATACTCTGGCTCGAAACTGTAAGGACACCCATCATATTCAAAGTTCTCCTCCACAACATCTTCATCTGATAGATATTTGTCCATTTTGCACAAAACTGGAAGAACAAAGTCGTTGTGTACCCAGCGGTCGCCGCTGAAACAATGAGCCGTGCTGCGCATGTGCGGAGCAAGTGCTCTTCTTCTTCAGTTCAGAGGTCAGTACAGTCACACAACATGTCTGGAGTGACACAGACTGTCGTGGAGGAGTAGCCCAAACGGACCATGATGAAATATTGGTGAAACTAATGAGTTTTTGGACGATTAATGCAGTTTTAGGAGCGGCGCTGTATGCCCTATGTGCTACCATTATACGGATATCCTCCGCTCGATTTTGGATCTAAATATCTCCCGAAGCACTGTTTGGATCAGGAAAGCCTTCTGGGTGAGTATATCGTTCTACTTCATTCTATAAACAATTTAAAAGCTGCAGGAACTGAACTTTTCCTTTACGTCAACTTTCTACAATCTCAATAGCCAAAGTTAAAGAGCTTGTTAAATATATTAAAATGGGGTCTTCATGGGGAACATATGAGAAAATACATTCAGAAAATACAATCAAACAAACAAAAAATAATACTGATTATAAGTTTAAGAATCAGAACTATTCAACTTAAGGTCTTCTTTAGAAAATGGAAGTCTTGGTTTACCTCCAAATGACCAAAGTCCTGTTCTCTGCTCATGTAAAAAGCTATCAGACGCACAAGAAACAAGAAGCACTGCATTGTGAGTTCAGTTTGATCAAATATTCTGAAAGGTGGAGCCGCTGGCTGCTACAGCACCATTTATGCCACCCATTTACGTCTCAGGACCCTGATTGAACCCCCCATCAAAAACAGTTTAGACACATCCCTGCTCATGTTTTTACAAACTTTTTTTACCGAGGTTTAAGTGAAAAATATTAAACATCAATCACATTAGATGCAGCCAAGTATTTTATGATGAGCAATGAAGGGATTTGCCCATCATGCACCAGCAGTGACATGCACTTGAATGATATTAGATTCTGTAACATGATTCACATTCGATCTGGTGCTGGTGTGATTGTGGGAGACAAGCAGAGGAGTAGAAAAGTGCTGAGTCATCCTTCAGCTGAGTGTATCATGTACCCTCCAAACTTTCACAGTGTTGCAGTGACCTTGAAAGTGAGCGAGCCAGTGAGCGACTGTGGAAAACGAGAAGGAGAGGAGCGAGCGAGAGACCCCTCCAACCCTGCTTCTCGACACATAATCTGTCAACCCCCCACCAGTCCCCAGACTCACGGTACATGCAGCACACACACACCACATAAAACACACACAGCTCTGACAGACGCCTGCACGAGTGATGCAGCTGAGTGTCTGACAGAGCTGTAGTTTGTGGAGAATGCTCCTCTTCTCCTCTTTTTCTGACTCCATCCATCACACCCAATGCTCTGCTTTCTTTCTCCCTCCTCTCTCATTTATTATCTTTCATCTGCTCTCTAACCTTCCTCCCACCTCGCTGAGAGTCTGCTGTGTTCCTCACTCGCTCTTTGTTTGTGCGTTTTCTCTCCAATTTATCACGTCTTTTATTCGTCTTTGCTTGCTGAATTAATGAGAATAAAAGCTTGATCAGAGAAAAATGGACGCACACTGGTCCCTAATCTCAGAACAAGCTGGGACATTTCAGATTGTGTTAACTCTTCAAAGTTCTGTAATAAATGTGACAAGGCTGGCAGTGACAGGCTTACAAACTCCAAATTGAAAACTATTGATTATCTCACTTGTTTATCAGCTCACATGCACTTTCAATGTCACTCTTTCTCACATGCATAAGACACACTCTTACTCCACTCTTAAGAGAAACGTGCAGGTTAGAGACCCCAGTGAATCAGTTTGCGGGAAAATAATAAAGGGAACATATTAATCATAAAATCTTTAAATTAATAAAGGACAGTGAAGTCCAGAGAATCTTAATATGTTTGATTTTAGTTACTGTATAGTTGCAAGAAGGAGCATTGCTGATTTACCTATATTTTATGATACATAAAGAAATTTGAACTTTAGTAACTGTTGTATTAATAAAAGGGGGGCATTTTAATTAATATGCATACATACAGTTGTCATCAGACTTTTGATTAGAGAGAGAAGAAACCGGTCAGGATGAGGTGAAATAACAACCAAAGTGGAGACATTGATTGGTATGATGCAGGCCAGCAGATAATAGAACACATGTAAGATGAAAATTATCAATATTTAACACCCAATTTCCATCAAGTCTGCCTATTCAGTGTTGCGCACTCTGAGTAGTAAAACACACTCAGTCTCCTCAGCCTGTTGGTTTCCGCTGCCTGCAAATTGATCCTTCTGTGAGTGGTTCAGCAGTACAACTCCGTGCAGGATTGCTGGAAATATGTGGCAAGTCTATTTTTAGCGGGAGATGCTTCAACCTCATGTCATCCTCAACCAAGCTGACTGGCTTAACAAAGGCAAACAAGCGCTCCAAATTTCCACATGATGCAGAAATAGTGGAAATAATGTTGATGCCTTCTGCAGATCAATGTCAGGCAGAAAATATAACCAGCTTCACATGTTGCTCTTCTTGTTATTTTGTAAAGGCAGAGATCCCAACCACCAAGTCAGTGACCGATACCAGTACATTTGGTACCAGTCAGTTGATAGTAATAATTTTATTACTGTTTTATTTTGAAAGAATGACCAGATTCTTGCATATCAGTCTGTATAACTTGACGACAAGCCTGCACACAGGCTCTCTGTCTCTGTCACTGCTGTGATGAACAAACAAGTACAACCTGAAATAAACTTTTGGTTAAATATTGAGCCCATGCATAAGGAAACAAACATCGCTGTGAAAAACAGAGGCTTGGCTTTATCATGCTCTGGGCAGTATGCAATGAGAGCCCAGCATTTGTTCGTTTCGACTGATGGTGCAGTCCAGTTCAACACATGTCGGAATTTCCAAGCTCCAAGTCAGAATTTTAAACCCCTGTTAAGTAAGATCTCCAACTCAGAAAGTTGAATTAATCTCATCACACAGAATTCATGCCATCTGGTGCTTACATAAACAGTAGTTACATGTTCTGTTGTACATCTGTACGACTGGAAAGCACTGAGAGCAATCATGGGGTTACGCTGATTAGAGCTCCAAGTTAGAGCTTTCAATTTAAGACTCCCTAACGCCAACTCTCACTCCCAGAGTCCTAAAGAGGAACTGGTAGCTGTGCTTGAGCTCAGATTGAACACATGGTTGTGATTGAACCATGACTAAAAAAAGACTCAATGGCCTTGCTGTGTGCCATATTCACCAAGAGATGCTTGACAGACTGGACAGAGAAGTTACCCAGCTGTATGTTCAGGATAATGGGAGGGGGAGAGATGTTATCGGGTCCTTCAGTCTGCTTCAAGACAGTAAATGTGTTTGGCTGCATTTGAGAACTCCTTATAATGCTACATTTGTCATTTTAAATGTGATTTTCATTTGCAGTTTAAGCACTTTATTTTATTTATGTATGTACAATGTTCTTCTATGCTAAAGGATTAGGACCACAGTAAAAATAAAGAAAGAGTTCTGAGTTTAAAGTAAGACTTCTGACTTTTTCCTCAGAATTCTGACTTTCCAGACAGATAAGTTTCATCATGATTAGTTATGAGTTAGACCTTTGTTTCACATTGTTCATGTCACGAGTCCTGGGCTTGGTGACCACAATAACAAAAAGAATAGAAGCTGTGAAATGAAGGTAAAGACTCAGATCAGAAAACCACAAGCACTGATTTCCCTCTCCAGATCAAGTGTGAGGGGGTGAACAGGAAGTCTGTCCTCAGTGGGCAACAGGGCCACAAGACTACAGCGCTAAAACATTCCACTTATCTTTCATCTCCTCACTCACCAATAACCCACAGGACCTCATGAGTAAATGTAAAATAATAGTATTGCTTTGAAATTTGGGTGCACCACATTCATTGTTGTTTATCAATGATTTCAAATAAATGTTCTCCAACGGCTTATAAGTGCAAACCACTGACCCATAGGCCATTACAAAATTTACCACTTGAATACTAAAGCCCAAACAACACAAATATAAGTTATTGAGTTGAATTGATTTGCTGACAGCATGGTCCCTCCCAGTTCAAAAATCCCATCTACACACCTGCTCTGCATGATGTGGATCTGGAGGACACTTGAGGCACACAGGAGCGCACAATTTCCAGATGTGAAAAGATTCAGCTCAGATGTCAGAATGATAAAATACCCATCAACAATCAAAATAAATATCAGTTCAGTTCAGGCTGATGACCTGAACTGATCACAGTGTCATCCCCATATAACTTTTAAGAATGTAAGGTGTTATTATGGATTAGAGTAAAAGTGTGTGTGTGTGTATACTCCAGTCTTGTTGACTATGTGGTGACACTGAATTTTCATCAAGTTTGGGCTTTAATGTTGCTGATAGGGCCCTCTGAGATTCCTCTTATGGCCTCTTATGCCCACACATGCATAAGTACAAATGCATCAAATCAAACTCCTACATCTAATCCAGCGAGTTAAAGCATCCAGCACTCGAGGAAAATTTTGCCGAGCATTTCTGTCAATGCTGAAGTGCAAGCTGTCCCATGGGAGTTTATACTTTACGGGGGAAAATGATACAGAAGTTACAAGTGCGCTGTCTTTTTTTCTTGAGTGGGTAGAGTGCAGAATGAGTCAGTGGGCTGACATTAACTGACAATCCTGCAAAGTGCGCAAATGCATCACTAAGATTCAAGATGAGTCACTCCTCACTTCAAAGATGGTAATTGCACTTTCTGACTCAATTACCACATTTGGATTTGAAGTGTTTTGTCTTGAAGTTGTGTCAGAAGGAGCAGAGGCGAACAAACAAAGTGTAGTCACAAAGGCAGAGGGGATGGAGGTCATGGAATTGTTGGGAGGGGAGTTTAAGAGGCGGTGGTTGTAAAATGAGTGAGAGAAGACAATTTACATTACAGAGCAGCGATGCCTCTTCCAACGTATGTGATCATTTAGACTGTTTCTGGACGTATTGTTTGCACTCATTCTCTCCACCGTCCATCTTCCTGCCAACTTAATTTCCCCACTATGTGATGGTTAGATTTATAGACGTATTCCCCCTGCTGAGCCGCTGTGGGAGGTGGAGCAGCACAGATGTGATGAAGCACTATCCAGAATCCAAGAACCACAGTCGGGTCTCCAATCTGGGCCAAGAGCCATGTGAATGTGGGTGGTGTGATGGTGTAAGAGGATGAAAACTTCTCGAGATGCTGTGAATAAATGAAATTTAACATCTGTTGTGGAAAATGTCCAGTAAGTGATGATCATCTTCTGAGCGGGTAGGGGGGAAGGGGCGTGATGGATCGTATGAATCTTCACACTTTGCAAATTGGAGGAAGTGATGTGAAAAAGTCGAAGAAATGAACTCCCAAGGAATTATATTCCCCTTATTTACTCATACAAGAGTAATAACATAAATGTTAATATGTTAGAATAAAGAAAAATAGTGTTTCCAAACACTTTGGGGCTCTGTTTTAATGGAATGAAGGTGTTGTGAAAGTGCATGATGAAGCTGTGTCAAATCATCATCAGGCTACCTTGACTGTGCACAAGAGGATTTATTATGTGCTTTGAGGTTCATACATGTAGGTGTGTTTTTGGCAAAACAAAATCAAAGCAATCAGAGTGTTTGCTCTCGGCTCTCAAAAAGCATTGCACACATGCAAACATGTTGCTATTCACACTATAGATTTCAATTTTTGGGCCGTTCAGTTAGCTCATTTAATACTACTCATTTTACTGTGCCGTTAATACACAGCACGCTGTATGAAATAGGCAAATTCTCAGATTAAAGTTATATTTCAGTGAAGCATTGCCACAACCTCAGATGCAGTCCAAATTACGTACTGAGTTCATCAGAATGACTGTTTAAGAATGACAGATTTTTCAAACTCAATAAATCTAATAGGATCACCAGTTATGTGTTTATCAATGTTCTGTCTCCAAATAAACTGTTACCAACCAACCTCAAGTAAAGATGGGTTTTAAACATTTTTAGGGGCTAAGTACCAACAGGGTGGAACAAAGACCTTATTGATGCAACAGATTTTTGTCTTCTACACATTTTTCATGCAAGAAGGCCTAACGTGTTCAAAACCTTTCCAAATATGGCATGCGTATAGGGCCTGGTTTAAAAAAAGATATTCCATGAGTGACCAGGAATACATGAGGAATTGGCTCAATAGTGCATCCCCTTATCATTTTTAAAACAACACTTTGAGCAAAAAAACATACGTTTGTGCATGTCCTACAACTTGAGACTTAAAATAAGCCATAAATCAGTCTATTTTTAATTGTGATAAGGTGCTGTAGAGAAACATTGGATTGATCAGGATATGATGACATATAAACAGAACTTAAAACTGGCGGAAAAGTTACAGAAACACAGAGTTAAATAAGAGGAAAAAATACATGTTTTCCTTTTCATGGTTAGCAATGAAGACATCTGTGTGTGAGAGAGAGAGAGAGAGAGTCTGAGAAGTCGCATATACATTAACTTAATTAAAGAGTTTGGTGATTGAATATCTACAGCATGGACAGTTTTGAGACTACTGAAAGTGTTTAAATGAGGAACATTCCCAGAGTAGATGCTCAACATCAGATGTGGGGGGAGCATATAGGGTCTTATGGAGGTTGGTTTGATGGGTCAAAAAGTTGTACAAGGGGGCCCAACGATGATCAAACTGATTGATTTGATCTTGGCAGTTGCTTTGAGTTTAGAGTTCTTGGAGTATTGTAAGCTATTGGAGTGATGATAGCTTTCTGTACTTTTAGCTCAGTTATATAGTTAAATAATTGTAATGTAAGCCCCAAGCATTGCAGTAAAACATCAGTTCCCCATTTTGGGCCTAATGACAAGTCTTGGTGTATATTTTGTCAATTCCAAGAAGATTTATCTGATTAACTTCAAATTTGAATACAGCTATTGGAGATCTTGATCATTAAAAAAAATCATTCAACGATTTTATACAATTTAAAAACCTTGGAATTTGTACTGTTTCTTTCTTTTTATTTTCTTTAATTTACTTTCTCTGCTGGAGTTCTTTTGCTGTGTTCTTTGATCATAATGCATAAAAGAACAGTGAGCTCCCTGTGTTAATAACTGTGAGCGCAGTTACTTTTTTTCGTGTTAGTATTAGAGCCTCAGCGTCCCATCTGCATGAGAGCATGGGAAAGTGTGTTTCTCTCTGTGTTCTTATGCACTCATTCTGGAGAAAACACATTGAGGAGAGCTTGGAAACCAACACAGGCTTTTTTGGGTGTGATTGTGATCTTGCAGATATATGTCAATCTTTTCAAGACTGTCTGTCTATATTAAGAAAATGGTGTCCACAAACATCAAATTTCAAGCCAGCTTTTGGACGGTCAAAAGCATGTGTTGAATCTTATCAGTGCCCTTCGCTGTAAAGCCCTACACCAATGCAGAAGCTTAAACGTGTAACACCTCCAAAACAATGTTACTCTGTAACAAATGACCAGGGTCCAAAGATCATTCGTCACCTGCATAGCACGGAGTGAGTGCTAATCTCTAAGAGTGCGTCCATGTATTATACTATAATGTTGGCTGCAGGAGATGAACCAACCACTTACTGAAATATAAGTTGTGCATTTCCTCATCCATACCTCTGTAGACAAAAATGGGAACACACTAGCACACAAGTAATGCTTGATGATGTAGGGCAGTGGCACTAGAGTGTAGATATAAAGTAGTTTTGCACAGAAGTATTTACCAGACCTAAAGCTATGGTCTACGATTTGGAAGCTTTGTACATATTAATAACACCGTTTATAAGGCTGTTATGGTCCTATGGTCCTATCTACACAGTATAAAGACCAAAAAGAACGAAAAAAATCCATTCAGTATATCCGCTGAAAAGCTGCATACTAGCTGACAAATCAAACCTAAGAACCTGCGACTATTAATTGGTTCGTGAGTTGGTCTATGAGTCCATCCAATCCTCGTCTCCCTCGCTACGCAGCGTCATGCCCGTGGTCCCTCCTCCTCCCCTCTACCTCCGGTGAGCAGCTAGCAGCGTTAGCTACTGAACTATCATGGAGCCGGAAAAGCCTAGCGCCGAGACCGAAGCCGCCTCCCTCTCCTGTGGGGCCCAACGGAGCTCTGCCCGCGGGTTGAGGCCTGTTAGCGGGCTAACGGCTAACGGCTAACGAATAGCCTCAGCCGGCCGTCAGACCTTCAGCATCGACCGTTTCGCCCCTGGTTGATCAGGTAATGGCTTTGTTTACTACAGTGGGAGATGTCTGCTGAATAACTCTGGTTAGTTTGTGCCTGCACGGGCTAATAACTTGCAGGGGAGCGGGTTAGCCTGTTAGCCGCTAATCGTTTGCACTGTAAGCTGAGCTGGGGAGGACAGGCTGAGAAAGATAAATCCTCCCCCACACTCGGCTCCGCTCTGGCGGCGCCAGACCCGCATTGCCGCCGGTCCAGTTGAAATGGCTACTGCTGTGTGTTATAAGTGAGATGTCTGTCATGTTTGATACTTTCAGTTGAGCTGAGCTGTTTTTGATTGAGTTTGCTGCTGATATATTGTGCTAGTCGCTCGTAGCTCTGTCCGAGGGGGCTTTATGAGGCGCCACGAGCTGGGGGCGGGATCTTGGAACACGGAGGGGAGAGGTGAGGGAAGGGGGGGCAGGCTGCGGTTTCAAATCGTAGACCCTAGCTTTAAGGTTCACTCATTTTCAACATTTTCAAGATTGCACCACGTCTCAGTTTTCAATTGACCACTCCTCAGTCTAAAAGTATTTTTGTCATAAACACAGGCTTTTGGTCACCTTCCACGTTGATAAAAGTTTAGATAAACTTTTCACACAATCAAAATACAACAAACAATGGTTACAAGTCCAATTCAATATTCATTCAGTTTTTAGTTATGCATTTTTTTTTTTACTTTCCTTAAAAGTTCCAGTTTTGGGTATAGAAGGTTTGTGTCTGATAGTTTTGATGAATTTGAGCATCATTAATTTTAAGAATAGTTTTATTTTATATAGAGAGTACCCACTGTAGTGCTGTATTCTGTATTCTCCTTGTCTTAGATTCTCTGTTAGAGCTCCTGCCATGTCACAGCTCCCTTTCCCGTGTGAGCCTAGTCCAGTCACATCTGATTGGGTTGTACATTGCTGCTTAATGCCATGACTCTGCCAATGACTGCATTTATTCTGACATCTACTCTTTGCAATCGGCTTTCTAGTGTGGGCCAATGTGTTTTAAAGTGAAGACGAACAGTGAGGGGCATCACACTGGTAGATCTATTTGAGGGCATTGGAACAAGACATTAATTCTGCTAAGCACCTGCTGGCACCATGAAGAGAGGGAGAACTTTTTGTTGTTGATAAAAGTGCGCTGGCACACAAAGGAAACTTGTGAGAGCATGTGAAACTCAAAAATACAAAACATAAGCTCTTTAAGAGACACATCCCTAAGTGCAAGGAGTGTATGTTTAGTCCATATTTAATAGTTGTAACTTCTTAGCATTAAAATGACAACTGCATTGGATGGAAACTAAAGGGTATCCGTGCAACATACCAAAATAGCTTGTGCAGAGTATATGGACAAAAATCAGCCAGGCCCTTTGACTTGTTGTCCTGCTCATCATGCCATATTTACTTAAAATAAATTGATAACTTTATGATTACACAGAATGTTTTTTTTAAATGCTGACAAGAAATGAGACATCTTGTACCTCTAACATGAAGTATGCTGTGTTACTGTATCAATGTGAACTTTATTTAATCAAACGCATAAAGAAATAACTTTAAATACCGCATAGGCCCTTATGTTATACTGCATAGTAATAATGCCCATTAAATGCATTATCAGTCAACATATAAGTTGTCGAGAGCCTCTTTAAAACTTCAGAGATAATGCATCATGAGTCACTTTTGAAATGTTCAGTGTCTGTAGACTCGGTGCATCAGAGGCATAATGGGTTTAAGAGTGTAGTCATAAACATCATTTATGATTGCAGTATGATTCACAATGAATGGTTTAATTATACAACAGAGCCAAGGTCTCCAAACAAACTGTTGCAAAGCAAATGTACACATATTTTCAGAGTACTGTCTGTTTGATGGATGGATGGATCCTTTATTTCAAACATGTTTCTTCAATAAAATATACTTGTAAAGCAGAGATAGAAGTCATACGTAATTTCAATGTTCAAGTACTCATTTTATCTCATATATTGTTAATATATTATTCTAATCAATTAAACGCTTTTGTCGTCACTGTTTTCTGCAGTTTCCTGCTCATGAGGACTAGTGCTGTGCTGTTTTTCAAGCTTTGATATCAATCTGATGCCAAGTAAATACAGGGCCAGTATCGTCAGTACTTTTTAATAGTTAACCCCTATGTGACGTTTATCTTTTGCTACTCAGGCAATGTTGGTGGGTATGGTGGACCCTTTTTTGGGGTTTTTACTTCAATACATCAAATAAGGTTATGCTAAAATACTCAGTTCATACCTACTTCATCCCAATTACAAGAAATATACTAAACAAGAATGGTTAATATTTGCACTTTACCTTTGATAGATCAAATTTGTAAATCAAAGTGCTACTTGTTTCTTGCTAGTTTTTCAATAAAATGTAATAAAGAAGAAATCAGTAATGATCAAGATATGACTTGTAAGCTCCAGGCATATGAGGAAGTGGCATTACAGGCAACCCAGGTCTTTTTACTAAATTTTGCAGGTTAAAATGGTATTTTTTTCCAGGATTTAGGCTATTGCATCATATTTTGCAAAATCTGAATGAATTTTCATGACCTTTAATTATTTTTTTTTTAATCTATTTTCCTATAGATAATTTATTGTTTAAAACCCATATTTTTACTGTATGGACACAGACATACAGTCATTCACAGTGATGCTCAGTTTTCTCTTTCTCACACTTTCTTTTCTTTCATGAACACACAGACATGTAACACATACAGTATGACGGCTCATCTGTAAATCTTTAACTTAGGTGCAGCATTTGAATTATGCACATGTGCTATTTTAAGTTTGCACATCAAATCAAAAGAACAGGGAGGAGGAGCAAAGTGTACCTGCTTTGTGCTGTGAAAACATAAGATTGGGTTGCCTCTGATGACACCACAGCAGTGCATACAGGACATAAACTGAAACAAAAGTATTGATGTCATTGCACTTGTATCAGTCAGTATCAATATCAATGTTGGTATCAAGAATTTTGATAATTGGATTGGTCTGCTGTCCACTAATGCTCCATTCTGAGAGCTGTACATGAGTCTGTAATGACATCAGTAACATTGTGGAAACGTTAAAAATTGGCCCACATTCTTTTTCAAACATGTCTTTTCTATTTTCATAACATTCAGACGTTAAAAATGTATACTAGCCTATATTAAGATCTTCCTTTTAACTTATTAACACTTGTCCGAAAGTGTATGTGCATTTGTGAGTGTCATTTAAATCCTTTTAGGGATAGAGAGGACATGAAGTGTCACGCATTGTATTTACCTTTATCAACCTTAAAAGTGAAAGGAACCTGTTAGAGAGCCTTTTTAAAACACTAATTCACCAAAGGTTTGTTTTATTAAGTATGTAAATAAGGTGGAATCATGCTGGCAGGCTGTTCTTAATGACTCTCGGGTGCATAATTCAGAAACCTGATTTAGCTCCATCCTCAGCTCAGTAATCACCAACATGGACCAAATAAAATCACAAAACAGTTATCCATTTCTTCCTCCCAGTCCAGTCATTGAATTGATTGTGCTTCTTACAATAATAAAATGAAAAATGAACAAAAAGCTCCTCATATTGCAGCATCTGCAGGCGTAAAACAACTTCTGAATTCATCAGATGTCTGAGGAAACAAAAGCCATAGCTGAAACTTAATGAAGCATTTCATTTCCATCATCTTCTCTCACACCCCCACAGGATTCAGTGTATCTGTAGCTTGATGTATGTGAACTGCAGCACAGCTCTGTATCTACATAATTTTAGATAGAGGGCTGTGGAGCAAGGCCTCAACGTTCAGAAACAGGCTGGTAATGAGTAACAATTTTCTTCTGCGTTGAGGATGTGTTGTGTGTGTCTGCACGTGAGTGAGGGACAAAGATAATTGAATGTAAGTAGTGCCTATCAACTGTGGTCGCTCTCCTCTTCATGATTCAAGCCTATGGAGATTTGAAAACTCATTTAGCCGTGCCACTTCAAAGAAAAGAAAATATTACGTAAAAACCGTGCAGGAGGAGCTGGCACCCTCCCTCCTCTTCATCTTCATCCCCCTGCAGCTGTGGCAGAGCAAAGTTCACAAAAGACCTGATGTGTAGAAAATGAATTAGGGCAGCCATGTAAGCATGTTTTCATTGTGCACGGCATCAATATGCACAAGGGTACAACTATGTATCTGTGTGTACATGCGGTAGCAGTGCATCCATTCACATCTTTGTCTGGCCTAAGTGCATGTTTGTATTCATGCTAATTAGCGCATCCATTGAAAAAGCAGGAAGCTGGTCCCAGTCTGCAAAGATGAAAGGAATTAGCGCTGTGTCCAGTGTTTCCCCCTCCCTGGTGCGTTACACCGAGGCTCCACAGGCTTTCACAGTGAGAGCCCAGACAAAGACAGAAAGGAACAGAGAGAAAGAGAGAGAATGAATGTTACAGAGTTTCATAAGCTCTGTTTTAAACATCAGAGTGAAAGACTCTCTCTGATAATTGCATCCAGGTCAGGAGCGCTCTAATGCAAAACTAGATGGGTTATTTGCAGTTAATTACAGCAGATGAAGTACAGCAATTTTTACCTGATTTAGCTGAACTTACAGAGCCGAACAAACAGAGTGAATGTGAACATCCAATAAACTTTTCTGATGTCTGAGGCTGAAAATAGAGGCTTTAGATGTCGCTGAAAAGGAACAAAATCAAGAGATATACTCTCGCCGCACTTTGTTATGCAGATCTTGCTTCTGGCAGGTTGGAACTTCAGAACTATCTTCATTCTTTGTGGCATTAATTCAGTAAGATGCTGGAAACATCATTGACAACTTTGAGGATTTGGGTCCATAACGACATTAAAGCATCTTGTAGTTCAACTGGATTTTGGTCTGTTAACTTCTGAGGCGACTGTAGATATGTAAACTCATTGTCATGTTCAAGAAACCAGTTTAAGATGCCTGGAACTTTGTGACATGGCGCATTATTCTGCTGGCAATAATCATCAGGAGATGGGTACGCCATGGTCATACAGGGATGGACATGGTCAGCACTACTCAAGCTGACTGTGGGGTTTAATTGCTGATACAAGACAGGTTGGACCCATAGATTTAGGCTGTGTTTACACGGCCCCGAAAATGGTCAAATCCGATAAGTTTTCGTTGCGTTTTGGCCTTGCGTTTAGATGGAAACACAATGCGTTTTTTCTTAAAATGCAAACTTTTGAAAACGGGCACCAGAGTGGAAAGTTTTGAGTACGCTCACCATGCAGCTCCATGTAAACCCGTATCAAAGCGTTTTGGGATGAAACGCTGACGTCATCGCATGCGCAGTACTCTTTCACATGAAGCCTGCGTGCGCATATCAGGAACAACAACAGCTTCGGCTGTCTGCCGAGTACCGTGTGAGCCTCTTACCGTGCTCGGATTGTTATCCAGACAAAACTATTTCACGGATTTGTTGTCCAAACTGATTTGTTGTCCAGAAAAGAAGCTCCTGCATCTCTGTGCGTCTATTCGCCATTGTTGTTCATGAAAAGTTTTTCTTCTTCGTACGTGTGTTGTAGCAGCGCTACCTCTCTGCAGACCTACACCGCCACCTACTGAGCTGGCATGCACACTACAGCGTATTAACTTGTCTCCAGTGTCGCCATCTGAACACAGAAGAATTTGAAAATGCAAAGGAAAAATCTTTGCGTCTTTAAGTCAGGAGTTTCCATGTAAACATAGCCTTAATGTTGTCTCAGAATGCTGGTACTGCCATCTTAATGTCCAAGCAGCATAAATCAAGACTCCTCAGACCAGGCAACATTTTTCAAATCTTCTAGTTATCTTTATCTATCTGTGCAAATCTATGCCTCAGTTTCCTGTTCTTAGCTGACATGAGTGGCACCTGTTGGATTTCTCTGCTGCTGTCACCCATTTTCTTCAAGATTTGACCTGATGTGCATTCAAAAATGATATTCTGTACATCTTGGTTGTAATGAGTAGTTATTTGAGTAACTATTGCCTTTCTTTCTAGAACCACTGATCATTCTCCCGAGACCTGTGGCATTAGCAAGTACATATGGAGCTGGAACTGCTGCTCTTATGATGTTCTTTTATTTCAGATACATGGGCCAGACATGGATTGAGCTGGGCCGGTGGATCTGACACTGTGTTGTTCCTTTTTAGACCATCCATAAACCTTGAGATGGTTAGGCGAGAAAATTCCAGGACCTCAGCAGTTTCAGAAGTACTTATTTGGCGCTTAGAACCACTCCCATTCTGACACTTGGAATTAAACATCAGCAGGACATCTTGTCAGTGCCTACATGCCTAACTGCAAAGAGTTGCTGCCTTGATGAACTGATTAACTGTTTGCGTTAATGAGAACTAAAGTGACGAGAGTGTGTCCGTACAATCAACTGAGTAAATATATAGGACACACAAAAAATGAAAAATACAAAGTCATGATGCTCCAATAAAAATTCAAGTAAACTAATTGTTTTCTGTCACTTTTGGGTCATTTTCCATCAAATGTGGCATTTATAATAATTATCTACCACCATTATTCAGAGTGTGCTTGATGGCCTTTAGAAAAATGTTTATGAAAAGTCAAAATAAAAAGAGTGAAGTGAAAGTTTAAATGAGGTAATTATTTGCCTTCTCCTGACAGATTTTATAGTCCCTGCTCATATAAAAGGTTGATAGATGAATTAAAACAGAGCATATTGGCCTGCAGAACTTTTATAATTAAATTGGAAAGGCTCTTATTTTTTCATGCTTAAGTGACAGAAAGAGCTGAAGGGGACAACTCTCCCAGCCTAATTAAACAAAGATCCTATTCATAATATGCCATGAAATATTTATAATGTGTCCCACATACATTATTCTTCAAATTTCTCCTCGGATTATTACCTGAGAGAGCATAGCTAAAGACTGTCTACCTGGCTTTCTTCCCTTACAGCATAAATCAGCTCTCCTCTCTATTTTTGGTGCATCTGAGTTTAGTGTTTTACTTTTCTGATCACTTCAGAGAGGTTTATTTTTCTTCAGCTTTGTCATAAAAGTTTGACTTTTCTTTTAGTTTCCTGAAATCCTTAATTATCAAAAGTAGACACCTTTGTGTATCAAAGACACCATAATTTAATTTGATGGTAAGTGTATGCTGCTGAAGACTCTCTGACAAGACTTCCTGCTGTTGAATATTCAGTTAAAGGATTGAATCTTTGAACAATAAGACTCAAGGGAGCAGTCATAAAACTGATTATTTCCAAAACGCTTCCTCCTGTAATCAATAATCGCTGAGTCAGTATGAAGTCCTGCACAATACCGGACTGTAAGCTGATGTCGTTTCCCAGTTGCATATTAAAACCAGCCGATTAAACGCCACAGCAGGACAAGGACAGTATAACTTAATGGCTTCTTTTTACTGCAGTTGTTAGGTGCTTGCCTCGGCCCCTTGCGAGCAGTATCTTTATATTCTCCAACAGGGACCACAGAGAAGGTAAAATATTGTTTTTGCAGATTTTTCTTTTAAAGTTAACAAGGGCAATGCATGACATATTTTGTGTTAACAAGGGCGATGCTATACCCACCCCCCTCCTCCTTCACTCAAATTGCCCCTCTCCTGTTAAAAGCCACCAGGGTATGAAGCAGACGTTGTCGCTGTGAGGAATGAAGGCCATTGAGCTAAGCTTGTTGAGTTTAATGGAGCAGGAAGGCTACAGTGGAAGTAATGGCTGAGGGTAAGCGTAGCTACAGGCCTGTCAGGTACCACAGGGAGGGGAGACTGAGGTGAAATCCATTCAAGGCAATGCTGTATTTTTAACCAACAATGAATATTATTTAACACTACATTAAGCATTTTCTTTGTTTTTGCTTTTTTTCTGCATGGTATTTTCAGTCTGTGTGCTCCTGCATCTAGCACACAGCACATTGCTCTGATGCAGTGAACATATTTATCAGGATATTTCTGTATTATTTATGTAGAGCTTCACTGATTTACCGACAGCATATAGAGGAATCATCTAATTTTATTCCAGGAGGGCTTCTAAAGACAGATCTACCACCTGGTGATTATGTACCTCAGCAAATGTATGACGGTGGTAGAAATTAGAAATTGAGTGAAATCTTGATACACTTTGGAATTTTGTAGTGACAAAACTAAAGGTTACAGTGGCCTTAACTTTTAACTAAAAACTATCCCCAGATAATCTGTGTTTGAAGGAGGATGTTTGGATAAAATCCCCTTTAAGGATTTTCAAGATAATTCATTCATAAGCAAGGAACATACAACATGACACCTGATCGTCTTTACTGTCACAATGTCAAAATTGTCTGTTAGCAAGATTATACAAAAACTACCAGATGAATTTACATGAAAATTTTTCCAGATGTGTGGTTTGGTCTGAGGAAGGAGCCAGTACATTCTGGTGCTGATCTGATCCAGATTCACATTACAAAAAACCCACTGAATTTCATAATGGCAAATCCCATTCATTTACGTCATTATGGGAATTGTAGTTTATTTGCAAACTGATGTCAGTATTTTTCAAGCCTTTGTCAACACTTCCCAGCTTCCCTTGCAATACCAGCTGAGGAGCTTTGCCAACACAATGGCTAACAATAGTCTGATGGATCAGCACTTTTTTTTCCCCAGTCTTTGTAACTAGAGCGCTGATAACTCAGACGTCATGCCATTCACACTCCCCTCTTCCCGGTTCCCACGAAATGGAATGCACTATTCTCCACATGTACCGACATGAACAGAGACTCGGCTGTCCATGTGGAGCAGAAAAGCCACTGCCATAACTGAGCTGCTTGACAGAGGTCTGTGCTCTTGGAGTGCTTTCCTATTGTAAATAAATTTGACTTAGTAAGACTCCTTTCACATTAGGAAGTTGTATGTAGCTGTAGGAGAGTTGAGGCACACAAGACGGCTCAATGTCCTGATGTGAGAGGAGTTGATTCAGAGGTATCAATAAAATAACAATCAATAATCAATAGAAACATCTAATCAGATTGAATGGCAATCAATGGATGAAACGTAGAGCGTCAGCACTGTTCAAATGCTGTTTTGTCAGCATTGGGCGTGATATGAAAGCACCGGAATGTTGTGACAAAGAGGGATCTGAGCTGACAGGGGAATCTTTCAATTTACCGCTCGATCTTCGTTTCTACCCTCACATATGGTCACAAGCTGTGGGTGGTGACCAAAAGAACAAGATCGCAGGTATAAGCAGCCAAAGTGAGTTTACTCTGCAGGGTGTCTGGGCTCTTCTTTAGGGATAGGGTGAGAAGCTCAGTCATCCGGGAGGGGCTAGGAGTAGTTCTGCTGCTTCTCTGCATTGAGAGGAGCCAGATGAGGTGGCTTGGGCACCTATTCAGAATGCCTCCTGAATGCCCCCCTGGTGAGCATGTCCCACGGGTAAGCAACCTCAGGGAACACCCAGGACATGCTGGAGGGACTATGTCTCTCAGCTGGTCTGGGAACGCCTGGGGATCCCTTGGGAAGAGCTGGGTAAAGTGGTTGGGGAGAGGGAAGTCTGGGCTTCCCTGCTTACGCTGCTGCCCCCGTGACCCGACCAGGGATAAGTAACAAAGATTTGCCATTACCATTTGAGTATCATTACAGCACACAGAAATATTGCAGCATTACTTTACTTTAAATATTGTGGACATGTACAGACATTAAAAATGCTTTCCATACTGCATCAAGTCATCTGAGAACATGTTTTCAGCTGCAGAGTCCATCAGTATTTACCTTGAGACAGTCAGGTTAATTTGCCACTGGCATGTTATATTCCATGAAACTGAGATGTGGCAAAAAAAATATTTAGGTTGGGGACCACTGATCTTAAGCACTCATGGGATATCTTCAAAAGCACGAATGAATATGAGGCTAAATGATCTTGACCTTTAAACCCTAAAACTTAAAGGTCATCCTTAAATTAAAGGGGACATGTTATGACATGAAAATAAATCTGGTTAAGGTACACCTTCAGTGTATTGCCCACATATGTAGGCTCAAATTATGCACTGAAACACATAAAGAAGCTACTTTTTGCTATTCCTCATATAAACCTGTCAGAAAATGTGTATCTTAATGCCACTATGCTTACATCAAGTGGATTTTATTTAATTCTTATTTATATGGTCCCCAAACAATGTCATGGCCTTGGCATGTGTACAGTCTCTGGTGTCCAGTCAGTTGTGAATGTCTTATTGCACTTTGTTTGTACTGTATGTATTCTACATTAAGGGTCTGTTTCCATTATTGCTGCTTTTGTGCACTTGCAGCACTCATTTTTAATATATGAACAGTGCAGAACAGTGCTTTGGACTTTTATATAAGTTTTTCACCAGAAGCATTTTGCTTGCATGATGGCAATGGTGCCTGTTTTCATTTTGATCAGCATGTTACCAAGTAACAGCTGTGAGACAGTCAATGAGATCCATTCGTCTGACACACGTTGCCCAAGCCTATTTCTACTCGGAACCTCCTGTATATCTTTGCTGTAATAGACAGGGACCTAAAAGATAGGGAGCCACATTTACTTTGTTTCTCTAGGTATGTATGTCCACAGTGGTACACCCCAAACAAGATTAAAACAGTTCATTTACAGTTCTGAGTCAACAGCTCAGTTTTACACTCTGTTTGTTTGTACAGAATGCTTATATTCTGAAGTTCACTCAGTCATATATTACCCAAAACAGGCCATTTGTGGCAAGATTAATTGTGAATCTTCCTAAATTTTACATCAATTTCTTAATCCATGCCTTGTAAATGAGGAGAGACAGACAGTCGTAGTGACTGGCAGTAGGACATGCAACCTCAACATGAACACACATAGCTGGTATGAAAGCCATTACAAGCCAAAGCTGGCATGAATATCAGCCACATGCATCAAATATGTTTGCAACATAAGCGTCTCAGGTGCAATAACACCTTTAGTTTTCTCTTGCTGTGCTCACTTTGCTACAAAAATGTTCCAGCTCCTGTCTTTCTGACTAATTTAGATCAAGAGGGTACAGAGTTGCTGCTAATGCCCTAAGCCAGATTCTTTTCATGTTTTCTCACTGTCATTTCCTGAAAAGAGAAAATGATAAGTGCAGAGCTCCTTGAAGCAGACTTACTGACTTACCGTCAGCTTGTTTACTTCAGCTAATGCTGCTCATTGGGAAAACAGTCTCAGAGTTGTAAACATGGCTTCTTTGCAGTCTGAAATGCCAGTACCATGGTGAGGCTCAAAAACTTGTCCTTAACACCTGTGAAACCAAAACCTGCTTTCCAAATCTTCATGAAAATCGAATGCTCTCCATGACAAATCTGACTACGTGCTTGCTAACAGTGCTGTACTCTTCACTTTATTGCTCAGCTGGAGTAAAACCAACAAAACCGATCTGTTCTGCTGCTGCATTGCCAACTGATTAGTTTTAGTTAAGGCCTCATCTGACTTGACAGAAGCATCATCTAATTTATTCTGCACTGGAGGAAGCTGTATATTTGTGTATATTGTTGAATTCAAATGAGATAGGTGTTACACTGTGCATATTTTGGCATATGATGTTCTGCTCACAATCTGAGTCTGAGATTTATTTAAAGCCCATTTGCCTCTTGTTAGAGGTCCTTGTTGAAACTTGTTCAACATTGCGCTTCTTGTGCTGAGAAATGGTTATTTGGTGATACCTATCATTACTTGTTGATGTTTGGGACTCAAATAGATGTCATGATGCTTATTTAAAAGCTGACTTGGAGAAAAAAGACAAAACCCAAATTTTCCTGTGATTGTTTGAGTATGTGTGTAATGGTGACGTGTTTCAGTGGTCAGTTTTATTTTAAGTGTTGTTTGACTTGGAAGTCAGGCAGATGGCCTTAGGTTGATGGGTCAATAATCTGCACACGTAGCAAACTGCTAAGATAAAGATAAATATCAATTTCTCCCCTTTCTTTCCTTTTCTTTCCTTCCCTTCCCCATTCATTTTCCCGCAGGACCATTCAGTACACACCTTATTTCCTTTCTTTACTTTTATTTTGATTCCTACTTTCTTTTTCTGTCTTTCCTCTCCCTGACATTTTCTCCCCTTGTTAAGTAGTTGTCGTTTCCTCATTTCCATCATTTCAGTCAGTCAACTCACGTTCAATTGTTTAATTGTTGCTGCAAATACATGTTATAGGTTTGGCGTCCAGGCTCCAGTCTCATCACTCCTTGCAGAAATGTTTACATGAAGGCGTGGAGGAGTGATGAGCAAAACATATGAGAACACCCCCCGGAGCCTGCAGGTGGATGCTGGGGTGGAGGTGGGGTGAAAGAACACGCAGCAATCAGCGTCTGGCAGCATAGACGTTTTCCGAGCACAGGGAGGGATGGGTAAACTCCCAGTTTAAATACATCGCCAAATTGAGAGGTGGAAAGTGTGATTGGAGGATTGATGTAAGGAGTAGGGCTGGGACGATTCACTTTTCTCCCGATACGATTTTTTGCGATTTTTTAGGTGCCGATACGATTTAAATTGCGATTCTACGATATTGCCGATTTTTGCAATCTTTAGTTAGCTTTTTTAAAACCAGTGAAAAAGATGAACAATGATGATGCCTACAGACTATATCAGGAAAAATACACATCACACTTGAGTCTGTTTTTAGGATTTATTCAGCAATATATATTAACCAGCTGGTTATGCTCCCTCTCTTCAAAAGCCTGGATTGCATATGAAAAGTGGCTTATTATCCCTTCAGGCAACAGAGTTTTTTCAAGAAATATTCAATTTTGCTATCAAGATTTAAAAAGGATACAGTTTCAAAGTGGTTAGTTTTCCCAGCCATCATCATCACTGTAATTTACGGGCCGAGCATGAACGCCTCTGCTGCCTGAACTGTTTACCCCCGGCTTCTCTCTCGTCTGCCCAGAGCTCTGCGGTCTCATTCTCCGCTAACACCGTCACTTTTCGCGGTGTTTTGAGCTTCCCTGCATCCCAGACCATGTAGGCTTACCCTCTTCGGCAGTCGCCGGCCAAGGAGAGGAAGAGCTCTCGGTATGTACTGCTCCGGGACTGTAATGGCGCGCGGAGCCGCTCCCGATGCGCGCACACGCTGCCAGCTTGGTTCTCAGTGGACGACTGACCGTCATCCTCAGAGAGTAAATATTCCTCAGATTCAGAGTCAGACAGTACTTGACAAAGTACTCTCGGCATCGTGAGTACTCTCTATCACTCTGTGTCTGTCTCTCTGCTCCGCTCCACAGCCTCTACAGCCACACTCGCGTCCCTCGGTCCGGTGTGTGTGTTTTAAAATAAATATACGCCCAAACTTTGAATAGAAACCTGTCACCTGTCCACTATCTGCTGGTGAAAAGTAGTAAATCTACTCAGCACTATTTTAACAGCTATGGCCTATTTTATCCAGCAATGTGGCTTGCCTCAGTTTGGCTACTTTAGCGCCTATAGTGTGTGTGTGTGTGTAGGGGGGGGGGGGATATCGATTTTTGAATAAAAATATCGATTTAAAAATCGGCAGACAAAAAATCGCGATACTTGGGTGTATCGATTTTTTCTCCCAGTCCTAGTAAGGAGTGTGACGTTTGATATGTGAATGTGACATGTGAATAGCAGCGCCGCTCGAGTTGTCTGCCTGAACTAGCTCGCAGGCTTCGCTTCATATCCTTTTACTTTCTTTCCCTTCCTGTCCCACCTTTCCTTTCCTTTTCTTTCCTCTCCCTTCCCTTCCTTTCCTCTCCTCTTCCAGATGGCTGGTCTTTAATCAAACTCTCATACCTCAGAGATGTAAACAGATTACAGTGACTCGGCCTCACACTGCATCAGTGTGTGTGTAGTTTAGCACGTGTGTAACAACAAGTGCATGGCAGTATTGGTATGCATGGCAGGCGTGACTCGGGGTGAGGGGGTTCTCTTTAATGTCACTGCGGTGGGTTTTGCTTGTGGGCAGCCTCATGCTTCTATTACAGGGTACTCCATCTTACAAGAGCACACACACACACACACATATACACAAACAAATATTCACACACACATACAGCGTGGGTGTAGAGATGATTGCTCAGCACATATGTAAAGAATCACTCATTTTTCTCATCCCTCACTCTCGGACAGTGAACAGCCCCCTCAGCCCACTGTAGCTCTGAAGCATGTGCTGCCTCAGGCCCTTTGAATGGCTGCACTGCTCTGTAGTTCACTGTAGTGCTGTGGTAGACAACACTTGCCCCTGCCATGTAATGAGTCGGGCACTCTGCTCTGCTGTCATACATTGCTGCTAAAGCCATAAAGACTGCTGTCAGACAATCCAGCAGATCTATAAGCTGCTGGGCTTGGTGTCACACTCTAATGTATGTCTAACTGTGAAAACACTGACTTTGAGAGGAGCCATGTAACCCCCATGGCAGGGGGGAAAAAGAAGAATCCGGCTGCTGGGCTAATAGTCTGGCAACCTGATGATGTTAAAAGCAAACAGAGGAGTTTTACTGGACTGTCTGACTGTGCTTGGGTGACTGGTGTGGCTCTTTCTGAGCTGAAATACTGAGGGGAGACACACAGTGTTTCATGCTCTTGAATTATAGCCAACTGGAGAGGACTTTGTTCGTGGGACCTCTGTTTTGTAGCGTAGAGTATATTTACAAGCTCAAAGTGGGGGTGCTTGAAATGCTGAGAGGGTGTGCTATAGGCCTGTGCTCAAAATATCGATACGCCAAATATCGTATCGCGCTCCTTCGGGATACGTGTATCGATACAGATTCTACAGAATCGATACTGCCTAAATATTTTGACAGTTGTTGTAAATACACTTTGGGTAATGTGAACAGTGGCACAGTTCAAGGTAGAAGACGAGCTACATAATGAAGCATTTGTTCTAAATTTGAACTTAGGTCTACCATCTTTGAGGATCTGAATTTATGTCTCTCAAGTTGTAGAACCACTTAAAACTCATCCTTGTTCTTTTTCTTCTTATAAGAAAAAACTAAACTTGTCAAGAATTTTACATAAAGCATAGTCAACGTTCACAATTTACGTGTATCGGGATACGTATCGTATCGTGGTCTTCGTATCAGGATACGTATCGTATCGTGAAGTTGCTGGAAATACCCAGCCCTAGTGTGCTGCAAATGTATGCAAAGGTGAATTCTGGGGCTGGATGCACACATCACGATTTACACCAGATTTTTGCCCAGATTTTCCCCACTCAACAACTTTGGGGAATTACCCTGCACTCCACAGGATACTCACAGTTGACAGTTTAATGCATATGTGTGTGCCATAAATACAACTACTCAACTTCCCCCAACTACCCAACTTCCATTTACTACTGAATGGTGTAATACCCGCACAGGCCAGTGACAGCAATAACATCAATCTGGTGTTACATTACCTATAAAACGCATTTCCATTAAATCATTATACTATTTAGCTCTCCCAAAAGCCATACCAGCATGGCAAATGTCTTTGCTTGTAGGAATCTTGCAATCTTGTCTGTGGTGTGATCCTACTAGGCTGAGCTCTTGACAAGGTGCTGCTGGATTGTGGTGGGTGGGAGGCCAACAAATTGGCCATGAAGTAGACGAGGAGTGGGTCAGTCGTTTTGCAAATAAGCAACACAAAACATGGTCTTTTTTCTGTTATTTTGCCATCTGGTATGTGGGGCCCAAAGTGCCTCACATGCAAGGGCAGCTAGCTGAGAACAGTGATATCAGGGTACATCAGTATAACAAAGCTAAGGCTTAACCATGGCTGTAAAAAGAGAACAAAATAAAGAAGCAGATTTATCATGTGTTTTGTTTTGGTTGACGGATGGGCAGCCTTGTGACTTGTCATAAACACCTGTGCTTTCTGCTATATAGCCTGTGGTACCTGTGCATGTTTTCCCCAAGCTTTGCTATGTTTTAATTCAAGTTAATACTACGAAGTCACAGTGATGTAAATTGGTAAAGGATCTATAATTTATTTAATAACAGAATGCATGCATGTACAGTTTGGGACATGTGTAAAATACCATGGTATAGTTAACTGATTCTGATGGAAGTAGGAACTTCAATCATCGGTGTGTAATTGAGAGGGTGAATGGGTTGTTGTGACCTGTAGTGTAAACACACTTTGAGTCATAAGAGAGACTAGAGAGTGCTATATAAGCTCAAGTCCAGTTGAAATTTTCCACCAAACCAATCTCCACAGTGACATTACAGTAACTTTATTGTATACCAGAACTGAAACAATGAAAAAAAACACTTTAGAGTAGACTGTTGCTTTTTGCAGGGTTCGTACGTTTTGAAAAAACCTGGAAAAGTTATGGAATTTGCAAATGCCATTTTCCAGGCCTGGAAAAGTTTTGAAAACATAATTTTACCCCAGAAGTTTTGGAAAAGTCATGAATTTTTTCTCACATAAATGTTACATAAGGTAATAACAGTCTATAAGGTTGATTTTTAAAATTGATCAATAAATATTTCACATCGGAAGTTGATCTGATAAGCCTCTGAGCCCGTCAGGTCATGCTGACATGCGCAGTGTCACTTAGCAAGGGCAGATCGGTTTGAGCGCTGACATGCTTGGGACAAGCTCGCTAAGATGCCAGGAAGGTGCTCATTTAACAATGTGTGGCTACACTCGGATAAGTATCAATCATGGCTGGAGAAGACGGAGGACAAAGGCAAAGCTAAATGTGTCCTATGCAATAAGGCGTTTGATATCTCTAACATGGGGGAGGCAGCATTGACTAGCCATGCTAAAGGAGCAAAGCACCGCGCTGTTGTGACTGCACGTGAAGACAGCGCCATCACAAGCTTTTTCCGACCACAGACAGCCACGGTGACACCGACTGTTAGCAGCAGCAGTACTGCCACCTCCTCGTTGAAACAAGGGACTCTCTCACATGTTGTCACCAGAAATGAAGTGCTAACTTCCGAAGTTTTGTGGGCGCTTAAGGTAGCAAATGCCCACTTTTCATACAAGTCATGTGAGGACATAAGCCAGCTTTTCCAGGCTATGTTTCCGGATAGCCAAATAGCAACGAAATTTGCGTGTGGCGAGCGCAAATGCGCATATCTGTGTACATTTGGACTGGCGCCCTACTTTAAAGGACTCACTGTACATCGAGTGGCAAAACAAAGATATGTCATGTTATTTGACGAAAGCCTGAATCACTACCTGCAGACTAAACAGGTAGATATGCATGTCAGAGTGTGGGACGGGTCCGAGGTGAAAACGACGTACATCGGCTCGGAGTTTCTGGGCCATGCTACAGCTGCAGACATTGTTGAAACACTGAACAACTTGCTTTCAGAGATCGGAACTCGGAATCTGATCCAAATTTCTATGGACGGACCGAACGTAAACTGGAAAGTGTTTGAAATACTCCAGAAGCAAGTGCAGACTGATGCGGGAAGGACACTTATCAACATAGGCTCGTGTGGTTTGCACATACTGCACAACACATTTAGAGATGGATGCAAATCCACAGGATGGGAAGTTGAGCACGGACTCTCAAGTCTTTACTGGCTGTTTCATGATAGTCCAGCCCGACACGAAGATTTTCAGAAAGCAACTGGATGCAACACAGCAATGCTTAAATTTTGCAAGCATCGGTGGGTGGAAAATGTCAACGTTTCAGAGAGAGGATTGCAGCTCTGGCCGCACGTGAAAAACTACGTCGGGATAGTAGGGAGAGGTGAGCTTCCCGAGCCAAAGGTGAAGTCATTCGAGGAGGTGAAGAACAGATGTGCCGATCCTCTTTTCACCGTGAAGGTGGCGGCGTTTAACAGCATTGCAAAAGAAATCAACCCCTTCCTCATCTTGTATCAGACGGACAAGCCCATGCTGCCCTTCCTCTGCGAGGATATGAATAAACTGATCAAAGGTAAGATTAAACATATTTATAATGTTTTTGCTGTGCTTTTGATTTGTTACATCCAGTCTTTTTATGGTAAAACACAATGCTTTGAAAATGAAAAGGTGTGTAGTAGCCTAGTACAGAATTACGAGCACAAACATAACGTATTTAACCTTTGTGGGTTGCTTGAATTTAAACACCTTTGAGGTTACCAAAGCTGCTATAAAATGTAATAATATTTATTTTTTGTTCTTGTGTTTGCACAAATCGTTCAATCAACCTAGGCTCTAATCAAAAATACAAAGTATGTTATGATTTATTTTTATTTTAACCCTTTCAATGGCATTTCGATTACATGATGTACCTGTTTTTATGAAAAAAATATCTAATATATAACAGTTACATTCTATATAAAAAATGTTAGACAGCTGGGAATATTTTTAAAAATCAGGCGTAAATATACCTAAGATTGGTGACAAAACTGATTATGTATTATTTTATTTGCAGTGTCAGATTCATAACATAACCCTTTGAGTTCACCATAGAACAAAATGCCCACTCACAAAAAAACACTTTAAAAATCTAACAAAAATATTAATTTTGAACTACTTTTTGCACAAATCATTCAGTCAACTTAAGCTCAAATGGAAAATACCAAATATGTAATGATTTCTTCTTATTTTAACCCTCTAAACTGCCAACTTGATTATATGATGTCAGTGTTTTTTATTAAAAATCACATATAAAATGAGTTATATTTAGTATAATACATGTTAGAGGGCTTGGAGTAAAAAAAGATCCTGCTTAGATAAACCTAAGTTTGCTGCTTAAACATATTTTTATTCATTGTTATTTTTTTGCAGTGGCAGATTCATAACATACAAACCTTTGAGGTCACCAAAAACTGCTAAAAAATCTAACAGATTAATATTTCTGCTTTCTTTTGCTCAAATCATTCCACCTGCTTCAGTCCTAATCAAAAATATTAATCTTTTTTTTGTTTTAACCCTTTAAATGCCAATTTGTTTACATGATGTCACTGTCTTTAGGAAAAAAACAACATAAAATGAGCTATTTTGTATATGATTAATGTGAGAGGGCTGAGGACTTTTTTAAAACCAGGCTTAAATATATGTATACATAAGATGGGTAACAAAATTGGGTTTTAAGAATTATTTTTGTTTGCAGTTTCAGATTCCAACTACCATTAACTACCCTTTCAGTTAAACAGCACAAAAAAGTCCCATTGAGTCCTTTTATGCCCAATTTTTAACATCCACAGCAATTACACAACATAATCATGCATTCTCTAATGTCAGGCTTACACTTTTCTCCCCTTTGGAGAAAAGAGGGAAAAATATTTTTATTGTTTACTATGACATGGGACAAATTTCCAATTGTATGTCTATGGGTAAAATAATGGTCATTTCTTAATGGTGAAAACAAGTATGAAAATATCTGATTTCCATTTTCTCTTTAACAATTTTAAAGTAGTATTGGATTTATCATTATGGGTAGTTATCCTTGATATTTCAACTGTTCTGTAACTAATCATCACTCAGAGCCAGCTGAAACAGAAGGAACAGACAGTTTGAAGAGAGCTCAGCACTGAGGTTTAGTTTTCCTGTTGTAGGTCTCTGCATGTCCACTGTGTTTGACTCTGAAGTGGGCAGAGTGACCTCTGCTTGACCTTATTGTAGGACCTATTTTGTCTGATGATGTGTCTTTGGCATACTTTATACACAACCAAGCATGTTCTCTCTAAAGTAAATCAGAACATGTTCCTCTGCTCTGCTGCACCTCAGAGAGCTCACTGTGAAGAAAACACTAACAACAGTTAGTAAGTTTACACACCTGTGCCACTGTCCTGTCAGAACATTACCATATGTTATATATAAGTGACTTACTGATCATTTTATTCTCCTGATGGGCAACAAGCACGTGTAATACGTGATTGGAAAGCTTCACTTGTAAGTTGTACAAGCTACACAGGCATGTTACTGTGGTTATGCGGCATAGAAATAACGATCTGTAGCAATTTCAATCGATTTTGAAAAAATAACTATTAAATTATGTTTTTGTGCAAGATAACTAGCTACTACAACTGGATAAGCTAGAATGAGGTAAATGCTAATTAAATGCAGAAACATCATATGTTTAACACAAATGAAAGTGATGGATGTATTGCTGTGTTATGATTTAAGCCTATAACCAGTCAAGAGTCACAGAGAAGGGGTGGGACTATATGAGTGAAGCTTCAGCCCTGTCCTTTTCAGACATGTGAACAAAAGTCTTCCAATTGCAGCTACTTGCTTACATTGTTTTCTTCATTTGTTTAATTACTCTATTTTACATGAACAAAATAAATATTTTAATAATCCATTAAAACAAAACATTCCTTCTATTTAAATCAATTGCAGGGCTCATGGGCCGATTTGTGGTGGACAAACACCTGCAAGAGGCAACATCCACACTCAAACTTCTGGAGGTGCCTTTCCAGGACAACAGCCTACATAAGGATGCCTCACAAATTGACATTGGATTTTCAGCAGACACCATCCTGAAGCAACTCAGATCCTCAAAACAGGTGTCAGAGAGGCAGGCGATCGAGGTGAGATTAGACTGCAAGAGGCTTTTGATCACCCTCCTTGAGAAGCTGCTGAAAAAGGCTCCATTGCAGCACACATTAGTGAGAAGCATGCAGTGCCTCGACCCAAGATGCATGGCTAAATCCAAGGAACAGTGTGTGAAACAAATGAAAAGAATGTTACACATACTTGTTGAATGTAAACACATAGATGATGCTGTATGTGATGATACCCTCAGAGAGTTAAGGGATGTTTGTGATATGGCTCGTTGTCACTCTGCTTTTAGGGAGTTTGATCCCATCACAGATAGAGTTGACAGCCTTCTCTATGAGACAGTGGGGACAAACTCATCTTTTTGCAGAGTGTGGGATCTGATGAAGCTTGTACTGGTCCTGTCTCATGGACAGGCCAGTGTGGAAAGAGGATTTTCCATTAACAAAGAATTGATTGTGGAGAATCAGAAAGAACTGTCTTTGGTGGCGCAGAGACTCATTGTCGACCATGTTCGATCTATTGGGGGTGTAACAAACGTAAACATCACTAAAGAGCTGCTCATGTCAGCAGCAGGTGCTCGACAGAAGTATTATGCCTACTTGGATGAACAGAAAAGAGTCTCAGAAAGGCAAACTGTTGATCTGAAGTGGAAGGCCCTCAGTGATGAACTCCATGATTTGAAAAAGAAGAGGGCTACAGTTGAGGTAGATATTTGTGCCCTAGAAAAGTCAGCTGATGAATATGCTGAAAAAGCAGAGACCACGAGCAAACTGACATACATAGCCAAATCAAACAGTTTCCGGCGTACTGTAAAAGAAAAGAGAGCTTCTCTGCTGATGATCGAAAAGCAAATTGATGAGAAACTGGCAGAAATGAAAAAATGAATGATGTATGGACTGTTTCTGTGGGAGGAGGGTCCAGCTTGCACACTGATGTGAAGCTTTCACTTTAATGTGAACTTTGTTTAAAAAAAAAAAGAAGTCAGAGCTCAACATTTTTTTACAGTGGCCTAACACTCTTTTATAAAATCCTGTTCTTGTTGCAACATGCCTCTGAAATCCAGAGCTCAGAAACATTTTCCTTTTAGATAGACTTTAACTTGATCCTAAAATGATGTTTGTTTCTATCCAAACCTGTAAACAGACAGAGCCTTTTGTGCAGCTTCACTTTTAGGGATTTTGCACTTTATCGAAAGAGGCAGGAATGTCTCTCAACTACCTTTTTTCTGAGGCAGAGTAGTAGTACAAAGTTTTATTCCATCGCAGAGCTGACTGTTACTAATCATATAGAGCAGGAAACTATGTACAAGGTTGTTTTGTTGTTCACCTCCATGATGCACTGTGTTAAAAGGTTTTCTCTTTGTTGTAGGATAAAAGCAGCAGAGGCTGTGTTTCACACAGATGTGGCAAAATGCAGATGTTCAGTCTTATTTTTGTAGTTTAGTCTGCTTCCCCTGTGTCTCCCTGACAGTGGATGATGAGAGATTAATCCCTCATACAGCCTCATTTACATATAAACAGAGTAGATTCTCAGTGTAAACATTTTACATGACCCACGCTCGGCCCTGGTCGTTCTTTGTTTATGAGGAACCTGGTTAGAAATAAGCTAAATTCACACATGTACTCTTCCTCTTAGTAGTAGGTCATTGGGGATTTAATACAGCCAAAATATGGAAAGAAAACTGTCTTTTTCTTTTGTCTTATCTTTTTCTTTTTTTCACAGGTGTCCTATTCATCCCTTTTGTCTTTTCTATTGTTAAATTACAATATCAGTTCAAACTGTAAATTGATTCCCCACATTAAATGTTATTTTTTGTTATTTAACATGTTTATGATGCCTTTTTCCAATAAAAGGTTGTCTGTTCCTCTAGTACTGCATAATGTTTTATTGGATACCTTTATTAGCTTATTCATTTTTCAGACCCTGTTAGCTCCAGAACATGTATGCTTTGTGAAATTATTCCAGAGCACATTAACATATACCTTCCTTATGTAAACTGGTAAATCAGAGTTTGTTAAACACATACTCGTTTTGTATAAAACCATAATTGTCATGAGATCTATTTTTTGACATTTACACTGCAGTAATACTTAGACATAGTTTTATTCCTATGCTTCATGCATACATTGATGTTTTAGAGGTCACGTATTGTCATGGAAACTTGCTACCAAGTCATGGGAAAGTCATTGAAAAGTCATGGAAATTTGTTGGTTAAAATGTGTATGAACCCTGTTTTTGACATGTGTATATCTTGAAGTTTCATTGAGGAAATTTTGTGCCAACGCAGCTGATCCTGCATGTCTTTACAGTTGTCCAGGTTTAGTCTCATGAGTTCTGTTTGTTGGGTGGATTGAATTTCCACAAGCATCACGTTAGAGGTTGGTGTTAGTCACTTCAGCGTTGTTACAAAGCCCCAGGAATTGTCTTGCAAGCATAATGAAAAATGTTCTGACATTGTTAAATACAAGAATTGCCTATCCAAATCTGTCATTAAATGAACAGTTCATATTTCGTACTCTCATTGAGGTCAGGGTAGCTTGAATTTTATTTCATTATGTAGAATTAGTTTCTCAAGGATGTGCTGCTTTAATGAGAAGAATATTGCTTTGTGAAGGTGTGTGTGCCAGAGTGTAATGGATGGTTGTTATTGTGAATTTGTGATTAAACTTAGATCCAGAATGAAGTCATTTGAGCAGAGCAGCACACTGATGTTTAGTCCATGATGCGACACACAATTAGCCGTGATGATGCTGGCCTTTTGATTAGGCCTGATGAGATGTGCTGAAATCCGTCATGCGCTGTAATCTTTTGTGGTGTGCAACAGCGTAGGCGTTGAGCGAATTAACACCATGAATATGGATGTTGGGCGAGCATCATGAGAGTAAATGTGCTTACTCTATTGATTAAATCTCCCATCAGTCACCTAGCAGCATCGTCCCCATCCTCTCTCTCTTTCCCTCTCCCACATCTCTCTACTCATCTCTGTCACAGCGGGCGCAGTGGAGTGGTTAAATTGTCCATAGCGCGTAAACGCTCGTTTATAAAAGCCGACAGACGTGGCGGTCGTTTGCTGAAATTAATTACCCCTCCGAGCCACAGCAAGCACAGGCCTTAGTCAGTCAGTCATGGTCCAGCTCCTCCTGGGCCCCGTACCTGCACTTAGAGAAGGGGAGGGTGCCAGAGAGAACAGCGTGAGGTTTCCAATAGTGAACATAGCTTAAAGAAAGGAGTGAATGAAAGTGGGTGTCCAAAGTACTTCTATGATGAGCATGTTTAAATTAAATATATAAAGTTGAATTAGGGAACACCAAAAAGGGTTGAATATCAGGGAATGTGAGCATTTATCATTGCTCTCAGAGTGCCAGTTTAGACCAGTAGTAACCACAGAACATAACACCACACAGAATAGTTATGATCTAGACTCTTTGTTGGAATATTTGGTCAGGTTTTTGATCCCCAGATATTCAAAAAACCTTATATCACACATATACACACACTGAAAAAGACATTAAAAGCTGGTTTAAGATTATTATTATTATTTTTGCTTACATGGATTACTTGAAGACATAGATTAATGACCTGTTTTAAAGGTGTGAAGAGCATGTACAAAAGGATATAGCTCACAAAAGCCTTGAGCATGTCCACTGGTTATCACACCAGATTGTTAGGGAGTTATTTTGACTTGAGTGGGTGTTATCTATTTGGCTTGGTTTATTTAGATTTATGGGAACACAACAATATACCTCTGTTTTGTAACAAATCAGCTGTGCCAGAATCCCTTAAAGAGGTGTTCTGTGCTTGTTTCCAGTCAACCCTTGAAGTGTTGTTTTGCTCTGAAAATACAACTAACCTAACCTTGCAGTGAGTTTGTTTTATATAGGGGCTTACCTTATGTCCTACCAGCGGTATCCACCTACTACATTATGTATTATTTTTCTGGCCTGTAATGAACGAGATTGATGTAATTTAATGATTATCTAGTCACCTGCTGATTATGTTTATCATATGTTCTGCTTATTCCCAAACACTTTCTATGGGCTCTTAATCAGATGGACAAGTGAATATGTTAAACGGTCCGTGTGGTCACAACTAACCCGGTGACCACCTCAAACAAGATGACAGGTGGAGGGGGCGATCACACAGAAACATGGTGCAAGAAAAGCATACTGGGTTTAACTGGGGAAAAGTATCCCCAGTTGTTTACCTTTGTTACAGCGCCCCTACCAGCTGTTATTCTCTACCAAAGTGCATTGCAGCATTGTCACCTTCGGCAGAAACAGAGAGAGGTGGGTGAATGTTGATGTGTTCAGTGGGCCAACTGTATTTTTTTCAAGATTATAAATCTCTCTTTCTTAGAGAAGAGAGGTCAAAGAAGAATCTTTTACTTAACCTGCTGCGTGACAATTCACTTCAAGTACTGTGTCTGTTTTTGTGAGCAAAGTCAGGAGAATTATGTTTTCTCAAACCTATTTCACACTTATTTTATTTTGCTACATGACGCAGATCCTCTCTTCAAGTGCTCCCTGAACTTTTAACCCATGAAGGCATTTTTGGTGCAACAGTGTTTTGAGCAAAGCATCTCTGTGTGGTTGGCCTGTGGTATAAGCAGCAACAGTAAATGTAATAACTGTAGTATGAATGTTACCCAACTGTGATCTTAGCTGATTGCAAAATATTTAAAATAATAATAGTTTGGATCCCATAGGATTACTTTCTATGCTGAAGGTCAGTAGTAACGTCAAACATTACTCAACATCTGCTCCACAGAGAATCGTAGATTTTGACATTGTTGACTGGTTGACTGGTTCAAAAACATATTAAGTTCCCAGAACATTGCCCAGCTCATTCACATGGGACAAGCTATCTGTTGAGTCACTTAAACTTCCACTTTTACAAAGCTACTTTAATGTTGCTGTCAGTTTCTCTGATGTCAGTTAAAGTTACCATTTAGTCTGGCATCCTTTTTGGTGTGCTGTAGACACCTATATGCTTTAAAAGGCCTTTGTCCGAAATATACTCCTCTGTTTCATCCTTAATGAGACATTTTACCAACTTTTTAAGTTTTTGTAGCTTAGTATACTAACATACCTTGCCATAATGCAGAGTATGCATTATGTTTAAGTACTTGGAACAAAACAACTAAGCTGATGATTTGAAAACTATGAGTCTTAATTTCATTTATTGACAGAGCACAAACCGCCTGTGTTCATTGTGCCACCACTGTGCTACAGTCCTTTAGTACCCAAAAGCTTTGTTTTTAGTGTGCAGCACCACCGAACAATAAGAGCCATGATACTTACAGCAGGTATGCATAAGTTCAAATAACATTTTTTTTTCTATTCATTGTGAAAATTCAGAGTATTAGACAAAATACAATGGTCAGTTACTGTATGTATCAGTCCATCTGCTCAACAAAGAGCCATGTAGATGTATCACACTTGTGCACTGTCTTATATATGCTAGAAAAACTTTTGGGATATTGTAATGTACAGGAAATGTTCAGCATTTGGGTTCAGTGAGGTTGAATGGCCTAGTGAGTTTGACCAGCACTGCTCCAGATTGGAGAGAACTTCCATGGAAGTTATTTGGTATAATGCTGGGGCCAAGAAGTCTGGATAGTAAGTATCTGAATTTCAGGTAAGAAACAGCTTTGGTGTAACTGTACACTGTAATTAACACATTTTCAATGCTGTAATTCTCTGCTAGAAAGCTGTTTTTGTGGCACCATTTCAGCACAGTGCAGAGTCAAAACTAAGGCTGTAATCAACCAAAGAAATTGTTGGTCGACTAAAACACAGCAATTGTCGACCAAAAATCGACCAAAGCCCCCCCTCGCCCGCCCGCCGTCTTTATCCCCTGTGTGCACCTTTTTTCCTCTCAACACAAGACTCTTTGCTTTCCAGTTTTCATCAATGAAATGGGCAGTCACTGTCATATAGGACTCCATTCAAAGAGAGACACTTTCTCTTTTTTACTCCCTCGTATTTTGCCATTAGTGCATGCGTAATTGTGAGGCGCGCTGGCACTGAATATCCAGAAAGACACTGGCACCTGGATATTCATGGGACTCTTTTAGTCTTTCCACACAGAGTTTCATATTAACCCATTTTGCCCCACCGGCAACAATTGTTGCCGAAGTATATCACTGTCATTTTCTACTCACAACAAAAAATGTCAGCACTAGTAATGCAACTTTTTGCACTTATGTGCTAGTAGACAACTTGGATAAAGATTTTGGTTCATAAAATATAGTTTTCAAGTGGTCCCTGTCACATGACATCATCTACTTCCTGCTCCTTTTGGTGGAAGACATGGAGGATGCAAATTGTCCTGGAAAGAGGTCATTTTCATAAATTTCTTATGCTTTCCCCCAAAACATATTTATCATTATTTAATCATTCAAGTCTCTAGAGTAACCCTCTACCAAATTTTTTTACCTGGGATAAATATTTATTTGTTCATGGGCTTATTTCTGTGAGTGGCAACAAAAGTTGCCGGTGGGCACATAGCTTGTAACTAACTAAAGGAAAACACTGTCTGCAGGATTTCTCATAAATTAGTTATTTCAAACTGTAGAATGAGGCACACTGGTGCATTTAAGTCCTCTTAGAGTACTCTTCCAAACTAAATAAATTCACAGGCATTCAAGACCTGTGTCTGTAGGATTTTGATACGTTACCATAAGTTTTCTTGCTATTTGCTAAGCAGTCCTTCTCTGTCAACTAACATCATTGTGGAAAACCTTTTCCACAAATTTAAAAAAAGGAAATCAGGGAACTAAAAATAAATAAATACATACTAAGTCATAATAATGTGATAAAAAGTCAAAAATGTTGATGGGCAGTTGGAAGTGCACCTTTCTTGACACACACTCATCATAGCCAATGGCCATTCATACGCGCCCCATTCTCACCCCACACACACACACCCCACACACACACACCCGCACACACCCACACACACAATTTTCATAAAATAATAGGCCAAAATACAAATTTATTATGTATGTTGTTCTTTCCTTGAGTACTCTGTAATAGAGGTCCTGGCCATGCTGCAGGACTCTGAAACAGTGACCTAGGTACAAGCTATGTGACTACCGGCAACAATTGTTGCCAGTCATAAAAATGCTATTTTCTTGAACACAAAGTACAAAATGGAAAAAAGAAATACATAACATGATTCAGAGGGACTCTGCTGATAAAATTATATACCTTACAACACAGAAAAAAATTTGGGCATAAATGGGTTAACCATGTTGTTCACTACAACAGAAACTTTTTTTTCCCTGGAACTCTGAAGGCATCGGCAACTTCATAATCGCGCAGCGATGTTTCTTCCTGAGTCCGCCTCTCCTTTTTTCTCTCAACACAAGATTGTTTGCTTTCCAGTCTTCATCAATGAAATGGGCAGTCACTGTCATATAGGACTACATTCGAAGAGACGTACACATCTGTTATCTTTATCTATTAACTCAGAAACTTTCTCTTTTTACTCCCTCGTACTTTGCTGTGAGCGCGTGCGTAATTGTCTGGCGCGCTGGCACTGAATATCCAGGTTTCAATGTTTTTCTTGGCATTCCACGACACCAATGGGCCTCATATCCTAAGAAATAAAATTGTCAATTCCTTATGTGATGTCGTTTTTGCATTTGGGTGTTTATATGAGGCATAAAATCCAGCGCGGACTGTCCGCTGCAGCGTGGGCAGCGGGCAGGTGCGCCTGCTGTTATAAAACGAATAAGCGATTATTAGACTAGAATATTGAAATGTTCTTAAATTAAAATATTGAAATGAACGATTAATACATTAAAATGGTGTTCTGAGTCATGATGGGGCGCTCAGAAAATACACCCATTTCACTTGATGCGTTTGTCCTGATGAAATGAACTGCAGGGGAAAAAAATAAATTGACACATTTGGCCGACTAATCAGAATTTTGGTCGACTGAGCATGCATCGACCAATTAGTCGACCAGTCGACTTGGACTTTACAGTCCTTGTCAAAACTAAGGGTCTTGCTAGTGGAAAGAGGCAAAATGTGCCTAGTACAGTGAACATCAACCTGATGTGTTTTAGTTTGCTTTCACCTGAAATTCAGTTAATTATGCAGAGCTCCTGGTCGCACCTGCAGTGATATATAGCCTTGCTTATGTGCTAGTTTTTCTGGCAGTGGCGAGGTGACGTTCATCCTCATCCATCATCTTTCATGGTTGAAATCCACAGAAAGGACTCAGCAAAGTGTTCAAGTGAAGTTTTAGTATGTGGGACAGTGTGAGAAAAAGAGAGCAAGTGAACAAAAGGATCCATTGTGAGTTTTTACTCAGACGCAGGCAAGACACTGATGTGATCCCACCATAGAGACACCAAACTAATCAGAGTGTATTCATCTCCAACCAGAGTAATATAATGAACCTCAGCTCTATCTGATGCAACACTTCTCTAACATTAATAAAACCTTCATCCTCCATCTGATTTGCATAATTGTTCAAATGAATCCACTAATGCTCTGCGTTTTTTCTCTTTTAATAAAGTGATGATTTGTGTTAAAGTGAACAGTGGCTCGCTGTTGAGAGGAGGAGAAGAGGAGATGTGGGATTTGCTGTTGGCCAAATGTGATTTATCATCATTTTGATCAAATCATATAATTAAATATAGAGTGTAGTACAAGAAGATATTGGTTAGGAGTGGGAGAAAAAATCGATACACCTAAGTATCGCGATTTTTTGTCTGCCGATTTTAAAATCGATATTTTTATTCAAAAATCGATACCCCCCCCCCCCACACACACACACACACACACACACACACACGCACACTCACTCTATAGGCGCTAAAGTCGCCAAACTGAGGCAAGCGACATTGCTGGATAAAACAGGCCATAGCTGTTAAAATAGTGCTGAGTAGATTTACTACTTTTCACCAGCAGATAGTGGACAGATGACAGGTTTCTATTCAAAATTTTGGCGTATATTTATTTTAAAACACACACACCGGACCGAGGGACGCGAGTGTGGCTGCAGAGGCTGTGGAGCGGAGCAGAGAGACAGACACAGAGTGATAGAGAGTACTCACGATGCCGAGAGTACTTTGTCAAGTACTGTCTGACTCTGAATCTGAGGAATATTTACTCTCTGAGGATGACGGTCAGTCGTCCAGTGAGGAAGAAACTGGCAGCGTGTGCGCGCAGCGGGAGCGGCTCCGCGCCCCATTACAGTCCCGGAGCAGTACATACCGAGAGCTTTTCCTCTCCATGGTCGGCGACTACCTAAGAGTGTACATAGTCTGGGATGCAGGGAAGCTCAAAACACCGCGAAAAGTGACGGTGTTAGCGGAGAATGAGAAAGACAGCGGAGCTCTGGGCAGACGAGGGAGAAGCCGGGGGTAAACAGTGCAGGCAGCAGAGGCGTTCATGCTCGGCCCGTAAATTACAGTGATGATGATGGCTGGGAAAACTAACCACTTTGAAACTATAGCCATTTTAAATCTTGATAGCAAAACTGAATATTTCTTGAAAAAACTCTGTTGCCTGAAGGGATAATAAGCGACTTTTTATATGCAATCCAGGCTTTTGAAGAGAGGGAGCATAACCAGCTGGTTAAAATATATTGTTTAATAAATCCTAAAAACAGACTCACATGTGATGTGTATTTTTCCTGATATAGTCTGTAGGCATCATCATTGTTCATCTTTTTCACTGGTTTTAAAAAAGCTAACTAAAGATTGCAAAAATCGGCAATATCGTAGAATCGCAATTTAAATCGTATCGGCACCTAAAAAATCGCAATAAATCGTATCGGGAGAAAAGTGAATCGTCCCAGCCCTATTATTGGTATGAAATTATTCTTAAATATCCCTTTATGGATATACTTTAGAGTCTGTTTCATACTCTGTGAAACTTAATATATCCTTCTTGTCCACTTGTCTCCTACAGTGAGAAATCAACACATCCTCCCCTTCACTTAATCTACTCTTTGTTGGTGCCCATAACCAACTCTGTGCAAGACATTTCAAATAACATACTCCTGCTGGTGATCAGGCCAACTGCAATGTACTGATCAGTGCTCTAAGATGTTATTATGATACATAGTCTCCATTATTTTATTAACCTAGCACATCATTATAATATAATCATTATATAATATTATTATAATGTTCTCAAGTCCATTTGGAAAAGAGCTGATGGAAAGCATTTGTGGATTTGGGACAGGCGATAGGACAATCGCCCTGTTGAGTTTTATTGCATTTATTTTCTATAGGATGATTTAAAAGGCAGGTGCTATTGTGCTACACAAGATGAACTACTTTGTAAAACAAAGTTGTCAAAACATGTAAGAAGTAGAGCAAATATTTTTCTATAGAGAAGTTTGTGTTACTGTTGATTTTTTTTCATTTAATAAAGAAATGTGGTCCAAATTTGACAAAACTGCTACTGAAGCTGTAAACCTTATTAGTCCTATGTTGACAACATTTGAAATAAACACTCAGAACTGATATAATTTAGAGTCACCAATTAATACTGATAAACCAGTGCATGAGCCGGGAGAACGTGTAGACTACACATAGAAAACCTGACCTAAACGGAGTAAAACCAGGAACCATAATGCTGTGAGGCACCTATACAATCACCATAGTGCAGCCCTATCTGATATAGTTTCATTTGATTATAACCTCTTTTTAATATTGTTCCTATATAATTACAAATTATATTTTTATTTAGTTATGAGGTAGTGTAGGGCCCATTTACTTTCATATGATAAGCATTATCTAATCCTGTTACAATCTCAGTGAATTTGTTTTTTGACATTATTTAACACGTTGTGATATGGAGTTTCTTACATTTTCTGACCAAGTCTTCTGATGGAATATGACTTTCAAGGACATTCTAAAAAATGATCAAGCTTTAAATCACAAAATGAACAGTTTATGACAAACTATCCCAACATCTTAACCTGCTGGTGCTCTTATTCAGGCACAGATTCACATTTGCCATACCCTTTTTCGCATATCCTGACTTTTTGTGAACCCACTAAAAGCATAGGGCAGGATATAATGCACATGAATATAACATTAAACGGAATCCTCTGTTTTCTTAATATGTTTTTCCTCAGACCAAAGAAAGCAAAAACAGTTTACTCTGCACAGCCTCTCTGTTTGCATCTCTGGAAACTTACAAAGAGACAAATTTGCTCCTGCTGTGTGTGGCAATTGGATGAGATAGTCCATTTAACACTGTAAATCTACTGTGTGCAAATACCACAGCGTGTTTGTGTGATGATATCCTGGCCCGTGTTTTCCTTGAAAAGCGACCAGAGCAGCTTCTGTAAAATGGGACTATCGTCATCATGACCTCCTCTGTTTTCCCAGCTGTGTCTGAGTGAAGATGTGAGGCTGTTTTTTTACTGTTCTTTTTTATGGCTCAGTGTTTTGTTGTACATCTGGTGGTCAGCGATGAGAGGAGCACATGCAGGAGTCGCAGCACGGCCTTTTCCTGCTCCATTTGAAAACTGCTTTGATGACCGGGGGCTTTAAGATCACACAGTGTCAATGAAAACACTTTGATATTTTTGCTCCAGCTGTTAGTTTTTGTCTGTTTTTCTCCAAAGTGTCTGATCTGTAATAAAGTGTGTCGACTGCTTTGTCGTACTACAATTCAGCAGATGCATGTCAGCGTCTCCTTATACGTTTTTGATAAAAGTCAGGCCATCCCAAAAAGTCTGCTTGGTAAAGACCAAATCTGTTCTCCTTTTCATTTAATTTACAGTGGCCACAGATATCCTCTGGAATGTTTTTTTACATTATCGTTTTGCCCAATACTCCTCTTAAAGCTGTGGTCTACGATTTGAAACCGCAGCCTGCCCCCCCTTCCCTCACCTCTCCCCTCCGTGTTCCAAGATCCCGCCCCCAGCTCGTGGCGCCTCATATAAGCCCCCTCAGACTGAGCTACGAGCGACTAGCATAATATATCAGCAGCAAACTCAATCAAAAACAGCTCAGCTCAACTGAAAGTATCAAACACGACAGACATCCCCCTTGTAACACACAGCAGTAGCCATTTCAATTGGACCGGCGGCAATGCGGGTCTGGCTCCGCCAGGGCGGAGCCGATTGTGGGGGAGGATTTATCTTTCTCGGTCTGTCCTCCCAGCTCAGCTTACAGTGCAAACGATTAGCGGCTAACAGGCTAACCCGCTCCGCTACAAGTCATTAGCCAGGCCAGGCACAGACTAACCAGAGTTATTCAGCAGACATCTCCCACTGTAGTAAACAAAGCCATTACCTGATCAACCAGGGGCGAAACGGCCGATGCTGAAGGTCTGACGGCCGACTGAGGCCATTCGTTAGCCGTTAGCCCGCTAACAGGCCCCGACCCGCGGGCAGAGCTCCTTTGGGCCCCGCGGGAGAGGGAAGCGGCTTCCCGGTTTCGGCGCGAGGCTTCTCCGGCTCCATGATAGTTCAGTAGCTAACGCTGCTAGCTGCTCACCGGAGGTAGAGGGGAGGAGGCGGGACCATGACGCACTACGCATGACGCTGCGTAGAGAGGGAGACAGGGGATTGGATGGACTCACGGACCAACTCACGGACCAATTGAACCTTACAGGCTTCTAGGCTTGATTGGTCAGCTAGTATGCAGCTTTTCAGCGGATATACTGAATGGATTTTTTTCGTTCTTTTTGGTCTTTATACTGTGTAGATAGGACCATAGGACCATAACAGCCTTATAAACGGTGTTATCAAAATGTACAAAGCTTCCAAATTGTAGACCATAGCTTTAAATATTGGATTTTGGCATGCCTATAAATCTCTCTGTTTCAGTCCTGCTCAGAACAGTCTATTTTAGTGCAAACAATAATGAGCAGTGTCAGACAACGCCCCTCTCAGCCAGGATGAGCTTGTGGCTTTGGCTTTCCAGATCTGTGCTGAAATTTTTACTGTGGGCACAGCATCTTCCCTAATAGCATCCATGGAGGAAAATGTTTAAACTTAATGCATCAGTAGTTATTTCCTGACAGGTGTGTTTCATGTTGGAGGGTGAGGGATTTAGTGAACAAATTCTTTAAAAAAAAGTAATTGGGCTGAAATGGGCTTTCTGTCTTATGGGACTTAGAATCTGTAAACCAGACAAGCTCATTATATTATTCTGGCCCACTGTAAGGCTAAAGAATGAGGGCAGGGACTAAGCTTTGACCCATGAAACCTATATTTTGTTTCCTTCATCAATCTGATCCTGGAACTGCTTTTGCCAAGAGGGTCAATGTCTGTTTTTTTATATAGACTGTCAAATCTTAGATACAGTCAAAGCATAGACCAAAGCTGGTGCTGAAAGTTCCTGCTTTTCTGATGTTTTTAGAGCTTATTTCTCTTGAGATTACCCCAATGAAAAATAATAAAATGTAAAAGACAAAAATAAACACACTGTGTTGCGCTGTCTCATCAGAAATCAAGCTGCATTGCTCAAAGATGATCTCTGTTTGCATTTACAGAAAAGTATCACTAAGCCTGGCATAACGTGCTCCTATTGATTATAATGTAATATTGATTAAAAAAACATTGATATATTATTGTGCTTGAAACAAAACATTCTTACTACCTTTTTATTTAGGGGATGGCATTACGCTGGTTGTCACATGCCCTCAATCAAAGACATCAACCACCAGTCTGTGGGTCATTTGGTACCGGGTCAGTACCAGTGACGAAAATGGTTAATTTCACTACCTTTTACTACTGGAGGACAGTAGAGGCACATGAAAGCATTCAGCTTCATGATGTGTAAGGAGACATTTTAGAGGTAAGAATTGATGGAATAATCAATAGAAACATCAGATCAGTTCAGACTGATGAGCAATGGAAAAAACCCACTGCTTCAGCACTTTTTGAACACTGACAGTACTTCCTCTGCCCTTGGAAGATATAGACGTTTAATTAGCTACTGTGTTAACTGGAGATATTCACCTGACTGTTAAGCAGCTGAAAAAAACAGAGTGAGTCCTTATGAACGTCTCTTCATTGGCGTTTTAAAAGTAGTGCATCGCTCTCCCTGACCGTGTATAACTGTATACTGAACTGCATAAAACATAATTATGTTGAATTTTATATTGCATAAAACTGCCATGGTACTAAAATCGTTGGTTACAACATGCCCTAAAAGAGATATGAATAAAAACTTGTTTAAACAGGAGAATACTGGGTAACTTGTTGGTTAGACAGTCTTAAACACAGTGTGTGGCTAATGAGGCAAAAATGTTCGAAGAGCTGACATATTAAAGAAAAGCTCCTTCCGTGCACCACAATTTTTCTTTATTTTTTTATTTTTTTAATCTTTTATTTGATTTCACTTGATTTATGTATTCATGTCAAACTTAAAAAGGTAAATGACAAAGTATTCATACACCACACAATTATACATGTATATCTTTCAAATAAATTACAAAAAACGTATAGGTACATACACATGAAATGTCCACACAACTTTTGCCAGTTTCTTAAAAAGATTGAAGTAATATTGTAATTGTACATTTTTGCCATGATAATTGTGAAGAATACATATGATATCTGGACAGTCCTATTATTTTTAACCAATAAAAATTCATCCAGATCCTCAAAAAGGGAGACACAGAAACAGAAATGAAGAGGCAATGTTGGGAAACATGATTGCAGTAAAATGATCAACCCTATCGATACCTCTTCTACACAACTAGACGCTTTATATGTACTTACATGCCCATTGAAAATTGATTTTCAAAATTCTAATGTGCGCAAAAGCAGTCAGAAAATACCCCAAAATCACACGATTCTCAAATAAATAAATTAAAGGGGCCAGAAGAATATGAAACAGAGAGCTGTGACTTGTTCAGGTAAGAGGCTCAGCTAATTGAGACAGAGACAAGGCACTGAAGGGCATATGTCAGAATCACAAAGCTAAAGACAAAAACTCATTCCTGGCAAAATCAGAACTTGGCCACTCAGACCTCAGAACTTAAATAAAATTTGTTTAATTGAATGAGGATCAAATCAACTTTACATCTATGAATAATGTTGTGGTTCTTCTCTCTTCGTGGCTTGGGGACTGCATTTGGCTTAGTGAGCTGAAGCCTGTACTGAATGTAGGAGAGACACTGCATGTTCTCTCGCACATGAAGACAGTTAGATTGTGCTTAAGACTTAATAGCAGTCTGTTTGATATTAAAATGAATGCAATTAACCCGTGTGTATTTACCAGCACCATTATGGCTGTCCTGTCACTAGACAAGATAATTAAGCAGCTTTATTGTGGCAGCAGCAGAGTATGGAGCAAGATGTAGAGATTGTGCCTCTCATAATGAGACTGTACTGAGCATGTTGGAAGAATCAATTCTCTCTTTGTTTTCTTAAACTGCACTGTCAGCAGAATTGCAATTTTTCATGAAACTATTGCTTGTGTTCAGCCCATAAATACAACACACACACATGCATATACACACCTGATCCCCGGGGTTGTTGGCATTCCTCACATTTAGCTGTTGAATGAATGTATACCCGTCTTCCAGCAGGCTCTTAACTCAGTGCATGTTACCAGATTGCAAAGATCCAGAATCGCACACTGCTTAACTACAAGTGCACTTTAATCAATATGACCTGCTTTAGCTGCAGTCGCCCTACGACACACGCTTACAAATTTCTCCATGAATCACAGGACAATTTAAAACCCCACTCCTCATTAAAACCACGACTTGCTTGCATTTAAAGAGGGTAGATAAGAGGCTTGACTTACTGTGTGAAGCCGAAAGAGAATGCAACATCTGACTAACAGGTTCAATCTCAGTATTGATCATATGTCATTATGGAGAAATGGTAGCTGTATTGATTACTCTGCTGACCCTACTTGACAGAATTGATCGCTCTATTTCTCTCTCAGTAGGCATGTGATTTTCTTCATGTGTTATTAGACATAGACCTCTCACAAGCATAAATCCTTGATCATATTTGAGACGACTTCAGGACATTCAAAGATTGAAATTTTCCAGACCTGCCTTTCTCAAATAAAGCTCACTTTGGGGGAGATTGGATGCACTGCCTTTGCTTTTGGCATATTGAGGAGGAGATAGGAGTCATCTATTAAGGGCTTTTTTCACACATGCACCCTTAAAATTTCATGAAAAATCGCAAGCAGGTTACACCTAAAACCATTGTGAAGTGATATTTCATACATGCAATTCACGTTGGGACTTTCTATCTAAAAGCAGTGGGTGGAACACTCTGAATACAGTGCCTACATGACAAAGTTGTGATGTGGAAGAGCAATGATGGCATTTCCTGCCTTTCCTAAAATACATGTATTATAGAACACAGTAATGAAATGAATAGTGGCTGCAGGATCCACAGCAGGGATAGTAGGAGTGGGAGAAAAAAATCGATTCACTTAAGTATAAGGATTTTTTGTCTGACGATTTTTAAATCGATTTTTTTGTTTAAAAAAAAAACTTTCATGCCTAAAGGGTTAATAAGCCACATTTAAATGCATTTCAGGCTTTTGAAGAGAAAGTATAAACAGCTGGTTAAATATATTGCTGATTAATTCCCAAAAATGAACTCACATGTGATGTGTGTTTTTCCTGATATAGTCTGGAGGCATCATCATTGCTCAACTTTTTCGCTGGTGTTAAAAATGCTACCGGTAACTAAAGATTGCAAAAATCGGCAATATTGTAGAATCACAATTTAAATCGAATCAGCACCTAAAAAAAACAAGAAAAAAAAAAAATAGAATCGGGAGAAAAGTAAATCGTCCCAGCCTAAAGGGATAGTGTGTTTTTGCATGCAAAACCAGGAATTAGCTGAACTGATTCCCTCAACTAAAGGCCTTTGGGATTTTTCCTGTGGTCTCGGATCATTACTGATAAAGAGGTCAAAAAAAGAAGACAGAATTCACAAGACTTGGACATTTTGTTCATCGTGATAATCTTTGTGAACAAAGAACACTATTTTGTGATTTATAGTGTATTAATTTTTGAATTGACAAGACCAAGAGGCTTGTGCAGTGACAATACTGCAACATATGCACACACAAATGACATATTCAGGCATGAAATATCATAAATAAATAAATTGACTATTACAGGAGCTAAATATCTGTGCAACACACTGGGCATCCATCTGCAGTTGTCAACTCAGGGGTGGCGAGGTTTCACAGAGTTCCCAGTAGGAAATTCGGACTTCGGGGGGCGATCCATATGCAGTTACCTACTCGGAACTCGGAAATTTCTACTTCTGACTACAATTGGAACTCACCAAGACCTAACCCAAGCCAAAGCGTGTGTTTGTTGTGATGCTAATGAATGCAGTTTGGACCTTCCTCAGAACTCTGCATTGCTTTACAACTTCTTTTTTCAACAACTTACAGGATGCAAAGCAACGAGGTAATGTATCTCTTTCTAGTTACGCGCGGTAGTTTTTGATGTGTGATCACAAGCAATTTTTGGAAAACTTAGAATCGTAGTTTTGTAGCCGGCCATATATCGCTACCTACAGCCCTATGCTCTAAGTAATATAAGTTACTTAGCTGTAATATAAATAATAAAATATTATAAATTTGCTCTAGTTTTAATTGTCTTGTTCCCAAAGTTGAGTATCGAGGCCTGTCTGACCCGACCAGAAGGCTAAGGAATAGCATTTATAGATTTTGATGCTATAAAACTCATCGTAAGGTGTGTATTTCGATCAGGCATATATCTAAAAGTGAGACTTTTTTTTTAATTACTTAGAAACTCCTCAAAGTCCCTTCAAAGAAGCATGGTTATGCCCCTTATTTTAAAATATAGTCTTCCATCCTATCCAAGAGTCTATAGGATAGCTGTTCCAAGGTAGCCAGTCAAGAGATGCAAACCAATAGGATGGAGCAGGCACAGAGGAAGTTTTCCACTCCTCCCTGGAGTTTTCCCTGTCATACGGACAGTCTGAGTTCAACATGCAAGTGGTTAAGTTAACTTTCCCAGAGCAGTCGGGTCTCCCAAAATAAGTATCACCAAAATAGGGATTAAGGGGATGTCCTGAACAACAATTCCTTCTATAGTGACTTGTATCCCTGACCAAAACTCCTTGGCGTTTGGGCAGCTCCAAAGCATATGTTTAAGAGTACCTTCCTTGTCATGACACTTCCATGAACAAACCTCACTTTTAAAGTTTTTGGTTTACATGTTATTAGTTAGAGTATAAGGCTACAGTTAATCTATGGTAGAACTTAAACATGGCAGTTTGACTTGTTTAAGAATTGCCTTCTTCCTGATCAGGTTTGCTGCTATGGTTGTTGCTATGGTTTATGTAATATCATTTATTAAGATATAACCAGTAATGATTGCATATGGCCCCAGCCATTTTTGTCGTCCTTGTTAGCAGTTTCTTTGCAACAGTTCTTTTAAAACACATTTAGTAGCAGTGCAATATCAGAAGCCTTATATGTTGCAAAATGTATCTTCTGATATGGTATGCACGTGTTTGGCTGTAGAAATAATAATTGCTAAAATGCTAACTCCCTCCCACATTTCTGTACACATTCCTGTTCCTCGGGAACACAGTGGTCATTTTCTTACAGGCTGCTGTCCTTGCTAGCAAAAAAAAGAATGTTTAGCATATCTGTTTGAATATGTGTGTTTCATTCTTGTTTTTGCCACAACTCCACTTGCAAAAATGTAGTGGGGAAACTGGTCGGAAAAAAATCTGAGGGACAGTCAAAAATTTGTCAGTGTCCATAGGTTCAAATCAAGTTGGGTAGACTATATAATATTCAGCCCCAGTTTTGGGTTGAATCCTCACTTTTGACCAAAGTCAGCAAAGGTCCAATAATCTGGTTATCCTGATGATTATTTGGCTTGAGTGTCTGTAGGTCTTGATTCTCTTAGAGGAGGATCAGGACCAGCCCGACTTGAGATCAAAGCCAATCAAGGAGCTGAAGCAAAAAGTAAATGTAGCCATGGCAAAGACAGTAAAGGTGAAGCAAAAAGTTGGGCAAGCATTGACAACTGAAGACTTGTGGATATGTGGCAAAAACTATGAGTCTATCCAGCACAATCAGTGCAGGGGGGAGGAATAAATAAACATTAAGTGGTATTTTGCATGTGTGAAAATTGCTGGAGTTACAACGTTACTTCACTGCTGTTTTGTTTTTTTTTAATTGATTTTAGATTGTTGATCAGAAAATTTGAAGCATCTGAATATACTTTGTCCACAGTTGTTATTTAACTGAAAAATGGCTTTTTTCCAGTTTGCTTCTCCTCTTGTATATTTAATGTAAAGCAAGCAGCCTTTTTTGTGATGAATAACTGTGCTCCATATGGGGTGAACATCATATTCCACTGTTGTAGATGACAATAATGATCATAAACATGCAATTACAAGGTCCTTCAGAATTCTTTTAGGGGCTTTGTGTGAGCCCCTTTCACTGTGTAAACACACTCAAGGTTGAACTGAAGAAGTTGTTTATCTGTGCATCAATGGAAAGCTTATAGGGACACAGAAATTACTGCGACTCTTTAATTTCAGTATTGAGGACAAAATCATATTTAAACACAGTGCGCTCTATTGATCATTATAAATCATATTAATAACTTCTGTCAAGTGACTAGAACAGTGCAGATATAAATGAAAACACAGAGTGCAAGTTTGCCTCCAAACGTATGACTCACTGGATTGTATCATGATCCAAAAAACTGCTTTACACAAAAAGAAAATAGATGTATTAAAAATGGCCATTACTGATTTAAACTGTAAACAACTCCATCAGTTGTATAGGATGTTTAGTAGCTTCTTAAATCTGGAGTAGCATTAGTGATTATCCCTGCAGGGTGTTGATGCATATTTTACATTGGTTAGCATGTTGAGGGAGAGGGGCTTTAATTGCTCAATACTGAGTCTGGCATGCTTAGGGTTGTCATATTTTTCCGATATCTGTCAGTGTGTCTTTATTCCAAAAAAGAGAAAAGAAGGAAAAACTGAGGAGGAAAACCTCTTCTTTTTTGGGGGGAAAATTTGACCACACAGCTGGGTTTTCTATTTTTAACTGCAGTCAATATGGTTTATGTCATTTGGTTCTAGGCCATGAGAAATAATGTTATTCGTTTAGCTGGTTGTTACGATGGCTTATTAGGGCCACTTAAAGGTGCTATGAGGAGAATCTACTTGTTCGTTTCGAAGAATACAAGGTTGTAGCTCACAGTCTTTATCACATGGAGTCACATTGAGTCACATAAAGTCAGAAATTTATGACTTTATAAAGTTGTTAATTTTGCGTCTTTATGAACTCAAAAATTCCAAGTTTTCATTAATTTTTCAAGAATTCTTAAAGTGGCCCCAATACACTGTCGTAGGTTGTTGACTGTTAATAATATTAATATTGTAGAATATCAGAAAACCTTATGCTATTATTTCCTTAATTGATATTAAGTTTAGTTTTTCTTAAAGGGAAGGTAAAATAAAAACTGTTGTTTTAATAAATGTGTATAAACTTCTTAAAATTGAAAATGTTACTGTTATTTGACATACATTTTGAACAGAAATGAAAAACATTCAAACTGAATTCACCTTTTATATGAAAATTTGAGCCACCTCACTGAGCTCCACTAAGAAGGCAGAATTTAATCAAGCATAACATTCAACTACTAATACCAATTTTGCTTTTCAGAATTGCAAGTAAAGAACTACAATTTGACTTCTTAAACAAATAATAAAAATGTGCTCACTATTTCTTTGTTTCTTTGTGAAACAGTAAATTCAAACACTAATGAACAAGAATAATCATCTTTTAGCATCAAAAACATCATTTGGTTAAAGATCTTCTACATACTGGTTACAGCAACAGTAATATTCAGTCGGCAATGTGTGATATTTGCAGGAACCAGCATTTATTTTCCTTGACTAGGAGTCAAACTATGTAGGTCCACGGCAGGCTGTCCACACCGATGTTCTGGAGCAGCCTATAACAATTTTTTTTGTTAATGTTAAAATATCCCAATATTTACATTTTCACTTCATTTATTTAGCAAGCTAGCTTTTCTACACACATTTTCCCGTAGATTACAACAATGGATTGTTTTTTCTTTAAACTAACAGGACTCAAATCAAGGTTTGGGAGTGCTTACCATTGCTGATTCCCACCACATTTGTGACAGCCACCCAGGATGGCGGTGACCGCAAATTGGCAATAAGATGCATCTTTAAATAACAGAAACAGACACATAAGTACAGTGATGAAAAACTCTCTGATCTGAGGACAATAGCACAAAACCACTTATGTGTTTTTTGCTGCATTGACTTTTTAGTAGTTTAATTACCCTCTTAAAAAAGAGCTCCTATCTTTGAGGTGGTTTTGGTTTACATTCTGTTCCCGTCCCCTTTTTTCACTGAAGTCAACTTGCATTGTCTGCCAACCATCGTCTCACTCTCTCTCTCTCACATGCACACACAGCTGCAGTCAGAGGGCAGAGCAGCCTTTTCATGCATGGCTCACTGTGCTTATGTAAGAGTACTACTTAAACCTGGTTACATCACATAACAGGCAGCAGTGTGTCAGTGGGTCACTGTGCCACGAAACAGCTGAGCTACATGCACACCGTGTGACAACCGGCCCAAATGTGAGTGGAGCAATTCTCCTTTGCAGAGGGGCATTTAAGGACACATGTTTTGGTTATTCAATCCTGTGTGCATGCTTGGATTTATCTGTTTGTAAGTTGGTGATTAATGCTGATTGTAAAATTTAACATAAAAGAATAGATAATGAAGTTAAATTTGACAGACGGTCACAAAACTGGGAGTTATTTTTTTCAACATAATTGAAGATTAATGCATTTACAAATCAAGTGTGCAAATAAAATCTGACATATTTTCACAGAACAACATAGATGAATGGCTCAGTGGTGTCCCCTCCAATATGCACCTGCTGGCATCTTCATTGGGTTCACCCGTTCAGCTGCTCATTAACACAAAAAGCAAATTAGCCCACCACATGCAGAAAGTCAATACATATAGGCAGGTAGGTGTATTCAAGATGACCTGTAGAGTTCATACTGAGCATCAAAATGGGGATTTACGACGGAGGATTAGGGCCACGTTGAAAACTAAAAAAAATGGAAGGTTACGAGAATAAAGTCGTAAAGTTACGAGAATAATCTCATAAATATCGAGAATAAAGTCGTTAAATTACGAGAATAATCTCATAAATAACGAGAATAAAGTCGTAAAATTACGAGAATAATCTCGTAAATTTACAAGAATAAAGTCGAAAAGTTACGAGAATAAAGTCATCTCAAACTAGGAAACATCTGCTTTGCTTTATTTAGAAAGATATTCACAGATTCGGATTTTTCGGCTCAATAATTCATCAACAAAAGAACATAGTTCCAAACCAGGCCCTCTTTTTGATCACTGCAATGAAGAATGTGAGCTATAAACTCGTTTTCATCTGAACGAGCAGTCAAACTGAAGCTGATGGCTCGGCGGTTTAGGGACCATCGGCAAATTACCATATCGGAGGAATAGTGTGAACAAAATCCATGCATATTAATTAACACAATTAAATAAACAAAACATCATTTAAATCAAATCAAAACATTCTTGCTGAAGAAGGGGTGTAGTTTAAAGAAGAGGAGATCACCATACATGTTTTGTTATGAGGTGGTTGGTAGATCTCATTACTTTGATGGCATTTGCTTTAATTTCAATCAGAAAGTCCTGTAAAATATTTTAATTTATAAATCTAAAAGAAAATATGACCCGTAGTATGAATAACATACGATCCTTTGTATTTGCTGTGATTTTGAAAACTTTACTTCTCAGTATGCAGAAGTTATTGAATTTTCTTTCACACTATTGCTCCGATATGGTAATTTGCCGATAGTCCCTAAACCGCCGAGCCATCAGCTTCAGTGTATTGACGGCTCGTTTGGAGGAAAACGAGTTTATAGCTCACATTCTTCTTTACAGTGATCAAAAAGAGGGGTCTGGTTTGGAACTATATTCTTTTGTTGATGAATTATTGAGCCGAAAAGTCAGAATCTGTGAATATCTTTCCAAATAAAGCCAAGCAGGTGTTTCCTAGTTTGAGATGACTTTATTCTCGTAACTTTTCGACTTCATTCTCGTAAATTATGAGATTATTCTCGTAATTTTACGACTTTATTCTCGTAATTTATGAGATTATTCTCGTAATTTAACGACTTTATTCTCGTAATTTATGAGATTATTCTCGTAATTTAACGACTTTATTCTCGTAATTTATGAGATTATTCTCGTAACTTTATGACTTTATTCTCGTAACTTTCCTTTTTTTTTAGTTTTCAACGTGACCCTAATCCTCCGTCGTAGGGATTAAAGGTGATTTGAGTTACTTTCAATGTGGCGTGTTTGTCAATCACCTCTAGAACTTACAGAGAAAGGTCCAAACAAGAGAAAATATCCAGTAAGTGACAGTTTTCTCTGGGTGAAAATGTCTTGTTGATGTCAGAGGTCAGAGGAGAATGGCCAAAGTGATTTCAGATGATTAATAGACAATAGTTACTAAAGTAATCACTGATTTCAACAAAGGCAGCAGAAGAACAGTTCTTAATTGAAAAAAAAACCCTCAAATCTTGAAACAGATGGGTTACAGCAGCTCCTGTGTGCCACACCAGCTAGGACTAGGAAACTGAAGCTCCAATACTCATGGCTTCACCAAGATTGAACAAAAAGAGATTGCAAACATGTATAGACACATAGGCATAAACAAGCTGGGGGTTGAACGCAACTGATTCTACCACTGACGGCCCATTTCAGCTATGCCAGGGCCTACAACATACCTTAACACAAGAAGTAGTCAAATCATCCATTACCCTTGCAGCTTACCCCAACGGTGGCTGGCACCAAACTTACCTGTCATTAGTCAATCACAGGGCTGACATGTAGAGACCACATAGCATGTAATTCAGCGTTACCAGTCATACACATTTTAGCCTTTTAAAGGTATCTGAAGTGCTTGTGAAGAAACACATGTAAAGCATGCAAACATCTACACAGAGAGACCTGGACTGGGATTTGAACCAAGAGCCCTCTTGCTGTGAGGCAACAAACCCCGAAGATACAAAATCTTGCACTGCTAAAGCGTTCAGCCCCTACAGGAAGTCGACCATTATTAAATGATAAACACCATCTAAATGCTCTTCAAAACAAGTGAGAATTGCTCATATAAATTCAATTATTTTAATAAAAAAATTAATTTTGAAGTACTTGCTATTCAAGGCAACAATACATATTGTGTTTACTTTAAATGAAAGTTTCAACATTTTATCCATCCATCCATTTGTTTTCTTTATCACTTATGCCTTTTAGGGTCACAGGGCAGGAGCCTGTCCTTAGAGGTGGGGTACACCCTGAACCAGTCACCAGACGAACACAGGGCCACATAAAGAGAAAGACAAGCATTAATGCCCATGCTCACACTACCTGCCAATGTGGAGTAACCAATCAACTTAATGAGCATGCTGGTCTGTGGGTGAAAGCCAGAGCGCTTGGACACAGTGAGTTATACCAGCAATCTTCTTGCTGTGAGACACGTGCACTTCCTGCTGCACCACCATGCCACCCCAGGTTCAAAACAGAATAGTCAAATTAAAAGTAGGAGATTGAAGATTTCAAAAGTGAGACTCTCTTCAATCCGGTTTCTGCAGAGTCTCCACTTTGTTTTTTTTTGTTTTTTTCGTTTTTTTTTTTTCGTTTTTTTTTTTTAGAAATATTTAATTTTGGTGGTGCCTAGTCGTAAAAAGTCCACTTGGCTTTATTGCATAAGTTCACACACCAACCTAAAGCTCCAAAGAAGCCAGAATGGCTGATGCATAAGGACGAAGGAAGCCAAAAAGTTAAAAAGAAAAAAAGAATAGGATAGACACATTTTTTCTTGTTGAAATTTTGCACTGTAGGATCAATAGCATTCACTATTTTGAAGTGAAATGTCATATTGTTGCTTCAGGCGCATGTTCACCAGTGCTGTCCCAGAAAAGTCCCGTTTGGGTGTGTAGTAGGGATGGGACGATACACTTAAATTCACGATACGCTGCACCTCGATATGCCTGGGTCACGATGCGATATGCCACGATACAATATCAAAAAAGTAAGAAAGAAAAAATATTACTGTTTAATTACAACTTGTTTATTTTTGTTGCACACAGGAAAACACCTGACAGGCCAAACACAAACAATAACACTCTCTCTAACCCTAGAGAGGTTAGAGACAGTGTATGCTAACGAGCGGTAGGCTGGTTTTTGCCGGGGTCGTCTTCACATTTTTATGGTGACGCTGAAGGTGGTGGTTAGATAGATAGATAGATAACTTTGTCCCAATGGGAAATTCGTTTTCACAGCCTGCCAAACAAGAAGGACATATACAACAAGAAAAACATACAGTTAGGGAAACAGTTACTACATGTAAAACCACGTAAAAACCATAGAAAACCATAAAGCACACATTTTTCATTACAACCCATTGGTCAGTGGGTTGTCTTGTTCAGGATGGAGATGGCAGATGGTACAAAGCTCTTGATAAAGCGAGTCCTTCTCCATTTCAGTGTTCTGTACCTGCGGTTCATGTTTGTTGTGTTGGAGGCGGTGTACGTAATGACAGCATAGCAAAGTTTACACACCGTCTTAGTCTTGTCAGATACTCTATTGTCGTCTTCGTCTTTTGTAATGAGAAAGCCAAGATACTGCCAGACAGATGACTTGTATCCAAGCGGAGCGCCCTCAATTCTGACCTCATTTGACTCCAGGCTTTTTGGAGGCAAGGTAGTTGGTGCTAAGGTTTATTGTTGTCACTTCTGGTCACATGTGCTGTTACTGGACCTGACGTCTTTATTTCGCGATCCATTTTTTTCAAATTCGATGCATTTCATCACGTTCTGTATCGTGATATTTTGCCAAACGATATTTCATCCCATCCACAGTGTTTAGTATTAATACATGGTCTATTTGCTCATGCATGAGCACAAGCACAGATATGCAATGTGAGTATGACATAACTACCACTTCTCACTAATGATTTCAAACATTTTTGGAGTGTGAAAGGGCCATTTCTGACCAAAACACTTGAACAAACTCACAAACTTTAAGTTGTAGCTGTGTTTCTTGTGCTGTTCCCTGTTGTGCTCTGTAAGTGCTTAGCGTTAACTGCAGTTCATGCATCATTTACAGACGTGATGGCATAAACATGTTCAGGCCCAAATGCAGCTGGAGCAGTATGAGTGGAGGTGATGTATTATCTCGATAGATCAGTGAAGAAAAGAACACATGGGGTCTACTTTTTCTTTTTTTAATCATTCCATATATTAAACCTGAAATATGTGTATGTGATGTTTCTATGACTGCTCAGAGGGAGAATTGTAGCCATTGTTCGCACCACTAAATGAACAGTTTGGGGTGAGTTACGCAAGCTTTGCAGTACATTTACATTCAAACATGGAGAACTTGATTCTCTTCATGTCTGTATACAGCGGGATGTTTTAAGTGGGCAGGGCCAAGGCTAATCAGTCCTCCCTATGTGTCACACAGTGCTAGTTAGCCTGTTGTTTTATTTTGGCTTGTTCCCATAAAAAGGTCTCTTTAGGATATGTAAGCTCACACACACTATATACTAAAGATTAAAAAAAAGTTATTTTTTATGAAATGAAGCAGATGTAAAAATATTTACCTCAAGTCATTACTGTTGCTCTTTTTCAGATGCTTTCACACCTAACATGCTTGGTCCATTCCAAAGTTCAGTTGATTTAGGTTGATCTGAAAGCTCACGAAAACTCTGGTGCTAACAAAAGGACTTAGCATGAAAAAGGGGGTTTTGGTTCACTTCCAGAACCAGAATAGAAATATACTTTCTTTGTTGTGCATTTAATTAAATGTAGGCCTAAAAGCATTTGCAAATAATGTAATTCTGCTTTTATTTACTTTTTAGACAATGTTCCAACTTTATCCTAAGTGGGTTTTTGTATATTGTGTGAGACAAAGCTTTTTTTCTCTAAGTTAATAGTCCCTTTTTACCTCTGCCAGGAGGTTATGTTTTTCGGAAGAGTTTGTCTGTCTGTGAACAAAATAACTCAAAAAGTTATGGATGGATTTTGATGAAATTTTCAGGAAATGTTCAGCATGGGAAAAGGAAAAACTGATTCGATTTTGGTGTTGATCCGGATCAGCGTCTGGATCCGCCATGACGAAAAATGCAATTTTCGTGAATAACTACTGAACTAAAATAGATATCATTATGAAACAAATTGCTAATGGTGTGTTTTCATGGTCAAGGAATCTAAATATTTACATGACATAAAGGTAGGACTAATATTTATGGTAAAAATCACAATATGGGAGAGGACTGTGGTGCTGGCGGAGGTCTGTGCTCTCCGAGTGCTTTTCTAGTTTATATTTATGTCAGTCAGCGCACATTTGTAGCATGCTTTGAATATATGTCCTTGCACATTATATATTTGCTCTCCTTGTTTGATATATTTCTGCTTTTATTTTGTTTAAGCATGTCTTGTATTGTCACTTTTATGTATATGTATATGGATCACTAATGGGCGGAGAAAAAATGTATTTACATTTTTCTTTGTCTTGTACATTTGGCAAAAATTGACAAGTAAGGGACTTTGACTTAAAATGATAGTAAAGTACAAACAGTCAAAAAGTGCTCTTTAAATGTATTTTGTTGGTGCTCACTACTATCTGTCTATCTACAAGTACGGTAAGTGTTGCCCTTACTGAAGCAAGCATTTATCATGGATAAAGTATCATTGCTGCGGCTGTAGAGAGCCAGTAGGGGGGCCTCTCTGTTTCCAAATTTCACTCCTCGTGTATCCTCTTCTCACCCTTTACCCCTGCTCCTGCTCCTCATGCTCCCTCCTCCAGCTCCGCCTTTCTGTCAGAGAACAGCCCATCTCTGTCTCTCTTTCTTTTTCCCTCCGTTTCTCACACACATGCACAACCCCGGGGCTTGAATGAGGGCAGGACCAACCACTCCCACTGTTCCATCGCTCCACCAAAAAACAGAAAAAGGGAAAGAGAGACACATGCGGAGGAAGAAGAGAGAAAGAGAGAGGGAGGAGCGTTGCTGCGCTGAAGCCGAGCCCCCTCTATGCCTCAGCACGCAGAGTGGAGCAGACGGCAACAGCCTCACAAACACGCTCACCCCCCTCCCCTCTCAGTTACATGCACAGTCACACACATACCACACGCATACACACATCACAGCCACTACCACCGTTGTTGCTGCTGCTGCCATCACTACCACACACACATACACACTCAAGGTGACGGCTGCCAGGCGCAGTGGGGAGCAAGCCGTCAGGGAAAGAGAGAAAGAGAGGGGGATTGCAGAGAAGAAAAGAGAAGAGAGTTGGAGGAGGCACCTTGTGGATCAGGAGGGATTTTCCTCAGTGTGAGTGCGCGTCTGGATAAGGCTATCTGTTCTTCCCTGAGCGTGAGGAGTTTCTACTGAGGCTTCCCCCCTTTTTCTTCTGCTCATCCTCCACGCCGGGCTCCTGTCGTATCTACCTATCTATCCCTGGAGCTTAACAAAAGAGAGTGAGGAAAACCAGGCAGTCACAGCTTCAGCTCCAGACCACCCTCTCTCCTCCTCCTCCTCTCAGAGCTCCACATCCATCCGTGAGTTCACAGCCGATTCAACTGTCTTGCGAGGATTCACTGGTGTGCGTTCTCCAGGATACACAAGCCACGACCTCCCTAGTGGGATCCGGGGGGGTCTCGTCTGGTGCGAGGAAGAGTGAAGGAGGGAGGGGAGGAAGAACCGAGACAGGGGGACAGCGGATACACAGGAAGAGAGACCGAGACACCAAAAAGAGTGAGAAAGAGGGAGAGACGCCGGGAAGCAAATTGAGGGGTATGCTCAGGGCACCAGCAGAAGAAGAAGAGTGAGTCTGGATTTTTTAGAGCGGAGAGAGCAAGGAACCGGCAACTGGATCCCATCCATTCCTCCCTCCTCCTCCTCCTCCTCATCCTCCTCTTCTCCCATCTCCTTTTAACATCTCTTCAATCCCCGCTATTGTTTCCTCCTATCCTTCCATAGCTTCCTTTCCTCATCCTCCCTCTTCCCAATTCCCCTTCTTTCTCCTGCCACCCTGGGCTCCGTTTATTCTTGCTTCCAAGCCCCCTTGGGAAGGATGATACTCTGAGCGCCAAGACAAGCAGACAGACTTTGAAAAAATCCCACGAACACTCCACTAAGAGGAGAGCATCCTTGTTCTGCATCCTTCACCAGCCTCTTGGAATCAGACCGTCTGAGGGATCCAGGCCAGCTCCCTCGGAGTGATCGTCTACCCGCACCTGCGAGCCTCCTCATCTCCAGCCTCCAGCAACCTTCCATCAGATTCCAGCTACATGGGAAAACGTTTGGAGCAGCAGCCAATGTACCCCCACTACACCTACTACTACCCCCACTATCTTCAGACCAAGGTAGGGTGGCCAGCCAGGTTGACCTATTTTACCCCTCTGAGTCAAAGCGTGGCTGCGAGATTCAAATTTGAGCCAGTTTTATAGTTTGGAAAAAGCAACTGCAGATCCTTATTTATTGTCATTTTAACTGTCCTGTGTAACTGATCACCACATCAAGAAAAAAGTCCATACTAAGATGGTAATAAGAGTTTGGTTTCCAAGTATGTCAGGGCATGTTGTCCTCCAGGTCAGGGTTATTCAAGGCTTGATTCTGAAGGCTAATCAAGTTCTTTGAAATTCCTGAGAGACCCGCTCCAGTAGGATTTGTAAGTTCTGAGAGGGCCCATGTTTGAGCTTGTGCAATTATGGTAATTTTTTTTTTTCCATTAACACAGTCTACTGATACACATTTTTTAAATAACTGTCTGTGGCGTATATATTATAAGAATTCTGGCTGGATTTTGGCTGTATAGTCTCTGTTTTATTTAATTTAAGCATGCATGACTGTGAGTCAGAGCTTTCAGACTGTCGGCAGGAGTGCTGTGTCTCACTTGCGTGTCACACATCAAAAATCTGTAGAGTTAGACCCTAGCAGATTTTTACCACAAGATGCACTCATGTCTTAGCCGGAATGTTCAAGAATATAGAAAAAAGTGCAATTACCAATCTTCTAATACCAATCTTTTTATCCATAAAATTGACTGTGGCAGAAATAATAATGCAACTGTATATCAGGTGCTGAAACATGCACCATGACCACAATCACACATCGAACATAAAGTGATTCTTAAGCGATTGGCAGGAATGGATGTGGTTTGATGGCTATTCACACTTAATTCATTTATTCCCTATTTTGGTATGTATGATTCTTAGTAAAAATTTCTGGACTGCCTGTGTGAATGCCGAGTCTTACGTTTCAAGAATTTATAGATCCCAATCACACTTCTGCTTTGTGTTTTTCAATTTGATATTTCTTTGGAGAAACCCCCTTGGGTCTGGGTCAGGGAATCAAGTTACTTGCTGTTGAACACTTGCTTTTCCCTTGTGCTTGCATAATCTTTTACATTAAAAAAAAAGAAGAACTCATTTGTACATCCCTCATGGCCTGTATTGAGGTTAAATAAATGAGGAGAGACAGGGGCTGAGTGAGCACAGTGATGCAGCTAAAACATAGCTCACACACACGCACACACACCTAGTATGAAAGCTATGCACAGTAGCTATAATGTTTGTATTAAGTTATATTCAAATTGTATGTTAATCAAAATGTTTAGGGAAAAACAGTGAGGCTCTGCTGACAGGGGCTTGTACAACTTATTGACGGCATTTCTTCTTAATTCAGTCATTATGATGTAGCCTGGTAAAGTGCTGGTATAACTTCAAATCAATGACCTGAGAATCATCTGTTTGGAAAGACTTCCCCATTCAAAACAACATGCTGAAGTGGACTGTGACTCTTAGGCGGTAGCTCAACTACTGTCGGGCATTGGTAACTTACAGTAGACTAGTAGCCCTAACATCAATGGTTTAAACCCAACTCCAGCTGTCACATGTCAATGTGTCCCTGGGCAAGACACTTGACCTCAAGATGCTCTCACTGATGCATCAGTAGCTGTTGAACCACACTGTTGAAATAAATTTTAGGAGGCTTGTGATGCTTTTATTGGGGCTCGACTCAAATGTAGGGGATAGAGAGTGGGGTTTAACGCACAGGAAAAAGCAATTGGGCTGTATTTGAACTCGGACCACTTGCAACAAGGGCAGCATTCTCAGTACATGGAGCGATTGGACATAACCCATAGAAGCTCAACTACTGCTCAGATATCCAGCACTATGCGTGCATCTGTGCACGTCACCATTGGAGACATGGTCCTGCCAATGATGCTGTAAGAGTAAAGCAGGACTACAAGGACCATGGACCTTAAGACTCTGATTTTTGTATGCATGCTCACAGTGAACTTGATTTGAAGCTGTAAAATAGTCTGATTGATGCTGCACACTTGAGGATTATTTGTACTATGACAAACTTGGAAGTGGATAAAGCCCATCCAATCAATCAGTAGCTAAAAACTCCTGCTTTGAATCATCTGGTGTGGAATCTGCCCAAGAATGTATGTCTTTTTGGAAGAGGAGTGAGGCTCAAGGATTTTGACCAAGGACTGTGAATTCCAAGTACTTCTTACATTAACTGCAGCTTAAAATGTCCTTACTATTGCAAATAACAAAAGAACAATGTGGTATTTGAAGCTTGAAAAGATGAACATTTACTCTTTTATTCTCATGGTGAGACTGTGCAAAAAAAAAAACAAGGATAGATTGAGAAATTGCCTCAAAAGACAGCTTGCTAAATGGCACCACCTCCCCTCTGCCCCATCTGTCTCTGAATGGGGTGATATTGGTGTCACTCAGCTGGATTTTTCCTTTTTTCCATCCGCACTGAGCACTTGACCCCCATCCTCCCTTCTCCGACACCACCAGCTCCAAGTTCAAGTCCAGGCCATGAGGCCCCACTCTTCCTCACGCTCTTTTTTTTTTTTCTCCTGCTCTCTCTTTGTCAACCCCCCACCCCTCCACCCACTCTTCACTGGCCATCCTCAGCCCATACTCTTTCTGCTGTAGGCTCTATTGGTGGAACATGATACATTTCTTAGATTGCAGAGTTTCTCTTTGTTCTGTCACTTTTATTTGAATTCTGTGTCATAAACAAACAAAAGATATTCCCTACTCTGAGTCCTCTACCACCAAGAAGAGGGGAATGTATCACCAAGACCTGATCGATTGCCCCTGCATCATATCGCCCGGCCCCGCAGTTCCCTTTGTCTGTTGTGATTCATTTGTTTTTCCCTGTTGTGTGATAGTAAGTGTGAGGAGTTGGCAGGTTTGCTGAAATATTTAGTAAATGGGCTCATGTCGGTAGGCATGAGAGATGGTGAGAGAGAAGCAGAGATGAAAGAGTGGGAGTGGGATGAGATGAGAATAGAGATGATGCTGTGGGGTGGACACAGTGTGGGAAGAACAGGTAAGGAAATTATTGCTTTAGTGTTAAAATATGTTGAACCTTGACCAGCACAGAGACAACATGAGACTTCCACAGGCTCATGCTGTACATTTGCTCTGATTTTTATTTAAAAACACTTGTTTTTTTTTTTGTTTGGATACCAACATGTATTACTTAACACAGGAAATCCACAAAATCTTCAAATTATGGATCTAAAGCCAATCAAGTGCAAACAGCCTTGACAAACAGACATGAATGACCTGCTGCCATGGACCTCCTGGACTCAGTGCACAAACATCAACATCACTGGCTTGTTGTAGAGGGAGAAGGGGGTTGTGGCATAAAAAATGCAGAAAAATGCATCATCCCTTTGATTTGTGAGCCTTTATGTTGATAGATGACATGATTCACTCTACCAGACTACCAGGGACAGTATTCAAGGCAAGTTTCACCACTGAGATCATCTGTTTGAAGACAAGAAGTGGCTTGATTAAGTGGAGAAAGAATACAAAGTCTGTGGCAGATTAAATTAAACAATGAATTATAAGTGGGTTACTGCACCATTGGCACCTTTCTGGCCACTTTTAGAATATAACTGTTAAATGGTTGTTTTTTTTGGCTATGGCCACACGTAGCTCTTCTGTTCACAAACAAGCAAGCATTTTGGTTTCTGAAAACATTTGTGAAGGTGAAGGTTTTTAGAGAGAGTTTCGCGTGGACAAGGAAAAACAGCATTTTTGGAACCAAACATCGCACTCTGTATCAACCTCTCCTTGCATGATGTCACACTGTGCGACTTTATCACCGTTGTTTACATGTGTTATGTCAGATGTTGATCAACTGTTGCTGTTTAAGGAGTTGCTGACTACACTGTTTACATGGTCTCATACTTTCTGTTGCTCCCACACTATGATGTTGAGTCAAACACCCCAACAGTACAAGCACTGCCAATGTTTTGACGAAACAGTGTGTTCTTGTTGCACAAGTGATTGTGTTGAGTGGTGACCTATGGTTGCTTGAGTTCGTGGCTGCCATGGATAACAGATGTTGATACCAACAAGAGTAGTCATGAAACTTTGAAGACCAGAAGTATTTACAAGGTAAAGGTTCAACAGTGTGTTTTTGCATTTTTCAAGCAGACAGGGATGATTTTAACAACTGGTTTTTAAGTGGTTGGAGGGATAACTTTCAAAAACGAGGGGAAAAATCTGTTTCTAAAGATATCAGCCAACTTGTGGACACAGCCTTAGATTTAAGTAACACTAATGATATGTTCTTATTCTAGCACTGATTCTGAAATCCTCATGTGTTAAAATTCAACTTTGAAACTTGTCACAGTCTGCAACTCTATTTATGAACATTTTGACATGTTATGTGGACATGTAGGTATTGCAAGAAATAGAAGATACCGTGTGAGCATAAAAAAATATCCTACATGAAGGCATCTTTTTGGTCAAGAGATCTTAGGATGATTTAATGCTTTGTCACTTTTAAGGTTGATCAACACTAGGTTTACATTTATGAACTAAAACATCTATTACACAACCACTGAAGATTTTTTCTTTTATTTAAGAATGTGTGGTTGGCCAAATGTGAGTTTTATTTTTATGTTATAAATCAACTATTAGAATTTATGATCATTTTTTATTAGCAATTTTTTATTGTTTGTCCTGAGGCTTCACTCTTCTGAGTACGGCATGGCGTTTGTTCATTGCTTTAATAAATAACCAACAAAAAAAGTATTTCAGTTTTTGCCACACTTACAGTCTATGGTTTGAGTTTGCAGTACAAAACCTGCCTGTGTGACATTTATGAAGTAAAAGCAAGTTGAGCCAAAGACTGACATTTTTTTGCCGCATACAGTATAATGTAAGTCTTCTCTCAGGACAACAAGTTTTTCATTTAAAATAAAATAAGAAATGCTAATGTAAGGATATTTGTCAGGGCCACTGTCTTAAGAATCCTCTTAACTTTTCTGCCCTGTGCCTACCTACCAGGTCTGGATTAATATACTGTATGTTTGCAAAGTTGCTATATAGCACCCTTGGATTTTTGAAAAATGCTTCCTTCAGAGGTTATTTTGACCTACATACATATTTCACAAGTAAAACCTATAATAGCCTCTTGCACCCATGACTCCTGCAGGAAATTCGTCTTTTTAACCGGCTATTTAAAGGGAGGTTCTATGGCCATTCCCACTTCTTATATTTAATCATGCTCTATTTTCTTTCTATCATTATATTTGCATAAGACATGCCTGTTAGCACTAATTGCTCTACAATACAACATTTAAATCCTTTTGTTTTTCTTTTTATAGAAAAGAACCTTGTGCGAGTATAAATATCCCTGCTCAAAAGACTGAGCACCCTAAAAATAACATTTCAAGCATATCAAAATTGGTACAATATCATTTTTGTCAGGTTGAAAAAAAAATGTGTTACTTCTGCCTCTCTGCTCAGCCAGAGTAAAAAGAGCTGCTTTCATTTGATTATTGAAGAATTGGTTGCACATTCAGGATGCTTTTACTGTTTAATTTTTTAGAGCACATGCCTCAGTGCCGCAAGCTGTGGATGTTTTTAGATTAAAACAGTTCTGCTAATGAAGCTTTATGGACTTTATTATTGACCAGTGAAATCAGCTTCAGGGACCACTAGTTGTGAGGCTGGGAACAGTTTAACATTTGTTAATGTCTTTATATGGGTTGTCACAATACCTACGTTTTTATTTAAAAGTAGAAAAAAATCAACAGTATCAGTGTGGTTTTTTTTTTTCTTTTTTGTTCTTCCTTTGAATTAGATAAAACAACAGCTAGAGTCAAGTTTCTTCTGTGTGTCACATGCTTGGCAATAAAAAACGATTCTGATTCTGATTCTGATTCTGATTAACCCTCTGCTCACCAGGTGGAGTACCAAAATTGCTTGTACAATGGAGTCTTGGTCAAATCAACAGCTAATAATGTTTAACATATTTGTAAAACAACAGACCAAAACCAATTTTTTAAAAGAAGATTCAGAAAACAACTAACTTAGTGTGTGTAATGCTAATCAGGCTAATCAGTAAAACATTTGCATACATTGATCACGATGTAAATAATTCTGGTTTTCAAGCCGTCTTTACTACAGATCTAAAGTCTATGATAACAGTTTGGTTCAGACCAAGATTATGGAGGAAAAGCATTAGAAAGGCCATTTTATGCATTTCAAGTTTTGTATGTCCTTTGGTGTGTTTTACATCCTTCCTTTGCATGATAGAGCACTTCTATGCAGCTGTAGCTGCTTGGAACAGCTAGACTCCCCTGTCCCAAATAGACCTCCCGCTGTTGCATAGGCCATTGTTTTATCAGCAGTTAAAGCCCATTTTTCCTGGGTGGTAAACCTAGCGCAAAGCATAGACTGTAGAGAGAATGACAAAAACCAGTGAAAACGTGGCAGTAAACTGACTAAAGGGGCACAAGCTAAAGGGGCCTTAAAGTGATAGGGGCTTCAAATAAGCTATCAGACAGAGCGAGAATAGAGGTTGATCAGAGGCACATAAGGAGGGAAAGATGGCAAGTACTTTAAATATAAGCAATTTTTAACATACAGCTATCTAAAATGAACACATAGACTCAATCTAGGCAAAATATGGCCACTTTTAAAGACCTTTACCAAAGACAGAGGGAGTTTGATGAGAAGAAGGTCACAGCCTCTGACAATTTTGGGATTTTACAGAGGACATCCAGAATCCCCTAATGCCACCCTTGTGAACATACTTCTTGAAAGTGGTTTGTAAATGCATAGTTTATGATCCTTTTGACACAAATGATGAATCCAAATTTGGCCTGAGATATCTGAAAGTGAACAAAGATACCAATAAAGGTTTTGTGAACACTCTGTATTTGACCAAGTAAAAATAGGATGCCATATATACTGATTAAGATCAACTTAATGCCTTAAAAATATGAGCTCCTGCACAGTGCCTTAATATTAAAAATACATTGATAATGTTCTGGTACTCAAAATCTGCCCAAGTGCTTGTGCATTTTGGATGGTTCTTGGGACTTTTCCTGCAACAATAAGTGGATTTAATCTTCTCTGAAATATCTGCCTTTTGAAGTGTAAGCATTTTTTAATGATTTTGTACCTCTCACGACAATTTACATGTATAAACCATGTTTCATTGTTTCAAAACATGTTACTAAAAGTTGAGACAATTTTAATAACCTCATGATGCTAAACATAATCAAAACAATTTCTCGTTCAGTGTTTTCAAAGAAAAACTAACTTCGCCTCAGCATTATTATTTGCCTCAGACGTATTTATTCAAGCAGCTCTACAGTTCAAGTTTATAAAATCAAATTAATTTTCTTCATTACCAGCAGAATAAATTTTGCAGTTGGCGCGTGCAGATTGCACTTGCAGCATGTTGACCCGCTCATGCTCACATCTGTGAGCTGTCAGATGTTTTAACAGCAAGTTTGAGATGAACAAACAGAAGCTGGGGACTGTTTGTTAAAGCACATCTGTGATTTGGTTGCAATGATGAGCAGAGATGCCTCTTTGTTTGCTAATCTGTAGGAGTAAATGCACGTCTGCTGCTTGATAAAATTAAAAAATGTTCTTTTTAAATTTCCTCTCAATGAAAAAAACTTCAAGGCTGTGTATGGTAATTGTCTCTCGACAGAAGCGTTGTTTTTGTTTAATACATATATTTTTTTCCGAGAACAGAATAAATGAAAGTGACAAAATAGAATTAATATTCTTGATTAATGTGATTTCCTAACAAATAACACCCACAACTCTGACAGACTGTTTTCTGCCAGCTTTTCATTATTCATCGTGTTGCTGCATTAACTCCTAAACGGGCAGACAAGTAAAGGTTTTGAATATTATTTGCCTTTTTTCATGCTGAGTAAGCCTAACCCTATTACATGGACGTTGAACCCCAATGTCTCAAAAAGTTAAACATCTAATATTGACTTCATTGAGAAAGTTCACATCTGTATTTAAGTTTAGTATCTCAGCTCTGACCTCATCACTCCTGACAGCATTTAATTTATATGTAAATTCCCCGAGTGATGACATATCAACACAAAATTCCCTGATGAAGCCAACAGATGGAATGCCAAAGAGGTGGGGGGTGGAAAGCAAGAGGGCAGTACTGATGCACGCAGTGCTGGAAAGACTGGTGCAGGAAATTTAAAGGAAATCTTAGAGCTTAAATAGCCTCTTAACTGATTGGACATTCATCAGATGGTTATATGATGATAGATGTCAGGTTTAAAAACAGTGCAGCTCGTTGTAGTTTAGTCACATATGTATGTACATACAGCTGAAACAGCTAAACTTTGAATAAAAAACAGTTTTTAACAGTAAACTGAACACCTTGTTTTATTCCTCCTCAGCCATGGTACCCTATTCTCTCGTTTGCAAACATCTTGAGCAGGGACAATATAAAGATTCAATTTGCACTTCTTCCAATGAATTGAGGGTCTGTCTTTTAAACGGGTATACCTGGAAAGTTTTTGATAAAACAAAATTAAAACATAGGAGTAAACTTTATTTTACTTCTTATCTAATGTAGTTTAAAGGGATAAAACCCTTATGTATTTGTGAGTAATTATTACTGCATATTTAAACGCTGATTCTGTGAATGTAATTGATTTTTAAAGAACTAAAGAGAAAGCCTTATTTAAATCTCAAGTAGAAACGAAGAGGCTGCAGATCTAATCAGTGCTGTTGGTGCATCCAGAAGCATCCAATAAAAGTCAGTGTGTGATTTGTAGCTCCATTATGCTGCATGTACATGTATGTTGGATCAACATTTAATGCATGTCTGTTGCATGGTTTAATGGGCGCAGATGTCAGTGTGTCGTTTGGCTGTCTTCTATGATGTACACTGAAGGGTTCAGTATAGAGCTGGGCAACATTTCAGGCTATTAGAAACGTGGCTGCATACCAGATGAAATAAAGGATAACATAATATCGTTTTTATCAACTATGACTCTGATTTGTAAACAGAAAATACATACCATGACTATGCTCTGTAAAGGCATCATTTGCAGTAAGACCATTTCTGAAGGCGCACTTCAGGTTCTTCACCAACAACTGAACATCATTTGAGCACCACAGCCACCTGAGTGGTGTTTCTGACTTTGTCTCTCCCTTTATGAACAGTGTACCCATCTTCTGATGGCTACTTCCTGCAGGATTAAATGCCATGCAACAAAGCTCATATCATCTCAAACTGGTTTCCTAAACATGACAGCGACTTCCCTGTACTCCAGTGATTCCCACAGGTCTTGAAACTTACTGTCTCAAGGTAATTATAGATGGCAAACATGTTTTAAAATAACTTAATTCAGTGTGGAAGGCATTTATAATGTCTGTACATGTGCATGATATTCAAAGTGAGGCTGCAAGATTTCTGTGATAAAATGATACTAAGAGTAATGGTCAGTCTTTGTTGTTGGTCATAAATCCTTGTTGGACTGTTTGCGATTTAGACGTAATGTTCTGACACTCTGCCTCGTCCCAGATTTAAACATAAAAATGATCAGGTTGTGTGTTCCAATATTTGTACAGTTGTCTAATATGAACTCTTATTAACGATTATATGTTTGATTTTGTGCTGGTATAAATTTCAAGATTATATATACAGTTCAGCTTTGTTGGCATTTTGTGTTGCACCCCAAGCTCCTGTTTTAATGTCATTACATGTCTCATAGATCCACAGGTTTATGTCGTCTTTTTGATTCAATTTGATACAAAAATTGCCCAATACCTCAATCTCGAATAATACCTTTGGGATAGGAGATTGTTATCATGGATGTGTGACAAAGCAACTGCACGATGCTGACGTGATAGTCTATTGAAACTTTCCCACAAAGTTTTAAGGTAGTTCTGAAGTCAAAAGGGGTCCAGCTCAGTACTAGCAAGGTAGGGCTGAACGATTTCAGGAAAAGATTGAATTGCGATTTTTCTGGCAGATATTGCGATTTCAATTCGATTCACGATTTTCTTCAAAATCAAGCTTTGGGATATTCACATGTAGGGCTGAACGATTTTTCTGGCAGATATTGCAATTCACGATTTTTTTTTTTTTCAAATCAAACTTCAGTGCAAAATTCACGTTGTTTACAGTACAGACAACAGTAAGGAAATAAATGATGAAAAACACTTAACACATTATTCACCTTCAATAGTGATGATAAATAATCTGTTTTCATTAACTTCTACTCCTAAACAGAGGCTTTGTGTTGTTGACCTGCTTACCAGCACTTTTAACATATAGATTGTCTACAAATTTGTAAAACAGTATGTGTATAATACTTGACACAACAGATCCTCAGTCAGTCAGGAGCGCTGCAAAAAAAATTGCAGCTTTGGCGATCACAAAATTGCATTATCTAAAGTTGCGATTTTTGATTTGAAAACGATAAATTGTTCAGCCCAATGGCAAGGTGTACCTTTTGAAGTGACCAGTGAGTTCATCTGTAAAATTGTGACCATGTGTGAATTTGTTGCTGTATTGCCACTCAGCCAGAACATATTACGATATACACTCTGTTTTGCCAAAATAATATCGAAATACAACTAAAAACTGTTAAATTAAATGCATTCAGAAATGGAGATTTCAATGTGACAGGTCACAGTTTTAAAACGAGGTTATTTCATATATATGAAATAACATAAAATAAAAAGTCCCTCTATCTGCTTCATTTTTTTGACCCTTAGGGACCCTTTGAACCCTTTAAGTTTTTTTTTTAAACTGTATTTGCAGCTCTGTGACTACTTTATTGAACACAGATGCACCATCATGGTTAAAAAATTACAATCACAATTTTAACAGATTTCGAGATCACGCTTATCAAACACAATAACACTGATTTTATAGCATATGCCACATGCTGTCATTGAACATTTATTCTTTTGACACTATCATATTGACCTTTAGAGAACAGGCAATACATTGAAATTTACTTGTACAAATGCAACTACCTCAAAATAATGATTATTATAATAATGGGAATTGAAAACAAAAGGTCTACATGTCAAGTGACACAGTAATCTCTAAACCTTGATTACTCTGTTTTCATAGTTTTGAAAGGCAGTCTTTGTAGTCGAGATTGAAACTTGATTTATTTCCCAGCTCTCCTGTACACTGATAATCAGCAGAGTATTCTTAAAACTCTGTTAGTTCTTCTGCTGTTCTAAGTTATGGCTTCTCAAACTCCTGGACTTGCCTCTATTGTGCCTCACCACACCATTTGAAAACCAGTGGCTGATACCCAACCGGTGCAGATGTCACTGAGCCCCCCTGCTGTGTCGTCTTCTATGATTAATCTCCAGCAGTTCAAGGTCATCTCCTTTTACAAAAGAACCCACACCAGGCTGTAGACCCCGACCATAACTTCACTCCTTACTCTCCATCTCTGTGTCTCTCTGCAGTCAAGGTCAAATCAAATTGGATTGTACCCTCCCTGGTGTTTCCCTTTGCTTGTGGCTCTTAGTGTGTGTATGTGTATGTGTGTGTGTGTGTGTGCATATGCATCCATGTATGAATAAAGTCTGCCTGTGTGTCAGCCTTGCATCCGTGACTGTGCATGAGCTTCTAACTTTGTCCGTAAGTGCGAATGCGAGCGTGGACTGAATACATCTGTTCTCTTCTGTGTGTGTGTGTGTGTGTGTGTGTGTGTGTGTGTGTGTGTTTGTTTTTCTATCCTGGTGGGGTCCACGACCTGAGATATCACTCACGCGGTGGGGACCAGTTTTCCCCGTGGGGACCGATTGCCGGTCCCCACAGGCACGAGCATTGCAATCAATAGAAAACAGCCTGCTGATATGCCTGGTGAAGTTTTTTTTTGTTTTTAGAAATGGTCCCCAGGGGGCGAATTTTTCTGATTTTGTGTATACCCTAGTGGACACACAGTGGTACTACAGTGTGTAAATTTCCCCGGTGGGGACCTTTTTGACAAGGTGTGTAAGTTTGTGTATCATTATCATGGCTTCTTTTTTCACTTTTATGTGATAAGACATTTTATAAATTACCTGGACCTTTTAAAATAAACATTGGGGAACCTATTTAATAATAAAAAGTAACTAATAAACAATTTTGTTCGCTAATTATGCTCAAATCCAAATTCCACTGAAGTTGGGACATTGTTTGAACCATAAATAATAAAGATGTCGGAATGATTGACAAATCCATTTTGACCACTGTTCAATGAATACATCACAAGAATAAGCAATAAAATGTTAAAACAGATAACTTCATTATTTATTTGTAAATATTCTTTGATTAGTCGTTGTTGTTGTACAGTGGTATTTTTATTTTCATTTTTAAGTATTATTATGTCTATTGTCATTATTATTATTATTATTATTATTTATTTTTTATTTTTATCATTACAACTATTATTTCTAGTAGAAATAGTACTAGCATTTATTATAAAATTTGCAACATATTCCAACATTTTGCAGAAAAGCAACAATGAGAAAAAGTACCAGACATCTTTAACCATTGCTGTGGGAGGAATTTTATTATGTATGTATTTTAATGTAGTGCTTTAGTGACACATTCACAACTCTATGTTATTGAAGGGTTTGTGAGCTATAGCCTATAAGTGAATTGACAAAATTTTGATAACAATTACAACAACTGTAATGGAATGCATTTTAATTCAAAAACATACAGGGGCTAAAGTTTACCATTGTCTTTGATGTACATTTATTACATATTAATTTGGTGTGCTTAAATGAAAGACTGGGGGCTTGAAAAAGCAACATTTCCAGATGTTTATTTAACATGAGACTTTAGATAGTCAGTGTCCAGATATTAATTTAACATGAGGTTACAGTTACCCTGTGTCCAGATATTAATTCAACATGAGGCTACAGTTAGCCTGTGTCCAGATATTAATTCAACATGAGGCTACAGTTAGCCTGTGTCCAGATATAAATTCAACATGAAGCTACAGTTAGCCTGTGTCCAGATATTAAATCAACATGAGGTTACAGTTACCCTGTGTCCAGATATTAATTCAACATGAGGCTACAGTTAGCCTGTGTCCAGATATAAATTCAACATGAAGCTACAGTTAGCCTGTGTCCAGATATTAATTCAACATGAGGCTACAGTTAGCCTGTGTCCAGATATTAAATCAACATGAGGTTACAGTTACCCTGTGTCCAGATATAAATTCAACATGAAGCTACAGTTAGCCTGTGTCCAGATATTAATTCAGCATGAGACTTCAGTTAGCCTGTGTCCAGATATTAATTCAACATGAGGCTACAGTAAGCCTGTGTCCAGATATTAATTCAACATGAGGCTTCAGTTAGCCTGTGTCCAGATATTAAATCAACATGAGGTTACAGTTAGCCTGTGTCCAGATATTAAATCAACATGAGGTTACAGTTACCCTGTGTCCAGATATAAATTCAACATGAAGCTACAGTTAGCCAGTGACCAGATATTAATTCAACATGAGGCTACAGTTAGCCTGTGTCCAGATATTAATTCAACATGAGGCTACAGTCAGCCTGTGTCCAGATATTAATTCAACATGAGGCTACAGTTAGCCAGTGACCAGATATTAATTCAACATGAGGCTGCAGTCAGCCTGTGTCCAGATATTAATTCAACATGAGGCTACAGTTAGCCTGTGTCCAGATATTAATTCAACATGAGGCTACAGTTAGCCAGTGTCCAGATATTAATTCAACATGAGGCTACAGTTAGCCTGTGTCCAGATATTAATTCAACATGAGGCTGCAGTTAGCCAGTGTCCAGATATTAATTCAACATGAGGCTACAGTTAGCCAGTGACCAGATATTAATTCAACATGAGGCTACAGTAAGCCAGTGTCCAGATATAAATTCAACATGAGGCTGCAGTTAGCCTGTGTCCAGATATTAATTCAACATGAGGCTACAGTTAGCCTGTGTCCAGATATTAATTCAACATGAGGCTACAGTTAGCCAGTGACCAGATATAAATTCAACATGAGGCTGCAGTTAGCCTGTGTCCAGATATTAATTCAACATGAGGCTACAGTTAGCCAGTGACCAGATATAAATTCAACATGAGGCTGCAGTTAGCCTGTGTCCAGATATTAATTCAACATGAGGTTACAGTTAGCCAGTGACCAGATATTAATTCAACATGAGGTTACAGTTAGCCAGTGACCAGATATTAATTCAACATGAGGCTACAGTTAGCCAGTGTCCAGATATAAATTCAACATGAGGCTACAGTTAGCCAGTGTCCAGATATAAATTCAACATGAGGCTACAGTTAGCCAGTGACCAGATATAAATTCAACATGAGGCTACAGTTAGCCTGTGTCCAGATATTAATTCAACATGAGGCTACAGTTAGCCAGTGACCAGATATAAATTCAACATGAGGCTACAGTTAGCCTGTGTCCAGATATTAATTCAACATGAGGCTACAGTTAGCCAGTGTCCAGATATAAATTCAACATGAGGCTACAGTTAGCCTGTGTCCAGATATTAATTCAACATGAGGCTACAGTTAGCCAGTGACCAGATATAAATTCAACATGAGGCTACAGTTAGCCAGTGTCCAGATATAAATTCAACATGAGGTTACAGTTAGCCTGTGTCCAGATATTAATTCAACATGAGGCTACAGTTAGCCAGTGTCCAGATATTAATTCAACATGAGGCTACAGTTAACCAGTGACCAGATATTAATTCAACATGAGGCTACAGTTAGCCAGTGGCCTGATATTTAGATAACATGAGGCTACAGTAAGCCAGTGACCTGATATTAATTCAAAATTAGGTTACATTTGGCCAATGCATTGTATGTTACACTTATTATGATAACATGAGACTTTAAACAGCCTGTGTCCCGATATTAACTTGTGGCTACAGTTGATAGCCAATTTTTTTCAAGGCTGCACTTTGCCAGCTTTCAGGAATAAACTTGACCTGAGGTCACATTTAGTCAGTGTCCAGATTTTTATTTAAAATGAAACTACAGTAAGCCAATTTTCAAATATATTTAACATGAAGTTTCTGTAAGCCAGTGTCCGGATATTAACTTAACATGAAACACAAAATGGCCCACCTCTTAAACCACAATGAATTTACTCTTTGTACGCATTTCTTTTACACTACTTTGTTATCTTTATTTTTTAAGATTTAAAGCTTCTGTCCGTCATTCAACTACATCAGATTGCTATGTGAGATTCGCTGCATCTGGTTCAAGATACCAAACAAAAATAAACACACGTTTTTAAAAATAGGATGAAACTACTGATTGATGACTATATTTTAACTACTCTGAAAAAGTTTAACATTTTCCTCCAGGCTTTTTTTATTGTAACTGCAGAAGTGGTTTTAAAATATATTAAATAAATAGAGCTTCTTGCATGTTTTCCCGAATTAGTTTTTGGTAAAAACAACTTCAGCACTCCAAATTTTACTCATATCATAGTAATATTATTATGTATTCTCAAAATGGAGGCAAACACACCGTTCCTGACTTTAACGGTCCCCATCATAGCCTACCTGGCTTAGGCAAAAATATTATGTATTCTAAAATGGAGGTAAACACACCTGACTTTTTCGGTCCCCATGACACCCATGCCCATCCCCCACCCTCTGGCTCGCTAACGTGCATCATGCAGTAGAGACATGCGGTGCAGCTGCAGCACAGACACAAAGATGGACTGCAGAGCTCCAGAACAAGAAGAAAGCATGAAAAATAGGTAAGTAATTTAATTTAACATAATTATAAAGTAAATTTAACAGATTTTAAAATTTGTGTTTTTGTGTTTAACACTCTAAGCTAACTTGTGTTGGTGTATATGATAATGCTAACGTGACCTAGCCTAATAATAGCTCAGAGAAAGATTAGTGGACTTGGAAAATAACTTAAACACTACCTAAACAGACCAGATTATGAAAATTACATTTAACCAGCCTAATTTTTCAGATCACCATAACAAAGTTAATGGTTGATGGTGAGCATTAAATGTAAAATTTTATAAACATGTTTATTTCAAATAGGAGGCCATAAAATTAATGGTATTGCTTTGTTCCAAAAGTCAAAATAATTTTGGGGTTTAAAGATTTTTATTGCACTTCATAAAAAAGAGGAGAAAGAGCTGTGTTCAGTCAGTTATGAATACACGGATAATGATGATAATAAAATAAAAATATATAAATTTAGTTACAGAAACATTCAAACAATGTTGAGCACATTTCAATTTTTTTTATAGTAAGGTTCTTTAGTTTAAAATTGTCATGTGCTCCTAACACTAACATCACATTGTTTTTCCATTGTACTTGAAACTTTAGGGCTGAAAAAGAGGCCCACTGTTACATCTTTAACTCAGTTTTCTTATTATATCACAGCATTTGCTGCAGCTGCTTAATTAAAGTAAAGGTAAACTGCTGCTAAGAAATTCAGGAAGTTATTTCAGTTTTCATCTTCATGAGAGCATGTAAGAGATGTGATTTAATTTATCCCAACAGAATTATGCAAACATATTTCTGTTAATGTACACAAGCTGTACACATGATCAAGTTTTAGTAAATATGACCGAGCCAACTGCATTAACATTTGTGGTCTTAGTTCTTCATCAACTGCTCTGTAAGTTTATTCTTTTATTCTTCAGAGGAAAAAGTGCTCAGTCTGCCAGGCTGGAGGCGCGCCTTGCACGTCTGAGGATGCATCATGAGAAATGCTTCTCCAAGTATTTGGAACAGTCACAGGTAATGACATGGTGTGACTTTAAACCTTATCTTTCATGTTGTAATGATAATTTTTGGTCATTTTCAAACTAGTGAGGACGTCAAAAACTTTTTATTTATGACTTGGAATGTTACATTTATTCCTTTGTGCAGTATAATTTTTTTTCTGTAGTATTTTAATGTACTTATAGCCACTTTTATCACAACTTTGTGATATCCGTTAAAAATATTCCGCTGTCTCTACATGTGGCATTCTTTTCCTGTGCTGCGTTATCTGTCGGATTGGTTTGTCAAATAAATGATAGATTCATGATTGATAAAATTTAATATTTTTTTTAAAAGATAGTTATTGTTTGTTAGAGGATAAATTCAAAAATGTGCATGTTGTTTTACCTAGGTGTTTTTACAGCAGTAAGGAAACTTTAGGAAGTTTTTATACTATAGTTAAACTTCTTCAAGGCTGCTCCATGAAAAAGCATATTATAATACTAACTGCGCTCTACCTTAACTAAATTTTTTTATTTGTTGTTGCTATTATATATCTTATGTCTCCTGCTGTTTAGCCTGTAGGAAGTTAGACATATTGATACAAGTAGAACTATCACTAAGAGTTTGTTAACAGTCACACAATTACTACATTTTGTCTCTCATTCTACAATTTGAAATAAGTAAATTATGAGAAATCCTGCAGACACTGTTTTCCTTTAGTTAGTTACAAGCTATGTGCCCACCGGCAACTTTTGCTGCCACTCACAGAAATAAATCCATGAACATATAAATCTTTATCCCAGGTAGCATTTTTTGGTATAGAGGGTTACTCACTTTTTGGCTATCATAAGAACCTATGTGAAAGTTTACAGATCTTTCTAATACACAAAGAGGTGTGCTTTATGAAGAAACATTTTAAAAGGTTCTTTTTAGTTTTAAAGGGACTTACAAGCTTAAGTATTAAAACAAGCATTATAGGTCACTTTTTAGGACTTTTTGTCAGTTTGATCTCTGTTTGCATATTTTATCAAATTGAATGTTTGAAACAGAAGGGTGAAACCCAGTTAGCAACTGGACATTCCTCTAAAATATTATCTTTAAAGACTTTGGTGAGTGCCACTTGTTTGACAAGTCTCCTGCTGTTTTATCTGACTAATCTTTTATGAACAATAAAGCATTTAAGCATCTTTATGGGGAATTAAAAACTACATATGTGTGATCATAAGAAGGCTTACACTAAATCTATAGTAATTTAGTGTAAGCCAAATAGGGTTTTTTGGATGATAATACTAAGCTGAGTTATTTTGAGGAAACATGGCTCAAAAAGAAAAAAAATCATATTTTCAGCTCATGATGGTAGCACTGACTCCAGTGATTTAAGATAATTTTTTTCTTCCTTAGAACCTGAGCATTGACTTTGAGATCAACAAAAATAAATGCAGCCCCAAAAATTCCAACTGTGATGTGCATGATGGGCCAGGTGATGAGCCAGGTGTGCGTCCCCCGCAGAGGACAGACAGCACATCTGTAAGTTTGCAAAACAAAAGCAACTGGGAAACTGTATATTTGTTTGGTTTTTTTTTTGCTTGAAATTGATCTAAAGACAATAAGGAAATACTTATTGAAATGCACTTGTAAATTTTATGTCCAGCTCCATGAAGAATACCCGGATGACATATCTGAGTCATCTGATAACTGTCCCTTTGCAAGCTGTGCTGAAACCAGTGAGGATGAATATATTCCATCTAAAGCCTCCATGCAAAGTAGCAGTTCAAACAGTGACCATCAAAATGTGGAGTTTTGCAGCGATGACCGGAAAACAGGTAATTTTACATTTACTGCTGTGCTGGGCTACCATGTGTTGCTAGCTAGCTGTCTTAAGCATATAAGAAATCATAAATAACCTATTGACATTACTGTATTTTTCATTATTTCTTCAGGATCCTTGAGCCAAAAGAAAAGTAAAACGTCATCCAAAAAAAGCATTGATGTACCCTCGAGATGTACTGAACAACAGTGTCCCGACACCAGCACTGAGGGCCCTCAAACAGGTATTTTAACAAACATACAGTAACATGCCCACATTAACATTTTCCAAAGCTTTCCAATACCCTCAAGTATGCAAAAAACAGTAACTAAAATAAAAGTAATGGTAATTTAAATTACAAATTTATTTGATTGACTTATCAGTGTTACACTAACAGTTCATGAACTATAACAAATAAATATTTGAGAACATTTTTTAGGGATATAAATAAATAACATTGCAAGTTTACTGTAAATGTCTTTCATTTATGTTGTCATAATTTATTTTCAAACATGATACACAGGATTCAAGGGAAGACTGCAAGTTGGTTCTGGAGCTAATTTCCAGAAAAAAGGTAAATCACAAATAGCATGCTATAGAACAACAATATAAATAAGTTAACATTTACAGAAGACAGCAGCTTTATGGATTTTAAGTAAAAAATAACGATTCTGTACTCGCAGCAAGAAAAAATCTGATTAAATCTGACCATTGTTATGGGTGTCAGAAATAATTGTAGAATTGATGCATGGTGATGTAGATGCACACTAAAGATGCATTGCTAGGCAAGACTTTTGTAATCATTTAATCTTGTAGAGGCTGCTATTAGACTGCAGCATATTTTTTGTTTTGGGGAAGAAAAAAAGACAAGAATCTGAAGTTAAGACCTCTGATATGTGATTACTTTGTTTAACATAATGAAGACATTTTTTCTGCAGTTGATCTCAAAAACATATGTAATTTATAAAGGAGTTCATATTTATCTGACTGCTTGTGTTTTTTAATCTGAAAAGTAGCATGGTGCAAAATAAAGGATCCTACTCATAGCATTGCGTCAACATGCATCATGATGCATTGTGATATGGAATCAAATTGAATTGTGGACTGAATTATTGTAATTGAATCAAATCATGAGTCTAGTAAAGATGCACAGCTGTAATCATAGATTAGTGAATGTTACCATAGGTAAAACATTTGTTAGTTTTGGTTATATAAAAAGTCAGTATATACTGACTATATATACTATAATGTTACAGAGAATAAGGCTATCAACTTGTTTAAAATACACATTTTTGGGCCAGAGAGAGAAGGCCTTCAGTCAATTAAATACATTTTCTAGCTTAATTACTAAGGATGATTGACCACTAAATATTTTACACAAGACTCTTAATTGTTTTTGTTTTTTTGTCTCTGTTAGAAGTCAAAGCAAAGCGTTGGTCACCTGTGGAGGTCCATGCAGTAGAAAAATGTCTCCTGACTTTCATCGAGTCAGGTAAGGTGCGAGGAAGAGGAAGTGTCTCGACTGTATCAAGGCCTCACCAGAAGAACTAAAAGCACCGACACTGGACCGGAGTTAAGTTTTATGTCAAAAATAGAATCACAGGCATCCGGCGTCAAAATGCTAAACGTTATAACTGAAAAGGCACTGCATTTGTTCTGACCCTTCCTGTTTGGGAAACATAATCGTGTTTGTGATTATTCATTTTTTGCACTTTGGCATCTTGTGTTCTTTTTGTCATGGTTCTGTGTGGAAGGTAAACAAATGTATCACAGTGAGGGCTGAAGAGTGGAATTCAAGCCACTGAGTGGCAAAGAGCACAGGCTGACAGCAGTTAACAGAGGGAAGGAGCAGTCAAATAGTTAAATTCAGATGAAAATTTATGTTTTTGTTAAACTGATTTGATAATGTTTATCATAGGCATTAAGGATCCTCATCTGATAAAAACAGTTGGAGCCATGTCGGGTTAAAAAGGCTGTCAATGTTTTTATGTTTGCTTAATAAAAGCCCTGTAGGCTGTTTACTGTAATTGTCTCTTCTGTACACCTGCAACATAATTTAGGATTCACAATAACTCAGCAGTGTCACAATATCTAATTTCTAGAGATGTACTAGTGTTAGTCTTATTTATGAAACACAAATAACTAATAAATAAAATAGTAATAATTTATTAAAAATACATCAATAAATGAAGAGGGCCAGGTTAATCCTTGACATTTATATCAACTCTTTTAATAAGTGTTTTTATATATACTGTTTGTCCACAGTTTAATTATCTCTTTTTCCTTTTTATGTGTTTTTATTTTTGTCTGTATTTGAAGAGGCATGGTCAAAGTACATACATTTTTAATGTACATCAGACCTTTTAAATCAATTTGTGGTTTGATAGTCTCTCTGTCAGATTATGCAATCCAGATTCATTACTTTAGGAAGATCATTATTTTCTCATGAAATAATACATATCCCTTAAGATTCACCGGACATTTATCTTTGTGGCTTGTAAGATTTTGGTATATTTCTATTCAGAAATAATAACAATTTGATACCTAGAATTGCCCAGTGCTGTTAATTTCATGCCAAATGAAGGGATATGGCTGGTCCCCAGTGGGGGGATTTTCTGATTAAATCGACAGGTCCTCAGGAGGTCAAAAATCCAGGTCTAAAATTTAAGAAAGAGTATTGGATATTTCAAGTGATTTTTGTTCTAACAAAAAATTATCATGATTTTAGCAATTAGAATCATGTTTCTAGACCCTTCAGAAAGGGTGGTTCCCACCAGGAGGGTCCCAGTCATTGGTCCCCACGATGTAATAAAAACGGGTATGTGTGTGTGTGTGTGTGTGTGTGTGTGTGTGTGTGCATGCATGTGTCTGTGTGTGTGCATGTGTGAGTCATACACTGAAGTGTCTGTGTGTGTGAGGTGTTATTGTGTATGTGTGTGGGCCCCTGAACAGTGATTCTGCTGCCTGACCCCGTCTCTGTGCAGCTTGCTGTCATTAAAGCCCACCAGGTCCCAGAGGAACAGCTCAGATGTGTGTGTTCATGTGTGTGAGGCTCCATAGAAGAGCTCTTACACGTCTGTATGGACCATGAGGACACACTAGGGTTTGATCTTTCTGCGCTGCTCTGACTCCAAACATGAGGCGTGTTTTTCATGTGTGTATTTGTGTCATCTGTATCGGTGTGAGTGTGTGTGAATGTGTGTGTTTTTTTATCAACATCTCTTTCTGAGAATTTGTCTTTATTGTGGGTCACTTTTAGCTATCCAACAGATTGTCCATCATTTTCAAAAATGGTGGAAGTCTCTGAGCACTTTACAGTTTGAAATGTTTTTAAGACTTTTAAGGTATTTTTTAAGTTATCCCTTTCCTTTGAACTGTACATCTGAGGGCAAGTTGAAAAAAATAAAATTAACTGGATACAAAACAAATCTAATTTTTTTGGATACTTTCAGCTCATACAGATGTGAAAGAGCCTGGAGTCAAGAGTTGACATATCCTCACCAAGAAAGAGGAAAGTAAAGGAGTATAGAAAACCTGAAACTGACAACTTGTTGTGCTTTACCCATGTTTTTTTCCCCCATCATATCCCATTTTTCTCCACCAATTTGTTAGTCTTTCTGTCTGATTGTGAGAAAGATCACTCAAAATGTTCTCTATGGATTCTGATGGTATTTTCAGTGAATGCTGATCAAGGATCAAGGATGAAGTAATTCAATTTTTGGTAATATTCTGAGCATCAATGCATCATTAAAAAATGCTGCTAACAATGTCAGAGATGCCTTTGTAGAAGTTAGGGCCTCTGATTACTTCTGTTTTTTTCTTTAAATTGCACAATAGAAAGATAAAACAGCTATGATCTCATCTCTCAAAGATTTTCTACTGACTTTTAATTATTCTCTGTATTATGTAATTATTCTTTTCTTTTTTGTCTTGTTTTTCTTTTGATGACATTGCTGTTATTATTCTTACAATTATTATTATTATTATCAGTAGTAGTAGTAGTAGTTTTAATAGTATTGCAGTGGTATGTATTTATTACTGTCATTAATTATATTAACATTATCATTGTTTTCAGATTCATCAGGTTTAATTGGCAGTAGTAATACAGTTAGGATGTTGCCAAAGCATTACACAAAGTTAAAATATAACTTAGATAGTCAATACCTGAATAATCATATCCTACCTCTTCTGTCTCTTTCCTTCTTTCTTATACTTCATTTTTTTCCTTTCTTTTCCTTTCTTCTCATTCTCCTTAAATGTATTTTCCTTTTTTTTTTTTTTTTCTTTTTTTGACCACTTGTCTTTTTTCTGTCTCCCTCTATTTTCTGGATCATGCCTTCTTTAAAATGTATTTGGATTTTTTTTTCGTCTCTTCCCCATAAGTTCTTTCTCTCTACCCTTTTCTGTTCGCATTTTTTTCTGCCTTTTTATTATTTCTTTCTTTTCCTTTTATGTCCATCTCCATCTCTCCCCTGTCCTTATCTTTTCCCTCTCTCTATTTCTTTATACTTGTCCTCCTCCCCCTTGTTCTCCTTATTCTCTCTCTCTCTCTGACTGATCTGATTGGAGATGTAAATGACCTCTTATTAATCTTGATTCCAGTGAGTGGGGCCTCTTCTTCCGTGGAAATCAATCATCTGTGTGTGTATGCGTGTGTTTTTCTGTGTGTATGAGACACTGCTGCCTCCTTCTCTGCTGTACAATAGCAATCTTTAAACAGAGCGGCTCACGTATACGTCGCCTTCAGACAAAGGCAGTTATGAAATGACTAGCTTAAACCAACAGCGCTCGGGTTGGATGACAGAGAGTGTGTAAATGTGCAGCCATTAAACAGGGAATGGCTCCTGCCTGGCCTCCATAATGGGCTGTAGGTACAGTTAGTGTACATTAGCAGGGGGCAGGGAGGGACAGCACGCCCTCTTATGTGAGCCTGGTGGCCTTTAATCATGGCGGTAAGAGGGCTGAAGAGGATCAGGGGGAGGGTTCATGCTGAAACATGGCTGCATTGTTGAGTTTTCCATATCATTTGTTAAAATTAAATCAGAAGAGAGCTAGTGGGGCAAATTATGCAGCTAAAAATCTATAATGTATCATGTACAATCAATGTCCAGGATTCTCTTACAGTAATGGCCTCTGTGTGATTCTTTTACTGGCATTTGTTGGTGCCCACACAGCTAAAATAAGCCTGATTTATTCATTTGCCGAGTACCTTTCTTTTGTCTGCAGAAAATCCAGTTTGAAACTCTTGTAGAGCATTTCCATATGTGGGAGTAGCTCAACTTGTTTTGACATGACTCAGTTTCATATCCATAGGGATGTGCATCTAGGACTGGTTTCAGTTGAGAAGCTACTCTAACTATTCTCTTCCAAAGCAGTTTTGAAATATTTCTGCAATTATCTCTCCTCTTTAATAATACCAATTGGTGCTGTGTTTTATTCCTGATAAGTCACCTTTACTACAAGGTACAACTTGTAAGGATCATACATTCATGAAGTGAGCAGCACAGCTAAACATGTGGGAATTTGCCAAATGCCATGCAACTTGTGTTTTGGTGCGCAGAGTGGCAGCATTATTTGTAGATGGCCCTGGTACCATTTTCAAACTTTGGATACATGGTGCATACCAGGAAGATAAAACCCCAAGAAGACCAGTACCACATGCTTGCTTCACTGAAGTGTCTTAAGCTGCTTTCCCACTAAAATTATCATGTAAATGTGGATTTTTTTAAAATGCAGGTAAACTGGCTAACAATTGGCGAGTCACTACTTAACCAATAGATGAGCTGTATGGCTGTTTTATTTTCTCTGGTGCTTCAAGCTGATGTCAACACAGTGGTGACATTATCAGCAGCGTGAAAACACGGCCAGGTAAACGATGTAAAGGAGCATGGTAGCCATGGACATGGTGGTCAACTGTTCTTCGTACTTTGTACTTTTGTCCCTCTTTCAGAACATACAAACTGAGCACAGACTGGTTGACATTTGAGTGCAATTGATAAGAAGGTGGATAGAATTTTATGCTGAGATTGCAAAGAGTTGCAGAAGTCACAGATGGAGGAGATGGGCAGGATATTATGACATAGGCACGTTACGCCAACATCATCCCATAAATTGGCACATACTCCTGGATGTGACGTTCCTACTGGGAGCCGATAAAAAACTGTAGTGCTTGCAGGGTCAGTCGACGTGGGTGTAAATGCTGATCAGAACCTTTCCCACTGTTGACAGGAGCTGATTGTTAGTGTATTTAAATTGGATTTTCGGGCAGGGGGAAAGGCTTTTTTCCATGGGAAGAAGGGATTTTGGCAAATTTTTGGGTGACATTACCCACATCAATAGCTGTTTTGCTCATTTAAAGGTTTTTTCTAATCAATATAATTTGTACCCCATTAGAAAAGGTGACTAACCAGGCTATCACAGAATATAAGATAAAATACCAAGATGTATTATTAAAGGAACACTACACCCAAACAACAATTTGGCCTCATTTTCTACTCACCCTCATGCTGAGCAACACTCTGTACTACGTAAGCCGCGGCAGACCAATCCAATCTTACGAGTGGGCGTGGACGCACTGCGGAAGCACGCTATAGCACTGTTTAGGCTCGAAAAATGTACTAAATGACTTCGTTTGAATTAATTATGGGCGTTACCGCTCAGGACACTTGGATTACAGCGGACGAGCAGTATGAAGGAAAATAGGCACGTTTTTGTGGACTTTTATGGACCTTTTTCTTACGGGCGCCGTCGTCCCCTGTTAGATGGACGTTTGTTGACAGCGAAAATCCCCCCGGACCCCCGGCTGCATTTGAGACTTCAAAAAAGTGCTCCAGAGTGTTGCTCAGCATGAGGGTGAGTAGAAAATGTGGCCAAATCGTTGTTTGGGTGTAGTGTTCCTTTAAAGGGGAGAAATAATAAAGTTAGTGGTTTAACTACCTGAATCAGTCACTTTCTTTCTGTGTGGGTTTACATGATCTCTATGTGCATGCATGGGTTTTCTTTAGTTTGTCCTGTTTCCTCCAAAAATGGACCAAAAACATGCCCCTTAGTCTGATTGGTTGGTCTAAATGGTAATAAATGTATAAATGGTTGTCTGTCTCTGGTTCTGCTGGCAGCTGGTCAAGGATGAACTTATGTGTAATGTCAGCTGGGATAGGCTCCAGCCTCCTACAGTCCAAAAGGGACAAGTGGTGTAAATTTAGCATGGATTGATAATGTGAATAGGTGCAAATTGCAATGTCTTTGACTCAAGGTTTTTATTTTTAGACCTTATGATATCTTTGAATAATTTGCATGACATATGTGTATTTTGATCCATATTCAATGCAAGCTTTCACACCAGTGACGTGATGTGCTAAAATAGCTGCTTTTTTCACATCACGGTTCATTTTTTAAAAGATTTGCATCTGGTAAGCCCACATTTGACCAGTGAAAGCACTTGTTGTTGGTAAGTCACCGTCAGTTGAAACATTAAACATGGCTGCCTGCTTACATGCTCCCTTGTATCTCAGCAGCTGATGTTAATATTTGCGTGTATCTCAGGAGCTCATTTTAATTGACCCAAGTCATAAAAAAATGACAACTGTAATATATTTAATGACAACATATTATGGATGGTAGTGTTGTAACCTCAGTATGATAAAGCTTCTATTGTTGTTGTCAACAGTTGGTCTTAAGGTAGCTTTGGTACAGTTTCATCTCCTGAATGAAAGGCTCAAATGCAGTTCCCTCCTTTTTAACATGAGATACGTCCTTTGTTTCTTTTTGGTATTATCATTTGTAGGTCATTGTATTTTCATTGATGTGTCTTCGTGATCTCCAGCATATAGGAACAACATGCTGAGACATTTGTTGACGCAACACTGTATAAAATATCACATTTGACATTGTTCATACAAAAAATCTACTGTACCTCATCTGTGAGGTACTTGTCAATGACATTGGTATTAACAAAGTCTTATCCTTCCCTAAAGCCCCAGTCACACACTCCCGTTTCTCATGGCGATTGTGCACGATTGTCATAATCCTGATAAAGCGTGCTTTGGTCGCGGTGCATGCGCTACTTGGTCTGGATCAGCGTTGTATAGTCGTGGATGAACGGCGGGGAACGTGGAAGGGTCCCGACAGTTTTGAACTGTTCAAAACTGTCGTGGAGAATCGCCGCACTCAGTGTAGCGGGGTGGAAGCCTAATGCAGACCTAATGCGAGCGGTATTAGCGTGGCATGTACGGAGCTCAGTCGGGCTGAACGTGGCCCAATCGTGGCTCAATCCTGAAAGCTTTATGAGGACGACCGACAAGGATGTATCCGTTTGAGCCCCGACTGTGTCCCGTTTAAGATGGCGCAAGCGACGGGGCTCAGTCGGGGCTTATGTGACGCGAACTGAGCTCGAGCGGAGCTGACGTCCTGTCAGCAGGATGGAATCTTCCTCATATCGCTGT